>CM060389.1:79735978-82135978 GCA_030545235.1 Helianthus tuberosus
TCTGGCTCATTCTGTATCTCATTGCACTGTCTATCTATGTGCTGAGTTCTGTCAGCATTTTCCTGATTTATCAGATAATTGTGCTAACTGTACTTAATGCATCATTTGAGGCAATAAAGCTTTCATGCAATATTGGTATGACATTAATCAATGTATGATGCACATGTATGTGTATGGCAGTAATCAGAATGCAGTTAATTGTAATTTAGCACAGTCATTAGGCACCAATCATGGTTATTAAGTTGTACGGATACCTGGATTTTTGATAGTTGTCACATTTTTGTTTTTGGCGTTTTATTTCATGAGATGGCGTTTTGTGTGGAGAAGTCAAGATACCCTTTTACCCTTAATGAAGCGCGTCCACGTAATAAAATTGATGTTATTTACGAAAACTCCACTGCGCTAATCTAGTCCATAGATTGTTTTGATTGGATGATCCATAAGCGTTCTCACACTTTCTACCGTTTTCTCTAAATCCTGAACCCATATATATATATATATATATATATATATATATATATAGGGGAAAGGGAATATGAGGCTGTTATACATGTAAGTTACATGTGAAACCATCAAAACTACGTAGTTTTGATTATATCCTCATTTAATTTTTATATTTTTATAAAAGATATTAACTACTCTCCAAAAAAATACGTACTGTTCCATTCCAAGATCCCCAATTTCTCAGCCTTATTCCTGCGATTCCAACTTCCAAATGAAGATCTGCAACAAAGGTCGTTAATCGAATCAATTTTGCAATCCCAGTTCATCTGGTTCGTCCTATCTTCATAATTTTATTACATGTTTTCATGTATCGATCAATCTCCAATTCTTAATAATATTGAAGCTACACTTAATTTACCTAATCAATACCTGTTTTCATGTATCGATCCTACTCTTCAAGTTTTTTTTATCTCTTGTTGAGGAGGTTTCTTGATTTTATTCTAACAGCTCTTTCTAGAACACTAATGGACTTGGTTGTATACATTTTTCTTTTCTCGAAAATTCATCATTATCGTGCTTCATTGTATGTACAGTTTTTACTCAAATTTCATGACTGTATGACATGTTTTGACTATTAAATTATCAATTTTATTTACTTGTTACTCAAATATCATCAGCCGATTTCATGTTTGGTTATAAATAAATCCAACTAGGGATAAGCATTTGGGACTTGGTACCGGTACCGTATAGGTACCGAATTTCCCGTACTGATTTTTTTCAGTACCCACTATTTGGTGTTTTCAGTACCGGTATTTTCGGTTCGATACGGTACCGGTATTTAACCGAATTCTACACACAAATACCGGTACCAGACCAAACATTTTCGATACCTGTACCCATATTTGGCGAATTTCGGTACCCGTACTTTTGGTACCGATACCAAGCTCATCCTTAAATCCAACTATTAGTTTCATTTAGGTGTTAGTGAAAGCTATTAATGTCCATATGATACAAGTGTTCATTCACTGTAGGGGCTGGCTTTTTTTGTAGAAACATTTGACTAGATTTGACATGTTGATTTATATACCCAAATAACACATCTTAAGTGGCGTGTTCATTCACTGCAGGGGCTGAAGAATTAAAGAGCTCTTGAGTAAAGAATCTCAGTAAAGAATGAACCCTTCAGACACTCGAACCAACCCGCGAAGACGAATGAATTTTGACCCGCTTAATTTTAAATGTAATTAGTGACTCGTGTACGTATATTCTTTGTAATTTTTTGACGTGTTCAATTGTAATCCAATGAATTTTGACCCGTTTAATTTTAAAGCAATGTATTTTTACCTTGTTTGAAGTGGTTCATTTTTATTCAACAATTATGACTTGTCCGACGTGTTTTATTTATGCGTTACATTTTGACCTGTTTCTTTAATTCCTATATTTTGACCCATTTCATATTTATACGCTACATTTTGACCCATTTCAATCTGTTATACAAAACTGTAGTATGCTATACATATGACAAAATAGGTTCATTGCAGAATGTATGACAAACGCCTGATCCATTGCAGATTTTGGTAAACAAAACAGATTGCATCTTTGCATATTGAGGCTGAAGTATGTTATATATATGACAAAAAAAATCCATAAACAAAGCTGCAAAGATGTCCACTTAAAAAAATCTAAACACATATAGACGTAGTATTTGAACACATAATGAGAAAAATCCAAATTATTGGTATCTACTTGAGTTATAATCAAACTATTGACTACTCAAATAAATATAAAACGTAATCTTCAAGCTGATTCACAAATCATTTTTCTCTCTCTACTCTTGACTCATCTGCCTGAAAAAAAAGTTGATAATTATATTAGGCAAAAAAATTGTGGTTAATTATTCATAACTATAGATCATACCTTCTTTTGCGGACAACTGCTGATGTAGTGACCCATTTTGTTGCAATAAGAACAACTTCTCTTTTTCGGTGCTTCTAAGGAAGATTTGATTCTAGTTGCACTCTTAGGACGACCTTTAGTATTGGTATTAACTAGTGGATCACGAACAGTAATTTGGGGCATCATGTTTACTTGCGAACTTCCTACATTAGAATCTAGTGAAGCAGTCTCATTCTGTTTTGATTTTTTTCGAATATTTTGCTCTTCTGAAAACCTCAACAAGATGGTATTTAGTTTTTTTATCTCGGATGGAAAGTCTCTTGCTTGTTCGGTTTCTTTTCTAAAATTTTATTGAACACACCATAAAGTTAATGCACTGACTTCATTCTCACTATTCATGTCTTCGATCCCAATAGTGCAATTATCCAACTTATACCTAGCATCAAGTGTCCATCTAGGTAAAATATAATGATCAGGAAGGGTTTCTACATTTCTTTTCTTCAATATATATAAGATATGCTTACATAACATCCCAAATGTTTCAAACTTTGCACATGAACATGTAACATCTATCTTATTTGAAAGACGAAAGTTAACGTTTCTCCAATATATTTTATCAATACCCAATTGTCCAACCTTATACCTGATTTCTTCTGAACTCTTGCTTATTTTCTCATGAGTTAAATTGAATGTAGCTTCGGTCCATTCCTTCTTGAATACATCAAAGAGCTTCCTAGTGTAACGTGAACTTGCTTTTGCCTCTATCAAATTAACAGAAGAAAGAATTGGTTTGGAATTCATGGTCTTGAAGTCCTCATCTTCTTCGGCAGCCCTTCGAGTCTCAACAGCTTTATCATATTGTCTTACAAACTCATTCAACATGGTCTTTGAGTTTACATATCCATCAAAAAAAGAATGAATGCTTTCGCTTCTTCCGCTTGATGTCATGCCAGCAAAAAAAACAATCTTTCAGGAAGGCTTTAGCCCACTATTTTCGTTGGTTATACATCTCCGTTATCCAACTGCCAGTTTCAAAATTATATTTTCCACATAAAAATTCCCAATGAGTTTCAAATTCTTCAATCGTATTACTCTTTACCCATTGCTTGTGTAACTCTTCAAACTCACTATAACGAACTTTAAGAGGTCGAAGATGTTCGATCTCATGTTTCTTAATATGCCATGAACAATTACGATTTCGAGTTTTTGGAAAAACAGTTTTTATTGCATTGCAAATAGCTTTATCTTGATCTGTAATTATTGCGGATGGATACTTGTCAAACATGCACTTTAAGAAGTTCTTAAATAACCATTCAAAAGTATCTTGCTTCTCATTCTCTAATAATGCACCACCAAAAAGTATTGACTGGCCATGATGATTCACCCCAACAAATGGAGCAAATGCCATCTTAAATTTGTTGGTCATGTATGTGTCACACCCTGGCTTTGCGGAAGCGTGGTTAATTTTGGTGTGACTTCTTAATACCATAGCTTAATCATACCAATGCTATATGAGTTAAAAACATGCAAGATCATCCATTAAGTTTTGAAAACAAAATACAGTACCATTGTTTTAACCAACAACCATAACCTTGTCCAACAGACATTACAAACTGAAACATAACATAAACATGGTTTAAGGACTGTGTCTTGTCCAGGAAAGAGACACATCCCCTAAACCCCGGATGACCTCAGAAACTAGTGCAGCGGAAAACATGCCATACCGTGCCAGATCTTGTTAATTTCCTGAAATACATGTAAGTTGAAAAATCAACAATAATGTTGAGCGAGTTCATGTGTAAGTGAGTAAGTAAAAACACTTGTAAGTCTAAAAGTTTCCTGGTATGTAGCAGTGTAAGAGGACTTGTGATCACCAATGGTTTGCAAGGCCATTAGCATGTTGTGAAATGCAAGTAGGTAGACACAACCCTAGCCGATTTTGCGTTGGCAACCAAGTCACTCCAGGTCCGTTCTGTTGGTCCTCCGAGAGGTCCGTTCTGTTGGGCCTGGAGCTGGGCTCGCTACACCCAGATAGATCTACCGCTCGTGTCCCTCGGTGTTCTAACTACCCATTCACATGATCTAAAACCTCCTTACGTTAATCATACCGTGTATAATAGTACTTGTAAACAAAGTAACATGTATTTCACCCCCGCAGTTAAGAAAACTGAAAACAGTTAGAGAAAAGGGGGACATGAACTCACAGTGAATGCGCGTCTCTACCAAGTGTCTCCAATACAGAAAGCTGTGCAACGACCTACAAGTGCTAATTCTATTAGACGGACGGCCGTGCTTTAACTTTATAGTTTAAGTCTTCGGGAAATAGTTAGACAACTATTCCGTGTTTATGTTCTGTATACACTTGGTAGTTATACTTCTTCCCAAGGATGGGGGATACAATACATGTGCGTAAGTTACGTTTTATCAATCTTGTGGTAATGCAATTACCGGTGTAACTTATATGTTAATGGAAGCGTTCGTAAAGTTTTGGAATCATTAACGCTTGTAAATATTATTTTTACTCTAAAATAATATTTATGTATTTTCACAAAATAATCATAAACAGTGTTGTGACAAAACATATTTATCACGTTAATTTTTGTGAAAATCCCACCTCCGAATATTTAGTAATTAAAGTCATGGCGAAATTTTATGTTTCGAAAATATGTCGAAAAATAGTTCTAACACTTGTTGTGTAAATAATTCTAAGTGTTAGGTTTTTAGAAAATTTCGCCAGAGTTTCCTCTGTAACTGGAGGTGGCCACGCTTTCAAGCGTATCACTTTCTTTTAACAAATCAGTTCAACAACTTCTTTATTCAATCAAACAATTTCCGACACATCAAACTAGTCGATAAGTATGTAAATCGCATAATCGCATAACTTGCAGTTTTTCCGAATCTATAGTGTAAATCCCCTTTATATATGTAGATCTTTATATAAAGTAACTTTAATCTTGTAAAAACCTCGTGTTTAGAGAAATCCGACTTTACAACTTCTAGTAACAAGTGACAAAGCTAGTCCTTTGCCGGATCTTTTCATTTCACAAGTGTTTACACACTTGTGGTTTATAAAATCATGTTTGTTAGTGTAAGATCCTTTCTTTAAAATACATGGTTCCTTAAATGTGTGGTTCTTTAAAAATACCACTTGCGGATACGTAGATCCGCTAGTTTTAAACACTATTGTACAAGTTAAATCACTTTTACACAAGTAAAATATTTTTACACAAGTTCATGTCTCGTGTGTGGTAGAGTTTCACCTTTTAACCCTTGTGTTAACTAAAAACGAGCTTATGTGAAGATCCAAGATCTTACAAAGTCGGGTTAAACGGAGATCCGAGCTACCACATCATAGATCGGGTCTAGATAAACACAAATTCCAAATACTACAACTTTTACACAAGTTGTAAGCTATTAACCACCACTTTTATAGTTTTTACTAGACTTTAATGCTTCGAAATGTAAGTTAACGATATTTAACCGACAAAATTCCTTTTAACCACTTTAGATATGTTCAAGAACAAGTTTTAAATGTTATACCTCTAGCTCAAGGCTAGGGAAGATTCTTGACGGAAAGTGGGTGGATAAAAGCTAACGGGAGTGGTCCTTCGCGTTCCGAGTGCACCAAAGCCCCTAATACGTGACTTGTGAAGCTTGTATATTCTTGGAATGGAGAGATCAAGAGCCGAAAGTATGGTGGGTGTGTGTGAGGAGTTCGGCCGAGAGTGGGAGGGCAAGAGAGAAGGAGAGTAATGTGGTGAGTTTATGTGAAAGATTATGTTGTGTATAAGGTTTAATTTATAGACAAAATCAAGTGTTATTAACCAATGGTTAATATGTCTTAAAGATATTAGACAATAATCCTAAACAAATCCACCAAGTACAAGTGTGTCTCCCCAAGGTTAGGGGACGGTTAGAGAATGGGGGGGGGGGGGTTAGTTCGATCCAAACTAGGTTAGTTAGGGTGGTGGTGGTGTTAAGTAGGTTAGTTAAATTTTTAACCTTGTTAGTTATATGTTACACGTTATGGCGGGTGTTAGGGTAATCAGGGACCCTAACTGGCTCAGAAAAATATAAATAGTGAAAATACTATTATTTTCATGTTCCGGGTAAAGTCCGGGTGTCCGGTTGGATAGTAATCCGTTAGAGCGTTACAAAAGCTTTAAAGTGTCGTTTTTGTTATTTTTAGTGACACATTTTGTTTCCAACACCTTAGAAAGTGTCTAGTGTTATTTTCTCATGTTCTGGCACTTTACTAGTCAGCTAGAAGCTGGATTAATTATTAAAGTGCTGTGTTTGGTACTTAAAGTACGTTTTTGGCACATCCGAATCAGTGTATCTTATTCCTAGAGACGCGGTACCACAACCCTTATATCCCTACACTCACTACCAGTGTAGCCAAAATATATGAGGCTCTTAACAGGCCTTAGAGGCAGTGTCTGCCTGATGCTGGTTATATCAGCATGTTCACTGTGTATCCGTTTAGTGCTACTGTGCTTTTTGTGCATCATGTTTGTCACTAGGGTTCAACATGTAAATAATGTAGTGACAGCAAGCAAGTATGATGCAAGTAAGTTCATGTATCAGTATTCAAGTAGCAGTTCATCAGCTAGTTCAAACAAGCACAGTAATTAAGCAGTAATTAATCATTAATTAAGTTGTACGGATACCTGGTTTAGTGCGGGTTGTCACATTCTCCCCCCGTTAAATAAATTTCGTCCCGAAATTTAAGTTCTGCTTGTAGATGCAGAGTTCTTAGGAAATAAGTGGGGGTATTTCTCTTTCATCCGGTCCTCACGTTCCCAGGTGAATTCAGGACCATGTCTGGCATTCCAACGAACTTTGACGAGTTTGACACTGCTCCGGCGGGTCTTGTTAACTTTCCAATCTGTGACCTCAACAGGTTCTTCAACGAAGTGGAGCGTGTCGTCAATATGAATCTCGTCGGTAGGAATGGCAACGTCAACTTGGGTTGGACTTTTCTTTAGATTGGATACATGAAATGTATCGTGAACGCCATTCAGTTCAGCAGGTAGGTCCAACTTGTATGCTACTGTTCCAATTCTTTCCAGAATTCTGAAAGGACCAATGTAGCACGGATTCAACTTCCCACGCTTTTCAAAGCGTGCCACCCCCTTCCAGGGTGAAACTTTCAATAACACCATCTCTCAAGCTTGGAAATCCACATGTTTCCGGTTTGGATCCGCGTAGGCCTTTTGTCTGTGGCGAGCTGCTTCGATGCGTTTAAGTATTTGCGCAATCTTGTCTGTCGTCTCTTGGACGATCTCGGGACCAGCAAGCTGCCTATCACCTGCGTCAGACCAACATAGTGGTGATCGGCACTTGCGTCCGTATAGGGCCTCAAATGGCGCGACACCAATACTGGTGTGGTAGCTGTTGTTGTACGAAAATTCGACCAAAGGTAAGTGTTTATCCCAGCTACCGCCTAAATCCATAACACATGCCCTCAGCATGTCTTCCAAAGTTTGTATCGTTCGCTCGCTCTGGCCGTCTGTTTGCGGATGGAACGCAGTGCTCAGATTCAACTATGAGCCAAAGGCTTCTTGGAAGGATTGCCATATTCTTGACACAACCCTTCCGTCTCTATCAGAGATGATTGAGAGAGGTACTCCATGTCGTGCGACAATCTCTCTCATGTATATTTCCGCAAGTTTACTAGTACTGTCTTTCTCCTTGATCGGCAGAAAGTGTGCGGACTTTGTTAGGCGGTCAACAATCACCCAAATCATATCATGGCCTCTTGGCGTTTTTGGCAGTTTTGTAATAAAATCCATGGAGATTTGTTCCCATTTCCACTTGGGAATCTCAGGTTGTTGCAGAAGTCCCGAAGGCTACTGGTATTCTGCCTTGACCTTAGCGCACGTTAAACATTTGCTCACGTAAACAGCAACGTCACCTTTCATCCTAGGCCACCAATGATAATCTTTGAGATCGTGGTACATCTTATCCGATCCAGGGTGGATAGAGTACCGTGACTTGTGCGCTTCGTCGAAAATAACTTCCCTTAATCCACCAAAAAGAGGAACCCAAATCCTTTTCTCAAAACATAATGTTCCTTCCTCGTTTGGTACCAAAAGCTTTTCCATTCCACGGAGGTATTCTTCCTCAAGGTTTCCCTCCTTGAGAGCTTCCTTTTGTGCAGCACGAATGCGCAAGGAAAGATTGGTTCGTATAATCATTTCCAAAGCTCTAACCCTTATGGGCTTGATTCTTTCTTTACGACTTAGGGCATCGGCGACTCCATTCGCCTTCCCTGGATGATATTTTATCTCGCAATCGTAATCGTTCAACAATTCAACCCATCGTCTTTGCCTCATATTCAACTCCTTCTGGTTGAATATATGCTGTAGGCTTTTGTGATCTGTGAAGATTGTGCACTTCGTACCATACAGGTAGTGTCTCCAGATCTTTAAAGCGAAAACCACTGCGCCAAGCTCTAAATCGTGTGTGGTATAGTTCTTTTCGTGCACTTTCAGTTGACGTGATGCGTAAGCAATAACCTTTTGGCGTTGCATCAACACACAACCCAAACCTTGACGCGATGCGTCGCAGTATACCACAAAATCGTCGGTACCTACTGGCAGAGCTAAGATTGGCGCATTACAAAGCTTATCCTTCAATATCTGAAACGCTTCATCCTGTTTGATTCCCTAATCAAACGTCTTATCCTTCTGCGTGAGGAGCGTCAAAGGTTGAGCGATCCTTGAAAAGTCCTCGATGAACCTCCGATAGTAGCCAGCCAAGCCCAAGAATTGTCGAATCTCGGTTGGCGTTGTAGGCGTTTCCCAATTCTTGATTGCCTCGATCTTTGTGGGATCAACATGGATTCCGTTCCCATTAACCACATGTCCAAGAAACTGGACTTCTCGTAGCCAAAATTCGCACTTGGAGAATTTGGCGTACAGTTGTTCTTTCTTTAGCAGCTCCAATATGGTTCTAAGAGGTTGTTCGTGTTCAGCCTTCGTCTTTGAGTAAATCAAGATGTCATCAATAAACACAATCACGAACTTGTCTAAGTATGGCTTGCAAACTCTATTCATCAAGTCCGTAAAGACTGTAGGTGCGTTTGTCAAACCAAATGGCATAACGAGGAACTCGTAGTGTCCATAATGAGTTCGGAAGGCTGTTTTCGGGATACTTTCCTCCTGTATCCTTAATTGATGGTATCCAGATCGAAGATCGATCTTTGAATAATAGTTCGAGCCTTGCAGTTGATCAAACAGATCGTTGATTCTTGGCAGAGGATACCTGTTCTCGATTGTCAGCTTGTTCAATTCTCTTTAGTTGATGTTTATTTGAAAATCATCATCCTCCTTTTTGATGGGTAACAATGGGATTACCCCAAAAAGGAATTTTTGGTCTGTTATCTTCCTTCTCCATCCGTTGCCAACACTTTTCTGTCAATCCTTGCTTCCCGAAAATGTAAGTCGCTATGATGCATCGACTACGGGTGCCGTGCCTGGAATTAAATCGACGTGAAACTCTATTTGCCTCAGAAGCGGTAATCCAGGCAAGTCTTCTGGGAAGGCTTCTGGGTACTCCCTTACGACAGGGATGTCTTCAATTCTTGGCTCAGCAGCCTCCTTATCCACGATGTGTGCCAGGAAGGCAACACATCTCTTCTGCAAACATCTTCGCGCTTTCCGGCAGCTGATATTCCTTAGCGGCGTGTCACGCTTCTCTCCGTGAACAACAATGGTCTCACCATCATCGGTTGGGATACGAACAACCTTCTCGTGACAAACTATCTCAGCTTTGTTGCCCGATAACCAATCCATTCCCACTACCACGTCGAAACTTCCCAACTGGACTGGTAGTAGGTCCAAAGCAAGCTCGTGCTCTCCTAATTTGATCACACAGCCTCTGATAACTTCATTGGCTTCTACTAACTTCCCATTAGCCAATTCGATTGAGTAGGGAATATCTAACTTACTAGCGGTTACACCAAGTATATTCTTACTTTCTAATGACACGAAGCTATAATCGGCACCAGTATCAAGCAAAATAGATGCAAAAGTTTTGGTTGTTAGAGAACGTACCAGAAATCACACCTGGATCCTGGCATGCCTCACAAGCTCTGATGTTGGATCTTCTTTCACGGTCTTGTTCCAGTTTCGGGCCTTCCCTCTTGAAGTGCCCAATTTCCCCACAACTACAGCATCCTGGCCCTCGGCCATTCCCATTCCCAACTTGATTCGCCACATTTCCACGGTTTCCGTTTCCGTTACCTCCTCGATTGTTGTTCCCATTACCATAACCTCCTTTGCCACCCCGGCCATTACTAACCCAACAAGTATCCTTCGAATGACCTTTCTTCCCACAAGCTTCACATGTTTTCAGTCCACATTGGCCAGAATGATGACGCTGGCATGTGTTACACTTGGGCAGAGTGCCCATATAACCCTTTCCTTTGTTCTCATTATTCGTTCGGGTACCTTCAGTGAGCTTCCTTTTGTTCCTTCCGGATGACTCTACTTGAGTCTCCTTGTCAGGGTCTGCAAGTTTTTCTAGTCTAATTGCCTCCGTAGCGAGTGCCAAACCCATCTTACTTGCAGCATCAGTTGTTGGTGGCGTTGATGTTGTCATCAAGCTCAAGACTCGAGGCGCCAGTTCCCAAATGAATTGTTCCAATTTCTTCAGTTCTGGTTTTACCAGGTACGGAACAATTCGTGATAGATCATGAAGTCGTTGCACGTACTCCAACACCTTCGGACCTTCCATCATTAGGCTCCGAAATTCATCTTCCCATTTCTGGGTTTCCGTTTGGGGGCAATACTTCTTATGCATCATTCCTTTCAGTTCACCCCAGGTTAAGGCATATGCTGCAGTAGCACCCTTCATATGGGTCTGAAGATTCCACCATAATCGGGCTTCATCTAGAAACAGCTCAGAAACGTATAGGACTTGTTGTTCCGGCACACAACCGCTCACTTGAAAGATGGAATCTATACTTTCAATCCATTTCACAAAAGCTATGGCACCTCCGGTGCCGTCGAACTTCGGAGGCTTGTATTTGAGGAAGTGCCAGTAGGAACAATCGTTATTTTCTGAGGTACCTCTGATAGGTTCGGAGCGTAGGGCCTCGTGCTGTGCTATAGCTGCAGCAATTATCTCTTGAAGTTCTGCCTCAGAGGTGGGCATGCGCATTTCGCGTCTTGGCGGCATCTTCTAAAAGATGTTTCACATAGGTTAGGTCATAGCAAGTGAAGTGTACGTATACATTCAATAATACCAACACATAACATCTCATGCTATCAACAGATCAATCACATAACATCTTATGTTATAGGACATAAACAATAGATTGAATCATCACAAGTGATGAGAACACTGCGATTGTATTGCCACAATTCGAGACCGCAAAGTAAAGCTTACAAGTACACCACTATATCATACAACATCAATGACTTAGTAGGGGACGACCCTAGACAAGTCGTGCGATCGCTGGACATGTTCAGGAGTCTCTGGTTCGTCCATTCTCAAATTTCAGGACTCCATGTCAAGTTTCTGAATTTCTGTCCTAAAACAACATTTCTTCTCAATCGTTTCCTTGAGCTTGTCCCAGCTCAGTGTATAAGCAGCGTCTGTGCCAAGGGTCTGAACCTGGAGGTTCCATTAAGAGAGTGTGCCATCTAGAAATATCCCCGAGATGTAGGTAACACTCGGTTGGGGCGGTCAATTACTCATCCTTAGAATGGGGTTGGTCTTTTCGGACCAACGAACAAATGCAACGGTGCCTCCTGTTTTATCAAAGTTCAAAGGCTTGCAGTTCAGGAACTGTTTATAGGTGCAGCCAGTTGGATGGTTATTTCCAGTAATGCCATCGTTGTACTTAGAGCGGAGGGCTTCATGTCGTGCATTTATTGGTGAGATGCGTTCTTGCAGCTCGGCTTCTGTCCTTGGCAACGTACTGGTGTTTGTGTCATGTCTAGGTGACATTCCCTTTTGTCGAAGTGGTGTGAAGCGGGTTAGACAACGTTTCGATTGTCTATGGGGTATATATAGCAACATAAGCCATCATGTAATCACCCAATTTCACACGCAAAAATATACTCAATGTATGAGTGGGGAAATAAATTCCCGAGCTTTCACATAGACTTGCCAATTTGGCTTGTTGCTTGTAAGAGAATAAACTCGAGGCTACATCGCCTTGGTCATTCGTGTTTAAGTTATTTCCTGCTGCATTGGTTATCATCAGCTTGACCTGCAGAGTCCACCAGGATTCCTGTGCACTACAAATCGTTATTACGTGGGCCCCCGTAATAATAAATTGTCTTGCACGGTTACCCCAAATTTTCTCTCATTCAAGCAGATGATCAATCAAGGAGCAACAGCCGGTGCATTGGCATGAACAGGGTCATACTCCAATGCGGGGTCAGGAGCAACGCCTGGCTCAGGGGCCACGGCTAGCTCCGCATCAAAAACTCCATCTCAAAATCAACTGGATCAACAATCACAGGGGTTACAGGATCCTCCAAGGGCTGGTCTAAGTGTATGAACTCAATGTCATGGTCTGGATCAACACCAGGTGGAAAAACAGAATTGTCCTCATTATCGCGATCAAACTCAAATCTGTGTGCGGGATCCGGTGCAGCGGATGATGCCATATCAAGGTCGGCGTCGTGTGAGTAGTGCTGCACTCCCTGTGTATGCAAAGATGCGGATGTCAGAAACTCAAATGAGTCTGGGATAGGGGAATGGACATAAGTTTCCCCTGCAGAAGCGTCCGCATGCAGTAGTCTAATACTAGCAGCAATAGGGCCTTGCCCTCAAGTGGGTCCTCCTCTCAATAGTTCGACATCGTCTTCAGAGACAACGTCGGGGGGCATATCAACAACGGGATAAGCGGCAAGGGGCACAGGAGCAGGGATCACCGCCAGTGGTAAATTCCCAACAAGATGGCCATCAGTAGGCTCTGCTACGTCTTCAGGCAGTGCACAAAGGGCTGAAAGTCGTCATTGTCTGTGCCGGTAGTATCAGAAATGTACACCTCGTGCTTCGTTGAACTATGTCGTCTGATACTATGGTCATGGGGTTCGTAGTGCCCATCTTTCTAGTACTTGATGAAAGCATAACGTTTGCAACACAAACACATATACGTATAATAATCAATCATATAATCAGTTAATCACATAAGTCACCAAGTAAGGTATCACATATTTCTCCTAGTCTTACTAGCCAATTTTATCCAGTCTACAAGACTGCTCTATCCTTCACTTAAACCAAACCTCGATCCTCCAGACCGATCCTCAGCCCTCCAAGCTGAGCCTTTTCTTCCTAGCCTTGCTAGCCCACTACCTCGGTCACCTAGACCGAGCCTCGATCCTCCAGATCGATCCTATAACAAACCAACGTGCTCAACTACCTTAATCACCTCGATCCTCTAGACCGATCCTCAGCCCTCCAAGCTGAGCCTATAATAAATAAAATGTGCTCAACATTTGTTTGTAAAAAGTTTTGGATCTGGACTTAAGTGGTATGCAGAAAAATGTTTTCGTGAGAGCCCTAGTGATCATAGTCTAGACTCGAGAAAGAATCCTAGTTCGCTATGATCAGAGCTCTGATACCAAGCTGTCACACCCTGGCTTTGCGGAAGCGTGGTTAATTTTGGTGTGACTTCTTAATACCATAGCTTAATCATACCAATGCTATATGAGTTAAAAACATGCAAGATCATCCATTAAGTTTTGAAAACAAAATACAGTACCATTGTTTTAACCAACAACCATAACCTTGTCCAACAGACATTACAAACTGAAACATAACATAAACATGGTTTAAGGACTGTGTCTTGTCCAGGAAAGAGACACATCCCCTAAACCCCGGATGACCTCGGAAACTAGTGCAGCGGAAAACATGCCATACCGTGCCAGATCTTGTTAATTTCCTGAAATACATGTAAGTTGAAAAATCAACAATAATGTTGAGCGAGTTCATGTGTAAGTGAGTAAGTAAAAACACTTGTAAGTCTAAAAGTTTCCTGGTATGTAGCAGTGTAAGAGGACTTGTGATCACCAATGGTTTGCAAGGCCATTAGCATGTTGTGAAATGCAAGTAGGTAGACACAACCCTAGCCGATTTTGCGTTGGCAACCAAGTCACTCCAGGTCCGTTCTGTTGGTCCTCCGAGAGGTCCGTTCTGTTGGGCCTGGAGCTGGGCTCGCTACACCCAGATAGATCTACCGCTCGAGTCCCTCGGTGTTCTAACTACCCATTCACATGATCTAAAACCTCCTTACGTTAATCATACCGTGTATAATAGTACTTGTAAACAAAGTAACATGTATTTCACCCCCGCAGTTAAGAAAACTGAAAACAGTTAGAGAAAAGGGGGACATGAACTCACAGTGAATGCGCGTCTCTACCAAGTGTCTCCAATACAGAAAGCTGTGCAACGACCTACAAGTGCTAATTCTATTAGACGGACGGCCGTGCTTTAACTTTATAGTTTAAGTCTTCGGTAAATAGTTAGACAACTATTCCGTGTTTATGTTCTGTATACACTTGGTAGTTATACTTCTTCCCAAGGATGGGGGATACAATACATGTGCGTAAGTTACGTTTTATCAATCTTGTGGTAATGCAATTACCGGTGTAACTTATATGTTAATGGAAGCGTTCGTAAAGTTTTGGAATCATTAACGCTTGTAAATATTATTTTTACTCTAAAATAATATTTATGTATTTTCACAAAATAATCATAAACAGTGTTGTGACAAAACATATTTATCACGTTAATTTTTGTGAAAATCCCACCTCCGAATATTTAGTAATTAAAGTCATGGCGAAATTTTATGTTTCGAAAATATGTCGAAAAATAGTTCTAACACTTGTTGTGTAAATAATTCTAAGTGTTAGGTTTTTAGAAAATTTCGCCAGAGTTTCCTCTGTAACTGGAGGTGGCCACGCTTTCAAGCGTATCATTTTCTTTTAACAAATCAGTTCAACAACTTCTTTATTCAATCAAACAATTTCCGACACATCAAACTAGTCGATAAGTATGTAAATCGCATAATCGCATAACTTGCAGTTTTTCCGAATCTATAGTGTAAATCCCCTTTATATATGTAGATCTTTATATAAAGTAACTTTAATCTTGTAAAAACCTCGTGTTTAGAGAAATCCGACTTTACAACTTCTAGTAACAAGTGACAAAGCTAGTCCTTTGCCGGATCTTTTCATTTCACAAGTGTTTACACACTTGTGTTTTATAAAATCATGTTTGTTAGTGTAAGATCCTTTCTTTAAAATACATGGTTCCTTAAATGTGTGGTTCTTTAAAAATACCACTTGCGGATACGTAGATCCGCTAGTTTTAAACACTATTGTACAAATTAAATCACTTTTACACAAGTAAAATATTTTTACACAAGTTCATGTCTCGTGTGTGGTAGAGTTTCACCTTTTAACCCTTGTGTTAACTAAAAACGAGCTTATGTGAAGATCCAAGATCTTACAAAGTCGGGTTAAACGGAGATCCGAGCTACCACATCATAGATCGGGTCTAGATAAACACAAATTCCAAATACTACAACTTTTACACAAGTTGTAAGCTATTAACCACCACTTTTATAGTTTTTACTAGACTTTAATGCTTCGAAATGTAAGTTAACGATATTTAACCGACAAAATTCCTTTTAACCACTTTAGATATGTTCAAGAACAAGTTTTAAATGTTATACCTCTAGCTCAAGGCTAGGGAAGATTCTTGACGGAAAGTGGGTGGATAAAAGCTAACGGGAGTGGTCCTTCGCGTTCCGAGTGCACCAAAGCCCCTAATACGTGACTTGTGAAGCTTGTATATTCTTGGAATGGAGAGATCAAGAGCCGAAAGTATGGTGGGTGTGTGTGAGGAGTTCGGCCGAGAGTGGGAGGGCAAGAGAGAAGGAGAGTAATGTGGTGAGTTTATGTGAAAGATTATGTTGTGTATAAGGTTTAATTTATAGACAAAATCAAGTGTTATTAACCAATGGTTAATATGTCTTAAAGATATTAGACAATAATCCTAAACAAATCCACCAAGTACAAGTGTGTCTCCCCAAGGTTAGGGGACGGTTAGAGAATGGGGGGGGGGGGGGGGGGGTTAGTTCGATCCAAACTAGGTTAGTTAGGGTGGTGGTGGTGTTAAGTAGGTTAGTTAAATTTTTAACCTTGTTAGTTATATGTTACACGTTATGGCGGGTGTTAGGGTAATCAGGGACCCTAACTGGCTCAGAAAAATATAAATAGTGAAAATACTATTATTTTCATGTTCCGGGTAAAGTCCGGGTGTCCGGTTGGATAGTAATCCGTTAGAGCGTTACAAAAGCTTTAAAGTGTCGTTTTTGTTATTTTTAGTGACACATTTTGTTTCCAACACCTTAGAAAGTGTCTAGTGTTATTTTCTCATGTTCTGGCACTTTACTAGTCAGCTAGAAGCTGGATTAATTATTAAAGTGCTGTGTTTGGTACTTAAAGTACGTTTTTGGCACATCCGAATCAGTGTATCTTATTCCTAGAGACGCGGTACCACAACCCTTATATCCCTACACTCACTACCAGTGTAGCCAAAATATATGAGGCTCTTAACAGGCCTTAGAGGCAGTGTCTGCCTGATGCTGGTTATATCAGCATGTTCACTGTGTATCCGTTTAGTGCTACTGTGCTTTTTGTGCATCATGTTTGTCACTAGGGTTCAACATGTAAATAATGTAGTGACAGCAAGCAAGTATGATGCAAGTAAGTTCATGTATCAGTATTCAAGTAGCAGTTCATCAGCTAGTTCAAACAAGCACAGTAATTAAGCAGTAATTAATCATTAATTAAGTTGTACGGATACCTGGTTTAGTGCGGGTTGTCACAGTATGTGACATAAAACACAACAACATCCCCAAACTTTATATACGAGTCTCTAGATCTCCCGTCAGCCCAGAAAATATTTCTCGGAGACCCATCATCAAATAAATCCACAACAAAATAAAGGTTTTGGTCTTTTAGTAATTTATCTTGGAAATGTTTAATAAGCCCATAAAACTCCTTACCTTTGTATTGTCTTCGTTGAACGGTTAAGATGTCAGAACACTATTTTGATGTAACATCATTTTCATATGGACCTTTCATGGTATTTACGACCTTCTTTATTTGACAAGGTTTCAACCCGGATTGATCAAGTTCTGACAATATAGCTTTGCAAGTCAATGAACGATGAAACATTCCATGAGACCGGTGTTTCATGACTTTTGTCGGAGTAACAGTTAGCCCGTGGTTGTGTGAATCACTAAATTTATCCACCGACCATTTCCCATCTTTACTTTTAGAAATCCGAAGAAAAGCTTCACATCCCGTTCTTAAATTCCTACGACATTTCTTCACATCTCCTATAGAACCATTAGACTTCAAATCTTTAAAACCTTGTTTGTTCCATACATATAGTCTTCTATAAGGCTCATTTGTTGTCTTGTTTTTAAAAGCTGTATGAATCCGTATCCCAAATCCGTGTAAAAAAGCATAGTGATTGTAGAAATTGTATGCATCATTAGTGTCACACCCCCAAAATCCACCCGCGGAGTACCACCGCTTGGAGGCGTGACATGACCAGGATCAAGCCACCAATCATATTGAACATAAGTAAAATAGTAAAAGTCATACAACAATACGATAGGTGTTTCCATAACCAAATATAAACAAGTGTGCAGCGGAAGCATTTAATGTAAACCCAACATAAGTTATAAGTTCAAATATCGTCTACGATCCGTATCCCACAACGACCTGCTCCTTCCTGTGCAAGCTCCATATGTACCTAAGGTCCTGCAAGGCATGTAATAGAGAATCAACAACTAGTTGAGCGAGTTCACAGTAAATAAGTTCGTAATTGTAAGTTTGTTTCGTAACATGTGGCGCTACTAGGCCGATCGTATGTTCTATTAGTGGGGGCTTCCCATGTTGCATATACACTAGACTATTTGTAACCATAAGTGTTCTTCACAACCGAGAACAGTAGTACGTACATAGTTTACGTAGGCTTTACGTAAGTGTCCTTCACAACCGAGGATAGTATTGAGTATAAGTTCACGTAGGTTTTACGTGAGTATCCTTCACAACCGAGGATAGTATTGAGTATAAGTTCACGTAGGTTTTACGTGAGTATCCTTCACAACCGAGGATAGTATTGAGTATAAGTTCACGTAGGTTTTACGTGAGTATCCTTCACAACCGAGGATAGTATTGAGTATAAGTTCACGTAGATTTTACGTGAGTATCCTTCACAACCGAGGATAGCGAGTAGCATAAGTATACGTAGGTTTTACGTATGTGTCCTTCACAACCGAGGACAATGGTATGGTAGTCTAGTATCAGTGTATGTACGAATCTATTCAACCTTATTCCTTCCATCCCATTCCCCAAACCCTGGGAATCCCATGCCTTAGTAAGGGTGTGAACTCACCTTGTTTTGCTTGGTATGCTAAGTGTATGCTCACAAGTAATCAATCGCGTCCTAAAGTAGGCACGTATGTGAAATCAGTTTGAGTTCAAGTCGTTCACGTATAAGCATGCAACACGTAATCACAGTCATGTACAATATGGTTACACTTAACAGCAGTTAACTAACCCAGTTAACACTTAACAGAATATAAACATGTTACTGTGCAGATTGTGTATACGACGAAACACCCCTGTTTCGTCGTTCTTACCCTTCGACGAAACACCAGTTTCGTCATTGCTCAGATTCGTCGCAGAGGTCTCGACGAAACAGATTCCTGTTTCGTCGTTACCTGCGTTTCGTCGATAGCGATCTGATTCGTCACAAGTCAGTTACGTCACATACAGAAACCCTAATCAACCTAACAGCCAACACAAATATCAGAAATCGTATGGAGATCAATGTGCACCCAAAATCATCATAACTCAATCATCAAAGTATAATCGTCTTAGCATAACCCTAGTTTATGTGAACAACGTATCGATTAATCAAACCACAAACATATCATCGAACCCTATCAAGATACTAACGTGTTACCAAAATCAGATCATATTAACAACATACAGAACCGAGTATCTGATCGTATTAAGTTTCGCTTATAATTACACATCCGATTAACCATGTATATCGACATCTATATCATCGTGCACATATATTCATAATCCGTTTCGTAAATCAGCAGGTACATATACACATAACAAGAAATCAGAAACATTAACGGAACCGAGTTAACGAACCCGTACTAACCGAGATGAAAGTTTGATCGCACCAAGGTTTCCGGTGGGTTCTAGTTCGCCGTCACACAGCAGAGAGTTCTCTAGGGTTTCTGGTTTGCTAAAATGTGTCAAATGGGATCATTCTACGCAATATAACAAGTCTAACAGTACTGGGCCCGAACTGGGCTTCGGCGTAATACTGGGCCGGCGAAACAGTCTGTTTCGTCGAGATGAGTTTGGCGAAACAGCCTTGTTTCGTCGAGTGTGTTCATGGCGAATCACAACTCTGTTTCGTCGAGTTGTTTCATATGTTCAGTAGTTTATGTTATTTCAAATACACTAAGTCTCATGCTATAATATCAACACATAACCAAGCAAACATAATACTTTTATTATCACACAAAGTGTATCGTTACAAATCAGACGAGTCAAACAACTAGACCGTCAAAGTCAACGTGCAATAAATGCGAATAAAGAATGTCGGAAACTCGAGTTGTCACATTATCCCCAACTTGAAAGAAATTTCGTCCCGAAATTTAGCATGCAGTTACTGAGGAAGCTAGTGGTGTGACGTTGTTTACCTGTATTGTATCGCGGCTCCCCGAGCAGGTTTGCGAAGATTACTGGTTTTCTTGGGGTGTCACATTATCCCCCCGTTGATTTGGAATTTCGTCCCGAAATTCTGTATTGGTAGCTTCAGCCTCAGTAGTAGTTGCATTGGTTCCGAACAACTGGGGATATTTGAGTTCCATTTGATCTTCGCGCTCCCAGGTGAACTCTGGGCCGCGACGGGAGTTCCAACGAACTCGTACAAGAGGTATTCTAGTGTTCTTGAGGACCTTAACATCCCGGTCCGTGATTTCAACTGGTTCTTCGACGAAATGCAACCGTTCGTCGATAGTGAGCTCCTTCAAAGGAACTACGTGGGTCTCATCTGACAGAAACTTCTTCAGATTCGACACGTGAAAGACGTTGTGAACTGCACTGAGTTCAGCTGGTAAGTTCAGTCTGTAGGCCACTTTGCCTATGTTCTCAATAAATTCGAAAGGTCCAACGTATCGTGGATTGAGTTTGCCGCGTTTGCCAAAACGAACCACACCCTTCTAGGGTGAAACTTTAAGTAGCGCTCGATCCCCAACCTGGAATTCGAGTAGTTTCCTGTCTTTATCAGCGTATACCTTCTGACGGTCACGAACTTCCGCCATGCGTTGTCGTATTTGTGCAATCTTTTCAGTAGTATCAACTACCATTTCTGGACCTGTGATTTGACTTTCCCCCACCTCTGCCCAACAGAGAGGTGACCGGCACTTACGCCCGTACAATGCCTCGAATGGTGCAGCTTTAATGCTGGTGTGGTAGTTGTTGTTATACGAAAATTCCACGAGTGGCAGATGTTTCTCCCAACCATTGCCAAAGTCAATTACGCACGCCCGAAGCATGTCTTCTAGAGTTTGAATAGTGCGCTCAGACTGCCCATCTGTCTGAGGGTGATAAGCTGTGCTCATGTCTAAACGAGAGCCAAAAGATTTGTGCATTGCTTGCCACAGTTCTGAAGTAAAACGTGCGTCACGATCAGAGATGATGGAGGTGGGCACTCCGTGCCTCGAGACCACTTCTTTTAAGTAAATGTCTGCCAAGGTAGAGAACTTGTCTGTTTCTTTGATTGCTAAGAAGTGAGCAGACTTTGTGAGTCGATCTACGATCACCCAAATAGTATCATTTCCGCGCTGAGATCTAGGTAGGCCAGTAACAAAATCCATGGAAATTTGCTCCCATTTCCATTGTGGTATTTCAGGTTGTTGGAGTGGTCCTGACGGTTTCTGATATTCTGCCTTGACTCTCGCACAAGTCAAGCATTTGCTAACGTATGTGGCTATGTGGGCCTTCATGCTAGGCCACCAGTATATAGTTTTGATATCGTGGTACATTTTATCCGAACCTGGATGTACCGAGTAGCGAGACTTATGAGCTTCATCCATTACCAGCTCGCGTAAGTCATCAAAGTGTGGGATCCAGATGCGTCCTGTGACGTAGTAAGCACCATCTTCCTTCTGTTCTAAGCGTTGCCTTGAGCCGCATAGGGCTTCAGCCCTGACGTTGTCTGGTTTCAATGCTTCTATCTCTGATCCCGTCATCTTCATGTTAAAGAACTCCACTTCCAACTTGTGGATGGCATCATAACTACTGTATTCACGTTTGATCAGTTCCTTAAAATCATTCCATGGGGTGGCATTAGCAGCCGCCAGCCCCAGTATCGTAACTTGCGCGCTCCACCAAGTTTGCGCAGTACCTTCGAGAATATCAGTGGCATATTTCACCTTACGAGCCTCAGGTCATTCGCACATTTGAAGGCCGATTCGAGTGTCGCTGAAAGTAGTAGGACGACAGTCCATAAAAATCGTGTATGTGCACACAGGTGGCTGAGCGTGTTGACTTGTCGTGTGCGTAAGAGTAATCAAAATTAAGCACAAGTGTTGAGTTACGAGAGTAGGATCTAAGGATCCTAGAGTAAGTGGTGATGGCAGGTTACACCTCCTGCCTGGGCAGCTGCGAGTGCTGCAGTAACTTGTTCAGTGATCGAAGCCGCCAACTGGGCTTGAGTTAGGTTAACGCGTCCACACATGATCTTGACATCAAGGAGAACATGTGGGTGAGAGGTTCGCGAATAGTGCGAAGAGAGTGAGCACACAAGTATCCTCATGCAATAACAAATAGTGAGCAATGTAATCTAAGCATACCACGAGCAAAGTTCTATGTAGTTCTAGCAAGTAGTAAGGTAACATGAATAGTAGTACCTATGATATTGAGTCTTGCACGTGGAGCGAAGCGTCGTTGTGGATCGTTGAGAGCACTGTTCTGGTTATAGTCTGGTTTTAATAAAAATGTTTTCCCCTTATTAAAACCGAGTTCTCTATAACCAATGGCTCTGATACCAATCTGTCACACCCCCAAAATCCACCCGCGGAGTACCACCGCTTGGAGGCGTGACATGACCAGGATCAAGCCACCAATCATATTGAACATAAGGAAAATAGTAAAAGTCATACAACAATACGATAGGTGTTTCCATAACCAAATATAAACAAGTGTGCAGCGGAAGCATTTAATGTAAACCCAACATAAGTTATAAGTTCAAATATCGTCTACGATCCGTATCCCACAATGACCTGCTCCTTCCTGTGCAAGCTCCATATGTACCTAAGGTCCTGCAAGGCATGTAATAGAGAATCAACAACTAGTTGAGCGAGTTCACAGTAAATAAGTTCGTAATTGTAAGTTTGTTTCGTAACATGTGGCGCTACTAGGCCGATCGTATGTTCTATTAGTGGGGGCTTCCCATGTTGCATATACACTAGACTATTTGTAACCATAAGTGTTCTTCACAACCGAGAACAGTAGTACGTACATAGTTTACGTAGGCTTTACGTAAGTGTCCTTCACAACCGAGGATAGTATTGAGTATAAGTTCACGTAGGTTTTACGTGAGTATCCTTCACAACCGAGGATAGTATTGAGTATAAGTTCACGTAGGTTTTACGTGAGTATCCTTCACAACCGAGGATAGTATTGAGTATAAGTTCACGTAGGTTTTACGTGAGTATCCTTCACAACCGAGGATAGTATTGAGTATAAGTTCACGTAGATTTTACGTGAGTATCCTTCACAACCGAGGATAGCGAGTAGCATAAGTATACGTAGGTTTTACGTATGTGTCCTTCACAACCGAGGACAATGGTATGGTAGTCTAGTATCAGTGTATGTACGAATCTATTCAACCTTATTCCTTCCATCCCATTCCCCAAACCCTGGGAATCCCATGCCTTAGTAAGGGTGTGAACTCACCTTGTTTTGCTCGGTATGCTAAGTGTATGCTCACAAGTAATCAATCGCGTCCTAAAGTAGGCACGTATGTGAAATCAGTTTGAGTTCAAGTCGTTCACGTATAAGCATGCAACACGTAATCACAGTCATGTACAATATGGTTACACTTAACAGCAGTTAACTAACCCAGTTAACACTTAACATAATATAAACATGTTACTGTGCAGATTGTGTATACGACGAAACACCCCTGTTTCGTCGTTCTTACCCTTCGACGAAACACCAGTTTCGTCATTGCTCAGATTCGTCGCAGAGGTCTCGACGAAACAGATTCCTGTTTCGTCGTTACCTGCGTTTCGTCGATAGCGATCTGATTCGTCACAAGTCAGTTACGTCACATACAGAAACCCTAATCAACCTAACAGCCAACACAAATATCAGAAATCGTATGGAGATCAATGTGCACCCAAAATCATCATAACTCAATCATCAAAGTATAATCGTCTTAGCATAACCCTAGTTTATGTGAACAACGTATCGATTAATCAAACCACAAACATATCATCGAACCCTATCAAGATACTAACGTGTTACCAAAATCAGATCATATTAACAACATACAGAACCGAGTATCTGATCGTATTAAGTTTCGCTTATAATTACACATCCGATTAACCATGTATATCGACATCTATATCATCGTGCACATATATTCATAATCCGTTTCGTAAATCAGCAGGTACATATACACATAACAAGAAATCAGAAACATTAACGGAACCGAGTTAACGAACCCGTACTAACCGAGATGAAAGTTTGATCGCACCAAGGTTTCCGGTGGGTTCTAGTTCGCCGTCACACAGCAGAGAGTTCTCTAGGGTTTCTGGTTTGCTAAAATGTGTCAAATGGGATCATTCTACGCAATATAACAAGTCTAACAGTACTGGGCCCGAACTGGGCTTCGGCGTAATACTGGGCCGGCGAAACAGTCTGTTTCGTCGAGATGAGTTTGGCGAAACAGCCTTGTTTCGTCGAGTGTGTTCATGGCGAATCACAACTCTGTTTCGTCGAGTTGTTTCATATGTTCAGTAGTTTATGTTATTTCAAATACACTAAGTCTCATGCTATAATATCAACACATAACCAAGCAAACATAATACTTTTATTATCACACAAAGTGTATCGTTACAAATCAGACGAGTCAAACAACTAGACCGTCAAAGTCAACGTGCAATAAATGCGAATAAAGAATGTCGGAAACTCGAGTTGTCACAATTAGGAGTATCGAAAACCTTTCCCATGACATCATTGTTTTCTTCTTTCTCAAACCCAAAATCCATGTCAATACCGTTACTTTTCTTTGTTTCAACGTAATTTCTTTTCTCTATTTCATCATCGTCTTTTTTCTCTGTTTCAACATCTGAGCCGCTATTAATGACCACATGCCCAGATGCATCTATATCATTAATTAGATTTGTTTCAGAAGCATCCTCTTGAGCATCCTCTTGTAACTGAACTTCCAAATCCATCGTGTTGTGTCTTATATCAACAAAAAAGAATTTTGATATTTAATTCAAGTATTACATATCAAAAATATTAACAAAACAAAGAAAAAGTCAAAAAAAGTGGGACATAATTCTCCATGGAAACATTTTTTTTTTCAAAAGAAAAAGAAAAAGAAAAAGAAAAGAAAAAAACTAAAGTGATGATAAAAAAACTTGAAGAGTAGGATCGATACATGAAAACAAGTATTGATTAGGTAAATTAAGTGTAGCTTCATTATTATTAACAATTGGAGATTGATCGATACATGAAAATATGTAATAAATTTATGGAGATAGGACGAACCTGATGAACTGGGATTGCAAAATTGATTCGATTAACGACCTTTGTTGCAGATCTTCGTTTGGAAGTTGGAATCGCAGGAATAAGGGTGAGATATTGAGGATCTTGGAATGGAACAGTACGTATTTTTTTGTGGAGAGTAGTTAATAACTTTTATAAAAATATAAAAATGAAATGAGGGTATAATAAAAACTACGTAGTTTTGATGGTTTCACATGTAACTTACATGTATAACAGCCTTATATTCCCTTTCCCCATATATATATATATATGAGAAGGATCAGTTAGGAACCACCCTTTATTGAGAGAACCACGAGAACCAAGGTGAACACAACCAAAAATACCTAAAAAATAGCTAAAAAACACATAAAAATTTTTTGTTTAATATTTTTTATAAAAAAAATCGCTACTTTTAGTAGCCAAAAAAGAAAAAGAAATTTTTGGCTACTAAAAGTAGCGATTTTAATGTAAAGAATATTAAAAAAAATTGTGTGTTTATTTTTTTAGATTTTTTAGGGGTTTAGTTTTTAGCTTTTTAGCTTAGGGGGTGGGGGGGGGTTAATTTTTTTTAGATTTTTTGGGGGAGTTTAGTTTTAGCATTTAGCTTGGGAGGGGGGGGGGGGGGGAGGTTAGGTTTTTTTTTTGGGGGGGGCGGTGGGGTTAGGTTTTTTTAGGTTTTTTTTTTTAGCTATTTTAGATTGTGTTCATATTGGTTATCGCAATAAAGATGGTTCTCGCATGAACCTAACCATATATATATATATATATATATATATATAGGGAGAAGATCATGCGAGAACCACCTCTTATTGCGAGAACCAATGTGAACACAACCAAAAATGCCTAAAAATAGCTAAAAATCACTAACATTTTTTTTAATATTTTTTATATAAAAATCGCTACTTTTCGAAGCCAAAAAAAATATTTTTTTCCACTAAAAGTAGCGATTTGAGCATAAAAAATATTAAAAAAAAATGTTAGATTTTTTTTTTTGATTTTTTAAGATTTTTTTAGGTTTTTTGGGGGTTTAGTTTTAAGCATTTTAGCTTAGGGGGGGGGGGGGGGGGGTTAGGTTTTTGGGGGGTGGGGGAGGGGGGTTTAGGTTTTTTCGGGGTTGGGGGGGGGGGGTTAGGTTTTTTTTTTAGGTTTTTTGGGGGTTTTAGTTTTTAGCATTTAGCTTGGGGGGGGGGGGGTGTGGGGGGGGGGGATGGGGGTTAGGTTTTCTTAGGATTTTTTTAGGTTTTTTTTAGCTATTTTAGGTTGTGTTCACATTGGTTCTCGCGGTTCTCGCAATAAGAGGTGTTTCTCGCATGATCTTCTCCATATATATATATATATAGGGAGGAGATCATGCGAGAACCACCTCTTATTGCGAGAACCGCGAGAACCAATGTGAACACAACCAAAAATGCCTAAAAATAGCTAAAAATCACACAATTTTTTTTTAATATTTTTTATATAAAAATCACTACTTTTCAAAGCAAAAAAAAAAATTAATTTTTTTTGGCCACTAAAAGTAGCGATTTAAGCATAAAAAATATAAAAAAAAATTTTAGATTTTTTTTAGATTTTTTTAGATTTTTTTTAGATTTTTTTAGGTTTTTTGGGGGTTTAGTTTTTAGCATTTTAGCTTGGGGGAGGGGGGTTAGTTTTTTTTTTTAGGTTTTTTTGGGGGTTTTAGTTTTTAGCATTTAGCTTGGGGGGGGGGGGGGGGGGAGGGGTGGGGGTTCGGGTTTTTTTAGGTTTTTTTTTTAGGTTTTTTAGGTTGTGTTCACCTTAGTTCTCGCGGTTCTCGCAATAAGGGTGGTTCTCGCATGAACTGCTCCCTATATATATATATATAGGGAGGGGCTCATGCGAGAACCACCCTTATTGTGAGAACCTTGAGAACCAATGTGAACACAACCTAAAATAGCTAAAAAAACCTAAAAAAAACCTAACCCCACCCCCCCCCCCCCAAAACCTAAACCCCCCACCCCCCCCCCCCCCCCCAAAAAAAAACCTAAACCCCCCCCCCCCCCCCAAGCTAAAAAAAACCTAACCCCACCCCCCCCCCCCCAAAAACCTAAACCACCCTCCCCCACCGCCTAAAAACCTAAACCCCCCCCCCCCCCCCCACCCCCCACCCCCCAAGCTAAAATGCTAAAAACTAAACCCCCAAAAAACCTTAAAAAATCTAAAAAAAAAAAAAAATCAAAAAAAAATCCAAAAAGTTTTTTTTTGATTTTTTTAATATTTTTTAGGTTAAAATCGCTACTTTTCGAAGCAAAAAAAAAAAAAACAAAAAATTTTTTTAAAAAAAAAAAAAAATTTTTTTTTATATTTTTTTTAAAAAAAAAAAAAAAAAAAATTTTAAATTTTTTTTTTTTTTTTTTTGTTCGAAAAGTAGCGATTTTAACCTAAAAAATATTAAAAAAATCAAAAAAAAAATTTGTGTGTGATTTTTAGCTATTTTTAGGCATTTTTGGTGTGTTCACATTGGTTCTCGCGGTTCTCACAATAAGAGGTGGTTCTCGCATGATCTTCTCCCTATATATATATATATATATATATGACAAAGATCCGTTAGGAATCACCGCTTATTGGGAGAACCAATGTGAACAAAACAAAAAATGCCTAATATATATATATATATACATAGGACAGATCCATTAGGAATCACCCCTTATTGCGAGAACCAATGTGAACAAAACAAAAATGTCTAAAAATAGCTAAAAAACACACAATTTTTTTTTTAAATATTTTTTATGTTAAAATCGCTACTTTTAGTAGCAAAAAATTTTTTTGCTACTAAAAGTAGCGATTTTAACATAAAAAATAATTAAAATTTGTTTTTTTTTTAGATTTGTTTTTGATTTTTTAGATTTTTTAGGTTTTTTGGGGGTTTAGTTTTTAGCATTTTAGCTTGAGGGGGGGGGGGGGGGTTAGGTTTTTTTTTGTGCGGGGGGGGGGGGGTGGGGGAAGGGGGTTTAGGTTTTTTTTTTTTTTTTTTTTGGGGGGGGGGGGGTGGGGGTTATTTTTGGGGAGGGGGGGTGGGGGGTTTAGGTTTTTTTTTAGGGGGGGGGGTGGGGTTAGGATTTTTTAGGTTTTTTAACTATTTTAGGTTGTGTTCACATTGGTTCTCGCGGTTCTCGCAATAAAGGTGGTTCTCGCATGAACCTTACCCTATATATATATATATATATATATATATATATATATATATATATATATATGAAGGGGGTTGGGTTATATGGAAAACCCCATCTTTTTGAGAAAACCTTGGAAACCCAACCTCATCCATTGATTTAAATAGATCTAAATAGATCAATGGCCCTCATTTGTTTAGAGGATTCTTGCCTTTAAAAACAATATAATAGTCCATGCTAGTACAAGTTAAGGGCAATATGGGTAATGAAAAAGCAACTTTATTGACTTTGTAAACACAATTTGAATTTGGAAGTACTATCAAATCACCATAAAAAGCTTCTCTTTCTCTTACCTCTTTCTCTTTCCTCTTTCTCATTTCTTCTTCCCTAATCTTGAAGACAAACAAACAGGAGAAACAACCACCGCCAACAACCACCTTCTCCAAGAGAAACAAACAACCACCACCAGCAACCACCTCCTCCGGCGAAACTCACCGGGCTTCTTCTCCGGCCCTCTCTCTCCTCAATTTTCAACTCATCTAACAACCATAGCCACGCCAATCTCTCTCCTCTCCGTCTAATTCTACAAAAAGCTTCAACCTTTAGAAGCAAATAAAGGGTCTGAATGTCTCTATAATTTATTGTTTTAGAGAGAGAACGATGGCACGGTGAATGTTTTTAGAGAGAGTTGATGTTTTAGATAGAGAAACAATAATCTTTATTTTTTAGAGAGAGAGAGAGTTGAATGTTCAAATCTGTGTGAGAGAAGAAGGTTTGAAGACCTTCTTCGTGTTCATCGGACGGTTCTAGATCCGGTAAGTGTTCTTGAAATATCATTTCAGAATTGATTTTTTGTTGAAATGGTTGTTAATATGTTTTTGTGGGCTGAAAGTGTTCTAGTAATGGTTAATGTTCATGTATTTTAAATAAATCCAAAACTTTAGGATGAGATTTTGAACAGGTTTTTTTGTTGGGTTGGTTGCTTGTTTGGGGCTTTTGATCTTAACAATAATTGTTTTTTTGTTGGTTTGGTTGCTGGTTTGGGCTTTTGATCTGAACAATAAGTGTTTTTTTTTTTTTGTTGGGTTGCTTGATTTACAGAGACAGACCCATAACATGTGTTAAGCACCTGTTAGAATGATATATAGCGTGTGTTGATTTACAGAAATAGATCCATAAAAGATATTCAATTGACAAGCTGGATGGATGTAGGCGACGTTAATGCGGGGACATTGAATAAGTCACATCCTTTGAGAAAGAACTCTTCGTTCATTTATAACATGTGTTAGTGGTTCATGCTGTAACAGAACACCATGATGTAACCTGACATGTGTTCATGTATAACATGTGTTAAGCCCCTGTTAGAACGATATATAACGTGTGTTAACCTTTTGTTAATTAAAAAAAAACAAGTAATATCTATTTTATTTTTGTTGATGTTTAAAATATCTGATAATGTGGATACTGAGCGTAAAACTTGTACAAGTAATACATGTGCAAGTTAGTATGTAATGTGTAATATGAAACGAGCCATTTATGGTAACACATGTACCAGTAATTTTGGAATATATAATATGAAACGGGTCATTTGTTTTGCACATTTTGGAATGTATAACATGTGTTAAGCCTCTGTTATAATCTTTTTGTAACCTGAAATGTATTCATGTATAAGCTAGTGGTTTACAAAACACCATGATGTGTATATACTGATCTAACATGTGTTACAATTTGTCTGTTCGGAACATGTAATTGCTTAACATGTGACAAGGGTGAAAACAGTCGACGGGGGCGATGAGTTGAACCCAAAGACACATAGTTATTGAAAACGTAAAAACACAACAAATAATCATGGCTAGACCAATCATGACTTTTATGGAGACAGTATGCACATTAAGATCATTCATGACTTTTAAGACCCACTATGTGTCTTATTAATACATGCATGCCTCAATTTAATATAACTAGGTTAAGTTATGTATATCATGACCATTATGACTTATTAAGACCGAATATGGCTACCACATCTATGGCACATTATAACTCATTATATCCCAATATGACTTTTTACAAACTAAATTATTAAACAAAAACGTAGTACTACCCATCTTGGCCCATTAAGAGTTACCATGAGCCATATGACCCAATATGATACCTTATCTTAACCAATTACGACCTAATCTAAGTCATTATGACATAATATGACTTGTGATCCAATCATGATCATTTAAGTGCTATCATGACTCTTAAGATCCAACACGACCCATTAAAACATTTATAATCCATTATAACTCATTACAATATTTAACCCATTACAACCAAACCTAATATAAAGACCCAATATGACCTATGAAGGCTTATGATGTCTTGAAAGAAATAATATCATGGCTCGTAGAAATGTAACTCATTATGATGAAATATAATTCATTAAAACTCAATGTAACACTCTAAATCCTAATATAACATCTTGGTTTAACCTAACATGGTGTCATGTATAAGCTAGTGGTTTCCAACACACCATGATTTGTATATATATACTGTAACATGTGTTACACGCCTGACATGTATAACGTGTGTTAAGCCTCTATTATAACGTGTGTTAAGACTTCCAGAATGGATGCATAAACTCCAATAGTAAGTTAATAACAACATAGTATACCTGATATAACGTGTGTTAAGCCTCTTTTATAACGTGTGTTAAGACTTCTAGAATGTGTTAAGTCCATACCATTTTAACATCATGTACTAGACAAAACAATAAGAGTCTCACATTACATATTACTAGTAATCGAAAATACATAGCACTAAGAAAATGGTGGAGCTTCCTTTGACAGTCTGCGTTAGCTTTTCAGCGGCTACCTTTGCTGCCTTAGCTTTTCAGTGGCTACCCTTGCTTGTTTGGGCCGGTCTTGAAACGGTTTGTAAACATGTGGGTGTGCGTATGCCAGGGAAGTTATAAAAATGTGTTTTCATGTCACACGTAACACGTGTTACGTTGTACATGGGTTTCATGTCACATGTAACACATGCATGTCCGAGAAGTTCAAACTATAACATGTGTTAGTTGTGTTGTGCTGTAACATATAATAACATAAACATGGTCATGATCCTTGAGCATCTGATCCACGTTTGACGAAACCAACGGTCCCGAGAATTGGATCTTATTTCCCTTGTATCCATCACCGTCCTAATAACAAAAAGATAAGATAACCGTTAAGTCGTTAACCAGACATAAATATTAATACATTCATAGCCAGAAAATCTTTTTTCTCAAATAACATCACAGTTACTATTCAGATCAAAAGTATAACAACCCTAAAAAAACTGACACCCTCGAATATTTTCCGACACCCTAATATATTTTAAAATATCCCAATATGTCCCAAAATACACCCCATACGAGAAAACGGGCCCCGAATACCCTAAATAGTATTAAAAATAATTAAAAAATTGAAATTTTGGGCTGAGGCTGGCCGCGTAAACCCCACCCAAACCTTGACGCGGGCCGCGTCAACTTAAAACCTGGCGCGACCATGGGCCGCCTTGTGGCCCAACACATGTCGAGTCTAGTTGCTGATCCAGATGGGCTACACGTTTGACCGGGGTTGACGCGGGCCGCGTAGCCCCCTGTTCTTGTTTTACGCGGGCCGCGACAAGGTCAAGATCAGTCACTATATATAGAATGCATCAGATCTTCAGTCGACTCGCTCACTTTCTTTTCTTAAATCTCAATTTCTGAATTATAGGCATAATACTCGGGTATTATACCCCCCTAAATAGCGAAGTTCTGCTCCGTTGTAAGTATTATAACCCCTGAATACGTATTAGATACGCTGCTCGATTGATCTAGGGTTCCGTAACGGCTGTCGTGGTTCTGCCCGACGTAGTCGTTGGAATGCCGTCTCGGGGAGGGTATTACTAATGTTAAAATGGGTTATTATACTAACACGTGTGCATTTGTGTAAATTATAGATTGTCACCAGGAAACCCTTACGGAAAATCTAAGACAACAATGTGAGTTGATCCACTTTTTGTTAACTGTTTTTACAAAACCTCATACAATTAAATATATATGAAGCAGTTATTGAGTATTTGTAAGAATACAATTATCATGAGTATGTTGGGGTTTTGTATACAAAATTTGTTACCACCTGGTCAAGGAGTAATATTTCCACAAGTCGGTTCTGACAGTACCATGGATGTTAATTGATATAACTTGGAAACAAATGCAATTGCGAGATCGCCCTCAATTCTGTAAAATGGGATTTTTATTTAAACTTGATTAAATTGGGATTCACTCACCAGTATTTCCCACTGACATATGTTTTTAAAAAGCGTTTCAGGTAACAAATTGTGAAAGCCAAATATAAGCCAGCTGGACAGCACTGAAGGCTTGGAAAAATGGTAATAAAGTTACCTAAATTAAAATAGATGTTTTTAATAAATAAAATAGGATTTATTCCTATGAAAACGTGTGTACTATGAACTTGGGTTGTACCCCATGTATTTAATATTATGAAAAAGTGGTATTTTACTCTGATCCAATATTTCCTAACTACGGTCCTGTTGAAAAAAATTCCTCTGCCAAATTAGACAATACGTGATACCACCGAAACTGGCTCGCGGCCGCCCGTTCCCGCGGATTAGGGATCGGGGGTTGCGACAGAAGGTGGTATCAGAGCTAAGCCACTGATTCAGCCACAGAAGTGTTCTGCTGACATCAAAATTCAATTTTTTAGGAAATAAATTACGGAAATACGTGCATAACTGTATTTAATTGTTATGTGTTATTTGACTATTTGTTAGTTTACTGTATGAGCGACCATGGACCATCTGACGCGTACCGTCAATTGTCTGGTTCGCCTAGAAGCGAAGGCACATCCTCTTCTCAGCCTGCCCTGTCAGGGTACTCTGCTGATACGGAAGAAGGAATCTTTGTGTTTAAGGCTCAGTCAAAAGAGCCATTTCCTCAGAAAAAGAGGGGATGGTTCAGTAGAGGGGCACATGAGCGTAGAAAACGTATGAAAAAAGTTACAAGACTAGAGAGCACTAGCAGCAGCCAAGAGAGAGACAGATGCCTATGCCTAGGACATGATCAATAGGGGTATAGCCAACATCCACATCCTAGCAACCACTGCAGCTGACCCTAATCTAGAGCAAATAATAGCACCCCAACCCCAACCACCAATCCCTGGTCAACTGATGGAGATAGAAAACCCTGAAAACCAAGTAGAGATGCATGACTTCAATCCGGAAGAAATACCTAGGGTACCAGCACCAAACCCCCTAGACCCAAATTACGACCCTTGGTGGGATGACAATAGGGACTATGTGCAACACTACCCGATACATGAAGACATGCCCATGCCAAACGTAGGAACCTACCTAGGTTTTGATCCTTTAGATCCCTATTTCCACAATGAATACATTAGGGAGATTTTAGAAGATCCTTACCAATTCCAGGCACCTACACCTCCATATCAAGAACCCGCACCCCAGCTTCCGAACCCAGTCCTAGAACCTGCACCCCCAGTGAGTGTAGAAAACGTACAAGAACTTAGGACATTTGGTGAGGAAATTTTAGAGAGTAGTGAACGAATGAAACAGGTGGGAGAGCGACTCGTCTGGAAGTATGACGACCGTAATATGGATTTCTGGATGAATCCATATCCATAGATGAGATGGTGGAGACGGTAGTAATAATAATAATAGTAAAATAAATAATAAATAATAAAATAAAATAAAATATGTGTGTACGGATGCCTACTATTATTTATTTCAGTTGGTATTGTAATTTTTATTTCAGTACTGGTGTGTAATAAATGCATAGTAGATGAATAGAGTAAAGTCGCAATGATCGACGCTTTTGGCTAAATGCGTGTCATGTGATTGACTATATTAAATATTATTTTGTGATATTAATACGGGGTAAATGTTTAAAATTCAGATGGCCGACGAAGGAAATCAAGGAAATCTGAATAACGATAACCAGAGTGACATTAACTTGGTTAATGAGAATCCAAGCATCAATAACAATGGAAACCAAATGGATAATAGAGCCATCCAACACATAGTGGCACAAGGAATTATAGATGCAATGCCATTTATTCTTCAAACTATTAAGGATGCTGATAATAAAAGTAAACATAGCAGTAAGCGACCAACTAAACCAGAAAATAGCGTGAACAACGGCCCTGTACTTCAAGTGCCCATTCCCAAAAGAAGAAGAACCATGCCTTATGGTTGTTCTTACAAAGAATTCTGGTCCTGTAAACCAATAGAATTCTCAGGCAATGAAGAACCTATTGCAGCTCTACGCTGGATAGAAAAGACTGAGGCTATTTTAAAAATAAGCAAGTGTGCTGAAGAAGACAAGATAATGTTTGCTTCTAATCTATTTAAAAACTCAGCTTTAGAATGGTGGAACACTGTCCTCCAGTCAAGAGGAAGTGATAGGGTATACAACATGGAATGGGAGGAATTTAAGAATATGGTAGAAAGGAAATTCTGCCCTCCCAATGAAAAAGAACAGACAGCAAATAAGTTTTTGAACTTAAGAATGACCGGAGTAGATAGTAAAGGGTACACAAGGTTATTTTTCGAATATGCTAGAATAGTACCAACCCTTGCATCACCTGAACCGGTATTAATTTCCCGTTACATCTGGGGATTAATTGGGGAAATTAGACATGTAGTCAAGGCAACTAGACCTCAAACTATAGAAGAAGCTGTAGAACTAGCCAACACCTTGACAGATAAGTTAATTCGTACTAGAGAGGAAGACCAGAGGAGAAACCTAACCCAAAAACTTACCCAAGAATTCCGTTCTGGGAATTACAATCATAGGAATATGGGTTCTACCTCTGCATCATTCTGCAAGGTCTGCAAGAAAAAGCATTCGGGAAGATGCTCCACTCTTTGCAATTTCTGCAAGATGCCAGGACATAAGGAAGAAGATTGCAGGAGAAAATCCAGTAATGGACTGTGCTTCAACAGTGGAGAAAAAGGCCATATCAAGCCGAATTATCCAAAATTGGCTCCAGCCGGTGAACAACAGGAACACTAAAAATGCTAGAGCATTCGTTCTAACTGCAGATGAAACAAAAATGATTCCAGACGTGATAGCTGGTACGTTTTTAGTTAATGATGTTTTTGCTAAAGTATTATTTGACTCTGGTGCAAACCAAAGTTTTATTAATACTTCATTTTGCAAACTTCTAAATTAGTCATTAACTAAACTACCACAAGAATGTCTAGTAGAGACAGCTAATGGAGAATCTGTTAGGATTTCTGAAATCTTGCATGGAGCAAGAATAGAATTTTTAAACCAAAAGTTTATGGCAAACCTTTACCCAATGAATCTGGCAGGATTTGATATTGTATTAGGAATGGATTGGTTAATAGCCAATAAAGCCAGTATTTTATGTGATCAAAAGTCAATTCAAGTAGTTTCACCGAAGGGTGAAAAGATCACAATTAAAGGTGATAAACCATCTAGATCCACAAAATTCATCTCTGTGATGAAAACTGCAAGCTATATAAGAAAATGATCTATAGTGTATTTGATTTCTATAATCACTAACACTAAAGGAAAAGAACTAAAAGACATTCCAGTAGTCTCTCAGTTTTCAGATGTCTTTCCAGAAGAATTACCAGGACTACCGCCGGACAGAGAAGTTGAATTCAGAATTCATTTACTACCAGGAACAACACCGATTGCCAAAGCACCTTACCATTTGGCACCTGCTGAAATGCAAGAACTGAATAAACAGTTAGATGAATTATTAGAGAAGGGATTCATACAACCAAGTTCGTCTCCATGGGGAGCGCCGATACTGTTCGTTAAAAAAAAGAACGGATCAATGCGTATGTGCATTGACTACCGTGAATTGAACAAGGTCACGATTAAGAACCGGTATCCATTACTGAGAATCGATGATCTATTCGATCAACTGCAAGGAGCTCGATTTTTCTCTAAAATCGATTTAAGATCAGGATACCATCAATTAAAGGTACAGGAAGAGGACATTCCTAAGACCGCATTTAGAACAAGGTATGGTCATTATGAATTTACTACCATGCCATTTGGTTTAACCAATGCCCCAGCCGCATTTATGGACATGATGAACCGAATATGTAAGCCATATTTGGACAAATTCATAATTGTCTTCATAGATGATATTCTAATTTACTCTAAGAGTAAAGAGGATCATGCAAAGCATTTGCACGCACTTTTAAGTCTATTAAGAAAGGAAAAGCTTTACGCTAAATTTTCAAAGTGCGAATTTTGGTTAGAACAGGTACAGTTTCTTGGACACTTAGTCAATCATGAAGGAATTCATGTAGATCCAACAAAAATCGAGGCGATTACTAAATGGAAAACCCCTGAATCACCAACCGAGGTTAGAAGTTTCTTAGGATTGGCCGGTTATTATAGAAGATTTATTCAAGATTTTTCTAGAATAGCCATTCCTTTAACTAAGTTAACCTGTAAATCCATTAAGTTTGAATGGGGACCAAAGCAAGAAGAAGCATTTAGAATTCTTAAGCAAAGATTAACCCATACTAGCATTACCAGAAGGAACTGAAGACTTTGTAGTCTATTGTGATGCTTCCAAACTAGGTTATGGATGTGTATTAATGCAACGTCAAAAGGTTATAGCTTACGCCTCTAGAAAACTTAAGAATCATGAAGAGAATTATTCAACCCATGATTTAGAACTAGGAGCTATAATTTTTGCCCTTAAGATTTGGAGACATTACCTTTATGGTAGTAAGTTTACCATATTCACTAATCATAAGAGTTTAAGGTATGTTTTCGGGTAGAAGGAATTGAATATGAGACAAAGACGCTGGATGGAAATGCTTAGTGATTATGATTGTGATATCCAGTATCATGAAGGAAAAGCAAATTTAGTTGCTGATGCTTTAAGCCGAAAGTATCACAAAAAGCCAAAAAGGGTACGTTCTCTTAAATTAAATCTGCAAGTAGATTTAAATAATCAGATAAGAGAAGCACAAGAATCAGTAATCAAGGATGATACTGAAAAATTAAAAGGGATGATTAAGGAATTAGAATAAGGAACAGATGGAATTTGGAGATTCCATAAGAAGAGAATACGGATACCAAAATTAGGAAACCTACGTAATCGTATATTAGAAGAAGCCCATAAGTCTAAGTATACGATGCACCCAAGAAATGATAAAATGTACCAGGATTTAAGAAAGAATTTCTGGTGGATAGGAATGAAAAAGGACATAGCAGCCTATGTTTCTAAATGTTTAACTTGTTCGCAAGTTAAAGCTGAACACCAGAAACCCTTAGGTTTGTTACAACAGCTAGAAATGTCAGTGTGGAAATGGGAATTAATAACAATGGATTTTGTTACCAAATTACCTAAAACAAAGAAAGGTAATGATACAATCTGGGTGATTGTAGATAGGCTAACCAAGTCAGCTCATTTCCTACCAATGAAGGAAACTTTCAGTATGGAACAGTTAGCTAAATTGTATGTAAATGAAATAGTTTCATTACATGGAATACCTCTATCAATTGTATCTGACAGAGATAGTCGTTTTACCTCTCATTTTTGGTCAAGTTTCCAAAAAGCCATGGGAACCAAGTTAAATCTGAGCACAGCTTATCATCCTCAAACGGACGAACAAAGTGAAAGAACAATTCAGATAATGGAAGACATGCTTAGAGCTTGTGTAATTGATTTCGGAGGTAATTGGGACGATCACTTACCTTTAATAGAATTTTCTTATAATAATAGTTATCACACAAGTATAAATGCTGCACCATTCGAAGCACTTTATGGACGCAAGTGCCGAACCCCAGTCTGTTGGGCAGAAATTGGGGAAAAGCAACTATCTGGACCTGAGATAGTACAAGAAACAACTGACAAGATTATTCAAGTCAAGGAACGACTGAAAGCAGCAGGTGATCGACAAAAGAGCTATGCCGATAACCGACGCAAACCATTGGAATTTCAAGTAGGAGATAAAGTATTGTTGAAGGTCTCTCCTTGGAAAGGAGTAGTAAGATTCATCAAAAGAGGGAAGCTAAGTCCTAGGTATATTGGACCTTTTGAGATTATTAGAAAAATAGGACCTGTAGCCTATCAGCTACAACTGCCAGAGGAAATGGCAGAAATACATGATGTATTTCATGTATCTAATCTTAAGAAATGCTTAGCTGATGAATCACTAGTGATACCTCTTAAGGATATAGAGGTAAATGAACAACTCAAGTTTGTAGAAAGGCCTCTACAGATTGAAGACAGGAAAGTCAAAAACCTGAAACACAAGAGACTAGTTCTGGTCAAAGTGAAATGAGACACCAAAAGAGGAACTGAGTACACATGGGAGCTTGAATCTGAAATGCAAAACAAATATCCGCACTTGTTCCAGTAGATCTCGAGGACGAGCTCTAAAACAAGGTGGGGAGGATATAACAACCCTAAAAAAAAACGACACCCTCGAATATTTTCTGACACCTAAATATATTTTAAAATATCCCAATATGTCCCAAAATACACCCAATACGAGAAAACAGGCCCCGAATACCCTAAATAGTATTAAAAATAATTAAAAAATTAAAATTTTTGGCTGAGGCGGGCCGCGTAAACCCCACCCCAACCTTGACGCGGGCCGCGTCAACTTAAAACCTGGCGCGACCATGGGCTGCCACGTGGCCCAACACATGTCGAGTCTAGTTGCTGATCCGGATGGGGTACACGTTTGACCGGGGTTGACGCGGGCCGCGTAGCCCCCTGTTCTTGTTTTACGCGGGCCGTGACAAGGTCAAGATCAGGCACTATATATAGAATGCATCGGATCTTCAGTCGACTCGCTCACTTTCTTTTCTTAAATCTCAATTTCTGAATTATAGGCATAATACTCGGGTATTATACCCCCTAAATAGCGAAGTTCTGCTCCGTTGTAAGTATTATAACCCCTGGATACGTATTAGATACGCTGCCCGATTGATCTAGGGTTCCGTAACGGCTGTCGTGGTTCTGCCCGACGTAGTCGTTGGAATGCCGTCTCGGGGAGGGTATTACTAATGTTAAAATGGGTTATTATACTAACACGTGTGCATTTGTGTAAATTATAGATTGTCACCAGGAAACCCTTACGGAAAATCCAAGACAGCAATGTGAGTTGATCCACTTTTTGTTAACTGTTTTTACAAAACCTCATACAATTAAATATATATGAAGCAATTATTGAGTATTTGTAAGAATACAATTATCATGAGTATGTTGGGGTTTTGTATACAAAATTTGTTACCACCTAGTCAAGGAGTAACATTTCCACAAGTCGGGTCTGACAGTACCATGGATGTTAATTGATATAACTTGGAAACAAATGTAATTGCGAGATCGCCCTCAATACTGTACAATGGGATTTTTATTTAAACTTGATTAAATTGGGATTCACTCACCAGTATTTCCCACTGACAAATGTTTTTAAAACGCATTTCAGGTAACAAATTGTGAAAGCTAAATAGAAGCCAGTTGGACAGCACTGAAGGCTTGGAAAAGTGGCAATAAAGTTACCTAAATTAAAATAGATGTTTTTAATAAATAAAATAGGATTTATTCCTATGAAAACATGTGTACTATGAACTTGGGTTTTACCCTATGTATTTAATATTATGAAAAAGTGGTATTTTACTCTGATCCAATATTTCCTAACTATGGTCCTGATGAAAAAAATTCCGCTGCCAAATTAGACAATACGTGATACCACCGAAACTGGCTCGCGGCTACCCGTTCCCGGGGATTAGGGATCTGGGGTTGCGACAAAAAGCCCCAAAAAAAGCAACCAAACCAAGCACAACTTTTTAACACAAAAATAAAAACCTGCAAATTACATAAACATTTACCCCTTTTAAGAACCATTTTAACAAAAAAAAAAAATCATGTTTCATCTCTAAAACAACCATTACATAAAAACCTATTAACAACCATTTTAACAAAAACATCAAGTGTGAAATGATTTTTTAAAATAAAATACTCAAGAGATTGTTGTTTCTCTCTCTAAAACAACAACTTTCTCTCTCTAAAACAATTACCGGATCTAGAACCATGCGATGAACACGATGAAGATCTTCAAACTTGCTTCTCTCTGTGTGTTCTTGGTGTTCTTGATAAACATGATGAAGATTGTTGTTTCTCACTCTAGAAATCAGCTTTCAACAAGCATGAGCACAACCGAGATGTAGATGACGACGTGAGATGAAGCATGAATGTAACACCTGTGTCATTTCAACCATCAAACAAATGCCCAACCAATGAAATATTGTATTTCATACTTTGGACTTGTATAAATATGTGTATCTTGTGCACATATCAACTCTTGTTCGATTTCAAGCTCTAAATCGCTTTCTGGAAGGTTATACACGCTCTGATGCGTAAATATAACCAGTTTAATCCAACGAACACTCTGGAATAGTGAAATAGGCTTAACATACCTTAAATAACCTTTACATAACTTAGATATAAGTTTTGGAAGGTTTGGTATGGTGAAATCAAAGTTAAATCGTCTACAGGGACTAAAATTGACAAACTACGAAAGTATGTCAATTTGAACTGTAACAGACCTTCCGGAACATGACCATAAGTTAAACATACCATAAATATCCTTTACATAGCTTAGAAATAGGCTTTGAGGTGTTCGGTATGCTAAAATAAACTTTTGTGTCATTCAGGGACTAAAAGCGTCAAAAAGTGCACAAGTTTGCATTTTCGCGCATAACTTACGTTCTGAATACATCTGGACATCCAAAAATTTATGTAAGCATGACTACATTATATTTAAGTGTTCGCCTTAAGAAAAATCCATTCGTCACGTCATTTGGATTGTTTTTCGCGCTTGTGCGCATTCCGTCGTAATTAAGCGAACATCGCGTTCGTACGGCTAAACGAACCGACATCCGAGATATTTTTGAGCACATTTTAAGTTCCCTATACTTTAACTTCATTTTAGAGCTTTGAAATGGGGTTAACGGGCCTTAAACGTGTCAAAAATGGCCTAAATACAGTTCAGGGACCAAAACTGTAATTCTGCCAAACTGCACCATACGATGCGTATGGTATATATACCATACGATGCGTATGGGGTCTGCAGACTAGGTTCAGTGTATTAACAGCCTGTTTGCAGCTGTTTTAACCACAACCACATGTTTGCAACTTGCCTAATCTGTTGATAAACATCATTTTTAGCCACCATAAGGTTCCGACAAGTGTACGCCTTGGATTCGATCACGTACTACGAGAAACGATCCTAACGGCTCTACTTTTCCTATAAATACCCACCCCCCTTTGGCTTAAAAACCCACAAGAATTCTGATTTGAGAGCTCTAAGTTGAAACCATTGTTTCATACCTGAGTTCTTGAATCGGGATTAGCATTCGGGGACCCTGGGTAAGTATTCTTTCGTTCTTTTCCTTATTTTTACTGCTTTTCGAGTCAGAAAGTCAAACTTTGTTTGACTTTCAGCGTTGACCAGTAATGGTCAATGCGAAGTTCGTTTGAACTTCGCAACGTGAGTGTAATCACGTTGGTCATAGTCCCTTGGGACTATGCCCACTGATTACCACGTTGTCTAGAGTCGTAGGGTAGGCGATCTAATAAATCGCCTATACCTTCGAACTCGACCCATTTGGTCGATCATTAGGATTCGACCAAATACATTAGGTGACCATAGTAGGTAGGGCATAACCTTCCGAGGTTATACCCTATGGTCACATCGTTTAAATAGTTGTATGATAGGTAGTTTATATGCCTTAGGTAAATTACCAGAATACCCTTTTCATGTATAATTGGTAATTAAGTATATGTAACCTAAACTTTTGTCACATAACTGATTATGTAACATGTTTAGGCATATAACACTTGTCATAGGACTAGTTAGGCGATCCGAACGCGTTTCACGCGAACGACGCGTTAAAGTAGCATAAGCTACCTAAACGGGTCGTAATGGGTCGTAAACAATTAGGTTAAGTTTCATTTAGTATGTAGGCTTTGTTAAACCAAAAGACACGAGTCTCTACACTCGTTTGGTTTACAAACCCTAATGCTACCCGATCATCCGATGTAGGTCCGGTTTATTAATGTAGTTACCTATATTAGGTGCCGTTTGATTTTCCGCGATCTCTAGCATTGCTTGGTGGTTATCCTAGGACTTCTGAGCAATCTCAAGTGAGTACATAGACCCCTCTTTTACTATTTTCCAAACATTTTGGGGTGGAACACATGTGCCTACTTGTTACTTTCGTGCTTTCCTGTTTTCACATCATATACTGGTTATGTTCATTAGTACACTATTAGTACATTGATTTACATGACTTTTCTGCTTTGTATGTTAACTTAGCATACTTAGTACATTGTTTTACATTACATTTTGTTGCATATGCTCATCCAGTATATGAACACTTTAACATATTACCCAATGCATTTGACAATTGATTTGACATAGACATTTCGGCATAGACATTTTAACATGATTGACATTTGATCATGCATTTCCCACAAAACATAACTTTGATTTAAACCAAGTTTTACTTCAATACTTTGTTTTTGTGCATATGGTTTAGTTGAGACCTTTCACTTGCCATACATGACATATTTGACATAGACATTTGACATGGATATTTGACATAGACATTTGACATGGATATTTGACGTAGACATTTGACATGGATATTTGACATAGACATTTTGACATGATTTACATCTTGACATGAACATTTTACATTGTTTGGTTTGGTTTGATTAAGTGATTAAGTAACGATGCGTGTGTAATATGATACAAGCATGGTGGATACGCCGCTGGTACTTCCTATATATAAGTGTTTGTATGGTATTACATGTCGTAACGTTATTTGAATCATTTCAGTTTGAGACATAGAACATTTTATACAAATAACATACTTTTCACAAGACATTGATTTATAAACAACCCATCTTATACAAACTCATTTTATATGGTTATTCATTTAACCATACATTATTTATACATATCATCTGATCTTATCGATTTTCAAATGATTTACAAAACAAAGCAAATAACAAGGTTCATGACTAAACATTTTCTCAAACATAAGTCATGAAACCTATTTTCACAAAACCTATGTATCTCACCGGCATTTTTATGCTGACGTACCTATTTTCACATGTGTTTTTCAGGAACTGTTGCATAAGATGATCAAGATACATATAGGCAGACTTGGGCTTTAGTGACAATAAAAGATGCAGACTAGTTAATTATGTTGTATTTCCATGTTTGTTTAGACATTGTATCACTTTTACTTAATAAAACGAAACCTCAATTGCCATGGTTATAAAACAATTAATTCTGTTACAACACTCCCCGACGTTTCCGCCACGTTTTGTATGTTCCACGTGGTCGGGGTGTGACAGAAAAGATGGTATCAGAGCTAATGGTTATAGGGAATTAGGTTATTAGTAATACTTTGACTTAGTCTATAACCTTCTTAGGACCCTAACGCAAGTTTACTTGCGTTTAGTCATAAAACATACCGTCACCTATCCTTAGGCGACTACCACAACAAGAACATGAATTTCAAAACCGCTTTGAAAACTAATCATCTGTTCTAGGATGATTTATTACAAGGTTTTGAACCCTCTATTGCAAGGTTTTGAACCCTCTGTTATATGGTTTTGAACCCCTTTGAGTTTTTAAAATCTCTTCAAGGTTTTGGGTTTTTAATAATGTGAACATGTGCAAACTGGAAGGGTGAATGCCTGTATTCTGGGTTTTCTGTCTAGGCAAGCACTTCGTATACATCTCATCAGACGCGAGACCAGTTGTGCTTACCTGGGAATTCTTGGGATGAGTGTTCACTTATAGGCGAGCATGTCTTCGCGATACATTATTTTTGACCCATTTACTTTGATTAATCACCGAGGTCGTTTGTTGCTTTGTAGTAACAAACAAAAGACCACTATCCTTGCTTTCATCAGATTTGTTTCATCTCATTCTTTTTGTCTAAATCTCTCACTCGTTTCTTTGTTTCCTCTTTTAGAATGCCTCCTCGACGCGAGAACCAGATAGCGACTGCCGAACTGGCAGAAATTATTGCACAGCAAATGGCTGCTCAATTCCCAAACCTCTTTGCTCAATGGAATCAAGCCAACAACAACAACAATGGTCCATGCAATTTCAAGAGTTTTAACTCGGCGAAACCACTCAAGTTTAGTGGTTCTGAGGGAGCGACTGGGCTTCTTCAATGGTTCGAGAGCATTGAGAATACTTTCCGCCACGTGCAGTGTCCTGACAATCGCAAGGTCGAGTTTGCTTCGAGTGTGTTCCAGAAGAGAGCCCTTACGTGGTGGAACGGGGTTATGAGAGATCGAGGTGCAGAAGTTGCTCTAGCACAGACATGGGCTGAACTTAGGGCCCTTATGATGAAGGAGTTTTGTCCTCGTCACGAGATCAGGGCTTTGGAAAGGGAATTTGATGATCTTAAGCAAGATAGCGGTGAGCATCGAGCCTACACGGACCGTTATAAAGAGTTAAGTCTGTTATGCCCAAACATGGTCACGCCTTTGGATAAGGCAATCGAAAAGTACATTGATGGCCTTCCTGACTCAATACAAGACATTTTGACAGGTAGCAACCCTACTACTGTTAGGCAGGCCATTGAGCTATCTGCAACCTTGACTGAATCGCAGATCAGGAAACGTAAGCTTTTCCGAAAGGGTGACAAGAAACTGGTCGAGGAATCGAAACCAATCGAGGAATCAAAGACCATGGATGAACAGACTGGATCCTCTAAGAAGTCAAAGAAGCGAAAGGCTTCTCAGAACTTCGCCGTGGTCGCTCACAATGATCAAGCCGTCCCCAACCAACCAGCTCAACCCCCTGCCAGGAAACCCTACAAAGGAGCTGCACCCATGTGCAACCAATGTGGCCTACATCATCATGCTGGTGTGAAGTGCCGCACATGCCAAGTTTGCGGACTTATAGGTCATACAGTGAGGGTTTGCCCAACAGCAGCAGCACCAAATCAGATTAACAACAATCCTGCTCAAGCTCGTTTCCCACTGGGATCTTGCTACAACTGTGGCGAGATGGGCCATTTTAGTAGAAATTGCCCAAGACTTGCTGATGCAAATCCAGTGCAGGGATAAGTATCTGACCGACAGAAGATAACGCTGTTTAGAAAATAATCGAGCCTTGTGTATTATTTTCTTTTATCACAATCTATGAAACAGTTGTTGTTATTGTTGTTTATAAATAAATCTTTCATTTACATTTCAATATGTTTATGTGGTTGCATGTATAAACATATCCCCTACAATACCGACAATCAAGGAACCGCATTCCTTGAAGAACAGACTATTTCCAAATTTCTTCCCTTGTATAATCTCTTGCGTTTCCACGAAAATCCTAAGTACCCGTTTCTTCCAAGAGAAACGATGTACGAGGCGCCAAGTTAATGGCAATCAATAACAAGAAAATAACAATTAAACAATTATGTGGTTATGTGCTTATGTGTTATCCTTTATGTGTCATGTGATCCAATTTATGTTATTCAAATCCTCGTAAAATCTTACATACCTTTGTGCAAGAGATTCATAATAGGATACCCAAAGGTACTACTTAAACCCTTAATGGACTTCTACGTTGTAGTTAAAGTCCCTTGGATTATAATGTACTACCTCAAAATTTGACCCCTTTAGTGGTCTAGTTAAACAGATTGATCCAAAAATCTGGTTAGGGATATCATGTGATGATATAGCTGAAAGGACTCCTTAGTGGCCTAATTAAGAAGATCCTCTGTTGATCTAATTAAAAGGACCCTATGGTAGTCTAGTCACTCTCATCTCAGGTTTGATATCTTTCCCCACAACATTCCAAAACAAACTGTGCGGACTGTGCAAGGAATTACGTAATTATGGATGCATACATAATTATGGAATTTAGTGCACGAAAATCACAGCAAGTTCTATCATGTATCTAGAGTAAACCCTATTCATTTCCAATTCTGATGAAGCATCCGTTGAGGAAAAATGAACTAGCTATTCATTTTTCACTTCTGAAGAATATCCGTTGAGGAAATGAATATCCGTTGTTTATCTTTTCATTTCCATTCTGAAGAATAACCGTTGAGAAAAAAATGAATTATCCATTCATTTTCATTCTGAAGAATATCCGTTGAGGAAATGAATATCCGTTGTGTAATCTTTCATTTCCATTCTGAAGAATAACCGTTGAGGAAAATGAATTATCCATTCATTTTCGTTCTGAAGAATATCCGTTGAGGAAATGAATATCCGTTGTGTAATCTTTCATTTCCATTCTGAAGAATAACCGTTGAGGAAAATGAATTATCCATTCATTTTCGTTCTGAAGAATATCCGTTGAGGAAATGAATATCCGTTGTGTAGTCTTTCATTTCCATTCTGAAGAATAACCGTTGAGGAAAATGAATTATCCATTCATTTTCGTTCTGAAGAATATCCGTTGAGGAAATGAATATCCGTTGCGTAGTCTTTCATTTCCAACTCTGAGGAAATAACCGTTGAAAATGACCCCGTTAGTTCATTTTCGTTTCTGAAGATTTATCCGTTGAGGAAATGAATATCCGTTGTCTAGTCTTTCATTTCCATTCTGAAGAATAACCGTTGAGGAAAATGAATTATCCATTCATTTTCGTTCTGAAGAATATCCGTTGAAGAAATGAATATCCGTTGCGTAGTCTTTCATTTCCAACTCTGAGGAAATAACCGTTGAAAATGACTCCGTTATTTCATTTTCGTTTCTGAAGATTTATCCGTTGAGGAAATGAATATCCGTTGTGTAGTCTTTCATTTCCAACTCTGAGGAAATAACCGTTGAAAATGACTCCGTTAGTTCATTTTCGTTTCTGAAGATTTATCCGTTGGGGAAATGAATATCCGTTTGTCTGTCCTTCATTTCCGTACCTGAGGAAACAACCGTTGAAAATGACTCCGTTATTTCATTTTCGTTTCTGAAGATTATCCGTTGAGGAAATGAATATCCGTTGATTTTTCTTTCATTTCAAATTCTGAAGAACAAACCGTTGAGGAAAATGACCCCGTTTGTTCATTTTCGTTCTGAAGAATATCCGTTGAGAGAAATGAATATCCGTGGATTATTCCTTCATTCTCATTTCTGACGAAGAATCCGTTGAGAAAGAATGAATCATCCATTCATTCTCACTTCTGAAGAATATTCGTTGAGGGAAATCTATATCCGTTTAGTTAATTCCTTATTTTCCATTTCCGAAGAACCCGTTGAAGAAAATGACTCTGTTCGTTCATTTTTGCTTCTGAAAAATATCCGTTGACGAAAATAATCAGATTTTGCTTTACATATCTTTGATGACTATTTGACACAAAGTCATAAACAGACTCCTACGAATTAATTTCGGGACGAAATTTCCTAAAGTAGGGGAGACTGTAACACCTGTGTCATTTCAACCATCAAACAAATGCCCAACCAATGAAATATTGTATTTCATACTTTGGACTTGTATAAATATGTGTATCTTGTGCACATATCAACTCTTGTTCGATTTCAAGCTCTAAATCGCTTTCTGGAAGGTTATACACGCTCTGATGCGTAAATATAACCAGTTTAATCCAACGAACACTCTGGAATAGTGAAATAGGCTTAACATACCTTAAATAACCTTTACATAACTTAGATATAAGTTTTGGAAGGTTTGGTATGGTGAAATCAAAGTTAAATCGTCTACAGGGACTAAAATTGACAAACTGCGAAAGTATGTCAATTTGAACTGTAACAGACCTTCCGGAACATGACCATAAGTTAAACATACCATAAATATCCTTTACATAGCTTAGAAATAGGCTTTGAGGTGTTCGGTATGCTAAAATAAACTTTTGTGTCATTCAGGGACTAAAAGCGTCAAAAAGTGCACAAGTTTGCGTTTTCGCGCATAACTTACGTTCTGAATACATCTGGACATCCAAAAATTTATGTAAGCATGACTACATTATATTTAAGTGTTCGCCTTAAGAAAAATCTATTCGTCACGTCATTTGGATTGTTTTTCGCGCTTGTGCGCATTCCGTCGTAATTAAGCGAACATCGCGTTCGTACGGCTAAACGAACCGACATCCGAGATATTTTTGAGCACATTTTAAGTTCCCTATACTTTAACTTCATTTTAGAGCTTTGAAATGGGGTTAACGGGCCTTAAACGTGTCAAAAATGGCCTAAATACAGTTCAGGGACCAAAACTGTAATTCTGCCAAACTGCACCATACGATGCGTATGGTATATATACCATACGATGCGTATGGGGTCTGCAGACCAGGTTCAGTGTATTAACAGCCTGTTTGCAGCTGTTTTAACCACAACCACATGTTTGCAACTTGCCTAATCTGTTGATAAACATCATTTTTAGCCACCATAAGGTTCCGACAAGTGTACGCCTTGGATTCGATCACGTACTACGAGAAACGATCCTAACGGCTCTACTTTTCCTATAAATACCCACCCCCCTTTGGCTTAAAAACCCACAAGAATTCTGATTTGAGAGCTCTAAGTTGAAACCATTGTTTCATACCTGAGTTCTTGAATCGGGATTAGCATTCGGGGACCCTGGGTAAGTATTCTTTCGTTCTTTTCCTTATTTTTACTGCTTTTCGAGTCAGAAAGTCAAACTTTGTTTGACTTTCAGCGTTGACCAGTAATGGTCAATGCGAAGTTCGTTTGAACTTCGCAACGTGAGTGTAATCACGTTGGTCATAGTCCCTTGGGACTATGCCCACTGATTACCACGTTGTCTAGAGTCGTAGGGTAGGCGATCTAATAAATCGCCTATACCTTCGAACTCGACCCATTTGGTCGATCATTAGGATTCGACCAAATACATTAGGTGACCATAGTAGGTAGGGCATAACCTTCCGAGGTTATACCCTATGGTCACATCGTTTAAATAGTTGTATGATAGGTAGTTTATATGCCTTAGGTAAATTACCAGAATACCCTTTTCATGTATAATTGGTAATTAAGTATATGTAACCTAAACTTTTGTCACATAACTGATTATGTAACATGTTTAGGCATATAACACTTGTCATAGGACTAGTTAGGCGATCCGAACGCGTTTCACGCGAACGACGCGTTAAAGTAGCATAAGCTACCTAAACGGGTCGTAATGGGTCGTAAACAATTAGGTTAAGTTTCATTTAGTATGTAGGCTTTGTTAAACCAAAAGACACGAGTCTCTACACTCGTTTGGTTTACAAACCCTAATGCTACCCGATCATCCGATGTAGGTCCGGTTTATTAATGTAGTTACCTATATTAGGTGCCGTTTGATTTTCCGCGATCTCTAGCATTGCTTGGTGGTTATCCTAGGACTTCTGAGCAATCTCAAGTGAGTACATAGACCCCTCTTTTACTGTTTTCCAAACATTTTGGGGTGGAACACATGTGCCTACTTGTTACTTTCGTGCTTTCCTGTTTTCACATCATATACTGGTTATGTTCATTAGTACACTATTAGTACATTGATTTACATGACTTTTCTGCTTTGTATGTTAACTTAGCATACTTAGTACATTGTTTTACATTACATTTTGTTGCATATGCTCATCCAGTATATGAACACTTTGACATATTACCCAATGCATTTGACAATTGATTTGACATAGACATTTCGGCATAGACATTTTAACATGATTGACATTTGATCATGCATTTCCCACAAAACATAACTTTGATTTAAACCAAGTTTTACTTCAATACTTTGTTTTTGTGCATATGGTTTAGTTGAGACCTTTCACTTGCCATACATGACATATTTGACATAGACATTTGACATGGATATTTGACATAGACATTTGACATGGATATTTGACGTAGACATTTGACATGGATATTTGACATAGACATTTTGACATGATTTACATCTTGACATGAACATTTTACATTGTTTGGTTTGGTTTGATTAAGTGATTAAGTAACGATGCGTGTGTAATATGATACAAGCATGGTGGATACGCCGCTGGTACTTCCTATATATAAGTGTTTGTATGGTATTACATGTCGTAACGTTATTTGAATCATTTCAGTTTGAGACATAGAACATTTTATACAAATAACATACTTTTCACAAGACATTGATTTATAAACAACTCATCTTATACAAACTCATTTTATATGGTTATTCATTTAACCATACATTATTTATACATATCATCTGATCTTATCGATTTTCAAATGATTTACAAAACAAAGCAAATAACAAGGTTCATGACTAAACATTTTCTCAAACATAAGTCATGAAACCTATTTTCACAAAACCTATGTATCTCACCGGCATTTTTATGCTGACGTACCTATTTTCACATGTGTTTTTCAGGAACTGTTGCATAAGATGATCAAGATACATATAGGCAGACTTGGGCTTTAGTGACAATAAAAGATGCAGACTAGTTAATTATGTTGTATTTCCATGTTTGTTTAGACATTGTATCACTTTTACTTAATAAAACGAAACCTCAATTGCCATGGTTATGAAACAATTAATTCTGTTACAACACTCCCCGACGTTTCCGCCACGTTTTGTATGTTCCACGTGGTCGGGGTGTGACAATGAACACACCCAAAAATCAGCTTCGAAATAAGCATGAACACACCCGAGATGAACAAGATGAAAATTGTTGTTTCTCTCTCCAAAACATTAGCTTTCTCTCTCTATAACACCAAGAACAAGCTTCATCATGTTTGGGATCAGACGATCTGGTGACATTAACTCATGCGTTGTTGGAGCTTGTCAAAGGAAGCTCCACCATTTTCTTAGTGCTATTAAAAGGAAGCTCCATGGTTCTTTAATGGTGGACCTCGTACATGAAGATATTAAGAAGATGAAGAACAAGTGAAAATTTTCTTTATTAGTTTAAAAATAAAAAGTAAAAGGAATGGGGGTTGTACAAGTGATGTGAAAGGCAATAAATGACATTGGTCAATTCAAAGTAGAAAAGATCTTTTAGGATAAAATTACACATATACCCTTATATGCTATAAGAGTTATCAACTTCTTGATGCACACGTGGATGAATTTTGGCCAAGTAATGGGTTTCCAAGGTTTTCTCAAAATAAAGGGTTTTCTCCCTAGCATTTCCCTATATATGAATATATATTTTGGTATTTTTGTCCATACACCCATGTATGGGTGATTATGTGTATATTATGTAAAAATATTTCCTTGTGTATTTTTAAGTGTATTTGGTGTTTATACTCCTTGGGAGTATTTAGTGTATTTTAATTTCCTACATGTACACTAATATATATCTACACATAGCACATAATTTTGGTGACCACTAAATATATATATTTTTTCGTAAAAATATACATATTTATACTTGTTTAAATTCTTGAAGAAAACTCTATTTCTTATCTTGTATTTTTGTATAAAAACTAGGGGAAAACCTTGTTTAACATTCTTGAACATTTTTGTAGAAAAAGTCTTACAAAACTTAATATTTTTCTAAGTGTCAAAATTCTATAAAAATTTTGAAATAGTTTCCCCTAAAAATGGAGGTCTTCTCATGTCTTAAAACATGTTTTTATGTTCTTTATATCATCAAAACTCAAGAATCAACAATTTTGCAAGTAATAATCACTAAATTCATCATACTTTTTCATGTAATAAACTTGAAGTTCCATGAAAATTTGTAGTATTTTAGATCTACACATTAAACATCTAGATCTACTTAAAACAAGGTTCATTTGTTAATTTTTACAAACTTCGATGAAACTTTAATTTGTAAACTTGTTCATCCACTTGATTAGTAGGTTTAAGAACATGAATATTTCATTTTAAAACCACTTACAAGTTCATTTTAAAGATTTTCAAGTTCACAAACATGTTTCATCATGGATCTTTCAAGATCCATGCTCACACTTGTTAGATCTAAGCTTCTAACAAGCTTCATGTCACACCCTGACTTTTGCGGAAGCGTGATTATGTGTAACTTGCTTAATATCACTGCATTCAACCATAACAAACATCTATATGATAAAACTAAAGATGATCATCCATTAAATACGTTTAAAAACATAACAACATTGTTTAGAAATCCCAACACAGACCTTGAATCCATATTACAAACCATGCAAATAGTTTTAGAGTTCCATAAGGACTCGACAAAAGATTCTAAATAAAACCAGGCTTTGGAAGATGTGTCCCATCTAGGATAAGACACACTATCCAAACCCTTAAACATCGGATGGCATCTTTTATTCTCAACATAACTTGAAACCTCCAAACGCCCGCCAGATCCACTTTTAATTCCCTGAAATACATGTAGTTTGAAAACATCAACAAAAGTTGAGCGAGTTCATGTGTTTGTTTGTGTGCACGAAAAAACCTTTGAATCAGTGAAAGTATGTATGTATGTTGTAAACCCCGGTATGAAAGCAACAAGGAAAATAGATCATTAATGGTTTGCAAGGCCATTAATATGTGTGACGTGATGTAGGAAGGCTCAAACCTAGCAAATTTTGTCTCCGGCAATAAGACATAGTCACCTCATGGGCCAAACCTCGGTCCACATGGGTGTGGGCTCGCTACACCAAAATAGATCTATCACTCATGTCCCTCAGTCCTACAACGAGGATTAATGGTCTTAAGCGTTATACCCACCACTCAAATGATCTAGCAGTACCCTTCCTTAACTAACCATACCACATATAAACGTTTGTAAATAGTTTGTAACATGTACTTCATCCCCGAAGTTATTAAACTGAAAATAGTTAAAAGAAAAGGGGGAACATGAACTTACAGTCTTGCGTTCTTCCTAATCAACGGTAACTCAAAGCTTCTTCGGGTGTACACGACTACCTACAACGTACTAAGGTTTATTAGACGAACGGGTCGTGCCTTGACTTAGTATTAGTTAGTGTCTTTGAGTTACGTTTCATTGTGTCTTCATTACTATATTATTACAATAGTAACTTTAAGCTTATCCAGCTCTTTATTTTTCTTTTTGTTTAATATAGTTGATTTCACTGAATTACAGGTACATTTTCCGGTTCGTCTAAATTAGGGCTTTTATAGGACAGTTTATTATGCAGGTAAGGAAGTCTCTTTGCATTGCAAATGCAGTTAGCAATGCCATTTCGATATTGATATCATGTTTTTAATAGCCATGCCATTTCGATATTGATATCATGTTTTTACTAGACTTAGTGATTAATGCAGGTCCAGATTAACTAAAAACGATACTGATTAACAAGTTTAATAACTTCAGGCATGAGGCGGAGTCAAAGAAACTATCTTTGACCTACTTGAGTTTCTCAAGAAGCAACTGGAAGAATGCCTCTGTATTAAAGCTACGGTATCATCATTTTATATAAAATTTTATAAATATTTTTTATGACTATGTTCCTGTTTGATTGATGCAGGACCAGATTAACTAAAAACGATAGTGATTAACAAGTTTAATAACTTCGGGCATGAGACGGAGTCAAAGAAACTATCTTTCTCAGTTCACAAGATCAATGACCTACTTGAGTTTCTCTAGAAGCAAGTGGAAGAATGCCACCGTATTAAAGGTACGGTATCATCATTTTATATAAAATTTATAAATATTTTTGATGACTATGTTCCTGTTTGATTGATGCAGGACCAGATTAACTAAAAACGATAGTGATTAACAAGTTTAATAACTTCAGGCATGAGACGGAGTCAAAGAAATCATCTTTCTCAGTTCACAAGATCAATGACCTACTTGAGTTTTTCAAGAAGCAACTGGAATAATGCGACCGTATTAAAGGTATGGTATCATCATTTTATATAAAATTTTATATACATCAAACGATCAATAGAAAGGAATAAGACCGAATGAGGAATATAAGAAAGCCAGAATCGCCAAAAGAAACGAGAGTTGGATGAATGGGTTTTACCCGTTTGATGTTTGCAGCGTCGTGTGTCAAATAAGGTGTAGGGTTTGATGTGCAGGGGGTTTGCGAATTATAAAAGCGTTGTTTGATAGAAAATACAAAAGGGTACTTGGGTAATTTTCTTGTGAGAAAGGGGAATACGTAATTAATTCAAATGATTGGGTAAATATATAATAAGGCCACTTAGCAAGGGGATATATGTAAAAATCCCTTATACATATAGCACAACTGTTTAACTTATTAATTATGAATCGCTTGAATTGAAGAGTTAAGATTTATGTTGTTCATATGTTTCTGGTGGTTTATTTGATAACCCATTTGACCAGTATTTAATCTTGATTGAACCCATACAATTTGTTTTATAAAACCAACAGGCCAACTGCAAACACAAGGAAAAAAGGTTAAAATGCAGTTCATGAAGAGGTAAAGTTAGATGAAAACGTTTGGATCTATATGTGTTGTGATGGACAAGTGATCTCAAATGAAATGGTTAAAGCTTTTGTCAAGTCAAATTTTCTTAGTTCAATTTTTTTAAAAAGTTGTCGGTTAATTGAACATAAAACCGACCCGTGTGTTAAAATCCGAAAAACGATGGTTAATAATAACTAATAACTGAAAATTTCTCTTTCGCTTTTGGTGGGTCTGGGTTGGTATCAGTGTAGCACTGAACCTGAACACCACCCGTTTAGTTGTGTAAAAAACTCGACCCTAAACTGGACACCCTTAACCACTGTAACCTGCAAGCGACCTGCATAATTCTAATTTTAAACGGATTGGTTGCTTGACATAGTCTATCGACAACCCATTTGTTAAATGGTGTAGGCGGGTCAATCCATTTTACAACCCAAATCCGTTTAGACCCTACCTTTACACATTTCTTTGTGTAAGGATCATGTTGTGTCAGGAATTGCCACCCCTAAATTGTAAGCCCATAGGATATGTTTTGAAGTGTAATCATTGTTTCTTAACAAGTTGTAATTGTTATTGAAGTTATGATATTATCTTGTGCGAAAACAGAAAAACTTGGAGACGCGTGGGAAGCAGTTAGAGAACTGAAGCAACTATTTTCACTTGCTGAAAAGTTTGGTTATTCAGAATGGATTCAGTTTGATGCTTCTGTTGTTCGAGGCCTAGCTTATTACACTGGCATTGTATTTGAGGCCAGATTTCTATGTTTTTATATACTTCTAACTGGGTAAAATAAAATAAATATTAAATAGAAAAATACGATAACTAAATAAAATAAATATTAAATAGAAAAATAAGATAACTATAATTTGATTGCAATCATCAATATTTGGACCAACAGATTTCTCTAAACCCTAAAAAAGAACGTTGCTCTTTGTTCATCTTTATCCATCATTCCATGGACTTTAAACCTTAAAAAAAGACCGTTCAAGCATTTATCGTCTCCATCGCTCTGTTCCTTCAAGCATCGATTCTTTCAAGACTGTTCAGCCTTCAATATCTATGTTTTCCTTCTCTTACTTCGATTGTTCTTCAGTCCATTGATGTTTTCTAATCCCTCAAGCGTTCTTCAGTCCGTCAATTCTTTCAAAACCGCTCTTTTTTTTCTTTTGTTTTATGTTTTAATTAGTTTAAACTTTTTTTTAATGTTTTTTAAAAGTTTTAAGTGTGTTTCGACTTCTTTCGACTTCAATGTATGTTTTGATTATGCTTTTTATGTGTTTAAGTGTGTTTGATAATTATGTTTTTGTGTTTATGATTGATTAACAAGTAGATAATGTCGTACTGACATGTATAAATAATTTTTATATATATTTTTTAACTTGAGCACCTCGCATACGTGAAGCACTCGCCTCGCGCCTCGGCTTTTGGAACCAAAAAAATTCGGGGCGCCTCAAGCTTTTTTAAATCAAGCTAGAGAGAAGAAGTCTTACTCAATTCGAGGATGGAGATGAATTTCAGAAACTCATTTACTCAGCTTTATGATATGTTCCATATCGACAACATGAAAATCCTCAAGCTCTTGCTATGACGCTTTGAGTATATATAATAATAATCTAAACTATAATTTTGTGGAAAGAGAAAAATGTTTTTTTTTAATTTTTTATTTCTTTTTGGCGGTGGGAACAACATGTTGATGAGTATAATATTTATGAATCTTAAATACTTTTTCTATATATAAGCTTCAAGTAAAATGGTATTAAAGATTAGCTTAACTCTAACTTGTATTTTTTATAGGTAATCTATGATGCTTACACACCACAAGGCGAGCCCATCCCTACAAACAAACGTGCTAAGACTGTTGAGATTTTCAGTGATCCTAAAGTCGTAGACGATGTGCCCTGGTAGGTTTTTCTGTTTAAAATCTTTTTAGTGCAACTAAACTTTAAAGATTAACTGCAAATGGCTGATTTGAAGATGACTTTAAATCTTTTCTGTTATTTTTTCTTATCGTTTCTTTTAAAAGTATCATTGATAGATCCTAGATTTGAAGATGAATTTCTACCGGAACAAGATAGTGTCATTGATACACATTTTTACAATATTAATGAGTGTGCATAATTGTATCAAAGGCTTTAATAAATTATAAGGATTTAATTCTCTTTGTCGGGCTTCGACTTCTCAAGTTATGTAGACTCTGGTTCAATGCTTGGGTTGTGTAGCTTAAATCTTGCCTGTAGTTAAGGTACGTGTCCAGTAGGAGAATTGCTTTTAGCTGCTATAGCTGGATGGCATAAGAAAATTCTTTTTTTCAATATGATTTGCATAATCCGAATAAGGACGAAAATGTGAATTTTTATTCATGTACTTTTTGTTTAATGTGATTTAAGAATTTTTATTGATGTACTTTTCTTGAGGTTTTTTACAACAGTTAGTTATATTAAAAAAAACCTTAAAGCATCTGTTGTTTTCAATTGCAAGAGCCAATTGATGGAATTACAAGTCGAGATGAAGGGCAGAAAGGCGAAGTTGATGCTTGATATACTTGTGGAAATATGAGTGATGTAATACTTATATATTTCGGTAATAGTAATTTTTTTTATAAAATATATCTTAACAGTGTTTTATTTAAGGGTAAGCATCTTGGTTTCCTTACCAAACTTATTGAACTATGATGCTTTTTTAGGATAATTGTTTGCAAGTGGTGTGGGCAAACGATGAAAGTGATAGGAGGCTAATAAGGTACCAGGAACAATATTTGGACTTGACTTTGTTGCTTATAGTTTTAGAGATTTTGGCTTCTACTAATTATTACCACTTTCTTCTTTTTGTAGTGTTGAAGTTTCAAATCAGAAGATATTGATTTATGATTTGTTGTATTATAGCTGAAAAAATCGTTGTTTAATAAAATATATTTGTTGTGTAATTAGTTTGCAACGACTTCAGTGGATGGAATAATCGACACCTTCTCTTCGAGTCACTCGACTGCACCATTGTTAAAGATGATTTTACCTTTGAGGTCTTAAGGATGGAAAGAGCGGTTGATAGAATGTAAGAGAGTGGGTAATGTGTGTGATCTTTTGATTGTTTGAACCTGTTGATAATAGATATTATGAATCAAAGAGATGGAATTTGATGTTTTAGATATATATATATATATATATATATATAGGGGAAGGTTAAAATGAGAACCACCTCGAGTTGTAAGAACCAGCGAGAACCACCCCCGCGGGTGGCCGTTGACCACGAAATTTTTTTTACAACTAGATGTGTATATTTTAACACCCTACGTAAAGTTTGGGTTTAAACGGCGCGCCCGAGGGGGTAGTTTTTTACGCCCAAAGTTTGGGTTTTTTTAATTTCTTTTAATTTTTCTTTTTTTTTTAACCAAACTTTGGGCGTAAAAAACTACCCCCTCGGGCGCGCCGTTTGAACCCAAACTTTGCGTAGGGTGTTAAAATATACACATCTAGTTGTAAAAAAAAATCGTGGTCAACGGCCCCCCGCGGGGGTGGTTCTCGCTGGTTCTTACAACTCGAGGTGGTTCTCATTTTAACTTATTCCTATATATATATATATATATATATATATATATATATATATATATATTATTTTTTATTTAAAAGATGTTCCGTTTTTTATAATCTATTTTTAATTAAACCTTAAAAACTGTACAGTCATTCGTTGTTTAATAAAACGTGATATGCATGGTTTTCTAAAAACAACCTTTTCACCCAAAGCACATTCTCCATCTAAAACGTGATATGCACTTAACAACTGATGATCTCTAAAGTCTGATTGTTTTATAAAGACTGTTATGCAAAACTCTGTTAGATGCAAAGACCGTTGAAGACCAATCATCTGCTGAAGTCAAAGTACTGATCAACCTTAATGGAAAAACTACTCAGCCTCATCAGTGGTTGAGCATCATCAGCGGATAGTCTCATCAGAGATTGCTGATCTATAAAGACTGTTATACACAAAGATCTGCTTAGGGCAGTAGATTAAATAGCAGCACTTTGTCTTCAGCAGGGCTTTGGTCTTTAGCAGCACTTGACTTAGGGCAGTAGATTAAATAGCAGCACTTTGTCTTCAGCAGTTGTTGTTCACAAGCAGTACTTAATGGACAACAGTTGTAGTATACAAACAGTGGATGAGGGCAATCAGATGTTATAACCACTTTATAATCGCATTACAAAGAAACTGTTAATATCTACAAATTATGTGAAAGAAGTTATATTCTTTGAGTTAAATCAGTTTTTGTTATGACAGGATATAATTCATAAATATAATTCTTTGAGTTAAACTTCAACTTCAAATATAAGTTGGCTATTTGTTCGCGTTATAGTAACTTCATTGTAGTAACCAATAAATTGGTAAAACCAAGACTAGGATTATAATGATCCATGGCAATATCTTTGTGTTGCTCCCCCATCTAACAACCTAAAAACCTTTAACCACTGTTACATATAACTACTGCTAGCTAAACACTGATACTATTACAATAGACAAAGTAAACAACTGTTTCTTCATTCCACTGCTTCATTCCAAGCAGGACTTTGGTCTTTAGCAGCACTTGACTTAGGGCAGTAGATTAAATAGCGGCACTTTGTCTTCAGCAGTTGTTGTACACAATCAGTACTTAATGGACAGCAGTTGTAGTATACAAACAGTGGATGAGGGACATCAAATTGTATTACCTGATAGAAATCTTCAAATATAAGGGGCTTTATTGAACTGTTCAATAACATTTGGTTATTTGAATTAGGTCAGGCTTTAATTATTAGACAATATAAAATTAGGTCATGCTTTCATTTTAGACAATAAATTTTGAGTTAGTTAGCTAATTTCTATATAAAACATGAACTAAATACAAACATTTTAAATGATGTATTATAATCTATTTCGATGGTTGTTAAAACTACCCGTGTGGTCACACATAATGTCTTCAACATTATTTATAAATATATAGAACTAAAGACCAAAATTTAAATGATATATTATAATCTCTTTTTTAGTATTTGATTTCGATCATTACTAAACCTACCCGTGTGGTTACACGGGTCCTACACCTAGTTATTTGTTTAAATAATAAATATTTTAACTTAAATTATATTTATTAAATTTGGAATAATAGTTAAAATAATATATTTTAACTTATTACTTTCTAAGTATTTATACATGTATATTCTTCCCAAAGATGGGTGTATTTGTATTCTTATACTTGTATATTTTTGCCATGTATTAGTGTCGTATTTCGGAGTGTATTTATACGTACAAAAATACGTATTTTCCTGTAACTGTTAAGTATTTTTATACTTAATTTTTCCGGAATAATATCTCTAGTAAAAATACATTAATATATATTTCCAAAATATATATTTTTAAGAAATATTACTTAGAAAAATTACTTATAATTTTTCCCTTGGTGAAAATATTTATAAATTTCATACAAGTCTATAAAATAATATATTTTCAAGTCTAACTTAAAAAATATATATGAACTCATTTTTCATCCAAAAATAATGTATTTGGTGTTTGTTTGAGATAATATATATTTCTTCCAAAAATAATACATCCTTTAATAATTCCAAGAAAATATAATTTTTACTTGCCAAAAATTATATATATTTCTCATGGTCAAAAATATGATATGTTTGTAATACTTGTAAAAATCATATTTTGTTCTCTTGGTGTCCAAAATATTATTTACCAAAAATATACCTGTGAATAAGTTTTCCAGAATATTTTTGTGAGTTATATTCCTTTGTTCGGTTCCACCAATAAATTGGGTATTCTTTGTATATTTATTCCTTGGAATTTTGGTAATATTTTGGATTGTAATTTTTGGTATTTTGATGAGTTATATTATTTCAAGTCCTAAAATAATATAACTAATACACATAATATATAAATAATCACACATATGGTGACATCTAAATATATATTTTCCTAAATACATATTTAGTCACTTTTATTTATAAAAACCAACCTCCAATATTTATAATTTTGCAACAAAATTTATGGCAAACTTTACATGAAAACTTATGGTTTAAAATACACTTGCAAATATTTGTTTAGAAATATTTTTCTAAGTATTTAATTTCTAGAAAATTTTTGCCATAGTTTGCCCTAAAAATGGAGGTTTCCATGCCTTCAAGGCATATCATTTTCTTTTGTAAATCAACATAATCAATCAACAATCAACAATAAACAATCTACACTTACCAATTTTGCCAAAAAACAAGTATAAACTATCACTTCATGAACGTGAAAATTTATAAAAATGTGTAGTAACTTACTTGTGTATTTAGTAAGCCTAGTTACCCTTTAAAGTGTGATTGATTCTTTAAAAACATCATTTTTGAAGAATCTAGATCTTTACAACTTATAATCATATTTTCCAAAAATGCTTCTTCTTGGATTTTTCTTGTTACTCATGTGTTTCTACACTTGTTTAACCTCTAAAAACATGGTTGATTTCTTTAAGAACCAAGATTTAGTAAACTTTGTATTTTTAACTTGGTTTCTTGAAAAATCATTCTTGAAATCTTAGATTTACAAGACTTACAACTCACTTTAATCATCATTTTACAAGAAAACAATATATTCTTTCAAGTTCATGTTCTATGTGAGGATGATCTATGGATCTTTAACACTTTCATCCTCTCATCTTGCTAGATTATGTTTTTAATCATGATTTAGCAAGATAATATGATGATCTACATCACTCTCATAAGTAAACAACAATCAACAAGTATAACAACACATAAACATCAAGATTTCTCCATGATTTAAGCTTATGTTTATGTTTCATTCTCTTGATTCTTAGTGTTCTTCAAGATTAACATCATGTATCATCTTTTAACCACTTGAATAAGATGTAAAATGAAGAGATTAGTGTTCTTACCACTAGCTCAAGGCTAGGGATGATCAAGAGAAGAAAAGAAGTGGATAAAAGCAAATGGTGAAGGTTCTTCAACTTCCAAAAGCTCCTAGCTCCTTTGTGCACCTTGGTAAGTATGTAGAATGTATAGAGGATGAATGATAATGGTGGTGGTGCTTGTGGTTGTTCTCGGTCGAACCCAAGAAGAAAGGAAGGAGAAAGTGTGTGTGTTGGTGTGTGAAAGTTATGAGAGGTTATGATACTAGGAGATTATACTTATATCCACAATCATGTAATTTCCATTGTATATTATGTCTTATAAAGAGAAAACAAGATCCATTAAAATAATTAAACAAATCACAAGTGGGGTCCCTTGGTTTGGCCGTCCACTAGGTGGGGGGGGGGGGAATAGATGTAGGTTGTAACTAGTAAGTTAGATTATGGTTAGAAATCAAGTATTCTAGTTAGGGATTTAATTACTAGTTTTTATGTGATGTGTTATGATGTTCGGGGATCATAACTAGCTTGGAAATTTTAAAACAGTGCTTCTAGTGAAAATTTGGTTTTTCGGGTAGTGTCCGGTTGTTCGGTTGGTTACCGGTTCGTTAAGCTGCTAAACTATGCAGTTTAGTGTGCTTTATGTACCCTTTTATGACAGTTTCGATTCCCGACACTTAGGAAAGCATTCAGGACCATTTAACCATATTTCTGCATGATATTAGAGTGTTTAAATGCTGAATTTGCTGATTTTCTGCAGAATTCTGCAGTTTATGTGAATTTTAGGCACTTTCCGGCACTTAAACTATCTTTAGGAAGGCAGTTTTATGATCCTTACTTTCCTACACACTATACTAGTGTAATACTTGGTTTCTGGCTCATTCTGTGTCTCAACACCTTGACTGTCTATGTACTGAACTCCGTCAGCATTTTTCTGATTTGTCTGATAACTGTGCTAACTGTGTTTCGTGCATCATTTGAGTCAATAAAGTTCTCATGCAATAATGATATGACATTAAGCAATATGTGATGCACATGTATGTATATGGCAATAATCAGAAAACAATTCAAGTCATTAATTGTAATTCAGCACAATCATTAAGCACTAATCATGGTTTAATAGTTGTACGGATACTTGGAATTTTGACAGTTGTCACATTCTCCCCCTGTTAAGAAAATTTCGTCTTGAAATTTTAAGCTTTACTACTAGCTGCAGGGGAGTTGGGGAACAAATGCGGGTATTTAGCTTTCATGCGATCTTCACGCTCCAAAGTGAACTCTGGGCCGTGACGCGCATTCCATCGAATCTTGACAAGCTTAACACTATTCCTCCGAGTCTTATTAACTTTCCAATCAGTAACCTCAACGGGTTCTTCGGTAAAGTGGAGTGTGTCGTCAATGTGAACTTCGTCAGCAGGGATGACCACTGTTTCTTGTGTTGGACTTTTCTTCAGATTAGATACATGGAATGTATCATGAACACCATTAAGTTCTGCTGGTAGCTCCAACTTGTATGCTACAGAACCAACCCTTTCCAAAATTCTAAATGGTCTGATATAACGTGGGTTTAACTTGCCACGCTTCCCAAAGCGTGCCACACATTTCCAAGGTGAGACTTTCAACAAAACCATATCACCCACTTCGAATTCCAAGGGTTTTTGTCTTTGGTCCGCATAGCTCTTTTGTCGATCACAAGCCGCCTTGATGCGCTTTCGGATCTGTATAATCTTATCGGTCGTTTCTTGGACTAGTTCGGGACCAACCAGCTGTCTATCACCTGCATCTGCCCAGTATAACGGTGATCGACACTTGTGTCCGTGGAGAGCCTTGAACGGTGGAGCTTGAATGCTTGTATGGTAGTTGTTGTTATAGGAGAACTCAACCAAGGGTAGGTGAGTGTCCCAACTGCCACCCAAGTCCATTACGCAAGCACGTAGCATATCTTCAAGCGTCTGAATCGTTCTCTCACTTTGACCGTCCGTCTGTGGATGAAAAGCAGTACTCAGATTCAGCTGACAACCAAACGCTTCTTGGAAGGGTTGCCAAATCCTTGACACAAATCTTCCGTCTCTATCTGATATAATCGAGATAGGTACTCCATGACGTGCGACTATCTCCCGGTACAGCTCAGCTAGCTTACCTGTTTTATCATTTTCTCTGATCGGCAAAAAGTGCGCATACTTTGTCAAACCGTCCACGATTACCCAAATCGTGTCATGACCTCTGGGAGTCTTGGGCAACTTCGTTATGAAATCCATTGAGATCTGCTCCCATTTCCACATGGGTATCTCGGGTTGCTGTAGAAGACCTAAAGGCTTCTGATACTCAGCCTTTACCTTGGGACAAGTCAAACACTTTCCAACTTAAGTAGCCACATCACCCTTAAGTCTTGGCCACCAATAATAATCCTTCAAATCTTGGTACAACTTGTTCGATCCTGGATGGATCGAGTACCTCGATTTATGAGCTTCATCGAAAATAACATCTCTAAGGCCACCAAAAAGCGGAACCCAAATTCATCCCATAAAATACAAAGTTCCGTCCTCATTGGGTACTAGCTTTTTCTCCATCCCACAGAGATATTCAGCCTTAAGATTCTCTTTATTGAGAGCTTCTCTCTATGCAGCACGGATGCGCAACGAGAGATCTGTCTGGATAATCATCTCCAAAGCCTTAACCCTTATGGGCTTAATTCTTTCTCTACGACTCAAGGCGTCTGCCACCACATTAGCCTTTCCTGGATGATATTTGATTTCGCAATCATAATCATTTAACATCTCTACCCAATGTCGCTGTCTCAAGTTAAGCTCTTTCTGATCGAATATGTGTTGTAGGCTCTTGTGATCTGTAAAAATAGTACAGCGGGTACCATACAGATAATGCCGCCAAATCTTCAAAGCAAACACCACTGCGCCTAACTCTAAATCATGCGTGGTGTAATTCTTCTCATGAACCTTTAATTGGTGCGAAGCATAAGCGATAACCTTTTATTGCTGCATTAGCACACAGCCCAATCCCTGACGCGAGGCGTCACAGTATACCACGAAGTCGTCGGTGCCTTCAGGTAGGGATAAAATAGGTGCATCGCAAAGCTTATTCTTAAGCAGCTGAAAAGCTTCTTCTTGTTTTTCTCCCCATTCATACTTCTTATCCTTTTGAGTAAGGGAGGTCAGCGGTTGAGCGATTTTAGAAAAATCCTCAATGAATCTGCGACAATACCCTGCTAAACCCAAGAACTGACGGATCTCGGTTAGTGTCTTCGGAGTTTCCCAATTCTTAATCGCCTCGATCTTGGTGGGGTCCACATGAATTCCATCTTCGTTTACCACGTGACTGAGGAACTGCACTTCACTTAACCAAAACTCACACTTTGAGAACTTAGCATACAGTTTCTCCTTCTTTAGCAGCTCTAAGATGGCTCTAAGGTGTTGTTCATGCTCTTCCTTTGTCCGCGAATAAATCAGAATATCATCGATAAATACTATCACGAATTTATCGAGATATGGCTTGCAAACCCGATTCATCAAGTCCATAAATACTGCCGGTGCGTTTGTCAAACCAAACGACATCACTAGAAACTCGTAATGTCCATAACGAGTTCTAAAGGTAGTCTTCGGTATACTCTTTTCTTGAATCCGCAGCTGGTGATAACCTGATCGAAGATCGATCTTGGAGTAGTAACTTGATGCCTGAAGTTGATCGAACAGATCATCAATCCTCGGCAGAGGATACCGATTCTTGATAGTTAACCTGTTCAGTTCTTGGTAGTCAATGCACATACGGAAACTACTGTCCTTCTTCTTGACAAACAGGACAGGAGCTCCCCAAGGCGAGAATCTTGGTCTAATGAATCCCTTGTCTAGAAGCTCCTGAAGCTGTGTCGACAACTCTTGCATCTCAGAAGGCGCAAGTCGATAAGGTGCTTTGGCTACAGGCGCGGCGCCTGGAACCAAGTCAATATGGAATTCGACTTGTCGTTGGGGCGGAAATCCTGGCAAGTCTTCGGGGAAGACTTCAAGATATTCCCTCACCACATGGATATCTTCGAGCTTCGGTTCTTTGGCTTCTTTATCAACAACGTGGCCAAGAAGGCAACACATCCTTTCCGCAAAAACTTTCATGACACACCCCCAAAAATACCACAACCGGAAACCCCCGCGAGGCGTGTGACGTACCAGGATCTAGCCACTAATCACATTGAACCATATGCATATAGGATAAAATAAAACCTTTCATTAAATGTAAATGTATCATTCAAAAACCAGTTAGTAAAATTAACATGTTCAACGGAAGCATAATAGTTTGTTTAAATAAAGTGTTTAACAATGCAAGATTGAGAAGCTTTCCAAATGCCACGACCCATGATCACTCCAGCTTCCTAGACAGCAAGTTCCATAACCGTGTACCTAAGGCCCTGCAAGCATGCAGAAAAAGTGTATCAGACAGGCTGGTGAGTTCACAGTTTGCTTTATCCGTTTAATACCAAGTAGTGTGTCATGATTTGTTAAGTTGATAATAACTCGATACCGCATACGGCCCTTTTTGCCCTTCCCCAATGCTCTATCAAACATTGGTCATGATTTTAAAGTTATTAGTTCAAGCCCGTCCTATCCAGGTGCGTCGTGAGGGTTCCAAACCTAATAGCGCTATCAACTAATAACCCCGTTACCCTACAAGCAACTAACCCGGTAGTAATGATGGGACTTAAGTGATAGAGAGTGAGTGTATTATCCAACGTTAACGTGTACTGAAAACCGTTGCATATCGCCTACAAGGATAGCGTTGTGAAATCCGCCTCACATCCCCTACAAGGATGTGGGTATTTGAAAACCACCTCATATCCCCTACAAGGATGTGGGTTTATGAAAATCCGTTTACAAGTTTGTCAGTTTGATTTGTCCCTACCGGACGCATGCTTGTTTTAAGAGAAGTGAACTCACCTTGATTTGCTGGGTATGATTAGTTACTCGTTCACACTTAGTTAATCAAAGCCTATGGTGTTCACGTACATATAATCAGTTTACATTCACAATGTACAAGTTTATGTTTAAAATCATAGCACGCATTCAGGTAACAGTTTCGGAATAACACATAACAGTCATTTCAAGTCATACGTATCCACCCTTCCCTCGCATATCTCACAACAGTATTCAATAGTTAGGTGTGTTACTCCCATCCGAATCATGTTTTTCCTTATTTATAACTAACATCATTAACAACAAAAATCAACACATAGTCAATCAGTAGCATACGTGTTCTAAACTATAGTTTGTTCGCAAGCGTATGTCCTAATGACGAAACCCCAAGGTGGCGAATCTCCACATGTTTCGTTGGCATTGGAGTGACGAAACTCCACATGTTTCCTCGGCATTGGAGTGACGAAACACCAATATGTTTCGTCGTGTGTGGGTGTGACGAAACTCCAATATGTTTCGTCGTGGCCTTATCCGCTGCTAGTCATGCGAAAACTCTAACTGTAACTGTTTCATTCATGACGATACAATCAATTTGAAGTCATTACTCAATCATCAATTACATTCCACATAGTTCCGATTATCATTTGATCCTGAACACATAATTATCGTTAAAACAGTAATCGTCCCCTAACAATGGTAACTCCTTGATTATCAACATTCAACAAGATCATCATTAATACTATCAAGTTTCAGAATTCCATATTAGATTATTTCATGTATGACCAGATCAATGTTTTTAACATACACCCTAGATGATTACTATATCTACATCATCAACAGGATACTCTAACAGTTTCATTAAAACTATACATATTCATGATTAACATTGTCGATAAGCAACCCACAGATTATACAAAACCTAGACAAGCAATACATATTAAAGCAAGTGTTGTCGCACTCACTGGAGAATCGAAAGGAATCACAGTACTTGAATCGGTGAGAGAGGAAAGCTTTGTGTGAGTGCAAGGTTGTGCAAGGGTGCCGTCAGTATAGAGAGGAGGAGATATTAGGGTTTCATTAAATAAAACTCTGCGTACAATACGTAAATATATAACTGAACCGTGATTGGGCCTTACTTGGGCCAAAAACCCATCTCGGCGAACCATTCTCCGACGAAACATGGTGATGGCGAAACACCAAAGTTTCTTCGAGTAGGCTTGTGGTAAAACACCCATGTTTCGTCAGTGGGGTGGGGGGTTAATGGCACAAATCCTATATTTCGTTATGCATGAACTAAGTTTATCCACTTAGACAGTTCATAAGTTCACAATTTAATCAAACTATTTACAATACACCAAACATAAATCAAACATGAAAAAAGGTTAAACGAATTATGAAAACACTTGCGAAACGAGAAACGTGTCGAGGAAAGACCTTGGAAACTCGGGTTGTCACATCATCCCCAACTTGAAATAAATTTCGTCCCGAAATTTGATAAGTACTCTGAAAGCGGGGGAAGTGTCAAATCAGGATGACTGTGGATTTTCCCCAGGTACCACATCATCCCCAACTTGAATGGGAATTTCGTCCCGACATTCACTAGTTGCATTAGATTTAGATTTGCCAGACTTGGACTTGTCATCTAGGAATAAATATGGGTACTTGAGCTTCATCTGATCCTCGCGTTCCCACGTGAACTCCGGTCTACGTCTTGAGTTCCAACGAACTCTCACGATCGGAATACGGCTGTGCTTACGAACCTTGACTTCCCGGTCCATAATTTCAATTGGTTCTTCGACAAACTGCAACTTGTCATCAATTTTGAACTCTTGAAATGGTACTACAAGTGTTTCATCAGACAAACACTTCTTCAATTGGGAAACATGAAAGACATCATGGATGTTGCCCAACTCAGCAGGCAACTCCAGCTTGTATGCCACCTTACCGATTCGTTCAAGAATTTTGAATGGCCCGACATAACGCGGATTGAGCTTGCCACATTTCCCAAAACGTGCCACATCCTTTCAGGGTGAGACCTTTAACATCACGCTATCACCTACAACAAACTCCAAAGGTTTCCTACGCTTGTTAGCATAGCTTTTCTGGCGGTCACGCACTGCCGCCATACGATTTCTGATTTGCACAATTTTCTCAGAAGTTTCGAGCACAAGCTCCGGGCCTGTGACTTGGCTATCACCCACTTCAGCCCAGCAGAGAGGAGATCGACATTTCCGCCCATACAAATCCTCTAACGGAGCTGCCTGGATACTGGTATGGTAACTGTTATTGTAAGAAAACTCCACCAAGGGCAAATGTCTCTCCCAACCTTTATCAAAATCGATAACACATGCTCGCATCATGTCCTCCAATGTCTGGATGGTTCGCTCACTCTGACCATCCGTTTGAGGGTGATAGGCAGTGCTCATGTTAAGACGTGAGCCAAATGATTTGTGCATCGCTTGCCACAAATCAGATATAAAACGCGGATCTCGATCAGAGATAATGGAGGTTGGCGCTCCATGCCTGGAAACCACTTCCTTTAGATAAATACCAGCCAACTGTGAGAACTTGTCAGTTTCTTTGATTGCGAGGAAGTGTGCAGATTTCATGAGACGGTCGATGATCACCCAGATGGTATCATTTCCACTTTGAGTTCTAGGTAGCCCGGTGACAAAATCCATGGCGATCTGTTTCCATTTCCACATGGGTATCTCTGGTTGCTGAAGTAGGCCTGAGGGTTTCTGATACTCCACTTTGACCTTCGAACAAGTCAAACATTTACTTACGTAAGTCGCGATGTGGGCCTTCATCTTCGGCCACGAGTACAAAACCTTGAGATCCTGATACATTTTATCCGAACCTGGATAAACAGAGTGTCGAGACTTGTACGCTTCGTCCATCACAAGATCTCTAAGGTTACCATACAGAGGAATCCATATCCGCTCCATGAAGTAAAGGATACCATCCGATCTCTCCACAAGTCGTTTCTCCATGCCCCGTAAATACTCAGCTTCAATGTTTTCCCCTTTCAATGCTTCGGTTTGAGCAGAACAGATCTGGTTAGGGAGGTTTGAGTGAATGGTGAGCTGCAAGGCGCGAACACGCTTTGGTTTCGTTTCCTTCCGACTAAGGGCATCAGCTACAACGTTAGCCTTACTCGGATGATACTTGATGGCGCAATCGTAGTCGTTCAGTAGTTCTACCCAGCGACGCTGTCGCATATTCAATTCCTTCTGGTCGAAAATATGCCGAAGGCTCCTGTGATCGGTGTAGATAGTGCATTTGGTACCGTACAAGTAGTGCCTCCAGATTTTCAACACAAACACCACTACCCCCAACTCTAAGTCGTGAGTCATGTAATTCTTCTCATGAACCTTCAGTTGTCGAGAAGCATAAGCTATCACTTTGTTGCGCTGCATTAACACGCAACCGAGACCCTGAATGGAAGCATCATAATAAACCACAAAATCCTCGGTACCTTCAGGTAGAGACAAAATCGACGCGCTGTAGAGTTTCTGTTTCAGTAACTGGAAAGCATCCTCTTGTTTCGCTCCCCAAGAGTATACAATGCCCTTTTCTGTTAACGAGGTGAGAGGTTGCGCGATCTTTGAAAAACCCTCGATGAATCTTCGATAGTAACCAGCAAGACCAAGGAATTGTCGCACCTCTGAAGGATTCTTTGTTGCTGCCCAATTCCTAATTGAGTCAATCTTGGCAGGATCCACATGTATCCCCATTTTGCTAACAATGTGGCTGAGGAAGTGTACTTCTCAAATCCAGAAGTCACACTTAGAAAACTTCGCGTAGAGCTGCTCCTTCTTCAGGAGCTCCAAAATAAGACGTATGTGCCATTCGTGGTCCTCTTTGCTCTTAGAATAGATCAGAATGTCGTCGATAAACACGATAACAAAATCGTCAAGGTAAGGTTTACATACGCTGTTTATAAGATCCATAAATACCGCTGGTGCGTTAGTTAACCCGAATGGCATGACCAAGAACTCGTAATGGCCATACCGCGTGCGGAAAGCTGTCTTTGGAACATCCTCTTCTCGAACTCTCATCTGATGACAGCCCGATCTTAAATCAGTCTTCAATTAAAAGCTCGACCCTTGCAATTGGTCGAACAGTTCATCGATGCGAGGTAAAGGGTAACGATTCTTGATCGTCACCTGGTTGAGTTCATGATAATCAATACACATGTGAAAGGATCCGTCCTTCTTCTTTACGAACAACACCGGGGCTCCCCAAGGTGAAGAACTGGGTCGAATAAAGCCCTTATCCAGCAATTCCTGAAGCTGATTTGACAACTCTTGCAACTCCCCAGGTGCAAGACGATATGGTGCGCGAGCAATCGGAGCTGCTCCTGGTGTAAGGTCAATGTGGAATTCCACCTGACGATGTGGAGGTAAACCGGGAAGTTCCTCGGGAAAAACGTCTGGAAACTCCCGTACTACTGGTAAATCATTGATATTCTTCTCTTCAGGCCGAGTATCAGTAACAAGCGCAAGTATAGCAGGGTAGCCTTTACGTAAACATTTCTGAGCTTTCATGGATGAAATGATGTTGACTGTTGCACCTCTTTGATGACCCTGGACAGATAATAATTCCCCGCTAGGGAGAGGTACACGCACGATCTTTTCCTTGCAGAGTATGTCCGCTCCGTGTTTGGATAACCAGTCCATACCAATAACTATATCAAAACTACCAAGAGTGATGGGAAGAAGGTCAATGTCGAACACTTGACCTAGAAGATCGATTTTACACCCTAAGTATACATGTGTTGCTTCTATCGACTTACCATCAGCTAATTCCACTACATGCTTGTTTACAAGAGGCGCATGACTTAACCCTAGCTGACGACTGAATCCCAAAGACACATAACTCCAGTCGGCACCAGAGTCGAATAATACAGAAGCAATAATACCATTAACAGAGAACGTACCGGTCATGACGTTGCCATCGTTTCTTGCATCGCCTGCCCCAATAGTGAATGCCCTATCGCGAGCGCCATTCCCACCGTTATTCCCATTGTTGTTGTTTCCCGCATTGTTGTTGCTGTTCTGGCGGTTACCCCCATTGTTGTTGTTGGCAATCTGGTTCAATTGTGGGCAATCCTTCTTGAAATGCCCTTCACTGCCACATTGATAGCATCCCCTCTGATTACCCCGATTCTGCTAGGGTTGTTGCCTCTGTTGCTGTTGCTGAGATTGCTGATGTTGTTGCTTGGGATGTGGAGCTCTACAATCTTTTGCCATGTGACCAAGCTTATCACACCTTTGACATGCCCGAATACACTGACCATAGTGATGGTAACCGCACTTATTGCACTTGGGCTGTTTCCCTGCGTAACCTGAAGTCTGGCTGTGGTTCTGATTCTGATTGACAGAGGACGACTGGCTGAAACTGCGGGTGTTGTTGTTGTCAGGCTTCTTCTGAGAGTGACTTGCACTGGTTGCTTTGTCAGCATCGTTCGACTTTCGCTTGTTATCACTAGCAGGAGTGGTAGCTGTAGCAGCAGAGGTAGTAGCAGAAACACGTAGCGGCAATGAGCCACGTTCGACCTCTTGGTCAGTAATCTTATGTGCCAAGCGGATGATCTGGGGCAGATTGTTAAGGTTTGCAGCAGTGACATAACCCTTTACAGCTGGTGCTAAGCGCTTGAGATTCAACTTAATTCGTCGATGTGGAGGTCAAGACAGGTTAGGGCACAAAATTGCTAGTTCATGAGATCATTTCGTGAAAGCCTCGATCTCAGATCCTTCCATCTTCAAATCGTAGTACTCGTTCTCAAGTTTCTGAATCTCATCACGAGGACAATACTCCTCCCGCATTAACTCCTTAAAATCCTCTCAAGTAGTGGCATTAGCCATCTCGATGCCCAACATTTGCACCTGAGCATTCCACCAAGTTAAGGAACCATCCTCCAAAGTGCCCGTAGCATACTTCACACGGTCCCCCACGGGACAGTTACACATAGCAAACACCGAATTAGCCTTCTCAAACCAGCATAGTAACCTCACAGCCCTTTCAGTCCCACTTAACGTCTGTGGCTTACAATCCATGAATGTCTTGAATGTGCAAGCGGGCGGATGGTTTTGGTTCTGATGCGCTTGCTGACCTAATGAATGAAAGGAAATACAACAAAAGGGTAAGAGTCGTGTACGCGACACAAGAATAAAGAAGATTTGGTACAAATCGTACCAGCTTGATAGGCTGCTAATGCCTCAGCCACACGGGTGTTAATCAGATTTGTCAACTCAGCCTGAGTCATAGCGATGTGTCCACGTCCATGCCCTCGTCCACTCATGATTCTGTATAAGGAGAGGGAACAAGTTTAAGAATCTAGATAAGGTAGGATTCAAATCTCACGTTGACATCTACAACTACAAAGTTTACACCAAACAATAGGGCAGAACCCTTCTCACACTCGTTAAGCCTCACTGGGACTCACATGCACCCCACATTATTATTATGTGTACACCCATAATAATAAAGCAATTTGCATGCTTATCTCAACGCCTCTTAACTTGCGCTAAAAGTTTCCCCCACATTCAAATAACAACACGAAAGGCATTACAAGATTAAGAATCACAAGAGTCGATGGGTAGTGCCACACTATCTAGCTCCACTAAAACATGCAGCACAGGCAATCATATCGTAGTATCTAGTATGTAGTTTCATGTAAGTCGTGAATGTGTGATTACTAAACGAGTAAAGCATAAAGTAAACAAAAGACGAACCTTGCAATCTGGAGCTGAGTGTCATGGTCATTTTCGATACTGTTTGGTTATAGTCTAGTTTTATGAAAACGTTTTTAAACCTAGTTCACTATAACCAGTGGCTCTGATACCAAACTGTCACACCCCCAAATTACCACAAGCGGAAACCCCCGCGAGGCGTGTGACGTACCAGGATCTAGCCACTAATCACATTGAACCATATACATATAGGATAAAATAAAACCTTTCATTAAATGTAAATGTATCATTCAAACACCATCTAGTAAAATCAACATGTTCAGCGGAAGCATAATAGTTTGTTTAAATAAAGTGTTTAACAATGCAAGATTGAGAAGCTTTCCAAATGCCACAACCCATGATCACTCCAGCTTCCCAGACAGCAAGTTCCATAACTGTGTACCTAAGGTCCTGCAAGCATGCAGAAAAAGTGTATCAGACAGGTTGGTGAGTTCACAGTTTGCTTTATCCGTTTAATACCACGTAGTGTGTTATGATTTGTTAAGTTGATAATAACTCGATACCGCAGACGACCCTTTTTGCCCTTCCCCAATGCTCTATCAAACATTGGTCATGATTTTAAAGTTATTAGTTCACGCCCGTCCTATCCAGGTACGTCGTGAGGGTGCCAAACCTAATAGCGCTATCAACTAATAACCCCGTTGTCCTACAAGCAACTAACCCGGTAGTAATGATGGGACTTAAGTGATAGAGAGTGAGTGTATTATCCAACGTTAACGTGTACTGAAAACCGTTGCATATCCCCTGCAAGGATAGCGTTGTGAAATCCGCCTCACATCCCCTACAAGGATGTGGGTATTTGAAAACCGCCCCATATCCCCTGCAAGGATATGGGTTTACGAAAATCTGTTTACAAGTTTGTCAGTTTGATTTGTCCTCACCGGACGTATGCTTGTTTTAAGAGAAGTGAACTCACCTTGATTTGCTCGGTATGATTAGTTACTCGTTCACACTTAGTTAATAGAAGCCTATGGTGTTCACGTACACGTAATCAGTTTACATTCACAATGTACAAGTTTACGTTTAAAATCGTAGCATGCATTCAAGTAACAGTTTCTGAATAACACATAACAGTCATTTCAAGTCATACATATCCACCCTTCCCTCACATATCTCGCAATAGTATTCAACAGTTAAGTGTGTTACTCCTATCCGAATCATGTTTTTCCTTATTTATAACTAACATCATTAACAACAAAAATCAACACATAGTCATTCAGTAGCATACATGTTCTAAAATATAGTCTGTTCGCAAGCGTATGTCCTAATGATGAAACCCCAAGGTGGCGAATCTCCACATGTTTCATCGGCATTGGAGTGACGAAACTCCACATGTTTCATTGGCATTGGAGTGACGAAACTCCAATATGTTTCGTCGTGTGTGGGTGTGACGAAACTCTAATATGTTTCGTCGTGGCCTTATCCGCTGCTAGTTATGCGAAAACCCTAACTGTAATTGTTTCATTCATGACGATACCATCAATTTGAAATCATTACTCAATCATCAATTACATTCCACATAGTTCCGATTATCATTTGATCCTGAACACATAATTATCATTAAAACAGTAATCGTCCCCTAACAATGTGTAACTCCTTGATTATCAACATTCAACAAGATCATCACTAATACTATCAAGTTTCAGAATTCCATATCAGATTATTTCATGTATGACCAGATCAATGTTTTTACATACAACCTAGATGATTACTATATCTATATCATCAACAGGATACTCCAACAGTTTCATCAAAACTATACATATTCATGATTAACATTGTCGATAAGCAACCCACAGATTATACAAAACCTAGACAAGCAATACATATTAAATCATGTGTTGTCGCACTCATCGGATAATCGAAAGGAATCACACTACTTGAATCGTTGAGAGGGGAAAGCTTTGTGTGAGTGCAAGGTTGTGCAAGGGTGCCGTCAGTATAGAGAGGAGGAGATATTAGGGTTTCGTTAAATAAAACTCTGCGTACAATACATAAATATATAACTGAACCGTGATTGGGCCTTACTTGGGCCAAAAACCCATCTCGGCGAACCATTCTCCTATGAAACATGGTGATGGCGAAACACCAAAGTTTCGTCGAGTAGGCTTGTGGTGAAACACCCATGTTTCGTCAGTGGGGGGGGGGGGGGTTAATGGCACAAATCCTATATTTCGTCATGCATGAACTAAGTTTATCCACTTAGACAGTTCATAAGTTCACAATATAATCAAACTATATACAATACACCAAACATAAATCAAACATGAAAAAGGTTACACCTCAAACGAATTATGAAAACACTTGCGAAACGAGAAACGTGTCGAGGAAAGACCTTGGAAACTCGGGTTGTCAAATCGAGCCTTCAAACAACTGATAATCCGTAGAGGCGTATCATGCTTCTCCCCATGAATCACGATCGTCTCTTCATTCGTCATCGGGATGCAGATAATCTTCTCATGACATACGATCTCAGCTCGGTTACTCGACAACCAATCCATTCCAACTACTACGTCGAAACTTCCCAACTCAATAGGCAGCAGATCAAACGTAAACTCACGCTCTCCAAGCTCTATCACACAACCTCTAATTACTTCGTTTGCTTCTACTAGCTTTCCTTTAGCTAGTTCTATCGAATACGGGATATCTAACTTACTGGCAACTAACCCAATTATATACTTAAACTCTAGAGATACGAAGCTATAGTCGGAACCAGTATCAAATAGCACAGATGCAAAATGTTGATTGATAGGGAACGTACCTGTCACACCCCGACCACGTAGAACATACAAATCGTGGCGGAAACATCGGGGAGTGTTGTAACAGAATTAATTGTTTCAAATCCATGGCAATTGAAGTTTCGTTTTATTGATTAAAGGTGTAACAATGTCTTAACAATCAAAGAAATACAACATAATTAACTAGTCTTGCATCTTTTATTGTCACTAAGGCCCAAGTCTGCCTATATGTATCTTGACCATCTTATGCAACAGCTCCTGAAAAACACATGTGAAAATAGGTACGTCAGCATAAAAATGCCGGTGAGATACATAGGTTTTGTGAAAATAGGTTTCATGACTTTTGTTTGAGAAAATGTTTAGTCATGAACCTTGTAATTTGCTTTGTTTTGTAAATCATTTGAAAAACAATGAGTTCAGATGATATGTATAAATAAGTGAATAATGTATGGTTAAATGAATAACCATGTAAACTGAGTTTGTATAAGATAAGTTGTTTGTAAAACAATGTCTTGTGAAAAGTATGTTATTTGTATAAAATGTTATATGTATCAAACTGAAATGATTCAAATAACGCTACGATATGTAATACCATACAAACACTTATATATAGGAAGTACCAGCGGCGTATCCACCATGTTTGTATCATATTACACACGCATCGTTACTTAATCACTTAATCAAACCAAACCACCAAAGTAATGTTCATGACTAATGTAAATCATGTAATGGATACAAACGGTTCAATAGTTACAAACGGTTCACATGGTTCAACGGTTACAAATACAAACGGTTCACAGATATCAACGGATCACATAGTCAAATGATTACAACGGTTCAAAATGTAGTATAATGTGTTCATACGCTGGATAAGCACATGCAACAGAAAGGCAATGTAAAACAATGTACTAAGTAATGCACACAATGGGCACACCTAGCATGAGATGAAATGTAAAACGATGTACTAAGTAATGCACACAATGGGCACACCTAGCATGAAATGTAATGTAAAACGATGTACTAAGTAATGCACACAATGGGCACACCTAGCATAAGATGTAATGAAATCATGTACTATAATGTACTAACGAACATAGCATGTATATGATGTGAAAACAGGAAAGCATGAAAGTAACAAGTAGGCACATGTGTTCCACCCCAAAACAGTTTGGAAAACAGTAAAAGAGGGGTCTATGTACTCACATGAGATTGCTCAGAAGTCCTTGAGTAACAACCAAACAAAGCTAGAGATCGCGGATATCAAACGGCACCTAGTATAGGTAACTATGTTAATAAACCGGACCTAGATCGGAAGATTGGGTAGCATTAGGGTTTGTAAACCAAACGAGTGTAGAGACTCGTGTCATTTGGTTTAACAAAGCCTACATACTAAATGAAACTTAACCTGAGTGTTTTCGACCCATTACGACCCGTTTAGGTAGCTTATGCTACTTTAACGCGTCGTTCGCGTGAAACGCGTTCGGACCGCCTAACTAGTCCTATGACAAGTGTTATATGCCTAAACATATTACATAATCAGTTATGTGACAAAAGTTTAGGTTACATATGCTTAATTACCAATTATACATGAAAAGGGTATTCTGGTAATTTACCTAAGGCATATAAACTACCTATCATACAACTACTCAAACGATGTGACCATAGGGTATAACCTCGAAAGGTTATTCCCTACCTACTATGGTCACCTAAAGTGTTTGGTCGGATCCTAATGATCGACCAAATGGGTCGGGTTCGAGGTATAAGCGATTCATTAGATCGCTTACCCTACGACCCTAGACAACGTGGTAATCAGTGGGCATAGTCCCAAGGGACTATGACCAACGTGATTACACTCACGTTGCGAAGTTCAAAAGAACTTCGCATTGACCATTACTGGTCAACGCTGAAAGTCAAACAAATTTTGACTTTCGGACTCGAAAAGCAATAAAATAAGGATAAGAACGAAAGAATACTTACGAAGGGTCCCCGAATGCTAATCCCGATTCAAGAATCTCAGGTATGAAACAATGGTTTCAACTTAGAGGTTCTCAAATCAGAATTCTAGTGAGAAATAAGGTTGGGGGTATGTGGGTATTTATAGGATATGCACCACCGTTAGGATCGTTTGTCGAAAACCGTGATTCGATCCCATCCGTACACTTGTCGGAACCTTATGGTGGCTGGAAATGATCCTTATCCAATGACTAGACGATAGGAAACGAGTGGACACGAATCAATCAGCTGCAACTTGCAAACAAAACATTGAATCTGGTCAGTTTTAGGCAGTCGCGTAGCGCGACTGGTAAGTCTTTAGGGCTCGCGCTACGCGACACCCCTCCCTGTTCCAGAAATGTTTCATAAATGACAGGTTTAGTCCCTGCACGTGTTTAAGCCTTTTTTCGATGCGTATGAGCCCCGTTGACCTCATTTCAAGGCTCTAAAATGAAGTTAAAGTATAGGGAACTCAAAACATACTAAAAAATATGCCGGATGATGGTTCGTTTGGTCGTACGAACGCGATGTTCGCTTAATTACGACGGAATGCGCATAAGCGCGAAAAACGATCCAAATGACGCGACGAATGGATTTTTCTTAAGGCGATCAATAAAATATAATGTAGTCATGCTTACATAAATTTTTGGATGTCCAGATGTATTCAGAACGTAAGTTATGCGCGAAAATGCAAACTTGTGCACTTTTTGACACTTTTAGTCCCTGAATGACCCAAAAGTTTATTTTAGCATACCGAACCCCTCAAAGCCTATTTCTAAGATATGTAAAGGATATTTATGGTATGTTTAACTTATGGTCATGTTCCGGAAGGTTTGTTACAGTTCAAATTGGCATACTTTCGCAGTTTGTCAAATTTAGTCCCTGTAAGCGATTAAACTTTGATTTCATCACACCAAACCTTCCAAAACTTATATCTAAGTTATGTAAAGGTTATTTAAGGTATGTTAAGCCTATTTCACTATTCCGGAGTGTTCGTTGCATTAAACTGGTTATATTTGCGCATCAGTGCGTGTATAACCTTCCAGAAAGCGATTTAGAGCTTGAAATCGAACAAGACTTGATATGTGCAAAAGATACACATTTTTATACAAGTCCAAAGTATGAAATACAATATTTCATTGGTTTGGAATTTGTTTGATGGTTGAAATGACACAGGTGTTACAGTCTCCCCTACTTTAGGAAATTTCGTCCCGAAATTTATTCGTAGGAGTCTGTCTATGACTTTGTGTCAAATAGTCATCAAAGATATGTAAAGCATAATCTGATTATTTTCCTCAACGGATATTTTTCAGAAGTGAAAATGAATGAACAGGGTCATTTTCTTTTCAACGGGTTCTTCGGAAATGGAAAATAAAGGAATTAACTAAATGGATATACATTTCCCTCAACGGATATTCTTCAGAAGTGAGAATGGATGGATGATTCATTCTTTCTCAACGGATTCTTCGTCAGAAATGGGAATGAAGGAATAATCCACGGATATTCATTTCTCTCAACGGATATTCTTCAGAACGAAAATGAACAGACGGGGTCATTTTCCTCAATGGTTCGTTCTTCAGAATTTGAAATGAAAGAAAAATCAACGGATATTCATTTCCTCAACGGATAATCTTCAGAAACGAAAATGAAATAACGGAGTCATTTTCAACGGTTGTTTCCTCAGAGTTGGAAATGAAGGATTACTCAACGGATATTCATCTCCACAACGGATAAATCTTCAGAAACGAAAATGAACTAACGGAGTCATTTTCAACGGTTATTTCCTCAGAGTTGGAAATGAAGGATTACACAACGGATATTCATCTCCACAACGGATAAATCTTCAGAAACGAAAATGAACTAACAGAGTCATTTTCAACGGTTATTTCCTCAGAGTTGGAAATGAAAAGATAAACAACGGGTATTCATTTCCTCAACGGATAAATCTTCAGAAACGAAAATGAACTAACGGAGTCATTTTCAACGGTTATTTCCTCAGAGTTGGAAATGAAAAGATAAACAACGGATATTCATTTCCTCAACGGATATTCTTCAGAATGAAAATGAATGGATAATTCATTTTTTTCTCAACGGTTATTCTTCAGAATGGAAATGAAAAGATAAACAACGGATATTCATTTCCTCAACGGATATTCTTCAGAATGAAAATGAATGGATAATTCATTTTTTTTTCTCAACGGTTATTCTTCAGAATGGAAATGAAAAGATAAACAACGGATATTCATTTCCTCAACGGATATTCTTTAGAAGTGAAAAATGAATAGCTAGTTCATTTTTCCTCAACGGATGCTTTATCAGAATTGGAAATGAATAGGGTTTACTCTAGATACATGATAGAACTTGCTGTGATTTTCGTGCACTAAATTCCATAATTATGTATGCATCCATAATTACGTAATTCCTTGCACAGTCCGCACAGTTTGTTTTATAATGTTGTGGGGAAGGATGTCGAACTAGTGATGACGGTGACTAGACTACCATAGGGTCCTTTTAATTAGATCAACAGAGGATCTTCTTAATTAGGCCACCAAGGAGTCCTTTCAGCTTGTATCATCCAGTTTAACTAGACCGCTCAAGGGATCTAATTATGAAGCAGTACTTTATAATCCAAGGGACTTATCTACAACGTATAAGTCCATTAAGGATTTTAGGTAGTACCTTTGGGTATCCTACTATGAATCTCTTGCACAAGGATATGTAGGATTCTACGAGGATTTGGATAACATAATTTGAATCATATGACACAAAAAAAAAGGGAAACACATAAGCACATAACCACATAATTGTTTAATTGTTACCATCTTGTTATTGATTGATATTAACTTGGCGCCTCGTACCTTGTTTCTCTTGGAAGAAACGGGTACTTAGGATTTTCGTGGAAATGCAAGAGATTATACAAGGGAAGAAATTTGGGGGTAATCTGTTCTTCAAGGAATATGGTTCCTTGATTGTCGGTATTGTAGAGGATATGTTGTTTATACATACAATCACATAAATACATTGCGATGTAAATAAAAGATTTATTTATAAACAATGATAACAACAACCGTTTCATGGATCGTGACAACAAAAGGAAATAATACACAAAGCTCGATTATTTTCTAAACAGCGTTATCTTCTGTCGATCAGATACTCATCCCTGCGCTGGATTTGCATTAGCAAGTCTTGGGCAATTCCTACTAAAATGGCCCATCTCGCCACAGTTGTAGCAAGACCCCGGTGGAAAACGAGCTTGAGCAGGATTGTTGTTAATCTGATTTGGTGCTGCTGCTGTTGGGCAAACCCTCGCTGCATGACCTATAAGTCCGCAAACTTGGCATATGCGGCACTTCACTATAGCATGATGATGTAGGCCACATTGGTTGCACAAGGGTGCAGTTCCGTTGTAGGGTTTCCTGGCAAGGGGTTGAGCTGGTTGGTTGGGGACGGCTTGATCATTGTGAGTGACCACGGCGAAGTTCTGAGAAGCCTTTCGCTTCTTTGACTTCTTAGAGGATCCAGTCTGTTCATCCATGGTCTTTGATTCCTCGATTGGTTTCGATTCCTCGACCAGTTTCTTGTCACCCTTTCGGAAAAGCTTACGTTTCCTGATCTGCAATTCAGTCAAGGTTGCAGATAGCTCAATGGCCTGCCTAACAGTAGTAGGGTTGCTACCAGTCAAGATGTCTTGTATTGAGTCGGGAAGGCCATCAATGTACTTTTCGATAGCCTTATCCAAAGGTGTGACCATGTTTGGGCATAACAGACTTAACTCCTCATAACGGTCCGTGTAGGCTCGATGCTCACCGCTATCTTGCTTAAGATCATCAAATTCCCTTTCCAAAGCCCTGATCTCGTGACGAGGACAAAACTCCTTCATCATGAGAGCCCTAAGTTCGGCCCTTCAGAACCACTAAACTTGAGTGGTTTAGCCTGGTTAAAATCCTTGTATTTGCATGTAACATTGTTGTTGTTGTTGGCTTGATTCCATTGAGCAAAGAGGTTTGGGAATTGAGCAGCCATTTGCTGCGCAATGATTTCTGCCAGTTCGGCAGTCGCTATCTGGTTCTCGCGTCGAGGAGGCATTCTAAAAGAGGAAACATGAAAGGAAACGAGTGAGAGAATTTGACGAAAAGAATGAGATGAAACAAATTTGATGAAAGCAAGGATTGTGGTCATTTGTTTGTCACTACAAAGCAACAAACGACCCACAGTGACTAATCAAAGTAAATGGGTCAAAAATAATGTATCGCGAAGACATGCTCGCCTATAAGTGAACACTCATCCCAAGAATTCCCAGGTAAGCACAACTGGTCTCGCGTCTGATGAGATGTATACGAAGTGCTTGCCTAGACAGAAAACCCAGAATACATGCATTCACCCTTCCAGTTTGCACGTGTTCACATTATTTAAAACCCAAAACCTTGACGAGATTTTGAAAACTCAAAGGGGTTCAAAACCATATAACAGAGGGTTCAAAACCTTACAATAGAGGGTTCAAAACCTAGCAATCAATCATCCTAGAACAGATGATTAGTTTTCAAAGCGGTTTTGAAATTTATGTTCTGGTTGTGGTCGTCGCCTAAGGATAGGTGACGGTATTGTTTTATGACTAAACGCAAGTAAACTCGCGTTAGGGTCCTAAGAAAAGTTATAGACTAGGTCAAAGCATTACTAATAACCTAATTCCCTATAACCATTGGCTCTGATACCATCTTTTCTGTCACACCCCGACCACGTAGAACATACAAATCGTGGCGGAAACATCGGGGAGTGTTGTAACAGAATTAATTGTTTCAAATCCATGGCAATTGAAGTTTCGTTTTATTGATTAAAGGTGTAACAATGTCTTAACAATCAAAGAAATACAACATAATTAACTAGTCTTGCATCTTTTATTGTCACTAAGGCCCAAGTCTGCCTATATGTATCTTGACCATCTTATGCAACAGCTCCTGAAAAACACATGTGAAAATAGGTACGTCAGCATAAAAATGCCGGTGAGATACATAGGTTTTGTGAAAATAGGTTTCATGACTTTTGTTTGAGAAAATGTTTAGTCATGAACCTTGTAATTTGCTTTGTTTTGTAAATCATTTGAAAAACAATGAGTTCAGATAATATGTATAAATAAGTGAATAATGTATGGTTAAATGAATAACCATGTAAACTGAGTTTGTATAAGATAAGTTGTTTGTAAAACAATGTCTTGTGAAAAGTATGTTATTTGTATAAAATGTTATATGTATCAAACTGAAATGATTCAAATAACGCTACGATATGTAATACCATACAAACACTTATATATAGGAAGTACCAGCGGCGTATCCACCATGTTTGTATCATATTACACACACATCGTTACTTAATCACTTAATCAAACCAAACCACCAAAGTAATGTTCATGTCTAATGTAAATCATGTAATGGATACAAATGGTTCAATAGTTACAAACGGTTCACATGGTTCAACGGTTACAAATACAAACGGTTCACAGATATCAACGGATCACATAGTCAAATGATTACAACGGTTCAAAATGTAGTATAATGTGTTCATACGCTGGATAAGCATATGCAACAGAAAGGCAATGTAAAACAATGTACTAAGTAATGCACACAATGGGCACACCTAGCATGAGATGAAATGTAAAACGATGTACTAAGTAATGCACACAATGGGCACACCTAGCATGAAATGTAATGTAAAACGATGTACTAAGTAATGCACACAATGGGCACACCTAGCATAAGATGTAATGAAATCATGTACTATAATGTACTAACGAACATAGCATGTATATGATGTGAAAACAGGAAAGCATGAAAGTAACAAGTAGGCACATGTGTTCCACCCCAAAACAGTTTGGAAAACAGTAAAAGAGGGGTCTATGTACTCACATGAGATTGCTCAGAAGTCCTTGAGTAACAACCAAACAAAGCTAGAGATCGCGGATATCAAACGGCACCTAGTATAGGTAACTATGTTAATAAACCGGACCTAGATCGGAAGATTGGGTAGCATTAGGGTTTGTAAACCAAACGAGTGTAGAGACTCGTGTCATTTGGTTTAACAAAGCCTACATACTAAATGAAACTTAACCTGAGTGTTTTCGACCCATTACGACCCGTTTAGGTAGCTTATGCTACTTTAACGCGTCGTTCGCGTGAAACGCGTTCGGACCGCCTAACTAGTCCTATGACAAGTGTTATATGCCTAAACATATTACATAATCAGTTATGTGACAAAAGTTTAGGTTACATATGCTTAATTACCAATTATACATGAAAAGGGTATTCTGGTAATTTACCTAAGGCATATAAACTACCTATCATACAACTACTCAAACGATGTGACCATAGGGTATAACCTCGGAAGGTTATTCCCTACCTACTATGGTCACCTAAAGTGTTTGGTCGGATCCTAATGATCGACCAAATGGGTCGGGTTCGAGGTATAAGCGATTCATTAGATCGCTTACCCTACGACCCTAGACAACGTGGTAATCAGTGGGCATAGTCCCAAGGGACTATGACCAACGTGATTACACTCACGTTGCGAAGTTCAAAAGAACTTCGCATTGACCATTACTGGTCAACGCTGAAAGTCAAACAAAGTTTGACTTTCGGACTCGAAAAGCAATAAAATAAGGAAAAGAACGAAAGAATACTTACGAAGGGTCCCCGAATGCTAATCCCGATTCAAGAATCTCAGGTATGAAACAATGGTTTCAACTTAGAGGTTCTCAAATCAGAATTCTAGTGAGAAATAAGGTTGGGGGTATGTGGGTATTTATAGGATATGCACCACCGTTAGGATCGTTTGTCGAAAACCGTGATTCGATCCCATCCGTACACTTGTCGGAACCTTATGGTGGCTGGAAATGATCCTTATCCAATGACTAGACGATAGGAAACGAGTGGACACGAATCAATCAGCTGCAACTTGCAAACAAAACATTGAATCTGGTCAGTTTTAGGCAGTCGCGTAGCACGACTGGTAAGTCTTTAGGGCTCGCGCTACGCGACACCCCTCCCTGTTCCAGAAATGTTTCATAAATGACAGGTTTAGTCCCTGCACGTGTTTAAGCCTTTTTTCGATGCGTTTGAGCTCCGTTGACCTCATTTCAAGGCTCTAAAATGAAGTTAAAGTATAGGGAACTCAAAACATACTCAAAAATATGCCGGATGATGGTTCGTTTGGTCGTACGAACGCGATGTTCGCTTAATTACGACGGAATGCGCATAAGCGCGAAAAACGATCCAAATGACGCGACGAATGGATTTTTCTTAAGGCGATCAATAAAATATAATGTAGTCATGCTTACATAAATTTTTGGATGTCCAGATGTATTCAGAACGTAAGTTATGCGCGAAAATGCAAACTTGTGCACTTTTTGACACTTTTAGTCCCTGAATGACCCAAAAGTTTATTTTAGCATACCGAACCCCTCAAAGCCTATTTCTAAGCTATGTAAAGGATATTTATGGTATGTTTAACTTATGGTCATGTTCCGGAAGGTCTGTTACAGTTCAAATTGGCATACTTTCGCAGTTTGTCAAATTTAGTCCTTGTAAGCGATTAAACTTTGATTTCATCACACCAAACCTTCCAAAACTTATATCTAAGTTATGTAAAGGTTATTTAAGGTATGTTAAGCCTATTTCACTATTCCGGAGTGTTCGTTGCATTAAACTGGTTATATTTGCGCATCAGTGCGTGTATAACCTTCCAGAAAGCGATTTAGAGCTTGAAATCGAACAAGACTTGATATGTGCAAAAGATACACATTTTTATACAAGTCCAAAGTATGAAATACAATATTTCATTGGTTTGGAATTTGTTTGATGGTTGAAATGACACAGGTGTTACAGTACCAGTGACTACGTTCGAATCTTGACGAGCTTCCCTAGCTCCAATGTTGAAGACTCTTCCTTGGGCTTGGTTGTTCTTTGGACAATCCCGCTTGAAGTGTCCTACATCACCACAGCCAAAATAACCATGGCTGCGACCATTCCCATTTCCGCCTTGATTGTTATTATTATTTCCTCTGTGGTTTCCACTTCCTGCTTGGTTTCCGTTTCTGTTTCCATTACCTCCCTGGTTATTCCTATTCCCATTATCGTTTCCACCATGGTTACCATTGCCATTGCCATTTCCATTTCCATTTCCATTTCCTCTCTGACCACCATTCCCACGACCTTTACCAGGCCAGCACGTTTCCTTTGAATGACCGTTCTTTCCACAGGATTCACATTTTCTAAACGTGCACTGGTCGGCATGATGATACTGACATACATTACATTTGGGCAGGGTGCCCATGTATCCTTTCCCTTTGTTCTCAGCAGTAGCAGCACCAGTCCTGAGCCTCTTTCTTCTTTCCCTCAGAAATCGAAAACTTGCCCAGTCTGATTGCTTCTTCAGTCAATGCCACGCTCAGGTCAATGGCTTCAGTAATTTTTGGAGGCTTAGAAGTAGTCACCATGCTCAGAATTTAGGGCGCCAATCCCCAAATGAAACGTTCAACTCGCTTGAATTGTGGCTCTACCATGTAGGGGACAACACGAGACAAATCATGGAATCTCTGCACATACTCAGCGATCTTAGGACCATCCATTTTCAGATTCCAAAACTCGGTTTCCAACTTCTGAATTTCAGCCCTTGAATAGTACTTCTTACGCATCAGCTCTTTCAGCTCATCCCAAGTCATAGCATACGTTGCTGCCTCACCTAGAGTCTGAACCTGAAGGTTCCACCACGACAGGGCTCCATCGAGAAACAATCCAGAAATGTAAGTGACTTGATGCTCTGGCGCACACTTACTCATTCGTAGCACAGAATCTGTCTTCTCAGCCCATCTTACAAAAGCTACGGCACCTCCAGTGCCATCAAAGTTCAGAGGCTTGCAATCCAGTAACTGCTTGTAAGTACAGCCTGTACAAGCAACATCATTCATAGAAAGCATTAGCAAAGGCACATGGAAATGTCCAAACATATTGTAATAGGTTAGGTCTTGAACATTACCGTGAGGTGGGTTATTTCCTGAGGTACCTCCGCTGTGTTCGGAGCGTAGGGCCTCATGTTTCCTGTGAAATTCGTTCTTGCAATTCTGCCTTGGCTGTGGGCAACTGGGTGTTCCTTCGAGGAGGCATCTTCTAAAAGAAGATTGTATAGGTTAGGTCTTATTTGTATAATAAATATATAGTACGGATAAATAATAGTGTTTATTATAGCAAGCAAGCATATAACATCTCAATTATAGCACAAACATGTATATCAACAACGTGTTTAATGAGAACATGACGATTGAGCTTTCATTAATCATCGACCACAACATATTTTTACATGTTTTACAAGAGTATCATATCAAAAAGGAACACAGGGTCACACTACCCTTGTCCAACAAGTCTATCGGCCTACAAGAGTCATACAATCAAAAGGTGGTCTCCAAAAGCAATGCTACCTACATAAAACCAAAAACCAACTATGCTGATGGTGGTGGAGGAGGAGGTGGAGGATAGAAAAGCAAGTTGCGCACATGCGCAAGCTCCTCCTCAAGCTCATAGACATGACGCAGCAGATAACTGATCTGCTGCTCGATGGTAAGAAATCGAGCATCAAACTCTGGAAATAGAGTAAGAGGTGCAGGAGGATGTGAAAATGGAGACGGTGATGAACAAGGGGGAACAAAAGAAGGCTGACAATGACATCGTAAAGGATGCGGTGTCATCTCAAGCTCCAAAATCCTACGACTCATGATCTCATACTGTAGCTAAAGCGATAAAAGTAACTCATCCTGTGTATAACCAACAAAGTGAGAGGGATGGTAGGGATCCGAAATCGGCATAGTGTACGGTGGGAACCATCGGAATGGCTCATCAAGTGGTGAAGAAGTAAAAGGAGCAAAGGGTGCAGACTGAGGGATATGTGGAAAAGCTGCTGAAACATGAGGGTCATGACTAGGCTGCTGGCCTGAAGTACCTTCCCCTGGACGGGGTACGGGTATATCCTGCAAGAAAACGATAGGTAGATCAACACGATGAACATCAGACTCCACAGGGTGAAAATGAACAAAATCAGCGGGTGCGGGTGCGGGTGCGGGTGCGGGTGCAGGTGGAGAAATAAGTGGCTCAATAACAGGAGGGTCAACGGGTGCAGGAACTGGATCAAGTATGAGGGGTGCAATGTCTGGTAAGCCAAAAGGAATAGGGTCATGATCAGGTAAAGGCTTAGGATCAGCAGGTGCATCATCAGGCTGATCAACAGGAACAACATCTAGCTCAAGATCGAGCTCGGGATCGTGTGGAGGGGATGGTGCAGCTGACATGGCCGTATCATCGTCAGAATCAGTGGCATAACGTCGTAACCCAACTGCCTGCAAGGCGGAAGACGTCACAGACTCAAAGGAATCTGAGACAGAGTGCAAACTAGAGTAAGAGGAAATCTCAATAACAGGGATCTTGAGGAGTGGAATAGAAACAACGTCCTCATCTAGCTATGCATCACCATGGGCATCATCAGGAGGACCATCAACAAACAGATCAACATCATTATCAAACAAATCATCAAAAGGCCAATCCTCAGGAGGGATGACCATTAAAGGAACAGGAGCGAGGATCGGTGCCACGATATGCTCACCATCGGGATGCCCGATGATAAGATGATCATGAACTGGAATTGGAATAACAAAAGGATCCTCGTCCGGAATACCATCAGCAAGCGGTAAGTCATCTCCAAAATCAGGCAACTCAAACGGCTGAAAGTCGTCGTCGTCGTCTGATAGCATATCTGGGTCGCTCTCAGTATCTGAAGTAAAGATCTCTGGCTCGGGTGCGATCTCGTCATCGAAGACAATAGCCATAGGGTCATCGGTATCGGACAATCCGCTCTCGGATGAAGACATAGTGTCTGTAACAGAACAATCATAACATATGCACATATATTAACCACTATTATTTAGTATGCAATCAAAGACAATGTATCATGAAATCATGTATCCTCACAAATTCTTTCCATTCTTCCTAGTCTCCCAGGCTAAACCACCTAGTCTCCCAAACTAAACCACCTAGTCTCCCAGACTAAACCACCGAATCTCTCAGACTAAACCACAAAAGTAAATCTTGTAATCGTGTTTCGTGTCTTTCCGTTTGTAAAATGTTTGTTTCCCTGGATCTGGGCGTTTTGTGTATGCAATGAAAACATATTGTAAAGATACTTTCGTGAGAGCCCTAATGATTGTAGTCTAGACTCGAGAAAGAATCCTAGTTCGCTACAACCTGGCTCTGATACCAAACTGTCACACCCTGACTTTTGCGAAAGTGTGATTATGTGTGACTTGCTTAATATCATTGCATTCAACCATAACAAACATCAATATGATAAACTAAAGATGATCATCCATTAAATAAGTTTAAAAACATAACAACATCATTGTTTAGAAATCCCAACACAGACCTTGAATCCATATTACAAACCATGCAAATAGTTTTAGAGTTCCATAAGGACTCGACAAAGGATTCTAAATAAAACCAGGTTTTGGAAGATGTGTCCCATCTAGGATAAGACACACTATCCAAACCCTTAAATATCGGATGACATCTTTTATTCTCAACATAACTTGAAACCTCCAAACGCCCGCCAGATCCACTTTTAATTCCCTAAAATACATGTAGTTTGAAAACATCCGCAAAAGTTGAGCGAGTTCATGTGTTTGTTTGTGTGCACGAATAAACCTTTGAATCAGTGAAAGTATGTATGTATGTATGTTGTAAACCCCGGTATGAAAGCAAAAAAGGAAAACAGATCATTAATGGTTTGCAAGGCCATTAATATGTGTGACGTGATGCAGGAAGGCTCAAACCTAGCAAATTTTGTCTTCGGCAATAAGACATAGTCACCTCATGGGCCAAACCCCGGTCCACATGGGTGTAGGCTCGCTACACCCAAATAGATCTATCACTCATGTCCCTCGGTCCTACAACGAGGATTAATGGTCTTAAGCGTTATACCCACCACTCACATGATCTAGCAGTACCCTTCCTAAGCTAACCATTCCACATATAAACATTTGTAAACAGTTTGTAACATGTACTTCACCCCCGAAGTTATAAAACTGAAAATAGTTAAAAGAAAAAGGGGGAACATGAACTCACAGTCTTGCGTTCTTCGTAATCAACGTTAACTCAAAGCTTCTTCGGGTGTACACGACTATCTACAACGTACTAAGGTTTATTAGACGAACGGGTCATGCCTTGACTAGTATTAGTTAGTGTCTTTGAGTTACGTTTCATTGTGTCTTTATTACTATTCCAAGTTATATAATTATTTGTTAAAATAATACATATTTTAACTTAAATTATATTTATTAAATTTGGAATAATAGTTAAAATAATATATTTTAACTTGTTACTTTCTGAGTATTTATACATGTATATCCTTCCCAAGGATGGGTGTATTTGTATTTGTATTCTTATACTGTCACACCCCGACCACGAAAAACAACAAATCATGGCGGAAACGTCGGGGAGTGTCGTAACAGAATCATTGTTTCATAACCATGGATTAAATAATTTTGTTTTATTGCATTATTGAACTCATTGAAAATAGGTACACATGTTTCACCCCAAAACATTGAAAATAGTAAAAGAGGGGACTATGTACTCACTTAAGGGTACTTAGAAGTCTTGAACAACAACCAAGCAAAGCTAGAGGGATCATGGAAATCAAACGGCACCTAATATAGGTAACTATGTTAATAAACCGGACCTAAATCGGGAGATCGGATAAGATGAGGTTTCATAAACCAAATGAGTGTAGGGACTCATGTAATATGGTTTAACAAAGCCTACATTCTAAAACGAAACCTAACCTAAGTGCTTACAACCCATTACGACTCGTTAAGGTAGCTTACGCCACTTTAACGCGTCGTTCGCGTAAAACGTGTTCGGACTGTCTAACTAGTCCTATGACAAGTATTATATGACTTAACATGTTTAATATTTTTTCCTAATCAGTTTAGATGTCAAAAATTATGTTACATATGCTTAAAATGAATTTATGTGTAAAAAGGGCATTTTGGTCATTTTCCTAAGGCATATAAACTACCTATCATACAACTAACTAAACGAAGTGACCATCAGGTATAACCTCTGAAGGTTATTCCCTATACAACTATGGTCACTAAACATGCTTGGTCGGATCCTAAAGATCGATCAAATGGGCCGGGTTCGAAAGTCTAAGCGGTTGTTTAGACTGCTTATCTTACGACCCTATACAAGCACTAATCTAAAAGTGACGAGTTAAACATGTTGAAACATGTTTAACGAAGTTTGGAAATAAGTTTGATATCAAAACAAACGGTTTTGATACCCAAGAATAGTTTCGTTGCAAAATACGCATAAATACGCATTTTGACAGAAACTATGACTCGCCACTACACCTAATCAACGTGGTAATCAGTAGGTATAGCCACTAGGGACTATAACCATCGTGATTACGCTCACGTTGCGAAGTTCAAACGAACTTCGTGTTGACCAACTCGTAGTAAAAGAAGAAAGTCAAACACTGTTTGACTTTTATGCTAGAAAAACGATAAAAGCACGAAAGAAACTTACAAAGGGTCCAAGATTTGATTTAAAAAATTCTCAGGTGTGACGCTTCACTAGGAGAGCTTCAACTTAGAGAATGAAATTGAGATCAAAGGTGTGAATGAAGGTGAAGAAGATGGTGGGTATTTATAGAAAGTGAAGAACCGTTAGGATTGTTCCTCGATAATTGAGCTTCGATCTGGACCTTATACATAAGGCACATGGTTTTGGAATACTAGGGGTGCCCCAAAACCATCAAACGGTAATGAAAAAGTTACAAAAAGGACCCTGAACTTCAAGTCGGTTGCTGAAAGTTGCTGAAAATGAGTTTTCTACCCAGATGAGGCCGTGGCGTCACGCCATGGCAAAGCCATATAGTGGTGGTGTGATGCCACCATATGCTAGATCCAGAAACTTTCGAAAATTGTCAGTTTTGGTCCCTGCAACACTTTTGAGCCATTTTCGATGCGTTTAAACCCCGTTAACCCCATTTCAAGGCTCTAAAATGATGTTAAAGTATAGGGGACATGAAATATGCTCAAAAACATCTCGGATGTCGGTTCGTTTGGTCGTATGGTTGTGTTGTTCGGTTAATTACGACGAAACACGAACAGACGCGAAAAACGATCCAAATTACGTGACGAATGGAATTTTATCATGCCAATCACTAAAATAAAATATTTTAATGATTACATAAATTTTTGGATGTCCGGATATATTCAGAACGTGAGATATGCGCGAAAATGCAAACTTATGCACTTTTTGATGCTTTTAGTCCCTGTTGATCAAAAAGTTTATTTTTGCGCACCAAACACCTCAAAGCCTATTTATAAGCTATGTAAGGGATATTTAAGACATATTTAACTTATGATCAAGTTCTGGAATGTTCATTGCAGTACGAGTCGGCATACTTTCGCAGTTTGTTGAAATTAGTCCCTGTAAGCGAATAAACTTGATTTCGACACACCAAACCTCCCAAAACTTATTTCTAAGTTATGTAAAGGTTATTTAAGGTATGTTAAGCCCATGTCACTATTCCGAAGTGTTTTTCGCGTTAAACTGATTACGTTTACGCATCAGTTCGCATGTAACTTTCCAGAGAGCGATTTAGAGCTCGAAATCGAATGAGAATTGATATGTGTAAATGATACACATATGTATAAAAATCCTAAGTATGAAATATGATATTTCATTGGTTTGGTATTCGTATGATGGTGGTAGTGACACTGGTGTCACAGTCTCCCCTACTTTAGGAAATTTCGTCCCGAAATTTAATTTTAGAGGAAACCTGTGAAGACAACTGTGATTGTTTCGCTTTCGAATGAATCCTTCATACCCTAAGAAAAAGTCTGGGCCACGTTTGGATTCTTAGCAAATTTGCCAAGTGTCAAAGTGTTGTCCTTGTAGTAACAAAACATGGGGTTTCGAACTACGGATAGAAGAACGTTTCCTATGAAGACTATTATAGGAAAATTGTGTGTGCTCGAAATCAGAGTCGGAGAGTGTAAGATAAAATAACATTGGTCAAGATCCAGGACTTCTAGTAACTTAAATAATGCTACGTTCGCAATGTAATAAGGAACACTTATATAAAGGAAGTACCAGCGGCGTATCCACCATGCCCCTTTCTACATTGTTCCCATTTCGTTATTCTCATCACTAAAGGTCTTAACACATAACAAAACTTGTTGTTGTTTTTGTGCACTGAATTCCATAATTATGAATGCATCCATAATTACGTAATTCCTTGCACAGTCTGCACAGTTCATTTCATAATGCGTAGGGGAAAATCAATTGAATAAACATGAAGTGACTTGACTAGACCACCAAAGGATCTTTTTAACTAGATCAACGAATGATCTTTTTAACTAGATCAACACATGATCTCCTTAACCAGACCATCGTATGAACTCCTTAAATAGACCACTTAAGGGATCTTTTCAGCTATTTCATCACATGATATTCCTAACCAGATTTTTGAATCAATCTGTTTAACTAGACCACTCAAGGGGTCCAATTATAGAATAGTACTTCATAATCCAAGGGTCTTAACTATTACGTAGAAGCCCATTAAGGATTTAAGGTAGTACCTTTGGATATCCAACTATGAATCCCTCATATGGAGATATGGAAGATTCTACGAGGATTTGGATAATGAATATTCAGATCACACAAAAACACAAAACATATAAGAAAACAAATAAGCACATAATCACATAATTGTTTAACTTGATCTTTAATTTATTATCTTTGGACACGGGTATTTAAAGCACACCAGGAATCCAATCCATGGATTTCATTTGGCACTTTAAACATAAGAATCTAACTATGAAGATAGGAAGATCTTAATAAGAATTCGGCTTTATCCTTATTGAAACATAATGTACGTATTAAGGCATATAATTAATTCAATTAAGGGCTCCGATTTGAGAGATAATCATCCACAAAGATCTAATTGTGAAGATAAGAAGATCCTATATGGATTTTGGAATTTGAATAACGGGAGATGTTTCGAAATCTTGCACTAGACGTGCCTAAGTCGATACATGAGGTAGAATGTTCATGAGGTTGAGGTGCTAGATATGCCAAGGCGACATATGAAGCAGAGTTTGGAGGTTGGGTACTACGTATGTTAAGTTGATCATACGAGCAGGGTTGACTTGGAGTTGGTTTGGACCACCTTGGTTTGGGTTGAATTGACAAGCATTTGCAAGGTGACCGGGTCGTCCACATGATGCGCACTGACGACACTGCAGGTAAGCTCGGTGAGGTGTATTACAAAATTCAGCTTTTTAACATACTAGTTTTATGCAGAAAATTTACTAAATGGTCCTGAATGCTTTCCTAAGTGTTGAGAATTAAAAGTGTCACAAGAAATTACATAAAAGACACTACACGGAACAACTTAGCACTTTAACGAACCGGTATCTAACCGAACAACCGGACATTACCCGGAACACCAAAATTTTGCAAGAAACATTGTTTTATTATTTTTGAACTAGTTATGGTCCCCGGATACCCCAACAAATTATATAATGTGTCATACACATAATACACTAGATATTACACTTAACCTCCAACTATTTACCTACTATCATTCAAAATTTACAAAGACCCCCCCCCCCCCATATGAAATTTACGGTCACAACGGACCCCACACCATATCCCACTAGATTTTAATTCTATATTTTATTTAGATATCGCTTGATATCTTTGCCAAGATATTGAAGGAGATCTTATAAGTATGGTGCCATGGATTACAAGATCTTCATTCCTACACTTCACAATCTTCACCCCACTCCCTCAAACTCTCTCTCTCCCTCTCGGCCTTGTTTATGCCACCACCACCACCACCATACAACCCCCATATTCATCCATCACTCATTCCATTTCAAACCCATTTCAAAATACTAGAAGGTGTTACATGGAGCTTGAAGCTTGAAGAACTTGAACAACCTTCATCCATTGTTTTTATCATCCATTTTTCATCATCTTTCTCTAGTGATCTCCCCTAGCCTTTGAGCTAGTTGTAAGCTTCTTACTACTAACTTTTACTCCTCATTTTGTTGGTTAAAAAGATGTACATTGTTATGAAGCACAAGAACACTAAAAGACTTAAACAAGAATCATGAACATGAAACTTAAAGACGATGAAATCTTGTTAAAATAATGTTGTTAAATACATGCATGGCACTTGATTGTTATTTACTTGAGATTATGATGTTGATCATCATAAGGAGCTTGCTAGATTGTGATTAAACACATGATCTAGTAAGTTAAAGGATGTTTATGTGTTAACATAAGATGATTATCCTCTTGTAGGAACATGAACTAGAAATCAAAATGATTTTTGAAAAATAGTAAATAAAGTGAGCTAGTAATTTTGTGAATCTAAGATTTACAAATAATTTTCCAAGAAAAACCAAGATCAAAATATGATTTTAGTAGAACTTGATTCTTACAAAAATATACATTGTTTTTGGTGATAAAATGAGTGTAAGAACACTTTATTTACAAGAAGAGTTCAAAAGAATAATTTTTGTGGAATATGTTTACAAGTTGTAGACATCTAAAATTTTCAAGAAGGAAGTTTATTAAGAAATAAACACACTTTAAGGGGTAACTAAGTCTACTAAACATGTTACCAAGTTACTACGAGTTTTTGTGAAAGTTCATGTTAATGTTTTTATATACATTGTATAATTTTTGCACTTGGGAAGTGTAGTTTGATTATTGATTGTTGGGTTGATTTTTGAAAAGAAAATGATATGCTCATATAGCATGGACACCTCCGTTTTTAGGGGAAACTATGGAGAAATTTTCTAAAAATATAAACACTTAGAAAATATTTTCTAGACAAGTGTTTACTAGTGTATTTTAAACTATGTTTTACAAATATAAACCTCGCCATAATTTTTGTAACAAAAATACAAAGTATCGGAGGTTGGTTTTGTGCATGAAAATGGTTAAATATATATTTAGAATATATATTTTATACAAAGACCCTTGTGGGAATATTTGTTTATTTTGTGGAATAGTTATATTATTTTAGGGTAAAATAATATAACTTAACAAATACCATGGGAATTACAACTCCAAAATAATACCAAAAATTACAAGGAATAAATATTTAAGTTACACACTTGTTATTGTGGAACCAAACGCTAAAATGTAACTTATGAAATATTCCGGAAAATACTTTTACGTATATATTTTTGGTAAATATTGTTTTGGATACAAGAAGTGAAAATATATTATTTTTGGGAAAAATATATATTTTGGAATACATTATTTTTGACGAATAAGGTTATATATACATTTTTTTTTCTAAAGCGGGAATCAAAAATATATTATTTCGGAACTACAAAATACATGTATAAATACCCCCATCCTTGGGAAGGAAATACAGAGTTAAATACTTTAGAAGTATTAATACAAAAATATTGTTTAATCAGTTATTCCAAAACAGAACATAATTTAAAGTTAAAATAATTATTATTTTAACAAATAATTAAAACTTGGAATAACACAAGAAACGCAACTCAAAAACATTAAACTCTAAGCCAAGGCACGGCCCGTTCGTCTAATAGACATTAGTACGTTGTAGGTTGTCGTGTCGCTGACAGAGTTTGAGTTACGAGCAGAAGACGCACTACAGTGAGTTCATGTCCCCCTTTTCTTTAAACTGTTTTGTTTATTAACTTCGGGGGTGAAATACATGTTACAAAGGGATACTTACAATACTATTGGTATGATTAGCCTAGGAAAGAACCATAGATCATGTGATAGGGTAGGCGGATACTTGGGACCATTAATCCTCGTATCAGGACCGAGTGGCATGAGTGATAGATCTATTTGGGTGTAGCGAGCCCACACCCATGAGGCCGGGGCAGCCCATAGAGGTGACTATGTCTTCCAGCTGGGAGCCCGGTACAACTTTGCTAGGTTTGAGTCTTCCTACACCGTCACACATATCAGTGGCCTTGCAAACCATTGCTGATCTTTTCCTTGTTTGCAATCATACCGGGACATTCATACATACATTGTTTACAAAGGTTTATACATACTCACATACATATGAACTCGCTCAACTTTTGTTGATTTTTCAAACTACATGTATTTCAGGAAACTAGTGGATCTGGAAAGGGTATGCATGTGTCGTCAGCTGCGTTTGAATAACAGATGTCATCCTGGGATTGTTGAGTTTAGGGGGTGTAACTCTTTCCTGGACGGGATACATAATTCTAAACTCGGGTTTTATTTAAGTACTTTTGTTGAGTCGTTATGAACTCAGTTAGACAAGTCATGGTTTGTAACGTAATTTGGTATCGATGTTTTCAAGACAAGTTGTTGTGGTATTTTCTAAACGTAATTAATGGATGAATGTCTTTTGGCATTATTATATAGCATTGTTATGAATGGTATTAAGAAGTCACACCAATTAACCACGCTTCTGCAAAAGTCAGGGTGTGACAGCTTGGTATCAGAGCCTCGATCATAGCGAACTAGGTTTCTTTCTCGAGTCGAGACTATGATCATCAGGGCTCTCATGAAAATGTTTTCAAACATTTTTACATTGCATACACCAAATGTCCAGATCCAGGGAATAAACATTTTTACAAATAAAAGGCACAAATGCACATTTCAAAACTTATATTTATAATTCAGTCTTAGAGGCTGGGGATGGTTCAGTCTTATAGACTGAGGGAGGTTCAGTCTTAGAGACTGAGGGAGGTCAGTCTTAGAGACCAGGGAGTTAGTCTTAGAGACTGGGAAAGTTTGGTCTTGGAGACCAGGGAGTTAGTCTTAGAGACTGGGAAAGTTTGGTCTTGGAGACCAGGGAGTTAGTCTTAGAGACTGGGAAACTTTGGTCTTAGAGACCAGGGAGTTAGTCTTAGAGACTGGGAAAATTTGGTCTTAGAGACCAGGGAGTTAGCCTGAGAGATGTCACACCCCGACCGCGTAAAACAACAAATCGCGGCGGAAACATCGGGGCGTGTCGTAACAGAATTATTGTTTCATAACCATGGCATACAAAGTTGTATTTTATTTATAAACAAAGGTGTTACATTGTTTCAAACAGGAAATTTAAAGAGTTCAGAACATAATTAAACATAGTCTATCTTCTTTTAAAGTCTCTAAGGCACAGGTCCGCCCTAGTATCATGATCAACATCCTATGGAAAAGCACCTGAAAACACATGTGAAAATAGGTACGTCAGCATAAAAATGCCTGTGAGATACATAGGTTTTGTGAAAATAGGATTCATGACTTATGTTTAAGAAAAATGTTTAGTCATGAACCTTGTAATTTGCTTTGTCATGTAAATCATTTGAAAACAATAAGATCAAATGATATGTATAAGTAAATGTCAGGTTAAATAAATAACCATGTAAAAATGTGTTTGTATAAGATAAGTTGTTTGTAAATCAATGTCTTGTGAAAAGTATGTTATTTGTATAAAATGTTCTATGTCTCAATATTGAAATGATTCAAATAACGTTACGACATGTAATACCATACAAACACTTATATATAGGAAGTACCAGCGGCGTATCCACCATGCTTGTATCATATTACACACGCATCGTTACTTAATCACTTAATCAAACCATACCAACCAATGTAAGAAGTCTATGTTTAAACCAATTGTCAAATGTATTGAATAATATGTCAAAGTGTTCATGTCAAGATGTAAATCATGTAGTGTGAAACAATTGTCAAACAAGTTATGTGTCAAATGTAAACCATGTCAAATGTCAATGTCAAATATCCATGTCAAATGTCTATGTCAAATATCCATGTCAAATGTCTATGTCAAATATACATGTCAAATGTCTATGTCAAATATCCATGTCAAATGTCTATGTATGGCAAGTAAAATGTCTCAACTAAACCATATGCACAAAAACAAAATGTTGAAGTAAAACATGGTTTAAATCAATCTTATGTCTTTGTGGAAAAATGCATGCAAATATTTAATATGAACATTTATGCGGTATTGTGAAAATGCATACATCCAAGCCTTGCGACTGTGGTGATAAACCCTTTAAACAAATTAAAGGTCTATCTGTCTTATATCATCGAATTCGGTCATTCCTTTCATCCCCTTTCCCTGGGATGTCCGGAACGGGAGTTGTCAATTCCTATGGTACCACTACCTACTAACGAACGGCGTAGCTAATGTTAATGAATGTATTGTTCCATTGTAAACAACCCAAATGTCATAACAAAATGTAAGCATGTGATGAAAACGATGTACTAAGTATGCACGCAATGGACATACATAGCATAAAATGTAAATGTAAAACGATGTACTAAGTATGCACGCAATGGACATACATAGCATAAAAACAATGAAATCATGTAAAGCAATGTACTATAAGTGTACTATAGAACATAGCATGTATATGATGTGAAAACATGAAAGCATGAAAGTAACAAGTAGGCACATGTGTTCCACCCCAAAACGTTTGGAAAACAGTAAAAGAGGGGTCTATGTACTCACTTGAGATTGCTCAGTTGTATAAAGATAACCACCAAGTAATGCTATAGATCTCGGAATCAAACGGCACCTAATATAGGTAACTATGTTAATAAACCGGACCTAAATCGGAAGATCGGGTAGCATGAGGGTTTGTAAACCAAACGAGTATTGAGACTCGTGTAGTATGGTTCAACAAAGCCTACATACTAATTGAAACCTAACATAATTGTTTACGACCCATTACGACTCGTTTAGGTAGCTTATGCTACTTTAACGCGTCGTTCGCGTGAAACGCGTTCGGACCGCCTAACTAGCCCTATGACAAGTGTTATATGCCTAAATATGTTACATAATCAGTTATGTGACAAAGGTTTAGGTTACATATGCTTAATTACCAATTATACATGAAAAGGGTATTCTGGTAATTTACCTAAGGCATATAAACTACCTATCATACAACTACTTAAACGATGTGACCATAGGGTATAACCTCGGAAGGTTATTCCCTACCTACTATGGTCACCTAATGTGTTTGGTCGGATCCTAATGATCGACCAAATGGGTCGGGTTCGAAGGTATAGGCGATTTATTAGATCGCCTACCCTACGACCCTAGACAACGTGGTAATCAGTGGGCATAGTCCCAAGGGACTATGACCAACGTGATTACACTCACGTTGCGAAGTTCAAACGAACTTCGCATTGACCATTACTGGTCAACGCTGAAAGTCAAACAAAGTTTGACTTTCTGACTCGAAAAGCAGTAAAATAAGGAAAAGAACGAAAGAATACTTACGAAGGGTCCCCGAATGCTAAACTTGATTCAAAAATCTCAGGTATGAAACAAATGTTTCAACTTAGAGTTTCTCAAATCAAATTTCTTGTGATTTTAGCAATGGGGTGTTGGGGTATTTATAGTTTTTAGTCCACCGTTGAGATCGTTTCATGGAAACCGTGATTCGATCACATCCGTACACTTGTTGAAAGGTTATGGAAGCTAAATATGATCCTTATCAAGTGACTAAGCAACTTAGAACATGTGGAGGAGGATCAAACAGCTGCAAACAGGCTGTTAATACACTGCATCTGGTCTGCAGACAGGCTAGCGCACCGCTACGTTAAAAGTGTAGCGCACCGCTAGGCCATAGTTTGGCAGATTTACACTTTTGGTCCCTGCAGTGCAATAAGCCCATTTCTGACACGTTTAAGGCCCGTTAACCCCATTTCAAAGCTCTAAAATGAAGTTAAAGTATAGGGTACTTAAAATGTGATAAAAAATATCTCGGATGTCGGTTCGTTTAGCCGTACGAACGCGATGTTCGCTTAATTACGACGGAATGCGCACAAGCGCGAAAAACGATCCAAATGACGCGACGAATGGATTTTTCTTATGGCGAACACTAAAATATAATGTAGTCATGCTTACATAAATTTTTGGATGTCCAGATGTATTCAAATCGTAAGTTATGCGCGAAAATGCAAACTTGTGCACTTATTGACACTTTTAGTCCCTGAATGATCCAAAAGTTTATTTTAGCACACCGAACCCCTCAAAGCCTATTTCTAAGCTATGTAAAGGATATTTAAGGTGTGTTTAACTTATGGTTATGTTCCGGAATGTTTGTTCCAGTACGAATCGTCATACTTTCGCAGTTTGTCAAGTTTAGTCCCTGTAAGCGAATTAACTTGTTTTTGCCATACCAAAGCCTTCAAAACTTATTTCTAAGTTATGTAAAGGTTATTTAAGGTATGTTGAGTATATGTTGATGTTCCGGAGTATTTATCGCATTAAACTGAGTACGTTTACGCACTAGTTTGCGTATAACTCTCCAGAAAGTGATGTAGAGTTTGGAATTGAACAAAAGTCAAAACATGAAAAATGTAAAACATAACAAAACAAACATTGGGATCAAATTACATTGTTTTATTGATAATAGAACTGTTCATAGCGATTACAAGCACAGTTGTTACAAGAGACTAGGGAGTTCAGTCTAAGAGACTGGGTGGGATAGTCTGGGAAGGCTAGGATGATTACTTGCTTACATTGTCATTGCTTACATGCTTATCTGATGATCATTGATATATGTGCATATGTGTGATTGTTTTGTCACAGACATCATGTCATCTTCCTCCGAGAGTGGAGTGTCAGACACTATAGACCCGATAGCCATAGTATCAGACGACGAGATCCTTCCAGAGGACGAGGTTTTCACTTCAGATACTACGAGCAGTGACGACGATGACTTTCAGTCCTTCGCCTTACCGGATTTCGGAGATGATTTACCTTTAGCTGATGGTTTTCTTGACGGGGATCTACCTCTTGCTCAGATCCCTGCACCTATTCCTCTTGCTGCTTTTCCTGTTGAGGATCTGCCTCTCGACGATATGTCAGACGATGACGTCGATCTCTTCATCGAGGGTCCCCCTGAGGATGACCAGGATGGCGGGGCTCCGATTGATGACGATGTCGCTATTCCACTTGCTGATATTCCAGTTGATGACCTTGTTGTCCCTGTTGATGAGATTCCTGTTGTCAATGCCATTGCTTTTCCACCTGTCGAGGTCCCTGCTGTGGAGGTTTTATCTGGCCCGTCTGGCCCCGATTCGTTTGAGTCCGTGTCGTCTTCTACTCTTCATGCACTGGGATTACAGCGATATCCCACAGACACTGATTCCGACAATGTTATGTCTGCAGTGCCCGTTCCGCAGCTGGTTTTGGGTTCATCCCTGACTTCCCACACGATTTTGATCCAGACCATGAGATGGAGTTTATGTTAGTGCACTATGTCTGTCGACTTTGTCTTGTATCGAGTCATGTAACAGGATAGGATAAACCAGTGCTCGGGATGCTAGAAACTGAGTTTTGTGTGAATTGTAGCTATTTTGCATGAAATAGCCAAAGGCTATTTCACACGAAATTAACATTGTTAATTTCGCTTGAAATCACCTTTGGCCATTTCAAGCGAAATCACACAACTATAAATAGTGGAACATGGTTTGTCATTTGTAACTTTTCGGATCTGAGTAGCGAAGCTCTGCCGAATTGTCTCCAGGTGTTGTAAGACTATTATATCAACACAAGAGACATTATAATTGAATCAAGCTGTAAACAAGTCTGTTTCTCTGAATTCCGCCTTAGATTCGGATTCCAACTCTTCTGAACGACTCATTCAGGTCGCACAACGATCCTACAAGTGGTATCAGAGCTCAGGAGGAAGAGTTCTTACAGAATTTAGCTTGATTTCTGACTTCTACACCTTTTTCAAATTAGTCAACTTTTTACGGACAAAATGGATTGAATTTCACAGATTATATGCGAAACATAGTTTTAATGAATCCTTGAAAGATTTGGACTTAAAACTTGATAAAATTGGTAATTTCGTTTGAAAATGTTCTCGGATTGGATGACGTCAGCGGTATTTTGCACGGAAGTAGACCTTTATTTCGCTTGAAACCGGTATTTCGCTTGAGCGATTTCGTTCGAAAGTAGTATTTTGCACCAAATTGTAATTCCGTTTGAAAGGTTCACACGAAATCAGCTATTCCGCATCAAATTGTAATTCCGTTTGAAGTATTTCACACGAAATCACATATTTCGTTTGAAAGTGGTTATCTCATTTGAAAAGGGTATTCCGTTTGAGTTGCTATTTCGCTTGAAAGGGTATTCCCCACCAAAGTGATTCCGCTTGAGATTTAATTTCATTTGAAGATCATTATTTCGTTTGAAAGTGGACATTTTGCATCAAAATCATTTCACGTCAACCGAGTGTCAGTTTGTTTCAAGTTGTTTGATATTGTTTAGACTGATTGTGTTTGTTTGTTTTGTATCTAGGAAATTCAAGAAATTCTCATCATGGCTGAAGAATTCTACAATACATTCTACAACGCGTTTACATCCGAGTCTTCCGAAATTTCAACTGTCACACCCAAAACCATAACAAAAGCAATCAATGAAAACATTAAACATGATAATTTTTACGGAACACATTCAAAACCACCAACACTCGAAAGTATTGAAGACTATACTTGGTGGAAAGAATGTTTCATTAGCTGGGCAAAAGCTTACGCACATGAAAGCTGGTTTTGTCTTGAGTTCGGATATGAAAGACCAAAAGATGATAAAGGAGAAGATCTCCCACTCAAGAACATATCTAAAGAAGACAAATCCGAATTTGCAGCCGAACAGAGAATGATTGCCTTGATCCAGTCATCAATTAGAAACGACATGTTTGCTTTACTACAACATGACGGGTCATCAAAATCAGTTTGGGAGGCTTTAAGGGTTAAAGCTGAGGGGGGTAAACAAATCAAGAAGAATAAAATAGCTTTGTTAAAGAAAGAATTCGATTTGTTTGACAGTCTTAACGGTGAATCAGTTCGACAAATGATTGAACGTTTTTGTCATCTAAAAATTGAACTAGAAAGATTTAAGATTGAGAAAACGAGAAAAGAAATAATTGACAAAATCATAGAAGCGTTACCACGAGCTGACCAGTGGCAAATGTTTGTGTTTATATTGAAAAATGATGCTTTGTATGAAACAATTTCTCTTGATATGTTAATTGAAAAGATTGAAACTCATGAGCTTGAATTACAGAAACAAAACAAGATGAGTAGTTCTTCACATCAACAGAATGTTAGTCTCTATTACAAAGGTAACTTACCGTCGGTGAAAGTTGGAGAATCACCAAAGACAGCATTCAGTGGTGAGAGGACAAAAGAGCCACAGAAAAGCTCATCAAGTTACGATCCGGGTTATCATTCATCTTTGTCAAAAGTTAGTCCTGAAGAATCAGAGGAGATACTATGCAACATTGCTCTCAAGTTGAAAAATTCTCCAGCTATGAGCATCAATTCAGTTAAGCAGCAAATGAGCTTCCTTGCATCTGTTCTGGAATCATATGAAGGTCTAGTAGCTGGCAAAATTGGAAATTCCGAATTGACCAAAGAAGACTACGACCAGATTGATCCGGAAGAAATGGATCTCATAGACATTCGCTGGTGTTTAGCAAGTTGCATCCGTAGAGCTCAGAGATACATGGAGATTACTGGGAAACAGTCACTCGGTGGTCCATCAACAAAACTTGGATTTGACAAGTCCAAAGTGACCTGCTTCAAGTATAAGCAAAAAGGTCATTTCAAGAGAGAATGCAACAATTCTGCAGTTGGTGGAAATGAACATCCTTTCAATGATGATTATTACCCAAAGGCAATCTACCATCGTAGCAAAGAAGAGCCGAAGATGATTGAAAATAATCCCAGAGCAAAATCAAGAGCTTGTGCAGTTATTCATGATGACGAAGGATATGATTGGAGTCAAATTTTACTAGAAGAAGATCATGTTGATAATCGAGTTACAGCTCATGGCAGAAGTTTATCAAAGAGCAATCATTATGTTTTTGTTGTTGAGGTTAAAGAAAAAACCAGAGACGAGATTCTGAGTGAGAAAACGTACAGAGAAAGAAACATTGCTTGGAATAGAATGGATGAAATGCAAGAAGAGTATGAAAGTGCAGTGAGCAATAAAAGATGGGATAAAAAGAGGGAGTGGTATGTTAACAGACAAGGTGAACCGGTCGTTCCTAAGAAGGACATAATATTCTATGATGTTCTTTTCATAATTCCTCGATCTGTCGAATATTATACAAATGTTGGAAAAGATAAAACATATACAAAAAGACTCGAAAAAGAAATAAGACATGTTATGATTTCAAGTCTGAGGAAGAGGGATGAGGAAAGAATGAAGAAGAATGTTGAAAATCTGGTTGATGATTTGAAAAAGGTCGCTGAGGAAGTGAAAGTTGAAAATGTGAAGATTGTTGAGGAAGAAAAAGTAGAAGAAAAGATTGTTGAAAAAGAAGCTGTTACTGAAGAACAGTAGGTTGAAAAAGCTGAGGATGAGGTTGAAAGTTCGATTGAAGTGAAGGATGAGATTTTGAAGGTTGTTGCTGATGATAGTGTTGATGCTGATCAAAAGCAGACGGAAGCAAATACCGAAGTGCAAATCACTGAGGTAAATTCTGATTCTGAAGTCTTAAATAAGATTGTTGAACAGTGCAAGAAATGCATGGAAACGTGCAGTGCTTTTACTGAAAAAGACGAAAAGTTCAGAACAAGAGATCTTGAATTCACAAAAAATGAAGAAGTTTTTAAAAATAAATAAAAAGAAATGTTTGAAAATGAAAAAGTTTTGAAAGATAATGATGAAAAGATTTCAGAAAAATGTAAAAAGTTAGAAAAAGAAAATGAAGTTTTGAAAATGAAAGAAGAATGTTCTCAAAAAGAAAATGTTTGTCAAGAAATGAAAAAAGAATATGATTCAATAAAATTGGCTTATCACATTACAAAAGAGTCATAAGAAAAGGTGAAAAGTGAAATGAAATTTGTTCAATCAAGATTGGATTACTGTTCTGAAACAACTAATACGTTTAAGCGAAATTATGAAATAAAGAAACAAGTCGTAAATTCTTTTATTGAGGATGTTGCTAAGCTAAAGCGTCAGATTGCTGATTTAGAACAGGATAACAACAAGTTAAAAAGTTATCATGCGTCATCATATGTGCTTGAAAGAATTTTCAACATAAAACCGGATGGTAAAGATTCTGATCAAAACAAAAAGGGCATTGGCTCAGAGTTTCATCAAGTTCCACCACCGGAAAAGTTTGCATTTTATAATGATGAAAAGGTCGAAAAAGCTTTCAACATGGTAGATCAATTGTCAGATAACATTGACATAACCTATTCCAAATCTGATGATTCTAGTGATTCAGAGGTGGTAGGTAAGGTCGTTGAAAGTGTGTTGAAAGAAGAGTCTGTTGAAACAGGTAAATCTGAATCACAGGATGAAAATGAAGGTAATTTTCATGATGGATATCTGAAAAACAAAAAATCTAAGAAAAATTTGAATGATGATTCAAAAGGATTGGTTTATACCATGATTGGATCGGACAAATTATTCTTAGATATTGTATTCCCGATTCAGAATGTGATTTCAGAAAAGATTGACAAAGTTTTCAAAATGGTTGAGATTGAAAAGTCTGAAATTTCAAAGTTTGTTGGAAAGAGTCACAAAACTTTTTATAACAAACCTGGTTACAAGAAGAAAAACATGAATTCTGGTTTGGGTTATAAGAAGAAACAAAGTCGAAATAAAAATGAAACGCCAAATTTTCAGGCAAAAATGAATTTTGTTCACGGAACAAGTTCAGAAGAAGAGAAAGAACTCAAATTTAGACGACAGTCTAATGAAGAGTTCTATGCTCAAAAGAAAAAGCAACAACCACAGGTCAAAGATGTTTCAAAAAGAACATGTTTTAAATGTGATCAAACAGGACATCTTGCACGCAAGTGTCCGAATCTGAAACCTGTTGATGTTGAGAAAAAGAAGTCTGATAATGTGGAAAAACAGAAATCTGAGGATGTGAAACAACGGTCAACCAGATTTGATTCAAAACAAACTTGGAGATACAACACAAACAAGTTTGTTTCGAACCAAACTTGGAAATCAAATCCGAATAGGTTCGATTCTAGACAGACCTGGAATTCTCACACACCCAGATTCAGAACAACGCAAAGTTGGAAAACAACTGTTAACACAACAAAATCAAACGAGTTTTGGAAACCAAAAGTTGTTGATCACAATCAAAATGTTCAAAAAGATTCACATTTTTACAAACGAGGTACTCCTAAAGGTCAAACTTGGTATGTTAAGAAACAAGTGACTTCCGTGAGTAGTAATCAAAATGAAGATGTGTTTGATAAAAATGAAAGAAATTATCCAGCTCTACCTGGAAAGATTTATGTTCAGTTACCTGAGTCTAAACAGGCTTGGGTTGCATTGCATTGTTCAAGAGACTAAATAGTTTAATGTGCAGGTGCTCAAGAAAAATGAAGATTGTGAGAATGGAAATCGGAGCAGCCTGGCACGAGGGGAAGAGGAGGCTACTGAAACCTGTGTTGGTTGAAACAGGGGGTTTGTTTTATTTCTATACATAAATAAACAATATTTCAAAACCCTAAAAGTTAAAAATTTAAAAACCAAAAATATGTTTTTATTTTGTCAAAATTTTGAAAAATCAAAAATACGTTTGTTTTTAAATTTGTCAAAAATCCAAAAATATGTTGATTGAATATGCCGAAACCCTCACGGCGGAACAAACATGATTAATTTCACAAGATTGAAAAACGGTTTTCAAACTGTAAAATATCAATGTGTTGTAAATCATGGGGGTAATTGTTGCTTTACATGTTATATTTTCTGCTAAACAGTGCACGAAAAGCAAAAAATGGATGGCGAGTCAAAGCTATCAGTGTCGGTTTGTCAAATTTCATTTAAATGATTTTGCATTTTAGGGGGAGTAATATTGTCAGAAAATACAAAAACATTAGAAAATTTGAAAAAGCAAAAAACATGATAAAATTCGAAAAAGAGTTTTTGTGTAAAAAGAGGAAATGATAGTACATCAGTAGATAGTTACAGTATGCTAAAGAAATGTAATGATTAAATAGCGTTATACAGTCTCACTGATGATATGCCGATAGGTTTTTATACATTTAGTAAACTTTTTCAGGATATAAACTTAAAATTCAAACTTGCTTGTTTCGTGGGGAACACTACTTGGATATATATGTAACCCCTGAAATCTCGTTTGAAGGACCCCTCTTTCTGAGATACTAGGTCTTTATGCTTAGTGATATTTGGGGTATTATCCCAGGACTTCTGATTTTGCGGAAGCAATGGCCTAGTCCCCGTATAATACTTTCTACATGCTTGAAATATAGCACTGCCCTCAGCATAAAAATGATGAAACATTGAAAAATGCTAATCATGTGCTGTTGAAGAAAAGATTCTCTAAAGGGAACACACCTAAAAGTCGAAGACGTCATCTCTCTGATTTTGCGGAAGCAATAGCCTGAGCTCTCACAGCCCTCGCATATTAACCCTTACAGATATCATCTAGGTATACTCACCTGTAAGACTGAATATTGGGATCTGGATACGTGAGTATATTCAAGAGGTGGGACACATGAATAAGTTTAAGTTCTTAATACACCTAATTCGTATCCTGAATCAGTTGAAATTTGTGTGAAAATTTAAGTGGATCAGTATATCGACAATCTAAGTGAATTGTTTAATTCTTAATGTGTAACTAAGCTCAATGGTACTTGTGACTTGTCAGAAACTGATATGATCCTCTGACGCGAACTCAAACAAAAATATAGTCTGTAAATATATTTGTAAATATTTCTTTACTGCTTTATGTTTCAGAAAAATACAAAAAGATTTTGATTTCACTTTATTTTCGACAACTGATGTCTGGAATGCTAAGTTTCAAAATCTAAGTAAGCTGATTGTGTTTCTAAAAATAAAACAAGTTCATTAATTTGAAACTTCAAGTTTTAAAATCTAAAATCAAAAACAGTTTGTGATATCTCTAAGGTCATTAAGTTGGACTTGGATGATTAACTGTGAGGGATTTGGATGCTTATATTGTTAAATCTGTTGAATAAAGCCAGATTACGATTTCTGGAAAATTGAAATTGCTTTCATTGTAAAATTTTTTTTGATAAAAAGAGTCAGGTCATTTAATCCTGGATGTTCAAAATGTTGTTTCTTATAAATGTTTGAGAAATTGCAGATATGATACTAGATTATGATCCCGATAGCCGAGTCTAAGGGGGAGTCTGAAGACGAGCTCAAAGCAAGGGGGAGCTTGTTACCAGAAAGCAAGGTGTCGATCCCTAAAGCTCGGAAGCTTGACGAAAGGGGGAGCCTGAAGATAGTGATTTTGATAGAGTGATGAAGAAAGATTGATGGATGCTTACAGTGTTAGACAATTTGAAAAGAGTGTGAAGACTGATCAAAACTGAAGAAGTGTCATGATAAAGACTCGACACTAAAGACTTCGTCAACATCCAAGGGGGAGTCTGTTAGTGCACTATGTCTGTTGACTTCATCTTGTATCGAGTCATGTAACAGGATAGGATAAACCAGTGCTCGGGATGCTAGAAACTGAGTTTTGTGTGAATTGTAGCTATTTCGCATGAAATAGCCAAAGGCTATTTCACACGAAATTAACATTGTTAATTTCGCTTGAAATCACCTTTGGCCATTTTAAGCGAAATCACACAACTATAAATAGTGGAACATGGTTTGTCATTTGTAACTTTTCGGATCTGAGTAGCGAAGCTCTGCCGAATTGTCTCCAGGTGCTGTAAGACTATTATATCAATACAAGAGACATTATAATTGAATCAAGCTGTAAACAAGTCCGTTTCTCTGAATTCCGCCTTAGATTCGGATTCATACTCTTCTGAACGACTCATTCAGGTCGCACAACGATCCTACAGTTTATCCCTGAGGAGCAGCCTGTTGAGGCACCTATTCTACCCGATGATCAGCTCCTTGATGTACCCGCTGATCATCAGCTTGCTCCCGCTGACCCAGAGCCTGAGATTGTACCTGATCCCATACATGCACACGACCTTCCACCTGTGCACGACCCTATCCCTGTTGATGTTCCAGTTATTGCACCACCCTTGCCCGACCCGGTCCCTGTGTTTGTTGACCGTGCACCATTTGCTACCCACGTGGATCCTAGATATGCTCACACCCGCAATGGGTGGCTCGAGGACGACGACTATCCTCCTTTTGTCAGACCAGTTACTCCCCCTTCTGCACCTGTTCAGGCACCCGTTGATGTCACCCAGTTTCACCCGCACTTATCAGATGCGCACCGTACAGACCTACCCGTTACATTTCTTCAGGTTATCCCTCCTCCCCTTCCAGGGGAAGGACATTCGAGTCAGCCTTCTGGTCACATACCTCCTATGTCAGCAGCCGGCCATTTCATGCCACAATTTGCACACACTGCTCCATTTGTTTCTGCACCCACGGGCGAGCCACGGATTTGGTCTCCGCCCTTCGCGATGCCCGTTACGGATCCATACCATCCCTTTCACATTGGATACACGACGGATGATATACTTGTTTCGCTACAGTTACAGCAGGATATGTTGAGTTGTCGAGTCACTGAGCTAGAGAGGATCCCGCGTCCTCCACATGGTACTGCTCCATCACAATTTGCTGCTCCACTATTTCCTTACCCGGATTTCGATATTCGATTCCTTACGATGGAGCAGCAGATCAGCTGTTTGTTGCAGCTCGTTCACACTCTAGAGGAGGAGCTAGCGCGTATGCGCCGTTTACTTTTCATTCCTCCACCTCCTCCTCCATCAGCTTAGAGGCTTTTGGTCCTGCAGATAGACTACTTTGATGAGAATGCAGCTATTGAGCCAGATTCACAGCATTTTGAAGACCATGCATTGACTTTTGACTTTTGATTATTGTAGTTGGTAGACGGTTTGGACAGGGGTGATGTAACCCTATAGTCCCATTTTGATGTATGATACACTTATGAAACTTGTAAAACTGTACTTGTGGTCTTGTTATATGAAAGCCTAATCGCAACATTCTCATTATATGCATTGTTGATTTGCTTGTTTGTGTTATGACATGGGATGTTACGTATTTACTTGTGTTAATGGATGTTATTACATACGCGTACTACATACTTATATGCATACGACCAGACCTATACAATCTTCTTATAGAAGATGCCTCCACGAAGGGAAACCCGATTACCCACTACTGAGGCCGAACTCTAGGAAAGGATCTCCTGAGCAATAGCAGAGCACGAGGCTTCACGCGCCGAAACTAGCGGAGGTTCCTCAAGGAACAACCCACCACATGGTAATGTTTAAGTCGCTTGAGACACATTACGTTGCTTTTGGATATTCCATGTGCGCTTGCTAATGTTTTCTATAATGACATTACTTGTACACGCTGTACTTTTAAGCAATTTCTAGACTGTAAACCACTGAATTTTGATGGCACCGGGGGTGCTATGGGTTTTGTTCGATGGGCAGAGAAGACCAATTCGGTGTTAAGAATGGGCAAATGCGCACCAGATTAGCAAGTTACCTACATCTCCAGTCTGTTCATAGATGGGGCACTTTCGTGGTGGAATCTCCAAGTCCAAACTCTAGGAGAAGCAGCAGCATACGCTTTGACTTGGACCGAGCTGAAAGAGCTCATGCGTAAAAAGTATTGCTCCAGGGCCGAAATTCAGAAGCTGGAAACTGAGTTTTGGAACCTTAAGATGGACGGCCCAAAGATCGCCGAATATGTTCAGAGATTTCATGATCTGTCTCATGTGGTACCATACATGGTCAGTCTGGAATTCAAACGCGTGGTGCGTTTCATCTGGGGGTTGGCACCTCAGATTATGAGTATGGTAACATCTTCAAAGCCCGCAACAATTACTGAGGCTATCGAGCTGAGCGTGTCCCTGACTGAAGAAGCTATCAGGTTGAACAAGTTTTCGACCTCTGATTAGAAAAAGAAAGAAACCCAAGTTGAATCTTCCAGTGAAAACAAAAGAAAGTTCTCCAACTTTAAAAAGGGTACCAGCATCTCGAACAAGAAGGATGAGACAAGCGCACCGGCCAAGGCCAAAGGAAAGGGGTATATGGGCACCTTGCCCAAGTGTAACGCGTGTCAGTTGCATCACGAGGGACGATGCCGAACTGGAAAATGTGAATCTTGTGGAAGAGCTGGACACTTGAAAGAAACAAGCTGGATTGGTACTGGCCGTGGCGGTCAAAGGGGTTTTGGTAACAACAACCATGGTGGTAATGGATATGGAAACCGCCCGCAAGGAAATAATGGAGGAAATGGTAATCGAGGGAATGTTGGGAACCAAGCTGGGAACCGGGGAGCAAACAATACTCAAGGTGGTAATGGGAATGGTCGAGGACCAGGGTGTTTTAATTGTGGAGACATGGGGCATTTCAAGCGAGAGTGCCCGAAACTCAATCAAGCACAAGGCAGAGTCTTCAACATAGGTGCAAGGGAAGCACGCCAAGATCCCAATGTGGTCACTGGTACGTTCCCTATCAACCAACGTTATGCATCTGTATTATTTGATACCGGGGTCGATTATAGTTTTGTATCGCTAGAATTTAAGAATATGCTTGGATTAACTGTTAGTAAGTTAGACATTCCGTACTCAATTGAACTGGCTAATGGAAAGCTAGTTGAAATAAATGAAGTCATCAGAGGATGTGTGATAGAACTGGGAGAACACGAGTTTTGTAGGATCGCGTGCTGACCCAACCAAGTCGTTCAGAAGAGCTCTAATCCATTTCAGATGCGGAAAATAAGAAACGGACTTGTAAAACAGCTTGTTTAACTTAAATTTGCCTTGTATTGATGATTTCACAACTTTACAATCAAACGGCACTTCGGCAGCAGTTCTGTACCGGAAAACAAGAACTTACTTACTGATTTCGCTCAAGAGTGGTTTATATAGTGAAGGGGTTCCGCTCCTAATGACATTGTGTCATTTCGGGCGAAATCACTAACTTGTGATTTCGCTCCAAATGACATAATGTCATTTCGAGCGGAGTCAACCTCTCGGGCGGAATCAGGACATTTACACACTAACTCAACCTATTTTCTCGTACAACATGCCCTTATCTAACATTCTAAAACTAAGACTCGATACAAGACGAAGTCGACAGATGTATGCACCAACAGACTCCCCCTCAGATGTTGACGAGTCTGACTGTGTCGAGTCTTTGCAACTTCAGTCTTTATCAGTCTTCGGGCTTCCAAAATCTCGATCTGGTTCTTGTCTCACTCTTTTTCTCATGAATATCAGCACCTAACAGATAGTCTCTCTCTCAGATGAATCTTTAACACTTTAGCATCTTCAGAATCAAACTCCTAGCTCTTGCATCTTCAGACTCTCTCTTTCTAACAGACTCCCCCTCAAGATGTGCTTGGATCATAGTCTGACTTTCACAGGATCAGGATCATGACCTGACTCACCTGCATATTCTCTACCCAAAACAAAAGTTTCATAAAAGATAAGATATAACAAAATTTAGATACTTTGCTAATCACTTGAAGACACAAGTATCAAACAAAATGATTTATCATGTCAATTTCTGATGAATCACTTGAATAAATATCATTTTCATTTCAAACATCTTCAAACCAACTCTCCCAAACCTATTCGTCATGTTCAGCACTCGGAATTTTGAAAATCAGTTTTTCAACATCAGTCGTCTAAAATCTTTTTGAGTTTTTAAAAAATTTATGCTAAAACACACCGAAAATCTTTTTGGATTTTTTATAACAGAAATGAAATGCAGTAACGAAATATATACAGACAATATTTTTGTGAGTTTGTGTAAGAGGGTCATATCAGTTTTTGAGACAAATCACCAACACCGTTAAGCTTTAAACATTTTAAGTTCTAAACGATTCACTTAGATTGTCAGTATACTGATCCACTTAAATTTTCACACAAAGTTCAACTGTTTCGAGATACGAGATTAATGTTTTAGAGACTTAAACTCAATCGCGTGCCCCACCTCAGAATATACTCCCGTATCCAGATCCCAATATTCAGTCTTACAGGTGAGTATACCACATATGATATCTGTAAGGGAATAAATTATAGTACGAAACCGTGAGAGCTCAGGTCAGAACTTCCGTTCAACAGAGAGATGACGGCTCGACTTTTGGTGGTCCCCCTTAGAGGATCTTTTGTATTATAACAGCAATGATTATCAATTTTATTGTTTCATCAATTTGCTGAGGGCAGCGCTATATTTCAAGCAATTAGAAAGTATTCTCCGGGGACTAGGTCAGAATTTCCATTCAGCTGAAGTCCCGGGATAATACCCCAGATATCACTGAGCATAAAGACCTAGTATCTCAGAAAGAGGGACCTTTCAAACAAGATTTTGGGGGTTACCTATATATCCGAGAGATGTTACCCACGAATTAAGCAAGTTTGAATTTAGGTTTATATCTCATCACAATCTACTAAATGTGCAAAAACCTACTCACACATCCACAGTGAGATCGTTTTTCACATTTGACTTTCCAATTTTTTAGCATGTTGTGATACTCCACTGATGTACTATCATTTCCTCTTTTATACAACAAAACCCTTTTTCATTTTTTACTGTTTTTGTCTTTTTGCCAGTAGGTTTTATCATGTTTTTGCTTTTTCAAATTTTCTAATGTTTTTGGATTTTCTGAAAATTTTTACTCCCCCTAAAATGCAAACACATTTTAGGAAATTTGAAAACAAACTATACAATAACGTGACAACTGATATCAAATCACTTCAGATCGCCTTCAACTAGGCATAAACAATCAGAACTTCCCCTCACAACAAACTATTTTCCCATTGTGATTTCAAAACACTTAAGTTTGTTTTAATCAAATGGTTTTTCCGGAAAATAAGTTTTGTTGATTTCTTTTAACCATTTGTAGGTTAGGGGTTCATCACATCATTTTGTTTTCCAAAATACCACTTGTAAGTATGGTCCAATCAAGTTCAACTTAATGACCTTGATTAACCATTTAAAGATGAAAACTTTCCTCAACCACATACAAGTTCACTCACCAACTATAATCACTTGTAAATTAACATATAACAATTTAAATATACCACCTGTACTTTACCAACTGTACCACATGTAGGATCATTTCCTAAGAAAGATGCCAATTCCTGCTCCACTCTTACCAACCTGGGAGCTCCGGCAAATCCGGATTTCAGTTAGACAATACTTTCCCCCAAGCCTAACCAGCCTTGGGAGATTCTGGTACACACCTATCCCACCAACATTTTGATTTATAAAACTCTTTGGCACCTTTTACCTTTCTGTCAACCATCTTACCAAAAATATGCTTGACTTTTCCATTGAAGGCCTTCTCAACATCAAATTCTCCCTTATCAGCGAAGAATTGATTTGAGATCTCTACCTTACCCACTTTCTTCATCAAATTTTCTTTTGACAATGGAGGAAAATCCTCATAGTTCACCTCTGGAACGGAATTCACAACTTTTTTTTCAACCAAAGACTCCTCTGATTTTATGGAATCAGATTCATTGTCAGAATTACCCTCAGATTTAACTACCCACTTTTGTTTACTCAAATCACCTCTTCTTTTGTAAAACCGTTTTGAACTTCCTCCTTCCTCAGAAGTAGAATTTTCAAACTTTTTAACATTTTTTACAGATTGTTCTTTCTTATCAACACAAGTCTTTTTCAAAACAGAGTTAGAAGAAACTTCCTGTTTTTGGTAGTTGGTCTTGGGGCAATTCCAAGCTATGTGTCCAACTTCTTGGCATTTGAAACAGGTTCTTCTGTCAACTCTTTGAGCAAACTTTCTCACATTATTCTTCACTTCAGCAAGAAACTCCTAGTTTGACTGCTTCCAGAACGGTTTCTTCTGTTCATCCTCTGAACTTCCTCCTGAAACAAATTTTGTTTTTGGTTTATAAGTTTTCTGATTTTTATAATTTTCTGATGAAATAAAACCAAGACCTTTCTTTTTGAGATTACCATTATGGTTTGATTTCTTTTGGAAATTATAACCATAACCATAACCCATTTTCTTGTTAACTCTTTGTTTAATCCTTGAAGTATAAAGTTTAGGTTTTGCAGAAACATTTAAATCTTTTATTTCAGAAATATTAATTTATGTCAATTTGAAAACCTGTTTGATCATTTCAGTTTTTACACTTCTTATTGGAAATTCATTATCAGAATATAATTTGTCTGAATCACTCAAAGTATATGCCACTTTGATAGGTTCATCACTCAAATTATTTTTCGACAATAGAAATTCTTTGTTGTAAACCCGTTTGTCTGTTGAACTCGGACTCTTTTCTGACGAACTCGATCTTTCAGACTTAGACTCCGGTTTTGACTCTTCATCTATATCCAACACCTGATCGACAACTTTCTTAACTAACTCAGACTCATGATCAGTGTCAGACGTTGTGAATGTAACATCAATATTGTCTGGTAATTCATCAATGATTTCAGACTTTAACTTGATGTTGACTGCCTTTTTTAGACGCTCTTCGTTTGGATTCCTGGGTGAATAACTTTCATGGATCGGGGGCGGACATCTGTTATACTTGACACTTGGTTTCTTACCAGTATCAGTATCTTTAGTCTTTTTATCCATGAACGCCTCAAGACCTGCAACAGTAGGATAAACATGATCAATCAAATAATCACAAGTAGTGTAACTCAACAGTAATCGTTTAATCCTTTCATTCTCAATCTTTTCTAATTCCAAGTCTTGCTTCAGCTTAGCACAGTCTTCTATATACTCATAGATGACGCTTTGCTTTGTCATTAATGTTGCGCTCATTTTTTCCATAGCTTTTTCAATTTCTGAATTTGTCTTTTTTAGACTATCAACTGTCCTGTTCAGCACATCATACGACTCCTTCACATACTTCACATCAGACAGTAAATTTTCTTTAATCTTTTCTAATTCAACAATCTTCCTAACTTTTTCTTCACAAGCTGTGCAAGATTCTGAACATTTCAAACATGGTTTTTCAACTTCGATAGTCTTTTCAACTTCAACAAGTTTCTCGACTTCAACAATCTTTTCTATTTCAACAATCTTTTCAATTTCCACAAGTTTTTCAACTTCGATAATTTTCTCTACCACTTTCTCCACTTCAACAATCTTTTCTGCCGCATTGTTAGTAACTGCTTCAATTTCTGTTTCTCCAGCTTCTATCTTTGCCTTTCCATCATCGAGTAACTTTGCTGCTTCCAGCTCTCTCTTCAAACGAGCAATCTTCTTCTGATTCAGCATCTCAACTTTATCTGCATAAAAAAAATTAAAACTGTCAAGATCAATGCTTTTTCTACATTTGTTAAGATTTCTTCTTCTTCATCTGTATCAACATCACTTCCAAGATCTGGAAATATTGGAATTCTTTTCTGACTAGCTTCATCTTCACCCAAAATTCTAGTAACAAGAGCCACATCAGGTCTAGTCACACCAGGTATGTAATTATCCTAGCTAAATCCCTCTGCAACAAACTCATCACTTTGATCTATTATCCCATAATAAGCTTTCTTATTTGCTTCTTTGATCATTTTCCCATGAGCAGTTTTCTGATCCTTTTGTTGAGGTTATTGATCGATCTGATGAAAGATTGATTTCTGATAATAATTGCTCTTATCTTGACTCCCAGTTGACTCTTGGTTTTTACACTCTCGTTTAAAATGACCTTTTCCTTTACATCGGAAACAGGTAACCTTTGACTTGTCAAAACCAAGTGGAGAGGTAGCCATTCCTCGAAACTCATCTCGGCCAGTAATTTGTTGAAATTTTTCAGCTCTCCTACAAGCACTAGCCAAACACCACTTCACATCCATCAGCTCAAGTTCTTCAGCATCTATTTGGTCGTAATCTTCTTTCGTGAGCATTGGATTACCAATTCGTCCTGCAATCAAGGTTTCATACGACTCTAACATGGCGACAAGAGATGCCATGTGTTTCTTAGCCACTTCAGGAGATAGATTTTGACCATTCTGAATGTTCAAGGTCACATTGCACTGCAGATTTGTAGAATTTTGCTTCTGAGGGCTAGGTGTGTTGCTGTTTGGATCAAAGCTTGAGAATGATGAAGTATATCCACCACTTTGAGTTGTAGTGCTAGCATTTGGACTAGATGACCCATCAGTACTAAACGCAGTACTAATCTTTTGACTCTGGCTAGGAGTAGCCTCAAAGTTGTTCCCTCGGTAGTACAAACTGACATCCTGTTTCGCATTTGGATTTGTCATGATAGCTGTCTTTTGAATATCCAATTCCTGTTCTTCAATCTTTTGAATGAATTGTGCCAAATTCATACTCTCGGATTTTCTCATGAGTTTCACAACCATCAAATATGTTCCCCACTTGTGCTGTGGCAAGGCTTCAGCTAGCTTATCAACCCACTCATCATCCTCTTTCTGAATGTCTAATCTTCCCATTTCCAGAACCAGATGACAGTATCTATCAATAGTCTGTTTAGTTGTTTCATGATCAAACGCGGTAAACATGTCAAACGATTTCTTCAATAAGGCCTTTTTGTTTTTGATCGTATCAGCACTCCCTCTGAATTTCTGAATCAAAGCCTCCCAGATTGATCTAGCTGTTCCGTTATGTTGAAGTAACACAAAAATATCTTCTTTAACTGCTTGCTGTAGAATGCTTATCATCATCTTTTCACTTTTATATTTCAACTTGTCAGCTTCTGTAAAATCATTAAAACCTTTTTCAAGCCCACATTCATTCTTTGGTCTTTCGTAATCTTTTAGCAATGAACACCATGCATCAAATCTGTAAGCTTCAACCCAGTTCTCAAATCGGTTTTTCCATCCTTGAAAATCCTCAATGTACATCAACTTTTGTGGTTTCTGATGAGTACCCATCTCATTCTCACTATACACTGTTTCAGCAGCAGTCACCGGGGCAACAGGTGTCGCGAATGCATTGTAAAACTCTTCAGCCATTATTTGGTAACACGTATTCTCAGAAAACAGTGGTAAACTCCTTTCGAGTGGAATAGCTGATGTTGATCGAAATCACATAATTCTTTTTGGAGCGGAATCACAATTTTAACTTGGAGCGAAATCTCAAATAACGATTTGGAGCGGAATCTCTGATGTAACTTGGAGCGAAATCAACAAATATGTTGGAGCGAAATCACATGTTTTGCAGTCTGGAGCGGAATCAGTGACAAACTCTAGAGCGGAATCACAAGTTTGTTACACTGGAGTGAAATCAGCAGGCAGTTTGGAGCAAAACCAGACAGTTTCAGGTGGAATCAAGCAATTAGGAGCGGAATCAGACTATGTGTTTTCGAGCGAAATCACTTCACGAGTCCATTTTTGCTATTTTTAATGCGAATTTTGATCTGGTTCTTTCAAGGCTTTGTCTATGTCCAATTTTAAACAATCTGTGAAAATTTGAACCGGTTTTGACCGTGAAATCTTCCTGAACGAATGAAGGAAGGAGTAGAAGACAGAAAATGAGGCTGTTTTGGCAAGAACTCTTCTTCCTGAGCTCTGATACCACTTGTAGGATCGCGTGCTGACCCAACCGAGTCGTTTAGAAGAGCTCTAATCCATTTCAGATGTGGAAAATAAGAAACAGACTTGTAAAACAGCTTGTTTCACTTAAATTTGCCTTGTATTGATGATTTCACAGCTTTACAATCAAACGGCACTTCGGCAGCAGTTCTGTGCCGGAAAACAAGAACTTACTTACTGATTTCGCTCAAGAGGGGTTTATATAGTGAATGGGTTCCGCTCCTAATGACATTGTGTCATTTCGGGCGAAATCACTAACTTGTGATTTCGCTCCAAATGACATAATGTCATTTTGAGCGGAATCAACCTCTAGGGCGGAATCAGGATATTTACACACTAACTCAACCTATTTTCTCATACAACGTGCCCTTATCTAACATTCTAAAACTAAGACTCGATACAAGACGAAGTCAACAGATGTATGCACCAACAAGTTTACACTGGATCTACTGCCAGTCGAGTTAGGAAGCTTCGACGTGGTAGTAGGGATGGATTGGTTGTCCAACAACAGAGCCAAAATTGTATGTCACGAGAAGACCATTCGCATCCTAATGGCAGATGGAGAAACGATTGTGGTACATGGAGAGAAGCGCGATACGCCCCTGAGGATCATTAGCTGTTCGAAAGCTCGAAAGTGTTTGAAGAAGGGATGTGTTGCCTTCTTGGCACACATCGTGGATAAAGAAGCCGTTGAGCTGAAACTAGGAGACATTCCTGTCGTGAAGGAGTATCCTGGAGTCTTTCCAGAAGACTTGTCAGGATTGCTACCACAAAGACATGTCGATTTTCATATTGACTTAGTTCCAGGCGTCGCGCCTGTAGCTAAGGAACCCTATCGACTTGCACCATCAGAGATGCAAGAGGTGTCAACACAACTCCAGGAGCTATTGGATAAGGGATTTATCAGACCAAGCTTCTCGCCTTGGGGAGCTCTAGTTTTGTTTGTTAAGAAGAAAGATGGTAGTTATCGGATGTGTATCGACTACCGGGAGCTGAACAAGTTGACAATCAAGAATAGATATCCTTTGCCAAGGATTGATGACCTGTTCGATCAGTTACAAGGTTCAAGTTTTTACTCAAAGATCGATCTACGATCAGGTTATCACTAGTTGAGGATTCAGGAGGAGAGTATTCCAAGAACTGCTTTCAGAACTCGATATGGACATTACGAGTTCTTGGTTATGCCGTTTGGTTTGACAAACGCGCTGGCTGTATTCATGGATTTGATGAACAGAGTGTGTAAGCCGTATCTCGATAAGTTTGTGATCGTGTTCATTGATGACATTTTGATCTACTCGAAGATGAAGGAAGAACATGAGCAACATCTAAGAGCCATCTTAGAGCTACTTAAGAAGGAGAAGTTATACGCGAAGTTCTCGAAGTGCGAGTTCTGGTTACGCGAAGTCCAGTTTCTTGGTCATGTAGTTAACGGAAACGGAATTCATGTGGATCCCACAAAGATCGAGGAAATCAAGAACTGGGAGACTCCGAAGATGCCAACCGAGATTCGACAGTTCCTAGGTTTGGCTGGTTATTATCGCAGGTTTATTGAGGATTTCTCGAAAATCGCTCATCCGTTGACCTCCCTCACACAAAAAGACAAGAAGTATGAATGGGGAGACAAGCAAGAAGAAGCATTTTAGTTATTGAAGAACAAGCTGTGTAATGCACCGATCTTATCTTTACCCGAAGGCACTGACGACTTCGTGGTATATTGCGACGCTTCACGTCAAGGTTTAGGCTGCGTGCTGATGCAGCGATAAAAGGTTATAGCATATGCTTCTCGCTAGTTGAAGGTCCACGAGAAAAATTATACCACACATGATTTGGAATTGGGCACGGTGGTATTTGCATTAAAGATCTGGCGACATTACTTGTATGGCACGTGATGCACTATCTTCTCTGATCACAAGATCTTACAGCACATATTTGATCAAAAAGAGCTTAACATGAGACAGAGACGATGGGTAGAGTTGTTGAACGACTATGATTGTGAAATCAAGTATCACCCAGGGAAGGCGAATGTAGTAGCCGATGCCTTGAGTCGGAGGGAAAGAATCAAGCCCATAAGGGTTAGGGCTTTGGAAATGATTGTTCAGACAAACCTCACATTGCGCATTCGTGCTGCGCAAAGGGAAGCTCTTAAAAGGGAGAATCTTGAGAATGAATATCTCCGGGGGATGGAGAAGCAATTGGTACCAAAGGAGGATGGAACATTGTGTTTCTTGGGAAGAATTTGGGTTCCTTCCTTTGGTGGTCTGAGAGACGTTATTTTTGATGAGGCTCACAAGTCACTGTACTCGATCCATCCAGGATCGGATAAAATGTACCAAGATCTAAAGGATTTCTATTTGTGGCCAAGGATGAAAGGCGACGTTACGATATATGTTGGCAAATGTTTGACTTGCGCCAAGGTAAAGGCCGAATATCAGAAGCCTTCAGGCCTTCTGCAACAACCCGAAATACCCATGTGGAAATGGGAGCAAATTTCAATGGACTTCATAACGAAATTGCCAAGGACACCCGGAGGTCACGATACGATTTGGGTAATCGTGGACCGTCTGACCAAGTCTGCACACTTTTTGCCAATCAAGGAGAAAGACAACACAAGCAAGCTTGCTGAACTATACCAGAAAGAGATTGTTGCACGACATGGAGTGCCTCTCTCAATTATCTCTGATAGAGATGGAAGATTCGTATCGAGGATTTGGAAATCCTTCCAAGAAGCTTTTGGTTCTCAGTTGAATCTGAGTACTGCCTTTCACCCATAGACAGACGGACAGAGCGAACGAAGGATTTGGACGTTGGAAGACATGTTGCGAGCTTGCGTAATGGATTTAGGTGGAAGTTGGGACACTCATTTACCATTGGTCGAATTTTCATACAACAACAGTTATCATGCAAGCATTCGGGCCGCACTGTTCGAAGCTCTCTATGGACGCAAGTGTCGATCACCATTATGCTGGTCTGACGCGGGTGATAGACAGCTTGTTGGCCTATAATTTGTTCAAGAGACAACAGACAAGATCTTCCAGATCCGAGAGCGCATTAAAGCAGCTCGTGATCGTCAAAAGAGTTATGCGGATCAAAGATGGAAACCTTTGGAATTTGAGGTGGGAGATATGGTTTTGTTGAAGGTTTCACCCTGGAAGGGTGTGGCATGCTTTGGGAAGCGTGGGAAGTTGAATCCGCGGTACATTGGACCATTTAAAATCCTGGAAATGATTGGTCTTGTAGCCTACAAGTTGGATCTACCTGCTGAACTAAATGGCGTTCACGATACATTTCATGTATCAAACCTGAAAAAGAGTCCAACTCAAGAGACAGTGGTCATTCCGGCCGACGAAGTTCATATTGACGACACACTCCACTTTACTGAAGAACCAGTTGAGGTTACGGATTGGAAGATAAACAAAACACGCAGGAGTAGTGTCAAACTCGTCAAGGTTCGATGGAATGCACGACATGGCCCAGAATTCACGTGGGAACGTGAGGATCGTATGAAAGCAAAGTACCCACATTTATTCCCCAAGACCCCTGCATCTAGTAGCAGAACTAAAATTTCGGGATGGAATTTTCTTAACAGGGGGAGAATGTGACAACCCTCAGAAATACAGGTATCCGTACAATTAAATAATATTAAATTTGTGCTTAATGACCGTGCTTGATTACAACTGATGACTTAAACTGCTTTATGATTTCTGCATCATACATACATGCGCATCACATTTCATACCGTCACACCATTTATAACATACAACTTTAGTGACATACATGATGCACAAAGCACAGTTAGCACAGTTAACGGATAGAATGGGAATATGCTGACAAGGTTCAGTACATAGACAGACTGTGTTTTGAGACCCAGTATGCGCCAGGGATAAGGTACTACACTAGTATGGTGTGTAGGGAAGTGAGGACCATAAAACTGCATCACCAGGTGATAGTTTGAGTGCCGAAAAGTGCCTAAAACTCACTTTAAGTGCAGAATTCTACTTTTTTCAGCAAAATTCAGCTTTTTAACATACTAGTTTTATGCAGAAAATTTACTAAATGGTCCTGAATGCTTTCCTAAGTGTTGGGAATTAAAAGTGTCACTAGAAATTACATAAAAGACACTACACGGAACAACTTAGCACTTTAACGAACCGGTATCTAACCAAACAACGGGACATTACCCGGAACACCAAAATATTTCCAGAAACATTGTTTTATTATTTTTGAACTAGTTATGGTCCCCGAATACCCCAACACATTATATAATGTATCATACACATAATACACTTGATATTACACTTAACCTCCAACTATTTACCTACTATCATTCAAAATTTACAAATACCCCCCCCCCCCCATATGAAATTTACGGTCACAAGGGACCCCACACCATATCCCACTAGATTTTAATTCTATATTTTATTTAGATATTGCTTGATATCTTTGCCTAGATATTGAAGGAGATCTTATAAGTATGGTGCCATGGATTACAAGATCTTCATTCCTACACTTCACAATCTTCACCCCACTCCCTCAAACTCTCTCTCTCCCTCTCGGCCTTGTTTGTGTCGCCACCACCACCACCATACAACCACCATATTCATCCATCACTCATTCCATTTCAAACCCATTTCAAAATACTAGAAGGTGGTACATGGACCTTGAAGAACTTGAAGAACCTTAATCCATTGCTTTTATCATCCATTTTTCATCGTCTTTCTCTAGTGATCTTCCCTAGCCTTTGAGCTAGTATAAGCTTCTTACTACTAACTTTTACTCCTCATTTTGTTGGCTAAAAAGATGTACATTGTTATGAAGCACAAGAACACTAAAAGACTTAAACAAGAATCATGAACATGAAACTTAAAGATGATGAAATCTTGTTAAAATAATGTTGTTAAATACATGCATGGCACTTGATTGTTATTTACTTGAGATTATGATGTTGATCATCATAAGGAGCTTGCTATATTGTGATTAAACACATGATCTAGCAAGTTAAAGGATGTTTATGTGTTAACATAAGATGATCATCCTCTTATAGGAACATGAACTTGAAATCAAAATGATTTTTGAAAAATAGTAAATAAAGTGAGCTAGTAATTTTGTGAATCTAAGATTTACAAATAATTTTCCAAGAAAAACCAAGCTCAAAATATGATTTTAGTAGAAATTGATTCTTACATAAATATACATTGTTTTTGGTGATAAAATGAGTGTAAGAACACTTTATTTACAAGAAGAGTTCAAAAGAATAATTTTTGTGGAATATGTTTACAAGTTGTAAACATCTAAAATTTTCAAGAAGGAAGTTTATTAAGAAATAAACACACTTTAAGGGGTAACTAAGTCTACTAAACATGTTACCAAGTTACTACGAGTTTTTGTGAAAGTTCATGTTCATGTTGTTATATACATTGTATAATTTTTGCACTTGGGAAGTGTAGTTTGATTATTGATTGTTGGGTTGATTTTTGAAAAGAAAATGACATGCTCATATAGCATGGACACCTCCGTTTTTAGGGGAAACTATGGCGAAATTTTCTAAAAATATAAACACTTAGAAAATATTTTCTAGACAAGTGTTTACTAGTGTATTTAAACTATGTTTTACAAATATAAACCTCGCCATAATTTTTGTAACAAAAATACAAAGTATCGGAGGTTGGTTTTGTACATGAAAATGGTTAAATATATATTTAGAATATATATTTTATACTAAGACACTTGTGTGAATATTTGTTTATTTTGTGGAATAGTTATATTATTTTAGGGTAAAATAATATAACTTAACAAATACCATGGGAATTACAACTCCAAAATAATACAAAAAATTACAAGGAATAAATATTTAAGTTACATACTTGTTATTGTGGAACCAAACGCTAAAATGTAACTTATGAAATATTCCGGAAAATACTTTTACGTAAATATTTTTGGTAAATATTGTTTTAGATACAAGAAGTGAAAATATATTATTTTTTGGGAAAAATATATATTTTGGAATACATTATTTTTGACGAATAAGGTTATATATACATTTTTTTTTCTAAAGCGAGAATCGAAAATATATTATTTCGGAACTACAAAATACATGTATAAATACCCCCATCCTTGGGAAGGAAATACGAAGTTAAATACTTTAGAAGTATTAATACAAAAATATTGTTTAATCAATTATTCCCAAACAAAACATAATTTAAAGTTAAAATAATTATTATTTTAACAAATAATTATAACTTGGAATAACACAAGAAACGCAACTCAAAAACATTAAACTCTAAGCCAAGGCACGGCCCGTTCGTCTAATAGACATTAGTACGTTGTAGGTTGTCGTGTCGCTGACAGAGTTTGAGTTACGAGCAGAAGACGCACTATAGTGAGTTCATGTCCCTCTTTTCTTTAAACTATTTTGTTTATTAACTTCGGGGGTGAAATACATGTTACAAAGGGATACTTACAATACTATTGGTATGATTAGCCTAGGAAAGAACCATAGATCATGTGATAGGATAGGCGGATACTTGGGACCATTAATCCTCGTATCAGGACCGAGGGGCATGAGTGATAGATATATTTGGGTTTATCGAGCCCACACCCATGAGGCCGGGGCGGCCCATAGAGGTGACTATGTCTTCCAGCCGGGACCCCGGTACAACTTTGTTAGGTTTGAGTCTTCCTACACCGTCACACATATCAGTGGCCTTGAAAACCATTGGTGATCTTTTCCTTGTTTGCAATCATACCGGGACATTCATACATACATTGTTTACAAAGGTTTATACATACTCACATACACATGAACTCGCTCAACTTTTGTTGATTTTTCAAACTACTTGTATTTCAGGAAACTAGTGGATCTGGAAAGGGTATGCATGTGTCGTCAGCTGCGTTTGAATAACAGATGTCATCCGGGGGTTGTTGAGTTTAGGGGGTGTAACCCTTTCCTGGACGGGATACATAATTCTAAACTCTGGTTTTATTTAAGTACTTTTGTTGAGTCTTTATGAGCTCAGTTAGACAAGTCATGGTTTGTAACGTAATTTGGTATCGATGTTTTCAAGACAAGTTGTTGTGGTATTTTCTAAACGTAATTAATGGATGAATGTCTTTTGGTTTTATCATATAGCATTGTTATGATTGAATGCTATGGTATTAAGAAGTCACACCAATTAACCATGCTTCCACAAAAGTCAGGGTGTGACATTTGCAACAGCTTTGTTTTGGATAGCAAAGCAGCACAGGTCAACCAAATGTCCCCATCATCCATGGTGGGTACATTTGCAACAGGGTATTTGATTTGGATGATGACGGTTGCATTGAATGCACCAAGGAGTAGTTCCCTTGTATGGCTTCATCCCTGAGGCGAGTCATGGTGATAGCTAAATCAACGGTCCTCTGGAATACAGCGCCTACTTGTTGAGCGATTATAGCACCAAGTTCGGACATTTGAGTGTTGTTGCGATGAAGAGGCATCATGAAGATAATGGAAGACATGGGAGGAAAAAAGTGAAATGATATCGGATAATCAAAACAGAAAGATAACACATAGAAATTGCGATCATTTGTTTGTTACCTAAGGTAAACAAATGAGACGGTGACTAATCAAAGTAAGTGGGTCATATTAATGTATCGCGGAGACATGCTTTAGCCTATAAGTGGAAATTCACCCCAAGAGTTCCCAGGTAAGAGTGACTGGTCCAATTATGTGGATTTGTATGAACACTCTAGCCTTAGACAGAAGACTCAGGATACAGGCTTCCACCCTCCAGATTGCACGTGTTCACATTATAAGACCCAACTTTGACGAGATTTTGAAAACTTTGAAGGTTCAAAACCTTATAATAAATCGTCCTAGAACAGATGATTAGTTTTCAAAGCGGATTCGAAATTTGTGTTCTTGTTATGGTTGTCGCCTAAAGATAGGCGACGATATTGTTTTAAAACTAAACACAAGATAACTTGTGTTAGGGTCCTAGGAAGGTTATAGTCTAGGTCAAAGTATTACTAATAACATAATTCTCTATAACCATTGGCTCTGATACCAACTTTTCTGTCACACCCCGACCACGAAAAACAACAAATCGTGGCGGAAACGTCGGGGAGTGTCGTAACAGAATCATTGTTTCATAACCATGGATTAAATAAATTTGTTTTATTGTATTATTGAACTCATTGTTTTATTACAAATAAGATAAATACAAATATTGTCTTTCAAGTTTTAAGTCGCTAAGGCACGAGTCCATCCTATGTATATCATGTATCAACAATCATCACATAGTAGAACCTGAAACATGTGTAAAAATAGGTACGTCAACATAAAAATGCATGTGAGATACATAGGTTTTATTAATGCAGGATTCATGACTTGTGAGTTTAAAACAATGTTTAACAAAAGTAGTCAAGAACTTAAAAATGTTTTCTTTATAAATCATGCGAAAATTTATAAGAATTTTGATGATATAAAAGAATAATGCATAGATAATTAAATAACCAAGTAAAATGAGTTTGTATAAAATATGTTGTTTATAAAACAATGTTTTCATAAAAAGGTTTGTAGTATATATAAAAATATACCTTGGTTTTAAGAATGTCGAATAAGTAATATATTAAAATATATTTTAGTTCCAAAATAGTTAAAAAGATAGTATATCAAATATACTTTAGTTGTCAAAATAATAGTTTTCAGTAGTATATCAAAAGTATACTTTGGTTTTATAAATAACTTATTAAGCTATGCTTTGGTTTTGTAAATAACATATTAAACTTATGCTTTGGTTTTGTAAATAACATATCAAACTATGTTTTAGTAATTAACAAAATATATGTTGTTTGTACAATATCACACATGAGAGCATATCAAACTATACCTTTGGGAGTATAACAAAATATACAACAAAAATGTGATTTAGAATTCATTCAAACCTTAGTGTATCAAAATACACCTTAGAGACTATAGAAATACCACAAAGGCAATCTGTATTTGGACAAAAATCGGTTTCTGACATTTCACACAATAGGAATGGGGTGTCAAATCCTATAGCGCTATATCATACTACCAATCGGTCTGGTGAATGTATAAAATAAGTACAATCCAACAATTAATTTTATAATCATTGAAAAATTAGTGTTTAAACCATAAACAATCATTCAGTTTGTCAAAAGATAAGTACTAACATGTATAATCAATTTACACTTTGAAATCATGAACATAACAAATAGGTACACATGTTTCACCCCAAAACATTGAAAACAGTAAAAGATGGGACTATGTACTCACTTGAGGGTACTTAGAAGTCTTGAACAACAACCAAGCAAAGCTAGAGAGATCACGGAAATCAAACGGCACCTAATATAGGTAACTATGTTAATAAACCGGACCTAAATTGGGAGATCGGATAGGATGAGGTTTCGTAAACCAAATGAGTGTATGGACTCATGTAATATGGTTTAACAAAGCCTACATTCTAAAACGAAACCAAACCTAAGTGCTTACGACCCATTACGACTCGTTAAGGTAGCTTACGCCACTTTAACGTGTCGTTCGCGTAAAACGCGTTCGGACCGTCTAAATATATATAACTAATACACATAATATACAAATAATCACACATATGGTGACATCTAAATATATATTTTCCTTAATACATATTTAGTCACTTTTATTTACAAAAACCAACCTCCAATATTTATAATTTTGCAACAAAATTTATGGCAAACTTTACATGAAAACTTATGGTTTAAAATACACTTGTAAATATTTGTTTAGAAATATTTTTCTAAGTATTTAATTTCTAGAAAATTTTTGCCATAGTTTCCCCTAAAAATGGAGGTTTCCATGCCTTCAAGGCATATCATTTTCTTTTGCAAATCAACATAATCAATCAACAATAAACAATCTACACTTACCAATTTTGCCAAAAACAAGTATAAACTATCACTTCGTGAACTTGAAAATTTATAAAAATGTGTAGTAACTTACTAGTGTATTTAGTAAGCCTAGTTACCCTTTAAAGTGTGGTTGATTCTTTAAAAACATCATTTTTGAAGAATCTAGATCGTTACAACTTATAATCATATTTTCCAAAAATGCTTCTTCTTGGATTTTTCTTGTTACTCATGTGTTTCTACACTTGTTTAACCTCTAAAAACATGGTTGATTTCTTTATGAACCAAGATTTAGTAAACTTTGTATTTTAAACTTGGTTTCTTGAAAAATCATTCTTGAAATCTTAGATTTACAAGACTTACAACTCACTTTAATTATCATTTTACAAGAAAACAATATATTCTTTCAAGTTCATGTTCTATGTGAGGATGATCTATCGATCTTTAACACTTTCATCCTCTCATCTTGCTAGATTATGTTTTAATCATGATTTAGCATGATAATATGATGATCTACATCACTCTCATAAGTAAACAACAATCAACAAGTATAACAACACATAAACATCAAGATTTCTTCATGATTTAAGCTTATGTTCATGTTTCATTCTCTTGATTCTTAGTGTTCTTCAAGATTAACATTATGTATCATCTTTTAACCACTTGAATAAGATGTAAAATGAAGAGATTAGTGTTCTTACCACTAGCTCAAGGCTAGGGATAATCAAGAGAAGAAAAGAAGTGGATAAAAGCAAATGGTGAAGGTTCTTCAACTTCCGAAAGCTCCTAACTCCTTTGTGCACCTTCTAACACCTTGGTAAGTATGTAGAATGTATGGAGGATGAATGATAATGGTGGTGGTGCTTGTGGTTGTTCTCGGCCGAACCCAAGAAGAAAGGAAGGAGAAAGTGTGTGTGTTGGTGTGTGAAAGTTATGAGAGGTTATGATACTAGGAGATTATACTTATATCCATAATCATGTAATTTCCATTGTATATTATGTCTTATAAAGAGAAAACAAGATCCACTAAAATAATTAAACAAATCACAAGTGGGGTCCCTTGGTTGGGCTGTCCACTAGGTGGGGGGGGGGGGGTATAGGTGTAGATTGTAACTAGTAAGTTAGATTATGGTTAGAAATCAAGTATTCTAGTTAGGGATTTAGTTACTAGTTGTTATGTGATGTTTTATGATGTTCGGGGATCATAACTAGCTTGGAAATGTTAAAACAGTGCTTCTAGTGAAAATTTGGTGTTTCGGGTAGTGTTCGGTTGGTTACTAGTTCGTTAAGGTGCTAAACTATGCAGTTTAGTGTGCTTTATGTACCCTTTTATGACAGTTTCGATTCCCGACACTTAGGAAATCATTCAGAACCATTTAACCATATTTCTGCATGATATTAGAGTGTTTAAATGCTGAATTTGCTGATTTTATGCAGAATTCTGCAGTTTATGTGAGTTTTAGGCACTTTCCGGCACTTAAACTATCTCTAGGAAGGCAGTTTTATGATCCTTACTTTCCTACTCACTATACTAGTGTAATACTTGGTTTCTGGCTCATTCTGTGTCTCAACACCTTGACTGTCTATGTACTGAACTCCGTCAGCATTTTTCTGATTTGTCTGATAACTGTGCTAACTGTGTTTCATGCATCATTTGAGTCAATAAAGTTCTCATGCAATAATGATATGACATTAAGCAATATGTGATGCACATGTATATATATGGCAATAATCAAAAAACAATTCAAGTCATTAATTGTAATTCAGCACAGTCATTAAGCACAAATCATGGTTTAATAGTTATACGGATACTTGGAATTTTGACAGTTGTCACACTTCATATGATGGATCTTAACAAAAACACAAGATTAACAACAACTTCATCACATATTTCAAATAACACTAGAAACACTTTATTTTCTTTAGATTATGTTGTTTCTTCACATGTTTATCTTTTAAAGTTAAGTTATTTTGATGGTTTAACTTGTACATATGTGACATACCAGTAACAAGAAGTAAAATGAAGATGAGAACGCTTACTACTAGCTCTTGTGGCTAGGTAAGTGGCAAAGAACAATGAAGATGAAGATGATGAGAAGAAGGTGGTTAAAAGCTTCCAAGAGTGGTCCATCAACTTCCAATGCTTGTAGCTTCCTTAGATAGCCTTGAGACACCCTTGTATATGCTTAGAATGTGACAACTGTTCTCTGTAATCGATGTATAATGTAAAACAATGCTAATTATTAATAAAACAATGTGTTTTGGTGTTATTATATGTCTTTTGGTGTTATTATATGTCTTTTGGTGTTAATATGTGTGTATTTGTGTTTGGTGATTTTACGTTTTGATTCGAGTTCGATTTCAAGTTTTAAATCGCTTTCTGGAAGGTTATACGCAAACTGGTGTGTAAACGCAGTCCGTTTAACGCGACAAACACTCCAGGATAGTGACATATGCTTAACATACCTTAAATAACCTTTACATAACTTAGAAATAAGTTTTGGATGGTTTGGTGTGTTGAAAACAAGTCTATTCGATCGCAGGGACTATTTGTGTCAAACTATGAAACTATGCCGATTTGTATAGCAACGAACGATCCGGAACTTGATCATAAGTTAAACATGCCCTAAATATCCTTTACATAGCTTAGAAATAGGCTTTGAGGTGTTTGGTGCTCAAAAATAAACTTTTTGGTCAATCAGGGACTAAAAGCGTCAAAAAGTGCATAAGTTTGCACTTTCGCGCATATCTTACGTTCTGAATATCCGGACATCCAAAAAATTTTGTAATCATTAAAATATTTTATTTTAGTGATTGGAATGCAAAACCATTCGTCGCGCAATTTGGATCGTTTTTGCGTTCGTTACGACTTCCGACGTAATTAACCAAATAACGCAACCGTACGACCAAACGAACCGACACCTGAGATGTTTTTGAGCATATTTTAAGTTCTCTACACTTTAACTTCATTTTAGTGCTTTGAAATGGGGTTAACGGGGCTTAAGCGTGTCAAATATGCATCAAAAAACAAGTTTCTGGGCTGCAGGGACTAAAACTAATTCTGCCAAAGATGCCAGGCGGGGCGCATAAGCCCAGGTCTATTATTATGCGGGGCACGACAGACTTACAGCACAAAAACATTGAATCTGGTCTTTGAGCTGGTTTTGATGGTTTTTAACCCCTGATTTGGGATACAATCTGCTTGTTTTTTATGGTATTTCATGTCCAATAGTATTAGGAAAACCATGTGCCCACTTGTAAGGTCAAGATCGAAGCACGAAATGCGAGAAACGATCCTAACGGTTCTCCAAAAACTATATAAACCCATGCTCTCATTCCATTTTCTGCACACTTGGTCTGAATAACTCTAAGTTGAAGTTCTAAAACTTCATACCTGAGTGTTTTGGATCAAGATCTTCCTAGCTTGGACCCTTTGTAAGTATTCTTTCGTGCTTTTATTGCTTTTCAAGCACGAAAGTCAAACAGTGTTTGACTTTCTGCTTTGACCAGTCTTTGGTCAACACAAAGTTCGTTTGAACTTTGCAACGTGAGCGTAATCACGACGGTTATGGTCCCGTGTGACTATACCTACTGATTACCACGTTGATTAGGCGTTGTGACGAGTCATAGTTTCGGTCAAAATGCGTATTTATGCGTATTTTGCAACCAAACTATTCTTGGGTATCAAAACCCTTTGTTTTGATATCAAAACCTGTTTTCTAACTTAGTTAAACATGTTTTAACATGTTTAGCTCGTCACTCTTAGTCTAGTGCTTGTGTAGAGTCGTAAGTCAAGCGGTCTAAATCACCGCTTAGACTTTCGAACTCAACCCATTTTGTTGATCATTTGGATCCGACCAAGCATGTTTAGTGACCATAGTTGTATAGGAAATAACCTTCTGAGGTTATACCTTATGGTCACTAAGTTTAAGTAGTTGTATGATAGGTAGTTTATATGCCTTAGGTAAAATGACCAAAATGCCCTTTTCATGCATAATTGGATTTTAAGCATATGTAACATAAACTTTTGTCACTTAACTGATTATGCAACATGTTTAGGCATATAATACTTGTCATAGGACTACTTAGACATCTCGAACGCGTGTTTGCGCGAACGACGCGTTAAAGTAGTGTAAGCTACCTTAATGGGTCGTAACGGGTCGAAAGCACTTAGGATAGGTTCCGATCTAGAAGTTAGGCTTTGTTAAACCATATCACATGAGTTCCAAGACTCATTTGGTTTACCAAGCCTCATTCTGTCCGCTCTTCCGATTTAGGTGTCGATTATTTGACTAGGTGATCTGATTATTAGGTGCTACATGATTTCTCTGGTTTGCTTGAGCTTGTTGAGTTCTTTAGATTGAGGGTACTTTGCACTTCGATGTGAGTACATAGTTCCCCTATTTTACTGTTTTCGATTGTTTTGGGGTGATTCATATGTGTTAAATGATTTCGAGGTTTAAACGATGGTTTCAAAAACGATTAAAATGGTTTATATTAAACTAATAACGATTTCGATAATGTGAACAAACTTGTTGTTTGTAGTTACATAACGAATAACATTCATTAACATTGATCAAGCCGACCAGTATTAGGTTATGGTACCATAGTATCTGACAAATCCCGTTATCAGACTGCACCCATGGTTATGTGGGTAATGACCGAATCTGTGATTGTTAACATACCCTTTGGTGGTTTGTTAATTCGAGTTAAACGAAGGACGAGTTGCGAAGGTTTGGATGTTTTTAGCGAGGCGACTAAAAGTAGTTTCACAATTAAAACGGGAATGAATTTTGGGACGATTTAAACGATTTGAAACAATTTTGAACAAGTTAAACGATTGGTTTTGGGATGTGATTAGGTAATGGGACGGGTGTAACATGATAAAAGCATGGTAGATACACCGCTGGTACTTCTTATATATAAGTGCTTTTATCTTATTACATTCCGTGGCATTATTTAGTTCACTTGGGCAAACGATTTTGAGACGGTGTCACACAACAAGGTTTTCTAAATGATATAAACCATACGAGTTTTTACGAGATGTTTTACGATTTGGTCTACTTAAACAAATGTTTTTGGGTTAAGAATCATGGCTACGAGATTTTATAAACTATAACCAACTTGATTTAAGTTGGTTAATTATGTTGCAATACACTTTTCAAAACAAGGTTTGTAACTTTTGACTCTTGTAGTCTAATAAGGTACTGCAACATGCAAACGAGCCATTAATCCGATACTCTAATAAAACCTATGTGCTCGCCAGCATTTCTTTGCTGACTTTGTTTTTACATATGTTTTAGGTGGTGTTGAATGATGTTGATTGCTAGGATGCATGTTTACATAGGATCTGGACGAGGCCTTAGTGACATAATAACAATGATAGACAATGTGTATCTTGTTTGTTTTGTTTTAAGACAATGTAAATTATCTAATGAATCAATAAAACGAAACTTTTGAATACCATGGTTGTGAAACAATAATTCTGCCACTCCACTCCCCGACGTTTCCGCCGCGGTTTCGTTGTTTTAACGCGGTTGAGGTGCGAAGAAGAGTTGGTATCAGAGCCAATGGTTATAGGGAATTAGGTCATTAGCAATGCTTTGACCTAGACTCTAACTTTTTAGGACCCTAACGCAAGTTTGCTTGTGTTTAGATTTTAAAACAATACCGTCACCTATTCTTAGGTGATAACCACAATGAGAACACAAATTTTGAATCCGCTTTGAAAACTAATCATTGCTTCGTAAATGATTTGTTATAAGGTTTTAAACCCTCTAAGTTTTCAAAATCTCATCAAAGTTTGGGTCTTATAGTGTGAACACGTGCAATCTGGAAGGGTGGATGCCTGTATCCTAAGTTTTCTGTCTAAGGCTAGAGTGTTCATACAGATCCACATAATCGGACCAGTCACTCTTACCTGGGAACTCTTGGGATGAGTGTCCACTTATAGGCTAAAGCAGGTCTTCGCGATACATTATATTGACCCATTTACTTTGATTAGTCACTGCGTGTCGTTTGTTTGTTCGAGGTAACAAACAAATGATCACCTTCCTTGTGTTTTGTCGATGTTTTCAATACCTCTTTTGTTTTTTCCCAATTGTGGACCTCACTCGCTTCTCATGTTTCCTTGTTCTTTTAGACAATGCCTCCTCGACGAGATGCACAACCTCTTACTAACGAAGAAGTCGCAGCCCTTGTCTCTCAACAAATGGATGCAGTGCTTCCGAACGTAGTAACCCAGATCCATCAATTATACAACAACAATAATGCACAGTGTAGTTTCAAGAATTTCAATTATGCTAAACCGTTAAAGTTTTCTGGGTCACAAGGAGCAACCGCGCTCCTGCAATGGTTCAAAAGTTTGGAGAGCACATTCAGACATGTGCAATGTCCGAATGAGCGTAAGGTTGAATTTGCATCCAGTGTGTTCGAGAAGCGTGCTCTTACATGGTGGAACGGTGTGATGCGTGATAGGGGTGCCGATGGCACAAACATGGGAAGAGCTTCGAGCTCTCATGATGAAAGAGTTCTGTCCCTGTCATGAGATTCGAGCTTCGGAATGAGAATTTGATGATTTGAAACAGGATGCGGGAGAACACCGTGCTTATACGGATCGTTATGAAGAGCTGAGTTTGTTATGTCCCGCTATGGTTACCCCGTTGGAGAAAGCGATTGAGAGGTATATCGATGGTCTACCCGATTCTGTGCAGGATATTGTCACTGGTAGTAAGCCTACCAATGTTCGTCAGGAAATCGAATTAGCTGCTACTCTGACCGAGTCTCAGGTCAGAAAAGGTAAGTTGACTCGCAAGGGTGATAAGAAGAAGTCAGCTAATTCCACACAAGATAAGGAAAATGGTAAGGGTAAGAAAAAGGGTGAGTCTTCTAGGAAGTCAAGGAAGCGCAAGGCTTCCCAGAATTTCCCTGTTACTGCTCAGAACCCACCAGCTCTACTTCCAGCGAAGAAGCAATATGCTGGTACTGCACCTCATTGTGCTCGAAGCAATGATCATCATGCGACCCAGCAGGCTTGCAAACAGTGTACTACTTGTGGTAAACTTGGGTATCTGACCAACATTAGTCGATTGGGTCAGAATCAAGCTACTCAGATTCCAGCACAGGTTCAAGGGAATGCTGCTAGATTCCCACCTGGTTCGTGTTATAACTGCAGAGAAATGGGTCATTTCCGCAACAACTGCCCGAGGATGGTGAATGCAAATCCAAACACGAATGCCAACACAAACGCGAATGTGAATCCCGCTCGTGGACGAGCGTACAACTTGAACGCAAACGAGGCTAGAGCTGACAACGAGGTTGTCAATGGTACGTTCCTTGTTAACAATCGACATGCATCTGTTCTTTTCGATTCTGGTGCTGATAGAAGTTTTGTTTCGTTGTCATTTGAGCCTTTACTTGCGATACCTAGATCTAAACTGAGGAAACTCTTATCTGTCGAAGTTGCTACTGGTAAACCTCTCGTACTCGATTCTGTTATTCGTGATTGTCACTTGAACCTCGATAACCATCTTTTTCCTATTGAACTCACACCGATGCAACTTGGGAGTTTCGATATTATCATAGGGATGGACTGGTTAACCAAACATCATGCTGAGGTGGTTTGTTTTGATAAGATCGTTCGAATTCTTCTTTCATCTGGCGATGTTCTGGAAGTTCGTGGCGAGAAACCATCTGGTGGATTGAAACTCATGTCGTGTACGAAAGCCCAAAGTTATTTACAAAAAGGATATGTTGCTTTTCTGGCACATGTCACCGAGGAGAAAGGCAAGAGCAAGAGTATTCAGGATATTCCGATTGTTCGGGATTATCCAGAGGTGTTTCCTGATGAACTGTCTGGTTTGCCTCCAGTTCGTCAAGTCGAGTTTCATATTGATCTTGTACCCAATGCCAACCCGATTGCGAAAGCACCTTATCATCTTGCACCATCTAAGATGCAAGAGTTATCAAAACAGCTTCAAGAGTTATCTGATAAAGGATTCATCCGACCAAGTTATTCACCTTGGGGTGCTCCAGTCCTGTTTGTGAACTTTTTGAATGTGTATCGATTATCGTGAGCATAACAAGCTTACCATCAAGAATCAGTATCCCCTACCTCGAATCGATGATCTCTTTGATCAGCTGCAAGGTGCTACCTGTGTTTCTAAGATCGATCTGCGTTTTGGGTATCATCAGCTTCGTGTTCTCGAAGAAGATATTCCCAAAACTGCTTTCCACACGAGATATGGACACTATGAGTTCACTGTCATGCCTTTTGGTTTGACGAATGCCCCAGCTATCTCATGGACTTAATGAATAGGGTCTGTAAACCTTATTTAGACAAGTTCATCATTGTGCTCATCGACAATATTCTTGTTTATTCGAAGTCTCGAGCCGATCACCAGCAACACCTTCGTTTGACATTGGAACTCCTGAAGAAGGAATAACTTTTTGCTAAATTCTCCAAGTGTGAATTTTGGCTTAAAGAAGTTCAGTTTTTGGGTCATATTGTCAACAAGCAGGGTATTCATGTAGATCCATCGAAAATTGCTGCAATTAAGGATTGGAATACACCGACAACACCCACAGAGATTCGATCTTTTCTTGGTCTTGCTGGATATTATCATCGATTTATTTCTAATTTCTTAAAGATCGTGGTTCCACTCACCGCTTTGACTCAGAATAATAAGCCTTTTGAGTGGGGACCTAAGCAAGAAGAAGCGTTCCAAACGCTGAAGAGAAAGCTATGTGATGCTCCTGTGTTGTCTTTGCCCGAGGGAAACGATGATTTCGTTGTCTATTGTGACACATCGAATCTAGGCCTTGGTTGTGTTCTTATGCAACGAGGTAAAGTCATAGCATATGCGTCAAGACAGTTGAAAGTTCACGAGAAGAACTACACCACTCATGATCTTGAGTTAGGTGCTGTGGTATTTGCTCTCAAAATCTGGTGACACTATCTTTATGGCACAAAGTGTGTGGTTTTCACAGACCACAAAAGTCTCCAGCACATTCTTAATTAGAAGGAACTGAACATGAGGCAACGACGATGGATTGAGCTCTTGAGCAATTACGATTGCGAGATTCGCTACCATCCTGGTAAGGCGAATGTCGTAGCCGATGCGCTTAGTCGAAAGGAGCGAGTCAATCTTCATTTTGTTTGAACTCTAACAGATATTCAAACTCGTGTCTCTCAAGCTCAGCAATCTTGTGTTTCACAAAATTTGTTGGGTAAGGAATTACCATGTCAACTCGAGCTTAAACTCGAAGCAAAAGACGATGGGTTACTCTATTTCAAGGATCGTTTGTGGATTCCGAAACAAGACGATCTTCGCACCTTAGTGATGGACGAATCTCATAAGTCTCGATATTCTATCCATCCTGGTGCTGACAAAATGTACAAGGATCTTCGTACTCAGTATTGGTGGCCTGGTATGAAGAAGGATATTGCCTTATATGTATCGAATTGCCTAACTTGTCTCAAAGTCAAGGCTGAACATCAACGACCTTCTGGTTTGCTTGTACAACCAGAGATACTGGTTTGGAAGTGGGAGAACATTGCGATGGATCTCATCACTAAATTACCGCGTACATCTAAAGGTCACGATGCTATTTGGGTTATTATCGATCGATTAATGAAGTCACCTCATTTTTTTCCGATTCGCGAGGATCCATCTGCTGATAAACTTGCAAAGATTTATGTGATGAGATTGTATCTCGACATGGTGTTCTTTTGGATCTCATTTCTGATCGTGATGCTCGATTTTTATCTCATTTTTGGAAGACCATGCAATCTGCTATGGGAACCCAACTAAATCTAAGCACTGCTTATCATCCCCAAATAGATGGACAATCTGAGAGGATGATTCAAACTTTGGAGGATATGCTTAGATCATGCGTGATAGACTTTGGTGGTAATTTGGATTCTCATCTTCCATTGATCGAGTTCTCTTACAACAATAGTTATCATGCTAGCATTAATATGGCACCGTTCGAAGCTCTCTACTGTCGAAATGACGTTCACATGTCTGTTCGAATGAGATCGGTGAAGCTCAGCGTACTGGACCTGAGCTCATTCTGGAAACAACAGACAAAAATCAAGAAAATTCACGATAATCTTATGACAGCTAGAAGCTGTCAAAAGAGTTATGCAGATATGCGACGCAAGCCCTTAGAATTTCAAGTCGGAGACCATGTCCTACTCAAGGTGTCACCTTGGAAGGGAATGGTGAGATTTGGGAAGAAAGGAAAACTTGCACCTTGATATGTTGGACCATTTAAGATTGTTGAAAGAATTGGAAAGGTTGCCTATCGACTAGAGCGACCTCCAGAACTTGGAAATATTCATCCGACTTTCCATGTGTCCAATTTGCGAAAGTGTTTAGTCGACGCTGATCTTCACATTCCACTCGACGAAATTCAAGTTGATGAAACGATGCACTTTGTCGAGAAACCTGTGGAGATAATGGACCGTGCAGTCAAACAGTTCAAGAACAAACGGATTCGATTGGTCAAGGTTCGCTGGGAATCCAAACGTGGCCTAGAGTTTACTTGGGAACGTGAGGACCAAATAAAGGCAAAATATCCGCAATTGTTCTCACAGCTTTCCTCAAGTTAAAATTTAAGGACGAAATTTCCTAAAGTAGGGGAGACTATGACAACCGTGCTCTGTAATCGATGTATAATGTAAAACAATGTTAATTATTAATAAAAAAAATGTGTTTTGGTGTTATTATATGTGTTTTGGTGTTAATATGTGTATTTGTGTTTGGTGATTTTACGTTTTGATTCGAGTTCGATTTCAAGCTTCAAATCGCTTTCTGGAAGGTTATACGCAAACTGGTGCATAAATGCAGTCCGTTTAACGCGACAAACACTCCGAGATAGTGACATAGGCTTAACATATCTTAAACAACCTTTACATAACATAGAAATAAGTTTTGGATGGTTTGGTGTGTTGAAAACAAGTCTATTCGATCGCAAGGACTATTTGTGTCAAACTACGAAACTATGCCGATTTGTATAGTAATGAACGATCTGGAACTTGATCATAAGTTAAACATGCCCTAAATATCCTTTACATAGCTTATAAATAGGCTTTGAGGTGTTTGGTGCTCAAAAATAAATGTTTTGGTCAATCAGGGACTAAAAGCGTCAAAAAGTGCATAAGTTTGCACTTTCGCGGCATATCTTACGTTCTGAATATATCCGGGCATCCAAAATTTTTGTAATCATTAAAATATTTTATTTTAGTTATTGGAATGCAAAAATACCATTCGTCGCGCAATTTGGATCGTTTTTGCGTTTGTTACGACTTCTGTCGTAATTAACCAAATAACGCAACCGTATGACCAAACGAACAGACATCTGAGATGTTTTTGAGCATATTTTAAGTTCCCTATACTTTAACTTCATTTTAGAGCTTTGAAATGGGGTTAACGGGGCTTAAGTGTGTCAAATATGCATCAAAAACCAAGTTTCTGGGCTGCAGGGACTAAAACTGTAATTCTGCCAAAGATGCCAGGCGGGGCGCGTAAGCCCAGGTCTATTATTATGAGGGGCACGACAGACTTACATCACAGAAACATTGAATCTGGTTTTTAAGCTGGTTTTGATGGTTTTTAACCCCTGATTTGGGATACCATCTGCTTGTTTTTTATGGTATTTCATGTCCAATAGTATTAAGAAAACCATGTGCCCACTTGTAAGGTCAAGATCGAAGCATGAAATGCGAGAAACGATCCTAACGGTTCTCTAAAAACTATACAAACCCATGCTCTCATTCCATTTTTTGCACACTTGGTCTGAATAACTCTAAGTTGAAGTTCTAAAACTTCATACCTGAGTGTTTTGGATCAAGATCTTCCTAGCTTGGACCCTTTGTAAGTATTCTTTCATGCTTTTATTGCTTTTCAAGCACGAAAGTCAAACAATGTTTGACTTTCTGCTTTGACCAGTCTTTGGTCAACACAAAGTTCGTTTGAACTTTGCAACGTGAGCGTAATCACGACGGTTATGGTCCCGTGTGACTATACCTATTGATTACCACGTTGATTAGGCGTTGTGACGAGTCATAGTTTCGGTCAAAATGTGTATTTATGCGTATTTTGCAACCAAACTATTCTTGGGTATCAAAACCCTTTGTTTTGATATCAAAACCTGTTTTCTAACTTAGTTAAACATGTTTTAACATGTTTAGTTCGTCACTCTTAGTCTAGTGTTTGTGTAGAGTCGTAAGTCAAGCGGTCTAAATCACCGCTTAGACTTTCGAACTCAACCCATTTTGTTGATCATTTGGATCCGACCAAGCATGTTTAGTGACCATAGTTGTATAGGAAATAACCTTCTGAGGTTATACCTTATGGTCACTAAGTTTAAGTAGTTGTATGATAGGTAGTTTATATGCCTTAGGTAAAATGACCAAAATGCCCTTTTCATGCATAATTGGATTTTAAGCATATGTAACATAAACTTTTGTCACTTAACTGATTATGCAACATGTTTAGGCATATAATACTTGTCATAGGACTACTTAGACATCTCGAACGCGTGTTTGCGCGAACGACGCGTTAAAGTAGTGTAAGCTACCTTAATGGGTCGTAACGGGTCGAAAGCACTTAGGATAGGTTCCGATCTAGAAGTTAGGCTTTGTTAAACCATATCACATGAGTTCCAAGACTCATTTGGTTTACGAAACCTCATTCTTTCCGATCTTCCGATTTAGGTGTCGATTATTTGACTAGGTGATCTGATTATTAGGTGCTACTTGATTTCTCTCATTTGCTTGAGCTTGTTAAGTTCTTTAGATTAAGGATACTTTGCACTTCGAAGTGAGTACATAGTTCCCCTATTTTACTGTTTTCGATTGTTTTGGGGTGATTCATATGTGTTAAATGATTTCGAGGTTTAAACGATGGTTTCAAAAATGATTAAAATGGTTTATATTAAACTAATAACGATTTCGATAATGTGAACAAACTTGTTGGTTGTAGTTACATAACCAATAAATTCATTAACATTGATCAAGCCGACCAGTATTAGTGTCACACCCCCAAAATCCACACGCGGAGCATCACCGCTTGGAGGCGTGACTGACCAGGATCAAGCCACCAATCATATTGAACATTTAAGTAATAAGTAAAAGTAGATGTAATTCAACCAAACCAATATGAAAGGTGTTTCAAAACATAAGTATAATATCAACGTTTAGCGGAAGCATAAAAGTAACCCAACATGAGTATAAGTATGTAATGTCATAAACGTTTAACAAAGCATTCACGATCCTTGTCCACAACGACTGCGCCTCCCGTGCAAGCTCCATAAATACCTAAGGTCCTGCAAGGCATGTAACAGAGAGTCAACAACTAGTTGAGCGAGTTCACAGTGGGTTGTTTAGTAATAATGTTCGTTTCATAAATCGTTTGTTTGTTTAGTAACCCATGTATCGTCATCAATTACATCGCGGCCCTCCAGGCATGTTTGCGAAGATTAGTGGGGGTTTCCCATGTATTGTAGACTAGTTTTATTTGTATCGCGGCCCTCCAGGCATGTGTGCGAAGATTAGTATAAGTATCGCGGCCATTCCAGGCATGTTTGCGAAGATTAGTATAAGTATCGCGGCCATTCCAGGCATGTTTGCGAAGAACAGTTTCAGTATCGCGGCCCTTACAGGCATGTTTGCGAAGAGTAGTATAAGTATCGCGGCCATTCCAGGCATGTTTGCGAAGAACAGTTTCAGTATCGCGGCCCTTACAGGCATGTTTGCGAAGAGTAGTGGGGGCTTCCCCATGTATCACTAGTCTAGCAGTATCTAAATGTGACCTTTCCCAACCAAGGCCAGAAATCCATAATTCCCAATAATAACGTAAGTACAGATAATCATCCAGTCCCATTCCCTACCCCGGGAATCCCATGCCTTGGTAAGAGTGTGAACTCACTTTGTTTTGCTCGGTATGCTAAGTGTATGCTCGCAAGTAATCAATCACGTCCTAAAGTATGCACGTATGTGAAATCAGTTTGTGTTTCAGTTGTTCATGTATAAGCATGTAACACGTAATCACAATCATACAAGTCATGTTTAACATATAACAGCTGTTAAATATTCCAGTTAACACTTAACAGAATTAACTCAAGTTACAGCACAGATCAGCTATCCGGCAAAACACACATGCTGACGAAACACAGATAATGGCGAAACACAGATAATTGGCGAAACACATTCAGTTTCGTCGTGGCCTTGTTTGGCGAAACAGGATTCTAATTCGTCGATGACTCTTGGCGAAACACATTCTGTTTCGCCGGGAGTCCTGTTTCGTCGGATGTCTGTTTCGCAGACATCAGTTACAGCAGATACAATCAACACAGAAACCCTAATCATTTTAGCAGCCGTCAACAATAACAGAAATCATATGGAGATCAATGTGCTCATAGAATCATCATACTCAATCATCAAAGAATCATCGTCTAGCATAAACCCTAGTTTAAGTGTACAACATATGGATCAACATACAATATCATATCGTCAATCCCTATCAAGATACCAATGTGTATTCAGAATCAGAACATATTAACAACATCCAGAACCGAGTATTCGATCCTATCAAGTTTCGCATAGAACTATTTATATCCGACTACATCATACATATCGAAATCTATACCGTCATCATGCTCTTATAATCACAGCAGTAACACACATCAAACATATACACAAGCCTGAATCGAGATATTACGGAAACATGAAATCGATTAACAAACATATACTAACCGATTTGAGATGAACAAACAAGGATTCGAGACCTAGGGTTGATGGTGAATGATGGTTGTGGCCGTCGCACAGAAGGGAGAGTGTTCTAGGGTTCCAACTTTTGCCAAAGATGTGAAATAAAGGTCTTTACACGCTAATATACCCGATTTAACGTGCTGGGCCCGAACTGGGCTTCGGCGAAACTGGGCTCGGCGAAACTGACCTGTTTCGTCGAGTGGATGGTTGGCGAAACAATCTGTTTCGTCGAGAGTGGTTATGGCGAAACACATATTGTGTTTCGTCGAGTTGTTCAGGTCTCAAACAGTTTACAATTAATCATGCAGTCAAGTACTTACACCTTATCACTCAAATAAAATCAAGATTATCATCTTAACTATAATTTAGTGTTCACAATCCAGGTAAATAATTCGTGTAAGCAATAATCTAGACAGTCAACGTGCAATAAATGCGAATAAAGGATGTCGGAATTTCGAGTTGTCACATTATCCCCAACTTGAAAGAAATTTCGTCCCGAAATTTAGCATGCGGTTACTGAGGAAGCTAATAGTGTGACGTTGTTTACCTGTTTCGTATCGCGGCTCCCCGAGCATGTATGCGAAGATTACTGGTTTTCCTGGGGTGTCACATTAGCCCCCCGTTGATTTGGAATTTCGTCCCGAAATTCTGTATTGGTAGCTTCAGCCTCAGTAGTAGTTGCATTGGTTCCGAATAACTGGGGATATTTGAGTTCCATTTGATCTTCACGCTCCCAGGTGAACTCTGGGCCGCGGCGGGAGTTCCAACGAACTCGTACAAGAGGGATTTTCGTGTTCTTGAGGACCTTAACATCCCGGTCCGTGATTTCAACAGGTTCCTCGACGAAGTGCAACCGCTCGTCGATAGTGAGTTCCTTTAAGGGAACTATGTGGGTCTCATCTGACGTACACTTCTTCAGATTCGACACGTGAAAGACGTTGTGAACTGCACTGAGTTCAGGTGGTAAGTTCAATCTGTAGGCCACTTTGCCTATTTTTCTCAATAACCTCGAAAGGTCCAACATATCGTGGATTGAGTTTGTCGCGTTTGCCAAAACGAACCACACCCTTCCAGGGCGAAACTTTGAGTAGCGCTCGATCCCTAACTTGGAATTCGAGTAGTTTCCTGTCTTTATCAGCGTATACTTTCTGACGGTCACGAGCTGCCGCCATGCGTTGTCGTATGAGCAATCTTTTCAGTAGTGTCAACTACCATTTCTGGACCTGTGATCTGACTGTCTCCCACCTCTGCCCAACAGAGAGGTGACCGGCATTTACGTCCGTAAAATGCCTCGAATGGTGCAGCTTTAATGCTGGAGTGGTAGCTGTTGATGTAAGAAAATTCCACAAGTGGCCGATGTTTTTCCCAACCATTGCCAAAGTCAATTACGCACGCCCGAAGCATGTCTTCTAGAGTTTGAATGGTGCGCTCAGACTGCCCATCCGTCTGAGGGTGATAAGCTGTGCTCATGTCTAAACGAGAGCCAAAAGATTTGTGCATTGCTTGCCATAGTTCTGAAGTAAATCGTGCGTCACGATCTGAGATGATGGAGGTGGGCACACCGTGCCTCGAAATAACTTCCTTAAGATATATGTCTGCTAGTGTGGAGAACTTATCCGTTTCCTTGATTGTCAGTAAGTGAGCAGACTTAGTGAGTCGATCCACGATCACCCAAATAGTGTCATTTCCGCGCTGAGATCTAGGTAAGCCAGTAACAAAATCCATGGAAATTTGTTCCCATTTCCATTGTGGTATCTCAGGTTGCTGGAGTGGGCCTGATGGTTTCTGATATTCTGCCTTGACTCTCGCACAAGTCAAGCATTTGCTAACGTATGTGGCTATGTGGGCCTTCATGCTAGGCCACCAGTATGTAGTCTTAATATCGTGGTACATTTTATCCGAACCAGGGTGTACCGAGTAGCGAGACTTGTGTGCTTCATCCATCACAAGCTCTCGTAGGTTGCCATAGTGCGGGACCCAAATGCGTCCTGTGACGTAGGAAGCACCATCTTCCTTCTGTTCTAAGCGTTGCCTTGAGCCGCATAGGGCTTCAGCCCTGACGTTGTCTGGTTTCAATGCTTCTACCTGAGCATTTCGTATCTGGGAAGGAAGACTAGACTGTATAGTGAGTTGTAAAGCTCGCACGCGCTTAGGCGCGGTGTCCTTTCGACTGAGGGCGTCAGCCACAACATTGGCTTTGCCTGGATGGTACTTTATAGTACATTCGTAGTCGTTCAGTAATTCGACCCATCGTCGTTGTCGCATATTCAGTTCCTTCTGTTTGAAGATATGTTCAAGGCTCCTGTGGTCAGTGTAGATAGCACATTTAGTGCCGTACAAGTAGTGTCGCCATATCTTAAGTGCAAAAACAACCGCTCCCAATCTCTAAGTCGTGTGTATTGTAATTCCGTTCGTGACCCTTAAGTTGGCGCGAAGCATAAGCAATAACTTTATCCCGTTGCATCAATACACATCAAAGACCCTGGATAGATGCATCGCAGTAAACTACAAAATCGTCCGTGCCTTCAGGCAATGAGAGGATAGGTGCGCTACAAAGTCTATCCTTTAAGTGCTGAAACGCTGTTTCCTGTGCATTACCCCAACGGTAAACAACACCTTTCTGTGTCAGTAGTGTAAGCGGCTGTGCGATCTTTGAGAAGTCTTTGATGAACCGTCTGTAATAACCCGCCAAACCCAAGAATTGGCGTATTTCAGTTGGTGTACGAGGCGCAGGCTAGTTCTTGATCGAATCCACCTTGGATGGATCGACATGAATCCCATCCTTGTTCACCACGTGGCCTAAGAAGTGGACTTCACGAAGCCAGAAGTCACACTTGGAAAACTTAGCGTATAGCTGTTCCGTTCGAAGAAGTTCCAAAATAAATCGTAAGTGCTGCTCGTGTTCCTCCCGATTCTTCGAATAAATCAGGATGTTGTCAATGAAAACAATAACAAACTTGTCGAGATAGGGTTTGCAAACCCTGTTCATAAGATCCATGAAAACCGCAGGCGCGTTTGTCAACCCGAAAGGCATGATCAGAAACTCGTAGTGGCCGTAGCGTGTTCTGAACGCTGTTTTGGAGACGTCCTCACCCCGGACTCTCAGTTGATGATACCCTGACCTTAAGTCTATCTTGGAGTAGTAGCTCGACCCTTGCAGCTGGTCGAATAAATCATCTATGCGCAGAAGAGGATAACGATTCTTGATCGTCACCTTGTTGAGTTCACGATAATCTATGCACAGACGAAAGGTACCGTCTTTCTTCTTCACAAATAATACTGGAGCTCCCCAGGGCGAAGAGCTAGGACGTATGAAACCCTTTTCCAAGAGTTCCTACAATTGCTTAGACAGTTCATCCAGTTCCGTTGGAGCTAAGCGATAAGGTGCTCGAGCTATGGGTGCTGTTCCTGGAGCGAGCTCGATCTGAAATTCGACCTGGCGATGAGGCGGTAACCCAGGTAATTCCTCGGGAAACACTTGAGGAAAAAAAATCGCGTACTACAGGAATATCTTCAATCTTTTTCTCTTTCTTCGATGTATCTGTAACGAGTGCTAAAACAGCTGTGTGGCCCTTTCGTAAGCACTTCTGAGCCTTCAAAAAGGAGATGATGCCACTCAGGACACCACTCTTGTCGCCTTGAACTTCGAGAGGTTCTTTGTCAGAACGAGGAATACGAAAGATCTTCTCCTTGCATAGGATCTCGGCTTGTTGTTGGGATAACCAGTCCATACTAATGACGATATCGAAACCATCATAACTTTGGGGTCATTCCTAGTATCACCCTGACCAATCACGAACACTCGACCCCTGGCACCATTGCCGTCGTTATTATCCCCATTGTTGCCTCCATTATTGTTCCTGTTTCTTTGATTGGGGTCCTGATTCTGGTTCTGGTTCAACCGTGGGCAGTGTCTTTTGAAGTGACCTTCAGCATCATCTGATAACATCCCTTGTTACCCTGCTGTTGTCGCCGATTCTATAGATCTTGTGGCTGTTGTTGTTGGTTCTGGTTTGCAGGACGTAAGTTTCTACCATCTTTGGTTCCATGACCAAGCTTGTTTCATTATTGACAATGATTGCGTTTGCACTGCCCGCTGTGGTGCAAGTTACATCGTTTGCGCTTAGGGTGGTTTCCCCTGTATCCACCCTGCCCTTGACTACTAAAAGGTTGCTGACCAGGACTTTGGCTGTCATTGATCTTTCACTGCTGTGCCTGGGACGGAATCGTAGTCGAACCCTTGCTAGAGGTTCCATCCCACTTTCATTAGTTGTCACTGAGGGTAGCAGAAGTAGTTGAAGTAGTAGCGCTGATACGTTGAGGCAGCTTGTTCTGTTCCACTGCCCGGTCTGTGAGACGATGAGCAAGATGAGTAACATCTTGAATAGTAGCAAGTTTAGCCGTCATCACATAGTTTTGAATTCCTGGTACTAAACCCTTGAGGTACAGCTCAAAGCTCTTTATGGGAGGATCCACCATAGTTGGACACAAATTGTCAGTTTGTTGGATCGTATCGTGCACGCTTCTATCTCTGACCCCGTCATCTTCATGTTAAAGGACTCCACTTCCAGCTTGTGGATGGCATCATAACTACCGTATTCACGTTTGATCAGTTCCTTAAAATCATTCCATGGGGTGGCATTAGCAGCCGCCAGCTCCAACATCGTAATCTTGCGCGTTCCACCAAGTTTGCGCAGTGCCTTCGAGAATATCAGTGGCATATTTCGCCTTACGAGCCTCGGGTCATTCACACACTCGAAGACCGATTCGAGTTCCTCGAACTAATGGAGGAGTCCAACAGCTCCTTCAGTGTCGCTGAAAGTAGTAGGGCGACAGTCCATATAAGTCTTGTATGTGCATACAGGTGGCTGAGCGTGTTGACTTGTCGTGTGCGTAAGAGTAATCAAAATCAAGCACAAGTGTTGAGTTACAAGAGTAGGATCTAAAAATCCTAGAGTAAGTGGTGATGGCAGGTTACACCTCCTGTCTGGGCAGCTGCGAGTGCTGCAGTAACTTGTTCAGTGATCGAAGCCGCCAACTGGGCTTGAGTTAGGTTAACGCGTCCACACATGATCTTGACATCAAGGAGAACATGTGGGTGAGAGGTTCGCGAATAGTGCGAAGAGAGTGAGCATACAAGTATTCTCAAGCAATAACGTGTAGTAGGTTCTGTAATCTGAGCACACCACGAGCAAAGTTCTATGTAATTCTAGCATGTAGGTAATGTAACATGAATAGTAATACCTATGGTGTTGAGCCTTGCACGTGGAGCGAAGCGTCGTTGTGGATCGTTGAGAGCACTGTTCTGGTTATAGTCTGGTTTTAACAAAATCGTTTTCCCTTTATTAAAACCGAGTTCTCTATAACCAATGGCTCTGATACCAATCTGTCACACCCCCAAAATCCACACGCGGAGCATCACCGCTTGGAGGCGTGACTGACCAGGATCAAGCCACCAATCATATTGAACATTTAAGTAATAAGTAAAAGTAGATGTAATTCAACCAAACCAATATGAAAGGTGTTTCAAAACATAAGTATAATATCAACGTTTAGCGGAAGCATAAAAGTAACCCAACATGAGTATAAGTATGTAATGTCATAAACGTTTAACAAAGCATTCACGATCCTTGTCCACAACGACTGCGCCTCCCGTGCAAGCTCCATAAATACCTAAGGTCCTGCAAGGCATGTAACAGAGAGTCAACAACTAGTTGAGCGAGTTCACAGTGGGTTGTTTAGTAATAATGTTCGTTTCATAAATCGTTTGTTTGTTTAGTAACCCATGTATCGTCATCAATTACATCGCGGCCCTCCAGGCATGTTTGCGAAGATTAGTGGGGGTTTCCCATGTATTGTAGACTAGTTTTATTTGTATCGCGGCCCTCCAGGCATGTGTGCGAAGATTAGTATAAGTATCGCGGCCATTCCACGCATGTTTGCGAAGATTAGTATAAGTATCGCGGCCATTCCAGGCATGTTTGCGAAGAACAGTTTCAGTATCGCGGCCCTTACAGGCATGTTTGCGAAGAGTAGTATAAGTATCGCGGCCATTCCAGGCATGTTTGCGAAGAACAGTTTCAGTATCGCGGCCCTTACAGGCATGTTTGCGAAGAGTAGTGGGGGCTTCCCCATGTATCACTAGTCTAGCAGTATCTATATGTGACCTTTCCCAACCAAGGCCAGAAATCCATAATTCCCAATAATAACGTAAGTACAGATAATCATCCAGTCCCATTCCCTACCCCGGGAATCCCATGCCTTGGTAAGAGTGTGAACTCACTTTGTTTTGCTCGGTATGCTAAGTGTATGCTCGCAAGTAATCAATCACGTCCTAAAGTATGCACGTATGTGAAATCAGTTTGTGTTTCAGTTGTTCATGTATAAGCATGTAACACGTAATCACAATCATACAAGTCATGTTTAACATATAACAGCTGTTAAATATTCCAGTTAACACTTAACAGAATTAACTCAAGTTACAGCACAGATCAGCTATCCGGCGAAACACACATGCTGACGAAACACAGATAATGGCGAAACACAGATAATTGGCGAAACACATTCAGTTTCGTCGTGGCCTTGTTTGGCGAAACAGGATTCTAATTCGTCGATGACTCTTGGCGAAACACATTCTGTTTCGCCGGGAGTCCTGTTTCGTCGGATGTCTGTTTCGCAGACATCAGTTACAGCAGATACAATCAACACAGAAACCCTAATCATTTTAGCAGCCGTCAACAATAACAGAAATCATATGGAGATCAATGTGCTCATAGAATCATCATACTCAATCATCAAAGAATCATCGTCTAGCATAAACCCTAGTTTAAGTGTACAACATATGGATCAACATACAATATCATATCGTCAATCCCTATCAAGATACCAATGTGTATTCAGAATCAGAACATATTAACAACATCCAGAACCGAGTATTCGATCCTATCAAGTTTCGCATAGAACTATTTATATCCGACTACATCATACATATCGAAATCTATACCGTCATCATGCTCTTATAATCACAGCAGTAACACACATCAAACATATACACAAGCCTGAATCGAGATATTACGGAAACATGAAATCGATTAACAAACATATACTAACCGATTTGAGATGAACAAACAAGGATTCGAGACCTAGGGTTGATGGTGAATGATGGTTGTGGCCGTCGCACAGAAGGGAGAGTGTTCTAGGGTTCCAACTTTTGCCAAAGATGTGAAATAAAGGTCTTTACACGCTAATATACCCGATTTAACGTGCTGGGCCCGAACTGGGCTTCGGCGAAACTGGGCTCGGCGAAACTGACCTGTTTCGTCGAGTGGATGGTTGGCGAAACAATCTGTTTCGTCGAGAGTGGTTATGGCGAAACACATATTGTGTTTCGTCGAGTTGTTCAGGTCTCAAACAGTTTACAATTAATCATGCAGTCAAGTACTTACACCTTATCACTCAAATAAAATCAAGATTATCATCTTAACTATAATTTAGTGTTCACAATCCAGGTAAATAATTCGTGTAAGCAATAATCTAGACAGTCAACGTGCAATAAATGCGAATAAAGGATGTTGGAATTTCGAGTTGTCACAATTAGGTTATGGTACCATAGGATCTGACAAATCCCGTCAGACTGCACCCATGGTTATGTGTGGGGGTTATGTGGGTAACGACCGACTCTATGATTGTTAACTTACCCTTTGGTGGTTTGTTAATTCGAGTTGAACGAGGGACGAGTTGCAAAGGTTTGGATGTTATTAGTGAGTCGACCAAAAGTAGTTTCACAATTAAAACGAGAACGAATTTTGGGTCGATTTGAAACGATTTTGAACAAGTTAAACGATTTGAATGAACGATTGGTTTTGGGATGTGATTAGGTAATGGGACGGGTGTAACATGATAAAAGCATGGTAGATACACCGCTAGTACTTCTTATATATAAGTGCTTTTATCATATTACATTCCGTGGCATTATTTAGTTCACTTGGGCAAACGATTTTGAGACAATGTCACACAACGAGGTTTTCTAAATGATATAAACCATACGAGTTTTTACGAGATGTTTTACGATTTGGTCTACTTAAACAAATGTTTTTGGGTTAAAAATCATGACTACGAGATTTTATAAACTATAACCAACTTGATTTAATTTGGTTAATTATGTTGCAATACACTTTTCAAAACAAGGTTTGTAACTTTTGACTCTTGTAGTCTAATAAGGTACTGCAACATGCAAACGTGCCATGAATCCGATACTTTCATAAAACCTATGTGCTCGCCAACATTTCTTTGCTGACTTTGTTTTTACATATGTTTCAGGTGGTGTTGAATGATGTTGATTGCTCGGATGCATGTTCACATAGGATCTGGACGAGGCCTTAGTGACATAATAACAATGATAGACGATGTGTATCTTGTTTGTTTTGTTTTAAGACAATGTAAATTATCTAATGAATCAATAAAACGAAACTTTTGAATACCAAGGTTGTGAAACAACAATTCTGCCACTCCACTCCCCGACGTTTCCACCGCGGTTTCGTTGTTTTAACGCGGTCGGGGTGTGACATAGAATGACTTGAATGATGAAAGAAAATGGAGATGGTGTTAGGGTGTTCTTGGCCGTGAGCAAGGGAGGGAGAGAAGAGTGGATGTGTTTGAAATTGTGTTGTTGGAGAATGATAGGATTATGTTGGTGATAATGTTTATATAAACTTCAAGTAATATATCCTTCCATCAAACAATTCTTTTAACCGTCATTCTATACACTAGCTTAATTAGACATGGGGACATGTGGGTCCCCATGTGTTGACCGCCAAAGCCTGGGAGGGGGGGGGGGTTGTTGATCAAAGTTAGAAGTTGAGGGGCTAAGGTGTAAGTTTATGGGTTTAATGTAAGGATATATGTGTTTAAGTGTTTTAGAGTGTTTTATGACCATAACTAGCTGAATAACACTAAAACAATGCTTCTAGTTCATTTTTGGTGTTTTGGTAATGTCCGGTTAATTGTTCGGTTGTTGGTTCGTTAAGGTGCTATCTTGTGTAATTTATAAGGTATGAAGTACCTTTTGTGTTATGATTTCAATCCTGACACTTTACAAGTTATTCTGGATGTTTTATACTACTTTCTGCATGTTATTTTAACTTGTAATTGCTGAATTTTGTTGAAAATTGCTGAATTTGTTGCTTATAGTGCGTTTCAGACAGTTTTTAGTGCTTGTTTAAGTTTCCGGAAAGTGATAAGATAAACCCTTGTTCTCCCACTTGGGATTTAATATATTTTTAATGTCGGGCCTACATCTAAGTCCTAAATCTACTGTTTAGTTGAGAACTGAGGCTGTGCTGACACAGTTTGTCTAACCGGTGAGTTTTCTAAGTTTTTCGACGCAACACTTAAATTGTTTAACATGCATGATTTTAAATATATGACATGCAAGCATAAAATGTTGACATTAAAACACATAATTACATATAATAAATAATTAATAAAATAGTTCAGAAGTTACTAGATTTGTGTCGTTTGTCACATACTCCCCCCGTTAAAAGAATTACGTCCCGAAATTCAAGCTGAGTTATCCCTTGCAGAAGTTTCCTCGAACAGGTGGGGGTACTTGGCTTTAAATTGATACTCACGTTCCCAAGTATACTCGGGCCCATGTCGAGAGTTCCAACGGACTTTGACTAATTTGATGCGACTCCTCCTTGTTTTTTGGAGCTTCTAGTCCATAACCTCAGCAGGTTCTTCTGTGAATTGGAGTTTGTCGTCAATATGTACCTCATCCGCAGGGATGATAACCGTTTCTTGTGTTGGACTCTTCTTGAGGTTTGACACGTGGAACCTATCGTGTACCCCATTTTGTTCCTCCAGTAGCTTTAACTTGCAAGAAACAGTACCGATCTTTTCCAAGATCTCAAATGGTCCAATATATCTTGGATTTAGCTTTCCAAATCTTTCTACATCCTTCCAAGGTGACACTTTTAACAAGACTTTGTCTCCTACCTTGAAAGCTAACGGTTTTTGCCTTCGGTCGACGTAGCTCTTTTGTCGATCACGAGCCGCCTTGATATGGTCTCGGATCTGAAAGATTTTATCGGTCGTCTCTTGGACTAGTTCAGGATCGATCAATTGTTTGTCCCCGGCTTCCACCCAACATAGCAAAGAATGACACTTGCGACCATAAAGAGCTTCGAACGATGCGGCTTGTATGCTTGTGTGATAACTGCTGTTATAGGAAAACTCAACCAAGGGTTGACTATCCTAATTGCTGCCTAAGTCCCTTACACATGTAAGAAGCATGTCTTCAAGGGCTTGTATGGTCCGTTCACTCTGGCCGTCGGGTTGTGGATGAAAGGCAGTGCTTAGATCTAGGCGAGATCTAAAGGCCTGCTTGAAAGATTGCCAAATCCTTGATACAAAACGACCGTCTCTATCTGAAATTATTGAAATAGGCACTCCATGACGAGCCACTGTAACACCCCGACCGCGTAAAACACAAACCGCGGCGGAAACGTCGGGGAGCCATGTCACAAAACTATTGTTTCACAACAAGTATTTAAAGTTTTGTTTTATTGAATTAGTATGTTACATTGTCTTGGAAATAGAAACACATAAACACTACAATTGTCTTTCATGTTTTAAAGTCACTAAGGCCCGCGTCCAATCCTATGTGAAGCATGGATCATATCATCAAACATTGGCTCCTGAACCATATGTGAAAAGACAGTCAACATAAAAAGCTGGCGAGTACATAGGTTTTGTGAGTGTGTTAAATTCATGGCTTTGATATATATTGCAATACCTCATCCGACTACGAGAGTCGATAAGTGAAAACCTTGTAGCCATGAGTCTTGACCAACACATTTCTTTTGTAAAACTGAGTAGTAAATCGATTTAAAAGAAAACTTTGTATGGTTTATATCTTTAAGTGAAAATCGTTGCGTGACATCGTTTGAAAACATTTGTCCAAGTGATTCAATAATGCAACGGTATGTAATACGATAAAAGCACTTATATATAGGAAGTACCAGCATCGTATCCACCATGCTTTTATCAAATTACACATGTCTCATTATCTAATCACTTACCATAAACCAATCGTCCATTGTACGTGTCATAAACCATTCGTCCGTGTTATATAACCAATCGTCCGTATTATAAACCATTCATCTATGTTATAAACCAATCATCTGTGTTATAAACCAATCGTCCATGTTTTAATTGTGAAAACTTTTGGTCGTTCTTTAATGAATACATTCAAACCTGTGTTAACTCATCTAGACCACCAAAGGGTCTCTTTAAATCGACTAACAAACCACCAAAGGGTTTGTTAAAATAAACGGTTTCTGTCGTTCCCTAAACTTGCACCAAATCCAGTGGACGGTCTGGTAACGGGATTGTCAGTCCTATGGTACGATAACATACTACTGGCCAGCTCGGCCAAAGCTAATGAATCTCATTCGTGTCATGGATAACGCACCAACAAGTTTATCACATTATTGAAATCGTATTGTTTATATAAACCATCGACTTTGTTTTGAAAATTTGAAAACAGTTTAGCACATATGAGACTCCCCAAAACCTTTAGAAAGCATAAAAGAGGGGATATATGTACTCACTTGGGATTGCAAAAGTGTCCTTGATCAATAGAAGAAACAAAGCTCAAGTGTGTCCTAATGTGTCGGATAACTATGTTAGTGTAAGGGGACTTTAATCGAAGAATTCAGGTAGAATGAAGTCTTATAAACCAAACGAGTGTTGGAACTCATATGATATGGTTTAACAAACTTAACATTCTGATTTGGAATGGATCCTAAGTGCTTTTGACCCGTTAAAGTAGTTTACGCGATTTAACGGGCCATTTGCATAAATGTATGTTCGGATGGTTAAATACGTTTTATGACAAGTCTTATATGCCAAAACATGCTTGATTATGTTGCAACATTAGTTTATATGTAAAAAATCTGGTTACTTATGCTTAAAACAGATTTATGCGCAAAAAGGGCATTTTGGTCATTTTTAAGAACATAGAAGCGACTTATCATAACACTAACCAAACAACGTGACAATAAGGTATAACCTCAGTAGGTTATTCCCTATGCAACTATGGTCATAAATATGTGTTTGGTCGGATCCTAAGATCGACCAAACGGGTCGGATTCGAAAGTCAAAGCGGTGGCCAAGATCGCTCAACTTACGACCCTAATAAAGCACTAAACTTGAAGTGACGAGTTTGACATGTCAAAAAATGTCTAACTAAGTTATAAAACTGATTTGGTATCAAAACTTGGTGTTTTGATACCCGCAAATAGTTTCATCGTAAAATGCACATTATTTGTATCTTTGACCGAAACTTTGACTCGTCACTTCGACTAGTAAACGTGGTAATCAGAAGGTGAAATCGCAAGGGATTATAACCATCGTGATTACGATCACATTGCAAAGTTCAATTGAACTTTGACTTGAACAATTAAGGTAAGAACCGAAAGTCAAAACAAGCTAAAATAAAGAACAAGACTAAGGAAGAACACTTACTTGTGTTCTAGGAAGATAAGTATTGTATCATACATGTCTCATATATTAACTGTCAGATCATACAATACTTTGAGCGTTGCGTCTAATTGATTAGTAAGCTCACCGGTTAGATAAGCTGTGTCAGCATGTCTGTAGAAAACAATCCGACAATAGAATTAGGACTTAGAAGTAGGTCCAACGTCAAAAATACAATGGAAACTAAGTAGGTGAACAAAGGTTAATATAAACACTTTCCGGAAGCTAAAACTGACACTAAAAAGTACCCGAAATGCACTTTAAATGCAGAATTCTGCAGAAAAACAGCAAAAACAACAATTTAACATCAAAATATTATGCAGAATTAAGGTTTAAATGTTCAGAATAACTTGTAAAGTGTCACTAATGAAAACTGTCATAAAAGGTACCTTATATCTTACAAAACTGCGCAATTTAGCACTTTAACGAACCAATAACCGGACGAAGAACCGGACACTACCCAAAACACCAAAAATAGACTAGAAGCATTGTTTTAGTGATATAAAGCTAGTTATGGTGCTAGAACACATTAAAAATCATAAAAACACATAAACACACTTAACCTTCCAACTAACACCTAAACTTACATAAATAACCTTTAACTTCCAAACTTTTACACTTTACCCCCCCCCCCCCCTATGTTGACCAACCCCAAGGGAGGCCCACAACCTTTCCATTAAACAAATGATCTTTGTAAGTTAGATATTAAACATAATAACCAAAGGATATGTGAGTGTTGGAAGTTTATAAGTATAACCACAAGACTTATCTTCTCATTCTCACTTTCACAACTTTCACAACTTTCACTCATCTTTCTCTTCCTCTCTTCATTATGTAACGCCCACTTTTTCCAACATTCAAATATATTAAAAATAACACACTAATTTTTAAAATTTTTTTTGCATGACCCATTGGTATTATAAAAAAAATCCCCTGCTTTTAACCATCATCATTCAAATAAACTTCTACGACACTTTTTCAAAAGAGATAAAAGTTGTGACCATACTAGATCTAACACAAGATTTATGTCCGAACTACCCAAAAAGGTTTTAAAATTCAAACTACTTACGAACATCCTAAAACATAAAATTTACATTTACATAACAAAAGTTATTTGACCCATTCTAAAAGACGACTTTAACCGGAAGCGCATAAAGGGCGATGTAGTGTGGTGTGTTCGATCCGAGCTCGCATCATCATGAGTGGGATTTACCTATCATCCAAAACACCAATACATTTATTAGTTCGATATGCCAAGCAAAATTCAAGACTTTCATTTTCTCGTCAATATTCGACCCATTTACAAAGTTCATCATTTTGTCAACATCCTTATTGTAAATCATTCTTTTCATTCTAGCATATATCTCTTTATGCTCTTCTACATTTCTTTCGGAAACATTCAACATATAAACTTATCAATCCCTACATAATGGATCGATACCTACGCTATATCTTTAACACTCTTTCATCAATTCGACCCGTTATCAACAAGTCATTACATAAACCATTCCAACATTACTCTTTCCAACATTTTGACCCGCTTGAAGCAAGTCGTTACATGACTATTCACATTGCATCTCTATTCATCTTTCGATACTTAACTTCTCACAATTTTTAACATGAACCACCATGCACTTTACACTAAGGCTTTGATTCTAAAATTACCATTTGTAAATCTACATAAAAGATAAATGAAGTCCATATGAACTTACAGGAGTCGTCCGCTCATATTGCCTTTACTTGGTTTGATTCCCCTCCTTTCTTCGACCCTATAAGGTGCATTATATACGCATTTAGCTTTCTCATTATTCATCACTTACGCACATTTACATCATTTACCATAACGTTCATTATTCACATTTATTTTTCATACCATCATTAGATCATCAATACTTCAATTTCTCGTGTTCATACATAACAATTTCAACTTAAACATTTCATCGAACACCTTATGTGCGTACTACTTAACTAGCACAATATATAAACATATTAAGCACATTCCTACCAAGTCTTTCTAAAATCATGGCAATACATCATAAACACATAAATTCATCGAATATTCAGATTTCTTTAACATCAATAAGCATAATTCAGGTTCATATCTCATACTACATCTATCATTACTTCAAAACCATCATAAATTTCATGTGGGTTTCATACATAAATGGGTTTACATGAAAACATCAATATAATTCGAATTTCATACTTCATTCAAGTCTTATGGACTAATTATAACCTTCTATCATCAATATTTTTACATACATTCACGGATTGCACAAAAGCCACCAAATCAAACATCACTAAATCACAAATTTCGACTTACTAGATGTTGGAGATACCCAAGTGATTAACATTCCTAGTTCATGCATACGATTAACCTTCAATTTCCCTTTCAATTTGATGGATTTTGGGTTGTTAGGGTTTTGATTCTTCTGGCTCTTTCCCCTTTCTCGATCGCACGCCCCAGAACCAAAACACTAACGTTCTTTCTTTTCTTCTTTTTTTAAGTGTTTTAATTCCATAATTTTCATTTCCACCCCTCATTCTTTTAGAACATGCCACTTTCCTCACATTTACATACTAACTTAGTTAACTTTCAGGTATACATAAAATCTAGACTTACTAAAACTTATAAAACTTTATAAATGGTAATAAAATTATTTACCATTTCTTTTCCGTCAAAATATTGTGAATATAATTTTTTTATAATATGACATACGAAATTTGGGGTGTTAATATGACATACGAAATTTGGGGTGTTACAAGTCTACCCCCCCCCCCTTAAAGAAGGTTTCGTCCCCGAAACCGGAATACATACATTCTGACGAGTTTATCTGTATCCATTCGTAATTTCATACCTCGAACTTCGATAAAAGCTTTCATTCGATCATCCCTCGTGGTGAATCAGTCGTTACTATTCTAAACTTGTCTAATACATTTGGTCATTCAATCTTGTATGAATCAAAGCGATTCTATTACATTATTTCATGATCATCGTTCAATTGTTCAAGCTGATTTCTTAAAACTTATCTGACACATTATTCATTCCCGCATACCTCTAACATCTACTTAGGGGAAAATAATTATCATAATATTCATACTTGTTCATTCCTATTCATTCATATAAAATCACAATTCAAACATCATTCAATAGTTTCTAATTATTTAGCTTCTACATACTCCCCATCCTTTCGAGGACAATATCAAGCAAAATCTCTTTCATGTCACTTGCTTGATAGCTCTTTCCATATTTTTCTTGCAATAACTACGTATAATCTTTACCCGAGACCAATATTTCTTTCACTGATGATCTATCATAACTGCATGGTTAACCACAACTTGATGTATATGGTTATACAAATCGTAAACATACTATCTTGCTCTAATCTTTTACCGTCTATCCTGTCACACCCTGGCTTTTACGGAAGCGTGGTTTATTTGGTGTGACTTCTTAATACCATAGCAACAATGTTTGAAAATGTCGACACTTAAGATAAGTTACAAACCATAATTGTTTTAAACGTGTTCATAGGACACCACAAAAGACTCTAAATAAAATGAGGTTTGGAAACATGTGACCCGTCCAGGAAAGGGTTACACCTCCCAAACCCTACGACCCTGGATGAAATCTTTATTAGTACGTAGCTTGACCCACATGCAGACACTTTCCAGATCCGATCAGTTCCCTGAAATACATGTAGTTTGAAAAATCAACAAAAGTTGAGCGAGTTCATGTATAAGTGAGTATGCGTAAACCTTTGAAATATGTTTGTACAAAAATCCCTGGTATGTAGCAATTAAGGAAAAAGAGATCACCAATGGGTTGCAAAGCAACTGGTATGTGTGAAATGGTCCGGGAAAACTCAAACCTAGCAGAGTTGCACCAGGCTTCCGGCTGTAAGACACAGTCATCTCTATGGGCCGCCCCGGCCTCATGGGTGTGGGCTCGTTACACCAAAATAGATCTATCACTAATGTCCCTCGGTCCTACTACGAGGATTAATGGCTTTAAGTGTCGTGCCCACCACTCACATGATCTAAGTAGTATGCCCTCCTTAAGCTAACCATACCATGTATAAAAATGTCCGTAATAATAGTAACATCTATTTCACCCCCGAAGTTGTAAAACTGAAAACAGTTAAGAGAAAAGGGGGACATGAACTCACTCTAGTGCGTCTCATGTATCGTAACGTTAACTCAAACTTGATCAGCTGCCTGACGACCTACAACGTACTAATGTCTATTAGACGAACGGGCCGTGCCTTGCTTTTGTATTTCGGGTTTGAGTTATGTTACTTTGTTATTGTTCCAAGTCATAACTTCTTGTTAAAATAATAATAATTATTTTAACTTAAGTTTTATATTTTAGGATTTCGGAATAATAGTTAGGCAACCATTTCGTGTTCATACTTCTCAAGTATTTTATATGTGTATTTCCTTCCCAAGGATGGGGTATTTATACATGTATTTTGGTGGTTCCGAAAATAATATATTTTTAAATTCCACTTAGAAAAATATATTTAACACATTTGTCGAAAACAATGTATTCCCAAAATATATATACTTTTCCCAAAAATAATATATTTTCATTCTTTGTGTCCAAATAATATTTACCCAAAATATATTCGTAAAAGTATTTCCGGAATTATAAAACGTGATGGCATTTTGCTAAGTTACATTATTTTGCCCTAAATAATATAACTAGTTCACAAAATAACAAATAATCACACAAGCGTTTTAATATAAAAATATATATATTCAAAATATATATCTATCCATTTTTATTTAAGAAAATCAACCTCCGACACTTGTATTTTGTTACAAAAATTATGGCGAAGTTTATATTCGAAACACAAGTTATAAAATATACTTGTAACCCTTGCTTGGAAAAATATTTTCTAAGTGTTGGAATTTTTAGAAAATTTCGCCAGAGTTTCCTTTGTAAACGGAGGTGTTCATGGTTATTAGTATATCATTTTCTTTTCAAAAATTCATTCAACAATCATCAACAATTCAATCTTTACATTACCAAGAGCAAAAATATATGTGTTACACACTAATCATGAACTTGATACTTTTTGAAAACGCGTAGTAACTTGGTAAGGCTTTTATTGGACTAGTTAGCTTCCCAAAACGTAATTATTCCTTTAAAAATCATTTTCTTACCAAAGTTTAGTGTTTACGAGTTGTAAACAATTTTTTTTACAAAAATTACCCTTTTGAACTCTTCTTGTAAATAAAATATTCTCATACTTGTCTTATTTCTAAAAATGGTGTAAGTGCTTGTAATAGTCATGATTTTCTAGAAACCGCTTCTCTAACTTGGTTTATTTTTAAAAATCTTGTATAAAGTTTGGATCAACATGATCATCCATCAACTTGTTCACTTATATTTTAAGAAAATCATTTTTATTCAAGTTCATGATTAAACTAGAAGGTGGTCATTTTATGTAGCACATAACCACTTTCTAATCTTGTTAAATCATATTACTAAATATTATTTAACAAGATTCATATGGTGATTAACATCTGTAAGTTCCGTAAACCGGATATTTCAATGATATCAAACTACACCAAGTTTGTGCGGAATCCAAACTTGATGTGATTCAAGAAATAAAATGAAAATCAACAGGAAATATGAACAATGAAGAACAAACCGGAATCACTTTCAATACTTGCACACGTTCTATTATTTGAATAAGCAAAACGTCTGGTACAAGTATTCTACCACCAAATCGCCTCTCTCACCCTCTCTATAGGAATTCTGTAACTATGAAGCTCCAAGAAGTTCAAAACCTAAAACAAGTCAAAAACTTATTTATATACATAGACAAGCCCATTTCCCACATGGGCTCCCCTTGGGCCTGCTTGGCCCACATGGCCTATAGCTTGGCCCAAGTGACCTCTAAAGGTCCAAAACCTAATATAAACTAACCCGGTACGGCCCAGTTCATAACCATAACCCGTTGTGTTAATTTGATGCGTCAGTCTCACTCTTCAGGGCCTAACAATCTCCCCCTAGACTGATGCCATCAAATTGTCTTCATAACATGAATTCAGCAACATCTTCAACGAAGTCTATGGTTATCGCTATGCTGCAGATGTTGTGGAAGTTCTTGACTTCTGAACTCTCAGCACTGGGTCTCTTTCTTCAGCTTTTATGGTTAGCTTCATATCAGGATCTTGATCAGCATTTGCTTGAAAATCTTGTCAAAAAGAATGTGAGAGGAGGATTCTCAGCAGCTCTTTTCTTCTGCAATCTTTGTCTTTCAATCAGTTTCATGGTACTTCTTCAAATGTACTTTCACTGTCAGACGGCGTTTCGTATCCAGTTCTTCTGACTCAGGTACATCTTGTAGTCATGCTTCAGGCTTCTTCAGCAACTAACAGCATCTCAGTTTCATCAACCTCTGTTCTTGATTGAAATCAAGTGTTGCACATGCTCAGAAATTTATAAGCAAACATTTCTATGCAACAGAGGAACGTACCACATGAACACTAGGTACATCCAAGTATTCGTACTCGGATTTCACAATTTAAATTCTTTCAGCTTTTTATGATCAGTCAAATCTTTAAGAACGGTTACATTTTTAATTTTAAGAAAAACAAATAAACACACTATTTTTGTATTTTTGAATTTTTTTTAATTTTTTTTAAGAACTAAAAACAAATAAGAACTCAAAATATAAACAACTACCATAATATACAATTACAATTGCAATGGGATCAAATCACGAGATTTTGGGCTTGACTTAACTTATCAACACTGATCTACTACCGAATGATCTAGACGATTGCCAGTATATTTGTCCACCTAAAGTCATCTCCCTAGACCTTTTTCATATGACTGCCTGTTACTTATTTTATCATGTTTTGATGTCTTAACATTGAACACCCAAACAAATACTAATCAAATCCCAGAGATATAAACAGCACACTCTGTAGATCCCAAAACGTATCCGGATCACAGTGGTTGGTTGTTTTAACCCATAACACCTATTGATTAGGTGTTTGAGATATGAAAAGTTAAGAAATATCAAAGATGAAGGGAAGCTAATGGATTAATGAATACAACAAGTGTTGTATTGAATCCAAACAATGAGATATAGCAATAAACAACCTTGGATATCAGATTTAAGCACTAGATCAGCAAGAGAAAGTAACAACACCAATATTCATTCAAGAGACAAAAGCTTAGCTAGGTTACAATGTGAAGGCTATTTATAGTGTTCCTGACTTGCCAGCAAATTTATAAATTTGCTGGAATCTTATCTACACTAGGTCAGGAAACTATCTTCTAGAGAATTACAAAATAAGCCCTTGTACATTCAAATTTGCTACAAACCACTATAAAACTAATCCAGCACAAGTATGAACGATCTCAAAAGTTCCAACAATATCCCCCCTAGATCGTTGCATACTTGTCTTCTCATTCTTCATTGATTTCCGCTGGATTCTCAGTAGCTTGCTTTTCAGGCTCTTTGGGATTGTCTTCGTTTGTTGACGTTTCGGGTGGTGCTTGAGTTTCGACTTGTGCGTCCGGAGTTGCTTGAGTGGTAACAGCTTCACAAATAGGTTGATCCTCCATAGTGGCCTCATATGTGGATGAGGCCGGATGTGATGATGTCGTGGTGGGTTCAGTTGAAGAAACAGGGGTCTTTTCTTTCTTATGTTCATGCTTCTTTTTCTTCCTTGCCTCCTTTTTCTTTTCTCCTTTTTCTTTTCTCTTTTCAATCCTGTCTACCAGATCCAGCATTTCCCTCTTTAACTTCCAGGCTCTTTCTACCGCTCTCTGAAATAGCATAGCTTCTTCAAGATTTGCATTTCCAGCTCCCACGTTTATGGAGCTTGCATTCAACATAGTTAGATCCGAGAGCCCAAACATAAACACATCCATAGGATCCAAGATCCGAATATCCACATTTTCGTTGGATCTTATCACAGCTTCGCCAGTCTTGCTATCATAGAACCATTTCTTGAAGTCTTTGAGTGCAACATGAATTTCTTCAGGTAGCTTAATTCTGGTGACAACTTTAGCAGGATTGATCACCCACGTCACCTTTCCTTTCCCTGTTACTGGATCTATGGTAGTTTTTGAAACTCTTCGCCTTGGACGCTGAGGCCTGTGATTAGGGAAGTCTTTGTTGCATTCTTTAGCGACCAAACGCTCAAAGTCTCCTCCAACGCTTCTTTCTTCATGATTTAGAATGTCCAGACGGCCCAGCTCACGTAGATCCCACCTGGGAAGAGTAAAGAGATCAAAACCGGTCTGAAAGTACTGGATCACGCCACCTCGTCTCTTAACAACAAACATTCCTCTCAGGTTGTCGTACTTCCAGCTTATGATCCTGTCAGTAGCTTCACTCTTTTCAACGGTTATCACCTGGTAAAAATCAGGGAGTCTTTCTCTCTCTTTCTTGAACCATTCTGGATGCTGGGGAGAGAATGTTTTTCCATCTTCTTGCACATATTGTACTTCTTCTTCTAGACCCCATTCAATAAATCTGGATGGCATGTCATTTCTATCAACTTCTTCTTCGTCACTTTCATTTCCTTCAGTCACTTTTTCCACCGATTCTAAACGCCTTTTCTTTGCTTCAGCCTCTTTTTCTTTTCGAGCATTTTCTTCTTCCACGAAACCCTCAAAGTCAAAGATTTCTTCAAAGGAAAACATGGGTTTTACTTTCATCTGCTCACACATGCCTCTCATCATTCTATACATTTTCTCCAACCCGGCTTGCTGAAACCTGATGAACTTGGACTGCTTGGCCACGTAGGCATTCATCTCCTTATTTTTCTTACGCTGATCTTTGATTTTCTCTCTTAAAATGTTTGTGTCGTTGACTTGATTTTTGAGAAGACAGATCTCCTTTGCCACAGATGGACTGGCGTTCTCAACAAGTTTATCGTAAAGCTCTTGGAAGGGACGAATCCTTTGAGGTGGGACTGGAGGCTTTGAAAACCTCGTTGGCTTTACAGGAGATACTTTGGAAGGGCCCTTGCTCGCTGAAGCTTCATCCGGATCTATTATCAAAGTGTCAACGAAGTCATTTAACGATTGAACTTCTTCCGTCACTATCACTGGTCTTTCTGTGGATGATATTTCCTTTCGCTTCAACTTCTTTTCTCTTTTCTCTTTTTCTTGCAAGGCTTGAATCGCTTTCAAATCTTTAATATGCTGGCGTTGTTCTTCTGACTCGCCCGCCCTTATGCCTGCCTCCATAAGTCGTTCAGTGCTTCCTGAAGCCTTTTTCTTTTTGGGTGGTTCGTCTTCAGCCACTTGTTTTTCTTTCCTTTTTCCTTTAGCACGTTCTTCTTTTGCAGCTGCTTCGGCTTGAGCGAGAGCATCTCGTTGCTGTTTTTCTTGAACAGCTTCCTTGTACTTCTTATAAGCTTCCTTTACTATTGGGAGTCTCTCTGCTCGTTACATCCAATCATGCAACATCACCCATTCATTAGTCTTTATCTCAGTGTACTGACGGCTTGTGAAGACGTGGAACTTGTAGAGATCTCCATCAGTTGGAAGATCTTTGTGTTGGCTATTTATCAGCATCTGAACGAATCTTGGATACATCGCCCACGTTGCTCCACTTACATTTTCAAGCAAGTATTTGAATATCAAGCCCGAGAGATTAAATTTCTGTTTGAGACACAGATTAAGCATGGCTACCGACCATTCCAAGTTCAAACCATCAAAGCCACCCTTTCGATGTGCCAGACTCGTAGAAATAACATGAACAATGAATCTCCAGTCTCTGGTGAGCCCTCCTCTCTTGATTTCTTTCTTTTGCCGGAAATCTCCAGGATAGCCCATCCCTCGAAAACCATCCAGGATATCATCTTGACTCAGGCTTAACGGATCTTGATCATTGTCTTGAAGCTTCAGAACCTGGCGTATCCTGTCTTCAGTCACCTCTACTCTTTTGTTGCAGACCGTTGACACTATTCCTCTTTTGTTGTTGATGGCTTCCGGTTTTGCGTTTTCCCATAATTGTTGTATGTGAAACTTGTACACTTTAACAGCTGTCTCCACAGCATAACCGATTCTGCTGGAATGCACCCATCTGGTTACATCATCAAAATCTTGAGGTACTTCATCTAGATTGATGCTCTGATTATGTTTCATCGTTTTATCCCACTCGAGAGTCTTCACCATTTTGCTCCTGAAACAACAAACGAGCTAAGTGAGAGAAACGTCAAGATAGAAACAAATATTTACAAGAGAGAATCTCGAATAAAGACAATATTCACCAGAATATTTACAAAAAGAAAATATAAATAAAAATAAGATCGCTGCCAGTCCAGTCATTGACATCACTGATACCGGATATCGGGATCAGAGACTAGATCAATCAACGAGTATAGATCATCGCTGACTTCGCTGGTTGATCAGACTCTGATTAACTTCGCTAAGTTCGCTAGTGGTCCGGTCAAATTTTGTCGGAGACAAAATCGGAACATGTGCAAGTTGTCTAGGTTAAATTCGCTAGCGAACATAGCGATGGCAAAGTTCCTTTTCCGGAAACGATTTACCAGCGAACACAATAGACCAAATCGCTACTCGAGCGAATTAGACTATTTTGCTGGGTGCTCGAACTCGCGTTCGAGACTTTTGAACATCCGTGACTAGGGGTTAAGTTCGCTATCATCGCCGTCAACATGATAAAATCGCTGTATTCAAAAGTTTCTTCTTAAACCCATTAAAAACCCTAACTGTTCATCACCGATTTAGTTAAGTTCAAGTAACGATCACGGATGAGTTCATTGTGAAACTATGTTTGATCGGTTCTTAAAAACAAACATTCAAAGCAAACCACAAGGATTTCGGGCAAAGATTATGGATTCAGAAATTCTAGGGCTTATGAACACATCAAACAGTCAAAGAAATTCAAACAATGTACAGTTTTACCGAAATTGTGAACCGATGACTAAGAATGTTGCAAATGATGATCAATCGAAGAATTACCTGATGATCCTTGAACGAAAATAAATCTTGTGTCGATTTGAGAGTGTGTCCGAAGATGAGGGAAAGAGAAGATGAAGAGGTTTTGTTTTTGAAAGATTTTAAAATTTGACGGTTACAAGATATTTATACACTGATATCCGTACCGGGCGAAATAGCAATTTCGCTGGAATCTTAATTTCGCCAACCACAAAAAAATTCAAAACAGTTTTAATTTCGCTCGTAAATTTCAAACTTTCTCGAAAAACGTGCCCATTTTTGTTTGAAAACGTTAATATATACCAAAAATTTACATAACAGAGAAAATTGGGCCATTTAGACTCCGAACTTCGAATTTTCTGCTCTGGGAGGTTTCATTTGATGCGGAGCTTCTTGAAACAATCGACGCTAGTGACTTACCTGCAGAGGATCATATCGCCAACACTTGCCAATTCCTTATTTATTATTATTATTATTATTAAATACTAACCAGGGCACAAGAAAAACTGCCAGTATGTTTGTCCGCTTAAATCCATGCATCCTTCTTTCAACGTGCCTTCGGTGAGCGCTTTTATCATGTTTTGGTAATATTGACAAGACTTCTATGGCCCCACACAAGCTATTGAGAATAGAAACATTACGCCCGTGAGTCCCACATCAGGACATACCCCCGCGATCAAGGTATGCACAAAGGTTCTTCATAACGGGTGAGTATATTGGATCCATTCATTTTCAACGATAGAACGGAGATCAGGTCTGTACTTTCGTACAACAGAGATTCCAAGATCTATCGAGGGCGAGACAGATAGTTCGGTGAACAGGTCAGTACTTTCGTACAGCAGAGAGACCGAAACTAATCCATCAAGAGGTTTCTGGCCACAAAAGGCACTTATTATGAAAGGGTTTGGCCTTTTTTTTTTTTTTTTTAAGGCGCTTATTATTGAAGGAATATCATAGAAGTTCTAGGTCAGCATGTATCTGGATGCAGCAGAAGACCAACTATGATACCCCCCGAATGGAAACCAATATAAAGACCCGAGATCTCAGACTTTGGCAATCTATCAACACAAGATTTAAGACCATTAAGCCATATGCCGCAACGTGTTACCCACAAGATGCGTAATGCCTGAGAGAAGCCAGAATCCTTGTGTAGATGTTATGTTTTGCTCCCTAACAGCAGTTTACTCGTCGGTATTGCTGAATCTACCGACACGTCGTTGCTTGGTACCCCGATTTCTTTTTGTTTTGTTTTCTGTTTTGCAGGAAATAGCAAAGCGTTAGCAATTTTCTATCATTTCCTCTAACAGGAGTCAAAAACAAGCATCTCGTTTTGATTTTCTGGAATATCCCCCCTAAAATCTTTATTTTCGAAAGTCCATTTGCCCGAAAATGAAATTTTAAGAATCAGAAAATCTTTTTGGTGGGCAACGCTGTACGATACTTGTTTTACTTTCAACAAACGGTTTTTTTTTTTTTTTTTTTTTTTTTTTTAACAAAAACTATGAACAGGGATAGTGTATTTACGAAAGTTTATGGACACAAGATTCATTTCCATTCAAGGAAATTTACCATTTCCAACCAGGTTACCAGCTGGTTGAATCGCGTTTTGTCGAAAGCTTTGGTGAAAATGTCGGCCCGTTGCTGGGTTGTATCCACTGGTACCACTTGAATGTAGCCTTTCTCGTACGCATCTCGAATTGCGTGAATACAAATTTCGATATGCTTTGTTCTGGAGTGGTGGATGGGATTCTTCACAATTCCTAGACATGCCTCATTGTCGATGAATATAGGAGTTTTCATGATGTTGATTCCATAATCCAACAACTGATTTTGTATCCAGAGAACTTGTGAACAGCAACTGTAGGCCGCGGTGTATTCTGCTTGAGCGGTTGAGGTGGACACAGTTGTCTGTTTCTTGCTTTGCCATGAGATCAGACGATTTCCCAAGAATTGACATCCTCCTGATACAGACCTGCGATCTACTTTACAACCTGCATGATCACTGTCAGAATAAGCAATAAGATCAAAATTGCTGTCTTTAGGATACCAAAGACCTAGTTTCGGAGTTCCTTTAAGATAGCGGAAGATGCGCTTCACAGCGGTTTCATGAGATTCCTTGGGATTAGTCTGAAAACGAGCACAGAGACAGACAGCCCACATGATGTCAGGTCTGCTAGCCGTTAAGTACATCAGAGATCCGATCATTGAGCGATAGAATGACTTGTTTACAGATTTTCCTTGAGGATCTAGAGTAAGTTCCGTCTGAGAAGCAAATGGAGTACTTGCAACTTTGCAGTCGTTCATGTTGTACTTTGCGAGAATATCCCGAATGTACTTGGCCTGATGAATAAGAATCCCGTCTTCCTTTTGCTTCACTTCTAGCCCCAAGAAGAACGTCAGCTCTCCCATCATGCTCATTTCAAATTGAGCCTTCATGACAGACTCGAATTCTCTACACAGTTTTTCGTTGGTCGACCCGAAGATGATATCGTCCACATAAATCTGAACCAGCATTACGTCTTCCCCGACTCTTTTGGTGAAGAGAGTCATGTCGATCGTTCCTCTGGTGTATCCACACTTCAAAAGATAAGTTGACAAAGTCTCGTACCAAGCACGTGGAGCTTGGTGAAGACCGTAGAGGGCTTTGTCCAACTTGTAGTAGCGTCCTGGAAAATGAGGATCTTCGAAACCCGGAGGCTGACACACGTAGACTTCTTCCTTTACCTTCCCATACAGAAAGGCACTCTTTACGTCCATCTGAAAGACTTTGAAATTTCTGTATGACGCGTAAGCTAGGAATATCCTAATGGCTTCCAATCTTGCAACTGGAGCGAATACCTCTTCGTAATCGATTCCTTCCTCCTGACGAAAACCCTGTACCACTAATCTGGCCTTGTTCTTGATTACTACTCCACGATCATCCATCTTGTTTTGAAAGACCCATTTGGTACCAATCGGAAACTTTCCTTCTGGTAGATCAACTAACTCCCAGACCTTGAGTTTGCGAAACTGAGATAATTCTTCCTGCATTGCTTGAACCCAACTGGAGTCTAGAATAGCGTGTTCGATGTCCCGTGGAACTGATTGTGACAGAAAAGCTGCAAATAGCCCTTTGTTGATGCTTGACGACTGCCCGCGTGTACGCACTCCTTCTTCGACTGCTCCGATAACATTTTCAAGAGGATGATTTCGATTTGTCTTGTATCCTGCATTTGTCAGAGCTTCAATTTGCTGCGGAAGGTTGGTGAAGTGTTCGTCCACGTAAATGACTGGAGGGTCATCTTCTTGAGTTGGTTCATCCACATTAGCCTGTGAAGAAGAAGCACCGTTTTCTGGGGTGTTCTCAGGCGAAGTGTCACCAGTAGCTTCATCCACAGATAGAAGTGGATTAGCAGAGAATGGAGTGAAACGAGTAGTGAACGGAGTTAGACCAATATCTGAAGAATCAAACAGAGGTTCAACTTGAGCGACTTCTGCAGGTTCTGCTTCTGGAACATCTTCTGGAATATCAAAGGTGTTGAAGATCACGTCCACATCATAGAACTAGTCGGGAGTACTTCCAGTGTTAGTGTAGTTTCCTTCTTGAAAGTCAACGTAGTACGACTCAATCACCATCTTTGTTCTTTTGTTGTAGACTCTGTAGGCTTTCTGAGTGGATGAATATCCCATGAAGTAGCAAATATCACCCACTGCTTCGAACTTGATGAGATTATCTTGAGTGTTTAGAAGAGTGCAGGAACATCCAAACGGTCTGAAGAAATCAATAAGCGGCTTTCTTTTGAAGAGAAGTTCATATGCCGTTTTTCCGTGAGGTTTTACGATGAGAACCCTGTTCAGAACGTAGCATGCCGTATTAACTGCTTCTGCCCAGAAGATGATTGGAAGCTTTGAATCCACTAGCATGGTCCTTGCGGCTTCGATCAATGTTCTGTTCTTACGTTCAGCAACCCCATTTTGTTGAGGAGTTCTGGCTGCACTGTATTGAAGATGAATTCCCTTTTCTGCACAGAAGGATATGAATGTTTGATTTTTGAATTCGGAGCCATTATCACTTCTGATTGACTTCACTTTTAATTTGGTCACGTTCTCAATCAAGGGAATGAATGCCTTGAGAATTTCCGCTGTTTCACTTTTAGCCTCAAGAAAATAAACCCAAGAAAAACGAGAGAAATCATTTGTAATCACCAAACAAAAAGAACTTTTAGCGAGACTTTTAACACTGATTGGACCAAAAAGATCCATATGCAACAACTGAAGAGGTGCTGTAATTGTGTTCACTGCTTTGGACTTGTGCGGTTTCTTATGTTGTTTTCCCTGGGCGCATGCAATGCATTTTTCAGAAAATGGAAATTCCTTAATTGGAAGACCTCTAACTAAGTTTAACTTAGAGAGTTTGTTCATATTTTTGAAATTAACATGCCCCAGTCGCCTATGCCAAAGCAGTGATTCCGATTCTGAAGCCTTAGAGATCAGGCAGGTTAAGTTGTCATTTGTCTTGGCGTTTTTCATGTTGAGCATGTATGTGTTGTTTTGTCTTGGAGTTGTGAGCATGATCATTTCAGCAGGAACAGCATATCCGGGCTTTAGGAACAAGCATTCCATGTCATTGAAAAGCACCGATATTCCTTTATCACAGACTTGTGAGACACTCATGAGATTGTAGCACAGCTCCGGCACGTAATTGACATTCTCCAGAGTGAGGGCTTCAGATATCACATCTCCTACTCCGACAATCTTTCCTCCCTTCTCGTCTCCAACGAAAGATACGAAATCACCATTCGATGAAGCGAAAATTCTTCAGGAGTTCCTTCAGTCCTGTCATGTGTCTTGAACATCCGCTGTCTACGTGCCAGATGTATTCCATGAGCATGCGGAGCCATTTCTGGAGTTTATTCTGATATACACAAGGACACAAATATACAAATTAGTAAGTTTTGGGAACCCAGATTTGTTTCATTTCAAATCTATCGTGATTTTGACCCACTTTGGCCTCTTTTTGTTTCCAAAAATAGGCCGTTGACTCAACCAGATTTTTAACAGACTTCTTAAGATAATTTAACTGATATGTGACGTTTGTAAGAAAATCTTGCTCTGGTTTAGAAAGCTTCTTGGTTTTACAATGTTTCGCTGTATGTCCTAAATGACCGCAGCGAAAACATCTTTTATGTCTGGGTCTTTTGGTGTTAGAAGATGATGTATGTGATGAGTGTCTTGAGCTTTCTGCTTTCTTCATTTTCTTGTCAACTCTGCTTTCATCTTCTGAACATTCTTCATCATTGTCATAATCAGACGAGCTTTCGGACGTTTGGTATTCACTTGAGTCATGTTCTTCACTTGCTTCGTAAATTGAATCATTGCAGCTTTGATCTTCGCTTGAACTTTCTGGATTTTGGTCTTCAATAGTTTCAACACTTGAGCTTTCTGAGCTTTCATCATTTGTTGTGTGATCTTCACTTGAGGTCTTCATGGTTTCTTCACTTGAGAATTCTGTGCTCTCACTGTCTGTTGTTTCTGACATTTGCTCATCCTCAAGGCTTGAAGCAGTGCTTGAGTCTTCGTTGCCTTGATCTTCAGAATCTGTCATACCTGTTCGAGATGGAATAAATTCTGGAATTTCCTCGGTGAGGAATTTTCCAAAGCTATTCTTTTTCAATTCTGGCACAAATACAGGAGATTCACATACAACTTTATCATCACAAAATGCAGAATTTAAATCATGACATTCAAACATAGCATGTTCACGATCACGGGTCTCAAATGTAGGCACATGGCCCTTACAGTCATCCGAAGATTTAAATTTAGGCACTCGGCCATTACAGTCATCCATCCTACTTAAATTATTACATTCATCCTTAACATTGTTTTTCTTAGAACAATTCCAGACGAACCAGTTAACGGTGGAATAACTGTCGCCTGAATATCCGATTCCTATTTTTGAACCGCCGCAGTCTCCATCCTCATCGCACACATCTTCTTTACACACAATTGGATCTGCATTACTTTTAGAAAAGTTAGCGGTTGTTTCATTTTTACAAGAATCGTTTTGTTCTATAGAGGCCTTTTCATCAATGAGATCATTTTCGGGATGAGGAGTAGGTATAGGCACATAGTTTTTGCTATGTGGTGGAAGGAAGAGTTTTCTTTCGTTTCCTTGCCTATCCTTATATCCGATCCCGTCTTTCACATACGTTGGTCGTTGGCAGTTTTTGATATCAGTAAAGGCCTTTTGACTGACATTCCATTTATCAATGATAATTTGCAATTTGTTAGTTTCATTTAAGGCCTTTTCTAATCTATCTGTGAGATCGTTAATGATGAAATCTTTTCTAATCACAAATTCTTTTAGAGTTTGCATCTCAGCTAAAGTTGAATTCAACTTTCTCTGGTATGCGGCCTCGTTCAGTTTAAGTTCTTTATTCATTTTTAAGGCCTTGTCTTTTTGTCTTTCAAATTCTAGATTAAGAGACTTGTAATGTGCCACGACATCAACGCATGCTGGTGTGCATAACTTTTCTTTGAAACTAAGAGGAATACTGTTTACCAAGTCCTTGTCTGCTTTCTCCTTTGATGAATCTGCTTTCATTGCGGCTGCTGGGACCTTTTCCTTGTCCTTTTCAGATGTCTCCTTCGACACATGCTCCCCAGCTTCTCCACACTTCTTTTCATTTTCAGGCTCCACTGGAGTGAGAATGCTTTTCAACCCTTTGTCAGCAGTATTGTCTCCTTTTGGAATTCCGGGTGTCTGCCTCGATGAGGATTCACTTGAGATCTTAGCCATCAGAGCTTTGTTGACTTGCTCCTTTGCTTCATTAATTTCTTCACTCCAATCATAGTCTTCAACGACTAAAGCTTTTGGCGTGCTGGGAGACGCGTTGTTCTTGTTTTCTTCGACAGTGATTTGCTTTACAGCAGGAGTAGTTTCACTGTTTCCTTCTTTCAATAGAGGACACTCCCGCTTGAAATGGCCAAGATTCTTGCAGTTGTAGCACCTAAGTTTGGATTTGTCAAAACCAGCCTTTCCCAGACCCAAACGCTTTCCTGTCTTGTCTTGAAATTTCTTCAGCCTCAAGGTGATCATGGCCATTTGCCATTTCAGATCCATTTCCTCCATATCATCTGGATCAACTTGATACATGTCTTCAGCAGTGAACATCTCCTTTTTCAGTTCTCCAGACATCAGGGCTTCATAGCTGCTCAGAAATGTGTTGAAAAGTGCCACATTTTCGGTGGACACTTTCAAAGCTTGAGTGTCAACAGTGATAGTCTTCTCAACAAGTTGTGGAGCTTTCGATGCGCTAGCAGAGGCGTTGGCGTAGATTAGGTCAGAAGCTTGTGGAGGGATACCACCTGAAGCGAGAAATGCTACATTTTTCAGTCCAGCAGAGGTTTGAGCAGACTTTGGTGGGTAACTGGCCGTGGGACTGGCAGTGTTCAATTCTCTTTTGCTGACATCCATTTCAAAGGCTCTTAGGGTGTTGATCAGGTCGGTCAGAGTAACAGGATTTGGATTGTTGAGGAAATCCTTCTTGATCATCATGCATTGTAGGCTCCATTCCTTGGGAAGTGAATCTAGCAGCTTCTTTATTGCAGCACGGTTTGTGACAGGGTTTCCTGCTTTCTTCATTTTGGTCATCATGTTCAGAAAGCGACTGATGTGATCAGAAAGACTTTCTCCGCGAACTCCACAAAACATGTCATATTGTTTCTGCACCATATCTCTCTTGCTTTCAATCAACTCTTCATTTCCCTCGTAGTACTCGATCAATGCATTCCAGAGTGCATTTGCAGTTCGGTGTTCTTCAAACATGTTGCAGTCATTAGTTGATAGTGCCATAGTTAAAGCAGCATGAGCACGACGATCACGTTGGATTAGAGCCTTGTCTTCATCAGTGAAGGTGGTTGCATCACGGTTGGCCACCACCGCATCTCCTTGGACAACCGTTGGAATGTGGGGTCCAGCGGTGACAGAGAGCCACAGATTGTAGTCCGTGTACTTGAAGAACGATTGAATGCGAGTCTTCCAAGTGCTAAAGTCTTTAGCCCCTTTCAACTTTGGTGGCCGAGTTGTGGTTCCGGTTTCAAGTTCCGCTTGAGAAATTGGACTTAGTTGATTCAACGACATTTTTGCTTGTTTTAGACAAAATGGAGCTGAACAGAACTTAAATTCGCTGACAAGTCACCGAAAACCAGTGAAAAGATTAACTTCGCCGATGACCGAAAGATCCTGATCGACTTCACTGACAGACGCTCAACCTTCGCTGGTGCTACAAGGGATCCTGCACGAGCGAATCCGATAACTTCGCTGACAAAACACAACACAGACAATAGTTAGGTTAATATCACCGATTACTGTGATAAGAACGCTGTGGTTCGTTATCACGGTTCTCGAAGTCGCCTTCGATAACTTCGCTCAAGGGTCACTGGACACTATTTCGCAAATGATCACTAATTTCGCTCGAATGACGATCGTCGAAGTTAATGATCCTGCGATGAGTTTCTAAATGATTTGATTATTTTCGCTATCTTCAACGCTGAGTTCGCTGTATTCAACAATTAATTTCGCTATCTTCAAAAATTGTTCGCTGTGTTCAAAATAATTTCGCTAGACAGAGGGTTTAACACGAACTAAAACCCTCTAATCTCTCGAAAACAGCTCAAAAACCACCTTTTGATACATCAAAATGTCCAAAATGACTCCCTAATCATGTATTAACAACAACCTATCAATTAAACACACCAAATCAGTCCATTTTAAGTCCAAAAATTTGAAAACTTTGAAACTCTTGAAAAACCTTCAAAACTATGAAAAATCTCAACAAGAACATAACAACCAAGAGCACTAAGGCTCTGATACCAAATTGTAGATCCCAAAACGTATCCGGATCACAGTGGTTGGTTGTTTTAACCCATAACACCTATTGATTAGGTGTTTGAGATATGAAAAGTTAAGAAATATCAAAGATGAAGGGAAGCTAATGGATTAATGAATACAACAAGTGTTGTATTGAATCCAAACAATGAGATATAGCAATAAACAACCTTGGATATCAGATTTAAGCACTAGATCAGCAAGAGAAAGTAACAACACCAATATTCATTCAAGAGCCAAAAGCTTAGCTAGGTTACAATGTGAAGGCTATTTATAGTGTTCCTGACTTGCCAGCAAATTTATAAATTTGCTGGAATCTTATCTACACTAGGTCAGGAAACTATCTTCTAGAGAATTACAAAATAAGCCCTTGTACATTCAAATTTGCTACAAACCACTATAAAACTAATCCAGCACAAGTATGAACGATCTCAAAAGTTCCAACACACTCTATCATGCAAGTAGCTTCCCTACCACATATTTCACAAGTCCAATCCAGATCTCTGAAATCTTAACTGGGAATAAATTGAGAAGAGAACAGAATAGATCTTAAGCAGAGAGGGTATAATATACAGATCAAATGAGTTTTTCTCAGTTTGATATAGGTTTCTAGGGTTTCTTTTGGGCACTTGAGGGCCTATTTCGGGTGTTTAATTGATCTATAGAGCGACAACGTACAGCTAGGTCAGCATGTATCTGGATGCAGCAGAAGCTGACGTTGCCTAGCACCTCCAGGTCTTTGCTTCCGCAAAACAGAGGAGATACACGACTTTTTCAGAGAAGATTTTAGAGTCAGACCAAAATTGTGTGTATCGGGACAACATACAGACATTCAAATAGAAATGAGCTAATTCCAAGTGACTTTCTTCCCTGGGGTCATGTACTATTTTAGTTCTGAACAGAAACAGCCAATGTTTCCAGTCTTTAAGGATAGAGCCTACCAACACATCATACTAGAGTCAAACTATTTCGATACTGGTCTTACATAAGTCAGCCCTCGACCATAATGTGAAATTTTATTTCATTTCCCATATCATGCAATTTTTCTTTTTGGCTTTTTCATTTTTCTAATGTTTTTTGTATTTTTCTCAATTTCTCCACCTAAAACAATACACATATACATTTGTGTTTTTCTTTTGTGAGTTTTCTCCCCCTAAACTCTATATATGTCTCTCTCTCCCCCTAAATTTGTGCATAAATCTTGTATTTTTGCGCAAATTTACCATTTACTAGAGAAAGGACACTTTATATACAAATTATAAACTAAGAAAAAGAGAGAAAAATAGTTTTGCTTAACTGTTCTGTCATCAGATTGAAGACTAATCAAATTCAAATCAAAGTACTGAATTTAAATGGTACCTTTTGCTGATCTTATCTTACTTCTTTAATCTCCTCCAAAGGAAACATATCATCTGGAAAAAAAAATTTGAACTTTTTGCAACAGTGAAATGTTACCCGTTTTTATCTCTGGAACAACTGCTATCAACATTCCAGAGATTGTCAATAGCTCCTCCTTAGTTGTTCCTGAAAAGTAAGGAGATTAGTAAGACATGGGTACCCAGGCCATCGTGGTCCTGGGATTTCCTGAAGCATCAAAATAAGACACTTCCTTTAAACATAAGTCCCCTTTAGTTTCAAGCATTGGAGACATTGTTGCTTTGGATTTGGGTTTCCAAATCTGTTTCGGTTTAACAAACGTGTTTGTTGCCTTCGGTTGAGCAACTTTAGCTGATTCTGGCTTATTAGTTTTAGAAAAAATGTTTTTGTTCTTGAACAGCCTTGCATTTGTTTTTAACAGCGTTCCAATCCCCATCAGAAGGTTTAACCTTGGGATTCACATTCTTCATTGCCTTAGGTGAAGATACCTTCATTGGCTTGGAATGATTGTTATCCTTTGGTGTAACCCTCTGATTTTGCATATAGTAGGGTACATAGGGACGATTTGTGCACTTCCGAGCAATGTGACCAGCAATGCCGCAATTGAAGCATGTTTGTCTCTTCACATAGAAGGCATTCTGATCAGCTTGTGTAGCTCTTGCAGTCCCTAAAGGATGAACCGGTCCTTTCTGTGCTTGTTTTTGTTGCACATTTCTTGCAAACGATGATGAATTCGGATGTCTATACCTGTCGTTTGCAGGGGCCTTCTGTGGTGGAGATTTCCTCTGAGTTTTCTTATTTTGTGTAGACTGCACGTCTTGTTCAGAAATCTCACCAGTCTTTCCGAAAGCTTTGTTAGCACAGTCAAATGCATATTTTTCACATTTGCCATTACTGACTGGCTTAACAAAGGCATTTTTCACATCACGATCCTTTGAGGACTATTGCTGCCCGTTGAGGACTGTGGAGAGCCTGCTCGTCTGTGATGTTTAGGCTTCTTATTTCCGCATCCTTTACCCGCTCGCTTCAGCTCTTATTGCTTGATCTGAACCTTTTCATTACTAACAGAAGGTTCAGATTGTTTAGCTTGCGCACTTGGAGCCTTGTTCACGTCAGTCTTCTCTTCATCCTTTATGTCATCAGCTTTGACAGAATCGGAGAGTTCTGGTTTGTTGAATGAAATACCAGAAACTTTAGCAGAAACTTCAGCTGAAACATTTGACGAATTTTCAGCACAAGACCGTTCTGCACATGACGCCTTTGAGCTGAATCCACTGGAATCAACTGATTCCAATTTCTCAGAATCAGCTGCTTCAGATGACTCACCTTTAGAATTAGATGGTTCAGCTGGCTCATTCGTTTCGTTTGCCATTTCAGTCTCTGTTACACAAGCATCAACGTTTTCGCCCAAACCATCAGGCCTGAAATTAATCATAGAGTGAAAAAATGAGCCAAAAATGTCACACACATGAGAATTTGATGCTTGTTCATCTTCAACGACACCTTCAACTTTAACTTCATCTGCAGGGGAAGACGAAGCATTAGGATCAAAAGTACCCTTTGAAATAAAAATTACCGAAGGAGTCGCTCCTTTATCAACATGTCTGCTGTTGATTGATGACTTATCAGTTTTAGGACCATAAGTCATTTTACTTTCATTCATCAGCTCCTCCTCAGTCATAGGTAAATAAGTATAATTGTCATTATAAGGAGGAGGAGCCTGATTGAAACCCAATCCACACCCTTTCTTTTTCTTATATGCAAGTTGTTGATCACACAAGTTTTTAACTAGTTTGCTGGAAGAATCAAATTTCTTAATATTGAGTTCATTTATTTGATATCTATCTCTGATATCCTCTAGTACTTTAGTCACAGTGCATAATTTCTCCTGAACATATAAGAGTTGAGTTGCTTTTACACTTACATCATCCTTGAGTTTGATGATGTCTTTTCGCTGAGCTTCATTTTTTTCTTTATAAAGTTTCTCATTTTTTGATAAAGTAAAGTTTTTATTTTTTATATCTTGATAATCTTGAATTAGCTCAGCATTGTGTAACAGATATGCCTCATTTCTTTCTCTACACTCAGGAGTGCAAAAGACAGAAAGTATCTCTTCACGAGTGGGTGAGCAAATTGCTTCACGAGTGGGTGAGCAAACTGCATCAGATGTGTTGCCTTGAGTAGACTGCTTGTCAGCATTGTCATATGATTTGATTAGTGAGATTAGCTCATCTGACTTCATTTTGTAACAGTAGCAGTCGGTTGTCAATATTATCTGATTAACATTGCTAAACCAACTACAGTTCGCCTGATCTGGAATCCCTTTTATAGCATCCAGAAGCTTTCTGTTGCTCGTGTGAGTAGACACCACCATCTCTGCCTTCTCCATTTTAGAGAGCAGTTCAGCAAACCGGCCTGTAAGTGCTTCTATAGATTCACCATATGAGTATCTAAATCCTTGGAGTTCTTGCTCAAGCACCTCTCTCTTAGAAGACATTTTTAAGAAGTGATCCCCCAAAAATGTGATCTTTTAACTATTTTCTCAACACAAGCCCAAAGCGAGAACCTGTATACTCGCTAACTCAAACCTTTTGCACGCGAATGAACCCGCTTTCTAAACCGCACCTCAAAAATCTGTCAAAACCGTTATCACAAGACAAACAAACCTATTTTTTTAATTATAAAATAAACTCTTTTTTTAATTAATTAGTTAAACAATATAATAAATACTATTATTATTAAACAAATATAATAATAATTATTATTATTATTATAATATTATTAAACCTAATGATTGATATAATGATTATTATTATAAATATTCAAATGAGAAACACTGTTATGTCTTCTTCTTCGTAACACAGTAGAACCAAACCCTAATTTTTTTTTCAGCCGCCAATTGTAAGAACAATGGAGATTCGATGAGTAGTGATCGTCGATATGGTGTAACTAAAAAATGATGGAGATGATTGCACGAAGGTGGTGTAGAGATAATGACTGAAACGTGATGATGTCGAGACGAACAGTGACCGGAGATGCGGGTTTCCAGCAAGATACGATGTCGATGTCGATGATGGAGGTCACAACCTGTGGCTGTTGCTTGGTAGTTGCCGATGGGTTATGTCGGAGGTGACAATCAGGAGGTGCCAGAGGTTGGAATGGTGTGTCGACTCGAAACCGAGGTTGCAACTCGAGGACAATGACTCGAGACCTTTGATGATTGCGACTCGAAAACAAAAGAGATGACTCGAGATCTCGGTTGCGACTCAGAACTGTGGTTGTGACTCGAGACTGTGAAATTGTTGATGAGTGCAGTCGAAACCAATGTTGAGTACAGTTGTGTAGTCGAGACCGTGGAAAAGTTGAGGACTCGAGACCAAATTTTTGAAGACTCGAGACCTCAGTCGAGACAGTGGTTGCGACTCGAGACCGACACTCGAAATAATGGTTGAAGGTTGCGACTCGAGACAGCTGGGGAAGAAGATGACTCGAGACCAGTGAGATGATGATGACTCGAGACCTTGAAAGCAGACGATGTGAGTCGAGACCGCTGAGTCCAAACTGTGATGACTCGAGATCGGAACTTGAAATCGGAGAAGATGAGATGTGTTGATTGCGACACGGGACTCGAGACCAGAGATGATCAATGAAGATGCTGACTCGAAACCACAAATAGATGGGACTCGAAACCAAGGCTGCAACTAAAAACTCTTGATGTATCGAAATCTTAAAAATATTTTTGGAATCTAACAAAACAGAAAGTCCAAAAATTTTGGAAAAATAAATCCTTTTACAAACAAAAGATATTCCCTTTTAAAATTCAAAAATCATCCAATATCTTTTAACAGTTTCAAAATAGATTGAAACACCAAACTATATTGATTTTTGATAAAAATTCGATGAACACCGCCAAGAACATGAAGAACACCAACCAAAAAATAACGAAAATCTTGAATCTTTGATATCACACCGAGCCTAGAAATAGGTTCTAATGGATCTGATACCACTTGTAAGTCCCGTAAACCGGATCTTTCAATGATATCAAACTACACCAAGGTTGTGCGGAATCCAAACTTGATGTGATTCAAGAAATAAAATGAAAATCAACAGGAAATATGAACAACGAAGAACAAACCGGAATCACTTTCAATACTTGCACACGTTCTATTACTTGAATAAGCAAAACGTCTTGTACAAGTATTCTACCACCAAATCGCCTCTCTCACTCTCTCTATAGGAATTCTGTAACTATGAAGCTCCAAGAAGTTCAAAACCTAAAACAAGTCAAAAACTTGTTTATATACATAGACAAGCCCATTTCCCACATGGGCTCCCCTTGGACCTGCTTGGCCCACATGGCCTATAGCTTGGCCCAAGTGACCTCTAAAGGTCCAAAACCTAATATAAACTAACCCGGTACGGCCCAGTTCATAACCATAACCCGTTGTGTTAATTTGATGCGTCCGTCTCACACTTCAAGGCTTAACAACATCACACAACCAAGAATCATCATAAAATTAACAACATGTTCACTACAATATCATACTATCAACATCTCATCTCCATGTAAACTTTTATGTTCAAGTTTCTTGTTTAACCCTTTTTAGTGTTCTTGTTCTTTAGTGTTTTAAACATACTTAACATCCTACAACTTTTGATCATAAAAACAAGATGAACAAGAGTTTTATAAGAACTTACTAATAGCACCAAGGCTAGCGGTGAATCTTAGTGAGAAGATAAAGAAATGATGGTGAAAAAGCAAGAAACAAAGCCCTTTGAAGCTCCACAAGTTGCAAGCTTCCTTGTATCACCTTTTAAGCTTGAATGGAACTTGAAAATGGATTATTGTGGTGGTGAAATGGTGGTGATGGGGGCGGCACAAGTGACCCGAGAGGGAGGGGGTGGGGTGGGGTGAGTGAGAGTGTAGTGTAAAGATGAGAAGTATGGTGATGATCTAGGCCATGCTTTTAAAAGGATGTTCTTAATATTTTGTATACAACAACAAGAAATCAATCTATTATAAAATTGGATTATAATCTAGGAATGATATTGTGAAGTATGGTGAGGATTATGTGGGTCCTCTTGGGACCGATTTCGGTTGGGGGGGGGGGGGGTTTGGTTGTAAGTTTTTGTTAAAAGTTGGTAATGGTAAGTTAGATTTCAAGTATAAACTTCCATATGTTAGTTAGTTGCTTTTTAGTGGGTGTTAGGGTATTCGGGGATCAAGACTAGTCAAGAAATAATTAAACAATGTGTTTGACAAAATTTTGGTGTCCCGGGTAATGTCCGGTTGTTCGGTTGGATACCGTTCCGTTAAATTGTTTAATTATTCCGTAAAGCGTCTGATATATATATATATATATATATATATATATATATATATATATATATATATATATATATATATATATATATATATATATTTGTAACACAATTAATTCCCAGTACTTAGGAAAGCATACAGGACCATTCTGCCATATTTTTGCACCCTACTAGCATGTTACAATGCTGAATTTTATTAATAAATGCAGAATTCTGCACTTAAAGTGTGTTTTAGGCACTTCCCGGCACTTTAACTATCACCTAGTGACGCAGTTTTATGGTCCTTACTTCCCTATACTCCGTACTAGTATAATATCCTGTCCCTGGCTCATACTGGCCTTAAAAACATTGTCTGTCTACGTGCTGGTATTGTCAGCATGTTTCTGAATCATCCGTTCAGTGCGCTAACTGTGCTTTGTGCATCAAGTATGTCACTAATGTTTGTGTGTAATAAATGGAGGGACAGTATGAGATATGATGCATATGTCTGTATGATACAAAATCATAAAGCAGTTTAAATTGTCAGTTGCAATCAAGCACAATCATTAAGCACATAATTAAAATTAATTAATTGTACGATACCTGTAATTGTGAGGGTTGTCACATTCTCCCCCCGTTAAGAAAATTTTGTCCCGAAATTTTAGGTTCTGCTTCTAGCTGCAGGGGTCTGGGGGAACAAATGTGGGTACTTTTCTTTCATACGATCCTCACGTTCCCACGTGAATTCTGGCCCGTGCCGTGCGTTCCATCGAACTTTGACGAGTTTTACACTACTCCGGCGTGTCTTGTTAACTTTCCAATCAGTAACCTCAACGGGTTCTTCAGTAAAGTGGAGTGTGTCGTCGATATGAACTTCGTCAGCAGGAATGCCTATTGTTTCTAGAGTTGGATTCTTTTTCAAATTTGATAATGGAATGTATCATGAACACCATTAAGTTCAGCAGGTAGGTCCAGCTTGTATGCTACCAAACCAACCCTTTTTTAGAATTTTGAATGGACCAATGTACCTGGGATTCAACTTCCCACGCTTCCCAAAGAGTGCCACTCCCTTCCAGGGTGAAACTTTCAACAAAACCATATCTCCCACCTCAAATTCCAGAGGTTTCCATCTTAGGTCCGCGTAACTCTTTTGTCGATCACGAGCCGCTTTGATGTGCTCTCGGATCTGTGCAATCTTGTCTGTCGTTTCCTGGACTAATTCCGGACCAACTAGTTGTCTATCACCCGCATCAGCCCAACAAATTGGTGATCGACATTTGCGTCCATAGAGAGCTTCGAACGGTGTGGCTTGAATGCTTGCATGGTAACTATTATTGTATGAAAATTCAACCAATGGTAGGTGAGAGTCCCAACTTCCACCTAAATCCATTACGCAAGATCGCAACATGTCTTCTAGCGTTTGAATCATTCGTTCGCTCTGTCTGTCTGTTTGCGGGTGAAACGCAGTACTCAGATTTAACTGAGAACCAAATGCTTTTTGAAAAGATTGCCAAATCCTTGACACGAATCTTCCATCTCTATCAGTGGTAATTGAGAGAGGCACTCCATGACGTGCAACAATCTCTCGCATGTATATCTCAGCAAGTCTACTTGTGCTGTCTTTTTCCTTGATTGCCAAAAAGTGTGCAGATTTCGTTAAGCGGTCTACAATTACCCAGATCGTATCATGGCCCTTGGGTGTCCTTGGTAATTTCGTTATGAAGTCCATAGAAATCTGTTCCCACTTCCACTGGGGTATTTCAGGTTGTTGCAATAGATCTGAAGGCTTTTGGTATTCGACCTTTACCTTGGCGCAAGTTAAACATTTGCTAACATATATCGCAACGTCGCCTTTCATCCTTGGCCACCAATAGAAGTCCTTAAGATCTTGGTACATTTTATCAGCTCCTGGGTGAATCGAGTATCGAGATTTGTGAGCTTCATCAAAAATAACTTTCCTCAAACCACCAAACAAAGGAACCCAAATTCGTTTCATGAAGCATAAAGTTCCTTCCCCGTTTGGTACCAACTGCTTCTCCATCCCATGGAGATACTCATCCTTAATATTCCTTTCTTTAAGAGCTTCTCTCTGTGCGGTACGAATGCGCAATGAGAGGTCCGTTTGTATGATTATTTCCAAAGCCCTAACCCTTATGGACTTGATCCTTTCTTTTCGACTCAGGGCATCGGCGACCACGTTCGCCTTCCCTGGGTGATACTTGATTTCACAATCATAGTCATTCAATAGTTCAACCCAGCGTCTTTGCCTCATGTTAAGCTCTTTTTGATCAAATATGTGTTGTAGGCTCTTGTGATCAGTATAGATTGTACATCGCGTGCCATATAAGTAATGTCGCTAGATCTTCAACGCAAATACCACCGCGCCTAACTCCAAGTCATGCGTGGTGTAGTTTCTCTCGTGGAACTTTAACTGGCGAGAAGCATATGCTATAACCTTCTGTCGCTGCATCAGCACGCAGCCTAAACACTGACACGAAGTGTCGCAGTATACCACGAAGTCGTCTGTGCCTTCGGGTAGAGATAAGATAGGCGCGTCGCAAAGCTTGTTTTTCAACAATTGAAATGCATCTTCCTGTTTGTCTCCCCAATCAAACTTCTTGTCCTTTTGGGTAAGGGAGGTCAAAGGTTGAGCGATTTTTGAGAAACCTTCAATGAACCTTCGATAACAACCAGCCAAACCTAAGAACTGTCGAATCTCGATCGGCGTCTTTGGAGTCTCCCAGTTCTTGATCGCCTCGATCTTTGCGGGATCCACATGAATTCCATCTCCATTAACCGCATGACCAAGAAACTGGACTTCGCGTAACCAGAACTCGCATTTTGAGAACTTTGCGTACAACTTCTCCTTCTTAAGCAGCTCTAAGATGGCTCTTAGATGATGCTCATGTTCTTCTTTTGTTTTTGAGTAGATCAGGATATCGTCAATGAATACAATTACAAACTTATCGAGGTACGGCTTAAAAACTCGGTTCATCAAATCCATGAATACAGCTGGCGCGTTCGTCAGACCAAACGGCATAACCAGGAACTCGTAATGTCCATAACGAGTCCTGAAAGCAGTCTTGGGAATACTTTCCTCTTGTATCCTTAACTGGTGATAACCTGAACGTAGATCGATCTATGAGTAAAAACTTGAACCTTGTAACTGATCGAACAGGTCATCGATCTTAGGCAAAGGATATCTGTTCTTAATTGTCAGCTTGTTCAGCTCCCGGTAGTCGATACACATGCGAAAACTACGATCCTTCTTCTTAACAAACAAAACTGGAGCTCCCCAAGGCGAGAAGCTTGGCCTGATGAATCCCTTGTCTAACAACTCCTGAAGTTGCGTCGACAATTCTTACATTTCCGAAGGCGCAAGTCGGTAAGGTGCCTTAGCTACAGGCGCGGCGCCTGGAACTAAGTCAATGCGAAATTCGACTTGTCTTGGCGGCGGCAATCCTGGCAAGTCTTCTGGAAAGACTTCTGGATATTCCTTTACGACTGGAATGTCTTCTAGTTTCGGCTCAGAGGCTTCTTTATCCATGATGTGTGCCAAGAAAGAAACATATCCCTTCCGTAAACACTTTCTAGCTTTCAGGCAGCTAATGATCCTCAAAGGCGTATCACGCTTCTCTCCATGTACCACAATTGTTTCTCCATTCGCCATTGGAATGCGAACGGTCTTCTTATGGCATACAATTTCGGCTCTGTTGCTTGATAACCAATCCATCCCTACTACCACATCGAAGCTTCCCCACTCGACTAGCAGTAGATCCAGTGTAAATTCGTGTCCTCCCAGCTCTATTACGCAACCTCTGATGACTTCACTCGTTTCAACTAGCTTTCCATTAGCCAGTTTAATTGAGTATGGAATGTCTAACTTACTAGCAGTTAACCCGAGCATGTTCTTAAATTCTAACGATACAAAGCTATAGTCGGCACCAGTGTCAAACAGAACAGATGCAAAGCATTGATTTATAGGGAACGTACCAGTTACAACATTCGGGTCCTGGCGTGCTTCCCTTGCTCCAATGTTGAATACCCTTCCACGAGCTTGATTTAGTTTTGGGCATTCACGCTTGAAGTGCCCGATGTCTCCACAGTTAAAGCATCCCGGTCCTCAACCGTTACCATCTCCATTACCGCCTTGATTGTTATTTTGATTGTGGTTACCATTTCCTGCTTGATTTCCAAAATTTCCTCGATTACCATTTCCTCTGTTCCCTCCTTGTGGGCGGTTTCCATTCCCGTTACCTCCACGGTTGTTGTTTCCATATCCCCTTTGGCCACCACGGCCAGTACCAACCCAACAAGTGTCCTTTAAGTGACCAATCTTCCAACAAGTTTCACATTTTCTAGCACTGCACCGTCCAGCATGATGATACTGGAAAAATTCACATTTGGGTAGAGTGCCCATGTATCCTTTCCCTTTGTGTTCACTGCCAGTCTTTACTTCAGCTGGCGGGTTTGTATCCCTCTTCTTGCTGGCAGTGCCGGTACTCTTCTTAAAGTTGGAGAATTTCCTCTTGTTCTCCCACTGAGGATTCGACATGTGTCTCCTTTTTCTTTGGTTCAGAAACTGAAAACTTGTTCAATCGAATGGCTTCTTCGGTAAGCGCCACACTAAGATCAATGGCTTCAGTAATGGTTGCCAGTTTTGACGATGTAACCATGCTCATAATCTGAGGTGCTAATCCCCAGATGAAACGTTCCACGCGTTTGAATTCGGGCGTAACCATATAAGGTACCACATGGGACAAATTATGAAACCTCTGAACATACTCGTCGATCTTCGGGCCATTCATTTTAAGATTCCAAAATTCAGTCTCTAATTTTTGGATTTCCACTCTGGAGCAGTGTTTCTTTCTCATGAGCTCCTTCAGCTCGTTCCACGTCAATGCGTAAGCCGCTGCTTCTCCCAGGGTTTGGAGCTGGAGATTCCACCACGAGAGCGCTCCATCAGTAAACAACCCGGAAATGTAGGTAACTTGCTACTCGGCCGCGCATTTGCACATTCGCAACACTGAGTCGGTCTTTTCTGTCCAGCGAATGTAAGCCACTGCACCCCCGGTGCCATCAAAGTTTAGCGGCATACAGTCTAGAAATTGGTTAAAAGTACAGCCTGTATAAGCAATGTTATTCACAGGGAACATTAGCAATTGTACATGAAACGTGCAAATGCAGTGTAATGTGTCTTGAGTGGCTTAACGTTACCATTTGGTGGGTTGTTGTTATTGTTTGAGGTATTCCTGCTTGTTTCAGTGTGCGAGGCCTCATAGCCTGCTATTGCCTTCGAAATACGTTCCTGTAATTCTGCCTCAGTAGTAGGCAGACGGTTTTCCCTTCGTGGTGGCATCTTCTATAAGAAGATTGTATCGGTCAAGTCATATTATATATATATAAGGAGTAAGTAACATGCGCATGTAATAACATCCATAAATCTGATAACACATAGCATCCCATGTTATAATATAAAACAAATAATTCAACAATGCATGTAGTGAGAACGTTGCCATTGAGCTTTCATTTAATCATGACCACAATATAGTTTTTACATGTTTCACAGTACATCATACATCAAAATATGATCATCAGGTTACATCACCCCAAAATACAAGTCAGTCTACACAAATCATATACAAAAACGTGGTCTTCCAAAAGTCTTCATATGTTGGCCCAATTGCGACTTTCTCACCAAAACAATCTACCTGCACCAAACCAAAAATATAGCTACGCTGATGGCGGAGGAGGATGAAGAAAAGAGAAAAGCAAACGGTGCATGTGCACCCAATCCTCCTCGAGTTCGTGGATGACGCGCAACAGATAAGCGATCTGCTGCTCTGGAGTAAGAAAGCAGAAGTCAGAGTCGGGAGGTAGTGGCAGAGGAGCCGGTGGTGTAGAAAATGGAGACTGACAATGGCACGGGGGAGGACGTGGAATCCTCTCCAAGTCATGAACTCTCCGGCTCAGTGCCTCCTGCTGTAACTGTAGGGAGATGAGTATATCCTCCGTGGAATATCCGACATGGAAAGGGTGATAAGGGTCTGATAATGGCATAACATTGGGCGATGACCACAAAAATGGCTTGCCTGAGGGTGCCGACGAAGGAAAAGCCGCGTGTGCTGCAGGTGCAACCGGTGATGTAGTATGAGGAAGCTGAGACATAACTGGTATAGCTGACGTCATGGGAGGAACAAAAGCAGGAGGAGGAATCTGCGGCATAAACTGGCCGTCTCCTGACATAAAAGGTACGTGACCAAAAGGCTGTCTCAAAGAACCCTCCCCAGGACGAGGTGGAGGAATGTCCTAGAGAAAAGTGATAGGAAGGTCGGTGCGATGGACATCAGAAATGCGTGGGTGGAACAATGGAACATCAACAGGTGCGGAAACAGGTGCCACAGGAGGAGTGACTGGTAGCACAAACGGAGGGTAGTCATCATCATCCTCGATCCACCCATTACGGGTGTCAGCATAACGTGGATCGATGTGAGTGGCAAAAGGTGCATGGTCAGCATACACAGGGGCTGAAACAGGTAATATCGGTGCAATAATGGGAATATCAACAATGGGTGGTGCAATGGCGGGTGCATCCACAACAGGTGGTGCAACGACTGGAGCATCATCAAGAACATGGTCGTGCACAGGTACATGGTCATGAGCAACAACAGGCTCTGTTGCTATGACAGGCTCAGGGTCGGCAAAGGCCATATCAAAGTCGGCAGGTACATTAAGAAGATGATCAATACGAACCACTGGTGCCTCCAAGGGCTGGTCATCAGGAATAAACTCGATCTCGTGATCGGGGTCAAAATCAGGAGGAAAAACTGGATCAAACTCATCCTCGAACACAGGATCAAACTCAAACTCGTGGGGTGAACCAGGTACAGCTGACATATCTGTATCGGAGTCGAAGTCAGTAGGATATCGACGCAATCCGACAGCGTGCAAAGTGGAAGAGGATACTGACTCAAAAGAATCAGTACCAGACTGATCAGCTAGAATCTCCTCAGCGGGAGCCTCAACGGGCGGTAAAACAACAGCATCCACAACCGGAACCTCAACCAAAGGAATGGCGACATCATCAGCAATCGGGGCCCCACCCTCATGGTCGTCCTCAGGGGGACCCTCGACAAAAAGGTCGATGTCGTCATCAGACACAACATCGAGTGGCAAATCCTCTACGGGAAATGCGGCAAGTGGAACGGGAGCAGGGATCGGAACGAGGGGTAGATCCCCATCATGAATACCATCAGTGAGCTGATCATCGTCACCGAAATCCAGCAACGCGAACGGCTGGAAATCGTCGTCGTCGCTACTATCCGTATCAGATGTAAAGACCTCCGGATCGGTGTGCATCGGGTCATCTGAATCTACTGCCATGGGGTCAGAAACTCCACTCGACGAAGACATATAGTGTCTGTAATAACACAACCACAACATAGGCACATATATCAATAATATATAAGTCACAACAATGTAAGCAAGTAATCATCCTAGTCTTCCACAGACTATCCCACCCAGTCCCTTAGACTAACTCCCTGGTCTCTAAGACCAACTCCCAGGTCTCTAAGACCAACCTCCCAGTCTCTAAGAATAAACCTCCCCAATCTCTAAGATTGAACCCCTCAGTCTCTAAGACTGAACCTCCCCAGCCTCTAAGGCTGAACTTCCTCAGTCTCTAAGACTGAACATAATTATTGAAATACGTATTTGTGCCTTTTCGTTTGTAAAAATGTTTGTGCCCCGGATCTAGACGTTTAGTGTATGCAATGTAAAAAATGTTTTCATGAGAGCCCTAGTGATCATAGTCTAGACTCGAGAAAGAACCCTAGTTTGCTATGATCGAGGCTTTGATACCAAGCTGTCACACCATGGCTTTTGCGGAAGTGTGGTTTATTTGGTGCGACTTCTTAATACCATAGCAACAATCATAACAATCCTATATGAAAATAAAACACACGATGTTCATCCATTCATTAAGTTCAGTCACACCATAACATCAATGTTTGAAAATGTCGACACTTAAGATAAGTTACAAACCATAATTGTTTTAAACGTGTTCATAGGACACCACAAAAGACTCTAAATAAAATGAGGTTTGGAGACATGTGACCCGTCCAGGAAAGGGATACACCTCCCAAACCCTACGACCCTGGATGACATCTTTATTAGTACGTAGCTTGACCCACATGCAGACACTTTCCAGATCCGATCAGTTCCCTGAAATACATGTAGTTTGAAAAATCAACAAAAGTTGAGCGAGTTCATGTATAAGTGAGTATGCGTAAACCTTTGAAATATGTTTGTACAAAAATCCCTGGTATGTAGCAATTAAGGAAAAAGAGATCACCAATGGGTTGCAAAGCAACTGGTATGTGTGAAATGATCCGGGAAAATGGCTTTAAGTGTCGCGCCCACCAAATAGATCTATCACTAATGTCCCTCGGTCCTACTACGAGGATTAATGGCTTTAAGTGTGGCGCCCACCACTCACATGATCTAAGTAGTATGCCCTCCTTAAGCTAACCATACCATGTATAAAAATGTCCGTAATAATAGTAACATGTATTTCACCCCCGAAGTTGTAAAAATGAAAACAGTTAAGAGAAAAGGGGGACATGAACTCACTCTAGTGCGTCTCCTGTATCGTAACGTCAACTCAAACTTGATCAGCTGCCTGACGACCTACAACATACTAATGTCTATTAGACGAACAGGCCGTGCCTTGCTTTTGTATTTCGGGTTTGAGTTACGTTACTTTGTTATTGTTCCAAGTCATAACTTCTTGTTAAAATAATAATAATTATTTTAACTTAAGTTTTATATTTTAGGATTTCAGAATAATAGTTAGGCAACTATTTCGTGTTCATACTTCTCAAGTATTTTATATGTGTATTTCCTTCCCAAGGATGGGGGTATTTATACATGTATTTTGGTGGTTCCAAAAATAATATATTTTTAAATTCCACTTAGAAAAATATATTTAACACATTTGTCGAAAATAATGTATTCCCAAAATATATATACTTTTCACAAAAATAATGTATTTTCATTCTTTGTGTCCAAATAATATTTACCCAAAATATATTTGTAAAAGTATTTCCGGAATTATAAAACGTGATGGAATTTTGCTAAGTTACATTATTTTGCCCTAAATAATATAACTAGTTCACAAAATAACAAATAATCACACAAGCGTTTTAGTATAAAAATATATATTCAAAATATATATCTATCCATTTTAATTTAAGAAAATCAACCTCCGACACTGGTATTTTATTAAAAAAATTATGGCGAAGTTTATATTCGAAACACAAGTTATAAAATATACTTATAACCCTTGCTTGGAAAAATATTTTCTAAGTGTTGGAATTTTTAGAAAATTTCGCCAGAGTTTTCTTTGTGAATGGATGTGTCCATGCTTATTAGCATATCATTTTCTTTTCAAAAATTCATTCAACAATCATCAACAATTCAATCTTTACATTACCAAGAGCAAAAATATATGTGTTACACACTAATCATGAACTTGATACTTTCTGAAAACGCGTAGTAACTTGGTAAGGCTTTTATTGGACTAGTTAGCTTCCCAAAATGTAGTTATTCCTTTAAAAATCATTTTCTTACCAAAGTTTAGTGTTTACGACTCGTAAACAATTTTTTTTACAAAAATTACCCTTTTGAACTCTTCTAGTAAATAAAATATTCTCATACTTGTCTTATTTCTGAAATTGGTGTAAGTGCTTGTAATAGTCATGATTTTCTAGAAACCGCTTTTCTAACTTGGTTTATTTATAAAAATCTTTTATAAAGTTTGGATCAACATGATCATCCATCAACTTGTTCACTTATATTTTAAGAAAATCATTTTTATTCAAGTTCATGATTAAACTAGAAGGTGGTCATTTTATGTAGCACATAACCACTTTCTAATCTTGTTAAATCATATTACTAAATATTATTTAACAAGATTCATATGGTGATTAACATCACACAACCAAGAATCATCAGAAAATTAACAACATGTTCACTACAATATCATACTATCAACATCTCATCTCCATGTAAACTTTTATGTTCAAGTTTCTTGTTTAACCCTTTTTAGTGTTCTTGTTCTTTGGTGTTTTGAACATACTTAACATACTACAACTTTTGATCATAAAAACAAGATGAACAAGAGTTTGACAAGAACTTACTACTAGCACCAAGGCTAGGGGTGAATCTTAGTGAGAAGATGAAGAAATGATGGTGAAAAAGCAAGAAACAAAGCCCTTTGAAACTCCACAAGTTGCAAGCTTCCTTGTATCACCTTTTAAGCTTGAATGGAACTTGAAAATGGATGATTGTGGTGGTGAAATGGTGGTGATAGTGGCGGCACAAGTGAGCCGAGAGGGAGGGGGTGGGGTGGGGTGGGGTGGGGTGAGTGAGAGTGTGGTGTGAAGATGAGAAGTATGGTGATGATCTAGGCCATGCTTTTAAAAGGATGTTCTTAATATTTTGTCTACAACAACAAGAAATCAATCTATTATAAAATTGGATTATAATCTAGGAATGATATTGTGAAGTATAGTGAGGATTATGTGGGTCCTCTTGGGACCGATTTCGGTGGGGGGGGGGGGGTTGGTTGTAAGTTTTTCTTAAAAGTTGGTAATGGTAAGTTAGATTTCAAGTATAAACTTCCATATGTTAGTTAGTTGCTTTTTTGTGGGTGTTAGGGTATTCGGGGATCAAGACTAGTCAAGAAATAATTAAACAATGTGTTAGACAAAATTTTGGTGTCCCGGGTAATGTCCGGTTTTTCGGTTGGATACCGTTCTGTTAAAGTGTTTAATTATTCCGTAAAGCGTCTTATATATATATATTTTTTTGTAACACAATTAATTCCCGGCACTTAGGAAAGCATACAGTACCATTCTGCCATATTTTTGCACCCTACTAGCATGTTATAATGCTGAATTTTATTAATAAATGCAGAATTCTGCACTTAAAGTGTGTTTTAGGCACTTCTCGGCACTTTAACTATCACCTAGTGACGCAGTTTTATGGTCCTTACTTCCCTATACTCCGTACTAGTATAATATCCTGTCCCTGGCTCATACTGGCCTCAAAAACATTGTCTGTCTATGTGCTGGTATTGTCAGCATGTTTCTGAATCATCCGTTCAGTGCGCTAACTGTGCTTTGTGCATCAAGTATGTCACTAATGTTTGTGTGTAATAAATGGAGTGATAGTATGAGATATGATGCATATGTATGTATGATACAAAAATCATAAAGCAGTTTAAATTATCAGTTGCAATCGAGCACAGTCATTAAGCACATAATTAAAATTAATTAATTATACGGTACCTGTAATTGTGAGGGTTGTCACATATCCCTAGGTTACAAGGGCCAACATAAGTCTTTAATCATGCTATCAATATGATTGTGTAATCAATACTTACATTTGAGCAACTCATATTACACCCGAGGTGTCATACTCAGCTATACTTGTCATCACATTTCATAGCTGTCATACATATGTCATTCCTTCTAGCAATTGTAATACTAAGGCAATTACCTAACATTGTACCTCAAAGGGTTAATTCTTATCAACCTAGGTTCCGCTACATACGAGATTATTAGCTTATTACATATGCCCCTCCATTTTACGTTTGAGTTACATAAAACTTGGTACAACTATTCATTCGATAATTGAGATTACACTCTACCACGTAGGGTTGTTTTATAATACGAATCAAGAATCATGCGTATAAAAAATTTAACTCTCGAACATTACTTTAGAGGTTTATCTTCTAATAATTCCTCATATACGATAGGGAACTCGACAGAGGGCAAGATTTATTCAAATATCATTCAAATATCCATTATATTTTCCATTCCATTCAACCCCTCTTTAGGTAACATTCCACCTCTAACAGTTACACATTCTTATATTTTCATTCTAGCTTCCTTCGACGTTAACTTTTCACATCTTTCATATAGTTCTTTCTAATTATTCTAAATTTGGCATACTAAGTGTGTACCCCGCTTTCTTAACAGTTCCTCACTTTTCTTTCCTTTCTACTACCCATTTTCCGATATGCGGATCGACTCTTACTATCTTTCTCTACAATAAACAATAATTTAAAGCCGCCATTATTTCCTGTATTGATATGAAGATTATAATTTACTTACTAGCATTATGAGTCATTTACTTCTGCCTTCCAAGTTACTAAACATACATTGTTCCTTCACTATGTTGTTTGAATCAATAATGTTCACCATGAGCCTACTACTTGATTCCTCTATTATTAACATCATCATTCTTCCTAGTCACCCCCTCTTGTGACGTAAAAACTTTGACTATTAATGTATGTGTGTATATATATATATACATATACTGGCCTCATACATTTAGTAACTCTGTTACTATTAGTTGCTTATTAATCCATTCCTACAGTATGGACTAATTCGCACATTTGTACTTCCTTATTGATTTTAGACATACTTGTTATCACTCTACCATTTCTTACAAAATATCTATCCTTGTCGGCGCTTAAATCATCCATCTAGGTCTTAGCCCATTATTCATTTTAGTCCTCATAAGTCGATCATCACATGCTTAATACACAACGTGTTCGGAGCATACTTCTTTCATCATAATCTTATTACCTCAACATCTTTCTATGTGTATATATAATTACTTACACCATCATTTGTTACCACATTTGTCATATGTTTTAATCTTACTCGTATATCCCGTTTAGGTCTACGACGATTAATTATCAACATATCCCTACTCAAATTCCCACAACCAACGGCAAAATATCTCACATACGTTCACATACACATCACTTATATATATATATATATGTGTGTGTGTGTGTGTGTGTGTGTGTGTGTGTGTGTGTTCTTTTAGTCCTACATTATGCTTGGCCAACCAGGATACCTGTGCCACTTACTTGTTATGTTTATACTTATCTTTAGTTAGGTGGAGAAAAAGCATCTCCTCATTTGCTTTCATACTTTCCTTCCCACCTAACGACTCTAGCTTTCATCCATCTACAACCCTTTCTTAAGGCTTTATCCATACGTACCACATAAATATCTTCCCTTAAACTTTTAATTCTACTAACATTTACTTTTTGTTTGACAAAATTTTCATCCTTAGGACCATACTATACTCGAAATTCTATCATCCTTTCATGTTCAATATTTTCTACGCTTAATCGTAATTATCATTCCTACCTTTCATTACATTCTAGGACCATACCATCCTCTTTCGTAATCATTGCTTTTATTCCTTTCCACCGTGTCATTTGTTATCGTTTGTGTTTCCTTCGTCCGTCATCTACAATTAAACATTTTCTACATTCATTACTTCATATACTTTCCATGTCATCTCAAGTTACATTGATGCATTCATGATCATATTTCAATAACTTTCATTCCACTTGTACATTATCATCAACGTCTGTCACGATAGGCCACATCATGCATGCCTTTCGTTCATAGGGGAATAGAATCCCTCATCCTTCTTACTTACTTTCTCGCACCACCCGCTACTCGGAACATATTTTATTAACAATTTCTTCGTTTTCATCAGCCATCTACTATATCATTCGAGATCATTATTAAAATTTATTCTTTGGTCATGTTCATTTCATTCTATCATTTTAAAATTTTTATACTTTCCTTTCTTTCATGCTAGGTGTTAACGGTCCTTTATGACCACACCACATATCTCTCATTATAGGGTTGATAAACCCAACTAGAACTTCATTCACAACCTTCCAATCATATACGTTCTTACTTCGAAATATTTCAACATGGCCCGGTTGACATTTATAGGATCCTAATATCATAGGTTTCATTTTCGGAAACTTAACGAAACTATTGGATTTGCCTTAAGAAATATTCTACCACATAGTTTAGTAAATATGTTAATATGCCTAACATATTTCAATGACTTTCATTCTCTTACTATTAGACATTCGTTAATTTTATATATAACTTTTCACTTTGTTATATGTTAATTCATGCCATCATGCTTACGTCTTGTTGACCTTTGTCCTTTTTAATTATGGCTATCATGCTTTTATTTCATAATTTCGGGTGTTAATAGCCACTTAGTGACCATACCGCATTCCTTTCATAATCCTCGGTGTTAACGGCTACTTCGTGCCCACACCGCATACTATTCATCATTCTTGGTGTTAACGGTCACTTCATGACCTCACCACATACCATTCATCATTCTTGGCGTTAACGGTCACTTCGTGACCTCAACGCATACCATTCATCATTCTTGGTGTTAACGGTCACTTCGTGACCTCACCGCATACCATTCAGCATTCATTTCTTTATCATTCATGCATTATTTTGCTTTCAATAATTCATTTCCGCGGGTCATAAAACCATACTATCCTTCATTACGAACATTCTAGACATGTTAATCAAAACATACATTCATTCTTACACTTCTTATTCCTTCGTTCTTTAACTAATTGCCTTCATGTTAGTCAACTTATATTCATGGTTTCATTATCATTCACGTTTACATTGTCCGCCATCTACATAAAACATTCATTTCATTCATTAAATTTCTTTTCATACTCTCCTTCATCATATTAACTCCTTTTATCATACTACAATCAATTTTACATTTCATACTTCATGCATTATCGTCATCGACAATCATGTCGTATCGTGTAGATCAAAATCTTTGATCGCAATGATTTACCTTTTCGCCCTTCGTATATATTTTCCCTCATCACTCTTCATATAAAAATTATCTTAAACATTGATTATGAGGCATTAAAAACTAGTTAAAACATGTTTCATGAGTCAAAACAACAAAATTCAAACAAATTTCGGAAATTAAGGGCGTCGCGCTACGCGACGGGTATAAGGGGTGGGCGTCGCGTGACGCTATGCCCCGTTTTCGATAGAAGGTTTGCTTGTTTGCTGCTGCAGTTGCCCAGCTCCAATTTTAAACAAAAATCCAACTTAAAACTGTCATAAGTTTTGTTTCTCAAGTCCGTTTTAGGTGATTCTTTTTCCTACGCATTCGTAATAAAAATACGCATCCGTTTATCATATTTATTTGCATCAAAAATTTGGATTATAAGATGATAGCTATAAATCCTCTTTTATTTCTAACTGTAAACATAATCAAATTTACTATTCACTTACTTGCATAGCGCTTCGGAACGAACACACCTTCATACGAGCTTTCGGTTTGAGTTCAAGCATTTTAACTCTAATACTTGAATCCCTCAAACCTCAGCTCTGATACCAACTTGTAACGCCCACTTTTTCCAATATTCAAATATATTAAAAATAACAAACTAATTTTTAACAAAAATTTGGCATGACCCGTTTGTATTATAAACAAATCCCCTGCTTTTAACCATCATCATTCAAATAAACTTCTACGACACATTTTCAAAAGAGATAAAAGTTGTGACCATACTAGATCTAACACAAGATTTATGTCCGAACTACCCAAAAAGATTTTAAAATTCAAACTACTTACGAACATCCTAAAACATAAAATTTACATTTACATAACATAAGTTATTCGACCCATTCTAAAAGACGACTTTAACCGGAAGCGCATAAAGGGAAATGTAGTGTGGTGTGTTCGATCCGAGCTCGCATCATCATGAGTGGGATTTTCCTATCATCCAAAACACCAATACATTTATTAGTTCGATATGCCAAGCAAAATTCAAGACTTTCATTTTCTCGTCATTATTCGACCCATTTACAAAGTTCATCATTTTGTCAACATCCTTATTGTAAATCATTCTTTTCATTCTAGCATAAATCTCTTTATGCTCTTCTACATTTCTTTCGGAAACATTCAACATATAAACTTATCAATCCCTACATAATGGATCGATACCTACGCTATATCTTTAACACTCTTTCGTCAATTCGACCCGTTATCAACAAGTCATTACATAAACCATTCCAACATTACTCTTTCCAACATTTTGACCCGCTTGAAGCGAGTCATTACATGACTATTGACATTGCATCTCTATTCATCTTTCGATACGTAACTTCTCACAATTTTTAACATGAACCACCATGCATTTTACACTAAAGCTTTGATTCTAAAATTACCATTTGTAAATCTACATAAAAGATAAATGAAGTTCATATGAACTTACAGGAGTCGTGCGCTCATGTTGCCTTTACTTGGTTTGATTCCCCTCCTTTCTTCGACCCTATAAGGTGCATTACATACGCATTTAGCTTTCGCATTATTCATCACTTACGCACATTTACATCATTTACCATAACTTTCATTATTCACATTTATTTTTCATACCATCATTAGATCATCAATACTTCAATTTCTCATGTTCATACATAACAATTTCAACTCAAACATTTCATCGAACACCTTATGTACGTACTACTTACCTAGCACAATATATAAGCATATTAAGCACATTCCTACTAAGTCTTTCTAAAATCATGGCAATACATCATAAACACATAAATTCATCGAATATTTAGATGTCTTTTACATCAATAAGCATAATTCAAGTTCATATCTCATACTACATCTATCATTACTTCAAAACCATCATAAATTTCATGTGGGTTTCATACATAAATGGGTTTACATGAAAAATCAATATAATTCGAATTTCATACTCCATTCAAGTCTTATGGACTAATTATAACCTTCTATCATCAATATGTTTACATACATTCATGGATTGCACAAAACCCACAAATCAAACATCACTAAATCACAAATTTCAACTTACTAGATGTTGGAGATACTCAAGTGATTAACATTCCTAGTTCATGCATACGATTAACCTTCAATTTCCCATTCAATTTGATGGATTTTGGGTTGTTGGGGTTTTGATTCTTCTGGCTCTTTCCCCTCTCTCGATCGCACGCCCCAGAACCAAAACATTGACCTTCTTTCTTTTCTTCTTTTTTTTAAGTGTTTTAATTCCATAATTTTCATTTCCACCCCCTCATTCTTTTAAAACATGCCACTTTCCTCACATTTACATACTAACTTAGTTAACTTTCAGGTATACATAAAATCTAGACTTACTAAACCTTATAAAACTTTATAAATGGTAAAAATTTTATTTACCATTTCTTTTCTGTCAAAATATTGCGAATATAATTTTTTTATAATATGACATACGAAATTTGGGGTGTTAATATGACATACGAAATTTGGGGTGTTACACATTACCTACAACCACAACCACCTTCACTACAACCACCATTTTCTAGCCACTTTCAAGAATATCCAAGGTGATTCAAAGGTGTATGAAGATGATCTAAGGAAGTTAGAAGCATTGGAAGTTCAAGGACCTTCTTGGAAAGCTTTTATCCACTTGATTTCTTCATTTCATCTTGTTCTTGTCACTTCCCTGGCCATTAGAGCTATTAGTAAGCTTCAAAAAGTCTATTTTACATCATGTTAGTGTTATGTACAAGTTACACTTTCAAAGAAACTAAACTTTAAAGTATGAAAACATGAAGATCTAACATAATTTAAAGAAAAACAAGTGTTTTTAGTGATGTTTGATGTATGTGATGAAGTTGATGTTGTTGAAACTTGTGTGCATGTGTAGATCTATCATGATAAAGCTTAGATCTTACAAGTTTAAGCATGGATCTTGAAAGATCCATAGTTGAACTTGAAGATGAACTTTAAAAACCTTTATGTAAACTTGAAAAATGATTTTTAAGTATATTCTTGTGTTCTTGAAGAAAATAAGACCATGAGAAACTAACTTATGAGACTAAACATCATAAAAAGTTTGTAGAAAGTTCATCAAGAAACTTATTTTTGAAAGATTCAAGTATGTTAAGCATGGATCTTGAAAGATCCATAATGAAACTTGATGATGAACATAAAGATCTTTTAAATGAACATAAAAATGGTTTTAGAATATGTTATTCATAGTTTTGAAACTTTAAAACTCATGAATGGTTTAGTTAGTAAGTAAAAGTTTCATAACAAGTTTGTTTAAAATTAAGAAGAACACTTGTTCATGAAAAATCTTTGTATGTAAAGTGTAGATCTAAAAGACTACACATTTTTAACAAGAATCAAGTTCATCATAAGGTTTTCATGATGATTTTGGTGTATGTTGTTTGTGAAATTCGTTGGAAATTGATTTTGATGAGGGAAAGAAAATAAACACATGTTTTAAAAACATGGGAAACCTCTATTTTTAGGGGAAACTATGCCAAAATTTTTATAAAATTTTGACACTTAGAAAAATATAAGTTTTGGTGAAACTTATTCCCCAAAAATTCACCTAAAAATATTTACCAAGGTTTCCTAATTTTTATACAAAAATTATAAGTAAGAAATAAGGATTTCTTCAAGTATAAAAGCAATATAAAGTATGTATATTTTTACGGAAAAATATATATTTAGTGGTCACGAGATTATGTGCTAAGTGTATATTATGTGTAATATATGTATTAGTATGTTAGGAACTTGATAAATACATTAAATACAACCACGGAGTATACTACAAAAATACACATACAAATACTTAAGAAATACACAATAATACAAGTATATAAAATTACATATAAAAATGATACATGGACAAATATAAAATATATATCAATATACATATATTTTCTATAAAATTAAGGACTTGGACTAGTATTGGACATATTGGACAACGTTATATAGTTATGGACCTATACAGAAATTACTACGAGTAATGAAAGAATTATAAAAGTGTGACAAAATACATATAACCCATAAACCTTAAAAATACTATTATTTTTTTAAGAAATAAAATTTCGGAAAGTAATAAAAATCAAAGAATTGATTTTTGGTAAATAAATACAAATACATAAGTATTTACACTCAAAATATAAGTATACTTTCCTAAGTATACATACACCTAAAAATAATATTGGAAATATTATTTCACAAATTACTTATATTTATTTTTGACAAATATTATACGTGACATATATTTTGTAAAAGTTAAAAATATATTATTTTTAATATATAATATTTTCAAATCCTACTTACATAAATATATATATATTTGAGATAAAAATATATTACAAATACAATATTAAATATAATGTGATATATATAAGTAAGACACCTTAAATCCAAAGAGTAACTTGTACTTAGAAGTTTACAAGTTAGATGATGAACATACTTAGAACGTCTATAGGTCAAGAAATTCAAGTAGCAGAAGCCGGTGCAGCTAGACGCTCAAGACGCAAAGCAGTGAGTTCATGTCCCCACTTTTAAACGTTTTATTGTTTTCTAAAATTTGGGGAAAATACATGTACAATTTGGTATGTTTAAACAAAGGAATCATACATAGATCATGTCACGAATAGAGTATACGAAGGCACCATCAATCTTGTTTAGACCGAAAGAACAAGGGTTAGATCTACAGGTCCGGGCAGCCTCACTCTCTTGACAACACATAGCCATGGAGTGTCTTGGGTCACAATCGTAGGGTAAACGATGTTAAAAATCACCTAGGTTTGGATGCTTCCTATGTCGTCACATATGTTAATGTCCTCGCGAAACATTAGCGATCTCGATTCCATTTCATTTCATTACAATTTACAAACTTACATTTTGCAAATTACATACCATGCTTTTATACAATTACAAATGTTGCGTTTTACACAATCTGATTGAATTCACACCAACTTTTGTTGATGATTTTTAAACTTACATGTATTTCAGGGAATTAGTGGATGATGTTCGCGGGCTCCTTGTCAAGATGTTTAGTGTCTAGTCTCTGTTGTCATCTTTTGTGGATTTGTTTACTATATCCCACCTTCCGTGGTGATGTAGGAAACAGAACCTTGATCTTTGTTTTTGAAATGGTGTTGTGAACTTTCAAACAATTAACTTTTAGTTATGATGTAAACTTTAAAATAAATTCTATATTTTGGATAATTAAACTTGAATGGCAATATGGAGTATGTTTTATTTCATGTAGCGATTTTTACTTATCGTATGCAATGAGAACCACTCAGATCACACCTTGTGCTTCCGCCTTTGAAAGGGGTGTGACATGTGTAGCTTATGTCATTGTTATAGATTGTACGTCGCGTTAAATTGATTACGTTTGAGTAACATTTTACGAATTACTTCCAGAAAAGCTTTGAGAGTTCGAAATTGTACAAGGACTAAAATGTGCAATTTTCCACATGTAATTATACAATCTCGAATATAAAACACAATGTTTCATTGAATACGAAATTGTTCGGAATTGTACAATGATTGAAAAGACATAAATGTCACAGTCTCCCCTACTTCAGGAAATTTTGTCCCGAAATTTAATTAGAGGAAACTTGTGAAAACAGATGTGGGTATTTCGCCTTCATTTGATCCTCTCGTTCTCAAGTAAACTCTGGGCCACGTTTGGATTCCTAGCGAACTTTAACTATCAGTATTCGTTTATGTTTGAGTTTCTTGTCTTCACGATCCAATATCTCCACAAGTTTCTCGACAAAGTGCATAGTGTCATCAACGTGATTTTCGTCTACGGGTGTGAATTCGCTCTGAGGATCGAATCTTCAACCGTTGAATGCATACTAACAGATGATATGTGCGGAATCCAATCACGTGTGTGGATGAGAACACAAAGATGTAATTATAACTTGTTTTCAATTGATATCTGACAATAACAAATCCGTGAAAACAACGGGAAGAGCTTCGCCTCAAGAATGCACAAAAAATTACTAATGAACAAGACAACACTCCTCTATATAGAGATCATGGGTTTGTACGAAGGCTAGTATGGCTTCGTACGAAGCCAGCTATGCCTCCGTACAAAGCTGTTATTACACATATGATCTTCATACTTTGCTCTGTTCAGCACCAGTCTTGTCTCATCTGCTCAAGCTACGATATGTGATTGATGTAAGCGATAGACGTATGCACTCACAGACACCCCCCTTGGATATTGTTGTAGTCAATCTCGTAGCTTTTTGTCTCTCTCTGAGTCTTCATGAAGTGTTGACAAAATCAGCACCACCGACTCTCCCTTGATTTTACCAGCTCTATCTGCTCTCCCTATTTTTCAGCTCAGGCTCCCCCTTGCTTTAAGCTTCCGTGCTTTTAGCTACTAGGATCGTCACCTGACTCTATGTCACACCCCCAAAATCCACCATGCGGAGTATCACCGCTTGGAGGCGTGACGTGACCAGGATCGAGCCACCAATCATATTGAACAACATAATTAAGTAAATAAAACCAAACACAATACGATTGGTGACCAAAAGGAAGTAAACCGATTTTAGGTTAACAGCGGAAGCATAAAACATAAGTTCAAAACATAAGTCCATAGTTCATAAGTTTAAAGTCCAGAACGTAGGTTAAATAAGTTCATAAAGTTTATTCATTAAGTACGGGACATATCAGTTCGCATCCCACAACGACCACCTCCATATGCAAGATCCATAGCATCTAATGACCTGCAAAGCATGTAATAACAAGTCAACAACAAAGTTGAGTGAGTTCACGGTTGGTTGTCCATTTTAGTGTTGTTTCCAAAAACATAGTTTAATCTCATTCGGCCGTCCAGCCGTGGGGGTTACCCCATAGTTCGAAAACTTTTATTAGTTAACCATCCCATGTCCACCTTCCCTGGCTATCCAGCCCGCACTTTGGGCGTGGGGAGCTGCCCCAGTATTTTAAACTACCAGACACGTTTATCATATCGACTACTAACAAAAATCAATTGTGCCCTAGCGTCGGTGTTCTATCACCACCGACGTGCCATAGTCCATTAGTACACGCCCGTCCGACTGGCACGGTTTGAGGTTTGTTAAACCTAATAGCGCTATTAACTAATGACCCGCTCGCCATAGCCTCGGCGATTAAGTCGATACAAAAAGGGAGGGACTTCGCTGATAGAGTTCTAGTCCAGTAAGTCTAACACGTCTCAACAGGACGAGGAATTTACATTCCTGAACACGTCTCAAGGACGAGGAATCCCTATTCCTGAACCCATTCCCATTCCCACCGGGAATTTACCATGCTTTGTAGAAAAGTGTGAACTCACCTCGGTTTGCTCGGTTAGATTCTCAAATATAGCTAACAGTCATGGTCGGTCAATCACGTCCTAGTATGATTTACCAGTTAGTCATTTAGTGGCTTTCAAATAGAACACAAAGTTCCTACACGTATCTATCACACAACATGCATCATTTTAACAGTTTATGCCCATCTAAGTTTCCCATCCATTCCCCACTCAAAATCAAACATACGATAATGCACATAAGATATATAACATGTTAGATCATTCACAGATAGCATACTCGACATTTAGACACGCGAGTCACAACTTATGTCATTTCAGCATTTATATTCAATACCGGCTCTTTTCGGACATTTTAATAAAATGGTTAAATTATTCCAAAAATTCCCAAATTTTTACATGATGTCTTAAACGTTCCATATTTTATTGTGTAAAAATATCGGGGTCCGGTTCATTACCAATATTTTATCAAAATTCATATTTCGGAATGAACTCAGATTTGTGTATTTCTGACAACAGTCCACGGAACAATTTATTAAAAATTCATCGAGTGTCCGATTTACGAAATTCCAGTGGGATAATTACAAATGCATCGGTTTTCATCTACTGTACAAATTTCATGGTCCGATTCATCACAAAACTCAGGTTATGACTGAAAGTATGACACCCATTTATTGCTGTCAAAATTCAGCTTAAGTTGCTGTTACAAATTAACACTTTAAAAATAGTAAACGAAGTCCAAAAAATTACGATTCTGGTTCCATTAAAACCGTATTTCATAATAACATATTTTAGATTCAAAATATCGGTTTTTCGTTGAGTTTAAGACCTGTTTACAGCCAACTGAAGTTGGCTGTAAAACCGGGACAGATTCTGTTTTTCAGTGTTTAACCTTCTAAATCGCGTTCGATCGATTCCGTTAACAAGTTAATTAATCACAACAACATTAAACATCAATATTAATCATCAAAACATTAGATAATCAACCAATAATCATAACAACACAAGATCTACATGATTTACACACATATTCATCCATTAACCACCTTGTTCATCACTTTAGTAGACTTTTAGTTGGTGATCTTATATTTTAGTGATTTTTAACCGACGAAACTCTTATTAACCACTCTAGACAAGATCAAGAAGGCGTTTAGAGTCACTTACTACTAGCTCGAGGCTAGGGGAGAAACTAGGCGAAAAACGAGTGGTTAAAAGCAACGTAGTGAGGTCCTTAGCAATCCGCAAGCACCGAGCTTCGTTGTTGATCCTATTGCACCTTTGAGTGTGTGTGGTTTACTTGTAGGAGGCTCGATGGTGGTGGTAGGGTGGTATGGTGGTGGCAGACGGACAAGAGAGGGAGAGGAGAGAAGAGAACTTGTGTTGTGATGTTTTGTGAAGTGAAGTGTATAACCTCATTAGTTTACTTATAGTCCATACATTACCAATATCCATTGTGTTAAGTGTCTACTAGATATTAGGCAAAGTTATTAAAATAATCAACAAAGGTAATGGTGTGTCCTCACATGGGAAGCAATCGGTTGGGGGGGGGGGGGGGTTGGGGTAACTAGTTCCATTTCAACCAAGTGTAAGTAACTAGTTAATTTAGTTAGGTGTTTAATTGGTGTATTAAGTGGGTTGTAATTTATAACGGGTGTTAGGGTACTCGGGGACCCTAACTGGCTCAGAAAGAGAAAAACAATGTCATTGACAATATTTTTGGGTTCCGGGTAAAGTCCGGTTGTTCGGTTGAATACTGATTCGTTAAAGTGCCAAATAAGCATTTAAAGTGTCTTTTATGTATATTTTCGTAACACTTTTAATTTCTAACACTTAGGAAATTATAATGGACTATTTAGTGACCTTTCTGCATACTACTAGTATGTTGACAAGCACATGTAAGCACATCACAGATATCAGAAAGCAGTTAAGTAATTCCACACAGTCGTCAAACACTTTAATTATCAATAATAAATTGTACGGAATACATAGGATTTTGAGGGTTGTCACATTCTCCCCCTGTTAAGAGAATTTCGTCCCGAAATTTAGCGCGTGGTTACTGAGGAAGCTAGTTAAGTTGCGTTGTTTTCCTGATTTTCCTGGGGTGTCACATCATCCCCCCGTTGATTTGGAATTTCATCCCGAAATTCTGCAGTAGCTTCAGCCTGAGTAGTGGTTGCGTTTTTCTTAAACAGTTGGGGATACTTGAGTTTCATTTGGTCTTCTCGTTCCCAGGTATACTCTGGGCCACGACGAGCATTCCAACGAACTCGAACGAGAGGTATTCTTGTGTGCTTGAGAATCTTAACATCTCGATCAGTAATCTCTACTGGTTCCTTGACGAATCGCAGCTGGTCGTCGATTGTGAGTTCCTTGAGAGGAACTATGAGGGTCTCGTCTGACAGACACTTCTTCAGATTTGACACGTGGAATACGTTGTGAACTCCGCTGAGTTTTTCAGGTAGATCCAACCTGTAGGCGACTTTGCCAATTTTCTCAACGACTTCGAATGGTCCGACATAACGCGGATTGAGTTTGCCTCGTTTGCCAAAGCGGACTACACCTTTCCAAGGTGAGACTTTGAGTAGCACTCGATCCCCAACCTGGAGCTCGAGTGGTTTTCTTCCCTTATCAGCATAGCTTTTCTGACGGTCACGAGCTGCCGCCATTCGCTGTCGTATCTGAGCAATTTTCTCGGTGGTATCTACCACAAGTTCTGGGCCAGTGATTTGGCTGTCACCAACTTCTGCCCAACAGAGAGGTGATCGGCATTTGCGTCCGTACAATGCCTCAAACGGAGCGGCTTGGATGCTGGTGTGGTAGCTGTTGTTGTAAGAAAACTCCACTAGCGGGAGGTGCCTTTCCCAGCCATTACCAAAATCAATTACACATGCCCTAAGCATGTCTTCAAGGGTTTGGATGGTACGTTCAGATTGCCCATCCGTCTGCGGGTGATAAGCGGTGCTCATATCTAAACGTGAGCCAAAGGACTTGTGCATTGCTTGCCACAGTTCAGAAGTAAAACGTGCGTCACGATCAGATATAATAGAGGTTGGCACTCCGTGCCTTGATACCACTTCCTTTAGGTAAATGTCTGCAAGAGTAGAAAACTTATCCGTTTCTTTGATAGCCAGAAAATGTGCAGACTTGGTTAATCGATCTACGATCACCCAAATGGTATCATTTCCGCGTTGAGATCTGGGCAGGCCGGTAACGAAATCCATGGAAATTTGCTCCCATTTCCATTTCGTGATCTCCGGTTGTTGAAGTAGGCCTGATGGTTTCTGATATTCAGACTTGACTCTCGCACAAGTCAAGCACTTGCTGACGTAGGTTGCTATGTGGGCTCTCATGCCAGGCCACCAGTATGTGGTCTTTAAGTCGTGGTACATCTTATCCAAACCAGGATGTACTGAATAACGAGACTTATGTGCTTCATCCATCACAAGCTCGCGTAAGTTGCCATAGAGTGGAACCCAAATACGCCCTGTTACATAGTAGGCGCCGTCTTCCTTTTGTTCTAGCCGTTGCCTCGATCCTCGTAGGGACTCAGCCCTAATATTCTCTGCTTTCAATGCTTCGACCTGGGCATCTCGAATTTAAGCGGGAAGGTTAGATTGGATGGTAAGCTGTAAAGCACGTACACGCCTAGGTATGGTATCCTTTCGACTGAGGGCGTCGGCCACAACATTGGCTTTACCCGGATGATACTTGATTGCGCATTCATAATCGTTCAAGAGCTCAACCCATCGGTGTTGACGCATGTTTAACTCCTTTTGCTTGAAGATATGCTCGAGACTCCTGTGATCGGTGTAAATGGTGCACTTGGTACCGTACAGGTAATGTCTCCATATCTTAAGCGCGAATACAACTGCTCCCAGCTCCAGATCGTGAGTAGTGTAGTTTCTTTCGTGAACTTTAAGTTGGCACGATGCATAGGCAAATACCTTGTCACGTTGCATCAATACGCAACCCAGTCCTTGGATGGAAGCGTCGCAATAAACTACGAAATCATCGGTGCCTTCGGGCAATGAGAGGATAGGCGCGCTACAAAGTCTATCCTTTAGATGTTGAAATGCGGACTCTTGTGCATGACCCCAACGATAGATGACACCCTTCTGAGTCAGCGAAGTGAGAGGTTGCGCAATCTTGGAGAAGTCTTTGATAAACCTTCTGTAATATCCTGCCAAACCCAAGAACTGGCGGATTTCTGTTGGTGTGCGGGGTGCAGGCCAGTTCTTAATTGAGTCAACCTTGGATGGATCAACATGAATCCCATCCTTGTTTACCACATGGCCTAGAAAGTGGACTTCGCGGAGCTAGAAGTCACATTTCGAAAACTTGGCATACAACTGCTCTTTTCGAAGAAGTTCCAGCATAAGTTGTAGATGCTGCTCGTGTTCCTCCTGACTCTTGGAATAGATCAGGATATCGTCGATGAACACAATAACGAACTTATCCAGGTAAGGCTTGCACACTCGGTTCATGAGATCCATAAAGACCGCTGGTGCATTCGTCAGCCCGAATGGCATAACCAGAAACTCGTAATGGCCGTAACGAGTTCTGAATGTTGTTTTGGAGACGTCCTCATCTCGGACCCTCAGCTGATGGTATCCCGATCTCAAGTCAATCTTGGAGTAATAGCTCGACCCTTGCAACTGGTCGAACAAGTCGTAAATACGTGGAAGAGGATAACGATTCTTCACAGTCACCTTGTTAAGCTCGCGATAGTCAATACACATTCTGAAAGTACCATCTTTCTTCTTCACGAATAGTACTGGAGCTCCCCAGGGCGAAGAGCTAGGACGTATAAAACCCTTTTCCAAGAGTTCTTGTAGTTGTGTAGACAGTTCTTCGAGTTCTGATGGAGCTAGACGATATGGTGCTCGAGCTACTAGCGCTGCTCCAGGAGCTAGCTCGATTTGAAACTCAACTTGGCGATGAGGCGGAAGACCAGGTAATTCCTCAGGAAATACCTCGGGAAAATCGCGCACAATAGGGATGTCTTCAATTCTCTTCTCTTCCGTTGATGTGTCAGTAACGAGTGCTAAAATGGCAGTGTGGCCCTTTCGCAAACACTTCTGGGCCTTAAGGAAAGAGATGATGCCTTCGACAGCACCACTCTTGTCGCCACGAATCATGAGAGGTTCTTCACCAGAACGAGGAATGCGGACGATTTTCTCCTTGCAAACAATCTCCGCTTGATGATGAGATAGCCAATCCATCCCAATAACAACGTCGAAACTACCCAGTGTGATAGGAATAAGATCGATAGAGAAAGTCTGACCAGCTAAGACGAGGTTACAACCTTTAACTATGTGTGTGGCTTCAAGACTTTTACCGTTAGCTAGTTCTACCGTGTGTTTGGTGTTCAGGAGTGTTGGAGTGCGCTTAAGCATTTGGCTAACTTTTACGGACACATAACTAGTATCGGCACCTGAATCGAATAAAACAGTAACAAAGAAGTCGTCCAGAAGAAACTTACCCATCACAACGTTGGGATCGTTCCTTGCATCACCCTGACCAATCACGAAAGCACGACCTCTTGCCCCATTACCATTGTGGTTTCCTCCATTACCGTTTCCATTCCCCTGATTGTTGTTGTTCTGGTTCTGATTTAGCTGGGGGCAGTCTTTCTTGAAATGGCCCTCAGCACCACATTGAAAGCACCCTTTGTTGTTACCTTGTTGTTGCCGCTGCTGGCGTTGATTGGGTGGGGCTTGCTGTTGCTGCCGGTTCTGATTTGCCGGATGCTGACTCCTGCAGTCCCTTGCCATGTGACCAGGCTTGTTGCATCGATGACAGTTGCCTTTACCACATGGCCCACTGTGGTGCAAGTTACAGAGATTACATTTGGGGTGATTTCCCTTGTATCCACCCTGACCTTGATTTCCAGAAGACTGCTGACTGGGGCTCCTGTACTCATCTGTCTTTCGCTGCTGGGACTGAGCTGAAGTAGAACCTTTGCCTGAATTCCCATCCCATTTTCGCTTGTTATCATTTGGTGCGTCAGCAGTAGTAGCACCAATACGCTTGGGCAGTTTGTTTTGTTCCACAGCTTGATCGGTGAGACGATGGGCTAACTTAATGATCTGCTGAATGGTACCCAGGTTAGCCGAAGTCACGTGACTCTGAATCTCGGGTACAAGGCCCTTGAGGTAAAGCTCAATACGTTTGATGGGAGGGTCCACCATCGTAGGGCATAGGATGGCCAGTTCATTCGACCTCTTTGTATACGCCTCAATCTCAGACCCCGTCATCTTTAGATTGAAAAATTCCACCTCCAGTTTGTGGATGTTATCCCGACTGCAGTACTCTTCCTTGATCAATTCCTTGAAACCGTTCCATGGGGTGGCATTAGCAGCAACCAACCCCAGCAGCTGAACCTGAGCGTTCCACCATGTGAGCGCTACCCCTTCAAGTGTTCCGGTAGCGTATTTCACCCTACGGTCTTCGGGGCATTCGCACATCTCGAAAACTGACTCGTGCTTTTCAAACCAGTGAAGAAGGCCCACTGCTCCTTCGGTGCCACTGAAAGTGGTAGGTCGGCAGTCCATGAACGTCTTGAACGTGCACACAGGAGGTTGAGCATGTTGGCCTGTTGCGCGAGAATAAAAGACAAGGTTAAGCACGAGGGTTGGTTTGTGAATGTAGGTTCTAAACGTCCTAGGGTGAGTTGATATAGCAGGTTATACCTCCTGCAGGATTAGCTGCGAGTGCCTCAGCGACTCGTTCGTTGATCAAAGCCGTCAACTGGGCTTGAGTGAGGTTGATATGTCCTCCGCGTCCGCTCATGATCTTCATAATGAAGCAACGTAAGTGAGGAAAGTGTCGCGAAAGTGCGTAAGTGTTGGACGATAGTAGAGCGTAAGCACACAAGGTTCAAATAGCAATTACTACATTATCTAATGCACAGTGAGAACTATCTAACCGACAATATAACATAAATCATACCACTTATGGTGTCGAGTCTTGCACGTGGAGCGAAGTGTCGTTGTGGATCGTTGAGCACTGTACTGGTTATAGTCTGGTTTTTATCAAAAACTTTTCCCTTTTTAAAAAACCAAGTTCACTATAACCAATGGCTCTGATACCAATCTGTCACACCCCCAAAATCCACCATGCGGAGTATCACCGCTTGGAGGCGTGACGTGACCAGGATCGAGCCACCAATCATATTGAACAACATAATTAAGTAAATAAAACCAAACACAATACGATTGGTGACCAAAAGGAAGTAAACCGATTTTAGGTTAACAGCGGAAGCATAAAACATAAGTTCAAAACATAAGTCCATAGTTCATAAGTTTAAAGTCCAGAACGTAGGTTAAATAAGTTCATAAAGTTTATTCATTAAGTACGGGACATATCAGTTCGCATCCCACAACGACCACCTCCATATGCAAGCTCCATAGCATCTAATGACCTGCAAAGCATGTAATAACGAGTCAACAACAAAGTTGAGTGAGTTCACGGTTGGTTGTCCATTTTAGTGTTGTTTCCAAAAACATAGTTTAATCTCATTCGGCCGTCCAGCCGTGGGGGTTACCCCATAGTTCGAAAACGTTTATTAGTTAACCATCCCATGTCCACCTTCCCTGGCTATCCAGCCCGGCACTTTGGCCGTGGGGAGCTGCCCCAGTATTTTAAACTACCAGACTCATTTATCATATCGACTACTAACAAAAATCAATTGTACCCTAGCGTCGGTGTTCTATCACCACCGACGTGCCATAGTCCATTAGTACACGCCCGTCCGACTGGCACGGTGTGAGGTTTGTTAAACCTAATAGCGCTATTAACTAATGACCTGCTCGCCATAGCCTCGGCGATTAAGTCGATACAAAAAGGGAGGGACTTCGCTGATAGAGTTCTAGTCCAGTAAGTCTAACACGTCTCAACAGGACGAGGAATTTACATTCCTGAACACGTCTCAAGGACGAGGAATCCCTATTCCTGAACCCATTCCCATTCCCACCGGGAATTTACCATGCTTTGTAGAAAAGTGTGAACTCACCTCGATTTGCTCGGTTAGATTCTCAAATATAGCTAATAGTCAAGGTCGGACAATCACGTCCTAGTATGATTTACCAGTTAGTCATTTAGTGGCTTTCAAATAGAACACAATGTTCCTACACGTATCTATCACACAACATGCATCATTTTAACGGTTTATGCCCATCTAAGTTTCCCATCCATTCCCCACTCAAAATCAAACATACGATAATGCACATAACATATATAACATGTTAGATCATTCACAGATAGCATACTCGACATTTAGACACGCGAGTCACAACTTATGTCATTTCAGCATTTATATTCAATACCGGCTGTTTTCGGACATTTTAATAAAATGGTTAAATTATTCCAAAATTTCCCAAATTTTTACAGGATGTCTTAAACGTTCCATATTCTATTGTGTAAAAATATCGGGGTCCGGTTCATTACCAATATTTTATAAAAATTCATATTTCGGACTGAACTCAGATTTGTGTATTTCTGACCATAGTCCACGGAACAATTTATTAAAAATTCATCGAGTGTCCGATTTACGAAATTCCAGTGGGGTAATTACAAATGCATCGGTTTTCATCTACTGTACAAATTTCATGGTCCGATTCATCACAAAACTCAGGTTATGACTGAAAGTATGACACCCATTTATTGCTGTCAAAATTCAGCTTAAGTTGCTGTTACAAATTAACACTTTAAAAATAGTAAACGAAGTCCAAAAATTACGATTCCGGTGCCATTAGAACCGTATTTCATAATAACATATTTTAGATTCAAAATATCGGTTTTTCGTTGAGTTTAAGACCTGTTTATAGCCAACTGAAGTTGGCTGTAAAACCGGGACAGATTCTGTTTTTCAGTGTTTAACCTTCTAAATCGCGTTCGATCGATTCCGTTAACAAGTTAATTAATCACAACAACATTAAACATCAATATTAATCAGCAAAACATTAGATAATCAACCAATAATCATAACAACACAAGATCTACATGATTTACACACATATTCATCCATTAACCACCTTGTTCATCACTTTAGTAGACTTTTAGTTGGTGATCTTATATGTTAGTGATTTTTAACCGACGAAACTCTTATTAACCACTCTAGACAAGATCAAGAAGGCGTTTAGAGTCACTTACTACTAGCTCGAGGCTAGGGGAGAAACTAGGCGAAAAACGAGTGGTTAAAAGCAACGTAGTGAGGTCCTTAGCAATCCGCAAGCACCGAGCTTCGTTGTTGATCCTATTGCACCTTTGAGTGTGTGTGGTTTACTTGTAGGAGGCTCGATGGTGGTGGTAGGGTGGTATGGTGGTGGCGGACGGACAAGAGAGGGAGAGGAGAGAAGAGAACTTGTGTTGTGATGTTTTGTGAAGTGAAGTGTATAACCTCATGAGTTTACTTATAGTCCATACATTACCAATATCCATTGTGTTAAGTGTCTACTAGATATTAGGCAAAGTTATTAAAATAATCAACAAAGGTAATGGTGTGTCCTCACATGGGAAGCAATCGGTTGGGGGGGGGGGGTTGGGGTAATTAGTTCCATTTCAACCAAGTGTAAGTAACTAGTTAATTTAGTTAGGTGTTTAATTGGTGTATTAAGTGGGTTGAATTTATAACGGGTGTTAGGGTACTCGGGGACCCTAACTGTAACACCCGAAAATTTTAAAACACAAAATGTAACAACCATTATGATTTATAGTCCAATAGGAAACCCTAATTAAGACACCCAAGTGATTCTGCACAAACCCTAAGATTTTTAGAATTTTCAGAATCAGGATTAGGGCCCCTAAAACTTAGGGGGGGTATTTCCTACTTGATGATTATCTTGATAACTTGCGGACGAAGTAGAATTTTAAGAAAATGTCGACTCAGCTAGGCTAGTTCCACGCGTGGCAAACCTATAGTGAAAACATGTCCCTTACGCATCGTAGGGGTTTAAAGCCTACGATGCGCAGGCTTTATAGAGTCCCATACGCATCGTAGGGGTTATAGCGCTACGATGCGCAGGGCTGGACAAAATTCAGCTATAAATAGAGGACATTGGCATTCGAATTCTGGTGTTCAGTCGACGAAGAAATTCTCTCTAGGCACCGAGTTATCGTCTGTTCACCACAATCAACACACACGAAACACTAATTAAGTATAGCGGGGTGCTGCAGAACAGGGTAATTAACTCGATCGCTATTACAATTCATTGTCCGATCGATCAATGTACTTAATGGATGTTTAAGTGCTGCCCACATTAGGGTAATGCTTTGTCATTAATCGTGATTTCGACTGGATGTTGAGTGCTGTCCGAAAACGGACTATACTCTGTCCTTCGTTGTGAATCCGATAGATGCTTAAGCATAGCACTTTGTCATTCGTTGTGAAGGTTGATCTCGTGAGTTATCGTAAATGCTGTATTAAGTTAATTACCTAGTTTGTGTGCAAATTAGGTTAAGAGGATAATCAGTAGGCTAAATTCTGCCCGTATAAATCTACAATTGAAAACAAGGTAGCATCACTTGGAAATTTTAAGGTACGGATAGATTCCTTTCTTTCGATTTACGTCGTTTGAATATAAGATTCCTGATTTTAAATTCCGTATTAAGATTAAGTTATGAAATAAGTTATAAGTTCAGTACGGATAGACTCCTTTCTTTCGATTTATGTCGTTTGGATATAAGTATATCATTCTTAATTTTAAATTCCGTATTAAGATTTAAGTTATAAGTTATAAGTTCAGTACGGATAGACTCCTTTCTTTCGATTTACGTCGTCTGGATATAGGTATATCATTCATGATTTTAAATTCAGTATTAAGATTAAGTTATGAAATAAGTTATAAGTTCTGTACGGATAGACTCCTTTCTTTCGATTTACGTCGTTTGAATATAAGATTCCTGATTTTAAATTCCGTATTAAGATTAAGTTATGAAATAAGTTATAAGTTCAGTACCGATAGACTCCTTTCTTTCGATTTACGTCGTTTGAATATAAGATTCCTGATTTTAAATTCCGTATTAAGATTAAGTTATGAAATAAGTTATAAGTTCCGTACGGATAGAATTCCTTTCTTTCGATTTATGTCCGTTGGGTACGGATAGAATCTTTTCTTTAGATTTATCATTTCTGATTTTAAATTCCGTATTAAGATTAAGTTATGAAATAAGTTATAAATACCGTACGGATAGAATTCCTTTCTTTCGACTTATGTCCGTTGGGTACAGATAGAATCCTTTCTTTTGATTTATGTCAATTGAATACAAGTTCCGTATTAAGATTAAGTTAGGAAATATGTGTTGGAAGTTACAAACGTTTTGAAAAGGTTTTGTTTTACATCAGTGATTTAGAAAATGGATATTTTATACGAGTTTCATTTCATACTCTAGTGGTTCCTTATTAACGAGTCAAGGTTTTATCCTGTTCGTTTAATAAACCACATTTTGGGGACGAAATTGTCAAGATAGGATTGATATCCATACCTTGGTGACTGGTTCCACTCTTAGATTTTAATCTCGCCAAAGATTCGTATTTTCAATCAAATTATTATAAACTCATTAAATTCGTACACTCCTCACGTCTTTGATTATTGATTCCTTTGACAGTCCGTTCGATTCCTATTTCTAAACTTTGGATTTAGCTTTCATGTTATGCGATAGTTTTCTGTTAAGTTGTACTCATTATCGCATGTTCCAATATATGTTCCGTTTTGTTATGAAAATAAGTTATATAAGACTTTTTGTACTCTGATACCCTGAGTATCGCTTCTCGTGGAGTGTCCCACGAGCATGTTGTTGTGGCATCAACCTCATGCGCTCCATCCGTGATGGAGAGATTAGTTCACGGCATCTCTTAAGTACAAGTGTGGTACATATAAGTTATTAGGAGGCGTATGGACCGATCCTAGGATTTAAGTTATAAGGAGATGGATAACGGGTATGCCAACTCGCCATTTCGTGTGATAAGTATGCAGGAGTAGCTACCTGTGTATTGTCACGTCTTAAGTTTGCTCATGGGTACATCCGTATGATATGATTATGAAATTATGTTACTTTTAAAATAAGCTTTTATTTTCCTCTATCCGCACACTGGGCAAAACTTTCAAAATTTTGCTCAGACGTACGTTTTTGTGTTTTCTTCTTTACGTCAGGTTATCAAGACAATCTGGGACGGGATTTGGAAGAGTGCTCGAGTGTTTGAAAAAGACTGTAGAAATAATTGTACTGGATTAGATATCCTTCATTAAGTTGTAAATCCTTGTAATACATTGAAGTATAAATGGAATTATGTTTTTGATCTGACTCCGTAAAAGTGACACGTCAGCCCATCCGGGCTGGGGTGTTACACTAACTTGCTCAGAAAGAGAAAAACAATGTCATTGACAATATTTTTGGGTTCCGGGTAAAGTCCGGTTGTTCGGTTGAATACTGATTCGTTAAAGTTCCAAATAAGCATTTAAAGTGTCTTTTATGTATATTTTCGTAACACTTTTAATTTCTAACGCTTAGGAAATTATAATGGACTATTTAGTGACCTTTCTGCATACTACTAGTATGTTGACAAGCACATGTAAGCACATCACAGATATCAGAAAGCAGTTAAGTAATTCCACACAGTCGTCAAACACTTTAATTATCAATAATAAATTGTACGGAATACATAGGATTTTGAGGGTTGTCACACTCTACAAGCTCCCCCTTGCTTTGAGCTCCCCTTTAAGCTCAGCTATCGGGATCATAATCTGGCAAATCATCTGCAAAATCTCAAATCATTTGTAAGATATTTGACAGTTAAAATTCAAAATCGAAAACCTTGCTCTAAACATAAACTGGAGCATTTCAAAAATGTGATAGTGAAATCTTTTTAGGTTTTCCCATGAGTTATGACTTGGCTCTCTCCTCCTATCAAATACCTCAAAATTTTTGACAATTTAAACATCCAAAAACCTAACAATTATCACCCAAGTCCAATTTAATGACCTTGGAGACTTCACAAACTGTTTTTAATTTTTCATTAAAAACCTCAAGTTTCAAATTAATGAACTTGTTTATTTTTCAGAAACATGTTCAACATACTTAGATTTTGAAACTCAGCTTTCGGACATCGATTGTCAAAAATAAAACAGAAATAAAATCTTTTTGTCCTTTTTAAGGTTTATGCTAAAACACACTGAAAATCTTTTTGAAATTTTTCTTTAATGAAAAGCAGTAAAGAAATATTTTACAAACATATTTTGTTTTAGTTGTGTCAGAGGATCATATCAGTTTATGACAAATCACTAGCACTGTTGAGCTATAAACACTTTAAGTTCTAAACGATTCACTTAGATTGTCAGTATACTGATCCACTTAAGTTCTCACAGAAAATTCAACTGATTCGAGATACGAGATTTGTATGATCGTTTGCACGACCAAACGAGTCGTTCAGAAGAGTTTTTCCTCAATACGAGAGGCGTAAACAAACGTATCGAGGTAATTCAGCTTGCAATACACTTTAAACTGTCTTTTGATTGATATAACAACGTTTTACAGCGAGTAGACACTTCGGCAGCAGTTCGGCACTGAAACCGGAAAGTTACAAATGACAAGACACAACATGTATTTATAGGGCAAGCTATTTCGCACAGAACCATTCATGCGAAATCAATTTCACACGAAATAGCTATTTCGGGCGAAATACCAAGTTGATTTCGTACGAAATGACAATTTTTCATTTCGTGCGAAATACCCCTTCAACACATATTTGACATTTTATCGAATATCGTGCCCTGATCTATCTAGACTAATACAAGACTCGATATAAGACGAAGTCGACAGACGTATGCACCAACAGACTCCCCCTCGGATGTTGACGAAGTCTTCAGTGTCGAGTCTTCAATCTTCAGTCTTTATCAGTATTCTTGAACTTTTCCAAAGTATCTGACAATGTAAAGCAACCTCAATCTCTGTCTTCTTTTTATCTCCAGGATCTCCACCTGGCTCTTATCCCACTCTAATTCTCTTGATCAGATCTCTTGATTCCTTAAGTTCATCAACATTAGCAGTACCAAGATCGTAACCTGGCTCACATTCTGCTCAGGATCAGGAACCTGGCTAACCTGCACACATCTCTACCTCACAATAAATTTCACAAATTTAAAATTTGACAAATTTATTCTCTGCTTACCACTTGTAGACACAAACTTAATACATCATTTGCAAGTATTATACAAAATGATTTAACATTTTTAAACTCTGATGAACCACTTGTAAGAAAATCTTTTTCAAACACATTTTCCCAAACCTATTCATCATGTATAGCACTCGGAATTTTGAAAATCAGCTCTCCAACATCAGTTGTCGAAAATCTTTTTGAATTTTCAAAATTTATGCTAAAACACTTTGAAAATCTTTTTGGATTTTGAAATTAAAGAATTTGCAGTAAAGAAATATTTATAAACAATATTTTTGTGAGTTTGCGTAAGAGGATCATATCAGTATATGAAACAAATCATCAACACCGTTAAGCTTTAAACATTTTAAGTTCTAAACGATTCACTTAGATTGTCAGTATACTGATCCACATAAATTTTCACACAAAGTTCAACTGTTTCGAGATACGAGATTAATGTTTTCGAGACTTAAACTTATACGTGTGTCTCGCCTCAGAATATACTCCCGTATCCAGATCCCAATATTCAGTCTTACAGGTGAGTATACCTAGATGATATCTGTAAGGGGTTAAATGTGAGGGCCATGAGAGCTCAAGCTATTGCTTCCGCAAAATCAGAGAGATGATGGCTTCGACTTTAGGTGTGTTCCCTTTAGAGAATCTTTTCTTCAACAGCACATGATTAGCATTTTTCAATGTTTCATCGTTTTTTATGCTGAGGGTGGTGCTATATTTCAAGCAAGTGAAAAGTATTATACGAGGACTAGGCCATTGCTTCCGCAAAACCAGAAGTCCCAGGATAATACCCCAGTTATCACTGAGTATAAAGACCTAGTATCTCAGAAAGAGGGACTTTTCAAACAAGATTTCGGGGGTTACCCATATATCCGAGAGATGTTCCCCACGAGATAAGTAAGTTTGAAATTTAGGTTTATATCTTGACACAATCTACTAAATGTGCAAAACCCTACTGGCACATCATCAGTGAGACCGTTTATCACTTTTTGACTTTCCAATTCTTTAGCATGTTGTGATCGTCCACTGATGTACTATCATTTCCTCTTTTCTCAACAAAGCTCATTTTTTATTTTATTATGTTTTTAGCTTTTTCAAATTTTCAAATGTTTTTGGATTTTCTGAAATTTCTTACTCCCCCTAAAATGCAAAAGCATTTAAAAGAAATTTGAAAACAAACTGTACAAGTAAAATGACAACTGTTGTGGATTGCTTTAATTCGCCATCCACTTGGCATAAATAATCAGAACTCCCCCTTTACAACAAACTATTTTCCCATCATGATTTCAAAACACTTAAGTTTGTTTTAATCAAATGGTTTTTCCGGAAAATTAGTTTTGCTGATTTTATAAACCACTTGTAGATTAGGGGATCAATTCATCACCTTGTTCTTCTACACAACCACTTGTAAGAAAGATAAATCAAGTACAAATTAATGTCCCTAATTAATCTTGTAAATTTTCACAAACACACAGAATTCAAGAAAAATGCCGATACCTGCTCCACACTTACCAACCTGGAAGCTCCGGCAAGTCAGAATTTTTACATATGAAATACAGACATCCAAGCCTGACCAAACTTGGATGTGACTTCTTCAGTTTCATTCGGGGTGTAAGTTACCATCTTTGTTTCATAAAAATCTTTTACCCCTTTTACCTTCCCATCGACCATCTTCCCAAAAATCTTTTCACATTTCCATTAAAAACTTTTTCAACGTCAAATTCTTTCTTTTCAGAATAGAATTGCTTTGAAATCTCAATCTTACCAACTTTTTGTTTAAAATTTTCAGTCCTCAATGGTGGAAAATTGACATCATCCAATGGAGGAACTGAATTTTCTTCCTTTTTAACAACATGTGGCTCCTCTGACTTTGTGGAATAAGATTCATTGCCAGATTTCACATCTGATTTCTTAACAACCCATTTTTGGTTGTCAAGATTCACTCTTCTTCTGTAAAACCTTTTCGAACATTCACCAACCTCATATGTTGAGTTCTTAAACACTTTAAACTTTTCTGTTGGTGGTTCGGTTTTATCAACAATCTTTTCTTTAAGTTTAGAAAAAACTTACTGTTTTGTGTTGGTAGCCATTGGACAATTCCAGGCGATGTGACCAACTTCTTGACATCGGTAACAGGTTCTTGTCTCCATTATATGATAAGCTCCATTCTTCTCAAACTTTTGTTTTTCTGCAAAGAACTCTTTGTTTGATTGCTTCCAGAATGAGCTCTTTTCTTCTTCCTCTGAACTTGCTCCTGAAACAAATATAGTTTTTGATTTATAAGTTTTCTCATTTTTATGATTTTTCTGTGGAATAAAGCCTAAACCATTCTTTTTGAAATTACCGTTATGGTTTGGTTTCTTTCGATAACCTGAACCAGAACTGTAAGCCTTTTTCTTATTTAACCTTTGTTTATCTCTTGAAGTGTAAGGTCTTGGTTTTTCAGAAAGATTTACATCTTTTATTTCAGAAATATTAATTTCTGTTAATTTGAAAACCTTTTTTTATCATTTCTGGTTTAACACCTCTTATTGGAAATTCCTCATCAGAATATAATTTGTCTGAATCATTCAAAGTATATGCTACTTTGATTGGTTCTTGTTAGTGCAGTATGTGTCTATCGCCTCCGTCAATCAGAATCGTAGCAGAAAATGAAGAATACTAGACTTTATATTGTAATATTAGAGATATCTAGACAAAAAGGCAAGGTGGCATTTCTGTAATAATGAGAAATCTCATTAAAAGCCTTGTGCCTATAAATAGAGCCTTAGACTTAAGAATTAGAACTTTTGTCATTTTAGAGAATTTGGAGCTTGGTGCTTAGAGAGAGAAAGTAGAGAGAGAAAGTGCTCTAGGTGATTCACGGTTCTTGTACGATTTCAGATTTATCAAAGAATCACGTTTATATTACGTCACGTGTGTTAGGTCGCGTTCGTGTACGGATTCCGCACGTTATACGTTCGTTTCGCAATCGTTTCGGAGTCAAAACCGGTCCTACAAGTGGTATCAGAGCTAGGAGCTCGATTGCACTGATCAAACACATTGATTCGTACCAGATTTCAGCCGATTCAGATCCGATTTCATCTATTTCTTCATCTTCTACCTATTTCTTACATTTTTCACGGTTTTTAGTCAAATTGAACTTGTTTTCACGGTCCGTTTTGTCTGATTTTTGATATGTTGTGCGAAAACACCTGATCTATAACCCTATCAAGTTTCAGATCCTAATTCCTAGCCGTTTAGGAGAAATCTGAGTTTTTGTGTCTGACATTGTTTGAAAGTGACCCTCCCGTTTGAAACGTACACATACCGTTTGAAATTGAACATTCGTTTGAACTATCGTTTGAAAATGTTGATCGTTTGAACTGTCGTTTGAAATGTTTATCGTTTGAAAGTGATCGTTTGAAATTGACCGTTTGAAGTTTGTCGTTTGAGGTGATCGTTTGAACAGCTGTCGTTTGAAACAGCTGTCATTTGAAATAGTTGACGTTTGAACAGCTGTTGTTTGAAACAGTTGTCGTTTGAACAGCTGTCGTTTGAAATCAAGCACCTGGCCGTTTGAACAATCACCTTACCGTTTGAAACATGACATGACCGTTTGAAACGGTGAATTTTGAAAGTGGTTATCGGGTCACGTGAAATCAAGTGGTTGTTGAACTTTAAAACAAACTGTTTGGAATGTGTCAATTGTCGGTCATTGATCAGAGTAAACAAGTGAACGGAACATGTGAAAGAATTAATATTACCGACCCATGTGACATATTAATTTGAAGTTGTCGGATATTAATTGTTATCGAGAAGTGTCAGACTACAATACACATTAACGGTCAAATAGAATTCAATATACATTTAATGTTGTCGGCTAAATAGTAAATTTGCTAAAATCAATCAACGGTAAACTACAATTGGATTTAATAAAAATGTCGGTTTAGTGGGCTTGGAGGTCCAATCGGATTGTTTTGAACAATTGTTAGTGTCGACTAAGTGAGTTTGGAGGTCCAATCAGAAATTAAGTGGTATTCTAGTTGTCGGCAGAATTAAAGGAAGGTCAAATTGGAATTTGTTGTGAGTTGTTGTTTTCTACACAATTGATCAAGCCCATGTGATTTGTTGTTCGAGATATTAAATTGTGTCAAGCTCAAGACAATACTTGGTTTAATAGGTGAAGTTCATCAGCCCAATCATAGTAATCGGTGTTCGTTTACGGCCCAATCAACAACAGTTGAGTGTAATAAATGTTGTGTGCAGCCCATGTGATGATATCTCGATTCATGTGTGTTTATGAGATTTACATGTGATTTAGACTTGGCTTTATCAATTACCAATATATCAGTTCACAAGAGGTGGTTCAGTTCATTTGAATTCAAACTTGTTCAAGGTCGTGTGGTTTAGTAAGGTCATTGGAAAAGGTCATTGGATTTTGATCCGGGTCATAGCAGTCCGCACAGTTTGTCAACCTTCAGTCCGCACAGAAAATTCACCAGTTCGAGTATTATTTTAATTCAGTTGTTTGATAGTATTTGAACTGATTTTGTTTGTTTGTTTGCTCTAGGTAATTGAAGATGTCAAACAACGGTGAAGAATTCTACAATACTTTCTACAACGCGTTCACTTCCGAATCGTCAGATAGAAGATCTGAGATGAAAGAATATTCAAGAGAGATTTCAGAGAATTTGAAGTTTGAGAACATGTACGGAAGCTAACAGAAGCCACCAAAGCTAATGAAAGTGGAAGATTATCACTGGTGGAAAAACAGATTTGAGGGTTGGGTAAAAGCTTTCGCTACTGAAAGCTGGTTAAAACTGACACATGAATATGTTGCACCAGTAAAAGAGGGAGGAGAGTTAATAGATGCAAAAGATTTTACAGAAAAAGATATAAAAAATGTTGTGGCTGAACATAGAATGATAACATTGATCAAACAGTCAGTAAGAGAGGATATTATTTCATTGCTCGAACAAGAAAAGACTTCAAAGAGTTTGTGGGAAGCATTAGAGAGAAAATGTGGGAAGCATTAGAGAGAAAATGTGTTGGAAGTAATGAAATTGTTAAAAACAAAAAGAAATTGTTGCGTAAAGAGTTTGATTTATTCAATTGTATGAAAAATGAGTCTGTTTGTAAAATGATTGAGAGATTCGGACATTTGAAAATGGAGCTGATCAGACACAAAATCTTACCTTCTGAAGAGGAGCTGGTGGATAAATTGTTTGATTCATTGCCAAATGATCAAGAGTGGCAATACTTCGCTCTAATGTTGAAAAACACAATCAAGCCTGAAGATTTGAAAGTGGATTTGCTGATTGAAAGACTTGAAAGCCATGAGTTGGAGATAAAGAGATCTAAAGCCAACAATCCAGCTTATCAGCAGAATGTAGAGCTTTACTACAGAGGAAATGTACCGCAGGCTGGGTCTCCAAGAACAGCATTTTCTGCAGAAAGTTCAAGTTCAGTGAACAATGAAAGTCTTCACAGTGGTTTTCACAGTGGATCTTCTTCAGACACTTCAAACCAATCAGCTTCAAAGAATTTGTTTCAGTGTAATATCGCAGTGGATCTGAAGAATGGACAGAATTTCAGCGAAGAATCGGCAAAACAACAGATGGTTTTCTTGGCATCTGTACTTGAATCGTATGAAAGGCTCGTTGCAGGGAAGATTGGCAATACCAATTTGACTAAAGAAGATTATGATCAATTAGACCCCGAGGAGATGGAACTTATGGATATAAGATGGTGCATGGCCAGTGCAGTTCGTCGGGCACAGAGGTTCATGGAGATCACGGGGAGAAAGTCAATTGGTGGACCATCTACCAAACTGGGATTTGATAAATCTAAGGTGACATGTTTCAAATGCAAACAAAGAGGTCACTTCAAGCGCGAGTGCAGAAATGCGTATGCTGATCATGATTCTGAAAATCCGTTCAACGAAGATTATTACAAGAAAGCGATTTACCATCAGAACAAGTCTGAGCCACCAAGATTAAAGCAACCAGAAGAAAGATCAAGGGCTCTTGCAGTTATATATGATGATGAAGGTTACGATTGGAGTCAAGTTTGCCCTGAAGAAGATGCAGTTGGTTATGCATTTGTTGCAAATGATGATCATGATAGATGGTGGAGAAGAGACAGTGCGAGATGGGAGATTGGCAAATTGTATGAACCATTTAAGGAAGCACAAAGAGCCAAGAGATGGAATGAAGAACTAGAGTGTTACATGGATCCACGGGGTAATCCAGTAGTTGATCCATCAAAAGTGGATTTTGATGCTGTAACCAATGTGTTTCCAAGTGAGGGTACTTTCAACACAAGAAGGCTTTCTGATAAAAGCTATTTGCCAAATTTGATGATCAAGTTAAAAGAAGTTTTTGAAGCAAGTTTACCGAAGGTGGTAGAACTGAAGAAAAGAAAGGAAGAAGAATTGAAGAAGATGATTGAAGAAGTGAAGACTGTTGCAAAGCTTGCTGGAGAGGAACAGAGAGCTGAAGAAACGCAGAAGAATGAAGAAGCTCAGAAAGAAGAAAAGAAGGAAGATCAGAAAGTTGAGTCAGAAGAACCGGTGCTGAATGAAACTGAGGTTAGAAAATCTTCTGATTTATCGAATGTTGAATTGGTTGATGAAAAAGAAAACAAGTGCAGGAATTGCATAGAAATGTGCAAAGCCTGTACTGAAAAAGATGATATCATAAAAACAAAAGATATTGAAACAAATAAACTTGAAAATGTTTTCAAAATAAAATGTAAAGAAATGATTGAAAAAGAAGAAATTTTGAAACTAAAAGTTGAAAATTTGCCACAGAAATGTCAAGGTCTTGAAAAGGATAATGATGTTTATAGACAACTGTGTTCTACAAAATGTGTCGATTGTGTTGAAAAAGAATCGAAATTTCAAGATTTACAAAAACAGTATGATTCTTTAAAGTGGTCGAGTCAGAGAGTACAAGAAGCTTATGATACTTTGAAAAGCCAAGTCAAAAGTTTTGATCAAAGATTGTCAGAAACTTTAGTCACTAAAGAAATGTATGAAAGAAAGTTTAAAGAAAAGCAAATTGAATTAAACAAATGTGTTGATGAAATTGCAAATCTTAAACAAGTCTTGGCTGAAAAAGAAAAGGTTGTTACAAAACTTCAAAGTTATCATAACTCTTCGTACATTCTCGAACGCATTTTCAACATCACACCAGATGACAAAGATACTGAAAATTGCAAAAAGGGTATTGGTTCAGAATTTCATCAGCTACCACCACCATTGAGAAACAATTATACTTTTTATGATGAGGAAAAGGTGGCAAAGGGTTTGAATATAGCTGACCAGTTACCTGAAAGTATCGATGTGACTTACTCCAAATCTGATGATGCTAATGATTCAGAGGTGGTAAGTAAGGTTGTTGAAAGTGTTTTGAAAGATGAGTCTACAAAAGGTAAGTCTGAATCACAGGATGAAGATGAAGGAAATCTTTATGATGGTTATCTGAAAAACACAAAATCCGAGAAAAATTTGAATGATGATTCAAAAGGATTGGTTTATACCATGATTGGATCGGACAAATTATTCTTAGATGTTGTATTCCCGATTCAGAATGTGATTTCAGAGAAGGTCGATAAAGTTTTCAAAATGGTTGAGATTGAGAAGTCTGAGATTCCAAAGTTTGCTGGTAAAGGTCATAAATATTTTCATAACAAACCTGGTTTTAAGAAGAAAAACATGAAGGCTGGTTTGGGTTATAAAAAGAAACGGAATTGGAATCAAAGTGAAAAACAGGATTTGCAACAAAAGATGAATTTTGTTCAAGGGAAAAGCTTGAAAGAAGAGGAAAAACTCAAATTTAGTCGACAGTCTAATGATGAGTTTGATGTTATGAAAAAGAAACAACAACAGGCCAAGGATGTTTCAAAGAAAGTGTGTTTTAAATGTGATCAAATTGGACATGTTGCACGAAAGTGTCCAAATCCAAAGCCTGTTGATGTTGAAAAACAGAAATCTGAGGATGTGAAATCTAGATCAACCAGATTTGATTCGAAACAAACTTGGAGGTACAATACAAACAAGTTTGCTTCAAATCAAAATTGGAAATCAAACCCGAACAGGTTCGATTCAAGACAGACCTGGAATTCTCACACACCCAGATTAAGAACAACACAGAGTTGGAGAATATCTGTTGATATGACCAAACCTCAAGAGTTTTGGAAACCTAAAAATGTTATTAAAAAACAAAAGGTTCAAAAAGAGACAAATTTTTATAAAAGAGGTACTCCGGAAGGTCAAATGTGGAGTGCTAAGAAACAAGTGACGCCGGTAAAAGATGAGAAAGTTGAAGTCAAAGTTGAACAAGTTTTAAGTGACAAAGAGTTTCCGAAATTAAATGAACATTATTGTGTTGAAATGCCTAAGGTCCAACAGACCTGGGCTAAATTGTTCAAATGATTGATAAAGTTTGAATGTGCAGGTGCTCAACGAAGCTGAAGATTGTGAGAATGGTAGTTGGAGCAACCTGGCACAGGAAGAGGTTGCTGAACCCTGGTTTGGTTGAACAGGGAGTTTAGTTTGAGTGTTGTTTGTACATAAATAAACAATATTTTCAAAATCCTAAAAAATTGAAAAATTAAAAACCAAAAATATGTTTTTAGTTTGTTAAAATTTGAAAAACCAAAAATATGTTGTTTTTAATTTTGTTTGAATATATGTTGATTGAATACGCCGAAACCCTCACGGCTGAACAAACATGATTACTTTCATCAGATTGAAAAACGGTTTTCAAACTGTTAAGATCAATGGGTTGTAAATCATGGGGGTACGTTATATTTTCTGCAAATCAGTACACTTTTAGCAGAAAATGGATGGCGAGACAAAGCTATCAGTGTTGGTTGTCAAATTTTCTTTATATGGTTTTGCATTTTAGGGGGAGTAATATTGTTAGAAAATACAAAAACATTTGAAAATTTGAAAAAGCCAAAAACATGATAAAATTGAAAATTGAGTTTTTACGTAAAAAGAGGAAATGATAGTACATCAGTAGACAGTTACAGTATGCCAAAGAAATGGAAAGTTTAAATGTGTTAAACGATCTCACTGTGGATGTGTCGATAGGTTTTTATACATTTAGTAAACTTTTTCGGGATATAAACCTAAATTCAAACTTGCTTATTTTGTGGGGAACACTACTTGGATATATAGGTAACCCCTGAAATCTCGTTTGAAAGGTCTCATAATCTGATATACTAGGTCTTTATACTCAATGATATCTGGGGTATTATTTCGGGACTTCTGCTGAACGGTGGTTCTGACCTAGTCCCTGGCTAATACTTGCTGCAATGCTTGAAACACTGCATTAAACCCTCAGCATGCTGAAACAATAAAATTGATAAATGCTGCTGTTGTAAGCAAAAAGATCCTCTAAAGGGGACACACCGAAAAGTCGAAGCTGATATCTCTCTGCGTATACGGAAGTATCGACCTGAGATCCCTCGGCCCTCGCATACCTAATTTATATACAGATATCATTGTAGTATACTCACCTGTAAGACTGATTATTGGGATTCTGGATACGAGAGTATATTCAAGAGGTGGGACACATGAATGAGTTTAAGTTCTTAAAACACCTAATTCGTATCCTGAATCAGTTGAAATTTGTATGAAAATTTAAGTGGACAAGTATATCGACAATCTAAGTGAATTGTTTAATTCTTAAAGTGAAATTAAGCTCAACGGTACTTGTGACTTGTCATAAACTGATATGATCCTCTGACGTATACTCAAAACAAAAATATTGTCTGTAAATATGTTTGTACATATTTCTTTACTGCTTTATGTTTTCAGAAAATACAAAAAGATTTTGATTTCTGCTTTATTTTCGACAACTGATGTCTGAGTGCTGAGTTTCAAAATCTAAGTAAGCTGATTGTGTTTCTGAAAATAAAACAAGTTCATTAATTTGAAACTTGACGTTTTAAAATCAAAAATCAAAAACAGTTTGTGATATCTCCAAGGACATTAATTTGGACTTGGATGATTAACTGTGGGGGATGTGGATGTTTATATTGTTATAGAGTTAGTTTCCGATACGATTAGATGAAACTACCAAATTCATGAGAAGTAATTTTGAGAAGATTGAATTGTCAGATTACGATATCTGGAAGACTAAAATGTTGTTACTTATAGTTGTATGAGTGATTGCAGGAAAAGTCCAGACTACGATCCCGGAAGCTGAGTCTAAGGGGGAGTCTGAAGACGAGCTCAAAGCAAGGAGGAGCTTGTACCCGGAAAGCGAGGTGTCGATCCCAAAAGCACGGAAGCTTGACGAAAGGGGGAGCCTGAAGAAAAGGAGTTTGAAGGAAAGAAAGAGCAACTGAGTCTGAAAACAGATCCATGGGGATTCTGTTTGTGAAAGAGAAAAGACAAGACGCTACGAGATTGACTACGGCAATATCCAAGGGGGAGTCTGTTAGTGCAGTATGTGTCTATCGCCTCCGTCAATCAGAATCGTAGCAGAAAATGAAGAATACTAGACTTTATATTGTAATATTAGAGATATCTAGACAAAAAGGCAAGGTGGCATTTCTGTAATAATGAGAAATCTCATTAAAAGCCTTGTGCCTATAAATAGAGCCTTAGACTTAAGAATTAGAACTTTTGTCATTTTAGAGAATTTGGAGCTTGGTGCTTAGAGAGAGAAAGTAGAGAGAGAAAGTGCTCTAGGTGATTCACGGTTCTTGTACGATTTCAGATTTATCAAAGAATCACGTTTATATTACGTCACGTGTGTTAGGTCGCGTTCGTGTACGGATTCCGCACGTTATACGTTCGTTTCGCAATCGTTTCGAAGTCAAAACCGGTCCTACAGTTCTTCATTCAAATTAGATTTCGATAACAAGAATTCTTTATTGTAAATCCTTTTAACCGACGAATTTGAACTGTTGATTGATGAACTTGAAGTTTCTGACTCAGACTTTGACTCTGACTCCACATCCTTATCCAACACCTGATCGACCACTTTTTTTATTAACTCAGACTCATGATCAGTGTCAGACGATGTGAACGTGACGTCAATGTTTTCTGGTAATTCATCAGTTGTTTCGGACTTTAACTTTATATTGACAGCCTTTTTAACTTGCTCCTCATTTGGTTTTCTGGGAGAATAACTTTCCCAGATCGGAGGCGGACACTTGTTATAATTTGCACTTTGTTTCTTACCAGTATCCTTCTCTTCCGATTCCTTCTCTTGAAAGGCTTCCATACCTGCAACAGTTGGATAAATTCTATCAATCAAATAATCAGAACTAGAATAACTTTGCAGTAATTGTCTGATTCTTTCATTTTCTATATTTTCTGTTTCCAACTCCTGCTTCAACATAGCCCATTCTTCAATGTAATGATTAATGGCCTTCTGTTTCGTCATCATCACAGCATTCATCATTGTTAATGCATCTTCTCTTTCAGAATTTATCTTTTGTAGACCATTCACTGTTCTATTCAACACATCATACGATTCTTTCACATAATTGAGATCAAACAGTTATTTTTCTTTCATCTTATCTTTCTCACTCAACTTCTCCTCTTTCTCTTCACACTGCTTGCATGATTCCAAACACTTTAAACAAGGTTTGATGACTTCAACAATCTTCTCAACTTCAGCTATCTTCTCATCATCAACTACCTTTAGAATTTCAACCACCTGCTCAGTAACTTTAACTTCTTCACTTTGTTCAGAAATATTTTCTTGAGCATCATCTTTATTTTTCTTCTTTTTCTGTTCCTTTGCTGCTCGTTTCTCCTTTAGTTTTCCAAACGATCTGCAAAATAAAATTGAAAAATTTCAGGAGATAAATGAGTTTTTGCAATATTAATATGCATATCTTCCTCATCATCACTGTCATCATTTGATGATTGATCAAACACTTGTGACTGTTCTGAACTATCATCTGAAGAACTAGATTCATCATCTTGAATCTTCTTATCATCAGCAAACACTTTCATCCATTCTTTCATCAAATCCGGTTCTTGAACTATCTCTGCAATTAATGCAACTGTTTTTGAATCAGGTGGAATATATTTGTCCCAGCTAAAGCCTTCTGCCACTTTTTCATCATCTTGGTCAATTATGCCAAAATAAGCTTTCTTATTTTCTTCTTCGATCATTTTAGCAAGTGCAGTTTGTGGTTCTTTTTGTTGATACGGTTGATGAGCAACTTGTTGATATATGGCTTTCCGATAATAATCATTACCACCAAATGGATTCTTTGCTCCACTTGCTTCTCGATTGGTACATTCTCTCTTGAAATGTCCTTTATCCCCGCATCGAAAACAAGTAACTTTAGATTTATCAAAACCCAAAGTAGAAACATTTGCATCCAAGAAATCATCTCTTCCTGTAATCATCTTGAATTTTTCTTCTCTCCTCAAAACACTTGCTAAACACCATTTAATGTCCATAAGCTCCATTTCCTCAGCATCAATCTGATCGTAATCCTCTTTTGTCAACATAGGATTTCCGATCCTTCCTGCAACCAATCCTTCATATGATTCTAACACTGTAGCTAGCAATGACATATGACTTTTAGCAACTTCTTCAGAAAAATTTTGACCATTCTGAAAATGCAACGCGATGTTGCAGTGTAATACATGACCATTATTACTATTTGAACTTTGGAACTGATGACTCGAGGTTGATTCCTTTGGATTAACACTTGGATATGAGGAAAATCCACTGCTACTGATAAGGCCCAATTCGCTGGCAGACTAAGAGACAGGCCCAAACGATCAGTTAAGAAGCCCATGAAGCTGATGGACTAGATACTACAATTCGGAAAGTTGCTGCAAGTTTATTTAGTCATGTGTTTTAATTCAGTTATTTGTTTTACTTGTTTTTCAAGGGTCTTAGGAGATGTGTTCCTAGAATAAAGGAGTAGTGGATCCATGATTCCCTCCATGTGAAGGTAGTGCTAGTAGTGAGTCAAGTCCTTTAAATTGTTTGCTTTGATGTTAATGAAAAATATCCAGAAAATTGTTCCAAAGTCTCTCTTCTAAATCTGTGTTTCTCTTGGAGTGTTTGCCTACTAGAAAAGGCTATACCAGCTACTGTTTGGACTTTGATTGATTGATCCAGATGAGTTTCTGCACTGAATGCAGTTTGGATTTTTGGACTTGCTTCGGCATTCTGAACACTCCCTTTGAAGTACATCTTAACATCTTGTTGTGCACTAGGATTGCTCATTCTAGCAATCTTTTGTTGCTCAAGATCTTGTCCTTCAATTTTTTCGATGAACTGAGAAATTGTTAAACCATCATATTCTCTAGTATTCTTTTGTATCATCAAAAATGTACCCCATTCTTTCTGAGGTAAAGCATCGGCTAATTTGTCAACCCATTCCTCACGATCTTTGTTAATACCTAACAATGACATTGACCGTACTAAGTGACAATATCTTTCAATCAATTTCTTTGTATCTTCTCCCGGCAAACTAGTAAATAAATCAAATTCTTTCTTTAATAATGATTTTTTTACTCTTGATCATCTTCTCACTTCCCTCAAACTTAATTCGAAGTGCTTCCCAAATTGAACGTGAAGTCTTATCATGTTGAAGCAATATGAATATGTCTTCTTTAATAGCTTGCTGAAGTAAACTAATCATCATCTTTTCTGCTTTGTACATGTCTCGTTCTTTATCCGTAAATTCAAAAATTTTCTTTTCAACTCCCAAGTCTGTACGTGGTAGTACATACTTTTTCTCAACACACTCCTAAGATCTCAAATGATTAGCTTGAACCCAGTTTTCAAACCGGTCTTTCCAACCATAATACTCTTCAATGCCCATTAGCTTCGGGGGGTTTTGCAAAGTTCCAGTTTCATTTTCCATGTTCATGCTCTGAGCAATGGCAACAAGAGTACTCGGGCAAGTAGCAAATGCGTTATAAAATTCCTCTTCCATGATTCAGTAACAAGTTTATCAAAATCAGACACTTTCAAACGAAATCAGTTTTCAAGCGAAATACCCTTTGATGCGAAATGAACTTCATCAAGCGAAATACCCTATTCAAACGAAATGACCTGCAAGACAACTTCAGACGAAATGAGTTCACACGAAATGAGATGCTTTCGTACGAAATAGGTGATTTCGTACGAAATGAAATACTTTCAAACGAAATAAGATGGTTTCGTACGAATTAGTGATTTCGTATGAAATAGCTCACACGATATGCTGATTTCGTGCGAAATAACAGATCTATTCTGTGCGAAATACTGCTGACGTCATCATGTCGATCAGATTTTTGTTCAATTAATCAATTTTTAGTCCGATTTTAGGTCTGAAACTTTCAAGGCTTTGTTAAAACACAATTTCGCTTAAAATGTGAGAAATTCAAACCATTTTAACCATGAAATTTTGTTTAATTTTGAAAAGACGGTGTAGAAAACAGATTTTTGAGCTGAATCAGTAAGAACTCCTCCTCCTGAGCTCTGATACCACTTGTATGATTGTTTGCACGACCAAACGAGTCGTTCAGAAGAGTTTTTCCTCAATACGAGAGGCGGAAACAAACGTATCGAGGTAATTCAGCTTGCAATACACTTTAAACTTTCTTTTGATTGATATAACAACGTTTTACAGCGAGTAGACACTTCGGCAGCAGTTCGGCACTAAAACCGGAAAGTTACAAATGACAAGACACAACATGTATTTATAGGGCAAGCTATTTCGCACGGAACCATTCATGCGAAATCAATTTCACACGTAATAGCTATTTCGTGCGAAATACCAAGTTGATTTCGTACGAAATGACAATTTGTCATTTCGTGCGAAATACCCCTTCAACACATATTTGACATTTTATCGAATATCGTGCCCTGATCTATCTAGACTAATACAAGACTCGATACAAGACGAAGTCGACAGACGTATGCACCAACAAGATTTAATGTTTTAAGAACTTAACTTATTCGAGTGTCCCACCTCAGAATATACTCCCATATCAAGATTCCCTAGATTCAGTCTTACAGGTGAATATACTCTATTGATATCTGTACTCTGGGTTAGTGGGAGACCTTGAGAGCTCAGGTATGAACTACCGTTCAGTCAAAGAGATAAAGGCTCGACTTTAGGTGTGTCCCACTTAGGGATCTTCTTTACAACTGCACTTGATATATATCTTTTGATATTTTCTCAATTTTTATGCAGAGGGAAAACTTTTTAAAGTGCATAAAGTATTATACGAGGTCAAGGCCATTGCTGACGCAAAATCAGAAGACCAGGTATAATACCCCAGATATCAAACAGTATAAAGACCTAGTATCTCAGAATCTGGAAACCTCTCAAAGAATATTTCGGGGGTTACCCATATATCCTAGAGATGTTCCCCACGATATAAGTAAGCTTTTGATATTTAGGTTTATATCTCGAAAACAATCTACTAAGTGCGTAAATATCTACTGGCACATCATCAGTGAGATAATGGCAACACACGAAAGACCGAAACGAACTCCTCCATTCCATCGGCGAGACAATGAGACGGTGGAGAGTTTCATCATCAGATTCAACAAAGAAAGCCTGGAGATCCCGGGTATAACAAATGATCTGGCTTGCGGTGCTTTCCTGCAAGGAGTAAACGATGACGAGTTGTTAAGTACACTATATGGAAGGGATGGCATACCCTCCACCATAGATGAAATCCTGAGAATAGCCAAAGTGTATGTCACACAAGAAAAGACTGTGGCGGCCAGTCACGCCACTAACAGGAAAAAAGAAGTACAAAAAAACAAAAGGATAGAGTGCAGCGAAAGTCTAAAGGCAAGAACAGAGGGGACAGCTTCCAGAAAGGTGACAGGTCAGACTCACGATATGACTGGTCCAGGAGGTCATATTCAAGAAACAAATCTTCCTCCAAGTCAAGATCTAAGTACCCCAACCTGAGTAAAACGCCGGCAAAAATTTTGACTTCCGAGAACCTGAAATTGAACCCTCCCAAGCCGTTGAAAGACGCACCCAATAAAGACACCAGCAAATACTATGAATATCACAAGGGTAGTGGCCATGACACCAACGATTGCTATCAGTTAAAGAAGCAAATCGAATATTTTGTGAAGGCGGGTAAGTTAGCTTACCTGATTCGCGCTATAAAGCAAGGCCCGTCCCCCAACAAAGATGATGCAGACAAAGGGGCGGATAAAAGGCAGCGGGAGCTAAATATGGTATACACCGATAAGGGAAAGGGAGTGAAATAGAGTTTCTCCACACTCGAGCCCTAGATGCTGGCAACCATGACAGTCGAACCATGTATTGAGGACTTACACCTCACCACTGACCCCCTAATCATATACGTCGCTGTAGGTGACTACAATATGAGAAGGATTCTGGTAGACACAGGGAGCTCTGAAGACATAATCTATGAGCACTGTTTTAACAGGATGCAACCAGAAGACAGAAAATTGCTCGAGTCAGTACACGCCCCCATTAAGGGGTTCACCGGAGAAAAGGTTGATCCAATCGGCCAAATTACCTTTCCAGTAACATTCGGACACGCCCCTAGGAAAGGACCATACTCCTCACGTTTCTTATGGTACGCGCTGAATCCTACCACAATGTAATCATTGGAAGGTTCACCCTAGGAAAACTAGACGCTGTAGTTTCCACGGCACACGGGTTCATAAAGTTTCCCACACCATGGGGTATTGCAACGGTCTACCGAGACAAGGTTGGGGAAGTGTTGGCTACAAAAAGATGTCGGCAAGGACCTACAGGTGCAACCGGTCCAAAAAGGTGGCTTTTGAGCATGCGCCACCCCAAGCAAACAGTCACAATAGGAGACAGTCTCTCCTGAAGTTAAAAACAACTTGAAACAATTGCTAAGGAGGAATGCCGATATCGTTGCCTTTAAACACTCTGATATGACTGGAACACCTCGGGATAAGGCAGAACACAGGTTAGCCACGCTCTCAGGCATCAAGCCAGTGGCCCAGGGAAAGCGTAGCATGGCCACGGAACAAAAAGAAGCAATAGTGAAAGAAGTACGAAAACTGGTTTGTTGGTGCATGTTATGTGACAATAGCGTTGGTTTGGTCTTTGGATATTGAACACGTGTTTGGGCCGCGAAGACTTATGAAGACTGAATGGAATTCGAGTTTGTTAAAGCCTAAATCGTCAAAGTTCAAGTTCTAGTAAAAGTCCATCTAGTTTAGCCCGAATTGTATCTAGAATTCGTATGGGGTTGGCCCAGTTCGAATTGTATGGTTGTGGTATATAAACAACCTCTTGCTACATGTTTAGGGTTAGACTTTTGGTAGACTTTTGGAGACTTTTAGGCAATTGAGAGAGAGTTCGAATACACAGATTATTGGCTGTGAGTTCGTGAAGATCTTGAGTGATTGTAAACGTTTTCGTTGGATAATCATAGAAGATCGGTTGGTAAATCATCTTGTGTTCTTGTTTCTGTTTGATAGGTTTATCAAGGGGATTCCGCACCTTTGATAGATTGTCAGTTTTGTTACGATCCATACGGGATAGGGACCTACATTTGGTATCAGAGCCATTGCTCTTTTGTACGGTTCAAAACTGATTGGAAAGAAACAAGTTTTTGGGTTGCTGTTTGAATTCACGAAGAACATCGAAGAACAGTCAAAATTTTCACGATTTGATCTGTTTTGGAGTTATTGTGAAGTTGTTTGCTGATTTTTTGGAGTTTAGTTTGGAAGGATTTCGATAAGAAGATTCTGTGGTGTAAAAGGTGCTGATTTTGTGGGATTTTGGTTGAAAAATAGCTGGTTTCGACTCAAGGGTGCAGGTCTCGACTCGTAACAAGTGATCTCGACTGGTACTGTTCACTCGCAACCAGAGGTTTCGACTTGTACTGTTGACTCGCAACCGTGATTTCGACTTGTGCTGGTTGACTCGCAACCGTGATTTCGACTTGTGCTGGTTGACTCGCAACCGTGGTTTCGACTTATGCTGATTTGACTCGCAACCGTGGTTTCGACTTGTGCTGGTTGACTCGCAACAGAGATCTCGACTCGCAACAGTGGTTACGACTGGACTGTGTGGTTTCGACTGGACTGAGTAGTTGAAAGTTTCAAAGTGGTGGAATTTTTCTAGGCAATCGTAAGAAAAATTTCACTGTTTCGTGTTTAGAGAATTATCCGTAACTCATCTGGACAAACCGTTTGCACGGTTGGACTCCTTGGATTTTTAGGACCAAAAAAAAGACTCTGGAAAATCCCGAAAACGGTTTTAGACATTATATATCATTGGAATCGTAATCTCGAGACGAATCTAACGGTATAATTTAGTAAAAACAGGTTTCGGACTAAAATTGTACGGTTTAACCAGTCTGCTTAAGTTAAAATGTCGAACATGTCTAAATTGAACGAGCTTTTAAGGATGGAACACGAGGTAGGCACAACGAACAAACCACCTAAGATGATGAAGGTGGAGAATTATCTTACATGGAAGGACAACTTCAAATCTTTCATTGAATCTCAGGATGCCCGCATGTGGATCTGCATTGAAGATGGGTACATAAACCCAACACACGATTTTGAGGGCAGACAACGTAGAACAGACTATGTGAACATGAAAGAGGATGATAAAAGGAAGTATGACGCTGAAAAGAGAGCATTGGTTGCAATTAAAATGTCCTTACCTGATAGCATCAAGCATATCTTCAACAAGTACACTAATTCAAAGGATATGTGGGATGCATTACAAAAGCGATATCAGGGAAATGAGAGTGCCACTCAGGCATTCATGGCAGAGATAGTGCCAGTTGATGAGGCTGAAACTAGTGTGAGTGATGCTGAATCTGAAGTGAACAATGCTGAAGCAAAAGTGAATGATGATGCAGAGAAAGCGAGTGAAGCTGAACAGGTTGTTGCTGATGAAAACTCAGAGGTTCATGAGAAAGAGGTACAATCTAATTCAGTATGTTTGAGATGTCGTGAACTACAGGGTGAGGTTGCCAGGTTGACAACACAAAACCAAAGTCTGGTAAGTGAGATGTCTAACATAAAAGAAGCAAACTTTTTTGCTAAAAGAAATGAATCTACATACTTGAAAAAGATAAAAGGTCATGAAGCTGAAATTGAAGCTTTAACATGCAAGTTAAATGAAAAACTTCAAGTAATAGATTTAGCTCATGACATGATGGCTGAGAAAACAAAAGAGATTTCTGAAAAATGCAAAGAGTTGTCAGATGCACAACTCAAAATTGTTGAACTTGAAAAGAAATTAGGTCAATTCAGAGATTCGTCTTTTGTAATGAAACACATGATGGGTGGGTTAAAGAAGAGTAATGACAAGACCAGTGTGGGCTTCCATGGCTTTAATGAAGTTCCACCTCCTCTTAGTCATGACTATTCATTCTTGCCTAGTGAAAATGAGCTAGCAGACTTTTGTGACAACCCGCACAAAACCAGGTATCCGTACAACTTAATTAATGATTAATTATTACTTGATTACTGTGCTTGATTGAAACTAGCTGATAAACTGCTACCTGCATACTGATACATGCACTTACTTGCATCATACTTTATTTGCTGTCACTACATTATTTACGTGCTGAACCCTAGTGACAAACATGATGCACAAAAAGCACAGTAGCACCAAACGGATACACAGTGAACATGCTGATATAACCAGCATCAGGCAAATACTGCCTCAAGGCCTGTTAAGAGCCTCATATATTTTGACTACACTGGTAGTGAGTGTAGGATATAAGGGTTGTGTTACCGCGTCTCTAGGGATAAGATACACTGATTCGGATGTGCCAGAACGTACTTTAAGTACCAAACACAGCACTTTAACAATTTAACCGGCTTCTGGCTGACTAGTAAAGTGCCAAAAATGAGAAAATAATACTAGACACTTTCTAAAGTGTCGGGAAAACAAAATGTGTCACTAAAAATGTAATAACAACGTTTTAAAGCTTTTGTAACACTTTAACGGATTACTATCCAACCGGACACCCGGACTTTACCCGGAACATGAAAATATTATTATTTTCACTTCTATATTTTTCTGAGCCAGTTAGGGTCCCTGATTACCCTAACCCCCGTCATAACACGTTGTATGCAACTAACGAGGTTAACACTCAACCTAACTTATTTAACCTAAACTAAACCCCCTAACTAATACTTACAATCGAACCCCCCCCCCCCCCCTTGTTCTCATAACCGGCCCCCCCCAACCTAGGGAACACAATTGTACTTAGTGATCTTGATAAATCTTAGATTGTCTAGCATCTTGCAACATAAAAACCAATGGATAAAGCACATGATTTTTCTTTATAAATACATGGGATTACTAGAGAATTATCACTTATCACAACACAAAACCAACACTCTCTTTCTCTCTTGTGGCTCTCGGCCGAACCCCACTCACACCACCTCCATATTTTCGGCTTTGGTACTTCACATCCCAAGATCATTCACGCATTAAGGATCACGTATAAGGAGCTTTGGTGCAAGCGGAACACGAAGGACCACTCTCGTTGGCTTTTATCCACGCGGTTTTCGTCACAACTCTTCCCTAGCCTTGAGCTAGAGGTATAACCTTTAAAACTCGTTTTCACACATATCTAAAGTGGTTAAAAGAACTTTCGTCGGTTAAATATCGTTAACATGCGTTTTGAATCCTTAAAGTCTAGTAAAATCACTAAAATGGGGGTTAATAGCATATGTCTTGTGTAAAAGTCGTAGGACTTGAAATTTGTGCTTATTGTGACCCGATCTATAATGTGGTAGCTCAAATCTTCGTTTAACCCGACTTTGTAAAATCACGTATCATCACATAAGCTTGTTTTTGAAAGATACAAGGGTTAAAAGTGAAACACTACCACATTTTAGAGACATGAACTTGTAGAGAAATATTTTACTTGTGTAAAAGTATTTTAACCGGTAAAATGGTGTTTAAAACTAGCGGATCTACGTATCCGCAAGTGGTAATTTTGAAAGACCACACTTTAAGGAAATCATGTTTTTCTAAAGATGGATCTTGCACTAATAAATATGATTTTATAAACCACAAGTGTATAGACACTTGTAAAATAAAGAGATCCGACAAAGAAGTGTATTTGTCACTTATTACTAGAAGTTGTAAAGACGGTTTTCTCTAAACACGGGGTTTTTACGAGATTAAAGTTACCCTATATAGAAATCTACGTATATAAGGATGATTTACATTATTAATGCGGAAAAACTGCAAGTTCATGCGATTATGCAAATCTACATACTTGTTGACTAGTTTGATGTGTCGGAAATTGTTTGATTGAAATAAAGAAGTTGATTGAGTTGATTTGTTAAAAGAAAATGATACGCTTGAAAGCGTGGCCACCTCCAGTTACAGAGGAAACTCTGGCGAAATTTTCTAAAAACCTAACACTTAGGCTTTTTACACAACAAGTGTTAGAACTATTTTTGGGCATACTTTTGAAACATAAATTTCGCCAGTACTATATTTTACTAAACATTCGGAGGTGGGATTTTCACAAAGATTAACGTGATAAATATATTTGTCACAACACTGTTTATGATTATTTTGTGAAATACATAAATATTATTTTAGAGTGAAAATAATATTTACAAGCGTTAATGATTCCAAAACTTTGCGAACGCTTCCATAAACATATAAGTTACACCGGTAATTACATTACCACAAGATTGATAAAACGTAACTTACGCACATGTATTAAATCCCCCATCCTTGGGAAGAAGAATAACTATCAAGCATAAACAAAACGTAACACGAAATAGTTGTCTAACTATTTCCCGCAAACATAAACTGTAAAGCTAAAGCACGGCCGTCCGTCTAATAGAATTAGCACTTGTAGGTCGTTGCACAGTTTACTGCTTCAGAGACGCTTGATAGAGTTTACGCATCCACTGTGAGTTCATGTCCCCCTTTTCTCTAACTGTTTTCAGTTTTCTTAACTGCGGGGGTGAAATACATGTTACTTTGTTTACAAGTACTTTATACACGGTATGAATAACGTAAGGAGGTTTAGATCATGTGAATGGGTAGTTAGAACCCCGAGGGACTCGAGCGGTAGATCTATTTGGGTGTAGCGAGCCCAGCTCCCGGTCCAACAGAACAGGCCTCTCGAAGGACTAACAGAACGGATCCGGAGTGACTTGGTACCCAACGCAAACTCAGCTAGGGTTGTATCTTACTTACTTGCATTTCACGACATGCTAATGGCCTTGCAAACCATTGGTGATCACAAGTCCTCTTACACTGCTACATACCAGGAAACTTTTATACTTACAAGTGTTTTACTTACTCACTTGCACATGAACTCGCTCAACATTATTGTTGATTTTTCAACTCACATGTATTTCAGGGAATTAACGGATTCTGGCACGGTATGAACGTTTTCCGCTGCAACCTTTCATGAAGTCATCTAGGTTTAGGGTTGTGCCTCTTTCCTGGACAAGGCATAATCCCTAAATCACGTTTATGTTTTATTTTAAATTGTAATGTTATTGAACAAGGTTATGGATACTAGAGTATGTCCGCGTTAAACAATGGTAATGTTTGTTGATTTTTAACTTAATGATGACTTGCATGGTTTTTAAATTCATATAGCTTTGTTATGATTAAGCTATGGTATTAAGAAGTCACACCAAAATTAACCACGCTTCCGCAAAGCCAGGGTGTGACAGCTTGGTATCAGAGCTCTGATCATAGCGAACTAGGATTCTGTCTCGAGTCTAGACTATGATCACTAGGGCTCTCACGAAAACATTTTTCTGCATACCACTTAAGTCCAGATCCACACTTTTTACAAACAAATGTTGAGCACATTTTATTAATTATAAGTTCAGCTTGGAGGGCTGAGGATCGATCTGGAGGATCGAGATGGTTAAGGTAGTTGAGCACGTTGGTTTGTTATAAGGTTCGATCTGGAGGATCGAGGTGAATAAGGTAGTTGAGCACGTTGATTTGTTATAAGGTTCGATCTGGAGGATCGAGGTCTGGTTTAAGTGAAGGATAGAACAGTCTTGTAGACTAGATGGTTTTGGCTAGTAAGACTAGGAGAAATTATGTGATGCCCTACTTGGTGACTTATGTGATTATCTGATTATGTGATTAACTGATTATATGATTGATTATTATACGTATATGTGTTTGTGTTACAAACGTTAGGCTTTCATCAAGTACTAGAAAGATGGGCACTACGAACCCCATGACCATAGTATCAGACGACATAGTTCAACAAAGCACGAGGTGTACGTTTCTGATACTACCGGCACAGACAATGACGACTTTCAGCCCTTTGTGCACTGCCTGAAGTCGTAGCAGAGCCTACTGATGGCCACCTTGTTGGGATTTTACCACTGGCGGAAATCCCTGCTCCTGTGCCCCTTGACCGCTTATCCTGTTGATGATACGCCCTCCCAACGAGGCCTCTGAAGACGATAACGATCTACTGGAGGAGGACCCATTCGAGGGCAGGGCCTTATTACTGCTGGTATTAGACTACTACATGCGGACGCTCCTATAGGGGAAACTTATGACCATTCCCCTATCCCAGGCTCATTTGAGTGCTGACACCCGCATCTTCGCACATACAGGGAATGCAGCTCTACTTACACGACGCCGACCCTGATATGGCATCATCAGCTGCACCGGATCCCACACACAGCTTTGAGTTTGATCGCGATTATGAGGACAATTCTTTTTTTTCCGCCTGGTGTTGATCCAAACCATGACATTGAGTTCATGCACTTAGACAAGCCCTTGGGGGATCCTGTAACCCCTGTGATTGTTGATCCAGCTGATTTTGAGATGGAGTTTTTGATTCGGAGCTAACCATGGCCCCAGAGCCAAGCATTGCTCCTGACCCCCCATTGGAGCATGACCCTGTTCATGCCGATGCACCTGCTGTTGCTCCTTGATTGACCATCTGCTTGTATGAGAGAAAATTTGGGGTAACTGTGCAAGACAATTTATTATTACGGGGGCCCACGTAATAACGATTTGTAGTGCACAGGAATCCTGGTGGACTCTGCAGGCCAAGCTAATGATAACCAATGCAGCAGGAAATAACCTAAACACAAATGACCTAGGCGATGTAGCCTCGAGTTCATTCTATTACAAGCAACAAGCCAAATTGACGAGCCTATGTGAAGGCTCAGGAATTTATTCCCCCACTATTACAATGAGTATATTTCCGTGTGAAATGGGGCGATTACATGATGGCTTACGTTGCTATACCCCATGGACAATTGAAACATTGTCCAACACGCTTCACACTGTTTCGGCAAAAAGGGAATGTCACCCAGACGTGACACAAGCACCGGTACGTTACTGAGGACAGAAAACGAGCTGCAAGAGCGCATCTCACAGATAAATGCACGACGTAAAGACCTCCACTCTAAGTACAACGACGGCATTACTGGAGATAACCCTCCAACTGGCTACACCTATAAACAGTTCTTGAACTGCAAGCCTTTGAACTTTGTCGGAATCGGAGGCACCGTTGCATTTGTTCGTTGGTCCGAAAAGACCAACTCCACTCTAAGAATGAGTAACTGTTCGCCCAACAGAGTGTTACCTACATCTCAGGGATATTTCTAGATGGCACACTCTCTTAATGGAACCTCCAGGTTCAGACCCTTGGCACAGACGCTGCTTATACACTGAGCTGGGATGAGCTCAAGGAAACGATTGAGAAGAAATGTTGTTTTAGGACAGAAATTCAGAAAACTTGACGTGGAGTCCTGAAATTTGAAAGGACGAACCAGAGACTCCTGAACATGACCAGCGATCGCACGACTTGTCTAGGGTCGTCCCCTACTAAGTCATTGATGTAGTATGATATAGTGGTGTACTTGTGAGCTTTACATTGTGGTCTCGAATTGTGGCAATACAATCGCAGTATTCTCATCACATGCGATGTTCAATCAACTGTTTATGTCCTATAGCATAAGAGGATTATGTGACTGACTTGTTGATAACATGAGATGTTATGTGTTGGTATTGTTTAATGCACACGCTTCGCTTGCTATGACCTAACCTATGTGAAACATCTTTTAGAAGATGCCGCCAAGACGCGAAATGCGCATGCCCACCTCTGCGGCAGAACTTAAAGAGATAATTGCTGCAGCTATAGCACAGCACGAGGCCCTACGCTCCGAACCAATCAAAGGTACCTCAGAAAATAACGGTTGTTCCTACTGGCACTTCCTCAACTACAAGCCTCCGACGTTCGACGGCACTGGGGGTGCCATAACTTTTGTAAAATGGATTGAAGGTATGGAATCCATCTTTCGAATGAGTGGCTGTACGCCAGAACAACAAGTCCCATATGTTTCTGAGTTGTTTCAAGATGGAGCTCGATTATGGTGGAATCTTCAGGTTCGAATAATGGGCCTAACTACAGCATACGCGTTAACTTGGGATGAGTTGAAAGGAATGATGCATAAGAAGTATTGCCCCCACACGGAAACCCAGAAGTGGGAAGATGAATTACGGAGCCTAATGATGGAAGGTCCGAAGGTGTTGGAGTACGTGCAACGACTTCATGATCTGTCACAAATTGTTCCATACCTGGTAAAACCAGAACTGAAGAAATTGGAACAATTCATTTGGAAACTGGCGCCTCAAGTCTTGAGCTTGATGACAACATCAACGCCACCAACAACTGATGCTGCAAGTAAGATGGGTTTGGCACTCGCTACGGAGGCAATTAGACTAGAAAAACTTGCAGACCCTGACAAGGAGACTCAGGTAGAGTCATCCGGAAAGAACAAAAGGAAGCTCACTGAAGGTACCCGAACGAATAAGGAGAACAAAGGAAAGGGTTATATGGGCACTCTGCCCAAGTGTAACACATGCCAGCATCATCATTCTGGCCAATGTGGACTGAAAACATGCGAAGTATGTGGGAAACGTGGTCACTTGAAGGACACTTGTTGGGCCCCTGCCGGTCAGGGAGGCCAAGGAGGATTTGGGGATAAAGATAATAACCGTGGTGGTTTTGGAAGTCGCCCACAGGGAAAAGATTACAAGGGTATCCTACCTAAGTGCGACAATTGTTTACGTTATCATGTCGGGCGATGCAAATATGGAAATTGTGGTAACTGTGGCAAGGTGGGACATGTCAAAGAAACTTGTTGGCAAAATACTGAACTTAGCAATAAGGGCCAAGACTGTAGTAAGAATCACGAAGGGGACAACGCCAATGATAATCGTCAAGGCGGACTGAGTGATGAACAGAAGCGTGCTCGAGGATGTTTAAATTGTGGAAGCAAAAAGCATTTCAGAAGATATTGCCCGAAGACAATCAGGCGCAAGGATGAAAGCTCCCCGTCGGAGCTAGGGAGGCACGCCAGAGATCCAAGCATGGATAGCGGTACGTCCCACATTACTCAATATTATGCATCTGTATTGCCAACTACTGTTGCAAATTTTACGATTCACAATTCTAGTAACTCAAGGACATAATTGGTTCACGTAGCGAGTAAGTAGTTATTCCAGTACCCATTAGAACTAGCTTAGGGGAAGCTAGTGGAAGCCAACGCGGTAACTGGAATCGGCACGATAAAACCCGGAGAGCGTAAGTTTACGCTAGATCTATTGCCAGTTGAGTTTGGAAGACTTCGACGTGATGATTGTGATGGACTTGTTGACGAACAACCGTGCGGAGATTGCCATCCGCGCCCCGACAACGAACGAAGAAATGATCGTGACTCATGGAGCAGGATACGCTCATGCGGATTATAAGAAGACCTAAAAATTCTCGCACAAAGGATGTGTTGCATTCTTGGCTCATGTTATGGAAAAGGAAGTCGAAGAACCAAAACCCAAAGGTATCCTTGTGATTGGAGAATACCCCGAAGTCTTCCTCGAAGACTTGCCGAAATCATCTCCTCACGATTAGTCGAATCCCGCGTCGACTTAATTCCGGGCACTGCACCCGTAGTCGACGCATCATAGCAACTTACATTTTCGGAGATGCAAGGACTGACAGAGAAGTGTTAGCAATGGTTAGAGAAGGAAGATAACAGACCAAAATTCCTTTTTGAGGTAATCCCATTGTTACCCATCAAAAAGGAGGATGATGATTTTCAAATAAACATCAACTACAGAGAATTGAACAAGCTGGCGATCAAGAACAGGTATCCTCTACCAAGAATCGACGATCTGTTCGATCAACTTCAAGGTTCAAGCTGTTACTCTAAGATCGATCTTCGATCTGGATACCATCAATTAAGGATACAGGAGGAAAGTATCCCGAAAACAGCCTTCCGAACTCGTTATGGACACTACGAGTTCCTCGTGATGCCATTTGGTTTAATCAATGCGCCTGCAGTGTTTATGGACTTGATGAATAGAGTCTGCAAGCCATACTTAGACAAGTTCGTGATTGTATTCATCGACGACATCCTGATTTACTCAAAGACGAAGGCTGAACACGAACAACAACTTAGAACCATTTTGGAGCTGCTAAAGAAGGAACAACTGTACGCCAAATTCTCCAAGTGCGAGTTTTGGCTACGCGAAGTCCAGTTTCTTGGACATGTGGTTAATGGGGATGGAATTCATGTTGATCCCACAAAGATCGAGGCAATCAAGAATTGGAAGACGCCTACAACGCCAACCGAGATTCGACAATTCTTGGGTTTGGCTGGCTACTATCGAAGGTTCATCGAGGATTTTTCGAAAATCGCTCAACCGTTGACGCTCCTGACCCAGAAGGATAAGACGTTCGATTGGGGAATCAAACAGGACGAAGCGTTTCAGATATTGAAAGATAAGCTCTGCAACGCGCCAATCTTAGCTCTACCGGAAGGTACCGACGATTTTGTGGTATACTGCGACGCATCGCGTCAGGGATTGGGATGTGTGTTGATGCAACGCCAAAAGGTCATTGCTTACGCATCACGCCAACTGAAAGTGCACGAGAAGAATTATACCACACATGATTTAGAGCTTGGCGCAGTGGTTTTTGCACTAAAGATCTGGAGGCACTACCTGTATGGTACGAAGTGCACAATTTTCACAGATCACAAGAGCCTACAACATATATTTAGCCAGAAGGAGTTAAATATGAGGCAAAGACGATGGGTTGAGTTACTAAACGATTACGACTGCGAGATCAAGTATCACCCGGGAAAGGCGAACGTAGTAGCCGATGCCCTAAGTCGTAAAGAAAGAATCAAGCCCATAAGGGTTAGAGCTTTGGAAATGATTGTACGAACCGACCTTCCCTCGCGCATTCGTGCTGCACAAAAGGAAGCTCTCAAGAAGGGAAACCTTGAGGAGGAATATCTCCGGGGAATGGAGAAGCTTTTGGTACCAAACGAGGAAGGGACGTTACATTTTGAGAAAAGGATTTGGGTTCCTCTGTTTGGTGGATTAAGGGAAGTTATTTTCGACGAAGCGCACAAGTCACGGTACTCTATCCACCCTGGATCGGATAAGATGTACCAGGATCTTAAAGATTACTATTGGTGGCCTAGGATGAAAGGCGACGTTGCCGTCTATGTGAGCAAATGTTTAACGTGCGCTAAGGTCAAGGCAGAATACCAGGAGCCTTCGGGACTTCTGCAACAACCTGAGATTCCCAAATGGAAATGGGAACAAATCTCAATGGATTTTGTTACAAAACTGCCAAGAACGCCAAGAGGCCATGATATGATTTGGGTGATTGTAGACCGCCTAACAAAGTCCGCACATTTTCTGCCAATCAGGGAGAAAGACAGTACTAGTAAACTTGCGGAAATTTACATGAGAGAGATCGTAGCACGACATGGAGTACCACTCTCGATCATCTCTGATAGAGACGGAAGATTTGTGTCAAGAATATGGCAATCTTTCCAAGAATCTTTTGGCTCACAATTAAATCTGAGCACGGCATTCCATCCGCAAACTGATGGCCAGAGCGAGCGAACAATACAAACGTTGGAAGACATGCTGAGGGCATGTGTTGTGGATTTAGGAGGTAGCTGGGATAAACACTTACCCTTGGTCGAATTTTCATATAACAACAGCTACCACACCAGTATTGGTGTTGCGCCTTTTGAGGCCCTATACGGACGCAAGTGCCGATCCCCACTATGTTGGTCTGACGCAGGTGATAGGCAGCTTGCTGGTCCCGAGATCGTCCAAGAGACGACAGATAAGATCGCGCAAATACTCAAACGCATCGAAGCCGCTCACCACAGGCAAAAGGCCTACGCGGATCCAAACCGGAAGCATGTGGACTTCCAAGTCGGAGAGATGGTATTATTGAAGGTTTCACCCTGGAAAGGGGTAGCGCGCTTTGGAAAGCGAGGAAAGTTGAATCCACGCTACATTGGTCCCTTTAGAACTCTAGAAAGAATTGGGACGGTAGCATACAAGTTGGACCTGCCCGCTGAACTGAATGGTGTTCACGATACATTTCATGTATCCAATTTAAAGAAGAGTCCAACTCAAGTTGACGTTGCCATTCCTATCGACGAGATTCATATTGACGACACGCTCCACTTCGTTGAAGAACCTGTCGAGGTCACGGATTGGAAAGTTAACAAGACCCGCCGGAGCAGTGTCAAACTCGTCAAGGTACGTTGGAATGCCAGACATGGTCCTGAATTCACATGGGAACGTGAGGACCGGATGAAAGAGAAATACCCCCACCTATTTCCTAAGAACCCTGCTTCTACAAGCAGAACTTAAATTTCGGGACGAAATTTATTTAACGGGGGGAGAATGTGACAACCCGCACAAAACCAGGTATCCGTACAACTTAATTAATGATTAATTATTACTTGATTACTGTGCTTGATTGAAACTAGCTGATAAACTGCTACCTGCATACTGATACATGCACTTACTTGCATCATACTTTATTTGCTGTCACTACATTATTTACGTGCTGAACCCTAGTGACAAACATGATGCACAAAAAGCACAGTAGCACCAAACGGATACACAGTGAACATGCTGATATAACCAGCATCAGGCAAATACTGCCTCAAGGCCTGTTAAGAGCCTCATATATTTTGACTACACTGGTAGTGAGTGTAGGATATAAGGGTTGTGTTACCGCGTCTCTAGGGATAAGATACACTGATTCGGATGTGCCAGAACGTACTTTAAGTACCAAACACAGCACTTTAACAATTTAACCGGCTTCTGGCTGACTAGTAAAGTGCCAAAAATGAGAAAATAATACTAGACACTTTCTAAAGTGTCGGGAAAACAAAATGTGTCACTAAAAATGTAATAACAACGTTTTAAAGCTTTTGTAACACTTTAACGGATTACTATCCAACCGGACACCCGGACTTTACCCGGAACATGAAAATATTATTATTTTCACTTCTATATTTTTCTGAGCCAGTTAGGGTCCCTGATTACCCTAACCCCCGTCATAACACGTTGTATGCAACTAACGAGGTTAACACTCAACCTAACTTATTTAACCTAAACTAAACCCCCTAACTAATACTTACAATCGAACCCCCCCCCCCCCCTTGTTCTCATAACCGGCCCCCCCCCCAACCTAGGGAACACAATTGTACTTAGTGATCTTGATAAATCTTAGATTGTCTAGCATCTTGCAACATAAAAACCAATGGATAAAGCACATGATTTTTCTTTATAAATACATGGGATTACTAGAGAATTATCACTTATCACAACACAAAACCAACACTCTCTTTCTCTCTTGTGGCTCTCGGCCGAACCCCACTCACACCACCTCCATATTTTCGGCTTTGGTACTTCACATCCCAAGATCATTCACGCATTAAGGATCACGTATAAGGAGCTTTGGTGCAAGCGGAACACGAAGGACCACTCTCGTTGGCTTTTATCCACGCGGTTTTCGTCACAACTCTTCCCTAGCCTTGAGCTAGAGGTATAACCTTTAAAACTCGTTTTCACACATATCTAAAGTGGTTAAAAGAACTTTCGTCGGTTAAATATCGTTAACATGCGTTTTGAATCCTTAAAGTCTAGTAAAATCACTAAAATGGGGGTTAATAGCATATGTCTTGTGTAAAAGTCGTAGGACTTGAAATTTGTGCTTATTGTGACCCGATCTATAATGTGGTAGCTCAAATCTTCGTTTAACCCGACTTTGTAAAATCACGTATCATCACATAAGCTTGTTTTTGAAAGATACAAGGGTTAAAAGTGAAACACTACCACATTTTAGAGACATGAACTTGTAGAGAAATATTTTACTTGTGTAAAAGTATTTTAACCGGTAAAATGGTGTTTAAAACTAGCGGATCTACGTATCCGCAAGTGGTAATTTTGAAAGACCACACTTTAAGGAAATCATGTTTTTCTAAAGATGGATCTTGCACTAATAAATATGATTTTATAAACCACAAGTGTATAGACACTTGTAAAATAAAGAGATCCGACAAAGAAGTGTATTTGTCACTTATTACTAGAAGTTGTAAAGACGGTTTTCTCTAAACACGGGGTTTTTACGAGATTAAAGTTACCCTATATAGAAATCTACGTATATAAGGATGATTTACATTATTAATGCGGAAAAACTGCAAGTTCATGCGATTATGCAAATCTACATACTTGTTGACTAGTTTGATGTGTCGGAAATTGTTTGATTGAAATAAAGAAGTTGATTGAGTTGATTTGTTAAAAGAAAATGATACGCTTGAAAGCGTGGCCACCTCCAGTTACAGAGGAAACTCTGGCGAAATTTTCTAAAAACCTAACACTTAGGCTTTTTACACAACAAGTGTTAGAACTATTTTTGGGCATACTTTTGAAACATAAATTTCGCCAGTACTATATTTTACTAAACATTCGGAGGTGGGATTTTCACAAAGATTAACGTGATAAATATATTTGTCACAACACTGTTTATGATTATTTTGTGAAATACATAAATATTATTTTAGAGTGAAAATAATATTTACAAGCGTTAATGATTCCAAAACTTTGCGAACGCTTCCATAAACATATAAGTTACACCGGTAATTACATTACCACAAGATTGATAAAACGTAACTTACGCACATGTATTAAATCCCCCATCCTTGGGAAGAAGAATAACTATCAAGCATAAACAAAACGTAACACGAAATAGTTGTCTAACTATTTCCCGCAAACATAAACTGTAAAGCTAAAGCACGGCCGTCCGTCTAATAGAATTAGCACTTGTAGGTCGTTGCACAGTTTACTGCTTCAGAGACGCTTGATAGAGTTTACGCATCCACTGTGAGTTCATGTCCCCCTTTTCTCTAACTGTTTTCAGTTTTCTTAACTGCGGGGGTGAAATACATGTTACTTTGTTTACAAGTACTTTATACACGGTATGAATAACGTAAGGAGGTTTAGATCATGTGAATGGGTAGTTAGAACCCCGAGGGACTCGAGCGGTAGATCTATTTGGGTGTAGCGAGCCCAGCTCCCGGTCCAACAGAACAGGCCTCTCGAAGGACTAACAGAACGGATCCGGAGTGACTTGGTACCCAACGCAAACTCAGCTAGGGTTGTATCTTACTTACTTGCATTTCACGACATGCTAATGGCCTTGCAAACCATTGGTGATCACAAGTCCTCTTACACTGCTACATACCAGGAAACTTTTATACTTACAAGTGTTTTACTTACTCACTTGCACATGAACTCGCTCAACATTATTGTTGATTTTTCAACTCACATGTATTTCAGGGAATTAACGGATTCTGGCACGGTATGAACGTTTTCCGCTGCAACCTTTCATGAAGTCATCTAGGTTTAGGGTTGTGCCTCTTTCCTGGACAAGGCATAATCCCTAAATCACGTTTATGTTTTATTTTAAATTGTAATGTTATTGAACAAGGTTATGGATACTAGAGTATGTCCGCGTTAAACAATGGTAATGTTTGTTGATTTTTAACTTAATGATGACTTGCATGGTTTTTAAATTCATATAGCTTTGTTATGATTAAGCTATGGTATTAAGAAGTCACACCAAAATTAACCACGCTTCCGCAAAGCCAGGGTGTGACAACTTTATGGCATCCACACCAAGTAGTTTCGCATCCACATCAAGTAAAGGTGATGGATCTGAGAGTGATGATTTGAAAACGAAAAATTCACCGCCTAAGAATAAAAATCAAGCTTTTGTTAAAAAGATTAATTTTGTTCAAGGTAGTGATATGAAAAATGAAACTGCTGTTATTGAAAATGAATCAAATGTAGAGTTTGCTAAAAATAAGAGCATAGAAAAATCTGAATTAAAGCAAACTGAACAAGGTTCATCTAAGGGATCATCACCATCTGATAAGGGATCTACCTCAAAGACTCCAGCTAAGAAGTCTTCGAGAAAGAGATCGTGCTTCAAATGTCACGTCAAGGGACATGTAGCAAGCTGCTGTCCTAACAAAAAGAGTGAAGCACAACTGAGTGAAAAACAGAGAGGGAAATTACCAGTGAAGGAAGGTGATAGTGAGGAGAAAGTCTCAAGTTCTCCAAAGCAATCTGCTCCTAAGCAACCGGAGGATGTTGCTGTTGGTGTAGATAAGGCTGGAAAAGGAACTCCACAAGTTCCTCGTTTTCAAAGAAATCAACCTAGATTTCAGCCTAGATCTCCACCAGGCAGATATGACAGACCTAGAAGCAGTTCACCTAGAATGAACAATTGTAATGGAAATTCAAGTAATTTCAGAAGTCAAGGTCAATATCAAAATCGATACCAAAATAATGGTTGTCGAAATTTTTATAACAATGGCTTTAGAAATTATAACAATCAAGCTTCTTGGAATCAAAATTCGAGGTACCAAAATCAAAATTTTCAAAGGTCAAATAGTCCAAATATATATAGGAACCCTCAGGACCAGAGACCTTATGGAAATCAAAACCAATTTCCATCAACAGGTCTGAGATCCAAGACTCCAGTTAGGAGTAATGGATATTGGATGGATATTCCAGTAGTTGGTGAATTTGGACGACCCAAGACCATTAAGGCTTGGGTCCCCCAATCTAACTAATTTCTTAGTTGGTGTGTGCAGGAGCTGCTAAGGAGGATTATCAACTTATGTTGATAATGGCTGCTCTAGGCACATGAAGGGGGATGTGAGATTGTTGATATATTTATATTAATTGATTTAAATTGAAGTTCAAAGTGCTGAGTCAACACACTAGATAACCTTGCTGATCTTTACACTAAAGCTTTTGATCGAGCTCGCTTTGAACACTTAGTCGAACTCAACGGGATGAGGAATCCTGAATAACTGGTTTTTCATAAGAATTTTGTAAATAGTTTACTGTTTTTCTTAAAAATAAAAAATACAAAAACATTGAAAAATCAAAAACATAAAAAAAATAGAAAATCAAAAATGAGTTATCACTGTGTGAAAAAGAAGAAATGATAGTACATCAGCAAGTTAGACTGTCACACTGAAACTGAATTAAATTGCTTAAGTGTGATAGCAGCTTCATCATATGATGTACCAGTAGGCAAAAGCATGAAATAATCAACTTACCAAAGTGATATAAACATAAAAGCACTGAGTATGAGTGGGGAACACATCAGTGGTGTATGGTTTAATGACCTTAAATCTTGCGTTGATAGATTGCCAAAATCTGAAGTTTTGGGTCTTTATACTGTTATTTCATCTGGGGATATCTTGACTTTCCGTCTGTTCAGAATTAAAATTGTACATGACACCAGAAAAGAAAGTCACTTGGAATTAGCACATTCCTATTTGAATGTCTGTATGTGTCCCGATACACACAATTTTGGTCTGATTCTGAAATCTTCTCTGAAAAAAGTCGTGTACCTCCTCTGCTGCATCCAGATATATGCTGACCTGGAGGTGCTAGGCAACGACAGCTTCTGCTGCATCCAGATACATGCTGACCTAGCTGTACGTTGTCGCGCTATAGATCTAATACACCCGAAAGAGGCCCTCTAGTGCCCAAATGAAACCCAATAAACCTATATCAAACTGAGTAAAACTCATTTGATCTGTATATTATACCATCTCTCCTAAAGATCTATTCTGTTCTCTTCTCAACCTATTCCCAGTTAAGATTTCAGAAATCTGGATTGGACTTGTGAAATATGTGGTAGGGAAGATACTTGCATGATAGAGTGTGTTGTTTATATTTCCAGGATTTGATTAGTATTTGTTTGGGTGTTCATTGTTAAGCAATCAAAACATGATAAAACAGATTATATGCAGAACTAGACACTGTCAGGATATCGTAAAGGATGAATTCAGTATACTCACCTACTACGATGAATCTTTGTGCATACCTTGATCGTGGGGGTATATCCTGAAGTGGGACACACTAAATATATCAGAATAAAATTACCTTAACGTATCATACGGTAATGGTACTTGAAATGTTCATGCATTTTGTTTAGGTGGATAAACATACTGGTAATCGTCTTGAACTGCTTTTCACGGAAAATTAAATAAAGAATTATCTAATAGTGTGAAACAGTTTGATTGTGCTGATATGATCTTCTTACCGGTGATTCTCACAAAAATAGAGTGATTATTGCTTTTCGTATTTATTTGCTTTCAAAAAAAAATTACAAAAATACAAAAATAGTGTCTTTTTCTGTTTAAAATTCTTAATGTACGGAAAACTGTTATTCTTGGAGGAATTGTTACCGATAGGGGGAGACTGTGTTAGAAAGTGGGTTCAAAATTTTAACTCATGCAGGTTATAAGGTGTTTGATTAAAAAATTGTTGCGTGTTGGTGCTAAATGGAAATTGCTTAATCTGTGATACAGTTGAATTATCTCGTGAATAATAATAATTGTTTAACTATGTTGAAAAATTCTTATGGTTTCTCGAGATGTTTGTTTTATAGTATACAGATTGAAGCAGTTTGTTGATGAGAAGTTGCTGTGAAGAGATGAGGAGTTTGTTGCTGCTTGGTAGAGTCCTCCTTCTACAATGCAGAATGGATGCTGTGAAGACTTATTGAGAATGCTGAATCACAACTTGGAAGATTTGGTGATTGGATACATCAGCTTAGGGGGAGTCTGTTGCTGACAGAATTCATGTTGAAGCTGACGCTATCCAAAGACCAAAAGACTGTGATATTCTGAAGACTAAAGTTTCCTTTGCAAGCTATTGTCAAGGGGGAGTTTGTTGGTGCATGTTATGTGACAACAGCGTTGGTTTGGTCTTTGGATATTGAACACGTGTTTGGGCCGCGAAGACTTATGAAGACTGAATGGAATTCGAGTTTGTTAAAGCCTAAATCGTCAAAGTTCAAGTTCTAGTAAAAGTCCATCTAGTTTAGCCCGAATTGTATCTAGAATTCGTATGGGCTTGGCCCAGTTCGAATTGTATGGTTGTGGTATATAAACAACCTCTTGCTACATGTTTAGGGTTAGACTTTTGGTAGACTTTTGGAGACTTTTAGGCAATTGAGAGAGAGTTCGAATACACAGATTATTGGCTGTGAGTTCGTGAAGATCTTGAGTGATTGTAAACGTTTTCGTTGGATAATCATAGAAGATCGGTTGGTAAATCATCTTGTGTTCTTGTTTCTGTTTGATAGGTTTATCAAGGGGATTCCGCACCTTTGATAGATTGTCAGTTTTGTTACGATCCATACGGGATAGGGACCTACATGGTTGAAGCTGGAATCCATCGGGAAACTAAATATCATACATGGGTATCAAACCCGGTGATGGTCAAAAAACCAGATGGCACATGGCCGATGTGCATTGACTTCAAAGATTTAAACAAGCCTTGCCCTAAAGACGCTTATCCATTGCTCGAGATGGACTTCAAGGTTGACTCTCTGGTCCCTTTTAGGTACAAATGCTTCTTAGACGCCTATAAGGGTTACCACCAGATAAAGATGTCAAGAGAAGACGATGAAAAAATTGCGTTTCACACCGATATAGGCATCTTTTGCTACACCAAAATGCCTTTTGGTCTACGAAATGTCGGGGCCACTTATCAACGTCTCATTGACAAGGCCTTCGAGAAGCAAATTGGTAGAAATTTGGAGGTATATGTCGATGACTTAGTGATCAAAAGTAGAGAGGAAAAATAAATGCTCAAAGACATCAAGGAAACCTTCGAAAAGCTGAGAGAATACAACATCAAACTGAACCCCAAGAAGTGTTCATTCGGGGTAGAAGAAGGAAAGTTCTTGGGGGTAGTGGTCACCCGAGATGGCTTTAAAGCTCACCCGGAAAAGATAGCCGCTATAACACGAATGCCTTCCCCTAGAACTTTAAAAGAAGCACAAGCACTAAATGGGCATTTAGTAGCTATAAACAGATTCCTGGCAAGACACACCGAGATATCTTTGCCATTCATAAAAACATTGAAAGATTGTCTCAACAAGAAAAACTTCAAATGGACCGGTGAAGCAGAAGATGCCTTGCAAGACATGAAACGATTCATTGAAAAGCTACCTATGCTGACGGCGCCATACCCTGAAGAACTTTTGAAGATGTACCTGGCAGCAGCCCACAACGCTGTAAGCGCGGTACTCATGGTAGAAAGGGATAGCAAACAAACGCCCATATATTACATTAGTCGGGTATTAGTTGGACCTGAAATGCAGTATCCAACACTTGACCAAAACTGGTACTTGCTTTAGTCCACGCTACGCGGCGTCTCCAAAGATACTTTCAAGGGCACCGCGTGCAAGTCTTAACGAATTATCCCCTACAGCAAATCTTACACAAACTAGAAATCTCTGTAAGATTGGCCAAATGGGCGATTGAGTTGGGAGCCCTAGACATTGAATATTGAAAACGAACAGCAATCAAGGGGTAAGTGATCGCCGACTTCTTAGCTGAGATTCCTGACGGAGAGGTGATACAAGACCTCGTGGTCAAAGACATACCCGAGTCTAGCACAGCCAGGCAAACCTGGAAGTTATACACTGACGGATCTTCCCGTGGAAAAGGATCCAGGGCGGGCCTCATACTGATAAGCCCGGATGAAATAAGATTGATGTACGCCATGCGGTTTAACTTCGAATGCTCCAACAATGAAGCAGAGTATGAAGCGTTGCTAGGGGGCTTGAGAATGGCCCAGTCTATGGGAGCAACAAGGGTCGATGCCTATGTTGACTCTTTGTTAGTCAATAACCAGGTGAATGAAACTTATGAAGCCAAGGATGAGACGATGGCAAAATACTTAGCAAAAACCAAGGAGCTTATAGCTTTATACGACAGTGTCACACTCAATCACATCCACCGGGGAAAAAATCAAATAGTTGACGCCCTGAGCAAGCTAGCTACCTCGGGCATGGAAAAGGTAATAAAGGTGGAAACTCTACATGCACCTTCCATAGAGTCCCGGGAGGTGTCCGCCGTCACAGCGGAAGAACCTGCTGGTACACTCGCATTCTAAAATTCCACACAAAAGGGGAATTACCCCCAACCAAAGGCGAAGCCCAGAAGATACAAACTAAGGCATTACAGTAGGAAGTGAACAACGGCGTCCTATACAGGAAATCATATTTGGGACCACTGTTGCGGTGTGTATCCCCAGCGGATTCCAAGTACCTGATCTAGGAAATACACGCTGGTATATGCGGCATTCATGCCGGACCCCGGGCAGTTGTTGCCAAAATCCAAAACACCGGATACTATTGGCCTGGGATGCACGAAGACGCGGTAGACGAACTCAGAAAATGCCTCAGTTGTCAAAAATTTGCTCCACAAACTCTCTGCCCTAAAAATAACTTAATTCCCGTCACGACGGCCTGGCCTTTCCAAAAATGGGCAGTCGATATCGTGGGACCATTCCCGTTGGCCCCAGGGAAGCTAAAGTACTTAATTTTTGGCAATTGATTATTTCACCAAGTGGGTTGAAGCAAAGCCCTTAGCCAAGATAACTGCTGAAAACGCCAAGAAATTCCTATGGGAACACATCGTGTGCCGATTTGGATTACCGCTATATCTTGTGAGCGACAAGGAACACAATTCACAGATAGGGTCTTACAAGATTGGTGTGCAGAACTTCAGATTTAACAAATCTTTACATCGGTCGCACATCCTCAAGGAAACGGCCAAGTGGAGCGGGCAAATAGTAGTTTGCTTGATGGGATCAAAAGAAGGTTAGGCTACAAGGGGAGTTCTTGGGTGGAAGAATTGCCAAATGTTCTCTGGGCACATCGAACAATGCCCAAGACAAGCAACAATGAAACCCCCTTCAGCCTAACCTATGGTGCAGAGGCAATGATACCTGCAGAAGTTGGATTGCTTTCGCTTAGGCGCATGACTACGGATGTTGATAATGACAGGCTCCTGCGGGAAGGCCTGGATCTCCTGGAAGAACAGCGCGAGGCAGCCGCCATCAGCGAGGCAAAATACAAAAAAACTCTAGAAAAGTACTATAACCAATGTGTGGCTCAGCAAACTTTCAAGGAAGGCGAGTATGTCATGCGGGATAATGAGGCCAGTAGAGCGGAACCCTCAGGTAAATTGGGACCCAACTGGGAAGGCCCCTACATCGTCCAAGAAGACTTAGGCAAAGGGGCTTACCGCCTATCTAGGCTCTATGGCACAGCGGTTCCACGTAGCTGGAACGCTGCTCAGTTGAAGAAATGTTACATGTAGACCCCCACCCCTAATGGTGGGATTGACTGTTTTCCTTTTACGAACAAGTGTAATCCATCATAAGCGATGTCACCTTTTCTTTTAAGTTGTCAAGTTAATAAAAGTTACTTTTTATTTTCTTTTGTTATCTACATGTACACAAAAAGTTACCATCGCATTTATACTGCATATTACGGTAAAAAACATTACCATCGCATTCAAACTGCATATCACGGTAATAAACGTCTCTGACACGAAATATTTTTCATATATAAGTCAGCTGACCAAAACTATACAATGCTAAGAGTGGGTATCTTGGTAATAGATACATTAACGACTACAAAAAAAAGATAGGTATTTTGGTAATAAATAAATCCAGCTATCTTACAAAAACCAAGTACTTGTCCTTGTTGTTATACATCAACATACGGGAATATAAAAAAAACGAACATGTTCTACTTATCTACACACCGGGAAACATTACCATCACCTCTGCAGGGGTGTACAATGTTTCACCGTAATACTCCAAGGGATGAGGATCGACAATGAGGTCATCAATATTCACCTCGTCTACCGGAAAAGCTGACATCCTCCGACCACCAGCCGGGCTTGCACATCGGCGGCCACTCCGGCGTCGTTCATATACCATCCTACAGGGTTGAACATGCTCGGAGGGAAATGCTTGCTTCAGGGTGTCGGCCGATAGGAGAGCCACACCTGCTTCAGCCTTAGAAGGGCCGTCATCTCCGCTACTATTGCAAGACCTGTTTACTAGGGGCATGGTATCATCGGAGTTAGTCTTGTTACCTCTGATCATCTCCTCCGTCACCGGATCCCGGAGACGGATCAAACCCTCTGCTGTATCCAAATTTCTAAGTATGTCAGAAATTTTCCGATTACGGCATTGTCGACCCATTTTTTCAATTACCAAATTTGGAAAAAGACTGGCATAATTTATAGGAGATTAAGAGGTCTGACGAAAGTGACGACAGCAAAATTAATAACATAGCATCATTACATGTCAAATCGCCACACTTAAGTAAAACGGCAGCGTCATTCATCTTGATAATCGCATTAAATGTCTGACATAAATCAAGTGCTTGCACGCACCCCAAATAAAATAGTGTTTTACAAAATATCTAAGGAACAGTGTACATAGCAAATAAAAAAACACTCATTCCTCTCCAAACTCCTCCACCGTGTCCAGCATCTGGAGTAAGGAGTCCATCCCGTCCTCGGTTACCTTGTCCATTAGCTCCGCATACGCGGGCAGCGGGTCATTACAAACCGCTTCAAGAGCATCTGCCATCTCCGCCTGCAGTTTGCCTCTCTTTTCTTGAAACGCGGAAGTAATCCTATCCGTTTGTTGACAATCAAGGTAACCATGGTAGACGTCATCATTGTGCCCTGATTGATAAGCGGCGGCAGACAGGCGATCCAAAAGAGTCACAAAGGACTCTGATTGGCGTAGATATTCAAAATCCCCAACCAGGCCATTGGTTATCAACCAATTCCTGTCACCTTGTAAACCAGCCAGGCAGCTGGTCAGGCTGTCCACCTCGGCGTTTGATTGGTCTAATGCACTTTCCACCTCTTTAAGGCGTGACTGGTGGGTGGTTGAAGAATGAACGAGTTGATTCTTCTCGGAGACAAGGGAGTCACACAGTTGCTGGAGTTTCCTGAGTTGTTCCTCCCACTCGTCCAACTCAACCTGTTTGGCTCGGGCCTTGGCATTGGACGCCTCTAGCTCCACAGTTAGACACGGATACCGCTCCTGCACCTGAGACACAAAATCAGTGTTAATACGGAACTTTTCCATCTTAGCAGACAGCTCAGTTCTAACCTTTTGAGCCTCAGTGACAGCTTTACGTTCCAACTCCTCCTGAACGATTTTGGCATGAGCAAGGACTCGATCCTTTTCCACAATATCGCGGGCCCACAATATCCTCTCTTCGGCAAGGTTGGTTGTCACACGCCTCAGATCCTTATCTGCCTTGTTTTTCTCGGTGACAAATCTACTCTCCTAGAGACCAACAGCTTGGAGTTGGCTTTCCACTTTTCATCCAGCAGCTCCTGAATAGCAACCCATGCCTGGTGGAGCTCATTGTTATCATGCATCCACCGGTGTCGGATTTCTGCTAGCCTCAGGGGCTGACTGATGGCATCCACCATTGTGGCATTCATCAAGTTCTCATTAATTAACCCCTCTACATAGGCTGATTCAGCCAGGGGGTATGCCCGTTCAACCCAGTGATGTACCACCGGGGGGAAGATCAATCTAGACGACTCCGCTATCTTCCACTTAGGCTGATAGCGCTTGTCCTGCACATTTGGATCCCAGTAAATGGTGGGAAGATAGAGATCATCACCCAAATGGCCCCCCTCATCAACAAAACCACTGCTAGACCCCCCCCCCCCCGTGTGACTTAGGGTAGCATCCCTGGCATTGGTTGACTCACCGGCAACAGAAGTTGCAGGCACCTCCTTCTCAGAAGCAGCGGAAACGCCGATAGGAGAGTCGAATAGGGATACGGGGGTAGCGCTAGAAAAATGCGACGTAGTAACAAGGCTGGTTGTCACAACCACAACAGCTGTAAACACAGGCGACGACATCGAAGAACTGACAGCGACAACACTCGCCTGGGATATAAGGTCTGAAAGGCTTGGTCCGCCAAAAGCGGAAGACACGACATCCCCAGATGTCAGGGGCATAGAGGACACACCCTCAACTGGGGCCTTAGCAACAGAACCTGCATCAAATCAGGTATTCAGCACAAGAGTATAGAAAGTGAACGCCTACATCGACAAATAAAGTCACGTACCAGTGGGTAGGGCGTGAGCAGCCTGGATTGCTTGAAAAGAAGTCAAAGGAGGCAATATTCTACATTTTGTTTCTGAGCACGCGGTGGACTCATCAAACTGACAGCAGCAGAAGTAACATCATCACCCCACCGGGGCCACAGAAATGCTAACCGACACAGGCGAAGTAGTAGCCCCCACGACCATAAACTTCCTCCCGGTGATCTTCACCCGGGTCAGTTTCTTTGTCTCTGCTGCAGAAACACTGCTTCCTCCGTCGGGGGGAGGTTGAGATATATAAGCAGTTGGATGCGCCGGCACAGCGGGTAGCAGAAACTGCTCAAGGTGGATCTTCAGTACGTCAGGATCTTGTTCCCCAATCACACGGTCCGCGGCCTCTAGGGCAGCGTTCCGAGGAGGGTCAACGAAGTCAAATAAACTCCACTTGCCTACTTGACATTTATGCACATTAGAACACATAAAATTTTCAGAATAAATTCAAAGTAAATGGCCATGTACCTTTATCAATCCTCTGAAAGGAAGGATATAACCGGATATCACGCCACAGCAAACTCATCCCCGCCATCACCAGGGCCCCCTCCGGGATCACCGTGCACTCGGAAAGGCGTTGACTTAGCCTCTTAAACAGGGCTTTCTCAACGTAAGCATCAGTAGGAGGACCGTCATCCTTGAATTTGTCCTTGGGCCCCATCTCCCTCCACTGCATTTCCCCAGGGATAACAATGGCGTCAATATAGAAGAACTTCTTTTTCCATTCCATATCCCTAGAACTGGTAGGGATGTCCCTCAAGCAAGACACACCAATGTCTCGCCTATCAAAAGTAAAAAGGGGGATTTCCAGACAAGAACGAAAAAAAACCCTAAAAACGGTCATTTCAGGGATGTGACCCAGGGCTATGCAAGCAAACTCAAAATGACGAAGTTTAACCAACCCTAAAGGGTGCAGTTGGGAGATATGAATGGGATACTTGTCAAGAACGGACTTACAAAACTTGGTGATTGGCAATCGGAAATTGCAAAATTTGAAAAAATCACTGAACAGAGTGATTTTGCCCTCTTTCAATGGAAACGTCGTGTCTGTCTTTGACGACAACACTGGATTCCACTCTAACTTAATGTCGTACTTATGTACAAGATTGTTGAAGGATACAGGCCCCCAGTTGCAATACAGTGCCTCAGAACTTGAAGGGGCTGAAGAAGATTCACCGGTTTTGGAGGCCATTTTCAAAATAAAGAAAGTGAAGAAGTTGTGAGCAAAGATGGAAATGCAAAAACCCTAAACGGGAAACCTATTTATAAGGGATACAACCTTTCGAATTCAAAAAGGCAAACAGATGGGAACACGTGTCAAGACAGGGGAGGTACAACTGTTATTCTAATGATAACCTAACTGTCACATCTTTCCCATTGCCGCCATTTTTCAAAAAGCAACGGTACTCCCACTCGAGAAACTTGCACTCAAAGGGGGTATTTTGACTTTTTCCTTTTTTAGTCCAATCCCATGAAATTCATTTCATAACTTCGGACTGGGGGGACATAATGAGGTATGACCCAGAACGGCTAACTCGACCCGGTTATTACCTATTATTTTATTATTACTTAATTACACATGTTTATTCTAGAATGTTCCATTCTGCATGGATAAACCACGTAACCAAATCCCCCATCTTATCAGAGCCCATCCTAAGTTAGAGGAAACCCTAATGGTAAACTATAAACAGAGGTAAACATCAAAGGTACCATTCATTCTACTCTCGTTTACTCTCTCTCTCTACATACATTCTATTACTCCCAAACCGAGACTTATTCTCACGCCGGAGGGTGGTTACAGGAATAACCCCATTCCTGTAACGAGTCCTAACGGTGTTTTGTTTTGCAGTCAACTGTTCAGATCACCAAGAGTTGAAGTCCTAGTCTGTCACACTCCAACCGATGGCGGAAACATCGGGGCATGGCACTGAGCGAAACAGATTGTCCAGAAGTTTCCATAACAACTATATTTACCAAATATTTTAAGCAACACGTCCCATACCATGTCATAAATGATAATACAATTATTACATAAAAGATCTAGTCAAATTGTTCTGTTCTGACAACTCAGATTTTTATTACATACGATTGTTTATTGTTGGCCTAGGTCTTTCCTACCCTCGATTTCACAGCAAAGTAAGCAAGTAAGCATCCTAAGTACCTGTCACATACGTTAAAGTAAAAGTCAATACACATAGTGTAAAGTGAGCATACAAGTTTAATAGATATAATAGAGTTCGAAATCGATTACGCATAACCAGCACGTACACAGTGTGAAATGAGGCATGTTAGTTATCGACATGAACCTATCGATACCAATGACTGCGGGTTGACTGCCCAAGGCAGTTCGCGATACATACTCACCATTGTGAGCGATGTAACTAATTATCCTTAACAACCCCTGAGTGAACAGGTGCTGAGTCCAAACTATAGTACTATCGTTGCTAAGGCAGGTAGATAGCATTCCATGTGTAAACATAACAAACAAGCATTCATTAAGACACGTATAACATGCGGTAATCGGTTAGCGTTTAAAGTATTGAGTAGTGTGATTGATGTGGTTTAGAATATGTAACGTATGTAACACCCAAAAGTGCATAAAGCAAAAAGGGATCGAGTATACTCACAGCGATTAGTGGATTGAAGGGAGCGCTAGAGAGTAAGGTTAGCCGGAACAGATTGATAGCATAACGATAAGCGACGCGTAAAACGATACAAGTGTTAGAGGGTCGGACAGCAGTTCGATCGGATGGTATTCCGATCGGACAGCTGGTCATTCGAGTGACAGTCGGCTCGGATGGTCATTCGATCGGGTGACCTTTCGAGTGGATTCTTTCTTCCTTTAGGAAGGATGTGTTTGTGTATGATGGCTTGACTTTTGAAGTTTTTGTTGTAGCATTTGAAAACACAGAAGTATCTCTATCTTTCAGGTCGGACGATTGGACGGACGTTCGATCGGATGACAACCCGATTGGTTGGAAACTTTAGTGAGAACAAATTCACAGCAGCTTGTCATTCGATCGGATTGTAGTCCGATCGGGTGGCAACCCACTGACATTGAACATGTTTGAGAATTGTTTAAGGATTGAAGTTTAAATGTCTCATCACCGAACGGTAATCCGATAGGCTGGTAGTCCGATCGGACAACAATTTGTTCAAAGTTCAGACTTCAAATGTTGGTAAACAGTTTAAGTGTGGGACCCAAGGTGCAAGTCGATCAGGTGACAACCCGATCGGATGACAGTCCATTCGGACGGTAGTCTGATCGGACGGCATTCCGTCCTGGTCGTTCTGTTCTTCTTATACTTAGTTGTTTTGATTGTTTGTCGTTTTATCGAGACATTTTGATGATGTGTTAAGCAACAGAAACCTTGTCAATACTTGGTACTCCTGATCGGACAGGAATCACCCAAATCCGACAAGTTAACTGTTCGAGATGGTGTTCCATGTTTAACCCGAAATCGGTAGCCTCGCGGATAGAATCCAGATCTTGAACCAACACAACCGTGAGAATGAGTAGAAGGTCGGTACAAGCTCTGATTCTATCGGTTTTGAGTGCATTGAGTGTAAAAGAGTTGAAAGAAAGTTGGAAAACCATCTTTCAATCCCTTTTCAGTGAATATGTTTAGACCTATGAAAGATCTTCGTTTATTCATGTGGAAATCATTTAGATCTAAGTTGTTCTTGGTGGATTGAGACCAAAACATGAAGTTCTCAAGAACACCATGCTAACATCATCCTAGAACACCTTAAATCTTGATGATTTCAAAGTTAAAAGTTACGATTTGAAAGATAGAAAGGTGTAGGAGTGCGTGTAGATCAAGAAAGTACAAGATTTAGGTTGAGATCTTACCGGAATCGCGAGAAATCGAAGGAAAAGTGAGGTTGGAGCGCTGGTCGGACAGGAGAGTGCCAAAAGTAGTAAGTTTAATGTGGACAGGGGGTATTTATAGGGTTTCCCAAAGTGGAAAGGGTTGGTCGATCGGGTGGTAGCACGATCGAGTGGCTGGCCGATCGAGCGGCTGGTCAATTGGTCGATCAGTCACTTGGTTCGAGTGTTCGGTGCAACGAGTTTTGCCGTTTCGATTGCAATTGCGAGCGTTGCGATGCGATAGAGTTTCCTATTCAAATTACTTTTAATCCCAACTACTATATCTACATACAATCATCCTTAATTCATTTGCGTTTAGCGTTTGTGATTCGATTGCGATTAAGTTTTGATTGCGTTTAGATTAATCACCACAATATAAACATAAATAAACATGCACAAGTAATCATATAAGGCACACACACACATAAACCAATATCCAGAACGCGTAATTCGAGTTGCGAGTGCGATTGCGATAGTGATAAAGCGATAAAACATGCGATAAATGTCAAAAAATCCTCGATTATTAATAAGTAATCCACATAATACGACTAATGTAAAGCATAAAATAGACTAACTACGAGTCAAAGAAGTCAAAACAGGAGTTGAGCAAGGGGTGACAATCGCAATTAGCAATCTTGTCTCCCGTTGACTACAATCTTGACTTTGACTTTGACTTTCGAAACACGGGGTGTTACAGCCTCCCCTAGTTGAGGGAATTTCATCCAAAATTAGGCCGAAGCCGTAACAAACAACTACGGGTACTTCGCCTTCATGTCGCTTTCGAGTTCCCAAGTGAACTCTGCGCCTCGTTTGCCTTCCATCGGACTTTCACAATAGGAATGTGTGAGCGTCTGAGCTGCTTGGTTTGGCGATCGATGATTTTGACAGGCTTCTCCACGAAGTGTAGTGTTTTGTTTATTTGGAGCTCATCAAGAGGTAGGATTAAATCATGCTCAGCCAGGCACTTTCGGAGGTTCGAAACATGGAAAGTCGGGTGAACGTTACTCAGTTCCTCCGGTAGTTCGAGTCTGTAGGCGACTTTTCCAATCCTTTCCAGAATCTTAAAAGGTGCAACATATCGAGGCGCTAGTTTCCCTTTCTTGCCGAATCTGACCACACCCTTCCAAGGTGATACCTTTAGGAGTATGTAGTTGCCAACATCAAATTCAAGGGGCTTGCGTCGTCTATCGGCGTAACTTTTCTGTTGACTTCGAGCTTTCAGCAGATTGTCTCGAATTTGGAGGACTTTGTCAGTCGTTTTTTGCAATAGCTCAGGACCAGTTAATTGCGAGTGACTGATCTCATGCCATACAATAGGCGATCGACATCTTCTTCCGTATAGAGCCTCAAACAGTGCCATTTGAATGCTGGAATGATAACTCTTATTATACGAGAATTCGACTAATGGCAGGTAAGCGTCCCAATTACCACCGAAATCTATGACACACGAACGGAGCATGTCTTCAAGAGTACGGATCGTTCTCTCAGTCTGACCGTAGGTTTGAGGGTGGAATGCGGTACTTAGATTAAGCGTAGTACCGAGAGCCGCTTGAAACGTTTCCCACAGTCGTGAGGTAAACATAGCATCATGGTCAGAGATGATGTCGCGAGGCATCCCATGTCGACAAATGATCTCATTGGTGTAGATTTGGGCTAATCTTTCTACCTTGTAGTCTTCCCGTATTGGCAAAAAGTGAGCAGATTTGGTCAAACGGTCAACAACAACCCAAATGTTGTCATAACCTGATGGCGTGCACGGGATTTTTGTTATGAAGTCCATAGCTATACTCTCCCACTTCTAGATAGGGATCGGGGGTTGTTCGAGTAAGCCAGAGGGTCTTTGGTGTTCAGCCTTGACCTTTGAGCAAGTCAGGCACTTTCCAACATAGAGAGCGATATCCCTCTTTATGCCCGGCCACCGGTACTTGTAGCGAAGGTCCTGGTACATTTTATCGGCACCGAGATGAATAGAATACCGAGATTTGTGGGTTTTGTCCATCAAAATTTGTCGCAAATTGGTCCGCTTAGGGATCCAAATTCAGTCCAGAAAGTGGAATATCCCTTTCGACTTGTTCACAAGCTGGGCTCCATCGTGATAGATTCTTTCCTTCTTCAAGGTACGTTCGGTAAAACACGCATGCTGGGCTTCGCGGATGAGGGTTTCGAGATCATATTGAGCTTGGACATCACGTATGCTGAGTAGATAGCTCCGCCTACTGAGAGCATCGGTAACGACATTCGCTTTGCCTGGGTGATAACGAATCTCACAGTCTTAGTCGTTGAGAAGTTCTACCCATCGGCGTTGACGCATATTAAGTTCCTTCTGATCAAAGATATGTTGTAGGCTCCTATGATCGGTGAAGATCGTACACTTGGTACCATACAGGTAGTGTCGCCAAATATTTAATGCAAAAACAACGGCGCCTAGCTCGAGATCATAGGTTGTATAGTTCTTCTCGTGGATTTTGAGCTGACTAGATGCGTATGCGATAACCCGGTCCCGTTGCATGAGAACACAACCGAGTCCAAGGTTTGAGGCATCGCAATAGACTATAAAGTCGCCGTTTCCATCGGGTAAAGTGAGGACAGGAGTATTGCAAAGCATGTGCTTGAGGGTTTGGAAAGCAGACTCTTGTTAAGTTCCCCAAACAAAAGGCTTGTCTTTGTGGGTGAGAGCGGTAAGCGACACAGTGATTTTTGAGAATCCTTCAATAAATCGACGATAATATCCCACTAGTCCGAGAAAAGAACGGACTTCAGACGGGTTCTTTGGCGTAACCCAACTCTTAACTGCTTCAATCTTCACGGGATCGACATGAATACCTTGACTATTGACAATGTGACCGAGGAATTGAACCTCCTCCAGCCAAAATTCGCACTTCGAGAACTTGGCATAGAGTCGATTCCCCTGGAGTAGCTCGAAAATCAAACGTAGATGTTGCGCGTGTTCGACTTTCGACTTGGAATAGATCAAGACATCATCGATGAACACGATGATGAAGCGGTCGAGGTAAGGTTTACACACGCGATTCATCAGATCCATGAAAACCGCGGGTGCGTTGGTTAGACCAAAAGGCATAACAACGAACTCATAGTGGCCGTATCGAGTGCGAAAAGCGGTTTTTGGTAGATCGGTCTTTGAGAAACACGTAGCACCTAGTAGCTGATCAAACAAATCATCAATGCGAGGCAGGGGATAGCGATTCTTGATGGTCAACTTATTCAATTCCCGATAGTCGATGCACATCCTGAACGACCCATCCTTCTTTTTGACGAAAAGGACTGGCGCGCCCCATGGAGAGGTGCTCGGGCGAATGAATCCTTTATCAAGTAATTCCTGGAGTTGACTCGAGAGTTCACGCATTTTGGATCAAGCGAGTCGGTAAGGAGCTCTAGCAATAGGGTTTGCTCCAGGAATGAGGTTTATACGAAAGTCGATATCACGACTTGGCGGTAATCCGGGAAGATCCTTAGGAAAAACGTTAGGAAATTCTCGAACCACAGGAAGATCGTTCACTTCCGGCTTACCTTTCTTTTCCTTCTCCGCTACTACAATCTTAGCCAAGAAAGCTCTGTATTCCTTGCGGAGATACTTGCTAGCTTAGACACATGACATGAGCTTGAGACCTTTCGATGCAGTTTCACCATAAACACACAATATATCACCGTTAGCGAGCGCGAATCGAATCATCTTCTCGAAGCACACAACTTCCGCATGATTTTCACGAAGAAAGTCCATGCCTAATATGACGTCAAAACTTCCGAGTTGCATCGAAATAAGGTCAATTGGGAAGATGTGATTGTTGAGTTCAAGAGTACAATCACGAAGAACAGAATTTACGGCGACAGTTCTTCCGGTGGAGACTTCGACATCGAACATCGAGTGGAGATGGGAGCGCGTATGATTAAGGAGCTTCTCGAACTCAAACGACACAAAACAGCTATCGGCTCCAGTATCAAGTAAACACGAAGCATAAACACCATTCACAAGGAACGTACCATTAACCACATTGTTGTCGGCTTGTGCTTGGCGCGCATTGATGTTGAAGGTTCTGGCGCGGGCGGCTTGTTGCTGTTGAGGCTGTTGCTGCTGCTGCTGTTGCTGAGGCTGCTGCTGCTGGGTCTCTTGTTTCATAACCCTGTTCGGGCACATGTTCGCAAAGTGGTTGGGATCACCACATGCGAAGCAGACTCGGGCGTTGACCGCGGGTGCCTGAGCCGCTTGTTGGCCTTGTGGGGCTGGGAGCAGAGCTTGATGAGTAGTGGCTTGAGCTGGTGGTTGACGGGGACCAGTACGACAGTTAGCAGTGAAGTGGCCGTACATATTGCAGTGCGCGCAAAAAGGCAGGCGAGACCCACAGGGTGATGATAAGTGCATGTCGGCCAGGCAGGGTGGGGACCAGTATACGCATGCTTTGCAGGCGGCGCATAGGTGATTGGAGCTAGAAATGATCGGTGTTGTTGTTGTTGCTGAGCTGGTACCGCTTGAAGTGGAGCAGCGGTAGTGACAGCACAGTTCTTGTTACTGGAGCTACTGTTGTTGTTCTTCCTCTTGCGACAAGAGGACTTTGATGACTGCGATGCGGCGGCGGTGGTGTCGCCAGTTGGTGCGGCGGTAGCTTGGTGCAGGTTCTTCGAAGCTTTATCCCGATAACCAGCTTTTACCCGCTTGTCGTTGATTTCAATGGCAAGTAAGCAAGTTTCTTCGATCGTTGCTGGTTTTGAAGCTTGCACAAAATCTGCAACACAATCTGGCAGAGCACGGATGTACTTCTTGATTGTTATGTTGGTAGTGTTCACCTGCTCGGGACAGATAATACTGAGCTGCTTGAAGCGAGCAGTCAGGGTAGCGTTGTCACCATCTTTCTGCTTAATGTGCCAGAACTCATCCTCCAGCTTTTGGCGTTCATGGGGAGGGTAGAACTCCTCGAGCATAACGATCTTCAACTCATCCCATGACAAACCATAGGCTGCATCATTTCCACGCTTGTTCCTTTCGGTCATCCACCAGTCTAGAGCGTGGGACTGGAAGACGCCGGTCGTATTCAGTGTGCGGAGATTATCAGGACATCCGCTCTGTCGCAGGGTGACTTCGATTGAGTCAAACCATTGAAACAAAGCCATAGGGCCTTCTTCGCCGGTGAACTCTTTCGGTCCACATGCCTTGAACTGTTTGAAGCTAAAAGCAGCCTTAGGAGTCTCAGTCCTGGATTCTTCAGACGATTTGCTCATGTTTTCGTACAGTTCACTGACGACTTGGGGTACAACCTTTGCCATTTTCTTAGTAATCATGGCAGCGAGGCGTTTATCTGCTTTGCTTTCGGTGTGCATCTTGGGTAGCGCGAGATCCAGATGACGACATTGTCTGCAACAGACATCGCCACAGGACTCAACATAACATAATCGAATCTCACCTCACACGCCTAATACTACTAAAGCTCAGGAACACGAATAATCATGTAAGCACATAGGCACATAATCACAGATTCACGTAAGCACAGAAACTCATAAACACGTAAGGCACAGAAACACAGAAGCATATAAGCACGTAATTTGTCTAGAAGCACACAGAGGCACGTAGAGCATTTTGACTGCATCTATCATCTAAGGTCTACGCGCGTTAGAGAATAATGATCGCGAATAACATAGTGAGTAGTATAGTATAAGCGTATAGCATTGCAAGCAACATAGCGTACGGTGGTTCCACTTGGTAGTAGCGATTTGTCGGCGTTTTGAGATAGAAGTGCAGTGCGAGTCGTGTGTGTCGATCAGGCAAAAGCGAGAAGCGAATAAATTACCAAAAGCCATAACACATAAACAGATAAAGTCACATAAAACACATAAAATCCACATGAAATCGACAAATATCAGAGTCGGCAGTAGCGAGCTCAGAATCGAAACACATAAAAATCGAGAAGTAGATCGTCTACGGCTATATAGACGTTGACTAACCAAAGTGATTCGACTATTCTCAAGGACTTGTTGTACATACTTTGACCTTCAAGGCTGTGCTTTTGCCTCGAATCTTGGGCGTTCGGCACGCATCCTTTCAGTCATATCGTGACTTCAAGTCGTTGGAGTCCGTCGAGACTGTGGTGAGAGTTTTGTAAAACCAAGTAAAGGTCGGAACAAATCGTCAAGGTTAGGGTTTCACCCCTGACTTAACAACTTTGTTCCTATTTTGATAAGATAAAAGAGAATTATGCGTCGAAGTATGGATTTCACTCCTGATTCAACGCAAATTCTCGTGTTTATAGAGAAAATGCGGGCCGAACAAGTACTTTGGTCGAGAGTTTGCGGTTTTCACACCTAATCTCGACCTATTTACCAGTTCGTTTGAAATAACAGACTGCAGTGATAGTGTAGCGTAGGCGAAAGTAGCTAGAAATAGCAGTAAGCTCGCACATATTCCCTACAGGATATGCACAAGTCGGTCTGTTGGTTCCTAACTATAGACTAGGTCTTTTCTAGGACATCGACCTAGACTAGGTCGAGTCTTGCCTAATTCCCTATAGTTATGGCTCTGATACCAATCTGTCACACCCCAACCGATGGCGGAAACATCGGGGCTTGGCACTGAGCGAAACAGATTGTCCAGAAGTTTCCATAACAACTATATTTACCAAATATTTTAAGCAACACGTCCCATACCATGTCATAAGTGATAATACAATTATTACAGAAAAGATCTAGTCAAATTGTTCTGTTCCGACAACTCAGATTTTTATTACAGACGATTGTTTATTATTGACCTAGGTCTTTCCTAGCCTCGATTTCACAGGAAAGTAAGCAAATAAGCATCCTAAGCACCTATCACATACGTTAAAGTAAAAGTCAATACACAAAGTGTAAAGGTGAGCATACAAGTTTAATAGATATAATAGAGTTCGAAATCGATTACACATAACCAGCACGTACACAGTGTGAAATGAGGCACGTTAGTTATCAACATGAACCTACCGATACCAATGACTGCGGGTTGACTGCCCAAGGCAGTTCACGATACATACTCACCACTGTGAGCCATGTAACTAATTGTCCTTAACAACCCGTGAGTGAATAGGTGCTGAGTCCAAACTATAGTACTATCATTGCTAAGGTAGGTAGACAGCATTCCATGTGTAAACATAACAAACAAGCATTCATTAAGTCACGTATAACATGCGGTAATCGGTTAGCATTTATAGTATTGAGTAGTGTGATTGATGTGGTTTAGAATATGTAACGTATGTAACACCCAAAAGTGCATAAAGCAAAAAGGGATCGAGTATACTCACAGCGATTGGTGGATTGAAGGGAGCGCTAGAGAGTAAGGTTAGCCTGAACAGATTGATAGCATAACGCTAAGCGACGCGTAAAAGATACAAGTGTTAGAGGGTCGGACATCAGTTCGATCGGATGGTAGTCCGATCGGACAGCTGGTCGTTCGAGTGACAGTCCGCTCGGATGGTCATTCGATCGGGTGACCTTTCGAGTGGATTGTTTCTACCTTTGGGAAGGATGTGTTTATGTATGATGGCTTGACTTTTGAAGTTTTCGTTGTAGCATTTGAAAACACAGAAGTATCTCAATCTTTCAGGTCGGTTGATCGGACGGACATTCGATCGGACGACAACAGGATTGGTTGGACACTTTAGTGAGAACAAATTCACAGCAGTTTGTCATTCGATCGAATTGTAGTCCGATCGGGTGGCAACCCACTGATATTGAACATGTTTGAGAATTGTTTAAGGATTGAAGTTTAAATGTCAGATGATCGAGCGGTAATACGATCGGCTGGTAGTCCGATCAGACAACAGTTTGTTCAACGTTTAGACTTCAAATGTTGGTAAACAGTTTAAGTGTGAGACCCAAGGTGCAAGTCGATCGGGTGACAACCCGATTAGATGACAGTCCGTCTGGTCGTTCCGTTCTTCTTACACTTAGTTGTTTTGATTGTTTTCCGTTTTATCGAGACGTTTTGATGACGTGTTAATCAACAGAAACCTTGTCAATACTTGGTACTCCTGATCGGACAGGAATCACCCAAAACCGACCAGTTAACTGTTCGAGACTGTGTTCCATGTTTAACCCGAAATCGGTAGCCTCGCGGATAGAATCCAGATCTTGAACCAACACAACCGCGAGAATGAGTAGAAGGTTGGTACAAGCTCCGATTCTATCGGTTTTGAGTGCATTGAGTGTAAAAGAGTTGAAAGAAAGTTGGAAACCCATCTTTCAATCCCTTTTCAGTGAATATGTTTAGACCTATGAAAGATCTTCGTTTATTCATGTGGAAATCGTTTAGATCAAAGTTGTTCTTGGTGGATTGAGGCCAAAACATGAAGTTCTCAAGAACACCATGCTGACATCATCCTAGAACACCTTGAATCTTGATGATTTCACGGTTAAAAGTTAAGATTTGAAAGATAGAAAGGTGTTGGAGTGCGTGTAGATCAAGAAAGTACAAGATTTAGGTTGAGATCTTACCGGAATCGTGAGAAATCGAAGGAAAAGTGAGGGTGGAGCGGTGGTCGGATAGGAGAGTGCCAAAAGTAGTAAGTTTAATGTGGTTAAGGGGTATTTATAGGGTTTCCCAAAGTGGAATGGGTTGGTCAATCGGGTGGCAGCCCGATCGAGTGGCTGGCCGATCGAGCGGCAGCTCGATAGATCGGCTGGTCGATCGGCTGGTCACTTGGTCGATCAGTCACTTGGTTCGAGTGTTCGGTGCGACGAGTTTTGCCGTTTCGATGGCAATTGCGAGAGTTGCGATGCGGTAGAGTTTCCTATTCAAATTACTTTTAATTTCAACTACTATATCTACATACAATCATCCTTAATTCACTTGCGTTTAGCGTTTGCGATTCTATTGCGATTAAGTTTCGATTGCGTTTCGCTTAATCACCACAACATAAACATAAGTAAACATGCACAAGTAATCACATAAGGCACACACACACATAAGCCAGTATCCATAAAGCATAATTCGAGTTGCGAGTGCGATTGCGATAGCGATAGCGATAGCGATAAAGCGATAAAACATGCGATAAATATCAAAAAATCCTCGATTATTAATAAGTAATCCACATAATACAACTAACGTAAAGCATAAAATAGACTAACTATGAGTCAAAGAAGTCAAAACAGGAGTTGAGCAAGGGGTGACAGATCGCAATTAGCAATCTTGTTTCCCGTTGACTTCAATCTTGACTTTGACTTTGACTTTCGAAACACAGGGTGTTACGTAGTCGGAGCCTACCGTTCAGGTCAGTGTTTCTTCAATATGAAATTTTTATTGAATCATATTCTTTTTTCATTTCTTGAACCACATTTTCTTTTTGCAAACACTCTTTAGTCATTGATGAACACTTTTCTTTCAAAATCTCATTTTCTTTTTCTAAAATCTTACATTTTTGTGTGAGCTTTTCTTCATTATCTTTCAAAACTTTTCACTTTCAAACATTTCTTTAGATTTTTCTTTGAAATTTTATTCAATTTTAGTAAATTCCATGTCTCTTGTTCTGAACTTTTCATCTTTTTCAGTACAAGCACTGCACGTTTCCATGCATTTCTTGCACTGTTCAACACATTTATTTAACACTTTAGAATATTCAGGTTTATTTATTACCTCAGTAGTTGGCACCTCGGCTTTTTGACACTGAAAGTTGTACTAATCTTTGGTGACTGAATAGTCGATGGTACACCTCCTTTTGATGATACGAAGAGCTGCTCATTTTGTTCTATTTCTGCAACTCTAGCTCATGACTTTCAATCTTTTCAAACAAAGTATCCAGAGTAATCGTATCAAATAGTACATCATTTTTCAGAATAAAGACAAATTTTTGGCAATGATCAGCACGTGGTAAAGCTTCAATGATTTTGTCAATGATTTCTTCACGGGTTTTTGTTATCCCAAACCTGTCAAGTTCAATTTTAAGGTGACAAAATCTCTCAATCATTTGTCTCACAGTTTCACCTTTTATACAATCAAACAAATTGAATTCCTTTTAAGCAATGATATTTTGTTCTTTTTAATCTGTTTTCCACCCTCTGCTTTCACTCGTAACGCTTCCCACACAGATTTTGATGATCCGTCGTGATTAAGCAATGGAAAAATGTCATCTCTAATCGATTGTTGTATTAACGTAATCATTCTTTGTTCATGAGAAAATGTATTTTTATCATCATTTGTTAAACTTTTAAGTGGAATTTCTTCATTTTTATCATTTACTAGCCTGCTATACCCAAATTCCATACAAAACCAACTCTCATGTGCATAAGCCTTTGCCCAGTTAATAAATCTTTCTTTCCACCAAGTATAATCTTCAATACTATCAAGTTTTAGTGGTTTTGAGTTAGTACCTAAAATTATCATGATTTATATTCTCAGTTACAGCTTTAGAAATGCTTTTTGGTGCAACAGTTGTTGTCTCAGAAGATTCAGAAGTAAACACGTGGTAAAACTCGTAAAATTCTTCCGTCATGACTACCTGCAAACACAATCAAGCACTTTAAATAAATTTGAAATTATAAACAAACACCTCTATTCGTACGAAGCTAGAATACTGGATTCATATGAAGCTATAAAGTTGTGTTCGTACGAAGCTGGATGTGTGGCTTCATACGAAGCTAAGCTGTGAAGAATAGGGTTATGCTTTTCATGGTTTTTCACTGATTTGAATACGATTTTGATCGAATTTTGATCTGAAACTTTGTAGGATTGTTCAAAAATGTTTTTCACATAACATATTCAAAATTCAGCCGATTTTAACCGTTAAAACTTCATAGATCTGAATTTTAAGTTTCAAAAGAAATGTATAAGAAGATATGAGTAGAAGATAATGATTATGGCTCTGAATCTGATGTAGAAGCTTGAATCTTCGTGTCTCTAATCTGTGCAACAATCACCCGCTCTGATACCACTTGTGTATTCGCTCCGAGGATCGAATCTTCAACCGTTGAATGCGTACTAACACGTGATATGTCTGGAATCCAATCACGTGTGTGGATGAGAACACAAAGATGTAATTATAACTTCTTTTCAATTGATATCTGACAATAACAAATCCGTGAAAACAAACGGGCAGAGTTTCGCCTCAAGAATGCACAAAAAATTACTAATGAACAAGACAACACTCCTATATATAGAGATCATGGGTTCGTACGAAGGCTAGTATGGCTTCGTACGAAGCTCCCTATTGTCCCTTCGTATGAAGCCAGCTATGCCTTTGTACGAAGCTGCTATTACACATATGATCTTAATACTTTGCTATATTTAGCACCAGTCTTGTCTCATCTGCTCAAGCTACAATACGTGATTGAAGTAAGCGATAGACATATGCACTCACAAGGGGGATATGGAGGTTTGTATCGGCTAAACACTTTTTTCAAATTGGAGAGGTGGAATTTTGGGTGAATGTTCCCAAGTTCAGGAGGTAGCTCAAGTTTGTAGGCCACCTTTCGATCCTTTTAGCGATCTTAAATGGTCCGACATATCGTAGTGCAAGTTTTTCTTTCTTTCCAAATCTAACCACGCCTTTCCAAGGGGATACCTTGAGAAGGACGTGATCTCCGAGTTGGAATTCCAAGGGCTTTCGTTGCTTGTCCTCATAACTCTTTTGACGGCTTCTAGCTGTCAGGAGGTTATCGCGAATTTTCTTGACTTTGTCTGTTGTTTCCAGAATGAGTTCAGTTCCGGTGAGCTGAGCTTCACCGACCTCATTCCAGCAAATAGGTGAACGACATTTTTGACCGTATAGAGCTTTGAAAGGCGCCATGTTGATGCTGGTGTGATAACTGTAGTTGTAGGAGTATTCAATCAACGATAGATGTGAATCTCAACTACCACCCAACTCAATCACATAAGCTCTAGGTACGTTTTCAAGTGATTGGATTGTTATTTCGGTTTGTTTATCTATTTGATGATGGTAATTAGTGCTCAGATTTTGTTTGGTTCCCATGGCAGATTGCATGGTTTTACCAAAAATGAGATGAGAAACGAGTGTCATGATTTGTTATGACGTTCGAAGGAAAACCATGATGTGATGTAATCTCATTGACATAAATCTTAGTAAGTTTGTTTGCAGATGAAATCCGCATGAATCGACAATTATTGTGCTGACTTAGTCAGACGGTCAATGATTACCTAACTGGCATCATAACCTTTAGATGGGAGCGGTGATTTTTAGTGATGAGATCTATAGCAATGTTCTCTCATTTATACACCGGCACTTTTTGGTTGTTCAAGCAAACCCGAAGGAATGTTGATGTTTTGCCTTTAGAGCTTATGAATTTGAAAAGGGTGTGAATTTTGAAAAGAAAAAGTATTAAGAGTATTGAATAACCGGACGAAAGGATGTTCATAGAGGTTTCCTACGAAGACTATTATAGGAAACTTACGTGTGTGTTCGCAGTTAGAGATGGAAAGTGTAAGAGTAAATTTGATTGGAAGGTTTCGTGAGTGTCATGAATGTATGGGTTAAATGCATCACTATAGGTCCTATGAAATCACACATGATAAAACTTACTATAGTTTCTATGCACCGAATTTTTATAATTATGTATTTACCCATAATTACTTAATTCTTTGCATAGTCCGCATGGTTCATTTTGTGATGTGTGGGGAACATTCAGGAAAACATGTGAACCAAATAATGTTTGGGATAGTACCTTTAAATTCAAGGGCCTAACTATTTGCATAGAAGAGCCCATTAAGGATTTAGGATAGTACTTTGGGGTCCAGAGATCTAACTATTTACATAGGAAGATCAATCATGGATTTGGGATTTGTGTTTTGTTTCACCTTAATAAATGTCTACAAACAATGTAAGCATGTCGTGGAAATGTTTTGAACCCATGTACTAAGTATGCTAGGTCAACATACGAAGCAAAATGTCTTTTGAAATCATGTACTATATGTGCTATGTAAACAAACATGTATTATGTTATGAAAACAAGAAAGTAGTGGTAGGCATATAGACATATTGCATAAGACCAATTAAGGACTTATGAAAGTACCCTTAGGTATCCAAGCAAGGATTTAAAGTGGTACTTTGAATATCCATTAAGGGTAACTTGTGATTTGTACGTTGTTTCTTAGAAGAAACGTGTACATAGGAATTTTTTTTTGTAGAGATCTCGAGCATTCATAAAAAAATCAAAGAAACCACGAGAGTAGTTTGATTTGCAAGTAACCATATCCTTGATGTCAGTATTGTAGCGATGTGTCCCACATACATGTAATCATACTAGTTTTATAAATAAAATGGGAACAACTAGGTTTATTTATAAAACAACTAAAGTGTTTCAAAGTTCTTGGATAATAAACAAAAAACATAAAAGTTTAAGTGTTTATTTAGACATCAGCACAAGCCTTGATATTGCCAGTGTTAATCTTGTGCCCATACGTTAAGTCGTCATTTTCCAGCCTAGGTTAATTGAAGTGATTAGGAAAACCACAATTGAAGCAGATTCCATGTGGGTAGTTGGGACAAAAAGGTATCACATGAGGGGTTGCGATAAGTTGAGTAGGAACTGCCATAACTTGTTTTGGCGTAGTGGCTAAATGACAGACATTAGCTATATGACCAAAACATCCACAGTTTGAACATTTTCGGCAATGGGCACTGGCATAGTGATGAAGGGTACATTGATTGCACAAAGGCGCTTTTCCTCTGTATGGCTTCTTAGCGGGTGGCGAAGCCACCTGGCTAGGCCCCACTTGATTAAGCGGAACTGGAGCAGTAACCGAAAAATTCTTTGAAGCTTTATGCTTTCTTAAATTTTTAGAAGGCTTGGCTTTTGTCTTCTTTCGTGCCTCATGAGTAGTCTCATCCTCATGGTTAGTTATGGCTACAGCTAACTCAATGGTTCCACCGAGTAGTACGCCTAATTGTTGGGCGATTTTAGTAGCGAATTCCGCTGTTTAGATATTGCCACGTAGAGGAGGCATTCCAAAAGAGTAGAGAAATACGAGAGAAAACAAGTGAGATGATATTGGCTAATCAAAACTGAACGTTAAAAATATCGACGAAACATCTATGATTTGCGCGTCGTAATATATATGCATAAACGTGCACATATATTTAATATCATAACACATGAAATGTCGTTAACTTATACACTTTATCTTTTTTAAAGCATTTATACATGAAATAACTTATCAAGTTAACCTATGTATCAGTTTTCATGCTCGACAAATAAGTTAATCATTTAACGCGATTTTACCGATTTTATCGCTTTAAACACACAAGTGTACATGCATAGTCTAAATTCCCGGTATCAAGTCAAAACTTAACATATTATCATACACACATATCTAATTCACATAACACATTGTAACACATAAGGTTCACCCATGAACAACCCATTCTAGTGTACATTGAAAAACGGGTATTTTAGTGATTCGGTAACGTTTTCGAGTGTCGAAAGTCACGTGTGACTAACCAAACACCAAGTAAACTTAACATAAGTTAAAATACTTTTAGTTATATCAAAAATATCAGTTTACTTACTGATCTAAAACACTTTTGTAAAAATCCTCCAAAAAGCCGATTTTAACCGTTTTACCGCATAGTTTTGAATCAAACTTTACCATAACCATCCCAAAATGTAACGGCTTGATATTTTAACATAATCCATGTTATTTACCGATTAAAATGATGGTTATACTCATGATAGTTCGGGTCTTACATAAGAAACCCAAAACACATCATTTCACCGATTTTACAACTCCCCAAGCCTCATGTACAACATGTAAAGCTAGTAAACCTTATGACAAAGTTTCATGCCATTTTAGCACATCAAATAACATTATTTTTAATGTTTATAATCTTATCAAACATCATTTTTGTCATAACTTATCATTTTCATCATTTCATGACCATAAATCAACATGCATGCTTATGTACAAGCATCTAATGCACCCATATCATATCATCATCCTACATAAACTTAAATGCATCCAAGAACACATTTATTTCATGTTCATATATTCAAAGACATTCTCATCATATCTTATCATGTTTACATGATTTGCATTCAACATTCTTTCATTTATTCACTAAGTAACAAAACTCACAAGTGTATATATACATATATACATACACGACACATGCATACATAACTAACTCAAATCACAAGAACCTTTTTATGACACCTTGTTGATCATACATGCATTCATTTTACAAGAATCATGATAATCAAGAATCAATCAAAATCAAAACTCAACCTCATATACATTTATATACATACATACATACAGCCACACATACATACATACATACATACATACATACATATATATATATATATATATATATTCTTCCATTTTTGTTTTGTTAAAAACCTCATTTATTTTTAGTTTCAAGTTTGTGAATCATCCAAGAACATTGAGAAACTTCTATCATCATCGAAATCATCAAGAATCATGAACAAGGTTTTTAAAGTAAATTTTATACCTTCAAGATTTTGATGCGTTTTAGCAAAATGTGATGATATGGAGCTTGATTCTTGCTTGAAACACCTTGTAATAACCTCCGGTTCTTCAAATGAGCTTGAAACCAACTTGGAATGGTCATGATTCTCCAAGAACAAGGTTGAAAATTCAAAAATGGTGGAAGAAAGAGAGTGTTCGGTCGAGCTTAGTGAGAGAGAGAGTGGAGTTGATTTGTTTTGATTTTGTTTCTTGGGTTTGTAAGATTATGGAAGATAATGAAAAAGGCCTAATCATTACTTTATCATCCAAGACCCACAAGTGGCAAGTGAGAGAGTGTGGACACTCCTCCTAACCACCACTTTGATCTCTCACACACATACCATCATATACATACATATATATTATATATATATATATATATATATATATATATAAGTTAAAAACTGGTATTTTACTGATCACCGGGTATTTTATCTAGCGTTTTAATCCTGTTTTATGGCGTTTTAAATTTTTATATCACTCTATAAAAATAAACTCACCAAACTATAACTTAAATAATTATCAGTTGCCTTGACTGGTTGCGTTAACAGTATTTTGTCAAATACGCACTGTATCGCGCAGTACGCGCTTAAACTCAAAAAAATAGAGTTTCTTTGCGTTTTAAATTATTTTTCCTTCCGAACATGATTAAAAATACCATTTTAATCATAACGTAATATTTTTAGGATTTTAACATTAACCGGGCGGTCACCGACATTCATTTCGCTTTTTGTTCGTTACGCGATAAACGTTTATCTTATTATTGCCAACATAATTTTTAACCAAGTTTGGATTTACCAACACATCTAATATCATACATAAGCATCAATATCAATAAATTATAGCCTTTTATTCATTCATGAGACGTGTTACATTTGTACGGTACAACTCAAAATAGCCGGGTGTCACAATCTCCCCCTGTTTAGAAAATTTCGTCACCGAAATTCTACTCTACAGGTTTCGTTTTCGCACTAGGCGGAAAGAGATAAGGATATTTCTGTTGCATCTGCTCCTATCATTTCCAAGTGAACTCGGGTCCACGTTTAGAATTCCAGTGAACCTTGACCAACTTAATCCTACTCCTCCTAATCTTCTGAATTTTCCAATCCTGAACTTCTATCGATTCTTCGATAAATCTCAGTTTATCATCCACACGAACCTCACCTGGGGGTATAATCAGTGTCTCATCCGTCAGACACTTTTTCATGTTGGAAACATGAAACACGTCATGAACTCCACTTAATTCCTGTGGCAGTTTGAGCCTATGCGCGACTGATCCAACTCGAGATGCGATTTCGAAAGGACCTATATAATGTGGGCTCAGCTTTCCTCCTTTTCCAAATCTCACAACACCTTTCCAAGGTGACACCTTCAACATGACACGATCACCAACCTGAAACAGCAACGGTTTCCTTCGGTTGTCTGCATAACTCTTCTGTCGATCTGAAGCATCTTTCAGCCTCCCCTTGATCTGGACAATCTTGTCGGTGGTTTCCTGGATAAGCTCGGGTCCAGTCAATTGCTTTTCGCCAACTTCAGCCCAACAAAGAGGTGATCGACACTTCCTCCCATACAAGGCTTCTAACGGAGCGGCCTTGATACTCGCGTGATAACTATTGTTGTAAGAAAACTCAGCCAACGGCAAATGAGTATCCCAACTTCCACAGAAATCAATCGCACATGCTCTTAACATATCCTATAAAGTCTGAATGGTTCTCTCACTCTGACCATCCGTTTGAGGATGATACCTAGTACTCATGTCCAAACGAGAACCCAGCGACTCCTGAAGAGATCGCCAAAACCGGGAGTCAAACCGTCGGTCTCTATCCGAGATAATTGACACAAGTACTCCATGACGGGCTACAATCTCGTTATGGTACAACTGCGATATCTTCTTCGTGTTGTTTGTTTACTTAAGAGCTAAGAAATGAGCAGACTTTGTCAATCAATTAACAATTACCCATATGGTGTCATGTCCACATGACGTATGAGATAATTTGGTGATAAAGTCTATCGTCAGATGCTCCCATTTCCACTTAGGAATCTCTGGTTGCTGCAGAAGCCCAGACAGCTTCTGATGTTCAGCCTTAACCTTCAAGTATGTCAGACATTTACTCATATACACCGCAATATCTTTCTTCATATTCGGCCACCAATATAACTCCTTATTATCCTGATACATCTTGGTAGAACCTGGGTGAATAGAATATATGGACTTATGAGCCTCGTTCATAACCAGTTCACGTAGGTTACCTCTAAGCAGAGCCCAAATCCGGTTCATGAAGTACATCACTTCATCCGCTTTTGGTATCAGTTCACATTCTAAACCTCTCAAACCTTCTCTCCTCAGGTTCTCATCCCTTAGAGCTTCTCGCTGTGCATCACGAATTTGGACAGTCAAACTCGTCTATATGGTCAAACCCAAAGCACGCACACGCGGAAGCTTCTCCCGCTCTTTCCTACTGAGCGCATCAGCAATGGAATTTGCTTTTCCCGGGTGATAGCGAATATCACACTCATAATCGTTGAGTAAATCTACCCAATGCCACTGTCGCATGTTGAGTTCCTTCTGATCAAAGATATGCTGGAGGCTCTTATGTGACACCCGGCTTTCCAGGTCGTACCGTACAATTATAGCACGTGTTGTGTAACACCTGTGTCATTTCAACCATCAAACAAATTCCAAACCAATGAAATATTGTATTTCATACTTTGGACTTGTAAAAATATGTGTATCGTTTGCACATATCAACTCTTGTTCGATTTCAAGCTTTAAATCGCTTTCTGGAGGGTTATACGCGCTCTGATGTGTAGATATAACCAGTTTAATCCAACGAACACTCCGGAATAGTGAAATAGGCTTAACATACCTTAAATAACCTTTACATAACTTAGATATAAGTTTTGGAAGGTTTGGTGTGGTGAAATCAAAGTTTAATCACTTACAGGGACTAAAGTTGACAAACTGCGAAAGTATGCCAATTTGAACTGTAACAGACATTCTGGAACATGACCATAAGTTAAACATACCATAAATATCCTTTACATAGCTTAGAAATAGGCTTTGAGGTGTTCGGTATGCTAAAATAAACTTTTGTGTCATTCAGGGACTAAAAGCGTCAAAAAGTGCACAAGTTTGCATTTTTACGCATAACTTACGTTCTGAATACATCCGGACATCCAAAAATTTATGTAAGCACTAAAACATTTTATTTTAGTGTTTGGCATAAGAAAAATCCATTCGTTTCGTCATTTGGATCGTTTTTCGCGCTTATGCGCATTCCGTCGTAATTAAGCGAACATCGCGTTCGTACGACCAAACGAACCAACACCCGGCATATTTTTGAGCATGTTTCATGTCCACAATGTTTAGGCAACATTTTAGGGCCTTAAAGTTGGCTTTACGGGCCTTAGAAGTGCCGGAAATGGGCTTAAACACGTGCAGGGACAAAAACTGTCAATTCTGCAAGAAGTTTGCTGATCAGACAGCTAGGCGGCCCGCCTCAGCCAAGCCTAAATCTTAGGCGGCCCGCGTCAGACTCCCAAAACAGATCAGATCGAACAGTCAGCGTGTTCCAGCTGTTTTAACCACAACCACACACTTGCAACTTGCATATTCAGCTGATAAACATCATTTTTAGGCACCACAACTTTCCGACACTTGTACGGTTTCGATTAAGGCACGATATTCGACAAACGATCTTAACGGTGGACCGAATACTATAAATACCCCACCCCCATTGCTTTAAAACTTACAAGAATTCTGATTTGAGAGCTCTAAGTTGAAACCATTGTTTCATACCTGAGTTCTTGGATCGGGATTAGCATTCGGGGACCCTGGGTAAGTATTCTTTCGTTCTTTTCCTTATTTTATTGCTTTTCGAGTCAGAAAGTCAAACTTTGTTTGACTTTCAGCGTTGACCAGTAATGGTCAATGCGAAGTTCGTTTGAACTTCGCAACGTGAGTGTAATCACGTTGGTCATAGTCCCTTGGGACTATGCCCACTGATTACCACGTTGTCTAGAGTCGTAGGGTAGGCGATCTGATAAATCGCCTATACCTTCGAACTCGACCCATTTGGTCGATCATTAGGATCCGACCAACCACATTAGGTGACCATAGTATATAGGGAATAACCTTCCGAGGTTATACCCTATGGTCACATCGTTTGAGTAGTTGTATGATAGGTAGTTTATATGCCTTAGGTAAATTACCAGAATACCCTTTTCATGCATAATTGGTAATTTAGCATATGTAACCTAAACTTTTGCCACATAACTGATTATGTAACATGTTTAGGCATATAACACTTGTCATAGGGCTAGTTAGGCGTTCCGAACGCGTTTCACGCGCACGATGCGTTAAAATAGCATAAGCTACCTAAACGGATCGTAATGGGTCGATAAGACTTAGGTTAAGTTTCATTTAGCATGTAGGCCTTGTTAAACCATATCACATGAGTTCCTACACTCATTTGGTTTACAAACCCTAATGCTACCCAGTCTTCCGATATAGGTCCGGTTTATTAACATAGATACCTATATTAGGTGCCGTTTGATTCCGTGATCTCTAGCATTGCTTGGTGGTTATCCTAGGACTTCTGAGCAATCTCAAGTGAGTACATAGACCCCTCTTTTACTGTTTTCCAAACGTTTTGGGGTGAAACACATGTGCCTACTTGTTACTTTCAAGCTTTCCTGTTTTCACATCATATACTTGTTATGTTCATTAGTACATTATAGTACATGATTTCATTTACATTTCATACTAGGTGTGCCATTGTGTGCATTACTTAGTACATTGTTTTACATTACATCACATGCTACGTATGTCTATTGTTGCATACTTAGTACAGGTCGCATGCTACGTATGTCTGTTGTTGCATACTTAGTACAGTTCACATGCTATGTATGTTCAATCGTGCATTGTTCTTCATACTTAGTACATTTGTTATTCATCACATACTTACATTTTGGACGCATATTACATGATTTACATTGATCATGCATTTACTACACAAAACATAACTTTGATTTAAACCAAGTTTTACTTCAATACTATGTTCTTGTGCATATGGTTTAGTTGATGCATTTCACTAGCCATACATATCATTTTGGTTACACATTACATGGTTTACATCTTGACATAAACATTTTGACATATTATTCAATACATTTGGCAATTGGTTTAAACATAGACATCTTACATTGTTTGGTTTGGTTTGATTAAGTGATTAAGTAACGATGCGTGTGTAATATGATACAAGCATGGTGGATACGCCGCTGGTACTTCCTATATATAAGTGTTTGTATGGTATTACATATTGTAGCGTTATCTGAATCATTTCAAGTTGAGACATAGAACATTTTATACAAATAACATATTTTTCACAAGACATTGATTTACAAACAACTTATCTAATACAAACTCATTTTTACATGGTTATTCATTTAACCATACATTATTTATACATATCATCTGATCTTATCGATTTTCAAATGATTTACAAAACAAAGCAAATAACAAGGTTCATGACTAAACATTTTCTCAAACATAAGTCATGAAACCTATTTTCACAAAACCTATGTATCTCACCGGCATTTTTATGCTGACGTACCTATTTTCACATGTGTTTTTCAGGAGATGTTGCATAAGATGATCAAGATACATATAGGCAGATTTGGGCTTTAGTGACAATAAAAGATGCAAGACTAGTTAATTATGTTGTATTTCTTTATTTGTTAAGACATTGTAACACTTTTAATCAATAAAACGAAACTTCAATTGCCATGGATTTGAAACAATTAATTCTGTTACAACACTCCCCGACGTTTCCGCCACGTTTTGTATGTTCTACGTGGTCGGGGTGTGACAGAAAAGATGGTATCAGAGCCAATGGTTATAGGGAATTAGGTTATTAGTAATGCTTTGACCTAGTCTATAACCTTCTTAGGACCCTAACGCGAGTTTACTTGCGTTTAGTCATAAAACAATACCGTCACCTATCCTTAGGCGACGACCACAACAAGAACATAAATTTCAAGACCGCTTTGAAAACTAATCATCTGTTCTAGGATGATTGATTACAAGGTTTTGAACCCTCTGTTATATGGTTTTGAACCCCTTTAATTTTTTCAAAATCTCGTCAAGGTTTTAGGTTTTAAATAATGTGAACACGTGCAAACTGGAAGGGTGAATGCCTGTATTCTGGGTTTTCTGTCTAGGCAAGCACTTCGTATACATCTCATCAGACGCGAGACCAGTTGTGCTTACCTGGGAATTCTTGGGATGAGCGTTCACTTATAGGCGAGCATGTCTTCGCGATACATTATATTGACCCATTTACTTTGATTAGTCACTGTCTCATTTGTTTGCCTTTGGTAACAAACAAATGGTCACAATCTTCATGCGTTGTCATTTTCTCTCGACTATCTTTCCCTTGTTTCCTCCCATGTCTTCTATTTTCTTCATGGTGCCTCTTCATCGCAACAACAATGTCCGAACCAGGTGCTGCAATTACCCAGCGAATAGGTGTCGTACTCCAGAGGACCGTTGACTTAGCTATCACCATGACTCGCCTCAGGGATGAAGCCGTAAGGGAACTGCTCCTTGGTGCAATCAATGCAACTGTCATCATCCAAACCAAATACCCTGTTTCAAATGTACCCACGGTGGACGATGGAGACATTTGGTTAACATGTGCCGCTTTGAAATCCAAAGCAAAGCTGTTACAAATCCTGCTGCTGCTCAACCTTCAAACTCTGCTTCATATGTCGCTTGACATATCTGGCGCCTCAACCTCATGAACTTTCTACCTTGTGTATCGACGTAAGCACGCCTAGTGCAAGGTGTCGGAACACTCTCGTTACACAAACTCCAAAAATTCATGTAGGATCTTTCTATCCTCATAATTAGATCCTTGTGGATGGGTATCATTCATCGGAGTCCTTAATTGAATTCTTTGTATGATTCAATACGTACATCACAATTCAATAAGGATAAAGCCGAATTCCTTTTAAGATTATCCTATCTTCATAGATAGATTCTTGTTATGATTAAAGTGCCAAATGAAATCCACGAATTGGATTCCTGGTGTACTTTAAGTATCCGCGTCCAAAGATAACAAATTAATAAACAAGTCAAACAACTATGCGATTATGTGCTTATGTGTTCTCTTTTATGTTTTTGTGTAATCCAAGTTTTTGTTATTCAAATCCTCGTAGAATCTTCCATATCTTCGTATAAGGGATTCATAGCAGGATATCCAAAGGTACTATATTAAATCCTCAATGGGCTTCTACGTTGTAGTTAAGTCCCTTGGATTTTATTGTACTATTCTATAATTAGACCCCTTGAGTGGTCTAGTTAAACAGATTGATCCAAAAATCTGGTTAGGTATATCAATTGATGATATAGCTGAAAGGACTCCTTGGAGGTCTAATTAAAAAGATCATGTGTTGATCTGATTAAAAGGACCCTATGGTAGTCTAGTCACACTCATCACAGGTTTGATATTTTCTTCCCCTACACATCATGAAATGCACTGTGCGGACTGTGCAAGGAATTACGTAATTATGGACGCGTACATAATTATAGAATTTAGTGCACAGAAACCACAGCAAGTTTTGTCATGTATCTAGAGTTAATTCCGTTCATTTTTGTTCTGAAGATGTAAAATGACTCATTCGGTTCATTTTTGTTTCTGAAGATGTAAAATGACTCATTCTGTTCATTTTTGTTTCTGAAGATGTAAAATGACTCATTCGGTTCATTTTTGTTTCTGAAGATGTAAAATGACTATTCCGTTCATTTTTGTTTCTGAAGATGTAAAATGACTCATTCGGTTCATTTTTGTTTCTGAAGATGTAAAATGTCTATTCTGTTCATTTTTGTTTCTGAAGATGTAAAATGACTCATTCGGTTCATTTTTGTTTCTGAAGATGTAAAATGACTCATTCGGTTCATTTTTGTTTCTGAAGATGTAAAATGACTCATTCGGTTCATTTTTGTTTCTGAAGATGTAAAATGACTCATTCGGTTCATTTTTGTTTCTGAAGATGTAAAATGTCTATTCTGTTCATTTTTGTTTCTGAAGATGTAAAATGACTCATTCGGTTCATTTTTGTTTCTGAAGATATAAAATGACTCATTCGGTTCATTTTTGTTTCTGAAGATGTAAAATGACTCATTCGGTTCATTTTTGTTTCTGAAGATGTAAAATGTCTATTCTGTTCATTTTTGTTTATGAAGATGTAAAATGACTCATTCGGTTCATTTTTGTTTCTGAAGATGTAAAATGACTATTCCGTTCATTTTTGTTTCTAAAGAATGCCTGTTGAAAATAACTCTGTTCATTTTTCATTTCTGAAAAATGTTAGTTAAAGAGAAATTACAGGATTATGCTTTACATATCTTTGATGACTATTTGACACAAAGTCACAGATAGACTCCTACGAATTAATTTCGGGACGAAATTTCCTAAAGTAGGGGAGACTGTAACACCTGTGTCATTTCAACCATCAAACAAATTCCAAACCAATGAAATATTGTATTTCATACTTTGGACTTGTAAAAATATGTGTATCGTTTGCACATATCAACTCTTGTTCGATTTAAAGCTTTAAATCGCTTTCTGGAGGGTTATACGCGCTCTGATGTGTAGATATAACCAGTTTAATCCAACGAACACTCCGGAATAGTGAAATAGGCTTAACATACCTTAAATAACCTTTACATAACTTAGATATAAGTTTTGGAAGGTTTGGTGTGGTGAAATCAAAGTTTAATCACTTACAGGGACTAAAGTTGACAAACTGCGAAAGTATGCCAATTTGAACTGTAACAGACATTCCGGAACATGACCATAAGTTAAACATACCATAAATATCCTTTACATAGCTTAGAAATAGGCTTTGAGGTGTTCGGTATGCTAAAATAAACTTTTGTGTCATTCAGGGACTAAAAGCGTCAAAAAGTGCACAAGTTTGCATTTTTACGCATAACTTACGTTCTGAATACATCCGGACATCCAAAAATTTATGTAAGCACTAAAACATTTTATTTTAGTGTTTGGCATAAGAAAAATCCATTCGTTTCGTCATTTGGATCGTTTTTCGCGCTTATGCGCATTCCGTCGTAATTAAGCGAACATCGCGTTCGTACGACCAAACGAACCAACACCCGGCATATTTTTGAGCATGTTTCATGTCCACAATGTTTAGGCAACATTTTAGGGCCTTAAAGTTGGCTTTACGGGCCTTAGAAGTGCCGGAAATGGGCTTAAACACGTGCAGGGACAAAAACTGTCAATTCTGCAAGAAGTTTGCTGATCAGACAGCTAGGCGGCCCGCCTCAGCCAAGCCTAAATCTTAGGCGGCCCGCGTCAGACTCCCAAAACAGATCAGATCGAACAGTCAGCGTGTTCCAGCTGTTTTAACCACAACCACACACTTGCAACTTGCATATTCAGCTGATAAACATCATTTTTAGGCACCACAACTTTCCGACACTTGTACGGTTTCGATTAAGGCACGATATTTGACAAACGATCTTAACGGTGGACCGAATACTATAAATACCCCACCCCCATTGCTTTGAAACTTACAAGAATTCTGATTTGAGAGCTCTAAGTTGAAACCATTGTTTCATACCTGAGTTCTTGGATCGGGATTAGCATTCGGGGACCCTGGGTAAGTATTCTTTCGTTCTTTTCCTTATTTTATTGCTTTTCGAGTCAGAAAGTCAAACTTTGTTTGACTTTCAGCGTTGACCAGTAATGGTCAATGCGAAGTTCGTTTGAACTTCGCAACGTGAGTGTAATCACGTTGGTCATAGTCCCTTGGGACTATGCCCACTGATTACCACGTTGTCTAGAGTCGTAGGGTAGGCGATCTGATAAATCGCCTATACCTTCGAACTCGACCCATTTGGTCGATCATTAGGATCCGACCAACCACATTAGGTGACCATAGTATATAGGGAATAACCTTCCGAGGTTATACCCTATGGTCACATCGTTTGAGTAGTTGTATGATAGGTAGTTTATATGCCTTAGGTAAATTACCAGAATACCCTTTTCATGCATAATTGGTAATTTAGCATATGTAACCTAAACTTTTGCCACATAACTGATTATGTAACATGTTTAGGCATATAACACTTGTCATAGGGCTAGTTAGGCGTTCCGAACGCGTTTCACGCGCACGATGCGTTAAAATAGCATAAGCTACCTAAACGGATCGTAATGGGTCGATAAGACTTAGGTTAAGTTTCATTTAGCATGTAGGCCTTGTTAAACCATATCACATGAGTTCCTACACTCATTTGGTTTACAAACCCTAATGCTACCCAGTCTTCCGATATAGGTCCGGTTTATTAACATAGATACCTATATTAGGTGCCGTTTGATTCCGTGATCTCTAGCATTGCTTGGTGGTTATCCTAGGACTTCTGAGCAATCTCAAGTGAGTACATAGACCCCTCTTTTACTGTTTTCCAAACGTTTTGGGGTGAAACACATGTGCCTACTTGTTACTTTCAAGCTTTCCTGTTTTCACATCATATACTTGTTATGTTCATTAGTACATTATAGTACATGATTTCATTTACATTTCATACTAGGTGTGCCATTGTGTGCATTACTTAGTACATTGTTTTACATTACATCACATGCTACGTATGTCTATTGTTGCATACTTAGTACAGGTCGCATGCTACGTATGTCTGTTGTTGCATACTTAGTACAGTTCACATGCTATGTATGTTCAATCGTGCATTGTTCTTCATACTTAGTACATTTGTTATTCATCACATACTTACATTTTGGACGCATATTACATGATTTACATTGATCATGCATTTACTACACAAAACATAACTTTGATTTAAACCAAGTTTTACTTCAATACTATGTTCTTGTGCATATGGTTTAGTTGATGCATTTCACTAGCCATACATATCATTTTGGTTACACATTACATGGTTTACATCTTGACATAAACATTTTGACATATTATTCAATACATTTGGCAATTGGTTTAAACATAGACATCTTACATTGTTTGGTTTGGTTTGATTAAGTGATTAAGTAACGATGCGTGTGTAATATGATACAAGCATGGTGGATACGCCGCTGGTACTTCCTATATATAAGTGTTTGTATGGTATTACATATTGTAGCGTTATCTGAATCATTTCAAGTTGAGACATAGAACATTTTATACAAATAACATATTTTTCACAAGACATTGATTTACAAACAACTTATCTAATACAAACTCATTTTTACATGGTTATTCATTTAACCATACATTATTTATACATATCATCTGATCTTATCGATTTTCAAATGATTTACAAAACAAAGCAAATAACAAGGTTCATGACTAAACATTTTCTCAAACATAAGTCATGAAACCTATTTTCACAAAACCTATGTATCTCACCGGCATTTTTATGCTGACGTACCTATTTTCACATGTGTTTTTCAGGAGATGTTGCATAAGATGATCAAGATACATATAGGCAGATTTGGGCTTTAGTGACAATAAAAGATGCAAGACTAGTTAATTATGTTGTATTTCTTTGTTTGTTAAGACATTGTAACACTTTTAATCAATAAAACGAAACTTCAATTGCCATGGATTTGAAACAATTAATTCTGTTACAACACTCCCCGACGTTTCCGCCACGTTTTGTATGTTCTACGTGGTCGGGGTGTGACATGTTGTGAATAGGTAACTGGACTATATTTGACCGATTATTATGATTACATGTGAAATTTAGTGTATTGGTAAAATTAAACTTTGATAAAAATTATGTTGGCAACGGTAAGATAAAAGCTTATCGCGTAACGATTAAAATACGAAACGAATGTCGGTGATCAACCAGACAGTGTTAAAATTCGAAAAATAGTCTGTTATGATTAAAATAATACTTTTAATCCTATTTATGAGGAAAAATAAATTAAAACGTTAAGAAACTCTATTTTTCGAGTTTAAGCACGTACCACGCGATGCAGTGCGTGTACCGACAAAATACTGTCAACACAGCCCGTCAAGACGACTGAAAATCATTTTATCAATAATTTGATAAGTTTATTCTTATAGAATGATAAAAATAAATAAAAACGCTTAAATTTCTATTTTTGCGATTTTTAACATATACCGCGCAGCACAACGCGCATACTGCCAAATACCAACAACATGGCCAGTCGAGGCAACTGGTAATTATTTCAATAATAATTTTAAGTGATTATTTTTATAGAATGATAAAAATAATTTAAAACACACTAAAATGGGATTAAAACGCTAGATAAAATACCCGGTAATTAGTAAAATACCTGTTTTTGAGCCAATATACATATAATATATGTATGTATAGGTGGAGTGTGATAGGAGAATGAAAGGTGGTGGCCCTATGGCAGCCCACCTCCTTCAAATTTAGCCAATCTTGTGCCAAGTGTTTCCTTGGAAATGAAACTCATCATTTAAAAACATTCTTTCATGCATAACACTTCACATTTCAAGATCAAAAACTCCTCTTTCTCTCTTCTTGAACTCCTACCGCCGAACACCCCCATAAACACTTCCATTTCATTTTCAAAATCAAATCATGAAGAATCAAGGCCTTTACATGGTGATTTGAAGCTCATAAGAAGGTTTGGATGTGATTTCAAGTTGATTCAAGCAAGAACAAGTCTCATATCACCATCTTTTCTAAAAAACCCACTTTGAAAACTTGAAGGTATAAAATATTTCTTTAAACATTGTTCTTAATTCATATTGATGATAAAGTTAGTAAGAAGTTTCTCTTGATTCTTGAAATCTAAACATAAACTTAAAACTAACAATCAAAAGAGTTTTGAATAAAATAAAAATGAGTGTGTGCATGTATGTATATATGGCCGAAAATGATGTTGTGTATGTGTATATTGCATTTCAAATTTTTGATGAAAGATTTCTTGATTACTTGATTTCTTGAAAAATAAGATGATTAAATTAAGTGTTAGTTGTCATACAAGAATATTTTAAAATGATATGTGTTATATTTTAAAAACATGATGTTAATATGTTCTAGAATAAGATTGGAACATAAATGATGATGATAAAATTATAGAAGTGCATTAGATGCCCAAATGTAAACATGTGTGATGATATATGAACTTAAAAAGATGATTTGAACATGATATGGTAAAAATCTATTTTGATCATAATATAAACACTAAAATAAAGTTATTTTGAAGTGTTTAATGGTATATAACTTTGTCATAATGTTTGCTAGCTTTGCATGTGATACTTGGTGCATAAAAAGTTGTAAAATACGTGAAATCGCATGATTTATGTGATTTATATAAAAACTGCACTAATCTGATTATAACCACTATTTTAATAAGTAAATAACATGTATTGTGTTAAAATATCAAGTCGTTTTGAGTTGGGATGGTTACGGTAACGTTTAACGCAAAACTAGATATGTAATATAATACAAACACTTATATATAGGAAGTACCAGCGGCGTATCCACCATGCTTGTATCATATTACTCACATCTCGTTACTTAAGTCACTTAAACAAACCACCAATGTAATAAGTCTATGTTTAAACCAATTGTCAAAGAGTCCTTGTATAAACCATGTCAAATGTTAAGAAGTCCAAAAGTAGTCAAGTAATGTGTAACATGTTATGTATTGTAAGTAAAGTATTGTCACATAATCCAAATGTAGAAATGTACAAAACAAAGTATTTTGAATATATCAAAAAGTTATGTTTTGCAAAGTAATGCATGTTACATTGATACAAACATTTATGTGGTAAGTTAACGCATACATTCAAGCCTTGAGACAGTCGGACAACCCTTTTAGTCAAGGTTATAAAAAAAAATGTTTTCGGATTCAGTCATTCCTTACATCCAAACAAACTCGGGATGTCAGGAATGGGATTTGTCAAGTCCTATGGTACCAGTACTTACTACTGAGCGGCGTAGCTAATGTTAATGAACGTATATAAGTCTCGTTTGTGCAAACCAAATGTTATAGCAATTGTATACATGTCATATGAAAACAATGTACTAAGTATGCTAACTTAACATACAAAGCAGAAAAGTCATGTAAATCAATGTGCTAGCATGCTATCAGTCAACATACATAGCAGAAAAGTAAAGTAAAACAATGTACTAAGTATGCACACAATGGACATACATAGCATGAAATGTAAATGTAAAGTGATGTACTAAGTACGCACACAATGGGTATACATAGCATGAAATCTAATTAAATCATGTACTATAATGTACTAACGAACATAGTAGGTATATGATGTGAAAACATGGAAAGCATGAAAGTAACAAGTAGGCACATGTGTTTCACCCCAAAACAGTTTGAAAACGGTAAAAGAGGGGTCTATGTACTCACTTGAGATTGCTCAGAAGTCCTAAGATAACCACCAAGCAATGCTAGAGATCACGGAATCAAACGGCACCTAATATAGGTAACTATGTTAATAAACCGGACCGATATCGGAGGATCGGATAGAATGAGGGCTCGTAAACCAAATGAGTATGGGAACTCATGTAGTATGGTTTAACAAAGCCTACATACTAAATGAAACCTAGCCTAAGTGCTTACGACCCATTACGACCCGTTTAGGTAGCTTATGCTACTTTAACGCGTTGTTCACGTGAAACGCGTTCGGACCGCTTAACTAGTCCTATGACAAGTAACATATGCCTTAACATGTCTAATATTGTTGTCAAATCAGTTTAGATGTCAAAAGTTATGTTACATATGTTTAAAATGAATTTTTGCATCAAAGGGGTATTTTGGTAATTTACCTAAGGCATATAAACTACCTATCATACAACTACTTAAACGAAGCGACCATAAGGTATAACCTTGGAAGGTTATTCCCTATATACTATGGTCACCTAATGTGTTTTGTCGGATCCTAATGATCGACCAAATGGGTCGGGTTCGAAGGTATAAGCGATTTATTAGATCGCTTACCCTTACGACCCTAGACAACGTGGTAATCAGTAGGCATAGTCACAAGGGACTATAACCATCGTGATTACGCTCACGTTGCGAAGTTCAAACAAACTTCGCATTGACCATAAACTGGTCAATGCAGAAAGTCAAACAAGGTTTGACTTTCGGACTCGAAAAGCAATAAAAGAACGAAGGAATACTTACGAAGGGTCCCCGAATGCTAATCTTGATTCAAGTAGCTCAGGTATGAAACAATGGTTTCAACTTAGAGCTTCTCAAATCAGATTCTTGTGAGGAATGAGTGAAGTTAAGGTGGGTATTTATAGAATTCTTCGAACCGTTAGGATCGTTTCTTGAATATAGTGCCTTGATCTCACCCGTACACTTGTCGGAATGTTGTGGTAGCTCATTTTGCCCCCACCACAAGAGTTTGACATGTGGCATTGGCCTTTGGGGTGTTTGAAAGGCTGTTAACAGGCTGTTAATACATTGAATCTGGTATGGGAGCCTGACGCGGGCCGCGTAAAGGATCACCCTGGGCTTACGCGGGCCGCCTGGGTGTCCTGATCAGAAACAACTTTCAGAAATGACAGTTTAGGTCCCTGTTGTGGTTTAAGGCCATTTCCGACATGTTTAAGGCCCGTTAAGCCAACTTTAAGGCCCTAAAATGATGCCTAAACATTGTGGACATGAAACATGCTCAAAAATATGTCGGATGTTGGTTCGTTTGGTCGTACGATCGCGATGTTTGCTTAATTACGACGGAATGCGCATAAGCGCGAAAAATGATCATAATTGCGTGACGAATGGATTTTTGACAAGCCAAACACTAAAGCATAATATTATAATGCTTACATAAATTTTTGGATGTCCGGATGTATTCAGAACGTAAGTTATGCGCGAAAATGCAAACTTGTGCACTTTTTGACGCTTTTAGTCCCTGAATGAGCCAAAAGTTTATTTTAGCACACCGAACCCCTCAAAGCCTATTTCTAAGCTATATAAAGGATATTTAAGGTGTTTTTAACTTATGGTCATGTTCCGGAATGTTCGTTACTGTTCAAATTGGCATACTTTCGCAGTTTGTCAAATTTAGTCCCTTTAGGCGAATTAACTTGTTTTTGCCATACCAAAGCCTTCAAAACTTATTTCTAAGTTATGTAAAGGTTATTTAAGGTATGTTAAGTATATGTTGATGTTCCGGAGTATTTGTCGCATTAAACTGGTTACGTTAACGCATCAGTTTGCGTATAACTCTCCAGAAAGCGATGTAGAGTTTGAAATTGAATAAAAGTCAAAACATGAAAAATGTAAAACACAACCAAGCAAACATTGGGATCAAATAACATTGTTTTATTGATTTTCGAACTGTTCATAATGATTACAAGCACAGATGTTATAGTCTCCCCTACTTGTGGAAATTTCGTCCCGAAATTTATTTAGAGGAAACTCGTGGGAAAAGATGCGGATATTTCGCCTTCATTTGATCTTCGCATTCCCAAGTAAACTCGGGTCCACGTTTAGCTTCCCAGCGAACTTTGACCAAAGGAATGCGCTTACATTTAAGCCACTTGACTTCACGTTCCATGATTTCCACTGGCTTCTCAACAAATTTCTGTGTTTTATCAACACGAATTTCGTCAAGTGGTATGTGGAGGTTCTCATCAGCTAAACACCTCTTGAGATTGGATACGTGAAAGGTTGGATGAACATTTCCAAGTTCAGGAGGTAACTCAAGTCTGTAGGCTACCTTACCGATTCTTTTGACGATCTTGAATGGTCCAACGTATCTAGGTGCAAGTTTTCCTTTCTTTCCAAATCTGATCACACCTTTCCAAGGTGAGACCTTAAGTAATACTCGATCACCGACTTGAAATTCCAAGGGCTTGCGTTTTGGGTCCGCGTAACTCTTTTGACGGCTTCTAGCTGTCTGAAGGTTATCACGAACTTTCTTAATCTTGTCAGTTATCTCTAAAATGAGGGCAGGTCCAGTAAGCTGAGCCTCGCCGATCTCATTCTAGCAGACTGGTGAACGACATTTTAGACCATAGAGAGCCTCGAAAGGAGCCATTTTGATGCTAGTGTGATAACTGTTGTTGTAGGAGAATTCAATTAACGGAAGATGTGAATCCCAACTACCACCAAAATCGATCACACAAGCTCTAAGAATATCCTCCAGAGTCTGGATTGTTCTTTCAGATTGACCATCCGTTTGAGGATGATAAGCTGTGCTTAGATTAAGTTGGGTCCCCATAGCAGATTGCATGGTTCTCCAAAAATGAGAAGTGAAACGAGCATCTCTGTCAGAAATGATATTCAAAGGAAGTTGTTTACAGCGGTTGAGTGAAATGGAAGTCGCCGGAGCTAAAAAAGTGTTGCAGAGACTTTCCGGTAACCGGTTAAAGAATATATTTAGCCGGAGTTGGAGGGAATAAAAAATAAAGTCCACTAATACCCGCCAGGAAAAAGGTAATTTCATTTTATTTTTATACAATTTAATAAAAAATAATAACTTAATCTACACGTGTTAGTCGTTTAATCTGCCACGTAGATAGGGTGGTTATTACAAGTCAGGTTAAATGCTTACGTGGATATTAATTAAGCATAGAATGATGAAATTAGCCTTTGTGTGTTGACTGCCTTGATTCTTGAAGAGAGCATTTAATGTGAAGCAAAACCCCACAAAAAAGCCACTTGGGAACATCTATCACGTCGTGGGGGCCATGTAGGGTGGGTTACTAATCACTCCTTTCACATGACTCTTTTAGTCATTTCGTTAACTTGAGTCCGTGAAGCTAGATTTGGTGATCCGAAAAGGACCTAACTAATTTGTCAAAATCCAATCCACATAAATTTTAGCAACTTTGTCAGCAGAAAAATCCTCGCGGATTGGCAAGAAATGCGCTGACTTAGTAAGACAATCAACGACAACCCAGATGGCATCATGACCTTTCTTTGTGCGCGGGAGTTTAGTAATGAGATCTATAGTAATGTTTTCCCATTTCCAAACTGGGATCTCTGGTTGCACCAATAAACCAGAAGGACGCTGATGTTCAGCCTTAACCTTAAGACAAGTAAGGCATTTTGATACATATAAGGCAATGTCTTTCTTCATACCAGGCCACCAATACTGAATACGAAGATCCTTATACATCTTATCTGAGCCAGGATGAACAGAATAACGAGACTTATGGGCTTCATCCATAAGCAAGGTGCGAAGGTTATCTTGGCTTGGGACCCACAAACGGTCCATGAAGTAATACGATCCATTGTCCTTCAGTTCCAGATCAGGGGTTATGTAATAGGGAAATTCCTTATCCATCAAACCTTGTGAAACACAAGATTGTTGAGCCTGAGAAATGCGTGCTTGGATATCGGATCGAGCTTGAATAACAGATACGAATACAATGAAGCTTAGTACGTTCCTTACGACTCAATGCATCGGCTACGACATTCGCCTTACCAGGATGGTAGCGAATTTCACAGTCATAGTCATTTAGAAGCTCGACCCAACGTCGTTGCCTCATGTTGAGTTCTTTCTGGTTAAAGATATGCTGAAGACTTTTGTGGTCTGTGAAAACCGCACATTTTGTACCGTACAAATAGTGTCTCCAGATCTTGAGAGCGAAGACAACTGCACCCAACTCAAGATCATGAGTGGTGTAGTTTTTCTCATGTATCTTCAACTGCCTCGATGCATATGCTATGACTTTGTTCCTTTGCATTAGAACACAACCAAGACCCAATTTAGACGCATCGCAATAAACGACGAAATCATCATTGCCCTCAGGCAAAGTTAGAACAGGCGCGTCGCAAAGTTTTTGTTTCAAAGTCAGAAACGCTTCCTCTTGCTTGAATCCCCAATCAAAGGGTTTGTTCTTCTGAGTTAGAGCAGTTAGAGGAACTGCAATCTTTGAGAAGTTCTGAATGAAGTGGCGGTAATAACCCGCTAGACCAAGGAAAGAACGAACTTCAGTAGGAGTAGTAGGCGTATCCCAATCCTTGATCGCACTGATCTTGGAGGGATCTACATGAATACCTTGTTCGTTGACAATATGTCCTAAAAATTGAACTTCTTTAAGCCAGAATTCACACTTGGAGAATTTGGCAAAAAGTTGCTCTTTCTTTAGGAGTTCCAAAGTAAGACGAAGATGTTGCTCATGATCAGCTCGCGTCTTAGAATAAATCAAGATGTCGTCAATAAAAACAATGACGAACTGATCCAAATAAGGTTTTGCAGACCCTATTCATTAAGTCTATGAAAACAGCAGGAGCATTAGTCAAACCGAATGGCATGATTGTGAACTCGTAATGCCCATAACGAGTGTGGAACGCTGTCTTGGGAATATCTTCTTCATGCACCCGAAGTTGATGATATCCAGATCGCAGATCAATCTTTGAAAAATAAGAAGCGCCCTGCAACTGATCAAAGAGATCATCAATGCGAGGTAGGGGATATCGATTCTTGATGGTAAGCTTGTTAAGCTCACGATAATCGATACACCTCCTAAAAGATCCATCCTTCTTCTTGACAAAAAGAACGGGAGCACCCCAAGGTGAAAAGCTAGGACGGATAAAACCTTTGTCAGAGAGCTCCTGAAGCTGCTTAGCCAACTCTTGCATCTCAGACGGTGCAAGACGATATGGAGATCTGGCAATGGGATTTGCACCAGGTACAAGATCAATACGGAACTCGACTTGGCGTGCTGGGGGTAGACCAGGTAAATCTTCAGGGAAAACTTCAGAATAATCCCGAACAACAGGAATATCTTGAATAGACTTACCCTTGCCCTTATCTGCTATGACATGTGCCAAAAAGGCCACATAGTTCTTTCGCAGATACTTCCGAGCTTTAAAACAAGACATGAGTTTGAGACCACCAGCAGGTTTCTCACCACGAACCTGTAGGATCTCGCCTGTCGAAAGCGGCACACGAACGATCTTCTCAAAACAAACTACCTCTGCGCGATGCTTGGCTAACCAATCCATACCCACAATAACGTCGAAGCTACCAAGTTGCATAGGCGTGAGGTTAATAGGAAAAAGATGGTCGTTAAGGTTCAATTGGCAGTTGCGAAGAACAGAATCAAGAACAATGGGTTCACCATTAGAAACCTCTACTGTCAAAGGTTTACCTAGTTTCGTTCTAGACACGCGAAGCAATGGCTCAAAAGATAAAGACACAAAACTCTTATCGGCACCCGAATCAAAGAGAACAGATGCAGACTGATTATTAATAAAGAACGTACCATTCACCACTTCATTGTCTGCTTGTGCCTCTTGAGCATTCATGTTGAAGACTCGACCTTGAGCCTGAGCCTGATTCTGATTTGCTTTCTGATTCTGGTTGGCTAGCCTTGGGCACCGGTTTCTGTAGTGGGTCAGATCCCCACAATTGTAGCACGAACCAGGAGGAAAATGAGGTCGTGCAGCTTGACCTTGTTGCTGAGCAAGAGGCTGAGCAACTTGTTGGGCCTGGTTCTGAACTGCCTGGTTCTGGTTAACAGGAATACGACAATTAGCGGCAAGATGACCAATTCTCCCACAGTTAGTGCAATGACGACATTGGAGATGTGGTAGGTGATGGCCGTTACACCTGTTGCACAAGGGTGCATTGCCAAGATAAGGCTTCTTGGCTAGTGGTTGTGCAGGCTGATTTGGTGCAGCTTGGGCCTGTGCAGTAACGGCATAGTTTTGGGAAGCCTTTCGCTTCCTAGATCCCTTTGAGGAACCAGAATTCTTTCCCTTCTTGTTTTGACCTTTCTTGCTATCTTCTTTGTCAGACGCCTGCTTCTTACCCTTGTCACCCTTTTTGTGCAGCTTCCCCTTTCGAACCTGCGACTCAGTCAATGTCGCTGCTAACTGGATCGCCTGACGGAGTGTGGCAGGGTTACTACCAGTAATGATGTCTTGTACTGAGTCAGGTAGACCATCGATGTACCTTTCGATAGCCTTGTCGAGTGGGGTAACCATTGTTGGGCATAGCAGACTCAACTCCTCAAACCTATCAGTATACGCCCGATGCTCACCACTATCTTGTTTCAAGTCATCGAACTCTCTTTCCAAAGCTCGTTGTTCATGACGAGGACAAAACTCCCTCATCATAAGGGCCCTAAGTTCGGCCCAAGTTTGTGCTAGAGCAACTTCTGCACCACGGTCTCTCATAACCCCGTTCCACCATGTGAGAGCCCTCTTCTGAAACACACTCGAAGAAAACTCGACCTTGCGATTGTCAGGACACTGCACGTGGCAGAAAGTATTCTCAATGCTCTCGAACCATTGAAGAAGCCCAGTTGCTCCCTCAGTACCACTAAACTTGAGTGGTTTAGCCGAGTTAAAATCCTTGAATTTGCATGGAGCATTGTTGTTGTTGTTGGCTTAGTTCCATTGAGCAAAGAGGTTTGGGAATTGAGCAGCCATTTGCTGCGCAATGATTTCTGCCAGTTCGGCAGTCGCTATCTGGTTTTCGCGTCGAGGTGGCATTCTAAAAGAGGAAACATGAAAGGAAATGAGTGAGATGATTGGATGAAAAGAATGAGATGAAACAAAAATTGACAACAGCAAAGATGGTGGTCATTTGTTCGCATCACAAAGCAAACAAACGACACACAGTGACTAATCAAAGTAAATGGGTCAAAAATAATGTATCGCGAAGACATGCTCGCCTATAAGTGAACACTCACCCCAAGAGTTCCCAAGTAAGAGTGACTGGTACGATTATGTGGATTTGTACGAACACTCTAGCCTTAGACAGAAAACCCAGGGTACAGGCATTCACTCTTCCAGTTTGCACGTGTTCACACTATTTAGAACCCAAAACTTTGACGAGATTTTGAAAATTTGAAAGGCACAAGGCCAAAAATCAAACTGGAAGGGTTCAAAACCTTACAACAGAGGGTTCAAAACCTAGTAATCAATCATCCAGAAACAGATGATTAATTTTCAAAGCGGATTCGAACTTGATGTTCCCGTTGTGGTTACCACCTAAGGATAGGTGAAGTGCATGTTTTAAAATCTAAACACAAGATAACTTGTGTTGGGGTCCTAGAAAGGTTATAGTCTAGGTCAAAGCATTACTAATAAACCTAATTCCCTATAACCATTGGCTGTGATACCAACTCTTCTGTCACACCCCGACCACGTATAACATACAAAACATGGCGGAAAACGTCGGGGAGTGTTGTAACAGAATTAATTGTTTCATAACCATGGCATTCAAAGTTGTATTTTATTTATCAACATAAGAGTTACATTGTCTTAAACAGGAAACAAGAAGTACAAAACATAATTAAACTAAGTCTATCTTCGTTTTATGTCTCTAAGGCACAGGTCCGCCCTAGTGTCACGATCATCTTCCTACGCAAAAGCTCCTGAAAACACATGTGAAAATAGGTACGTCAGCATAAAAATGCCTGTGAGATACATAGGTTTTGTGAAAATAGGATTCATGACTTAAGTTTAAGAAAAAGTTGTTTAGTTAAAGTCAGTCATGAACCTTGTAAATTGTTTTGTTTTGTATGTTATTTAAAAAGCGATAAGATCAAATGATATGTATAAATAAAAGAATAATGTATGGTTAAATGTATAACCAAGTAAAATGAGTTGTATAAAGTAAATTGTTTGTAAACCAAAGTCTTGTGAAAATCGTGTTACTTGTGTAAAATGTATAAGTCCAAATTGAATGATTTAAATAACGCTATGATATGTAATATAATACAAACACTTATATATAGGAAGTACCAGCGGCGTATCCACCATGCTTGTATCATATTACTCAAATCTCGTTACTTAAGTCACTTAAACAAACCACCAATGTAATAAGTCTATGTTTAAATCAATTGTCAAAGAGTCCTTGTATAAACCATGTTAAATGTTAAGAAGTCCAAAAGTAGTCAAGTAATGTGTAACAAATGTTATGTATTGTAAGTAAAGTATTGTCACATAATCCAAATGTAGAAATGTACAAAACAAAGTATTTTGAATATATCAAAAAGTTATGTTTTGCAAAGTAATGCATGTTACATTGATACAAACATTTATGTGGTAAGTTAACGCATACATTCAAGCCTTGAGACAGTCGAACAACCCTTTTAGTCAAGGTTATCAAAATAAATGTTTTCAGATTCAGTCATTCCTTACATCCAAACAAACCCGGGATGTCAGGAATGGGATTTGTCAAGTCCTATGGTACCAGTACTTACTACCGAGCGGCGTAGCTAATGTTAATGAACGTATATAAGTCTCGTTTGTGCAAACCAAATGTTATAGCAATTGTATACATGTCATATAAAAACAATGTACTAAGTATGCTAACTTAACATACAAAGCAGAAAAGTCATGTAAATCAATGTGCTAGCATGCTATCAGTCAACATACATAGCAGAAAAGTAAAGTAAAACAATGTACTAAGTATGCACATAATGGAAATAGATAGCATGAAATGTAAATGTAAAGCGATGTACTAAGTACGCACACAATGGGCATACATAGCATGAAATGTAATTAAATCATGTAATATAATGTACTAACGAACATAGTAGGTATATGATGTGAAAACATGGAAAGCATGAAAGTAACAAGTAGGCACATGTGTTTTACCCCAAAACAGTTTAAAAACGGTATAAGAGGGGTCTATGTACTCACTTGAGATTGCTCAGAAGTCCTAGGATAACCACCAAGCAATGCTAGAGATCCCGGATATCAAACGGCACCTAATATAGGTAACTACATTAATAAACCGGACCTAAATCGGAAGATCGGATAGAATGAGGGTTCGTAAACCAAATGAGTATGGGAACTCATGTAGTATGGTTTAACAAAGCCTACATACTAAATGAAACCTAGCCTAAGTGCTTACGACCCATTACGACCCGTTTAGGTAGCTTATGCTACTTTAACGCGTCGTTCGCGTGAAACACGTTCGGACCGCTTAACTAGTCCTATGACAAGTAACATATGCCTTAACATGTCTAATATTATTGTCAAATCAGTTTAGATGTCAAAAGTTATGTTACATATGTTTAAAATGAATTTTGGCATCAAAGGGGTATTTTGGTAATTTACCTAGGGCATATAAACTACCTATCATACAACTACTTAAACGAAGCGACCATAAGGTATAACCTCGGAAGGTTATTCCCTATATACAATGGTCACCTAATGTGTTTAGTCGGATCCTAATGATCGACCAAATGGGTCGGGTTCGAAGGTATAAGCGATTTATTAGATCGCTTTCCCTTACGACCCTAGACAACGTGGTAATCAGTAGGCATAGTCACAAGGGACTATAACCATCGTCATTACGCTCACGTTGCGAAGTTCAAACGAACTTCGCATTGACCATAAACTGGTCGATGCAGAAAGTCAAACAAGGTTTGACTTTTGGACTCGAAAAGCAATAAAAGAACGAAGGAATACTTACGAAGGGTCCCCGAATGCTAATCTTGATTCAAGTAGCTCAGGTATGAAACAATGGTTTCAACTTAGAGCTTCTCAAATCAGATTCTTGTGAGGAATGAGTGAAGTTGAGGTGGGTATTTATAGAATTCTTCGAACCGTTCGGATCGTTTCTTGAATATAGTGCCTTGATCTCACCCGTACACTTGTCGGAATGTTGTGGTAGCTCATTTTGCCCCCACCACAAGAGTTTGACATGTGGCATTGGCCTTTGGGGTGTTTGAAAGGCTATTAACAGGCTGTTAATACATTGAATCTGGTCTGGGAGCCTGACGCGGGCCGCTTAAAGGATCACCCTGGGCTTACGCGGGCCGCCTGGGTGTCCTAATCAGAAACAACTTTCAGAAATGACAGTTTAGGTCCCTGTTGTGGTTTAAGGCCATTTCTGACATGTTTAAGGCCCGTTAAGCCAACTTTAAGGCCCTAAAATGATGCCTAAACATTGTGGACATGAAACATGCTCAAAAATATGTCAGATGTTGGTTCGTTTGGTCGTACGATCGCGATGTTTGCTTAATTACGACGGAATGCGCATAAGCGCGAAAAACGATCCAAATTGCGTGACAAATGGATTTTTGACAAGCCAAACACTAAAGCATAATATTATAATGCTTACATAAATTTTTGGATGTCTGGATGTATTCAGAACGTAAGTTATGCGCGAAAATGCAAACTTGTGCACTTTTTGACGCTTTTAGTCCCTGAATGAGCCAAAAGTTTATTTTAGCACACCGAACCCCTCAAAGCCTATTTCTAAGCTATATAAAGAATATTTAAGGTGTGTTTAACTTATGGTCATGTTCCGGAATGTTCGTTACTGTTCAAATTGGCATACTTTCGCAGTTTGTCAAATTTAGTCCCTGTAGGCGAATTAACTTGTTTTTGCCATACCAAAGCCTTCAAAACTTATTTCTAAGTTATGTAAAGGTTATTTAAGGTATGTTAAGTATATATTGATGTTCCGGAGTATTTTTTGCATTAAACTGGTTACGTTTACGCATCAGTTTGCGTATAACTCTCCAGAAAGCGATGTAGAGTTTGAAATTGAATAAAAGTCAAAACATGAAAAACGTAAAACACAACCAAACAAACATTGGGATCAAATAACATTGTTTTATTGATATTTGAACTGTTCATAATGATTACAAGCACAGATGTTACAATCGGAACCTAACCAAAGTGCTTTCGACCCATCGGGACCCATTAAGGTAGCTTACGCTACTTTAACGCGTCGTTCGCACAAATGCGCGTTCGAGATGTCTAACTAGTCCTATGACAAGTATTATATGCCAAAAAATGTTTAAATATGTTACATAATCAGTTACGTGACAAAAGTTTAGGTTACATATGCTTAATTACCAATTACGCATGAAAAGGGCATTTTGTTAATTTACCTAAGGCATATAAACTACGTATCATACAACTACTTAAACTAGGTGACCATAAGGTATAACCTCGGAAGCTTATTCCCTATGCAACTAAGGTCACTAATCATGTTTGGTCGGATCCTAATGATCGACCAAACGGGTCGTCTTCGAAAGTCTAAGCGGGTGTTTAGTCCTCTTGACTTACGACTCTACACAAGCACTAAACTAAAAAGTGACGAGCTAAACATGCTAAAACATGTTTAGTTAAGTTAGAAAACTGGTTTGGTATGAAAACAAACGGTTTTGATACCTAAAAGTAGTTTGGTTACAAAATACGCGAGAAATCGCATTTTGGCCGAAACTACGACTCGTCACTGAGCCTAGATAACGTGGAAATCACTAGGTATAGTCACTAGGGACTATAACCATCGTGATTATGCTCACGTTATGAAGTTTAAACGAACTTCGTATTGACCATAAACTGGTCAATGCAGAAAGTCAAACAAAGTTTGACTTTCAGACTCAAAAAGCGATAAAAGAACGAAAGAATACTTACAAAAGGTCCCCGCAAGCTATGATCCGATTTACTCTCAGGTATGAAGCATAAACTTCAACTTAGAGAGCCAAAATCAGATCATTGTGAAAGGGGATGGGTATATATAGGAAAACTAGAACCGTTAGGATCGTTCATCGTAAAATGAACTTCGATCTCATCCGTACACATGTGCCCATGGTTTTGTGAAACCATGGGAGACCATAGTGTCATTAAAACCATGTGCAAATGAGGGGAACAGCTGGAACAAGCTGGAATTTAGATTTTTCATTTTGGTCCCTTCCTAAGATAACTATGGCAGAATGACAATTTTGGTCCCTGAACTTTAGAATCTTGCATTTCGGCTCATTTTTGACATGTTTAAGCCCCATTAACCTCATTTCAAGGCTCTAAAATGAAGTTAAAGTATAGGTAACTCAAAACATGCTCAAAAATATCTCGGATGTCAGTTCGTTTGGTCGTACGGTTGCGTTGTTCGGTTAATTACGACGGAAGTCGTAACGAACGCAAAAACGATCCAAATTACGCGACGAATGGAATTTTATGATGCCAATCACTAAAATAAAATATTTTAATGATTACATAAATTTTTGGATGTCCGGATGTATTCAGAACGTAAGATATGCGCGAAAATGCAAACTTATGCACTTTTGACGCTTTTAGTCCCTGAATGACCAAAAAGTTTATTTTAGCACACCAAAACCCTCAAAGCCTATTTCTAAGCTATGTAAAGGATATTTAGGGTATGTTTAACATATGGTCATGTTCCGGAATGTTCTTTACAGTACAAATCGGCATACTTTCGCACTTTGTCAAAATTAGTCCATGTAAGCGAATAAACTTGATTTCGCCACACCAAACCCTCCAAAACTTATTTCTAACTTATGTAAAGGTTATTTAAGGTTTGTTAAGCCTATGTCATTGTCCCGGAGTGTTTGTTGCATTAAACTAGTTATATTTACGCATCAGTGCGCATATAACCTTCCAAAAAGCGATTTAGAGCCCGAAATCGAACAAGAGTTGATATGTGCAAATGATACACATATTTATACAATCCCAAGTATGAAACACAACATTTCATTGATTTGGTATTTGTTCGATGGCCTTGGAGGCACAGATGTCACAGTCTCCCCTACTTCAGGAAATTTCATCCCGAAATTTAATTAGAGGAAACTTGTGAGAGCTCGAAACATGAAGTCGAAAAGATAAAACAACACTGGTTAGGGTTCTGAACTTCTAGTAACTTTAAAATAACATTATGCTTGCAATGTAAGAGGGAAACTCATATATAAGTATATGAAGCGCCATTTGTGCGTCCACCGTACCTCGATTACATTGTTCACATTTCGTTATTGTTGTCACTATCGGTTCTTACACGTGATAAATCTTACTGGGGTTCTTGTGCACTGAATTTCATAATTATGTACGCGTCCATAATTACGTAATTCCTTGCATAGTCCACACAGTGTATTTGATAATGTGTAGGGGAAAACCAAATGAATGAACCTGTGATGAGTGTGACTGGACCATCATAGGGTCCTTTCATCTGTATCATCACATGTCACTCTTAACCAGATTCTGAATCAATCTTTAACTAGACCACTCAAGGGTCTCTTTTTGAATCATGGAATGGTACTATATAACCTAAGGGTCTTAACTACCACATAGAAGCCCATTAAGGATTTAAGGTAGTACCTTTTGAATATCCTACTATGAATCCCTCATATGAAGATATGGAATATTCTATGAGGATTTGGATAACGAAAATCAGATCACACAAAAACATAAAGGAGTACACATAATCACATAATCACATAATTGTTTAATTTGTCCTTTTATTTGTTATCTTTGGACACGGGTATTTAAAGCACACCAGGAATCTAATACGTGGATTTCATTTGGCACTTTAAACATTTCAAGAATCTAACTATGAAGATAGGAAGATCTTAGTAGGAATTCGGTGTGTCCTTATTGAGTTGTAGTGTACATATTAAGGTGTACAAGGAATCCAATCAGGGCTCCGATTTGGGTGATAATCATCCACAAGGATTCTTAAAATTGAGCAACCCATCGCCCTTTCGTTTTGAGGTTAAGCTCGAGTTGAAGTTGTAGCTCATATTTCAATAAGCCTTCGTTTACACAAGATCATTGTGCTTGAAGGACACGAGATTGAATATCAGATAGAGTTTGAACAGAATGAAGCTTGACTCGCTCCTTTCGATTAAACGCATCGGCTACGATATTCGCCTTACTAGGAAGGTAGCGAATCACGCAGTCGTAATCGTTCAAGAGCTCAACCCATTGTTGTTGCCTCATGTTCAGCTCCTTCTGATTAAGAATGTGTTGGAGACTTTTGTGGTCTTGTGAAAACCACACACTTCGTTCCATAGAGGTAGTGTCTCCAGATTTTGAAAGCAAATACCACAACACCTAACTCAAGATCATGAGTTGTGTAGTTCTTTTCGTGAACTTTCAACTATCTTGACGTATATGCTATGACTTTACCTCATTTCATAAGAACATAACCAAGGCCTAGATTCGACACGTCATAAAAGACAACGAAATCATCGTTTCCATTGGGTAAGGACAAAACAGGAGCATCACATAGCTTCCGTTTCAGCGTTTAGAACGTTTCTTCTTGCTTAGATCCCCACTCCAAAGGCTTATTGTTCTGAGTCAAAGCAGTGAGTGGCACCGCAATCTTCGAGAAGTTTGAAATAAAAGGACGATAATAACCAGCGGGACCAAGAAAAGAACGAATTTCTGTAGGTGTCGTTAGTGTATTCCAATCCTTAATTGCAGCAATTTGGATGGATCCACACGAATACCCTGCTTGTTGACTACATGACCCAAAAACTGAACTTCTTTAAGCTAAAATTCACACTTGGAGAATTTAGCGAAAAGTTTGTTCCTTCTTTAGGAGTTCCAGTGTCAAACGAAGGTGTTGCTCGTGGTCGGCTCGAGACTTCGAATAAACAAGGATATCGTCGATGAACACAATAATGAACTTATCTAAATAAGGTTTACAGACCCTATTCATTAAGTCCATGAAGATAGCTGGGGCATTCTTCACACCAAAAGGCATGACAGTGAACTCGTAATGCCCTTATCTTGTGCGGAAAGCAGTCTTGGGAATATCTTCTTCGAATACACGAAGCTGATGATACCCAGAACGCAGATCGATCTAGGAAAAAAGAGGTAGCACCTTGCAGTTGATCAAAGAGATCATCGATTCAAGGTAGGGGATATCGATTCTTGATGGTAAGCTTATTAAGCTAACGATCATCGATACACATTTTAAAAGACCCATCTTTCTTCTTCACAAAGAGGACAGGAGCTTCCCAGGGTGAAAAGCTCGGACGGATGAATCCTTTATCAGACAACTCTTGAAGCTGTTTCGATAATTCTTGCATCTCAGGCGGTGCAAGACGATAAGGTGCTTTTGCAATTGGGTTAGCATTAGGGACAAGGTAAAAATGAAACTTGAGTTGATTAACTGGAGGCAAACCAGGCAGTTCATCAGGAAACACCTCTGGATAAATCCGAACAATCGAAATATCCTGAATACTCTTGCTCTTGCCTTTCTCCTCGGTGACATGTGCCAGAAAAGCAATATATCCTTTTCGTAAATAACTTTGGGCCTTCGTACACGACATGAGCTTCAATCCACCAGAAGGTTTCTCGCCACGAACTTCCAGAACATCGCTAGAGGAAAGAGGAATGCGAACAATCTTATCGAAACAAATCACCTCAGCATGATGTTTGGTTAACCAATCCATCCCTATGATAATGTTGAAACTCCCAAGTTGCATCGGTGTGAGGTCAAAAGGAAAAAGATGATTACTCAAATTAGCAGTCCGTTTCTTAGAATGAAACGAGCACTTAGAATTTTCGAGGAAATCATGAGCGATCATATGAACGAGAGAACTACAAATACGGTTCTTTGGTGTAGGTATCGTAAGGGTATGCCATACACACATGCAACTATATTTGTACATTAGAATTGCAAATAAAGATTTATTTATAAACAAAATCGATTGTTTCCAAGTTCAAAGGAAAACACTAGAAACATAAACATAAGATTCTGATTATTCAAAGCAGCAGCTTCTTCTAATCGGCCAAATGCTCATCCGTGGGTCGGATTTGCATTGAAAATATTTGGGTATCTGTCCCTGACATAACCCGTCTCGCCATAGGTGTAGCAAATACCAGGAGGAAAATGAGCCTGTGCTGGATCTGCTTGAAATTGAACGGGGTTCTAAAAAGCTTGGTTTAGCAGAGTGACTGAACGACAGTCTCGTGATAAATGACCAATGACTCCACAGTTGAAACATTTCTGACATTTGACACTGGCATAGTGGTGGAGGTTACACTGATTTCACAAAGGAGTAGTTCCTAAGTATGGCTTCTTTGCTGGTGGTGCTGCCACCTGGCTAGGTTTTGCTTGATTTGGTGTAACGGCTACGGGATCCTTTGGAGCTTTACGCTTCTTTGACTTTTTCGAAGGCTCGGCTTCTGCTTCTTTTGATGCTTCTTGGGCGGCTTCATTATTGAGACAAGACATGGCGATACCTAAATCCACAGTCTTCAGGATTACTTCGCCTATTCGCTGGGCAAATTTGGCAGTTTGCTCGGACATTTGAATGTCGTTGCGATGGAGAGACATTCTAGAGGAATGAAAGACATAGGAGAAAACAAGTGAAATGTTATCGGATAATTAAAACAGAACAACAACGCATAGAAATTGCGATCATTTGTTTGTTACCTAAGGCAAACAAATGAGACGGTGATTAATCAAAGTAAACGGGTCATATTAATGTATCGCTGAAGACATGCTCGCCTATAGGTGAACACTCACCCCAAGAGTTCCCAGGTAAGAGTGACTGGTCTGATACAGCGGATTTGTATGAACACTCTAGCATTAGCCAGAAAACTCAGAGTACAGGCATTCACCCTTCCAGTTTACACGTGTTCACATTATAAGACCCAAACTTGATGAGATTTTGAAAACTTAGAGGGTTCAAAACCTTACAATAAATCATCCTAGAACAGATGATTGGTTTTCAAAGCGGATTCGAAATTTGTGTTCTTGTTGGGGTTGTCACCTAAGGATAAGTGACGGTATTGTTTTAAGATCTAAACACAAGGATCTTGTGTTAGGGTCCTAGGAAGGTTATAGACTAGGTCAAAGCATTACTAATAACCTAATTCCCTATAACCATGGGCTCTGATACCAACTTTTCTGTCACACCCCGACCGTGTAAAACAACAAATCGTGGCGGAATCGTCGGGGAGTGTTGTAACAGAATCATTGTTTTAAAACACACGGAAGTTTGAAGTTTCGTTTTATTAAACATTAAATATTTCCATCGTCTGGAAATCTAAATAAACAAGTTAAACATAGTCTATCATTGTTATTAAGTCACTAAGGCCTCGTCCAATCCTATGTGAGCATGCATCCTAGCAATCAACATCATTCAATAACACCAGAAACATATGTGAAAACAAAGTCAGCAAAGAAATGCTGACGAGTACATAGGTTTTTGAGAGTGTCGGATTCATGGCTAGTTTACATGTTGCAATACTTAATTAAAAAAAAACCTTGTTTTGAAAAGTGTAGTATTGCGACATAATTAACCAACTCAAATCAAGATGGTTATAATTTGTAAAATCTCGTAGCCATGATTCTTAACTCGAAAACATTTTGTTTTAGAAAACCAATTTGTAAAACATCTCGTATTAAATCGTTAATAAAACTCGTTAATAAATCTCGTTAATAAAACTTGTTAATAAATCTCGTTAATAAAACTCGTTAATAAATCTCGTTAATAAAACTCGTTAATAAATCTCGTTAATAAAACTCGTATGGTTTATATCATTTCGAAAACCTCGTTTGTGTGACATCGTTTCAAAATCGTTTACCCAAGTGAACTAAATAACGCCACGGTATGTAATACGATGAAAACACTTATATATAGGAAGTACCAGCGGCGTATCCACCATGCTTTCATCACATTACACCCGTCCCGTTATCTAAACACTAACCGAAAACCAATCGTTTACCCAAATCGTTTAATTCGTTAAAATCGCTTTAGTCGTTTAAATCATTCTCGTCTTAAATCGTGAAAACTACTTTTGATTGTCTCGCTAATAACATCCAAACCTTCGTGACTCGACTATCTCTCCTATCGCTTCTCGCATAAATAAACCACCAAATGGTAAATTAACAATCACAGATTCAGTCGTTACCCACCTAACCCACACATAACCATGGGTGCAGTCTGATAACGGGATTTGTCAGATCCTATGGTACCATAACCTAATACTGGTCGGTTCGACCAAAACTAATGGATATTATTCGTTATGTAAATACAACCAACAAGTTTGTTTACTATATCGAAATCGTTATTAATTTAATATAAACCATTTTAATCGTTTTTGAAACCATTGTTATAATATCAAAAATCGTTTTGAAAACCATCGTTAAAACCTTGAAAACATTTAGCACATATGAATCACCCCAAAACAATTGAAAACAGTAAAATAGGGGAACTATGTACTCACCTGAGAATGCTTAGAGGTCTTGAACAACAACCAAGCAAAGCTACAGGGAGCACGGAATTAATCGGCAACCTAATAACTATATAAATAAACCGGACCTAAGTCGAAAGATCGGATAGGATGAGGTTTTGTAAACCAAATGAGTATTGGAACTCATATGACATGGTTTAACAAGTCTACATTCTAAATCGGAACCTAACCTAAGTGCTTTCGACCCATCGTGACCCATTAAGGTAGCTTACGCTACTTTAACGCGTCGTTCGCGCAAATGCGCGTTCGAGACGTCTAACTAGTCCTATGACAAGTATTATATGCCAAAACATGTTTAAATATGTTACATAATCAGTTATGTGACAAAAGTTTAGGTTACATATGCTTAATTACCAATTACGCATGAAAAGGGCATTTTGGTAATTTACCTAAGGCATATAAACTACCTATCATACAACTACTTAAACTAGGTGACCATAAGGTATAACCTCGGAAGGTTATTCCCTATGCAACTATGGTCACTAAACATGTTTGGTCGGATCCTAATGATCTACCAAACGGGTCGTGTTCGAAAGTCTAAGCGGGTATTTAGTCCGCTTGACTTACGACTCTACACAAGCACTAAACTAAAAAGTGACGAGCTAAACATGCTAAAACATGTTTAGTTAAGTTAGAAAACAGGTTTGGTATGAAAACAAACGGTTTTGATACCTAAAAGTAGTTTGGTTACAAAATACGCGAGAAAACGCATTTTGGCCGAAAATACGACTCGTCACTGAGCCTAGATAACTTGGAAATCACTAGGTATAGTCACTAGGGACTATAACCATCGTGATTATGATCACGTTATGAAGTTCAAACAAACTTCATATTGACCATAAACTAGTCAATGCAGAAAGTCAAACAAAGTTTGATTTTCAGACTCGAAAAGCGATAAAAGAACGAAAGAATACTTACAAAAGGTCCCCGCAAGCTATGATCCGATTTACTCTCAGGTATGAAGCATAAACTTCCACTTAGAGAGCCAAAATCAGATCATTGTGGGTTTTGCAAGTGAAAGGGGATGGGTATATATAGGAAAACTAGAACCGTTAGGATCGTTCATCGTAAAACGAGCTTCGATCTCATCAGTACACATGTGCCCATGGTTTTGTGAAACCATGGGAGCCCATAGTTTCATTAAAACCATGTGAAAATGAGGGGAACAGCTGGAACAAGCTGGAATTTAGATTTTTCATTTTGGTCCCTTCCTAAGATAACTATGGCAGAATGACAATTTTGGTCCCTGAACTTCAGAATCTTGCATTTCGGCTCATTTTTTACACGTTTAAGCCCCATTAACCTCATTTCAAGGCTCTAAAATGAATTTAATGTATAGGGAACTCAAAAAATGCTCAAAAATATCTCGGATGTCAGTTCGTTTGATCGTACGGTTGCGTTGTTCGGTTAATTACGACGGAAGTCGTAACGAACGCAAAAACGATCCAAATTACGCGACGAATGGAATTTTATCATGCCAATCACTAAAATAAAATATTTTAATGATTACATAAATTTTTGGATGTCCGGATGTATTTAGAACGTAAGATATGCGCGAAAATGCAAACTTATGCACTTTTGACGCTTTTAGTCCCAGAATGACCAAAAAGTTTATTTTAGCACACCGAACCCCTCAAAGCCTATTTCTAAGCTATGTAAAGGATATTTAGGGTATGTTTAACTTATGGTCATCTTCCAAAATGTTCGTTACAATACAAATCGGCATACTTTCGCACTTTGTCGAAATTAGTCCCTGTAACCGAATAAACTTGATTTCGCCACACCAAACCCTCCAAAACTTATTTCTAACTTATGTAAAGGTTATTTAAGGTATGTTAGGCCTCTGTCACTGTCCCGGAGTGTTTGTTGCATTAAACTAGTTATATTTACGCATCAGTGCGCGTTTAACCTTCCAGAAAGCGATTTAGAGCCCGAAATCGAACAAGAGTTGATATGTGCAAATGATACACATATTTATACAATCCCAATTATGAAACACAAAATTTAATTGATTTGGTATTTGTTCAATGGCCGTGGAGGCACAGATGTCACAAACACGCCAACATAATAAAAAATGACAACATTTCGAGAAAATCTCAAAGTTATGTGATAATTCTAAGAAACGGAGAAACTTAGGACTTTTTGTTGAACACTTATATTGATTTAGAGTTGTTCCTATATTAGGACTATTTAATAATCAATCTCTGGGATTGCGGTATTAAAATACGCACCCAAAGGTGAGTGTCACTAAACCCCTCTTTTTACTGTTTTATATATATTTTAGGGGTGGAACACGTCATTAAAAGGGTTTAATAATGTTTTCGAAATAAAACATACCTTTTAATATATGAATTTGATAAGTCATACGTTTCTAAGTAAAACGATTTTGAAGAATGAATATGATGAGTACGGTATTTCTTAAGAGAAACGAGACCGTACGAAATGGGAATGAATTCGGGACTGAGTCTCAACACTTGAGTGACAGGGGAATTCATAAGTTGTAGTATATTAAATTGTCATATTAGTAGGATATATATATTGTACGTGAGGCAGACATCATATTGTTCTTCGAGAAAGAACCCTGCACCCATGATGTCGTTTAATCACTTAAGTATGGTACGCGAGGAATTGTTAGTAGATCTACCGGGTTGACAACCCCGTCGTGACCGGTCGCCCTGTGTCAATGTCAAACGACGAATTAAGATTCTGTTTATTGTCTAGCATTGATTATCCCTGCATGGTTAATATATAGTTCGTATCGTCTAGCTAACATACGAGTGTGAAAGTTGACACTAGAATTTAATATACAAAACATGGGCAGTACTACAATCGTCGGAGTAATGAACCGACGGAAGGCCCATGGATTTTATTAAGGAAGTAAAATGGACTTTCTAAAAATTTCCTGAATTGTTTTTAACTAAACACCTAATTAGAAAGTTTTCATTGGAATAAAATTTTTTAGTAAAAGAATAAGTGAACTCACCTTCCTTTGTGTTTACACTTGATTTTAACGTGTTCTACAGGTACATGAAATCGGCTTCGGGAAATCATGGCGTATCTTGTGTTTGAATGATGCATATCGTTTGTTTGAAAATGTTGGACAACTTTTAAACTTTCTGGGACTTTTGTAATAAGATCCGCGAGGATCAAAGACATCTTAACTATGTAATTGTGTCGTGACTTAAAACGTAATATTTAATAACTTATGTTTAAAATAAACCAATATGTCCAACAATAAAATGCATCGCTCGACAAGATATAAATGGGCACCAACTCCCGTCTCCACTACGTTTAAATATTCCGCTGCGACGTTTTTGGGGTGTGACAGAAGTTGGTATCAGAGCCATTGGTTGTTAGCGAACTAGATGTTTTCGCGGAAAACACTAGACTTCAACCAGAGAATTTTGAAATGTAAAGTCCAGAATTCTCGAAGCCGAGATTTTAAATAAGCATAGAAAATATTTTATCATGTGAAAACCATTATGTGTTTTATGTGTATACGTGATTTTCTGTTTATTTAGCTTTATTTGTTATTGTTTATGTTGATCACACACTTACTTGTACGGTTATATGTGTGTCACAGATGTCGCACGAACACGAGGTCATCGAGATCCACGACTCAGGTTACGAGCCAGATTTCGAGACTTCACCCAGACCTACGCTGCCAGAGACACCTATCACGGCTCCACAGATGATTGGTACTACCGAGCTTACCTCATCTTTCCACGTCAATCCTGCTGCTTTTGCCTGTCAGGGAGACCCCCGATGCGCTTTCACTAGTAACGAGTGGATAGATGATGACGATGTACCTCTCTCAATCCATGAGACGGGACGATCATCTGGCATTGTACCAGTTATCGATAACGTGATCAAGAGTGACTCTACTGTCAGAGGATCTACTAGTATTGCACCAGTGGTGGACGCCACTATCGTCACGGCTCGACCTTTAGAGCCATCGGTCGTCCCACCTGTTGGTGCATCCGTCTGTCGACTTCGTCTTGTATCGAGTCTTGTATTGTAATAGATAGATCAAGGCATGGAAAACGAGAAATGTGTGTTTGTAGGTATTTCGCTTGAAATGACACAGGGTCATTTCATACGAAATCAAGTGAGTAATTCCGCTTGAAATCAGATGTTGATTTCGTTTGAGTAATTTCATGTGGAATTAGATTCCGTTTGAACCATTTCCAGCGAAATCACCTCACCTATAAATACCTGATGAATCAGAGGAGCCAAAAGTTGTTGTGAAAGAAGAGAAGTCAGTTCCGCCTTTGGATGATGCAAATTTTCCACCATTGCGGGCTGAAAATTTAAAATCTAAAATTGGTAAAGTTGAAATTTCAAATCATTTTTTTCCTGAAAAGAAAGAATTTGATATTGAAAAGGCTTTTAACCCCACAGTGCAAAACATTTTTGGTAAAATGATTGATGGGAAGGTCAAGGGGGTTAGAGAATTCTATGAGAAAAAGATGACAGGTAAGCAACCGAGTGTAGGTAACTCGGAATCTCCCAAGGACCGTCAGGCTTGGGGAAATCTCTCTAACTGAAAAACCCTAACTTGCCGGAGCTCCCAAGTTGGTAATCGCGGAGCATGAATCGGCATCATTCTTGAAAAAAATTTTAAAAATTGAAAATTTTTTACTAGTATGACTTGCCGGAACTCCCAGGTTGGTAAGTGTGGAGTAGGAATTGGCATTTTGAGATTTCAATCTTCAAGTGGTAATTGTTGGTAAGCAAAACGACATATGGTTGAAAGAGAGGTTTTATCTCCAAGTGGTGAATCAGGGACATTAAGTTGTACTTGATTTCCTACAAGTGGTATTTTTGAAAAACAAAGTGATGAATGAATCCCCTAACCTACAAGTGTTGTTATGAAATCAACAAAACTAATTTTTCGGATGTCACACCCCGACCACGTAGAACATACAAAACGTGGCGGAAATGTCGGGGAGTGTTGTAACAGAATTAATTGTTTCAAATCCATGGCAATTGAAGTTTCGTTTTATTGATTAAAAGTGTTACAATGTCTTAACAAACAAGGAAATACAACATAATTAACTAGTATTGCATCTTTTATTGTCACTAAGGCCCATGTCCGCCTAAGTGTATCTTGATCAATCCTATGCTTCATCTCCTGAAAACACATGTGAAAATAGGTACGTCAGCATAAAAATGCCTGTGAGATACATAGGTTTTGTGAAAATGAGATTCATGACTTATGTTTAAGAAAATGTTTAGTCATGAACCTTTTAGTTTGCTTTGTTTTGTAAATCGTTTAAAAAGCAATAAGATCAGATGATATGTATAAGTAAGAGAATTATGTATGGTTAAATGAATAACCAAGTAAAATGAGTTTGAAAAAGATAAGTTGTTTTGCAAAACAATGTCTTGTGAAAAGTATGTTATTTGTATAAAATGTTATATATCTCAAATTTAAATGATTCAAATAACGCTACAATATGTGATATCATTCAAACACTTATATATAGGAAGTACCAGCGGCGTATCCACCATGCTTGTATAATATTACACACGCCTCGTTACTTAATCACTTACTCAAACCAAACCAACAATGTAATAAGTCTATGTTTAAACCAATAGTCAAAAGTCCTTGTATAAACCATGTCAAATGTTTATAGTCCAAAAGTAGTCAAGTAATGTGTAACCAAAATGATATGTATGGTAAGTAAAATAAGACTACTTAAACCATAAGTGAAAATGTACAAAACAAAGTATTGAAGTAAAACTTGGTTTAAATCAAAGTTATGTTTTGTAAAATATATGCATGCTATACTGAATATCAACATTTATGCGGTGTTGTGAAAATTCATACATCCAAGCCTTGAGACAGACGGATAACTATGTAAAAGTGAGTTATCAAGAGAATATGTATTCGGATTCGGTCATTCCTTACGTCCAAACAAACCCGAGATTTCAGGAATGGGATTTGTCAAGTCCTATGGTACCACTACCTACTACCGAGCGGCATGATCGGTGTTAATGAATGTACATTGTCTCATTTAAACAAACCAAATGTCATACCAAAATGTAAGCATGTGAAGAAGATAATGTACCTAGTATGCTAGAGTAAACATACAAGGTAGAGCTGTAAAACAATGTGTCCATATGTTACTGGAACATATGCAACAGAGATGCAATGTAAAATAATGTACTAAGTACGCTAAGTTAACATACAAAGCAGAAAAGTCATGTAAATCAATGTGCTAGCATGCTATCAGTCAACATACATAGCAGAAATGTAATGTAAATCATGTACTAATAGTGTACTAATGAACATAACAAGTATATGATGTGAAAACAGGAAAGCAGGAAAGTAACAAGTAGGCACATGTGTTTCACCCCTAAAACAGTTTGGAAAACAGTAAAAGAGGGGTCTATGTACTCACTTGAGATTGCTCAGAAGTCCTAGGATAACCACCAAGCAATGCTAGAGATCACGGAATCAAACAGCACCTAATATAGGTAACTATGTTAATAAACCGGACCTATATCGGAGGATTTAGATAGAATGAGGGTTCGTAAACCAAACGAGTATAGAGACTCGTGTCATATGGTTTAACAAAGCCTACATACCAACTAAAACCTAACCTAAGTGCTTTCGACCCATTACGACCCGTTTAGGTAGCTTATGCTACTTTAACGCGTCGTTCGCGTGAAACGCGTTCGGACCGCCTAACTAGTCCTATGACAAGTAGAATATGCCTAAACATGTTACATAATCAGTTATGTGACAAAGGTTTAGGTTACATATGCTTAATTACCAATTATACATGAAAAGGGTATTTTGGTAATTTACCTAAGGCATATAAACTACCTATCATACAACTACTCAAACGATGTGACCATAGGGTATAACCTCGGAAGGTTATTCCCTACCTACTATGGTCACCTAATGTGTTTGGTCGAATCCTAATGATCGACCAAATGGGTCGGGTTTGAGGTATAAGCGATTTATTAGATCGCTTACCCTATGACCCTAGACAACGTGGTAATCAGTAGGCATAGTCCCAAGGGACTATAACCAACGTGATTACACTCACGTTGCGAAGTTCAAACGAACTTCGCATTGACCATAACTGGTCAATGTAGAAAGTCAAACAAAGTTTGACTTTCAGACTCGAAAGACTCGAAAAGCAATAAAAGAATGAAAGAATACTTACGAAGGGTCCCCGAATGCTAATTTCGATTCAAAAATCTCAGGTATGAAACAATTGTTTCAACTTAGAGTTTCTCAAATCAAAATTCTTGTAAGTTTTGCAATGGGGTGATGGGGTATTTATAGTTTTCGGTCCACCGCTAAGATCGTTTCATGGAAACCGTGCTTTAATCGAAACCGTACAAGTGTTGGAACCTTATGGTGACTAAAAAATGGTTCTTATCAGCTGACTAGACAATTGGGAATGTGTGGGTGAGGATCAAACAGCTGCAATCTGATGTTTAATACACTTAATCTGGTCTGGTTAGGCAGTCGCGTAGCGCGACTGGTAAGCCTATAGGGCTCGCGCTACGCTAGCACCCCCCTGATTCAGAAATGTTTCAGAATTGGCAGAAATGGTCCCTGCACGTGTTTAAGGCCTTTTTCGATGCGTTTGAGCCCCGTTAACCTCATTTCAAGGCTCTAAAATGAAGTTAAAGTATAGGGAACTCAAAACATGCTCAAAAATATCTCGGATGTCGGTTCGTTTGGCCGTACGAACGCGATGTTCGCTTAATTACGACGGAATGCGCATAAGCGCGAAAAACGATCCAAATGACGTGACGAATGGATTTTTGGCAAGCTAAACACTAAAGAATAATATAGTCATGCTTACATAAATTTTTGGATGTCCGGATGTATTCAGAACGTAAGTTATGCGCGAAAGTGCAAACTTGTGCACTTTTTGACACTTTTAGTCCCTGAATGACCCAAAAGTTTATTTTAGCATACCGAACCCATCAAAGCCTATTTCTAAGCTATGTAAAGGATATTTATGGTATGTTTAAATTATGGTCATGTTCTGGAATGTCTGTTACAGTTCAAATTGGCAAACTTTCGCAGTTTGTCAAGTTTAGTCCCTGTAAGCGAATTAATTTGGTTTTGCCATACCAAAGCCTTCAAAACTTATTTCTAAGTTATGTAAAGGTTATTTAAGGTATGTTAAGCCTATGTCACTGTTTTGGAGTGTTTGTTGCATTAAACTGGTTATATTTACGCATCGGTGCGCGTATAACCTTCCAGAAAGCGATTTAGAGTTTTGGATTTGAACAAAAATTGATATGTGCAATATGATACACATATTTTTACAAATCCCAAATATGAAATATAATATTTCATTGGTTCGGTATTTGTTTGATGGCCGTGGAGGCACAGGTGTTACAGTCTCCCCTACTTTAGGAAATTTCGTCCCGAAATTTATTTAGAGGAATCTTGTGAGAGTTTAAAACATGAAGTTGAAAAGATCGAACAATATTGGTTAGGGTTCTGAACTTCTAGTAACCTTAATAACATCATGCTTGCAATGTAAGAGGGATACTTATATACAAGTATATGAAGCGTCATTGGTGCGTCCACCGTACCTCCATTACATCGTTCTCATTTCGTTATTGTTGTCACTATCGGTTCTTACACATAATAAATCTTACTGTGGTTACCGTGCACCGAATCTCATAATTATGTACGCGTCCATAATCAGACAATTCCTTGCACAGTTCACACAGTCTATTTTATAATGTGTAGGGGAAAACCAAATGAACAATCATGTGATGAGTGTGACTAAACCGCCATAGAGTCCTTTTAATTAAATCAATAAATGATCTAAATAGACTATCAAGGAGTCTGTTCAGCTACATCACTAGATGTCGTTCTTTAACCAAATTGTGAATCAATCTTTTAGACTAGACCACTAAAAGGATCTCTTATGAAACATGGAGCGGTACTTATATAATCCAAGGGTCTTAACTATTACATAGATGTCACACCCCGACCACGTAAAACAACAAAACGTGGCGGAAACATCGAGGCGTGTTGCAACAGAATTAATGTTTCATAACCATGGATACAAAAAGTGTTTCGTTTTATTAAACCTTGAATAATTACATCGTCTGGAAATCTAAATACACAATTTAAACATAGTCTATCATTGTTATTGAGTCACTAAGGACTTGTCCAGTCCTATGTGAGCATGCATCTTATCAATCGATATCATTCAACAATACCTGAAACATATGTGAAAACGAGGTCAGCAAAGAAATGCTGGCGAGTACATAGGTTTTGTGAAAATAAGATTCATGACTTCTGTTTAAGAAAATGTTTAGTCATGAACCTTGTAATTTGCTTTGTCTTTGTAAATCATTTGAAAAATAATAAGTTCAGATGATATGTATAAATAAGAGAAATAATGCATGATTAAATGAATAACCATGTAAAATGAGTTTGTAATAGATAAGTTGTTTGTAAATTAATGTCTTGTGAAAAGTATGTTACTTGTATAAAATGTTCTATGTCTCAAACTGAAATGATTCAAATAACGCTATAATATGTAATACTATACAAACACTTATATATAGGAAGTACCAGCGGCGTATCCACCATGCTTGTATCATATTACACACGCACCGTTACTCAAATCACTTACCCAAACAAACCACCAATGTAAGATGTCCATGTTTAAACAAATGGTCAAATGTATTGAATAATATAACAAAATGTTTATGTTAAGATGTAAATCATGTCATGTATAATCAATGTCAAAAGTGTTTGTGTCAAATGTAAACCTTGTAATGTGTATCCAAAATGATATGTATGGCTAGTGAAACGCATCAACTAAACCATAGAAGGAACGCACAAAACAAAGTATTGAAGTAAAACTTGGTTTAAATCAATACTATGTTTCGTGGAAATGCATGATCAAATGTAAATCATGTCCAAATGTTTACCCAATCGTTAAACCTCTTTGTGAAATCGTTCCAATCGTTCTTGTTGTTTTAATCATTCAAATCGTTCTTGTTTTAATTGTGAAAGTACTTAATGGTCGATTCTCTAATAACATTCAAACCTTCTTGACGCGTTCATCGTTCCAACTCGCTCTCGCTCTCGTTCTTAACAAACCCTTACCAAAGGGTAACTTAATAATTACAGATTCAGTCGTTACCCAAAATACCCACACATAACCATGAGTATAGAGAATAACGGGATTTGTCAGATCCTATGGTACCATAACCTAATACTGGTCGGCTTGATCATTGCAAATGAATGTCATTGGTTATGTAACTACAACCAACAAGTTTGTTCACTTTATTGAAATCGTTCTTGAAACTATTGTAATTGTTTTTGAAACTATTGTTATCGTTCTTGAAACTATTGTTATCGTTCTTGATACTACATTGTAATTGTTTTTGAAACCATTGTAATCGTTCTTGAAATCATTGTTAAGATATTTAGCACATATGAGTCACCCCAAAACAGTTGAAAACAGTAAAAGAGGGGAATAATGTACTCGCCTGAGAATGCTTAGAGGTCTTGAACAACAACCAAACAAAGCTTGAGGGAGCACGGAATCAGTCGGCAATCTAAAACTATATAAATAAACCGGACTTAAATCGGGAGATCGGATAGAATGAGGCTTGGTAAACCAAATGAGTATTGGAACTCATATGATATGGTTTAACAAGACGTACATACTACATTGAGACTAACCTAATTGCTTTCGACCCATCGCGACCCATTAAGGTAACATACGCTACTTTAACGTGTCGGGCGCGTGAAACGCGTTCGGACCGTCTAACTAGTCCTATGACAAGTGTTATATGCCTAAACATGTTACATAATCAGTTATGTGACAAAATTTTAGGTTACATATGCTTAATTACCAATTATACATGAAAAGGGTATTCTGGTAATTTACCTAAGGCATATAAACTACCTATCATACAACTACTTAAACGAAGCGACCATAAGGTATAACCTCGGAAGGTTATTCCCTACCTACTATGGTTACCTAATGTATTTGGTCGGATCCTAATGATCGACCAAATGGGTCGGGTTCGAGGTATAAGCGATTTATCAGATCGCTTACCCTACGACCCTAGACAACGTGGTAATCAGTAGGCATAGTCCCAAGGGACTATAACCAACGTGATTATACTCACGTTGCGAAGTTCAAACGAACTTCGCATTGACCATAAGCTGGTCAACGCTGAAAGTCAAACAAAGTTTGACTTTCGGACTCGAAAAGCAATAAAATAAGGAAAAGAACGAAAGAATACTTACGAAGGGTCCCCGAATGCTAACTTCGATTCAAAAATCTCAGGTATGAAACAATAGTTTCAACTTAGAGTTTCTCAAATCAAAGTTCTTGTGATTTTGAAGCATGGGGGGTGGGGTATTTATAGTAAAAGGTCCACCGTTAAGATCGTTTCATGGAAAACGTGCCTTAATCCCACCCGTACAAGTGTCGGGACCTTATGGTGACTAAATTTTGATCCTTATCAGCTGACTAGGCAATTGGGAATGTGTGGGTGTGGTTAAAACAGCTGCAATCTGCTGTTAAAAACACTGCATCTGGTCAGAAGGGGCCTCGCGTGACGCTAAGACCCCTCGCTTCACGCCTAGGCCTACTTTTGGCAGAATTTGCAGATTAGGTCCCTGCACATTGTTTCGTTGCGTAACGTGACTTCTAAGGACCGTCAAGCCAACTTTAAGGCCCTAAAATGATGCCTAAACATTGTGGACATGAAACATGCTCAAAAATATGCCGGGTGTTCGTTCGTTTGGTCGTACGAACGCGATGTTCGCTTAATTACGACGGAATGCGCATAAGCGCGAAAAACGATTTAAAAGACGCGACGAATGGATTTTTGGCAAGCCAAACACTAAAGCATAATATAGTCATGCTTACATAAATTTTTGGATGTCCGGATGTATTCAGAACGTAAGTTATGCGCGAAAATGCAAACTTGTGCACTTTTTGACACTTTTAGTCCCTGAATGACACAAAAGTTTATTTTAGCACACCGAACCCCTCAAAGCCTATTTCTAAGCTATGTAAAGGATATTTAAGGTGTGTTTAACTTATGGTCATGTTCCGTAATGTCTGTTACAGTTCAAATTGGCATACTTTCGCAGTTTGTCAAATTTAGTCCCTGTAAGCGAATTAACTTATTTTTGACATACCAAAGCCTTCAAAACTTATTTCTAAGTTATGTAAAGGTTATTTAAGGTATGTTAAGCCTATTTCACTATTCCGGAGTGTTCGTTGCATTAAACTGGTTATATTTACGCATCAGTGCGCGTATAACCTTCCAGAAAAAGATTTAGAGCTTGAAATCGAACAAGAGTTGATATGTGTAAACGATACACATATTTTTACAAATCCCAAGTATGAAATACAATATTTCATTGGTTCGGTATTTGTTTGATGGCCGTGAAGGCACAGGTGTTACAGTCTCCCCTACTTTAGGAAATTTCGTCCCGAAATTTATTTAGAGGAAACTTGTGAGAGCTTGAAAACATGAAGTTGAAAAGATCGAACAACATTGGTTAGGGTTCTGAACTTCTAGTAACCTTAATAACATTATGCTTGCAATGTAAGAGGGACACTTATATACAAGTATATGAAGTGTCATTGGTGCGTCCACCGTACCTCCATTACATCGTTCTCATTTTGTTATTGTTGTCACTATCGGTTCTTACACATAATAAATCCTACTGGGTTTCTGTGCACTAAATTTCATAATTATGTACGCGTCCATAATTAGACAATTCCTTGCACAGTTCACACAGTCTATTTTATAATGTGTAGGGTAAAACCAAATGAACAAACCTGTGATGAGTGTGTGACTGGACCACCATAGGGTCCTTTTAGCTGTATCATCACATGCCATTCTTAACCAGGTCTTGAATCAATCTTTAACTAGACCACTCAAGGGTCTATCATCGAATCATGGAATGGTACTATATAACCCAAGGGTCTTAACTACAACGTAGAAGCCCTTAAGGATTTAAGGTAGTACCTTTTGAACATCCTACTATGAATCCCTCATATGAAGTTATGAAAGATTCTATGAGGATTTGAAAATCGGATCACACAAAATCATAGAGGAGAACACATAAACACATATCACATAACCACAAAATTGTTCGTTAATTTGTCTTGTAAATTGCGTACATGCATTTAAAGCACACTAGGAATCCATTCCGTGGATTTCATTTGGTACTTTAAACGTTAACAAGAATCCAACTATAAAGATAGAAAGATTCAAAAAAAAAAAGAAAATTCGATTTCGATTACTAGGAACCGAAGTGTTCGAATTAAGGTACAAAAGGAATCCAATTAAGGACTCTGATTTGAATGATAATCATCCACAAGGATCTAATTGTGAAGATAAAAAGATCCCATATGAATTTTAGAAGTTGAAGATGTTTTGAAACCTTGCACTGGATGTGCTTAGGTCAAAACATGATGTAAAATGCTTATGAAGTTGAGATGCTTGATATGTCAAGGCGACATATGAAGCAGAATTTTGAAGGTTAAGTCAATGTATGAGGAAAATATTTTTGAAAACTATGCATGGGGTTCTTTTAAGAAAAATGTGTTTAACGTTTTGAAACCTTATATATAATACTTTTTGCAATCATAAAGTAGGTGTATTAGGTAGATATATAAAAAAAATGTTTTTAAAATCATACGAGATGAATTTTGAAATTATGTATAAGGTTTTTGAAAGACATGAATGATGCTTTTCGAAATCATGCACTTGATAAGAAAATGTATTGTGTTAATATTGTCTTCAGACTATATGAAATATTTTGAAATTAGGAAGGTTGGTTTTGATAACATGGCCAATGTTTTTGAAATAACATAGACAATGCATCTAGAAAAATTGTTTTCAAGCTATATGAAATGTTTTGAGATCATGAAGATTGTTTTGAAATACTGGTACTGTGTATGTTGAAAAATCAAAACGTAATGGGTATGTGATTTGAAAATACCCTTAGTTATCTAACCAAGGATTTAAAGGCACAGATGTGCGAAAAGCACGATTACTCATAATGTCACTTAATTTTCTGTACTTTGATTCTTAGAGTGAAACGAGTACTTAAAATTTTCGAGGGAATTATGAGCGATCATGGCGAAGTTCTGAGAAGCCTTTCGCTTCTTTGACTTCTTAGGGGATCGTTCATCCATGGTCTTTGATTCCTCGATTGGTTTATTGGCTGATGGTGTTGTCGCCTGACTAGGTCCTGCTTGTCTTGGTGACTCTTGAGTGGCTTCATCCTGGAGATGATACATGGCAGTAGCTAATTCAACAGTCTTCAGGACTACTTCGCCCATTCGCTGAGCGAATTTGGCTGCTTGCTCAGATATCTGGGCGTCATCGTGATGAAGAGACATTCTTGAAGAAAAAGAAAGGCATAGGGAGAAACAGGTGAAAGATTATTGGACATTCAAAACAGAATGATAACGCATGAAAATTGCGATCATTTGTTTGTTACCTAAGGCAAACAAATGAGACGGTGACTAATCAAAGTAAATGGGTCAAAAATAATGTATCGCGAAGACATGCTCGCCTATAAGTGAACACTCATCCCAAGAATTCCCAGGTAAGCACAACTGGTCTCGCGTCTGATGAGATGTATACGAAGTGCTTGCCTAGACAGAAAACCCAGAATACAGGCATTCACCCTTCCAGTTTGCACGTGTTCACATTATTTAAAACCCAAAACCTTGACGAAGTTTTGAAAACTCAAAGGGGTTCAAAACCATATAATAGAGAGTTCAAAGCCTTACAATAGAGGGTTCAAAACCTAGTAATCAATCATCCTAGAACAGATGATTAATTTTCAAAGCGGTTTTGAAATTTATGTTCTTGTTGTGGTCGTCGCCTAAGGATAGGTGACGGTATTGTTTTATGACTAAACGCAAGTAAACTCGCGTTAGGGTCCTAAGAAGGTTATAGACTAGGTCAAAGCATTACTAATAACCTAATTCCCTATAACCATTGGCTCTGATACCATCTTTTCTGTCACACCCCGACCACGTAAAACAACAAAACGTGGCGGAAACATCGAGGCGTGTTGCAACAGAATTAATGTTTCATAACCATGGATACAAAAAGTGTTTCGTTTTATTAAACCTTGAATAATTACATCGTCTGGAAATCTAAATACACAATTTAAACATAGTCTATCATTGTTATTGAGTCACTAAGGCCTTGTCCAGTCCTATGTGAGCATGCATCTTATCAATCGATATCATTCAACAATACCTGAAACATATGTGAAAACGAGGTCAGCAAAGAAATGCTGGCGAGTACATAGGTTGTGTGAAAATAAGATTCATGACTTCTGTTTAAGAAAATGTTTAGTCATGAACCTTGTAATTTGCTTTGTCTTTGTAAATCATTTGAAAAATAATAAGTTCAGATGATATGTATAAATAAGAGAAATAATGCATGATTAAATGAATAACCATGTAAAATGAGTTTGTAATAGATAAGTTGTTTGTAAATTAATGTCTTGTGAAAAGTATGTTACTTGTATAAAATGTTCTATGTCTCAAACTGAAATGATTCAAATAACGCTATAATATGTAATACTATACAAACACTTATATATAGGAAGTACCAGCGGCGTATCCACCATGCTTGTATCATATTACACACGCACCGTTACTCAAATCACTTACCCAAACAAACCACCAATGTAAGATGTCCATGTTTAAACAAATGGTCAAATGTATTGAATAATATAACAAAATGTTTATGTTAAGATGTAAATCATGTCATGTATAATCAATGTCAAAAGTGTTTGTGTCAAATGTAAACCATGTAATGTGTATCCAAAATGATATGTATGGCTAGTGAAACGCATCAACTAAACCATAGAAGGAACGCACAAAACAAAGTATTGAAGTAAAACTTGGTTTAAATCAATACTATGTTTCGTGGAAATGCATGATCAAATGTAAATCATGTCCAAATGTTTACCCAATCGTTAAACCACTTTGTGAAATCGTTCCAATCGTTCTTGTTGTTTTAATCATTCAAATCGTTCTTGTTTTAATTGTGAAAGTACTTAATGGTTGATTCTCTAATAACATTCAAACCTTCTTGACGCGTTCATCGTTCCAACTCGCTCTCGCTCTCGTTCTTAACAAACCCTTACCAAAGGGTAAATTAATAATTACAGATTCAGTCTTTACCCAAAATACCCACACATAACCATGAGTATAGAGAATAACGGGATTTGTCAGATCCTATGGTACCATAACCTAATACTGGTCGGCTTGATCATTGCTAATGAATGTCATTGGTTATGTAACTACAACCAACAAGTTTGTTCACTTTATTGAAATCGTTCTTGAAACTATTGTAATTGTTTTTGAAACTATTGTTATCGTTCTTGAAACTATTGTTATCGTTCTTGATACTACATTGTAATTGTTTTTGAAACCATTGTAATCGTTCTTGAAATCATTGTTAAGATATTTAGCACATATGAGTCACCCCAAAACAGTTGAAAACAGTAAAAGAGGGGAATAATGTACTCGCCTGAGAATGCTTAGAGGTCTTGAACAACAACCAAACAAAGCTTGAGGGAGCACGGAATCAGTCGGCAATCTAAAACTATATAAATAAACCGGACTTAAATCGGGAGATCGGATAGAATGAGGCTTGGTAAACCAAATGAGTATTGGAACTCATATGATATGGTTTAACAAGACCTACATACTACATTGAGACTAACCTAATTGCTTTCGACCCATCGCGACCCATTAAGGTAACATACGCTACTTTAACGTGTCGGGCGCGTGAAACGCGTTCGGACCGTCTAACTAGTCCTATGACAAGTGTTATATGCCTAAACATGTTACATAATCAGTTATGTGACAAAATTTTAGGTTACATATGCTTAATTACCAATTATACATGAAAAGGGTATTCTGGTAATTTACCTAAGGCATATAAACTACCTATCATACAACTACTTAAACGAAGCGACCATAAGGTATAACCTCGGAAGGTTATTCCCTACCTACTATGGTTACCTAATGTATTTGGTCGGATCCTAATGATCGACCAAATGGGTCGGGTTCGAGGTATAAGCGATTTATCAGATCGCTTACCCTACGACCCTAGACAACGTGGTAATCAGTAGGCATAGTCCCAAGGGACTATAACCAACGTGATTACACTCACGTTGCGAAGTTCAAACGAACTTCGCATTGACCATAAGCTGGTCAACGCTGAAAGTCAAACAAAGTTTGACTTTCGGACTCGAAAAGCAATAAAATAAGGAAAAGAACGAAAGAATACTTACGAAGGGTCCCCGAATGCTAACTTCGATTCAAAAATCTCAGGTATGAAACAATAGTTTCAACTTAGAGTTTCTCAAATCAAAGTTCTTGTGATTTTGAAGCATGGGGGGTGGGGTATTTATAGTAAAAGGTCCACCGTTAAGATCGTTTCATGGAAAACGTGCCTTAATCCCACCCGTACAAGTGTCGGGACCTTATGGTGACTAAATTTTGATCCTTATCAGCTGACTAGGCAATTGGGAATGTGTGGGTGTGGTTAAAACAACTGCAATATGCTGTTAAAAACACTGCATCTGGTCAGAAGGGGCCTCGCGTGACGCTAAGACCCCTCGCGTCACGCCTAGGCCTACTTTTGGCAGAATTTGCAGATTAGGTCCCTGCACATTGTTTCGTTGCGTAACGTCACTTCTAAGGACCGTCAAGCCAACTTTAAGGCCCTAAAATGATGCCTAAACATTGTGGACATGAAACATGCTCAAAAATATGCCGGGTGTTGGTTCGTTTGGTCGTACGAACGCGATGTTCGCTTAATTACGACGGAATGCGCATAAGCGCGAAAAACGATCTAAAAGACGCGACGAATGGATTCTTGGCAAGCCAAACACTAAAGCATAATATAGTCATGCTTACATAAATTTTTGGATGTCCGGATGTATTCAGAACGTAAGTTATGCGCGAAAATGCAAACTTGTGCACTTTTTGACACTTTTAGTCCCTGAATGACACAAAAGTTTATTTTAGCACACCGAACCCCTCAAAGCCTATTTCTAAGCTATGTAAAGGATATTTAAGGTGTGTTTAACTTATGGTCATGTTCCAGAATGTCTGTTACAGTTCAAATTGGCATACTTTCGCAGTTTGTCAAATTTAGTCCCTGTAAGCGAATTAACTTATTTTTGACATACCAAAGCCTTCAAAACTTATTTCTAAGTTATGTAAAGGTTATTTAAGGTATGTTCAGCCTATTTCACTATTCTGGAGTGTTCGTTGCATTAAACTGGTTATATTTACGCATCAGTGCGCGTATAACCTTCCAGAAAGCGATTTAGAGCTTGAAATCGAACAAGAGTTGATATGTGTAAATGATACACATATTTTTACAAATCCCAAGTATGAAATACAATATTTCATTGGTTCGGTATTTGTTTGATGGCCGTGAAGGCACAGGTGTTACAATAGAAGCCCATTGAGGATTGAAGGTAGTACCTTTTGAATATCCTGCTACGAATCCCTCATATGAAGATATGAAAGATACTGCGAGGATTTGGATAACGAATATCCAGAGTATTAAAAACACAAAAATGCATAAAAGAAAACATAAGATGAATAAACACATAGTCACATAACCACAAAATTGTTTAACTAGAAGTTTGTTCTGCTAACATAGTACATGTATTTAAAGTACAATAGGAATCCATCTCGTGGATTTCATTTGGCACTTTAAACATTATCAAGAATCTAACTATAAAGATAGAAAGATTCAAAAAGAAAATTCGATTTCGATTACTAGAACCCGAAATGTTCGAATTAAGGTACATAAAGAATCCAATTAAGGACTCTGATTTGAATGATGATCATCCACAAGGGTCTAAATATGAAGATAAAAAGATCCCATGTGGATTTTAGAAGTTGAAGATGTTTTGAAACCTTGCACTGGACGTGCTTATGTCAAAACATCAAGTAAAAAAATGCTTTACGAAGTTGAGATGCCAGATATGCCAAGGCGACATATGAAGCGAAATTTGAAAGTTAAGTCAATGTACGAGGAAAATATTTTTGAAAACTGTGCATGGGGTTCTTTTAAGAAAAATGTGTTTAATGTTTTTGAAACCTTATATATAATACTTTTGAAATCATAAAGTAGGTGTATTAGATAGATATATTTACAAAAAATGTTTTAAAATCATGCGAGATGAATTTTTTTGAAATTATGTTTAAGGTTTTTGAAAGACATGAATGATGCTTTTCGAAATCATGCACTTGATAAGAAAATGTATTGTGTTAATATTGTCTTCAGACTATATGAAATATTTTGAAATTAGGAAGGTTGGTTTTGATAACATGGCCAATGTTTTTGAAATAACATAGACAATGCATCTAGAAAAATTGTTTTCAAACTATATGAAATGTTTTGAGATCATGAAGATTGTTTTGAAATACTTGTACTGTGTATGTCGAAAAATCATAACGTAATGGGTATGAGATTTGAAAATATCCTTAGTTATCTAACCAAGGATTTAAAGGCACAGATGTGCAGAAGCATGATCACTCATAATGTCTCTTTATTTTCTGTACTTTGTTTCTTAGAATGAAACGAGTACTTAAAATTTTCGAGGGAATCATGAGCGATCATTTGAAAGAGAGAATCACAAGAGTAGTTTGTAAGGAACATAGTTCCTTGATGTAGGTATCATAGGAAAAGTCATACACACATGTAACTACACTTGTACATCAGACTTTGTGAAAAACAACTTTTATTTATAAATAAACAGATTGTTTCACATTACAAGGATAACAAAAGAACAAAAGCATAAGACAGAAACATCCTTTGTTCAACCAAATGCTCATCCGTGGGTTGGATTTGCATTTGCAAGCTTTGGGCATTTGTTCCTGAAATGGCTCGTATCGCCACAGTTGTAGCACGATCCAGGCGGAAAGCGAGCTTGAGTAGGGTTGACTTGGAGTTGGGTAGCAGCAAGGTTTATAGCAGCTTTGTTTTGGGCAGCAAAGCTGCATGTGTTAATCAAATGTCCCCGCCGTCCACAGTAGGTACATTTGAAGCAGGGTATGAGGTTTGAATGATAACCGTTACATCGCTTGCACCTAGGAGCAGTTCCTAAGTACGGCTTCCTAGCTGGTGGCCTTGCCACTTGGCTAGGTCCCGCTTGATTAGGTGTAACCGCTGCGGGTTTCCTTGAAGCCTTACGCTTCCTTGACTTTGGTGCAGTCTTGACTTCTGCTTCCTTCAGTGGCTCTTGAGTGGCTTCATTGTCGAGACGAGAGGCTTCATTGTTGAGACGAGCCATGGCAATGCCTAAATCCACAGTCCTCTGAATCACTTCGCCAATTTGCTGGACAAATTTGGCTGTTCGCTCGGGCATTTGACCAGTGCTGAGAGGAATAGACATTCTAGAAGAAAATGAAAGACATAGGAAGAAACGAGTGAAAGGTTATTGGATAATCAATACAGAATGGTAACGAATGAAAATTGTGACCATTTGTTTGTTACCTAAGGCGAACAAATGAGATGGTGACAAATCAAAGTAAATGGGTCAAAAATAATGTATCGCGAAGACATGCTCGCCTATAAGTGAACACTCATCCCAAGAATTCCCAGGTAAGCACAACTGGTCTCGCGTCTGATGAGATGTATACGAAGTGCTTGCCTAGACAGAAAACCCAGAATACAGGCATTCACCCTTCCAGTTTGCACGTGTTCACATTATTTAAAACCCAAAACCTTGACGAGATTTTGAAAATTCAAAGGGGTTCAAAACCATATAACAGAGAGTTCAAAACCTTACAATAGAGGGTTCAAAACCTAGTAATCAATCATCCTAGAACAGATGATTAGTTTTCAAAGCGGTTTTGAATTTTATGTTCTTGTTGTGGTTGTCGCCTAAGGATAGGTGACAATATTGTTTTATGACTAAACGCAAGTAAACTCGCGTTAGGGTCCTAAGAAGGTTATAGACTAGGTCAAAGCATTACTAATAACCTAATTCCCTATAACCATTGGCTCTGATACCATCTTTTCTGTCACACCCCGACCACGTAGAACATACAAAACGTGGCGGAAATGTCGGGGAGTGTTGTAACAGAATTAATTGTTTCAAATCCATGGCAATTGAAGTTTCGTTTTATTGATTAAAAGTGTTACAATGTCTTAACAAACAAGGAAATACAACATAATTAACTAGTATTGCATCTTTTATTGTCACTAAGGCCCATGTCCGCCTAAGTGTATCTTGATCAATCCTATGCTTCATCTCCTGAAAACACATGTGAAAATAGGTACGTCAGCATAAAAATGCCTGTGAGATACACAGGTTTTGTGAAAATGAGATTCATGACTTATGTTTAAGAAAATGTTTAGTCATGAACCTTTTAGTTTGCTTTGTTTTGTAAATCGTTTAAAAAGCAATAAGATCAGATGATATGTATAAGTAAGAGAATTATGTATGGTTAAATGAATAACCAAGTAAAATGAGTTTGAAAAAGATAAGTTGTTTTGTAAAACAATGTCTTGTGAAAAGTATGTTATTTGTATAAAATGTTATATATCTCAAATTTAAATGATTCAAATAACGCTACAATATGTGATATCATTCAAACACTTATATATAGGAAGTACCAGCGGCGTATCCACCATGCTTGTATAATATTACACACGCCTCGTTACTTAATCACTTACTCAAACCAAACCAACAATGTAATAAGTCTATGTTTAAACCAATAGTCAAAAGTCCTTGTATAAACCATGTCAAATGTTTATAGTCCAAAAGTAGTCAAGTAATGTGTAACCAAAATGATATGTATGGTAAGTAAAATAAGACTACTTAAACCATAAGTGAAAATGTACAAAACAAAGTATTGAAGTAAAACTTGGTTTAAATCAAAGTTATGTTTTGTAAAATATATGCATGCTATACTGAATATCAACATTTATGCGGTGTTGTGAAAATTCATACATCCAAGCCTTGAGACAGACGGATAACTATGTAAAAGTGAGTTATCAAGAGAATATGTATTCGGATTCGGTCATTCCTTACGTCCAAACAAACCCGAGATTTCAGGAATGGGATTTGTCAAGTCCTATGGTACCACTACCTACTACCGAGCGGCATGATCGGTGTTAATGAATGTACATTGTCTCATTTAAACAAACCAAATGTCATACCAAAATGTAAGCATGTGAAGAAGATAATGTACCTAGTATGCTAGAGTAAACATACAAGGTAGAGCTGTAAAACAATGTGTCCATATGTTACTGGAACATATGCAATAGAGATGCAATGTAAAATAATGTACTAAGTACGCTAAGTTAACATACAAAGCAGAAAAGTCATGTAAATCAATGTGCTAGCATGCTATCAGTCAACATACATAGCAGAAATGTAATGTAAATCATGTACTAATAGTGTACTAATGAACATAACAAGTATATGATGTGAAAACAGGAAAGCAGGAAAGTAACAAGTAGGCACATGTGTTTCACCCCTAAAACAGTTTGGAAAACAGTAAAAGAGGGGTCTATGTACTCACTTGAGATTGCTCAGAAGTCCTAGGATAACCACCAAGCAATGCTAGAGATCACGGAATCAAACAGCACCTAATATAGGTAACTATGTTAATAAACCGGACCTATATCGGAGGATTTAGATAGAATGAGGGTTCGTAAACCAAACGAGTATAGAGACTCGTGTCATATGGTTTAACAAAGCCTACATACCAACTAAAACCTAACCTAAGTGCTTTCGACCCATTACGACCCGTTTAGGTAGCTTATGCTACTTTAACGCGTCGTTCGCGTGAAACGCGTTCGGACCGCCTAACTAGTCCTATGACAAGTAGAATATGCCTAAACATGTTACATAATCAGTTATGTGACAAAGGTTTAGGTTACATATGCTTAATTACCAATTATACATGAAAAGGGTATTCTGGTAATTTACCTAAGGCATATAAACTACCTATCATACAACTACTCAAACGATGTGACCATAGGGTATAACCTCGGAAGGTTATTCCCTACCTACTATGGTCACCTAATGTGTTTGGCCGGATCCTAATGATCGACCAAATGGGTCAGGTTCGAGGTATAAGCGATTTATTAGATCGCTTACCCTACGACCCTAGACAATGTGGTAATCAGTAGGCATAGTCCCAAGGGACTATAACCAACGTGATTACACTCACGTTGCGAAGTTCAAACGAACTTCGCATTGACCATAACTGGTCAATGTAGAAAGTCAAACAAAGTTTGACTTTCAGACTCGAAAGACTCGAAAAGCAATAAAAGAACGAAAGAATACTTACGAAGGGTCCCCGAATGCTAATTTCGATTAAAAAATCTCAGGTATGAAACAATTGTTTCAACTTAGAGTTTCTCAAATCAAAATTCTTGTAAGTTTTGCAATGGGGTGATGGGGTATTTATAGTTTTCGGTCCACCGCTAAGATCGTTTCATGGAAACCGTGCTTTAATCGAAACCGTACAAGTGTTGGAACCTTATGGTGACTAGAAAATGGTTCTTATCAGCTGACTAGACAATTTGGAATGTGTGGGTGAGGATCAAACAGTTGCAATCTGATGTTTAATACACTTAATCTGGTCTGGTTAGGCAGTCGCGTAGCGCGACTGGTAAGCCTATAGGGCTCGCGCTACGCTAGCACCCCCCTGATTCAGAAATGTTTCAGAATTGGCAGAAATGGCCCCTGCACGTGTTTAAGGCCTTTTTCGATGCGTTTGAGCCCCGTTAACCTCATTTCAAGGCTCTAAAATGAAGTTAAAGTATAGGGAACTCAAAACATGCTCAAAAATATCTCGGATGTCGGTTCGTTTGGCCGTACGAACGCGATGTTCGCTTAATTACGACGGAATGCGCATAAGCGCGAAAAACGATCCAAATGACGTGAAGAATGGATTTTTGGCAAGCCAAACACTAAAGAATAATATAGTCATGCTTACATAAATTTTTGGATGTCCGGATGTATTCAGAACGTAAGTTATGCGCGAAAGTGCAAACTTGTGCACTTTTTGACACTTTTAGTCCCTGAATAACCCAAAAGTTTATTTTAGCATACCGAACCCATCAAAGCCTATTTCTAAGCTATGTAAAGGATATTTATGGTATGTTTAACTTATGGTCATGTTCCGGAATGTCTGTTACAGTTCAAATTGGCAAACTTTCGCAGTTTGTCAAGTTTAGTCCCTGTAAGCGAATTAATTTGTTTTTGCCATACCAAAGCCTTCAAAACTTATTTCTAAGTTATGTAAAGGTTATTTAAGGTATGTTAAGCCTATGTCGCTGTTTTGGAGTGTTTGTTGCATTAAACTGGTTATATTTACGCATCGGTGCGCGTATAACCTTCCAGAAAGCGATTTAGAGTTTTGGATTTGAACAAAAATTGATATGTGCAATATGATACACATATTTTTACAAATCCAAAATATGAAATATAATATTTCATTGGTTCGGTATTTGTTTGTTGGCCGTGGAGGCACAGGTGTTACATCGGAAAAGCCATTTGATTAAAACAAACTTAAGTGTTTTGAAATCTTAATGGGAAAATAGTTTGTTGTGAGGGGGAGTTATGATTGTTTATGCCAAGTGAATGGTGAATTGAAGTGATTCGATATCAGTTGTCAATTTACTTGTACAGTTTATTTTTAAATTTTTCTTTAAAATAGTTTTTGAATTTTAGGGGGTGTAAGAATTTTCAGAAAATCCAAAATCATTTGAAAATTTGAAAAAGCCAAAAACATGATAAAATAAAAATGAGTTTTGTTGTGAATAAGAGGAAATGATAGTAAATCAGTGGACGATCACAGCATGCTAAAGATTTGGAAAGTCAAAATGTGATAAACGGTCTCACTGATGATGTGCCAGTAGGTTTTTGCACATTTAGTAGATTGTCTCGAGATATAAACCTAAATTTCAAACTTACTTATCTTGTGGGGAACATCTCTCGGATATATGGGTAACCCCCGAAATCTTGTTTGAAAGGTCCCTCTTTCTGAGATACTAGGTCTTTATACTCAGTGATATCTGGGGTATTATCCCGGGACTTCTGATTTTGCGGAAGCAATGGCCTAGTCCCCGTATAATACTTTCTGCTTGCTTAAAATATAGCACCCCCCTCAGCATAAAATATGATGAAACATTGCAAAATGCTAATCATGTGCTGTTGAAGAAAAGATTCTCTAAAGGGAACACACCAAAAGTCGAAGCCGTCATCTCTCTGATTTTGCGGAAGCAATAGCCTGAGCTCTCACAGCCCTCGCATTTAACCCTTTACATATATCATCTAGCTATACTCACCTGTAAGACTGAATATTGGGATCTGGATACGGGAGTATATTCTGAGGTAGGACACGTGAATAAGTTTAAGTTCTTAAAACACTAAATCCGTATCTCGAAACAGTTGAACTTTGTGTGAAAATTTAAGTGGATCAGTATACTGACAATCTAAGTGAATTGTTTAGAACTTAAAATGTTTAAAGCTTAACGGTGTTGGTGATTTGTCTCAAAAACTGATATGATCCTCTTACGCAAACTCACAAAAATATTGTATGTAAATATTTCTTTATTGTATTTCGTTATATCAAAAATTCAAAAAGATTTTAGTGTGTTTTAGCATAAAATGTTGAAAAAATTCAAAAAGATTTTCGACAACTGATGTTGAAGAGCTGATTTTCAAAATTCCAAGTGCTAAACATGATGAACAGGTTTGGGAGAGTCTGTTTAAAATGAAAAATTTTGAATATTTGTCTACAAGAGATCATCAGAAGTTTTTAAATGATAAATCATTCTGGAAGACTACCTGCAAATGATATAATTTTATCAAAATTTTAAATTTGTGAAACTTATGTTCGAGGTAGAGACTGTGCAGGTTAGCCAGGTTCCAATATTTGTGATTGAATGAGTGCCAGGTTACGATCTTAGAACCTGTGAAAAGGTAAATTCCAGACTACGATCCCAGCTTATCGAAAGGGGGAGTCTGATGACAACAAGAGAGAGTCTGAAGCTGCTGATGCTGATGATCTTAAGGAATCAAGAGACCTGATCAAGAGGAGTATAGAACCAGGTTGAGATTATGGAAGAAAGAGAAAGAAATTGATTGAGGATGCTTACAATGGAGAATTTTTGGAGAGAGCGAGAAGACTGATAAAGGCTGAAGGTTTGACAACCGAAGACTCGACACCGAGGACTTCGTCAACATCCGAGGGGGAGTCTGTTGGTGCATCCGTCTGTCGACTTTGTCTTGTATCGAGTCTTGTATTGTAATAGATAGATCAAGGCATGAAAAACGAGAAATGTGTGTTTATAGGTATTTCGCTTGAAATCAAATGCCGATTTCGTTTGAGTAATTTCATGCGGAATTAGATTCCGTTTGAACCATTTCAAGCGAAATCACCTCTCCTATAAATACCTGATGTGTCTATTCATTTGTAACAATTCTGATTTCGGTAGCGAAGCTCTGCCGAAGTGTCTACAGCATTGTAATCGATCTGATATCAATCAAAAGATAGTTTAAAGTGATTTCTCGTGCATTTCAGCTGAAATAACACCGATACATCTGTTTCCGCCTTTTGTATTGGTGAAGACCTCGTCTGATCGACTCGTTTGGGTCACAAAATGATCCTACACCACCTGCTACTGTGATCGAGTCTGCTACTGAGATCCCTCCGCCTGTTTTGTCTGAGTCTTCCTTACCTGTTTTAAAGTCACGCACCTCTCCGACGCCGCTGTTAGTTTATTATCGTCGTAGGAAGAGAATTAGGCCCGCTGAAGATAGGGTAGATCGATATTTCCTTTGTGATCGACAGCTCGCCGCATTGCACAAAGACCAAGACCTAGCCAAAGGAAAGGCGAAGTACCTTGAAGGACGGATGGACGATCATGAGGAGTTGAAGGTTATAGACGACATCGCGAGAGATGAGATGCATTGGAGGGTGGTAGACTTGGAGAAGCTTGTCCAGGAGATGTTACAGTCTCTAGGTTTGAGGCGTTGATGATGGTCGTTTACTTGTTTCTCCGTTTCGTTGTTTGATGGGTTGTACTATTAGACATTTCCTTTTGATGTTCTTTGTGTTTGTGGCCTGCGTGCCAGTTTCGTTTTTGAATATTATTTGGGAATTTCATATGAACTTGTTTATGGGTGTCGATGTAGGCATACCAAGAATAGTCCTTTGAATTGAAAACGAGTTTAAATAATTTCAATAATAAATATCAATGGCGTACTTTTGGTTTAAAATTTTTCTCATTAATATGTGGATATTTTACACGCGCAATGTTTGGTCCACTAATGATTGAATTATTTTTGGTTATCGTCTTATGTGGATATTATTGTTATGATAATAGAAACGACAAAATGCCGCCAAAAGCAAGACAGGGTACCAGATTACCTACCACACTGGAAGAGTTGGCTCAACTCATAGCCCCACACGTAAATACTACCATGGAACAGCTCAACGCTAATGATGGTCAGGGACGTGGACGTGGTGCTTGTGGACAAGGTTTTGGTGAGGCACATAATGGAAATCCTCCAGGTAAAACGTGATCGGAAAGTTTTAGCAGTTCATGTGTATGTTATCATTGGAATGAATTCCTGATCTCTATTAACATTATTAAGCAGTGCACGAATGTACATATAAAACATTCCATGGCTGTAACCCATGATAATTTATCGATGCTGAAGGACCCTTAGATATCACCCGATGGATTGAGAAGATGGAATCTATCATGCTTATTTCTTGATGAAGCACTGTCTTGGTGGAATCCGCAAGTTCAAATTTTGGGTAAAGACGCTGCCTATGGTCTGACCTGGAATGAACTTAAGGAGATGCTCCTTAAAGAATACTGCCCGCATAGTGAAATTCAGAGAATCGAGACAGACTTCTGGAATCTAACCATGGAAGGCCTGGATGTCAGAACTTACACTTCTCATTTTAACGATTTGGCGAGGTTTGTTCCACGAATGGTTACTCCTGAATCTGAAAAGGTAGAACGGTATATCTGGGGATTGTCGCCACCAATTCGCAGTATGGTTGCATCCGTGAAACCCACCACCTTTCTAGAGGCTACTATAGTGGTAAACACTTTAGCCAATGACGCCGCACGCAAAGGTAGTCTTGATCAAAAGAAGGAAACCGGGAAGTCATCGGGCAAGGCCAAATCAGACGCGAAATTTGAACGGTCAGGGCATTTTAAGACTAAGACAGGAGTTACGAAGAAGCACAAACCCGAGAGCTCCAAGAAGACTCCCGAAGTTGGAAGTAGGAAGAAACGCAACTTGGAGAAAGCAAGCGTAACAAACCCTAAAGGGTCGGGAAAGGTCAAGGATGGCGATGGACAGGAAAGGTGCGCCAGATGTAGCCGAACCGGACATGTGACTTCCCGGTGTTATGCTAAGAGGGCATTGGATGGAGCTGCGCTTGAAGGATGCTTTACATGCGGTGAACAAGGACACTACAAGAGGGAATGCCCGAAATCGAAAGGACATAATGTCAAGAGTAATTCCGATGAAGCAAGTGCCAGAAAGGCAAGTGAGAGCCCTGCTACTTTTACTGGTATGTTTTGAATATAAAGCCAATCTATGTTCATACTTATAATACTAAAGCTGACTGAGTTTTGTTCGAGAAACTATGAACCATTGTTGTGTTCACCTACAGGTAAGCCAAGTATAAAGTGTCCGATAGAACTAATAGTTGGTAAATTGATAGAAACTAGCGAGGTTATTCGTAGTTATAGTAATTGGATAGGCGATTGTAGTTCTAGAGATTGGAGTCCTATCAGTGGAGCTGAGAAGCTTTGACGAAAATGCAAGAATGGATTCACCTTCCGGGGAAGAAGTAGGGACTATCGCTTGAAGAAGCTAGTTGGAATCTTTTGTCCTGATGACAATGGAAAGGCGGAAGTTGTTCGCGAGAATTAATAGAGCCGAGTGTTGAGTGTTGATAGTCGAGAGTGGTCAGTATTGTGAGGATGCTGAGTTGTTGAGAAAGGGCTATCCAGCATCTGCAGTAAACGTGATGGATGCGAAAACCGAATGTAGGAACGTCGGAGAGAGTTCTATCCAACGCAACTATCCAGAAATCTTCCTAAAAAGACTTACCTGGATCTTCCCTGTGAGATGGATCAAACCTCGAATCGATCTAACTCACGGTGTTGCGCCCAATTGCACAATCTTCATACAGAGTAAGCACTGCCTGAAGTGATGGAAATGATGAGATAGTTTTTAGAGCTTATGGACAAGGAATTCATTCGATCAAGTTTATCGCCATGAGATGCATCTGCCTTGGTGAAACCTTGATTTGAATCTCCTTGATGTAGAGTTACGAATGTTGGACCGTGGAAAGGGTGGAGAGTGTTGAGATGAGAGTTTAAGAATCGAGAACGTGTGTAATATAGACCTACAAGGATTCATCGGAAACTATGAGACTATATTCAATAGATTCGTTTTATTATTTTAATTAGTGCGAAAACAAAACCTGTGAAGTAAAAATTTCGGGGACGAAATTTCCTAAACAGGGGGTGACTGTGGCACCCGGCTTTTCAGGCCGTACCGTACAATTATAGCACGTGTTGTGAATAGGTAACCGGACTATATTTGACCGATTATGATGTTTACATGTGAAATTTAGTGTATTGGTAAAATTAAACTTTGATAAAAATTATGTTGGCAACGGTAAGATAAACGCTTATCGCGTAACGATTAACATGCGAAACGAACGTCGGTGATCAACCGGACAGTGTTAAAATCCTAAAAATAGTCTGTTATGATTAAAATAATACTTTTAATCCTATTTGTGAGGAAAAATAAATTAAAACGTTAAGAAACTCTATTTTTCGAGTTTAAGCGCGTACCACGCGATGCAGCGCGTGTACCGACAAAATACTGTCAACACAGCCCGTCAAGACGATTGAAAATCATTTTAGCAATAATTTGAAAAGTTTATTCTTATAGAATGACAAAAATAAATAAAAACACTTAAATTCCTATTTTTGCGATTTTTAACGAATACCGCGCAGCACAACGCGCATACTGCCAAATACCAACAACATGGCCAGTCGAGGCAACTAGTAATTATTTCAATAATAATTTTAAGTGATTATTTTTATAGAATGATCAAAATAAGTTAAAACACACTAAAACAGGATTAAAATGCTAGATAAAATACCAGGTAATCAGTAAAATACCTGTTTTTGAGCCAATATACATATAATATATGTATGTATAGGTGGAGTGTGAGAGGAGAATGAAAGGTGGCAGCCCTATGGCAGCCCACCTCCTTCAAATTTAGCCAATCTTGTGCCAAGTGTTTCCTTGGAAATGAGACGCATCATTTAAAAACATTCTTTCATGCATAATACTTCACATTTCAAGATCAAAAACTCCTCTCTCTCTCTTCTTGAACACCTACGGCCGAACACCCCCCATAAACACTTCCATTTCATTTTCAAAATCAAATCATGAAGAATCAAGGCCTTTACATGGTGATTTGAAGCTCATAAGGAGGTTTGGAGGTGATTTCAAGTTTATTCAAGCAAGAACAAGTCTCATATCTCCATCTTTTCTCAAAAACCCACTTTGAAAACTTGAAGGTATAAAATATTTCTTTAAACATTGTTCTTAATTCATATTGATAATAAAGTTAGTTAGAAGTTTCTCTTGATTCTTGAAATCTAAACATAAACTTGAAACTAACAAACACAAGAGTTTTGAATAAAATAAAAATGAATGTGTGCATGTATGTATATATGGCCGAAAATGATGTTGTGTATGTGTATATTGCATTTCAAATTTTTGATGAAAGATTTCTTGATTACTTGATTTCTTGAAAAATAAGATGATTAAAGTAAGTGTTAGTTGTCATACAAGAATATTTTAAAATGATATGTGTTATATTTTAAAAACATGATGTTAATATGTTCTAGAATAAAATTGGAACATAAATGATAATGATAAAATTATAGAAGTGCATTAGATGCAAAAATGTAAACATGCATGATTATATATGAACTTAAAAAGATGATTTGAACATGATATGGTAAAAATTGTCAAACCCCTTTCTAAGGCGGAAGCACGGGGTGTGATCCTGAAAGGTTCTCATTGCATACGAAAAGTAAACATACTACATGCTCGTAAAAATAACTCCAAATGCCAAAAACATTACATAACTAAAAACATAGGTTATGTTTAGAGTGTACGTCACAGCATGAAACATTGTCTAAAAAGTTTACATCAATATTTAAAAGACGAACATAAAGGTTTTGGTCCTTATATCACCACACGGAGTGGGACATAACAACCAAACCCAGCAAAACGGGCATAGGAGTCTTGACACAACATAGCTAACAACATAAACGACATCCAAGAGCAAGAGTAAGACCGCACGCACATCCACTTTAGTTACCTGAAATACATGTGAGTTTTGGAAAAATCGTCAACATAATGTTGGTGTGAATTCATGCAGTTTTTGTATTGAACGTTTGTTTACTTGAATGAAAACATGGTATGTAATTTGTATGAAACAAGTATTTCTATAAATGTAAGGAAATCGAGATCGCTAATGGTTTGCAAGGCCATTAACATGTGACACGACATAGGAAGCATCCAAACCATAGGCATTTTTAGCTGTCGAATCCACGACTATCGATTCACGACCAGAGACACAAAAGCACTGCTTGGTACTAGAGTGACCAAGAGTGTGGCTGCCTGAAACCCATTAGATCTAACCTTTTGTTCCGTGGTCTTGGTATGTAACTGATTAATGGTGTTTATGGCACCCTATTCGTGACATGATCTAAAGTATCATTCCTTAGTTTTTGTAATCAACATACCATAGCACATGTATTTTCCCCAAGTATAGAAAACAAGTAAAAGTTTAAAAGTGAGGACATGAACTCACAACTTTGCGTATCCTGCGCCGTAAACTTCACCGGTTGGTCCTATAGCGTCGTGACCTATACGTGTTTTATTAACGTTAGTCACTAGACTTGTATCGCACAAGTACAAGTCACCATCTTTTATGTATGTGTTCTTTGTTGTTAAAAATAATTTATATTTTTAACTATGTATCTTACTTATATTATTTTCCCAAAAATAAATATAAGTATCTAGTATTTCTCACCCGAGTTATATATTTTCGTCCAAAAATACATTTTAAGTTCATAACTTGTCCAAGTTACATAGTCCATTAAGAAATATATTTTCATAAATATATTTTCTTGTATTTGTCTATGCATGTTGTATGTGTATTTTGTATTTTTACTCCTTAGGAGTGTTTAGTGTATTTTCAAGTCCTAACACACTATTACATACAATACATATTACATACACTTAGCACAAAATTTGGTGATCAATAAATATATATATTTTCCTCAAAAATATACATACTTAATATCAATTTTTATCTTGAAGAAATCATCATTTCTTAACTTGAAATTTACACAAAAAATAGGGAAACGTTGGTAAATATTTTAGGTAAATTTTTTTAGAGAACAAGTTTCACCAAAACTTATATTTTATAAAAATTTTGACATGGTTTCCCCTAAAATTGGAGGTTTCCCATGTTTTCAAAACATGTGTTTATTTTCTTTTGAAAATCATCACAAGTAATCAACAATCAACCTTAAACAACCTACACTTACCAAGTGCCAAAACTATGCTATTTACATAATAATCATGAACTTGAACTTTCATAAAAACTTGTAGTAACTTGGTAGTGTGTTTAGTAGACTTAGTTACCCTACAAAATGTATTTACTTCTTTATAAACTTCATTCTTGAAAGATTTAGGTGTTTACAACTTGTAAACATGTTTTACAAAAATATTTCTTTATGACATCTTCTTATTTCACAAGTGTTTATACACTTGTTTTATCACCAAAAATAGTGTTTGTTTATGTAGAAACCAAGTCTATCTAAATCTTGTTATTTAACTTAGTTTCTTTGGAAAACTATTTTTGAAATCATTTAAGTTTATGTCTAATAATCATGTTATATGCTTCAATATTCACAAAATCATCCTCATACTTCAAGTTCATGAAGACATAAAGCATGATAATCTTGGTCTTTCACAAGATCACCACCTTAACTTACTAGATCATGCGTTTAATCACAATCTAGTAGGTTTCTTCTGATGTCTAACATCACTAACACAAATAATCAATCATCAAGAAGCAAATCAACACAAATCAACATGTATTCATATGTTAATAAGCTTATGTTTAAGATTTATGATCATGTTCTTTAGTGTTCTTCATGATTAACAATGTTCATCATCTTTTAACCAACAAAATATGAAGTAACAAGGGATCATAAGGGCCTTACTACTAGCTCTATGGCTAGGGATGAACCCAAGAGGTTGAAGATGACAAATGTGTTGGATAAAAGCAAATGGGAGAGGTCCTTCAAGATCCACAAGCTCCACACTTCTTAACTTGGCTTCTAACACCTTGTGATGCACTTGGAATGGATGATCAAAGTTGAATGAAGGTAGTGGTGTGGTGGAGGGTTTTGGCCGAGAGGGAGAGCAAGGAAGGGAGAAGGATGGTGAGTGTTTAGTGTGTGAGAGATAAGAGATTATGAACCTTCATACACTACTTATAACCATCTTAGTCTTTTATCCAAAGTGTATTGTGTTTCATTAGTACAACACAAGATCTATTAAGATATCAAATGAGATCTAATGGAATCAAAGGATATCACAAGTGGGGACCCACTTGTGACCGTTCATTGAAGGGGGGGGGGTCTTGGTTGGGGTTTAATGGTTAGTTAAGTTAAGTGATTAGATTTAAGTGTAATGTTTAGGTGTTATGCATATATGGTGTTATATAGTGTGTTAGGGTGTTCGGGGATCATAACTAGTTCAGAAACATTAAAACAATGCTTCTAGTATAATTTTGGTGTTTCGGGTAGTGTCCGGTTTTTCGGTTAGATACCGGTTCGTTAAAGTGTCAAACTATTCCGTTTAGTGATCTTTAAGTACCCTTTTGTGACACTTTAATTCCCGACACTTAGAAAGGCATTCAGGACCATTTAGTCATATTTTTACATGTTACTAACTCGTTACAATGCTGAATTTTTGCTGAAATATGCTGAAATATGTAAAATTCAGTATTTAAAGTGTGTTTCGGGTGCTTTTTAATGCATATTTTAGCTTCCGGAAAGTCTATATGTTAACCCTTGTATCCATACTTGGGTTTTAATGTATTGTAGACATTGGACCTACTCCTTGGTTCTAATTCCATTATCTGACTGCTTTCTACAGAGTTGCTGACACAGTGTGTCTTACCAGTGAGTTTACTAGTCTTTCTGACGCAACGCTAACAATAATGCATAAAGCAATATTTGAAGTATAAAACGTGCATGAATTCACAAGTATAGCATGAAATCAGATAATGTTGACATTTAGGCACATAATTGCAGATATTAAATAATAATTAAATTGTACGGAAATTACCGGTTTGGTGCGAGTTGTCACAGTCTCCCCCCGTTAAAAGAATTTCATCCCAAAATTCAGGCTGAGCTATCTCTCGCAGGAGTTCTCTTGAACAGGTGGGGGTACTTATCTTTAAACTGGTCTTCACGTTCCCACGTGTACTTGGGACCGTGCTTAGAGTTCCAACGTACTTTGACAAGTTTGACACTACTCCTCCGGGTCTTGTTGACTTTCTAGTCTGTAACCTCAATGGGTTGTTCTGTAAATTGGAGTGTGTCGTCAATATGCACTTCATCCGCAGGGATGATCACTGTTTCTTGGGTTGGACTCTTCTTGAGGTTGGACACATGAAACGTATCATGTGCTCTGTTAAGTTCTTTCGGTAATTCAAACTTATAAGCCACGGTACCAATTGTTTCCAAGATCTTGAATGGTCCGATGTATCGTGGATTCAGCTTTCCACGTTTTTTGAATCTTACTACGCCCTTCCAAGGTGAGACCTTCAACAAAACTTTGTCTCCTACGTCGAATTCTAAGGGTTTTCGTCTTCGATCAGCGTAGCTCTTTTGTCGATCTCGAGCCGCCTTAATGCGCTCTCAGATCTACATGATTTTGTCGGTTGTCTCCTGAACAACTTCAGGACCAACCATACGTTTGTCTCCAGCGTCTGCCCAACATAATGGCGAGCGGCACTTGCGACCATAGAGAGCTTCGAATGGTGCGGCTTTTATGCTCGTATGATAACTGTTATTGTAGGAAAACTCAACTAAAGGTAGATGAGTATCCCAGCTGCCGCCTAGGTCCATAACACATGCGCGAAGCATATCTTCTAGCGTTTGTATGGGTCGTTCGCTCTGGCCGTCTGTTTACGGATTGAAGGCCGTGCTTAGATCTAGTTGAGATCCAAAGCCTCCTGGAAGGATTTCCAGATCCTTGAGACAAAAAGTCCATCTCTGTCTGAAATAATTGAGATAGGCCATCCATGACGTGCCACGATTTCTTTCAAGTACAGCTCAGCAAGTTTTCCAGTGCTATCCTTCTCTCGGATCGGTAGGAAATGCGCAGACTTTGTTAACCGATCGACTATCACCCATATCATATCGGGCCCCCTAGGGGTCCTGGGTAATTTTGTTATGTAGTCCATTGATATTTGCTCCCACTTCCACATGGGTATCTCTGGTTGTTGCAGTAGGCCAGACGGTTTTTGATATTCAGCCTTAACCTTAGCACAGGTTAGGCACTTTCCAACATAGATAGCAACATCTCTTTTAAGCCTCGGCCAACAATAGTATTCCTTCAAGTCTTGATACATTTTGTCCGATCCTGGATGGATCGAGTATCTCGACTTGTGAGCTTCATTAAGGATGACTTCTCGAATACCGCCATAGTGCGGAACCCAAATGCGCCCCTTAAAGTATAAGGTTCCCTCTTTATTTGGCACCAAATTCTTCAGCATACCCCGGAGGTATTCAGCTCTATGATTTTCTCCCTTAAGGGCTTCTTGTTGTGCGTCATGAATGCGTGTTGTGAGGTTTGTCCAAATAGTCATTTCTAATGCTCGAACTCTTAGGTTCTTAACCCTTTCTTTTCGGCTTAACGCGTCTGCTACAATGTTTGCCTTTCCAGGATGGTACTTAATCTTACAGTCATAATCGTTCAGCAACTCAACCCATCATCGCTGATGCATGTTTAATTCCTTCTGATTAAATACGTGTTGTAGGCTTTTGTGATCTGTGAAGATTGTACATCGAGTACCATATAAATAGTGTCGCCAGATCTTCAAAGAGAATACCACCGCGCCTAGTTCCAAGTCGTGCGTGGTGTAATTCCTTTCATGCACCTTCAACTGTCTTGAAGCGTAAGCGATGACTTTTTGGCGTTGCATGAGTACACAACCCAACCTTGACGTGAAGCGTCGCAGTATACCACGAAGTCTTCAGTGCCTTCGGGTAAGGATAGTATCTGTCACACCCCGACCACATAAAACAACAAATCGTGGCGGAAACGTCGGGGAGTGTCGTAACAGAATCATTGTTTCACAACCATGGATTAAATAATTTCGTTTTATTGAATTATTGAACTCATTGTTTTATTACAAATCAGATAAATAAAAATATTATCTTTCAAGTTTTAAAGTCGCTAAGGCACCAGCCCATCCTATGTATAGCATGCATCAACAATCATCACATAACAGCACCTAAAACATGTGTAAAAATAGGTACGTCAGCATAAAAATGCCTGTGAGATACATAGGTTTTTGTGACACCTGGGTCACTACGACCATCAAACAAATACCAAGCCAATGAAATATTGTATTTCATACTTGGGATCTGTATAAATATGTGTATCTTTTGCACGTATAAATTCTTGTTCGATTTCGGGCTTTAAATCGCTTTCTGGAAGGTTATACACACGCTGATGTGTAAATATAACCAGTTTAATGCAACGAACACTCCGGAATAGTGAAATAGGCTTAACATACCTTAAATAACCTTTACATAACTTAGAAATAAGTTTTAAAGGCTTTGGTATGGCAAAAACAAGTTAATTTGCCTATAGGGACTAAACTTGGCTAACCCGAAGCTTTGTAATGATTAATTATGCTCACTAGAATGCACGATAAAAATTTCATAAAGTTTCGTTATCATACGAGAAAGTTATGATCAAATCCGTGTACAAGGGGTTAAAGCGTCAATGTTGAAAATTATGACTTTTCGGGTAATAACAAAGTGGCCAAGGACTTAACAAAGAAGGTATAAGTCTTGAAGCCCTTGTATGTAAATATGAAGGGGTCAAATTTCAAGAAATAAGTTTGATTGACCTTTCGAAGGACCAAGAGCCAGGGATGCAAACTGAAAAAGAAAATATTGCCCTGATAACATGCTTACGGACCGTAAAGGTCCACCCTTACGGTCCGTAAGGGAGGCCCAGATGCAGAAAAACGTTTTTCTCAGCTGTTAAAAGCCTTTAACCCCTCCAAAGGCCAAGGCCAAGTGTCAAACTCTTATGGTGGATGGCAAAATGAGTTACCACAACTTTCCAACAAGTGTACGGCTTAGATCGTGCCCCCTTTTCCAAGAAACGATCCTAACGGTGAACCGAAAACTATAAATACCCACCTTATGTTCACTCATTCCTCACAAGAATCTGATCTAATGTGCTCTAAGTTGAAACCTTTGTTTCATACCTGAGCTATTTTGATCTAGATTAGCATTCGGGGACCCTTCGTAAGTGTTCCTTCGTTCTTTTATTGCTTTTCGAGTCCGAAAGTCAAACTTTGTTTGACTTTCTGCATTGACCAGTTTATGGTCAATGCGAAGTTCGTTTGAACATCGAAATGTGAGTGTAATCACGATGGTTATAGTCCCTTCTGACTATACCTACTGATTACCACGTTATCTAGGCTCAGTGACGAGCCGTAGTTTCGGCCAGAATACGTATTCTTGCGTATTTTGTAACCAAACTACTTATGGGTATCAAAACCGTTTGTTTTGATACCAAACCTGTTTCTAAACTTAGTTAAGCATGTTTTAACATGCTTAGCTCGTCACTTTTAGTTTAGTGCTTGTATAGGGTCGTAAGGTAAGCGATCTAAACAATCGCTTATACTTTCGAACCCGACCCGTTTGGTCGATCATTAGGATCCGACCAAACACATTAGGTGACCATAGTATATAGGGAATAACCTTCCGAGGTTATACCTTATGGTCGCTTCGTTTAAGTAGTTGTATGATAGGTAGTTTATATGCCTTAGGTAAATTACCAAAATGCCCTTTTGACGCCAAAATTCATTTTAAGCATATGTAACATAAATTTTGGTATCTAAACTGTTTTGGTAACAATATTAGACATGTTAAGGCATATTTTACTTATCATAGGACTAGTTAGGCATTCCGAACGCGTTTCACGCGAACGACGCGTTAAAGTAGCATAAGCAACCTAAACGGGTCGTAACGGGTCATGAGCACTTAGGTTAGGTTTCATTTAGTATGTAGGCTTTGTTAAACCATATTACACGAGTCTCCATACTCGTTTGGTTTACGAACCCTCATTCTATCCGATCCTCCGATATAGGTTCGGTTTATTAACATAGTTACCTATATTAGGTGCCGTATGATTCCGTGATCTCTAGCATTGCTTGGTGGTTATCTTAGGACTTCTGAGCAATCTCAAGTGAGTACATAGACCCCTCTTTTACGGTTTTCCAAACGTTTTGGGGTGGAACACATGTGTCTACTTGTTACTTTCATGCTTTCCCATCATCTACCTGCTACGTTCATTAGTACATTATAGTACATGATTTCATTACATTTCATGCTATGTTTGCCCATTGTGTGCGTACTTAGTACATTGTTTTACATTACATTTTATGCTATGTATGCCCATTGTGTGCGTACTTAGTACATTGTTTTACATTACATTACATGTTATGTATGCCCATTGTGTGCGTACTTAGTACATTGCTTTACATTACATACTATGTATGCCCCTTTGTGTGTGTACTTAGTACATTGCCTTACATTACATGCTATGTATGCCCGTTGTGTGCGTACTTAGTACATTGTTTTACATTACATTACATGCTATGTATGCCCATTGTGTGCGTACTTAGTACATTGCTTTACATTACATGCTGTGTATGCCCATTGTGTGCGTGCTTAGTACATTTGTTACTCATCACATGCTTACATTTTTGGATACACATTACATGATTTACATCAGACATGAACATTTTACTTTGGTAGTTTGGTTTGAGTAAGTGATTAAGTAACGAGGCGTGTGTAATATGATACAAGCATGGTGGATACGCCGCTGGTACTTCCTATATATAAGTGTTTGTATGGTATTACATACCGTAGCATTATTTGAATCATTTCAATTTGAGACATATGACATTTTATACAAATAACATACTTTTCACAAGACATTGTTTTACAAACAATTTATCTTATACAAACTCATTCTACATGGTTATTCATTTAACCATACATTATTCTCTTATTTATACATATCATCTGATCTTATCGTTTTTCAAATGATTTACAAGACAAAGTAAATTACAAGGTTCATGACTAAACATTTTCTTAAACTTACAAGTCATGAATCCTATTTTCACAAAACCTATGTATCTCACAGGCATTTTTATGCAGACGTACCTATTTTCACATGTGTTTTCAGGAGATGATGCATAGGACTTATCAAGACATACTTAGGCGGACTTGTGCCTTAGTGACTTAAAACGAAACAAGAACTAGTTAATTTTTTATGTACTCTTTGTTTCTTGTTTAAAACAATGTAAACTCTCATGTTTGATTAATAAAACGGAACTTTAATTTTCCATGGTTGTGAAACATTAATTCTGTTACAACTCTCCCCGACGTTTCCGCCATGTTTCGTTGTCCTACGTGGTCGGGGTGTGACAGAAAAGATGGTATCAGAGCCAATGGTTATAGGGAATTAGGTTATTAGTAATACTTTGACCTAGTCTATAACCTTCTTAGGACCCTAACGCGAGTTTACTTGCGTTTAGTCATAAAATGATACCTTCACCTATCCTTAGGTGATAACCACAACGAGAACATAAATTTCAAAACCGCTTTGAAAATTAATCATCTGTTCTTGGATGATTGATTACTAGGTTGTGAACCCTCTATTACAAGGTTTTGAACCCCTTTGAATTTTCAAAATCTCGTCAAAGTTTTGGGTCCTAAATAGTGTGAACACGTGCAAACTGGAAGAGTGAATGCCTGTACCCTGAGTTTTCTGTCTAAGGCTAGAGTGTTCGTACAAGTCCACATAATCGGACCAGTCACTCTTACCTGGGAACTCTTGGGGTGAGTGTCCACTTATAGGCGAGCATGTCTTCGCGATACATTATGAGGATCTATTTGCTTTGATTCAGCCTTTGTGTGTCATTTGTTGGCTTCGTGGTTCAAACAAATGACCATCACCCATGATTTTTGGTCGGTGATTGCAACATCCTATTCTTACCCCATGCCATTCCATTTGTTTTCGCTCTTGTTTCCCCTTTTTAGAATGCCTCCACGACGTGAAAATCCGGTATCTATTGAGAGCTGGCAGCTGTCATTACACAGCAAATAACTGCTGCAATCCCGAACATCGTTGCCCAATGTAACCAAGCCCTCAACAACAATAATGCCCCCTGCAGCTTCAAGACATTCAACTCGGCTAAGCCATCAAAGTTTTCTGGGTCTCAAGGAGCGACTGCACTTCTGCAATGGTTCGAGAGTTTAGAGAGCACCTTCAGACATGTTCAATGTCCAAACGAGGGAAAGGTAGATTTTGCATCTAGTGTCTTTGAGAAACGAGCTTTGACATGGTGGAACGGTGTGATGAGAGATAGGGGTGCCGAAGTGGCACTGGCTCAAACGTGGGAAGAACTTCGAGCACTGATGATGAAGGAATTCTCTCCTCGTCACGAGATCAGGGCCTTAGAAAGGGAATTCGACGATCTTAAGCAAGACAGCGGCGAACATCGAGCATACACTGATCGATATGAGGAGCTGAGCCTGTTGTGTCCTTCCATGGTTACGCCTTTAGATAAGGCGATCGAAAAATACATTGATGGCCTCCCTGACTCAGTTCAGGACGTTGTTACTGGTAGTAACCCCACTACGGTTAGGCAGGCCATTGAGCTATCTGCAACCTTGACTGAATCTCAGATCAGGAAACGTAAGCATTTTCGAAAGGGTGACAAGAAACCGGTCGAGGAATCGAAACCAATCGAGGAATCAAAGACCATGGATGAACAGACTGGATCCCCTAAGAAGTCAAAGAAGCGAAAGGCTTCTCAGAACTTCGCCATGGTTAATCACAATGATCAAGCCATCCCCAACCAACCAGCTCAACCCCCTGCTAGGAAGCCATACAATGGAACTTCACCCTTGTGCAACCAATGTAACCTTCATCATCATGCTAGGGTGAAGTGCCGTGAATGCCAAATTTGTGGGCTTAAAGGTCACACAGCAAAGGTTTGCCGAGCTGCAGTTGCACCAAATCAAGCTGACAACAATCCTGCTCAAGCTCGCTTTCCACCAGGTTCTTGCTACAATTGTGGCGAGATGGGTCATTTCCGAAGAAATTGCCCAAAGCTTGCTAATGCTAATCCAGCACAGTGATGAGCATCTGACCGACTAGAAGACAACACCCTTTAGAAATAATCATGTCTTGTGTATTATTTTCTTTTGTTGTCAAGGTCCATGAAACAGTTGTTATCATTGTTTATAAATAAATCTTTTATTTACATTGCAATGTATTTATGAGGTTGTATGTATAAAGAACATATCCCTTACAATACCGACAATTAAGGAATCGTATTCCTTGAAAACCAAACTACCACCCAAATTTTTTTTCCATTTTATGATATCTTGCGTTTCCATGAAGTTCCTAAGTACTCGTTTCTCCTAAGGAAAACGAAGTACAAGGCGCAAGTTACAACACTAGACGAATACCCAAAGTACCACTATAAATCCTTAATAAGGTACCTAAGGGTATTTCCATAAATCCAAAAATTGATGTGTTCCTTAATTCGAATATTACGTTTCTTTGGAAACAAAAATCGAATTTTTGGAAGATCTTCCTATCTTTTTAGATAGGTCCCAGAGGACATTGAAGTCCATCTACTGGTTTCCATATCCATTTTCAATCGATAACAAGTTAATAACAAATTAATAACCAAGTTGAACAAGTATGTGATTATGTGCTTATGTGTTCCCTTTTATGTTTTTGGTGTAATCCAAGTTTTTGTTATCCAAATCCTCGTAGAATCTTCCATATCATTCGTATAAGGGATTCATAGTAGGATATCCAAAGGTACTATATTAAATCCTCAATGGGCTTTTACGTGATAGTAAAGACCCTTGGATTATATTGTACTATTCCATAATTAGACCCCTTGAGTGGTCTAGTTAAACAGATTGATCCAAAAATCTAGTTAGGAATATCATGTGATGATATAGCTGAAAGGACTCCTTGGTGGCCTAGTTAAAAAGATCATCTGTCGATCTAATTAAAAGGACCCTATGGTAGTCTAGTCACTCTCATCACAAGTTTGATATTCTTCCCCAAAACATAACAAAACAAACTGTGCGGACTGTGCAAGGAATTACGTAATTATGGATGCATACATAATTATGGAATTTAGTGCACAGAAACCACAGCAAGTTTTGTCGTGTATCTAGAGTTAACCCTATTCATTTTTGTTTCTGAAGAAATTGTGGAAAATGACTCATTCCGTTCATTTTCGTTTCTGAAGAAATTGTGGAAAATGACTCATTCCGTTCATTTTCGTTTCTGAAGAAATTGTGGAAAATGACTCATTCCGTTCATTTTCGTTTCTGAAGAAATTGTGGAAAATGACTCATTCCGTTCATTTTCGTTTCTGAAGAATACCCATTAAGGAAAATGACTCATTCCGTGCATTTTCGTTTCTGAAGAATACCCATTAAGGAAAATGACTCATTCCGTGCATTTTCGTTTCTAAAGGATACCCATTAAGGAAAATGACTCATTCTGTGCATTTTTCATTTCTGAAAATTTTCCATCGAAGGGAAATGAATATCCCTGATTTTTCCATCATTTCCCTTTCTGAAGAGTCTCCGTTAAGGAAATGACAGGATATTGCCTTGCATATCTTTGGTGGTTATTTGACACAAAGTCACAGATAGACTCCTACGAATAAATTTCGGGATGAAATTTCCTAAAGTAGGGGAGAGTGTGACACCTGGGTCACTGCGACCATCAAACAAATACCAAGCCAATGAAATATTGTATTTTATACTTGGGATCTGTATAAATATGTGTATCTTTTGCACGTATAAATTCTTGTTCGATTTCGGGCTTTAAATCGCTTTCTGGAAGGTTATACGCGCGCTGATGCGTAAATATAACCAGTTTAATGCAACGAACACTCCGGAATAGTGAAATAGGCTTAACATACCTTAAATAACCTTTACATAACTTAGAAATAAGTTTTCAAGGCTTTGGTATGGCAAAAACAAGTTAATTCGCCTACAGGGACTAAACTTGAATAACCCGAAGCTTTGTAACGATTAATTATGCTCACTAGAATGCACGATAAAAATTTCATAAAGTTTCGTTATCGTACGAGAAAGTTATGATCAAATCCGTGTACAAGGGGTTAAAGATTCAATGTTGAAAATTATGACTTTTCGGGTAATAACAAAGTGGCCAAGGACTTAACAAAGAAGGTATAAGTCTTGAAGCCCTTGTATGTAAATATGAAGGGGTCAAATTTCAAGAAATAAGTTTGATTGACCTTTCGAAGGACCAAGAGCCAGGGATGCAAACTGAAAAAGAAATATTGCCCTGATGACATGCTTACGGACCGTAAAGGTCCACGCTTACGGTCCTTAAGGGAGGACCAGATGCAGAAAAACGTTTTTCTCAGCTGTTAACAGCCTTTAACCCCTCCAAAGGCCAAGGCCAAGTGTCAAACTCTTATGGTGGATGGCAAAATGAATTACCACAACTTTCCAACAAGTGTACGGCTTAGATCGTGCCCCCTTTTCCAAGAAACGATCCTAACAGTGAACCGAAAACTATAAATACCCACCTTATGTTTGTTGGTGCATTCATTTGTCGTCTTCGTCTTATGTTGAGTCTCGGGTTCGATGCAAAGTTGTTCAAGCATGATGTCATGATGACGTCATCAAGATGACATCATCAATGACATCATCTCACTAAAAGACAAAATTGATTCGAAGATGTCATGAGGATTTCGCTTGAATGTCTTTTCATGTGAGGTTTCGCTTGGGAGTTTATGTGTTGGTTTCGCTTGAGTTGTCTGATGTATCTTCAAGCGAAACCTAACCTCTATATATAGTCTAGCATGTCATTTCATTTGTAACGTTTTCTGAAATTCCATACCGAGGTGCTGCCGGTGTGAGGACTGATTGTAAACGATAGTATATCAATATAATCAGTGTTAAAGTGATACGCAAGCTGTTTCGCAATCGGTTTCTTAGTTTCCGCCTCTGAAACTGATAAAATCTCTTCTGAACGACTCGTTCGGGTCGCAAACCGATCCTACAAGTGGTATCAGAGCTCAGGAGGAAGAGATTTCGCCAAAACAGCTCGTTTTTGTCACTTTTTCTGATTTTCTACACATTCTTTTCGAAAATCAAAACTTTTCACGGTTAAAAATGGCTCAAATACACATATCTTGTGAGTAATCATGTATTATTGAATCCTGAAAAGTTTCAGCATTAAAATCGGATTAAATCTTGTTCAATCGGACCAAAATCAGATCGTTTTGCTGACATCATCATGATTTCGCTTGAGATTAGTTGATAATTTCGCTTGAAAGTTCACAATATACAAAATTTCGCTTGAAACATGTATCGAGTATTGTGATTGATTTAGTGGTTCGAGGAGTGCATATGATACAGGTTTTATAATAAAAAGAATTGAGAATCGGTTCATTGAAAATTGAATTATGGAGTGTATTTGTGTCAGCCATATAGAGGTCTAATAGGATTGTAACATATAAATGAAAGTTGTTAAGTTGCATGTGTGATTGTCAGACATCTAAGTGATTTGCATGTGAAGTACTGATCAATTTTAAGTGAATATTCGGTCCAATCAGATTAAATCAATTGAAGTGTCGGCTTAAATTGAAAAGGGTAATCAGTGGTAAATGTGATCGGTCTTCTCAAAGTTTGATATATCTAGTTTTCGGCTACCTTGTTTAGTCAGAAGTCATGTGATGTATCTGATCCATTTATTAACAATTGTCAGACATTTCATAAGATTGCATGTGATGTTCTTCGATTGAATCAATTTGTTTACAAGATAATCTTGTGTGCATGTGATAGCCTTTAATTGAAAATTGTGATTGCATGTGATCATTATTAAAAGTTGTCGGCAATTTAAAAAAAAAACTTGGTCCAATCATCTTATCTTGTTACTTGTTGTTGTCGAGTTAGTGGATTTTGAGGACAAATTAATTTTGATCTGAATTGGAAATTGTCGTCGGCAAAATCAAATTTAAGTGTTTGAACAGGTTGTGTTTGAAAGATGGCAATGGTCTTTGATGAGAAGGAAAATTATGATCTTGTAAGGATAAATGATTGGTATCGAGGATATTTCAGTAGTTATTATCAAGGTTTGTCTAAAAATGTTTGGATTAACCGGTTCGAATGTTTTCTATGTAAGAAAGATGAGAAATTAGATGATTTGGAGAAGAGATTTGATTGTTTGATTGACCATTTGAAAGAAAACAAGATAATGATATCAGAAGCTGAAATGGTATCAAAGTTTGCTAATGGATTACCAGCTGAATGGGATGATTTTTTGGAAAATCTAAGAAAGAATTATAGTTTTTCAAAATTATCTTTAAGTAAATTCATCAGTAAACTTACAACACATAGATACGATAATGAAGAGAAAAAGAAAGAATTGCTGAATAAGATAGAAAATAATTTGAAAAAATTAAGTTTGGATGTGGTTGTTGAACTGAACAAAAGAGTCTGTGTGTGTCTTAGTGCAAAAGATGTTATGAAATACGATATGAACAGGGGTTGTTATATTGATGAGAATATGAATCCTCTTGACTTCGTTAAAATCTTTTGTGCAGGAACATACAAGATGGAGACAGAGCAAGTTCAAAAGAATGAAGAATCTGTGAAGATTGAATCCTCAAGTTCTGACTCAGGTTGCTCTAAATGTGACAACTTTAAGGCTGATAATGACAAACTTTTGAAGGATGCGGAAAGTTTGACATTGGAAATCAAGAAGTTGAAAGATGAGAAGCAATTTGATGATAAATAGATTCTTGTTTTGCAGGAAAATTTTGAGAAGTCGAAATCTGAAAATGTCAAACTGTTGAGTGGTTTGGACAGTTTGACATTAGAAAAAAAAATTTTGATAGAAAAAGAAAAAGATTTTGAAAATGAAAAATCGAAGATTGAAAAAGTTTTTCAAAGTCAAATAAAAATTTTAGAAGATGAGAGAGATATGTTTGGTAAAAACAATCTTGAAAAACAAATTGAAATCAATTCTCATCTTGAAAATATTATTCGACTTGAGAAAGAGGCAGAATGTGCTCAACAGAAAATCAATGAATGGGAAGAAAAGTTGAAGGTTTTTGTGAATACTTCAACTATTCCTTGCCCAAAACCTTTAAATTCTGTTCCAATAAGTGACGGTGTCACAAACTATGACAAAGTCATAGTTGAAGATTGCGATGAGAAATCTGATGTTGAAAATGAAAAATTGTCGAAAAAGAATTTATTTTTGAAGTTAAAAGAAAAGTTTCAAGAAACTGTTCCACAATCAACTGAAAAGGGAGAATGCTCTAAGCAAAAACCTTTGAAGAAGATAGTGGAACAAAAACAAAAAGAGAAAATTTTGAAAAATGTTCAAAAAGATAATAAATGCTCATCAGATCGATCATTCAATCGCAATGAAAAATTACAAAAATCGAAAAATGAAAACTCTAAAATTGTTGGTAATAAGTGGTGCAGGTCGGACCACAGTGCTTCAAAGCCAAATCCAGCTTACAAGAGGAGAGATGGATATCACCAAGCCAAACAGTGCTTTGATTTGAGCATTTGGGCTGAAAATGGTGATTGGTACGATAACAGAGTGTGTTACCGATGTGGTTATCAAGGACACATTGCTGTTAACTGCCATAATTGGAATTATGAGACGAGAAGATGCTTTAACTGCAATATCAAAGGTCACATTGTCAGAGATTGCCCAAGGAGATCAAATGAAAGATTGAAGGTTAATTCTCAGAAGATGGCAAAGAAATCAGTCAATGTCAAGCCCAAAGAACAGAAGATTCAAGAACCTAAAGTTCAAGAAACGAAAGTGAAGCTTTCTCAGGGGCAGAAAGACAGACTGAGGAAGAAGAGAAAGAAGGCTAGAGAGTATCTAGAGAAGATTTTGTCCTCGGGTTCATCTGTTGGTAAAAATAAGAGTTATGATGAATCGACTTCCTCGATGGCAAAGTCAAGCAAGACGAATTCATCGGATACAAATCTGAGGACGAAAGAAGAAAAGAAGAAGAAGAAAATGGTCGGCGATGAATCTGACGTGTCGAAGTCAGACAAGCCACCTTCAGGCGATGAATCTGATAGGTCAAAGTCAGACAAGCCATGTGCAGGCAATGATTCTGGTTCGTCAAAGCCAGAGGAGCCATTGGTTGAGGTAAAATTAGAGAATTCAGGTTTAACAATGGATGATGAAAATTTTCCACCATTGTTGAACAAGAATTCAAAATCACCCAAGGACCGTCAGGCTTGGGTGAATCTGTTTAAATGAAAAACCTGACTTGCCGGAGATCCCAAGTTGGTAATCGTGGATCATGAATCGGCATCATTCTTTATCATGTTTGTATAATGTGTTTTTGAGAAGTTTTGCAGGACTTGCCGGAACTCCCAGGTTTGTAAGCGAGGAGTAGGAATCGGCACCTTGAGAATTCAACCAACAGATGGTAAATTGGTTGAAAAGCAGGTTTAAGTTGTATGTTTGTGATTTTTACAAGTGGTTCAGAATTTGGATCAGATTGATCTTATATGTGGTAAATCAGGGACATTAAGTTGTATCTGATTTTCTACAAATGGTTGAAAAACAATGTGATGATTTGATCCCCAATTTTACAAGTGGTAAAATCAACAAAACTTATTTTCCGGAAAAACCATTTTGATTAAAACAAACTTAAGTGTTTTGAGATCACAATGGGAAAATAGTTTGTTGTGAGGAGGAGTTCTGATTGTTTATGCCAAGTGGATGGCGAATTGAAGTGATTCGATATCAGTTGTCATGTTACTTGTACAATTTGTTTTCAAATTTCCTAAAATGTGTTTGCATTTTAGGGGGAGTAAATTTTTAGAAAATCCAAAAACATTTGAAAATTTGAAAAAGCCAAAAACATGATAAAATGAAAAATGAGTTTTTGTTGCATATAAGAGGAAATGATAGTACATCAGTGGACTGTCAAAACATGCTAAAGAAATGGAAAGTTAAAATGTGATAAACGGTCTCACTGATGATGTGCCAGTAGGTTTTTGCACATTTAGTAGATTGTGACGAGATATAAACATAAATTTCAAACTTACTCATATCGTGGGGAAACATCTCTCGGATATATGGGTAACCCCCGAAATCTCGTTTGAAAGGTCTCATATTCTGATATACTAGGTTTTTATGCTCAATGATGTCTGGGGTATTATTCCGGGACTTCTGCTGAACGATGGTTCTGACCTAGTCCTTGGATAATACTTTCCGCAAATGCTTGAAACATAGTATAAACCCTCAGCATGCTGATGAAACAATAAAATTGATAGTCGCTGCTGTTGTAGCTAAAAAGATCCTCTAAAGGAGACATACCGAAAAGTCGAAGCTGATATCTCTCTGCGTATACGGAAGTATCGACCTGAGATCCCTCAGCCCTCGCATTACCTAATTTATATACAGATATCATTGGTGTCATAATTACCTGTAAGACTGAATATTGGTATCTGGATACGGGAGTATATTCTGAGGTGGGACACGCGATTGAGTTTAAGTTCTTAAAACATTAATATCGTATCTCGGATCAGTTGAACTTTGTGTGAAAATTTAAGTGGACAAACATACTGACAATCTAAGTGAATCGTTTAGAACTTAAAATGTAATGAAGCTTAACGGTGTTGGTGATTTGTCTCATAAACTGATATGATCTTCTTGCACGAACTCACAAAAATATTGTATGTAAATATTTCTTTACTGCATTTCATATTTTTGAAAAATCCAAAAAGATTTTCGACAACTGATGTTGAAGAGCTAATATTCAAAATTCCGAGTGCTGAACAGGATGAACAGGTTTGGGAGTGTGAGTTTAACAGAAGAAATTCGTTTTGAGAAAGAAAAATTGAGATTAGTTAATCAGGGTCATTAATTTGAACTTGGTGTAACTATTTCTAGTAAGTTTTTCTTTTTGGTTTAAGTAAAAACTTATGTTTTGGTAAGAAGTGTGCAGGAAATGAGCTTAAACAGAATTAAAGCCAGGGATTGATTTCAAGGTGATAGCTAATTCCAGACAGCGATCACATCATGATGAGAGGGGGAGTCTGACGAGGTTAGAGCCAAAGAGAAGATCCTGGTATATGTGAAGAAAGTGAACAGACTGATAAAGACTGAAGATTGAGAATACTCGACATTTAAGACTCGTCAACATCTGAGGGGGAGTCTGTTGGTGCATTCATCTGTCGTCTTCGTCTTATGTTGAGTCTCGGGTTCGATGCGAAGTTGTTAAAGCATGATGTCATGATGACGTCATCAAGATGACATCATCAATGACATCATCTCACTAAAAGACAAAATTGATTCGAAGATGTCATGAGGATTTCGCTTGAATGTCTTTTCATGTGAGGTTTCGCTTGGGAGTTTATGTGTTGGTTTCGCTTGAGTTGTCTGATGTATCTTCAAGCGAAACCTAACCTCTATATATAGTCTAGCATGTCATTTCATTTGTAACATTTTCTAAAATTCCATACCGAGGTGCTGCCGGTGTGAGGACTGATTGTAAACGATAGTATATCAATATAATCAGTGTTAAAGTGATACGCAAGCTGTTTCGCAATCGGTTTCTTAGTTTCCGCCTCTGAAACTGATAAAATCTCTTCTGAACGACTCGTTCGGGTCGCAAACCGATCCTACAATGTTCACTCACTCCTCACAAGAATCTGATCTAATGTGCTCTAAGTTGAAACCTTTGTTTCATACCTGAGCTATTTTGATCTAGATTAGCATTCGGGGACCCTTCGTAAGTGTTCCTTCGTTCTTTTATTGCTTTTCGAGTCCGAAAGTCAAACTTTGTTTGACTTTCTGCATTGACCAGTTTATGGTCAATGCGAAGTTCGTTTGAACTTCGCAACGTGAGCGTAATCACGATGGTTATAGTCCCTTGTGACTATACCTACTGATTACCACGTTATCTAGGCTCAGTGACGAGCCGTAGTTTCGGCCAGAATACGTATTCTTGCGTATTTTGTAACCAAACTACTTATGGTATCAAAACCGTTTGTGTTGATACCAAACCTGTTTCTAAACTTAGTTAAGCATGTTTTAACATGCTTAGCTCGTCACTTTTAGTTTAGTGCTTGTATAGGGTCGTAAGGTAAGCGATCTAAACAATCGCTTATACTTTCGAACCCGACCCGTTTGGTCGATCATTAGGATCCGACCAAACACATTAGGTGACCATAGTATATAGGGAATAACCTTCTGAGGTTATACCTTATGGTCGCTTCGTTTAAGTAGTTGTATGATAGGTAGTTTATATGCCTTAGGTAAATTACCAAAATGCCCTTTTGACGCCAAAATTCATTTTAAGCATATGTAACATAAATTTTGGTATCTAAACTGATTTGGTAACAATATTAGACATGTTAAGGCATATTTTACTTATCATAGGACTAGTTAGGCATTCCGAACGCGTTTCACGCGAACGACGCGTTAAAGTAGCATAAGCTACCTAAACAGGTCGTAACGGGTCATGAGCACTTAGGTTAGGTTTCATTTAGTATGTAGGCTATGTTAAACCATATTACACGAGTCTCCATACTCGTTTGGTTTACGAACCCTCATTCTATCCGATCCTCCGATATAGGTCCGGTTTATTAACATAGTTACCTATATTAGGTGCCGTATGATTCCGTGATCTCTAGCATTGCTTGGTGGTTATCTTAGGACTTCTGAGAAATCTCAAGTGAGTACATAGACCCCTCTTTTACGGTTTTCCAAATGTTTTGGGGTGGAACACGTGTGTCTACTTGTTACTTTCATGCTTTCCCATCATATACCTGCTACGTTCATTAGTACATTATAGTACATGATTTCATTACATTTCATGCTATGTATGCCCATTGTGTGTGTACTTAGTACATTGTTTTACATTACATTACATGCTATGTATGCCCATTGTGTGCGTACTTAGTACATTGCTTTACATTACATACTATGTATGCCCCTTTGTGTGCGTACTTAGTACATTGCCTTACATTACATGCTATGTATGCCCATTGTGTGCGTACTTCGTACATTGTTTTACATTACATTACATGCTATGTATGCCCATTGTGTGCGTACTTAGTACATTGCTTTACATTACATGCTGTGTATGCCCATTGTGTGCGTGCTTAGTACATTTGTTACTCATCACATGCTTACATTTTTGGATACACATTACATGATTTACATCAGACATGAACATTTTACTTTGGTAGTTTGGTTTGAGTAAGTGATTAAGTAACGAGGCGTGTGTAATATGATACAAGCATGGTGGATACGCCGCTGGTACTTCCTATATATAAGTGTTTGTATGGTATTACATACCGTATCGTTATTTGAATCATTTCAATTTGAGATATATGACATTTTATACAAATAACATACTTTTCACAAGACATTGTTTTACAAACAACTTATCTTATACAAACTCATTCTACATGGTTATTCATTTAACCATACATTATTCTCTTATTTATACATATCATCTGATCTTATCGTTTTTCAAATGATATATAAGACAAAGTAAATTACAAGGTTCATGACTAAACATTTTCTTAAACTTACAAGTCATGAATCCTATTTTCACAAAACCTATGTATCTCACAGGCATTTTTATGCTGACGTACCTATTTTCACATGTGTTTTCAGGAGATGATGCATAGGACTTATCAAGACATACTTAGGCGGACTTGTGCCTTAGTGACTTAAAACGAAACAAGAACTAGTTAATTTTTTATGTACTCTTTGTTTCTTGTTTAAAACAATGTAAACTCTCATGTTTGATTAATAAAACCAAACTTTAATTTTCCATGGTTGTGAAACATTAATTCTGTTACAACACTCCCCGACGTTTCCGCCATGTTTCGTTGTCCTACGTGGTCGGGGTGTGACAGTTTTATTATAATAGGTTTCATGACTTGTAAATTTAGAGAAAATGTTTAATCAAAAATAGTCATGAATCTTAAAAGATTTTCTTTTATAAATCATACTAAAATTTATAAGAAGTCAGATAATATAACAGAATAATGTATAGGAAAATAAATAATTAAGTAAAATGAGTTTGTATAAAATATGTTTTGATAAAAACGTTTGTAGTATACATAAAAATATACTTTGGTTTTAAGAAAGTCGAATAAGTAATATATTAAAATATATTTCAGTTCCAAAATAATTAAACAGATAGTATATTAAATATACTTTAATCGTTAAAATAATAGTTTTCAGTAGTATATCAAAAGTATACTTTGGTTTTATTAGTAACATATTAAACTATGCTTTGGTTTTATAAATAACATATTAAACTATGTTTTGGTTTTATAAATAACTTATTAAACTATGTTTTGGTTTTATAAAATAACATATTAAACTATGTTTTAATAATTAACAAAATATATGTTGGTTTTGTACAATATCACATATGAGAGCATATCAAACTATACTTTTGGGAGTATAACAAAATATACAATAAAAATGTGATTTAAGAATTCAACCAAATCTTAGTGCATCAAACTACACCAATTGAGACTATAGAAATACCACAAAGGCAATCTCTATTTGGATAAAAAAATATCGGTTTCTGACATTCAATGACAACAGGAATGGGGTGTCTAATCCTATAGCGCTATATCATACTACCAATTGGTTAGTGAACATAAAATAAGTACTATCCAACAATTAATTTTATAATCTTTGGAAAAATTAGTGTTTAAACCATAAATAATCATTCAGTTTGTCAAAAGATAAGTACTAATACGTATAATAAATTTATACTTTGAAATCATGTACATAACAAATAGGTACACATGTTTCACCCCAAAACATTTGAAAACAGTAAAAGAGGGGACTATGTACTCACTTGAGAGTGCTTAGAAGTCTTGAACAACTACCAAGCCAGCTAGAGGGATCACGGAATCAAACGGCACCTAATATAAGTAACTAAGTAAATAAACCGGACCTAAATCGGAAGATTAGAAAGAATGAGGTTTCGTAAACCAAATTAGCATGGGAACTCATATGATATGGTTTAACAAAGCCTACATACTAAAATGAAACCTAACCTAAGTGCTTACGACCCATTTCGACCCGTTTAGGTAGCTTACGCTACTTTAACGCGTCGTTCGCGTAAAACGCTTTCGGAATGCCTAACTAGTCCTATGACAAGTATTATATGCCTAAACATGTTTAATTATGTTGCATAATCAGTTAAATGACAAAAGTTTAGGTTACATGTGCTTAAATATCGATTATGCATAAAAATGGCATTTTGGTCATTTTCCTAAGGCATATAAACTAGCTATCATACAACTAACTAAACGAAGTGACCATAAGGTATAACCTCGGAAGGTTATTCCCTATGCAACTATGGTCACCTAATGTGCTTGGTCGGATCCTAATGATCTACCAAACGGGTCAGGTTCGAAAGTCTAAGCGGTTGTTTAGACCGCTTACGTTACGACCCTATATAAGCGCTAAACCTAAAGTGATAACTTAAACATGTTAAAACATGTTTAACAAGGTTTGAAAACAAGTTAGATATCAAAACAAACGGTTTTGATACCCAATAATAGTTTGGTTGCAAAATACGCATGAATACGCATTTTGGCCGAAACTACGACTCGTCACTACGCCTAATCAACGTGGTAATCAGTAGGTATAGTCACACAGGACTATAACCATCGTGATTACGCTCACGTCGCGAAGTTAAAACGAACTTTGTGTTGACCATAACTTGGTCAAAGCAGAAAGTCAAACACTGTTTAACTTTCGTGCTAAAAACGCATAAAAACACGAAAGAATACTTACAAAGGGTCCACGCTAGGAAGTTGATCCAAGTTTGCTCAGGTATGAAGTGTTTAAACCTCAACTTATAGCAAAATGAATCAAGTGTGAGTTGAAGTGAATGAAATCATGGGTATTTATAGATTTTGGAGAACCGTTAGGATCGTTCCTCGCAAAACGTGCCTTGATCTAGACTTTGCATGTAGGCACATGGTTTTCAAAACCATGGGAATACTTAAAACCATCAAATTCCAGCCCATAGAGTGCAAAACCTTGGGTGAAAACCATCAAATCCTCAAAAATAGACCAAGTTCAATGTATCTGCCAGAAATTTCAAAAATGGTCCCTATACTTGTAAAACTTGATTTTTTGGCACTTTTAAGCCCTGTTAACCCCATTTCAAGTCTCTAAAATAAAGTTAAAGTATAGAGAACTTGAAATGTGCTAAAAAATATCTCAGATGTCGGTTCGTTTGGTCGTACGGTTGCGTTGTTCGGTTAATTACGACGGAAATCGTAACGAACGCAAAAACGATCCAAATTACACGACGAATGGAATTTATCATGCCAAACACTAAAATAAAGTATTTTAATGATTACATAAATTTTTGGATGTCCGGGTATATTCAGAACGTAAGATATGCACGAAAATGCAAACTTATGCACTTTTGACGCTTTTAGTGTCTATTAATCAAATAAGTTTATTTTAGCATACCGAACCCCTCAAAGCCTATTTCTAAGCTATGTAAAGGATATTTAGGGTATGTTTAACTTATGATCAACTTCTGGAATGTTTGTTAAAGTACGAATCGGCATACTTTCGCAGTTTGTCGAAATTAGTCCCTATAAGCGAATAAACATGATTTCGACACACCAAACCATCCGAAACTTATTTCTAAGTTATGTAAAGGTTATTTAAGGTATGTTAAGCCTATGTCACTGTTCTGGAGTGTTTGTTGCATTAAACTGATTATATTTATGCATCAGATCGCATATAATCTTCCAGAAAGCGATTTAAAGCTCGAAATCGAACAAGAATTGATATGTGCAAACGATATACATATTTATACAAATTCCAAGTATGAAATACAATATTTCATTGGTTTGGTATTCGTATGATGGTTGAAGTGACACAGGTGTCACAATCTCCCCTACTTTAGGAAATTTCGTCCGGAAATTTAATTTTAGAGGAAACTTGTGAAGACAACTGTGATGGTTTCGCTTTCGAATGAATCCCTCGAACCCTAAGTAAAACTCTGGGCCATGTTTGGATTCTTAGAGAAATTTTCAACCGTCAAAGCGAAGTCCTTGTAGTAACAAAACATGGAGTTTCGAACTACGGACAGAAGAACGTTTCTTATGAAGATTATCATAGGAAACTTGTGTGTGCTCGAAAACAGAGTTGGAGATTGTAAAATAACAGTGGTCAAGGTTCAGGACTTCTAGTAACTTAAATAATGTTACGTTCGCAATGTAATAAGGAAGACTTATATATAGGAAGTACCAGCGACGTATCCACCATCCCCTTTCTACATTGTTCCCGTTTCGTTATTCAAATCACTAAAGGTCTTAACACATGACAAAACTTGTTGTGGTTTCTGTGCATTGAATTCCATAATTATGTATGCATCCATAATTACGTAATTCCTTGCACAGTCTGCACAGTTCATTTCATAATGCGTAGGGAAAATCAATCGAATAAATATGAAGTGATTAGACTAGACCACCAAAGGATCTTTTTAACTAGATCAATGAACGATCTTTTTAACTAGATCAACACATGATCTTCTTAACTAGACCGTCGTACGATCTCCTTAAATAGACCACTTAAGGGATCTTTTCAATTATATCATCACATGATATTCCTATCCAGATTTTTAAATCAATCTGTTTAACTAGACCACTCAAGGGGTCCAATTATAGAATAGTACTTCATAACCCAAGGGACTTAACTACAACGTAGAAGTCCATTAAAGAATTAAGATAGTACCTTTGGATATCCTACTATGAATCCCTTATACGAAGATATGGAAAATTCTACGGGGATTTGGATATTGAAAATTCGGATCACACAAAAACATAAATAAAACTCAAAACATATAAGAAAACATATAAGCACAAAATCACATAATTTGTTTAACTTGATCTTTAATTTGTTATCTTTGGACACGGGTATTTTAAAGCCCACCAGGAATCCAATCCGTGGATTTCATTTGGCACTTTAAACACCTTCAAGAATCTAACTATGGAGATAGAACGATCTTAATAGGAATTCGGCTTTGTCCTTATTGAATTGTAATATACGTATTAAGGCATACAAATAATTCAATTAAGGGCTCCGATTTGAGCGATATTTATCCACAAGGATCTAATTAGAAAGATCCTATTTTGGATTTTAGAATTGTGTAACGAGAGGTGTTTCGACACCCTGCACTAGACGTGCTTAAGTCGATACACAAGGTAGATAGTTTATGAGGTTGAGGTACTAGATATGCCAAGGCGACATATGAAGCAGAATTTGGAGGTTGAGCAGCGGCAGGATTTGCAACAGCTTTGCTTTGGACAGCAAAGCGGCACATGTTGACCAAATGTCCCCATCGTCCACAGTGGGTACATTTGAAACAGGGTATTTAATTCGGATGATGAAGGTTGCGTTGATTGCACCCAGGAGCAGTTCCCTTGTACGGCTTCATCCCTGAGGCGAGTCATGGTGATAGCTAAAACAACGGTCCTCTGGAGTTCGACGCCTATTTGTTGGGCAATTGAAGCACCTGGTTCGGATACTTGAGTGTTGTTGCGATGAAGAGGCATCATGAAGAAATTGAAAGACATGGGAGGAAACATGGGTAATGAAAACATAATGACAATGCATAAAAATTGCGATCATTTGTTTGTTACCTAATGCAAACAAATGGGATGGTGATTAATCAAAGTGAGTGGGTCATATTAATGTATCGCGAAGACAAGCTTTAGCCTATAAGTAGACACTCACCCCAAGAGTTCCCAGGTAAGAGTGACTGGTCCGATTATGTGGATTTGTACGAACACTCTAGCCTTAGACAGAAAGCTCAGAGTACAGGCATCCACCCTTCCAGATTGCACGTGTTAACATTATAAGACCCAAACTTTGACGAGATTTTGAAAACTTAGAGGGTTCAAAACCTAGTAATAAATCATCCTAGAACCGATGATTGGTTTTCAAAGCGGATTCAAAATTTGTGTTCTTATTGTGGTTGTCACCTAAGGATAAGTGACGGTATTGTTTTAAAACTAAACACAAGAAAACTTGTGTTAGGGTCCTAGGAAGGTTATAGTCTAGGTCAAAGCATTACTAATAACCAAATTCCCTATAACCATTGGCTCTGATACCAACTTTTCTGTCACACCCCGACCACGTAAAACAACAAATCATGGCGGAAACGTCGGGGAGTGTCGTAACAGAATCATTGTTTCACAACCATGGATTAAATAATTTCATTTTATTGAATTATTGAACTCATTGTTTTATTACAAATCAGATAAATACAAATATTATCTTTCAAGTTTTAAAGTCGCTAAGGCACGAGCCCATCCTATGTATAGCATGCATCAACAATCATCACATAACGGCACCTGAAACATGTGTAAAAATAGGTACATCAGCATAAAAATGCCTGTGAGATACATAGGTTTTATTATAATAGGTTTCATGACTTGTAAATTTAGAGAAAAATGTTTAATCAAAAATAGTCATGAACCTTAAAATATTTTCTTATATAAATCATACTAAAATTTATAAGAAGTCAGATAATATAACAGAATAATGTATAGGCAAATAAATAATTAAGTAAAATGAGTTTGTATAAAATATGTTTTGATAAAAAGGTTTGTAGTAAACATAAAAATATACTTTGGTTTTAAGAAAGTCGAATAAGTAATATATTAAAATATATTTCAGTTCCAAAATAATTAAACAGATAGTATATTAAATAAACTTTAGTCGTTAAAATAATAGTTTTTAGTAGTATATCAAAAGTATACTTTGGTTTTATTATTAACATATTAAACTATGCTTTGGTTTTATAAATAACATATTAAACTATGTTTTGGTTTTATTAAATATCATAATAAACTATGTTTTGGTTTTATAAATAACATATTAAAATATGTTTTGGTTTTATAAAATAACATATTAAACTATGTTTTAGTAATTAACAAAATATATGTTGGTTTTGTACAATATCACATATGAGAGCATATCAAACTATACTTTTGGGAGTATAACAAAATACACAATAAAAATGTGAGTTAAGAATTCAACCAAACCTTAGTGCATCAAACTACACCAATTGAGACTATAGAAATACCACAAAGGCAATCTCTATTTGGATAAAAAAAATATCGGTTTCTGACCTTCCATGACAACAGGAATGGGGTGTCTAATCCTATAGCGCTATATCATACTACCAATCGGTTGGTGAACATAAAATAAGTACTATCCAACAATTATTTTTATAATCTTTGGAAAAATTAGTGTTTAAACCATAAATAATCATTCAGTTTGTCAAAAGATAAGTACTAATACGTATAATAAATTTATACTTTGAAATCATGTACATAACAAATAGGTACACATGTTTCACCCCAAAACATTTGAAAACAGTAAAAGAGGGGACTATGTACTCACTTGAGAGTGCTTAGAAGTCTTGAACAATTACCAAGCCAGCTAGAGGGATCACGGAATCAAACGGCACCTAATATAGGTAACTAAGTAAATAAACCGGACCTAAATTGGAAGATCGGATAGAATGAGGTTTCGTAAACCAAATGAGTGTGGGAACTCATATGATACGGTTTAACAAAGCCTACATACTAAAACGAAACCTAACCTAAGTGCTTACGACCCATTTCGACCCGTTTAGGTAGCTTACGCTACTTTAACGCGTCGTTCGCGTAAAACGCGTTCGGAACTCCTAACTAGTCCTATGACAAGTATTATATGCCTAAACATGTTTAATTATGTTGCATAATAGTTAAATGACAAAAGTTGGGTTACATATGCTTAAATATCAATTATGCATAAAAATGGCATTTTGGTCATTTTCCTAAGGCATATAAACTACCTATCATACAACTAACTAAACGAAGTGACCATAAGGTATAATGTGACAACCCTTACTCTCATTGTCGAGAGAAGGGTATTTTAGTAATTTTTGTATTTATTATTTAGTGAACCGCGACGAGAGGAACGAACCCTTTAACTGATAAGCCGTGTCAAACGTAAACAATTTAACAGACACAACTAAGCGTTAGATGGACACGGCAACTAACGGGTTTGTGCACACGAGCCCAAGCCCAACCCAAGCCCCTACACACTAAACCCTACGTATTTAAATATCTTTTCCTCATCATTCCTCTAATAAAAAAAATGTAACCCTACACATGCTTACAACAGCCGCACTACGTCTCTTCTTCCCCTCTCTAATGTTGGTCGCCGGAGACGGAAATTCCGGTGCTGTTTACCGGTCGGCCCCATCTGAAACCCTTGTGAAACCTCTTCCCATCCTCCTTTGACCTCGTAATGTACACACCCCAATGACCGCAGAGGAAAAACATCTAGTGAGAGAGAGTGCAGGCAATTGAGAGTGAATAGCAGAGAGAGAACAGAGGATGAAAACGGTGACCGGCCACCACTTCTTGTGGTGGGTTCACGGCTGCGAACCAAGTCTCGTCGGATTCTGGCGACACGACAGCAGAGATACGACGATGCGCTTGTTCCGGTGACCGACGACGAGTTCCGGCAGCGGTGGTGACGAACACAGCCTACGGCCATGGTGAGACGGCTGTGATTGGTTTGAGTTTTGGTACAGGATCGGTTGAGGTTCAAGTTGACTTTGGTTTGGAGGTTCCAAGGAGTTCAGGTTCCAAATGCAGCAGGTTCGGGCCTCGGGTCGCACACACAACCGCTCATTCTTAACCTACGGGATTGTTTTGAGCAACTTGAACACGTAACTAGTCAAACCGAGCAAACCAAGGTGAGTTCACACTTTTCACAAGGCATGGTATTCCCAGGGGTTGGGAATGGGTAAAGAATTGAAACTGAAACTGCGTGATCTCCTCGTTTGGAACACGTACACACCCTCTTCATTGAAGGGTGACAACATATGATAAGGAAATAATTTGGAACCTACGTAATCTCCTGGTTTGGGGATTTCGTACACACCCTCTTTATTGAAGGGTGACAACACGGATACTAGACCAAAACTTTTATCATGAAGTCCCTCCTTTTATATCGACTTAATCGCCGGGCCAATGGCGAGCGGGTCATTAGTTAGATAGCGCTATTTAGGTTTGACAAGCCTCACACCGTGCCGCAGAGGACGGGCGTGAACTAATGGATCTGGGCACGTCAATGATGATAGACATTGACTTTAGGGCACCAACTTACTTCAGTCAGTGGTCGATATGGTAACGGTCTAGTGGTTAATCATATTTTCAACTATGGGGTAACCCCCACGGCAAGTAAGCCAGCTAAACAAAAACTATATTTCTGAAACGACTTAAAACGAACACCTAACTGTGAACTCGCTCAACTTTGTTGTTGATTTATTGTTACATGCCTTGCAGAACTTTAGGTACATATCAATTGGAACTTGCTGTCTGGGAAGCTGGAGTGGTCATGGGTCGAGATACATGGAATCTCAATACAAGCTCAATGGTTTATGTACTCTTGGTTTACTAAACACTTAACAAATGATTTATGCTTCCGCTGTACACAATGAATGATATGTAACGTTTGTAACGCTATGTGTTAATAAATGAAAGTTTTATTTAATTATAATTATGAGTTCAATGTGATTGGTGGCTTGGATCCTGGTATGTCACACGCCTCGCGGGGGGTTTCCGCACGTGGTATTTTGGGGGTGTGACAGATTGGTATCAGAGCCATTGGTTATAGTGAACTTGGTTTTAAAAGGGGAAAAAAACATTTTTGTAAAACCAGACTATAACCGAACAGTTCTGAAAACGTGAATAAGACCATGACACTCAGCCCCAGATTGCAAGGTTCGTCTCTCATACTCATTGTACTACATAACTAGTGAACACTTACATATGATATTGCATGTGATTGCACGTTTAGCACAACAGTATGAATTCATGTATTACTTGCATGTGTTATATGACTGATAGGGTGGTATTTCCCTAAACCTTCATGACTTACGCTTCATGATGCTCTTTGGTTGCTACTCGAGTTTGAGGAACCATTTGACATGAGTTAAGAGGAGCTGAGATGAACATGCAAATCATAATATTATTGTGGGTGCACACATAATAATAATGTGGGGTGCATGTGAGTCTCAGTGAGGCTTAACAAGTGGACAAGGGGTTCCGTTCTGTTATTTGATCGATGTGAAACATGACAACCTATAGGGATCATAACAGTGATTGTCCCCTATTCGAATGTGAACTTTCATTCATCTATGGATCCTTTCAAATCTCGGTGCTATCGAGTATTACCTGAACACCCATCTGAACGCCTAGCGGACCGTGTAGAATGTTAGGTGCTTATACGAATGTCCTTGAGTTTGAATTCACAGCGTCGAATGATAGATCGATACCTTTCTTACTCCTCTTCGGTTACTGGAACTCATGTATTGATGCCTTAGATTCCGAAGTGTAATCACTTCTGTAACACTCCCGCTACATACTGGGTATTACTCAAATAACTTGCAACATCGATGAATAGGAGGTTGAGCGTAGTACTTTACCGACCGCAGTACCTGGACGACCCTGATTACCGGCAATGAGCCCCAGCGAATTGGCTTCAACCGAATCCTTAGCCCTTGTTAGCGACTCATGGGAGTCAACTCTTACGAATCAATCGGGGCATAAGCAATGACACTCGACTATAACGTGGAGTGTGTAACTGCCAGCACAGTGGGTAGCGCCTTAGGACATGGCACGGGATATGAAGAGATGGACCCTATCGATGAAAGATCGTAGAGCTCCGTTTCAAACGACAGCATTGGAGGCAACAGTGATGGCAACATCAAGATACTAGAAATGGCAACCAACAGCATAGAAAGGAAGGTGCCTACGACATAGAATGGCTGTCGCTAAATTAAAACGACAACAACCAAGGAAACGATGGTCGTACTGGAAATCCTCGCAACGAGTATAGCAACGCTTGAAATGATGCTTTTGGAAGGGCATTTAGGGCTGGCGTGGGCAACGCCAGGATTACAACAGCATGGTGGCAGCACGTTTTGAAAGTTAATCGTTTCGTTCCTGTTCTGTTCAACCCTGATACTTTCTGAGACTAGACCAGTTGTGGAATCGGTTGGTGGCAAGACAATTGAAGCCTTATAAGTTTATAGGGATACAAATTCAACCGTGTGGGACAAGTTTTTGACATCTACCTTCCTTCCACTATCCACGATGATGTTGATGTTGATGCAGTAGTCCGTGAGGAATGGTTAACCAAACATCGCGCACTTGTACCCGTGAAGGGATAGTTACCATCTGTCATAAAGTATCCGAGTGGTGCAGAGGTTAGCATCAATTCGGCAGTGAAGGCCAGGAGTGTGTACGGAAAGATTACCCCGCTATGTTAGCAACTGTTACAGACGTAAGGTTAGGAAAAAGGGGATCGAGGATCCACCAGTTGTTCGTGAGTACTCCCCATGTGCTGCCCGAGGAACTTCTAGGATCAACTCCACAACCGTTAGGTAGGAACTCAGTTTGAACTCATTCCAGAGGCAGTTCTAACTACTCGTACTCTTTACCGTCTTGCACCAGGAGGGTTGCAGGAGCTGTTTAACCAACTACATGAACTATCGGACAGGAGTTTTCGCTCTAAGGAGCCTCCGCTACACCCATGAAGAGAAGCCTTTTCGTATGTGTACTGACTATCAATAACTCAACAGGGTGTCAGTTAAGAACCGTTTGCCTCGACCACGTATTGACAACCTGCCGACCAGTTGCGAGGAACAAGCTTCCATTCGAGGATTGCCTAGCGAACGTACTACCATCAGATGGAAGTCCAAGAGGAGAATGCTCTCTGAACAGCACATCGAACGCAACGCAGCCATTTCAACTTGGTACACCATGATCATTGAGTTGGTCAACACACCAGAAGCTTCAGGGAATCACATGAATCGACTGAATTTATTGACGACGTTCTGAATCATGACCAGGAGAAAGGAACATCATGGGTGGCATATGTACCCTATTTCAGCACTTCTGTGGGAAGAGCCATTACACGCAAAGTCTCGTTAACTATCACATCTAGATTCGAGAGATGCAATGATTCTTTGGTTTAGCTAGATACTATCGCAGCTTACCCACATGGTTTTCGGAGGTCGCACGGTTTAAATCTCTTAGCATAGAAGGGTGCTGCGTTCGTGAAAGACAAAACAGGAGCACGTCATTTTAGCTTTCGAATCTCAAATCTGCAATGCGCTGAGCATCGTCCTTACCCGAGGGTTCGGGTGATGGCCCGAATCAGAGTTTACCTGGGAACAAAAAGACCAGATGATGCGCAGGTATCCCCAGTTGTTTAACAAAACTTCCAGCACCGAGGCTACAATAGAATTTCGGGACGAAATTCCAACCAACGGGGAGATGATGTGACACCCCGCGAAAACGTTTAAACATACTAGCTGGTCAGTGGATGCGCGCTAAATTTCAGGATGAATTTTCTTCGAATTTGGGGATAATGTGGCACTTCGGGTTTTCCTTCACATTCCTTTGAAGTTGTAATTAATTTTGTGAAATCCTATACCATGTGAAATATGTATAAACTATGTGAATTTTCATGTTATGCGAATTACGTGACTTTATGTGATACATGACTTTATGTGCTATGCGTCTTACATGATTCGTTTGTGAACCTTTGTGAAACTATGCGTCTTACATGAGACGGCTGTGATTGGTTCGAGTTTTGGTACAGGATCGGTTCAGGTTCAAGTTTACTTTGGTTTGGAGGTTCCAAGGAGTTCGGGTTCCAAATGCAGCAGGTTCGGGCCTCGGGTCGCACACACAACCGCTAGTTCTTAACCTACGGGATTGTTTTGGGCAACTTGAACACGTAACTAGTCAAACCGAGCAAACCGAGGTGAGTTCACACTTTTCACAAGGCATGGTATTCTCGGGGGTTGGGAATGGGTAAAGAATTGAAACTGAAACTGCGTGATCTCCTCGTTTGGAACACGTACACACCCTCTTCATTGAAGGGTGACAACATGTGATAAGGAAATAATTTGGAACCTACGTAATCTCCTGGTTTGGGGATTTCGTACACACCCTCTTTATTTAAGGGTGACAACATGGATACTAGACCAAAACTTTCTATCATGAAGTCCCTCCTTTTATATAGACTTAATCGCCGGGCCAATGGCGAGCGGGTCATTAGTTAGATAGCGCTATTTAGGTTTGACAAGCCTCACACCGTGCTGCAGAGGACGGGTGTGAACTAATGGATCTGGGCACGTCAATGATGATAGACATTGACTTTAGGGCACCAACTTACTTCAGTCAGTGGTCGATATGGTAACGGTCTAGTGGTTAATCATATTTTCAACTATGGGGTAACCCCCACGGCAAGTAAGCTAGCTAAACAAAAACTATGTTTCTGAAACGACTTAAAACGAACACCCAACTGTGAACTCGCTCAACTTTGTTATTGATTTGTTGTTACATGCCTTGCAGAACTTTAGGTACATATCAATTGGAACTCGCTGTCTGGGAAACAGGAGTGGTCATGGGTCGAGATACATGGAATCTCAATACAAGCTCAATGGTTTATGTACTCTTGGTTTACTAAACACTTAACAAATGATTTATGCTTCCGCTGTACACAATGAATGATATGTAACGTTTGTAACGCTTTGTGTTAATAAATGAAAGTTTTATTTAATTATAATTATGAGTTCAATGTGATTGGTGGCTTGGATCCTGGTATGTCACACGCCTCGCGGGGGTTTCCGCACGTGGTATTTTGGGGTGTGACATATAACCTCGGAAGGTTATTCCCTATGCAACTATGGTCACCTAATATGCTTGGTTGGATCCTAATGATCGACCAAACGGGTCGGGTTCGAAAGTCTAAGCGGTTGTTTAGACCGCTTACCTTACGACCCTATATAAGCGCTAAACCTAAAGTGACGAGTTAAACATGTTAAAGCATGTTTAACAAGGTTTGAAAACAAGTTAGATATCAAAACAAACGGTTTTGATACCCAATAATAGTTTGGTTGCAAAATACGCATGAATACGCATTTTGGCCGAAACTACGACTCGTCACTACGCCTAATCAACGTGGTAATCAGTAGGTATAGTCACACGGGACTATAACCATCGTGATTACGCTCATGTCACAAAGTTCAAACGAACTTTGTGTTGACCATAACTTGGTCAAAGCAGAAAGTCAAACACTGTTTGACTTTCGTGCTAAAAACGCATAAAAACACGAAAGAATACTTACAAAGGGTCCACGCTAGGAAGTTTGATCCAAGTTTGCTCAGGTATGAAGTGTTTAAACCTCAACTTATAGCAAAATGAATCAAGTGTGAGTTGAAGTGAATTAAAGCATGGGTATTTATAGATTTTGGAGAACCGTTAGGATCGTTCCTCGCAAAACGTGCCTTGATCTAGACCTTACATGTGGGAACATGGTTTTCAAAACCATGGGAATACTTAAAACCATCAAATTCCAGCCCATAGAGTGCAAAACCTTGGGTGAAAACCATCAAATCCTCAAAAATGGACCAAGTTCAATGTATCTGCCAGAAATTTCAAAAATGGTCCCTGCACTTGTAAAACTTGATTTTTTAGGCACTTTTAAGCCCCGTTAACCCCATTTCAAGGCTCTAAAATAAAGTTAAAGTATAGTGAACTTGAAATGTGCTAAAAAATATCTCGGATATCGGTTCGTTTGGTCGTACGGTTGCGTTGTTCGGTTAATTACGACGGAAATCGTAACGAACGCAAAAACGATACAAATTTCACGACGAATGGAATTTATCATGCCAATCACTAAAATAAAATATTTTAATGATTACATAAATTTTTGGATGTCCGGGTATATTCAGAACGTAAGATATGCACGAAAATGCAAACTTATGCACTTTTGACGCTTTTAGTCTCTATTGATCAAATAAGTTTATTTTAGCATACCGAACCCCTCAAAGCCTATTTCTAAGCTATGTAAAGGATATTTAGGGTATGTTTAACTTATGATCAAGTTCCGGAATGTTCGTTACAGTATGAATTGGCATACTTTCGCAGTTTGTCAAAATTAGTCCCTGTAACCGAATAAACATGATTTCGACACACCAAACCATCCAAAACTTATTTCTAAGTTAAGTAAAGGTTATTTAAGGTATGTTAAGCCTATGTCACTGTTCCGGAGTGTTTGTTGCATTAAACTAATTATATTTATGCATCAGATCGCGTATAATTTTCCAGAAAGTGATTTAAAGCTCGAAATCGAACAAAAATTGATATGTGCAAACGATACACATATTTATACAAATTCCAAGTATGAAATACAATATTTCATTGGTTTGGTATTCGTATAATGGTTGAAGTGACACAGGTGTCACAGTATCGGTGCATCGCATAGCTTATTTTTGAGCAGTTGGAAGGCTTCTTCCTGCTTATTGCCCCAGTCATACTTCTTGTCAATCTGCGTAAGGGAAGTCAGCGGTTGAGCTATCTTGGAGAAATTCTCGATAAATTGTCGGTATTAGCCCGCTAAGCCCAAAAATTGTCGAACTTCAGTTGGGGTTTTGGGGGCTTCCCAATTCTTTATCGCTTCTATCTTGGCTGGGTCTACATGAATACCCTTCTGGTTCACAACGTGACCAAGGAACTGTACTTCCTGAATCTAGAATTCGCACTTTGAGAACTTTTCATAAAGTTTCTCTTTCTTTAGTAGTTCCAAAATGGTCCTGAGGTGTTGCTCGTGCTCTTCTCTTGTTCGCGAGTAAATCAGGATATCATCGATAAATACAATCACGAATTTATCGAGATATGGTTTGCGAACGCGGTTCATCAGATCCATAAATACCGCTGGTGCGTTCGTCAATCCGAATGGCATCACAAGGAATTCGTAATGCCCATAACGCATTCTGAATGCAGTCTTTGGTACGCTTTCCTCTTGGATTATTAACTGATGGTATCCAGATCGATGGTCGATCTTGGAATAGTAGCTTGATCCTTGCAACTGATTAAATAAGTCATTAATCCTCGGTAGTGGATACCGATTCTTGATAGTGAGCTTGTTCAGTTCTCTATAATCGATACACATCCGCAGTGTTCCATCCTTCTTCTTCACGAACAATACTGGAGCTCCCCAAGGCGAGAAGCTTGGCCTTATGAATCCTTTATCCATCAACTCCTGGAGTTGTGTAGATAATTCTTGCATCTCGGATGGTGCAAGCCGATAGGGTGCCTTGGCTACAGGAGCGACTCCTGGAACCAAGTCTATGTGGAATTCGACTTATCGTTGCGGAGGTAGCCCTGGCAGATCTTCAGGAAAAACATCAGGGAATTCCTTCACCACAGGAATGTTTTCAAGTTTCGGCTCCTCAGCCTTCTTATCTACAACATGTGCCAGGAAAGCAACACATCCTTTCCTTAAGCACTTTTGCGCCTTCATACAACTGATGATTCGCAGAGGCGCGTCTGCCTTTTCTCCATGCACGATGAGAGTTTCATCATTCGCCAGAGGGATGCGAATGATTTTCTCGTGATAAACAACTTCTGCCTTGTTCTTGGACAACCATTCCATTCCGACCACTACATCGAAGCTACCCAATTGGATATGTAAGAGGTCGATGCTAAATCTTTGCTCACCAAATTCTAATGTGCAACCCCTAACGACTTCGCCCGATTCAACAAGTTTACCATTGGCTAGTTCTATGGAATAAGGAATATCTAATCTACTAGATTCTATTCCAAGCATACGTTTAAATTCCACATACATGAAGCTATAATCGGCACCAATGTCAAATAGTATGGATGCAAAGTGATTGTTAACGAGAAACGTACCGGTGACCACATTAGGGTCCTCGCATGCATTCCTTGCTCCAATCACGAATGCTCGAGCCTGAGCATTGTTCTCCCTTGGGCAATCTTTCTTGAAATGATCTTTGCTTCCACAACCAAAGCATCCTTGGTTCTGCCCAGCTCCATTACCATTCCGGTTACCATTGCCATTGCCATTTCCACCATTTCTATTACCAGCACCGTTGCGGTTTCCATTCCCGTTCCTATTACCACTTCCATTTCCTTTTCCCCAACAGTTCTCAGTATGGTGACCCAGTTTTCCACACTTATCGCATTTTGGGATGCGACAAACTCCTTCGTGATGACACTTGCACTAGTTGCAGATGGGCAGAGTGCCCTGATATCCTCTAGTAGGGGCGTCATTCATGGCTGCAAGAGTTCTCGCCTCCTGTGGTGGATTGGGGTCAGGCTTCTTATTATTGGAACCCTTGTTGTTGCTGCGGGTTGCTTGATTCAGATTCGAATGCTTCCTCTTCTTGTCACCAGACGACTCAGCATGCGTCTCGGTCTTTTCAGTTGGATTCAGCGATAACTTCTTCATACGAACAACATCTTCAGTAAGGCTGACAGCCAGAGTTACTGCCTGAGTGATCGTTGCAGGTTTAGACGAAATTACCATACTGCGAAATTCTGGAGCCAATCCCCAGATGTAGCACTCAACGCGCTTAAATTCGGGAGTCACCATATAGGGGATCACTCTTGACAAATCGTGGAACCTTCGGGTATAACTAGTAATGTCTGCACCTTCCATGATCAAGTGCCAGAACTCAGTCTCCAACATTTGGAGTTCAGCACGAGAGCAATACTTCTCTCTCATTCATTCCTTTAGTTCATCCCACGTCATGTCGTACTCAGCATCATCACCCAGAGTCTGGACTTGCAAATTCCACCAAGTCAAAGCTTCATCAACAAACAACCCCGTAACAAAAGTGACTGGCTGATCTACGGTACACTTGCTTATACGGATAGTGGAATCAGTCTTCTCTGTCCAGCGTACAAAAGCCTCTGCACCTCCAGTGCCGTCGTAGTTCAGTGGTTTGCAGTCAAGAAACTGCTTGAAGGTGCAGCCTTGAGTTATGTTTCCTCCAGATGAATCTCCCTGCACATTACGTCTAGCATTGCTTGGTCCTCCACTTTGTTCGGTGCGGGTCGTCTCGTATTCGGCGATAGCTGCAGATATCCTTTCTTCCAGTAGGGCGTTCAGTTCTTTAGCAGTCCTCAGTAGAAGAGGAGGAGGGGGTTGATCGGAATCCTGATTGTTCACAGCTCTCCTAGGTGCCATGTTCTGTCAGAACATAACATAACAGGGTTAGACATTTGTTTGATATCGTCATACGAGACAGTGGTAGTATATATACACAAGCATACACCCACATAAGTGACATCAAACAATCCGCCAATATGTATAAATCAATTCATACAGCAACAAGCATGCACAAATAGATAAATACTGATGTGTCATAAGATATTCACCGAGTCTTTACCCATATCAGGGCAACTTGTTACATCATTGTTTGCGAGGTAAATATAATGCATAAGGGTTACATCTCCCCAAAGTACAAGTTTAATATATGTAAAGGACAGAATATCTTTCTTTACATTGGCGGTTCTTGTCTTTATACCCTGAATCATTACTTCAATAGAGTATTTAATAGGCTGGGGGAGGGGTGTTCACGTTTGACCTTTTCTTGTATTGAAGGAATCTCATTTGATTCATGACAAGACTTGTTGTGGTTTCTGTGCACTGAATTCTATAATTATGTATGCATCCATAATTACGTAATTCCTTACACAGTCCGCACAGTTTGTTTCATCCTCGGATCACTTCCTTCAGATAGGCAACTGCTTTCAGGCGAAGACACGAGTACCTGAGATATTCTATTTCTAGTATATGTATATATCAATTATTACACATAGTTGCAAGTAATTTCTAGTCAAAGACAAGTGCTACTCCAGTGTATGTGACAACTGTCAAATTTGCATGCATCCGTACAATTAATTAACTATGATTAGTGCCTAATGACTGTGCGGATTTTCAATTTATGACTTGAATTACGTTCTGATTTCTGCATCATACTTACATGCGCATCACATATTGCATACTATCACATCATTTATCACATACAAACTTTAGTGACATAAACGATGCACAAAGCACAGTTAGCCCAATTAGCGGATAGCTCAGAAAAATGATGACGATGTCAGTACATAGACAAACAGTGTTTTGAGATCCCGTATGGTCCAGAGACAAGGTTTTACACTAGTATAGTGTGTAGGGAAGTAAGGACCACAAAATTTCTTTACTAGGTGATAGTTAAAGTGCCGGAAAGTGCCTAAAACACACATAAAGTTCAGAATTCTACATAATTCTGCCAAAAATCAGCTTTTTAATAAGCTTGTATCATGCAAAAATATGATTAAATGGTCCTGAATACTTTCCTAAGTGTCGGGAATTAAAAGTGTCACAAAAGGGTACATAAAGATTACTAAACAGAATAGTTTGACACCTTAACGAACCGGTATCTAACCGAACAACCGGACACTACCCGAAACACTAAAATTAAAATAGAAGCATTGTTTTAATGTTTCTGAGCTAGTTATGATCCCCGAACACCCTAACACACTATATGACACCATATACACATAACACTAAACTTTACACTTGAAATCTAACTTAATAACTTAGTTATTCATCAAACTTACACTTAGACCCCCCCCCATTCTTGTGAACGGTCATAAGGGTGGCCCACCCATAATCTTTCTTGATCTCCTTTGATTTCATTAGATCTTATAAGATCCATGGAAGATTATGTTGTGTACTATAAGGACATATGATCCATTGGTTAAGAACTTAATATGGATTATAAGTAAACCGTCTCCATCATCATCTTTCACACTTCACAACACCTCCATACTTCTCCTTCCTCCTCCCATGATTCACGGCCCAACACCCCTCCAACATCATCAATTTCATCTTCCATTTTCCATTAAATCCATGCATATACAAGGGTGTAAGAAGGTATATTAGGAAGGTTCGAGCTTTCGGAAGTTGAAGGACCTTCACCATTTGCTTTTATCCACTTCATTTATCCTCTTGATCATCCCTAGCCTTGAGCTAGTAGTAAGATCTTCTACTCTTCATTTTACATCTATATTGAGTGGTTAAAAGATGTTACATGATGAATACATGAAGAACACTAAAGAACATAATCATGAAACATGAACATAAGCTTGATAAATGAAGAAATCTTGATGAACTATGTTGTTTAAGTATTGTTTTGCTTCTTGATGGTTGATTCTTGTGTTTATGATGTTAGACATCATGTGGAACTTACTAGATTGTGATTTAACACATGATCTAGCAAGTAGAGGTGGTGATCTTGTGAAAGACCAAGATCATCATACTTTATGTTTCTCATGAACTTGAAAAATAAAAATGATTTTTGTAAATGAAGTAGTATGAACATGTTTACTAGACATAAACTTGAATAATTTCAAAGATGGGTTTCCAAAGAAACCAAGTTAAACCACAAGACTGACATGAACATTGTTTTTAAAGAAACTAACCATGTTTCTAGTGATGAAACAAGTATAAGAATACATTGTTTACAAGAAAGATTCAAAAGAATGAGTTTTGGAAAAATCATCTAGTAAGTTGTAAACACTTAAATCTTTCAAGAAAGAGATTTTTAAAGAAGTAAACACACTTTAAAGGGTAACTAAATCTACTAAGCACACTACCAAGTTACTACAAGTTTTATGAAAGTTCAAGTTCATGATTATTATGTATTTTGGCACTTGGTAAGTATAAGTTGTTTAAGATTGATTGTTGATTGTTTGTGATGATTTTGAAAAGAAAATGATATGCTTTGATAGCATGGACACCTCCATTTTTAGGGGAAACTATGGCAAAATTTTCTAAAAATGTAAACACTTAGAGAAATATTTTCCGAGCAAATATTTACATGTGTATTTTGACCATGAGTTTTCGATATAAACTTTGCCATAATTTTTGTTACAAAAATACAAATATTGGAGGTTGATTTTTGTAAATAAAAATAACTTAATATGTATTTAAAAGATATATATTTAGAAGACACATGTGTGTGATTACTTGTATACTTCGTGTGATAGTTATATTAGGATTTGAAATAATATAACTTAACAAATACCAAGATATTACAATCCAAAATATTACCAAATATTTCAAGGAATAAATATACAAGTTACACACATAATATTGTGAAACCGAACAAGAAATGTAACTTACCAAATATTTCGGAAAATACATTTATGAGCATATTTTTGGTAAATACTATTTTGGATACAAAAGAAATGAAAATATGATTTTTAGTATTATTACCAAGTTATATCATGTTTTCGACAAGTAGAAAATATATTATTTTAGGAAGTAAAAATATATTTTCTTGGAATTACTAAGAAATATAATATTTTTGGGAAAAATATATTTCCTTGAAATACATTATTTTGGGATAAAAATAAGTTTATATATATTTTCTAAATGGGACTTGAAAATATATTGTTTTGGAAATAGATATTGGATATTTATTAAGAAAATACGTACACACTGGAATACGACACCAACACATGGCAAGATATACCAATAAAAGAATACGGATATACATGTATGAGATACCCCCATCCTTGGGAAGGAAATACGAATACAAATACTTGAGAAGTATAGTTACAAAATATTGTTTAACAATTATTCCAAAAATTAAATATAATTTAAAGTTAAGATAATTATTATTTTAACAAAGTAATTATAACTCGGAATAATAACGAAGACACTTTGAAACGTAACTCAAAGGCACTAATCAATACAAAGACAAGGCACGACCCGCCCGGCTAACGGACCATAATACGCATGTAGGTAGTCGTGCGTTCTAGAGGAAGCTTTGAGTTACATCGGATACAAGGAACGCAAAACTGTGAGTTCATGTCCCCCTTTTTGTTTAAACGGTTTTGTTTATTTACTTAGGGGGTGAAATACGTGTTACAAAAGGATTACATACAAATACAATTGGTATGGTTAGCCTAGGAAAGAACCATAGATCATGTGATTGGGTAGGCGGATACTTGAGACCATTAATCCTCGTATAAGGACCGAGGGACAGGAGTTATATATCTATTTGGGTGTAGCGAGCCTCATCCATGAGTTCGCCGAATGGGCCATGAGGTGACTATGTCTTACAGCCGGAAGCCCGGTACAAAGTCTGCTAGGTTTGAGTCTTCATGCACCATGTCACGTATATTAATGTATTAGTTACACATTAATTGATCTGTTTCCTTGTTGCTTTCATACTGAGACTTATAAAACTTACATACATACTTACAACGATTTCAAAGGTTTATACATACACTCAAACGAACACATGAACTCGCTCAACTTTTGTTGATGTTTTCAAACTACATGTATTTCAGGGAATTTGTAAGTGGATCTGGCGGGCGTTGGAAGTTTTTATGCTACGTTAGAAATAAAGATGTCATCCATGGTCTTTGAGTTTGGTCAGTGTGTCTTATTCCTGGATGAGACACGTCTTTCAAACCTTGGTGTTATTCAATATCTTTGACGAGTCCTTAATGAACTCATGCACAATTTGTACGGTTTGTAAAACTTGAATTCGAAGTCTACGTTTTAAAACAATGTTATTATGTTTTGAACTTATTTAATGGATGACAAACCTATGGTTTTATTATATAGTTGATGTTATGATTGAATGCAATGATATTAAGAAAGTCACACCATAATCACGCTTCCGCAAAAGTCAGGGTGTGACAGTGCACCCTAAGTTTCGTAGTGTCCTTACTTGACTCTTTGAAAATAGTTTCAGGTAGTGGATGTCGCGGAACGTTTTATGCAATGAAAACTTTTTTGAAAAATTATTTTCGTGAGAGGATCCTAAAGATTGTAGTCTAGACTCGAGAAGGAATCCTGGTTCACTACAATCGCAGCTCTGATACCAATCTATCACACCCCTTTCTAAGGCGGAAGCACGAGGTGTGATCCTGAAAGGTTCTCATTGCATACGAAAGGTAAACATACTACATGCTCGTAAAAATAACTCCAAATGCCAAAAACATTACATAACTAAAAACATAGGTTATGTTTAGTGTTTACGTCACCGCATGAAACATTGTCTGAAAAGTTTACATCATTATTTAAAAGACGAACATAAAGGTTTTGGTCCTTATATCACCACACGGAGTGGGACATAACAACCAAATCCAGCAAAACGGGCATAGGAGTCTTGACACAACATAGCTAACAACATAAACAACATCCAAGAGCAAGAGTAAGACCGCGCGCACATCCACTTTAGTTACCTGAAATACATGTGAGTTTTGGAAAAATCGTCAACATAATGTTGGTGTGAATTCATGCAGTTTTTATATTGAACGTTTGTATACTTGAATGAAAACATGGTATGTAATTTGTATGAAACAAGTATTTCTGTAAATGTAAGGAAATCGAGATCGCTAATGGTTTACAAGGCCATTAACATGTGACACGACATAGGAAGCATCCAAACCATAGGCATTTTTAGCTGTCGAATCCACGACTGTCGATTCACGACTAGAGACACAAAAGCACTGCTTGGTACTAGAGTGACCAAGAGTGTGGCTACCTGAAACCCATTAGATCTAACCTTTTGTTCCGCGGTCTTGGTATGTAACTGATTAATGGTGCTTATGGCACCCTATTAGTGACATGATCTAAAGTATCATTCCATAGTTTTTATAATCAACATACCATAGCACATGTATTTTCCCCAAGTTTAGAAAACAAGTAAAAGTTTAAAAGTGGGGACATGAACTCACAACTTTGCGTATCCTGCGCCGTAAACTTCACCGGTTGGTCTTATAGCGTCGTGACCTATACGTGTTTTATTAACGTTAGTCACTAGACTTGTATCGCACAAGTACAAGTCACCATCTTTTATGTATGTGTTCTTTGTTATTAAAAATAATTTATATTTTTAACTATGTATCTTACTTATATTATTTTCCCAAAAATAAATATAAGTATCTTGCATTTCTCACCCGAGTTATATATTTTCATCCAAAAATACATTTTAAGTTCATAACTTGTCCAAGTTACATAATCCATTAAGAAATATATTTTCATAAATATATTTTCTTGTATTTGTCTATGCATGTTGTATGTGTATTCTGTAGTTTTACTCCTTAGGAGTGTTTAGTGTATTTTCAAGTCCTAACACACTATTACATACAATACATATTACATACACTTAGCACAAAATTTGGTGATCAATAAATATATATATATATTTTCCTCAAAAATATACATACTTAATATCAATTTTTATCTTGAAGAAATCATCATTTCTTAACTTGAAATTTACACAAAAATTAGGGAAACCTTGGTAAATATTTTAGGTAAATTTTTTTAGAGAACAAGTTTCACCAAAACTTATATTTTTCTAAGTGTCAAAATTTTATAAAAATTTTGACATGGTTTCCCCTAAAATTGGAGGTTTCCCATGTTTTCAAAACATGTGTTTATTTTCTTTTTAAAATCATCACAAGTAATCTGTCACACCCCCAAAATACCACCTAGGGAGTGTCCCTGTTAGGCGTGTGACGTACTGACAATGAGCCACTAATCACATTGAACCTACACAAGTTTCAAAATAAAGTTCTCAAATCATTAATAAAATATCATCACAAGTTTATACGAAAACCAATATGTTCAGCGGAAGCAAAAGGGTAAACCTAAAACTAAACTGTTCAAAAACCAAGGTATAGTAGTAACAGGTAATCACGTGTATCCCTCTAGTCGACCCATGGCATCTCCTGCTCCTCCAGACAGCAAGTATCCAATTCCATGAAACCTAACGACCTGTGAGCATGCAACACGAGTATCAGACAAAGCTGGCGAGTTCACAGTTTATGAAAACTTTTGTTACCAAGTGATTATACAAGTTCATTAACAAATGCACAAGTAATATTGATAATATCTCGATACTGAATAAGACGGCTCCTGATGTATGTTTTTCCCTTTCCCCAGTGCTCCTATCAAAGCACTGGGCCCAACTGGGTCATTAGTTCACAATCGCCCTCCCCGGTACGGTGTGAGGGTGCCAAACCTAAGTAGCGCTACCAACTAATACCCCGTTACCTCCCTGGTAACAAAAGATGGGACTTAAGAATGATAGGATGAGAATATTATCCAATATATACCAGTTTTTACCCAAAAGACTTATCCCTCCCCGGGATACCCACTGACTGTCCCAACCACCGGGACGCATGCTCAAAGTAGTGAACTCACCTTGGTTTTGCTCGGTAAGATTATTTACTCGTTTAACAGTTTGATCAACCACGCCCTAAAAGTGTTATCGATATAGTTAGTTTCAACTAATTCATGTATTCAGGATTCACATCAAACATATATATTGCTCACGTAACGCACCCATATACTTCGAATCATAACAGTTTATTCATCCGACTAGAGCAAACAACAATCGCTAGCATGTAACTATTCAAACATGTCATATACATACTCACATCATCTACTTATCACACATTTCAAGTCAAGTTATCAAACGTGTACGGCCCAAATATAAGACGTGTGTGTGTCACAATTTCTAACCAATCTAAAACATTTAAGGCCCAACCAAGACATGTCATATGCGGCCCTGTAGCTGTTGGGCCTGATCACATAAATCCAGCCAAGTAAACCAGTTGGGCTGTCCAGACCTTCTAACTCCAGCGGCCTGGTTACGAAGTGTTGTGCGGTCCACATTCCAACTATTCTGTTTTTGCTTATGTGGACCGGTGACTCGGTCCACTATCTTGACAGCCCACCATCAATTAAAGCCCACTAATAGATTACATAATCACTAACACATATACAATCAATACAAACTTGTAGCCCACTGTTATGTTTCACGAGAATTATGAGTTGTTTGATCATATGTGATATGTTTAACAGTGGATAAACCCCAACCCCTAATCCCATTCGATTCACACGTAACATCACATAAACTAGTCATTCCATCATTAATTAACAATAAAATTAATTCCTATTTGTTGGACTCTATATGCCTAAGACACATATTAAATTGATGTGGCTAGTACGTTATGATCCAAGTCGAGTCATACCCAATAACAAGCTAGACAAACACTTATATTATTTATTTGTGATATGATCAAACAAATAAATATTAACACTTACTGTCACACCCTGGCTTTGCGGAAGCGTGGTTAATTTGGTGTGACTTCTTAATACCATAGCTTAATCATAACAAAGCTATATGAAATAAAACCATGCAAGATCATCCATAGATTTAAGTTTTAAAACCGAAGTAACATAACATTGTCTTAGGGACTACAACACCACAACATAAAACATTGTTTTGAAAGACATAAACATCAACATGAATAAAACGCAGTTTAAGATTTGTGACTCGTCCAGGAAAAAGTCACATTTCCTAAACCGGGATGACCTCGGAACCCATATGCAGCGGGAAAACATAACATACCGCGCCAGATCTTTAATTCCCTGAAATACATGTAAGTTGGAAAAATCAACAATAATGTTGAGCGGTGTAAGTGAGTAAATAAACCTTTGTATATATAAAAATCCTGGTATGTAGCAAATAAGGAAAAAGAGATCACCAATGGTTTGCAAGGCCATTGATATGTGTGAAGTGCAAGTAGGAAGACTCAAACCTAGCAGATTTATCGATGGGTACAAAGTCACCCCGAGGTCCGTTACGCTGGGCCTGGGGTTGGGCTCGCTACACCCAAATAGATCTACCGCTTACGTCCCTTGGTCCTACAATGAGGATTAATGGCCTCCAGTTCCCACCTACCCACTCACATGATCTAAATAATAACCCTCCTTACGCTAACCATGCCATGTAAAAAGTACTCGTAATCATAGTAACATGTATTTCACCCCCGCAGTAAAAAAAACTGAAAACAGTTAAGAGAAAAGGGGGACATGAACTCATAGTGGTGCGTCTCTACCAGGTATACCTCCAAATCAAGCAGCTGTGTGACGACCTACACGTACTAACTCTATTAGACGGATGGCCGTGCCTTAGCTTTAAGGTTTAAGTTTTTGGGAAATAGTTAGACAACTATTTCGTGTTTATATTCTGTATATACTTGGTAGTCATTTTCCTTCCCAAGGATGGGGGATTTAATACATGTGTGTTCGAAATATATTATTAAGTCTCACTTAAAATATATTTTATTTCTAACTCCAAAATATAATTATTCTTCTCAAAAATATTATATTTTCTATTACATAAATTTTCCCAAAACAATACCTTGACAAAAATACGCGTTAAGTCATATTTTCTTAAAATGCGTAAGTTACGTTTTAATGATCGAGTGGTAATAATAATTACCGGTGTAACTTATATTTTTATCGTAGAGACGTTCGTATTATTTTGGATCCATTATCATTCGATAGTATTATTTTTACCCTAAAAATAATACTAGTATTTTCACAAAATAATCATAAACACACATCAAGTGACTTTATGAAAAATATATACTAAATATATATTTACCAAGTTTTATTTTGTGAAATCCCACCTCCGATGTTTGTAAATAAAGTCGTGGCGGAATCTATAATTTGAAAACAAGTCGAAAAGTATTTTTAGCACTTATAGTGAAAATAATTCTAAGTGTTGTTTTTAGAAAAATTTCGCCAGAGTTTCCTCTGTAACTGGAGGTGGCCACGCTTTCAAGCGTATCATTTTCTTTTATAAACCAAAACAACCATTTTTTCTTATTTAACCAAAACAATATTCAAGACAACAAACTAGTCAACAAATATATATAAGTCGCAAAAATCACATGAACTTGTGGTTTTCTAATATTATGATGTAAATCCCATTACTTTTAGCGGATCTTTATATAAAGCAATCCGATTTCGTAAAAACCTCGTTTTTAGGGAAGTTCCGTCTTTACAACTTCTCGTCATCTTTTTCAAAAATAGTTATTTTGTCGAGAGTGTGTGCTACACAAGTGTTTACACACTTGTGTGTTCTAAAAATCATTCGTGTTAGTGTAAGATCCATCTTTAGAAAACATGATTTCTTTAATACTTAGTTCTTTGAAAATACCGTTTGTAGATACGTAGATCTACTAGTTTTAAACACTATTTCACAAGCAAAATCGCTTTTACACAAGTTCATGATTCGTGTGTGGTAGAGTTTCATCCTTTAACCCTTGTTACTTCCAAAACAACCTTATGTCATGATCCATGATCATGACCAACCCGGGTTAAATGATGATCCGAGCTACCACAACATAGATCGGGTCCAAATAACTACACAAATCAAATACTACAAGATTTACACAACATATGAGCTTTTAACCATCACTTTTAGTGTTCTTAGTAGACTTTTATGCTTCATCTTGCATGTTTACGAGTTTTAACCGTTACAAATCATATTAACCACTTCAAAATAGTTCAAGAATGTGATTTAAGCAACTTACTACTAGCTCGAGGCTAGGGAAGAATCTAGACGTAAAATGAGTGGATAAAAGCAATAGAGTGAGGTCCTTTGCCTTCCGATTGCACCAAGCCTCCTTATACGTGATCCTTAACGCTTGTATGAACTTGGAATGTGATGATCAAAACCGAAAATGATGGATGGATGGTGGGTGGTTCTCGGCCGAAACCTCCAAGAGAGGGAGAGAAAGAGTTGATTCTTGTTTAGTGGTGTGAAGGTTATGTTGTGTTAAGTATTGATCTTATAGGCAAAGTCATGTGCAATTAACCAATGGATCATATGTCTTATAGATATTAGACTTGTTAGTTTATTATAATCAACAAGGTACAAGGGGTGTCCCCCTTGGGGACCGAATCGTAAAGGGGGGGGGGGTAACCTAGTTGGATTCCAACTAAACATCAAGTGTTAGTTAGTTAAATGTGAATGTTAACTCGGTTATTAGTGTCTCATGCATTATGACGGGTGTTAGGGTATTCAGGGACCCTAACTGGCTCAGAAAAAGATAAACAATGTAAATGGCAATATTTTCATGTTCCGGGTATAATCCGGTTGTTCGGTTGGATAGTAATCCGTTAAAGTGCTTAACAAGCTTTAAAGTGTCGTTATAATTATTTTTAGTGACACAACTTATCCCTAACACTTTGGAAAGTGTCTAATAATATTTATCTCATGTCTTGGCACTTTATTAGTTAGCTAAAATGCTGAATTGTTTATTAAAGTGCTGAGTCTTTGTGCTTTAAGCACGTTTTAGGCACATCCAGTCATTGTAACTTATTCCTAGAGACGCAGTTCTACAACCCTTGTATCCCTAGACTCACCACTAGTGTAGTAAAATATTTCTGGCTCATACAGGCCTTAGAGGCAGTATCTGCCTGGTGCTAGTTATGACAGCACGTTTAATAGGTTATCCGTTCATAGTGCTACTGTGCTTTTGTGCATCATGTTTGTCACTAAGGTTTAGCATGTAAATAATGTAATGACAGTAATCAGAGTATGATGCAGGTATGTACAAGTATCAGTAATCAAGTAGTTTGTCCTCAGTTTCAGGTAAGCACAGTAATTAAGCAGTAAATTATTATTAATTAAGTCGTACGGATACCTGGTTTAGTGAGAGTTGTCACATTCTCCCCCCGTTAAAGAAATTTCGTCCTCGAAATTTGTACTACCTTAACTCCTCTTGGTCACGTCACGCAAGTATAACATCGAGGTAGATAGTCACACTTGGTGGTTCCAAGATTATTTAACAATCCGCACCCTAGGGTTAAGAAGGTGGGTGCTCATAGCAGTAGATGTTAGAAGTACAAAATCTGTTTTACGTATCGCCTAATGTATTCCGGCTAGCGGGGGGTCCTCAAGAGAGGAGTTTCAACTAATAAGATCCTCAAATGTCCGATCGCAGTATCCCAGCGAGTTTTCACGAAACATAGCATCCTCTATACAAATTCAAAAAAAATTTATTTATTTATTTTTTTAACTCAAATGAAATGGTAAAGTGATCTGTCAACTCCCAAGTAGACGAGTGGCAAGGTCCGGTGCGTTGAACATTTTGAACTGCGAGAACGCACCGAATGAACACAAACGAACCTGGTGTATTCTTGCTTTGATTTGTAGTTGCATCAGGAATATGTAAATGACAAGTCAACAAAAAGTTTATGTATTTTGTGTGGAACGGTTGACCATGATTAGCACAAGCTACGAGTTTGTAATGACACCACAAGGTATCGCAACGACATGATTCCATAACAGCGGTGACTGAACAAACTCACCGAGTTTGAGACCAGATGAAAGTGTATCGGAACAAGCCGGAAGATGAAACTAAGTACTGCAAGGCATTTGATTGGTAACGAAAGAATCGTTAGGGGGTACACCATGATATGAAATGAATTTATGTACCTTTGACTCAGCATGCAAGTGTGTTGAGAGTGATTTAATTGTGATAAAGAAACGGATTTAGGGCAAGTTGTCAAATAATCAATTAAATCCGTATACGAAGTGAGTAGTCAAATAAGCGCAAGCTTCGGTTCTGTGAAAGTATCACTGTAAGGTATCGAAGTCTATCAACGATTTAGTGGAGTCTTAGACCAAATAAGTCTACTACGACCCGAAACAAAAGAATCTGTGCAAAGTATTAGAATATGATGCTCTTAATGCATCATATGGCGTCTCAAATTAAGCACGTGAACTGGATAAGTTCAAGCAGTTGAACCTAGTTTCAACGTAACCAAACAATAAACGTACATATCAACGAGGAAATTTTGACATGATGGCAAACATGTAACTTGAACGAAGGTAGTTCCAATAAGTGTGTTGACTTGATAACAAAAGAGTCAGCAATGACAAAAATGTAGGTCATTCGATTCACAACTAGTAATTAGATTTGACAACGTAATATCTGAACATTCATGAAGCGTTCATTCAAAATGTAACCACATGCGTAGCAAATGGTGCATGGGTTATATATAAGCTTTCAAGTGATGAAGTGATGCGTTCTAACTACAACGAAGAAGTGACCAAATATACGAAGCAAACGTGCGTTCGCTCTCAGCGAAGGAAAACAACGTGATGCAACTACTTGAGGGGAGTAGAAATGCAAATTTCTACTTGTTAGAAGTGAAAGTGAAGGCTTCAACGGAAGAAATTTATGTACTTTCGGGTTCGTTAGCTGCAATGACAAGTTAGTCAAGTTAATGATGCTTGATTGAGTTGACAGATATGGTTTCCAGATGTAGGGCTTCTAGCTTTTCTAGATTCCGCACCTCGTGTGGATCTGGTTAATACATTGTGTATGAAGTAGCATTTTGTTTATGTCTAAGCACAATCATTGTCCCACAATTTCATCCTGGTATGTTCCCTGAGTTGCTCCGCTAACGATGTTCGATCGTTGATCAGTCGTGTAGTAGTAGTTGAATCATCATAGTCGCTCGCGTAAGAAGCCAGCTAATTTTTAGCAAGAGTCTCTGACTCTGGTGGGTTAGTTCGTTTGGTTCCTGGTAGCTGATGTTTATTTGAAAATCATCATCCTTTTTTTTTTTTTGACGAGCAGATATGGGGTTACCTAACAGGGGATCTTTGGTCTGTTATCTTCCTTCTCCATCAACTTCTGAAACTTCATTGTCAATCCTTGCATTCCCAAAGATGTAAGTCGTTGAAGAGTATTGACCGCAGGTGCAATGCTGGGAATTTATCTGGTGTGAACGGGATTAGCCGTGGGAGAGAACATTCTGGCAAATCCTCGGGGAAGACCCTAGGGCATTTTGTTGTAATGAGAAGATCTTCGTGCTTAATTCCTCGGCTCCTCCCGTCCATTGCCTCATGGGTCATGATTGCTTCGTCGCTCGACTCCGGGATGCGGATAACGATCCCCCGCTTGGTTGCTCGACCACGGTTTCATCCTAGCTACTATGACGAGGTCGTTTATTAACCAGCCTCATTAAGAGTGGGTTGTCTAACTTACTCTCTACTAAACTAAGTAGATTCCTAATTCCATGAGATGCGGGGCTAGGGTCGGCACTGTTATCGAATAACGTGAATGCAAAATTTTGGGTTGATAAAGAACGTACCAGCAACCATATCTGGGTCCTGGCATGCTTCACTAGCTTCGGTGTTGAATGTTCCTCCATGGTCTTGGTTAATCTCCCTTGGGCAATCCTTCCCAAGCCGCCCCTTACCATCACAGTTACGACCTTCCTTTCCCCTTTTCGTCTCCTGCCAACACGTTTCCCTGTCGTGTCCCCTTTTACCACAGTTGTCACACTTCGTATTACCGCATCTCCCGTTATGATGGCGCTGGCATACTTCACACTTAGGTAGATTACCCAGGTACATCTTCCCCTTTTTGGCCTTATTCTTTTCCTTTGCCTGATCACCTCCCTGAAATTTACCGAGCTTCCTTTTGTTCTTCTCAGATGTCTCCACTGGTGTTTCCTTCTTCTCGTCCGGGATCGAAAGTTTCACCAATCTAAGTGCCTCCTTAGTGAGCTCCAGTCCTATCACATGGGCAATCGTGGGTGATGGTGGCGTTGATACCATCATCAAGCTCAAGGCTTGAGGTGTCAGTTCCCAAATGGATTGCTCCATTTTCTTCAACTCGGGTTCCACTAGGTATGGAATGACCCGCGACAAATCGTAAAGCCTTCGCACGTGCTTTACCACATCTGGACCTTCCTTCTGTAGCTCCCAGAACTCTAGTTCCAACCCTTGGATATCCTTCTGTGAACAATACTCCTCCCGCATTATTTCTTTCAGCTCGCTCCATGACATCGCATATGCTACAGCCTCGCCCAACTCTCGAACCTTACGGTCCCACCAAAATAGAGCTCCATCTTGTAGCAATCCGGAAACGTACGGGACTTGCTACTCTGGCGTACAACCACTCATTCGCACAATGGCATCCACATTCTCAGCCCATTTTACAAAAGCTATGGCACCTCCCGTGCCACCGAAATTTAGAGGGTTGCATTCCAGGAAATGTTGGTAGGTACAACCTGTATCCAAGAATTCATCATCACAAAAGGTATTAGCAAGGCACTTTGGGGACTTTCCAAACGTATCGTAATGTGTCTCAGGTGACTTAAACATTACCGTTAGGTAGGTTTCTCCCCGAGGCACCTTCGCCATGTTGGTAGCGAAGAACCTCGTGCCGAGCTCTGACTCGAGAGGCGTGCGCTAACCATTCTGCCTCAGTCAGTCGGGTGATCTCTTGATGCGACATCTTCTAGGAAGAAGTTCATGTTAGTCAGGTCGCCTCTATTCGGGGAACATAAATAGTCGTTCGGAACACATGTATCACACATGTTTAAGTCATCATATTACACACATCACACCATTTATCAAGCAAGTAATTGGAATCATGTTTACCGAAAGTATATCAAACAATCACGTGTTTCTCAGTCATAGCACATTCCCACTATATTGGTATCACGTCTTATGATTAGGTTTTCATTATACGGGTAAGCACATTGCATCAAACTCATAACATTCGTACGTAATTTGAGGGTTTTGTTTAATGAAAGTATAGCAAGTAAATATGTAGTATTAAAATTTTAGTACGCACATAAGCGTTACTGATCGCATTTAGTAATGACATGGCGACTGTGCTTTCGTTGGTCATTGGCCATACTGTTTTAGTGCATGCTTAATGGCAATTGATTCCCATCGTTTTCCGGCTACAATTTCGTCGTCTTTCAAAAGGTATCGCATTATCAGGGTCACCGGGTCTCCCTACCCTTGCCCAACAAGTATATCCGCATAACTAAATTACGTAGCCAGACGTGGTCTTCACAAATTTCCACAATCTTGGGGTCTTTACCCATTCATAACTTAGTCTGCGTTATTCCAGACACCAACATTTCTGGTGACTAAGGTAGGGGGAGGAAAGAAAAGTAAACTGTCGATATGCTTGAATTCCTCCGCGAGCTTGTATATTCCTCGAAGTAGTCAACTGATTTGCCGCTTAATGGAAAAAGGAACGAGTATCGAGATCCTGAGGACGGTGAAATTTTCAGAGGTCAAGAGCATAAAAGGGATCCTGATGTACGTGGCGGATCGAGGCTTGCTGGTGGAGGACGTGGTGCTTTACTCAAAATTTCAGGCAATATGCTGTCTTTGTGATGTAGACACTTAACTCATGTTTTTGGGTTATGTAACGTTTTGCATTTGACGTTGCTCTTTGTGGTGTCAGCTCAAGCTTCCACATTTCGCGACTCATATCCTCAACTGCAGTTGGTGTTACAGGAGCAACTTGTGTGGTTTTCATAACGCGAGGAATGGTGAGGGTTTATAGTTAGCATAGTGCGTTTATAGGGACCATCAAATCGGCTTATCGAGCGTTGTAGATGCAAATATAGTAAGCGGTGCGGCCTGGAGCATTTTTACTAGGCGTGTGTATGTCCAGACAGAAAGTGTTAGGCACGATGGTGCACGGGCGTCGATCTTCACAAGGGAAAACGAACCTCTCCACAGGTGGGGGGGGGGGGTTGTCTGATGCAGGTAGATGTAAGGGGTGCAACGTCCGGCAGACAATAAGAAACAGGATCGTGACCACGTAAAGGTGTAGGTTCAGCAGGCGCAACATCAAGCTGACCCAAATGGTGTAGTAGCTGGTTCAAGTGCAGGCTCCGGGTCATGTAACGGTGTGGAGGACATCAGCGGCGAGTGTGGGTAGCAAAGGTGCATCCATAGGAGCTGGAACAGGGGCTGAAACTGGGGCCACAAGAGAGCGTCACAGGAAACTCGAAAGGCGGGTAATCATTGTCATCGTCTATCCACCCATTTCGGGTGTGCGCGTATCGAGGATCAACTTGGGTTGCAAAAGGCGCATGATCGAACTGTACAGGCACAGGTCAGGGAAGGGGGCAATAACAGGATCAGCAGGAATATCAGCAATGTGAGGGGCATCAACATGGGCATCAACAACATGCTCATCCCCCAATAGTGGAGCAACGATGGGAATGATCATCGATAGGTACATCATCAATCAAGGATCAACAGCGGGTACATCAGCATGAATAGGGTCATGCTCGAATACGGGGTCTGGAGCAACTACTGGCTCAAGGGCCATGGCAAGCTCGGGATCAACGAACTTCATATCAAAATCTGCATGATCAGCGAATGCAGGGTCAACTGGGTCTACTGGGTTAACCATAGGCTGATCCAAGTGGATGAACTCTATCTCCTGGTCCGGGTTAAATCCAGGGGGAAACACAGGGTCTGAATCCTCATCAAGGTCGTGATCAAAAGCAAATCTAGAAGCAGAGACAGCAGGTGATGCCCTGTCAGGATCTGAACCGTGTGAATAGTGTTGTGCGCTCCAAGTGTGTGATGGTGCGGAGGCCATAGACTCGAAGGAGTGACTCCCCAGCTGGAGCATCTGCGAGTAACAAAAGACCACCGTCAGCTAGAAGGGCCTCGCCCTCAACATCGTCCTCCAGGGGCTCATCATCAAACGGATCGACGTCGGCGTCGAGGAGCATATCGTAAGCAGGATAAACGGCCAAAGGTATGGGAGCAGGGATCTCCATGAGTGGTAGGTCCCCAGCAAAAGGACCATCAGCGGGCTCATCGACAGCGTCGGGTAGCGCAAAAAGGCTGAAAGTCATCCTTGTCTGTGCTGGTAACATCTGATGTGTGGATCTCGTGCTCTGAAGACCCTAAGTCGTCTGATACTATGGGTCTAGGGTCCGTGGTGTCTGATTCGCTAATGCCTGATGAATTCATGGTGTCTGTATCATAAACATAAATATGCACAAATAATCAATCATATAATTAGACAAGTACATTAGTCACCGAGTAAGCAATCAAATAATTCTCCTAGTCCCACTAGCCTCCCAGTCTCCTAGACTGATACTCCTAGTCTCACTAGCCAAATTCTCCCAGCCTCTTAGACTGCTCTTCCTAGTCTCACTAGCCAAATTCTCCCAGCCTCTTAGACTGCTCTTCCTAGTCTCACTAGCCAACTACCTCGATCTCCCAGACCGAGCCTCAGCCTCCAAGACTGAGCCTATAAATAATAAATAAAATGTGCTCAACATTTGTTTGTAAAAACGTTTTGGATCTGGACTTAAGTGGTATGCAGTAAAAATGTTTTCGTGAGAGCCCTAGTGTTCATAGTCTAGACTCGAGAAAGAATCCTAGTTCGCTATGATCAGAGCTCTGATACCAAGCTGTCACACCCTGGCTTTGCGGAAGCGTGGTTAATATGGTGTGACTTCTTAATACCATAGCTTAATCATAACAAAGCTATATGAAATAAAACCATGCAAGATCATCCATAGATTTAAGTTTTAAAACTGAAGTAACATAACATTGTCTTAGGGACTACAACACCACAACATAAAACATTGTTTTGAAAGACATAAACATCAACATGAATAAAACGCAGTTTAAGATTTGTGACTCGTCCAGGAAAAAGTCACATTTCCTAAACCGGGATGACCTCGGAACCCATATGCAGCGGGAAAACATAACATACCGCGCCAGATCTTTAATTCCCTGAAATACATGTAAGTTGGAAAAATCAACAATAATGTTGAGCGAGTTCATGTGTAAGTGAGTAAATAAACCTTTGTATATATAAAAATCCTGGTATGTAGCAAATAAGGAAAAAGAGATCACCAATGGTTTGCAAGGCCATTGATATGTGTGAAGTGCAAGTAGGAAGACTCAAACCTAGCAGATTTAGCGATGGGTACAAAGTCACCCCGAGGTCCGTTACGCTGGGCCTGGGGTTGGGCTCGCTACACCCAGATAGATCTACCGCTTCCGTCCCTTGGTCCTACAATGAGGATTAATTGCCTCCAGTTCCCGCCTACCCACTCACATGATCTAAATAATAACCCTCCTTACGCTAACCATACCATGTAAAAAGTACTCGTAATCATAGTAACATGTATTTCACCCCCGCAGTAAAAAAAACTGAAAACAGTTAAGAGAAAAGGGGGACATGAACTCACAGTGGTGCGTCTCTACCAGGTATACCTCCAAATCAAGCAGCTGTGTGACGACCTACACGTACTAACTCTATTAGACGGACGGCCGTGCCTTAGCTTTAAGGTTTAAGTTTTTGGGAAATAGTTAGACAACTATTTCGTGTTTATATTCTGTATATACTTGGTAGTCATTTTCCTTCCCAAGGATGGGGGATTTAATACATGTGTGTTCGAAATATATTATTAAGTCTCACTTAAAATATATTTTATTTCTAACTCCAAAATATAATTATTCTTCTCAAAAATATTATATTTTCTATTACATAAATTTTCCCAAAACAATACCTTGACAAAAATACGCGTTAAGTCATATTTTCTTAAAATGCGTAAGTTACGTTTTAATGATCGAGTGGTAATAATAATTACCGGTGTAACTTATATTTTTATCGTAGAGACGTTCGTATTATTTTGGATCCATTATCATTCGATAGTATTATTTTTACCCTAAAAATAATACTAGTATTTTCACAAAATAATCATAAACACACATCAAGTGACTTTATGAAAAATATATACTAAATATATATTTACCAAGTTTTATTTTGTGAAATCCCACCTTCGATGTTTGTAAATAAAGTCGTGGCGGAATCTATAATTTGAAAACAAGTCGAAAAGTATTTTTAGCACTTATAGTGAAAATAATTCTAAGTGTTGTTTTTAGAAAAATTTCGCCAGAGTTTCCTCTGTAACTGGAGGTGGCCACGCTTTCAAGCGTATCATTTTCTTTTATAAACCAAATCAACCATTTTTTTCTTATTTAACCAAAACAATATTCAAGACAACAAACTAGTCTACAAATATATATAAGTCGCAAAAATCACATGAACTTGTGGTTTTCTAATATTATGATGTAAATCCCATTACTTTTAGCGGATCTTTATATAAAGCAATCCGATTTCGTAAAAACCTCGTTTTTAGGGAAGTTCCGTCTTTACAACTTCTCGTCATCTTTTTCAAAAATAGTTATTTTGTCGAGAGTGTGTGCTACACAAGTGTTTATACACTTGTGTGTTCTAAAAATCATTCGTGTTAGTGTAAGATCCGTCTTTAGAAAACATGATTTCTTTAATACTTGGTTCTTTGAAAATACCGTTTGTAGATACGTAGATCTACTAGTTTTAAACACTATTTCACAAGCAAAATCGCTTTTACACAAGTTCATGATTCGTGTGTGGTAGAGTTTCATCCTTTAACCCTTGTTACTTCCAAAACAACCTTATGTCATGATCCATGATCATGACCAACCCGGGTTAAATGATGATCCGAGCTACCACAACATAGATCGGGTCCAAATAACTACACAAATCAAATACTACAAGATTTACACAACATATGAGCTTTTAGCCATCACTTTTAGTGTTCTTAGTAGACTTTTATGCTTCATCTTGCATGTTTACGAGTTTTAACCGTTACAAATCATATTAACCACTTCAAAATAGTTCAAGAATGTGATTTAAGCAACTTACTACTAGCTCGAGTCTAGGGAAGAATCTAGACGTAAAATGAGTGGATAAAAGCAATAGAGTGAGGTCATTCGCCTTCCGATTGCACCAAGCCTCCTTATACGTGATCCTTAACGCTTGTATGAACTTGGAATGTGATGATCAAAACCGAAAATGATGGATGGATGGTGGGTGGTTCTCGGCCGAAACCTCCAAGAGAGGGAGGGAAAGAGTTGATTCTTGTTTAGTGGTGTGAAGGTTATGTTGTGTTAAGTATTGATCTTATAGGCAAAGTCATGTGCAATTAACCAATGGATCATATGTCTTATAGATATTAGACATGTTAGATTATTATAATCAACAAGGTACAAGGGGTTTCCCCCTTGGGGACCGAATCGTAAAGGGGGGGGGGGGGTAACCTAGTTGGATTCCAACTAAACATCAAGTGTTAGTTAGTTAAATGTGAAGGTTAACTTGGTTATTAGTGTCTCATGCATTATGACGGGTGTTAGGGTATTCAGGGACCCTAACTGGTTCAGAAAAAGATAAACAATGTAAATGGCAATATTTTCATGTTCCGGGTATAATCCGGTTGTTCGGTTGGATATTAATCCGTTAAAGTGCTTAACAAGCTTTAAAGTGTCGTTATAATTATTTTTAGTGACACAACTTATCCCTGACACTTTGGAAAGTGTCTAATAATATTTATCTCATGTCTTGGCACTTTATTAGTTAGCTAAAATGCTGAATTGTTTATTAAAGTGCTGAGACTTTGTGCTTTAAGCACGTTTTAGGCACATCCAGTCATTGTAACTTATTCCTAGAGACGCAGTTCTACAACCCTTGTATCCCTACACTCACCACTAGTGTAGTAAAATATTTCTGGCTCATACAGGCCTTAGAGGCAGTATCTGCCTGGTGCTAGTTATGACAGCACGTTTAATAGGTTATCCGTTCATAGTGCTACTGTGCTTTTGTGCATCATGTTTGTCACTAAGGTTTAGCATGTAAATAATGTAATGACAGTAATCAGAGTATGATGCAGGTATGTACAAGTATCAGTAATCAAATAGTTTGTCCTCAGTTTTAGGTAAGCACAGTAATTAAGCAGTAAATTATTATTAATTAAGTCGTACGGATACCTGGTTTAGTGAGGGTTGTCACACTTATAATATTTAGAAATTGGTTTTCTAAATAATTACACTTGAGAAACCAATAAATTATATGGATAATTTATTTTGAGAGAATATTTTATTTGTTATTTAATGGGTTAAATGACATTATAAAAGATTACATAAAGTCTTGCAAACATATGGTGTAATATTTTATAAAAGTTATAAAATAAACAAGACTTAAAATTGTTAAAAGAAAATTTATTTTTTTAGAAAAACCCTCCAAAAATCGGCCAACATGTGGTCTTCCCAAGAAGTTGTGGTCCAATCACATTTCATGCATTTTTGCATGTGTAGGAGCCTCTTGATTGGATGGTCTTTCCAAGACCATTTTGGTCCAATTAGCTTACATGCAATTGCATGTGTTAGGAGACTCTTGGATGGGCAAAGGGGAGGTGATGCTTTCTCTCAAGTTTTATAAACATTATGGATGATCAAAAATGAGGAGAAGACTTGGAAGAACTCTCTCAAATTTTCGGTCATAAGGGGTGTTTTTTTTAAGTGTTCGGTTTTTTATCTTTGGTGTTAAAATCCTAGCTAATCTCGTGGTGTTTGTTGGAAGCTTGGGGTATACAAGCTTGAGGCCTTCTATTCTTGAAGGCAACCATTCAAGAAACAGCATTCGTTTCATCATCCTATTACTCCAAGAAGGTAGCATTCTAAACACCCTATGGTTGTGTTTGATAGTATGCATTTTCATATATGGATCCGGGTTTTGGGATTTTGCATATAAATGGTTTTATATCTTATAAAAGTAACATGTTTTAAACATTATTTCCGCTGCGTTTTTATTTCATATGGATGAAAATGCTTTGATAAACATGTTAAAATCCCATCAATGGCATCTAGAGCCGCTTATATGAGTGCATGCTTCAATAGATTAAAAATTTCGGGTTTCGGGTTTGAATAAAACCCTATGGCCGAAAATTGTAATATGGTTATCCCTTTGTTTTTCAAGATTATTTTCTTACATGCATAAGAGAATCTTGAAAAATTATTTCATATGGATGATTTGTTTGTTTGGACAAAACTTACCTTTTCGGTTTTTTAGAACATAGCTGAAAATGTTCATAAAAGGGAACCATTTTTTTATGTTTCTTGAAATTAATATATATATATATATATATATATATATATATATATATATATATTTGGATATATATTTTGGTGCATATGACCTAGCCATGACTTTGTGTTGAATGATTGTGTTGTGATTCATTTTATTATTATTTCAATAGATTGTAATAATTATTATTTTGTTCTTCCATTAGAAGATATGTAATTTATTTATTTTATTTGGTATGTAAAATAAATAGATTAGGTGCATTTTATTTTACTAGAAAAAATGTATTAGGATATATTTTGTAAAAGAAGATGCACACAAAAATGCGGTTTTGGTTTGGACCATAATATTCGGTCCAAAGAACTTCATCGTTCTCAACGGGAGTTTGGAGCTGAATATAAAAGACTTTTGGAAGCTCAAAGAAGGTGGAGAAATCACAACACAAGAAGGAGACTTGAAACATTTGGATGCGGGATCAAGTGGGAGTTCATCGACACATTACTTGTGTCATTTTTCACCCCTTAGGAAGGACCTTTTGGCACACTTGTTTCGGCTAACAAGTGTTGTCAAAATAGTTGGCTATGGTTATGCACCTATTGTTATGTATGTTATGCTTGTGTGGTTGTTTATTTTGTTGTTTAGATGATATGTAGATATGCATGACTTAACAAACTAATAATCAACAACAAGCGTAAAATTGGTTCTTGACAAAATCATTAAAATGTTTAATAAAGGTTTTATTTAAAATTAATGATTTTATAATAAAATGGGTTTTATTAAAAAGAACCTTGAAAATTTGTTTTCACCAAAGTACCATTGATTTGAATGCATGCAAATGTATGGTACATAATATTTTCTAAACTAGAATTTTGAAATATTGAAAACCCTTTTATAAAACAAGTCAAACACCATCCTTTTATACAACACTCGAAACACTTGGGAACTCTTATTGTGGGATAAAGGTCACCTAACCACATTTGATGGAACTTGTATGTTCGAAGTGAGTTTACCATGTTTGTGGGATAAAGGTCATCTAACCACTTATGTGCATAAACTCACACGTGTGTGTAAGTTGGACGACTTGATTTGGAAACTATGAACTTAGGGTCACCGAAGCATGGGAACAAAGGTGTTGATGGGATTAAACATGCCAACTAAACATAAAGATGTTTAACCGATCCCATATAGCTAGAAATTGCAAAGAGTTGCAATTGTCAAACGTTGACTACCTTGTTAATTTAAATAGAGGGATAAAGGTCACCTAACCAATATTTAAATGTAACGTTGGATTCTAGATTTTAATTATTAATTGTCTTTAAGATACAAAAGCGTATTAATGATTAAAATATAATAATATCGAAAATACTAAAATTGAACTTGTTAAATTTTGTAGATGGCCGCTAACAATGCAAACCCGACTAACCAAATCGTCCGAAACCTATCACTAAGAACCATCCTTGAAAAGGATCGGCTCAACCATAACAATTTCATGGATTGGTTTCGAAACTTGAGAATCGTTCTCAAGCAAGAGAAGATATCCTATGTGTTGGACGATCCTATTCCCGATGAACCTAACGTGGAAGATGTGGAAGCCTACAACGATTGGGTTAAGTATACCGAGGACTCCATGCAAGCCTCATGCCTCATGTTGGGAACTATGATTCCCGAAATTCAAAAGGATTTTGAACACCACGGGGCATACGACATGATTACCCAGTTAAAGGAAATGTTCCTACAACAAGCAAGGGTAGAACGCTTCGAAACTGTTCGGGCGCTTCATGCATGTCGAATGGAAGAAACCCAATCGGTATCATCTTATATCCTTAAGATGAAAAGCCACACTGATCGCCTCGAAAGCCTAAACTGTCCCGTCTCTAAAGAGTTGGCCACGGATTTGATCCTCAACTCTTTAACAAAGAAATTTGAGAGCTTTGTAATGAATTACAACATGAATGGATGGGATAAAAGCATTGGTGAGCTTTATGCAATGCTCAAAACGGCCGAAGCAAGTATGGGCAAAAAGGCTTTACCCGTCTTAGCGATCAATGAAGGAGGCAACAAGAAGAGGCCCCACCCGGACTCTAAAGCAAACTATGCTAAAAGAAAGGGACACGTCAAGGGAAAAGGAAAAGCAAAAGCAAAAGCAGAACCCGCCAAACCAAAAGAGAAGAAGCAAAAGGTTGCGACGAATTACCCATGTTTTGAATGTGGTGAGATAGGACATTGGAAGAGAAATTGTCCGACCTATCTCAAAGAGTTGAAAAACAAGAGGGATGCAGGGGAAACCTCAGGTACTATCTTTATGATACATGTTGAGCTTAATGTTATTTCTTCTAGCACATGGGTACTGGATACCGGATGTGGAACTCATATTTGCAATTCGTTGCAGGGGTTCAAAAGAAATAGACATTACAAGAAGGGAGACGCTAGTCTCTTCATGGGCAACGGAGCAAAGGTTGATGTCGAAGCTCAAGGAGACTACGTTTTAGAACTTCCAAGTGGTTTGGAAGTTATTTTGAAGAATGTTTTGTTTGCTCCTAGTTTAACTAGGAACATAATTTCAGTTTCCCTTTTAAGACAATGTGGTTTTAATTTTGAATTTGTTAACCAAGACATTTATGTTTCTAAGAGTGATGTGTTTTATTTTAAAGCTACGTCTTTAAATGGTATTTATGAATTAGATCATGATAACACATCATATGATAGCTCAATGTACCAAGTAACCAACAAGAAACTCAAAAGGGATTTGAATGATTTCTATCTTTGGCATTGTCGCCTTGGACATATAAGCAAGAATCGCATGCATAGACTTCAGAAAAATGGTCTTTTGAAAAAAATGAAGATAATTCATTTGATGTATGTGAATCTTGTTTATAAGGCAAAATGACCAAGACACCCTTTAGTGGAACTTTTGAAAGGGCTAAAGACTTACTAGGTATCATACATTCAGATGTATGTGGTCCTTTTAAGCCGATGACTAGGAATGGTGAAAGATACTTCATCACCTTTACCGACGACTATAGTCATTATGGTTATGTGTATTTACTGAAACATAAGGATGAAGCATTTGAAATGTTCAAAGACTTCAAAAGTGAAGTAGAAAATCAACTCAAGAAGACAATCAAAGTCCTTCGCACTGATAGAGGAGGTGAATACCTTAGTGGTGCTTTTCAAGATCATCTTAGAAGTTGTGGATTCATCTCACAACTTACTCCACCTGGAACACCACAACACAATGGTGTGTCCGAAAGGAGAAATCGAACTCTATTAGATATGGTTCGATCTATGATGGCTAGAAGCACATTACCTCTATCATTTTGGGGTTACGCTTTGCTCTCCGCGGATAGTATACTAAATATGGCCCCAACCAAGAAAGTGGAAAAGACACCTTTTGAAATATGGCATGGAAACCCTCCATCATTATCATTCTTAAGGGTTTTGGGTTGTGAAGCTTACGTTAAGCAATACACCCCAAATAAATTGGAAGTCCGATCCACTAAGTGCATCTTTGTAGGATATCCTAAAGATGATATAGGATATTATTTCTACGATCCAACTGAGCAAATGGTATTTGTTGCTCGAAAGGGTAAGTTCTTGGAAGCTAAGTTCCTTATGGAAGGAACTAGTGGTAGAACAATGGAACTTGAGGAGGATCAAGAACCACAAGACGATACACGTTTGGTTGATACTAGCACTCAACAAGAGGTTGTTGAAAACGATCAAGAGGTTGATCAGAACACACAAAATGTTTGTAGATCTGGTAGAATTAGTAATCCACCTGAAAGATATGGATTTTTCATGGATGGATGCTACGTGGTAGATTCAGATGAACCAACCACATACCATGATGCAATGTCAAAATCCAATTGTGACAAATGGCTTGAAGCCATGAACATAGAGATGCAATCCATGTATGACAACCAAGTTTGGGAATTGGTTGTGCCACCACTTAACTCTAAAGTAGTTGGAAGTAAGTGGGTTTTCAAGAAGAAAACAGATATGCATGGTAACTTGGATACTTACAAAGCAAGACTTGTAGCAAAAGGTTTCACTCAAACTCAAGGGGTTGATTATGATGAGACCTTCTCGTCTGTGGCGATGCTAAAGTCAATCAGGATATTATTTGCCATAGCTGCATATTATGACTATGAGATATGGCAATTGGATGTCAAAACGGCTTTTCTTAATGGATATCTTGATGAAGATGTCTATATGGTTCAGCCTAAAGGTTTTGTCGATCCAAAACATCCTGACAAAGTATGCAAGTTAAAGAAATCAATCTATGGATTGAAACAAGCATCTAGAAGTTAGAATCACCGTTTTGATAAAGAAATTAAGAATTTTGGATTCATCAAGAACGGTGATGAAGCTTATGTGTATAAGAAAGCTAGTGGGAGCATCATCACTTTCTTAGTACTGTATGTCGATGACATTCTACTATTTGGGAATGACATTCCAACCATGGAAGTGTAAAAGCTTGGCTTGGAAGTTGTTTTTCCATTAAGGATCTTGGTGAAGTAGCCTACATTCTGGGAATAAAGGTCTATAGGGATAGATCAAGGCGCTTGATAGGTTTAAACCAAAGTGCATACATTGACAAAGTCTTGAATAGGTTCCAAATGGAGAACTCTAAGAGAGGTTTTGTACCTATTCAAAAGGGGACAATATTGAATACATCTCAATGTCCAAGCTCAAAGGATGAGCAAGAGAAAATGAAAAGAATCCCATATGTGTCAGCTATAGGATCCATCATGTATGCAATGATATGCACCGGACCGGACGTCTCATGCGCCTTGAGCATGACGAGTAGATACCAGCAGAATCCAGGTAACAGTCATTGGATGGCTGTTAAAAGCATATTGAAATATCTTAGGAGGACTAAGGATATGTTCTTAATATATGGATCTGGAGAGGAGGAACTCGTTGTAAAGGGTTACACGGACGCGAGTTTCCAAAACGATCGAAGTGATTCTCGATCACAATCGGGGTATGTCTTCATTTTAAATGGAGGAGCAGTCTCTTGGAAGAGCTCAAAACAAGACGTGGTAGCATTGTCCACTACAGAATCAGAATACATCGCCGCTTCATTGGCAGCCCAAGAAGCTGCATGGTTGAAGAAATTCATAGCCGACCTAGGGGTGGTCCCTACCATTCAAGACCCCCTAGAGATCTTTTGTGATAACGAGGGTGCGATTGCTCAAATCAAGGAACCTCGTGCGCACAAAAAGACTAGACATATCGAGCGAAGATTCAACTACATAAGGGATGAAGTTGAAAAGGGAAAGATATGTATCTGCCAAGTTCACACAGATCAAAACATTGTGGATCCATTCACGAAGCTCCTTGACAGGGCAAAACATGAGGGTCATACATGTGCCTTAGGACTTCGATATTCTAGTGATTAGATTTGATCTATTTTGTATTTGGATATTGAAACAATTGTTATTTTAACTCTTTTATGGTATTTTGAGTTACGTTTCATATTAGCATGTTTAAATCCGTGAATAAGTTAATTATTCTAAATGTCCGTAGTCGATCATAATTGTGGGAACAAACTATTATGAATTTGGATTGGTGGATATTCATTAGATGTGAATATAGAGCAAAGTGTTGCTGCCAAAGTTCATAGATATTTGTGGGATACAAATATTGGACTGACTCGCTCTCAAATATTACTGCATGGAATCATTTGTGATTGTTCATAAGTAAATTTTGAGTAAAGGCGAATATCATAGTATCCTCTTACCTGAGATACATATTGGGTCTTGATATTCACCAAGTACTAGACCTTGACCTAGTTCTTCGTTGTCTGTAATAAGGCAGTACATAAGGCTAAACTCAGGTGTGGTACAAGGTGATTGTGAGAGACGTATGTAGTCAAGAAGGGGTTTGTTCCTCTTATTCATTGAGAGTAAGATGTCTAAGGCCTGCTAAAGTTAAATCAACAGAGAGTGATCACTCTATGTCTCTGGATTTAACATGACATCTGTAACGAAAGGATAAAATGATAGATTTTCCTAAATCAAGTTCAAGTAAGGGACTTGAAAGGGATGATGTTATTGAATGGCAAATACAGTCGTATTGGGGATAGTAAACCGTAGTTAGGCCTCATTTACTGCTTGCATCAATCTTCAATGTATCTTGTGCAAGTGGGAGATTGTTGGACTCTGTATGCCCAAGACACATATTAAATTGATGTGGCTAGTACGTTATGATCCAAGTCGAGTCATACCCAATAACAAGCTAGACAAACACTTATATTATTTATTTGTGATATGATCAAACAAATAAATATTAACACTTACAATATTTAGAAATTGGTTTTCTAAATAATTACACTTGAGAAACCAATAAATTATATGGATAATTTATTTTGAGAGAATATTTTATTTGTTATTTAATGGGTTAAATGACATTATAAAAGATTACATAAAGTCTTGCAAATATATGGTGTAATATTTTATAAAAGTTATAAAATAAACAAGACTTAAAATTGTTAAAAGAAAATTTATTTTTTTAGAAAAACCCTCCAAAAATCGGCCAACATGTGGTCTTCCCAAGAAGTTGTGGTCCAATCACATTTCATGCATTTTTGCATGTGTAGGAGCCTCTTGATTGGATGGTCTTTCCAAGACCATTTTGGTCCAATTAGCTTACATGCAATTGCATGTGTTAGGAGACTCTTGATTGGGCAAAGGGGAGGTGATGCTTTCTCTCAAGTTTTATAAACATTATGGATGATCAAAAATGAGGAGAAGACTTGGAAGAACTCTCTTAAATTTTCGGTCATAAGGGGTGTTTTTTTTAAGTGTTCGTTTTTTGATCTTTGGTGTTAAAATCCTAGCTAAACTCGTGGTGTTTGTTGGAAGCTTGGGGTATACAAGCTTGAGGCCTTCTATTCTTGAAGGCAACCGTTCAAGAAACATCATCCGTTTCATCATCCTATTACTCCAAGAAGGTAGTATTCTAAACACCCTATGGTTGTGTTTGATAGTATGCATATTCATATATGGATCCGGGTTTTGGTATTTTGCATATAAATGGTTTTATATCTTATAAAAGTAACATGTTTTAAACATTATTTCCGCTGCATTTTTATTTCATATGGATGAAATTGCTTTGATAAACATGTTAAAATCCCATCACTATTCCAATTGTTCAAACAGTTTCATCATCATCATCGTTCAATATCTACTTTCATGTATCTATCACAATTAGTTTTTCATATAATCTAAACAATTAGTTTCATCATCATCATTTAATGTCTTGTCTATTCTGACACATGTTTAGGATGCACATGATTTGGTGATATCAAGGTTACAAACACATGGGCCATCATATTATCCAAACTTATCAAATCAGATATCCACAATTCTATTGGACCCTTAAAGCTAGTTTACATCAAAATTTATTATGGATCACAAACCTACAAAGTCATCATATCAGATTCATGCGATCAAGGTCACACACATCAACAATATCATGCAAGGCCTATCGAAGATATCGTGTCTATCAAACATAATCATCGATTGCATTAAGGATCGATTAACTGATAACTAGTATAATAGAGACTCACTAACCACAATCTTGATAGCCGAATGATATCACACAAGAGGGTTCCACTGCCGTTGCACACTAGATGTAAGGGTAGGGTTTGTTCTACTATCCTTCCTAATCATTCACGTAATATGTAATATATGGACAAGGGTCTTGGGCCGGTTGCAATGCTAGTCACAACAATAGGTTGGGACAGTTATATTTGCAAATCAAAATAGTGATTTGGGCCGGTTCTAACGATAGTGCAGAACCGTATTTGGGCCAAGTCTAAAAGTTTATTCATTGACATTACATGTCATGTTTGGGCCAAGTTCGATAAATTATGTCCATGGGTTTCTTAATCAAAGAAAAACACATACATTGTGGTCCAATTATACTAACATATATAATTCTAACAAGGCTACTACAATGGTTAAACTGAATCATACAAGCACGGATACAAGCACGGCACGCCAAAAAGATAACGAAGAGTTAGGATCGATCTACTAACCTTGAAAGTTCGGGTTGTCACATCATCCCCAACGTGAAAGAAATTTCATCCCGAAATTTGGCAAGTAAGCACAAAGGAATGAAGTGAGAAATCAAGATTGCTGCGGATTTTGCTCAGGTACCACATCATCCCCAACTTGAAAAGGAATTTCGTCCCGAAATTCACCAGCTTTACTAGAATTAGACTTGTCATCAGGAAAAAGTTGAGGATACTTAAGCTTCATCTGATCCTCACGCTCCCACGTGAACTCCGGTCCACGTCTTGAGTTCCAACGAACTCTAACAATCGGGATACGACTATGCTTACGCACCTTGACCTCTCGGTCCATGATCTCGATAGGTTCTTCGACAAACTGCAACTTGTCGTCTATCTTCAGCTCTTGAAATGGCACAACCAATGTCTCATCAGACATACACTTCTTCAACTGCGAAACGTGAAAGACATCGTGAACATTACCCAACTCAGCAGGGAACTCGAGCTTGTAGGCAACTTTACCGATCCGCTCCAGAACTCTAAATGGCCCAACGTAACGTGGATTAAGCTTGTCGCGCTTCCCAAAGCGTACCATACCCTTCCAGGGTGAGACTTTCAACATGACACGATCATTAACTTCGAACTCCAAAGGCTTTCTACGCTTGTCGGCGTAGCTTTTCTGACGATCCCGCGGTGCCACCATACGATTCCTGATCTGAACAATCTTTTCTGAAGTTTCAAGAACAAGCTCAGGACCTGTGATCTGGCTGTCACCCACCTCAGCCCAACAGAGAGGAGAACGGCACTTTCGCCCGTACAGTGCCTCGAATGGAGCTGCCTGAATACTAGTGTGGTAGCTGTTGTTGTAGGAGAACTCTATCAACGGCAAGTGTTTCTCCCATCCTTTCCCAAAATCAATCACACATGTCCGCAACATGTCTTCAAGCGTCTGAATGGTGCGCTCACTCTGACCATCCGTCTGTGGGTGATAAGCGGTACTCATATCGAGTTGTGAACCGAAGGATTTATGCATTGATTGCCATAATTCAGAAGTGAAACGCGGATCTCGATCTGAGATGATAGAAGTTGGCACCCCGTGCCTAGAAACCATGTCACACCCCCAAAAATACCACCTAGGGAGTGTCCCTGATAAGCGTGTGACGGACTGAAAACGAGCCATTAATTACATTGAACCCACAAGTTTCTAAACGAAGTTCTCAAATTAATAGTAAAATCCCATCGTAAGTTTATACGAAATCCAATATGTCAGCGGAAGCAAATAATAAACCAAAAACTAAGTTGTTCAAAAACCAACGTGTAATAGTAAATAAATAATCACATGAGTCTCTTCAGTCGACCCATGACCACTCCTGCTCCTCCAGACAGCAAGTTTCCAGAGCCAAGATACCTAACGACCTGCGAGCATGCAACAAGCGTATCAGACAAAGCTGGCGAGTTCACAGTTTATGAAAACGTTGATTTCCAAATGATTATTTCAGTTCATTAACAAAAGCAAGTAATATTGATAATATCTCGATAATAAACAAGACGGCTCCTGATGTATGTTTTGCCCTTTCCCTAGTGCTCTTATCAAAGCACTGGGCCCGACTAGGTAATTAGTTCACAACCGTCCTCCCCGGTACAGCGTGAGGGTGCCAAACCTAAGTAGCGCTACCAACTAATACCCCGTTACCTCCCCGGTAACAAAAGATGGGACTTAAGAATGATAGGATGAGAATATTATTCAATATATACCAGTTTTTACCCAAAAGACTTATCCCTCCCCGGGATACCCACTGACTGTCCCAACCACTGGGACACATGCTCAAAAGTAGTGAACTCACCTTTGGTTTGCTCGGTTAGATTAAATGCTCGTTAAACAACTGACCAATCAAATCCTATCGTGGTTACCAGAGACAGTTAGTTTCATGAATTCACAATTCACGTATCCAGTCACACATATTGCTCAAGCAATAAACAACCAACAGATAAACATCACGTATGTCATAACAAGCTTAGTTCGTACTATCACACAAGTTGTAGCAAGTATCCATACCATCACACGTTCACATTGCAAGTTAGGGCCGTACACGCATGTGTTATTTTATCACATGTAACTAGTTTGATCATCACAAGAGAATAGGACCCAAATCAGTCAACATGTAGCCCAATTGTTACTCACCCATTTTACCCGGCCCAAACATAATAACCCAATCCATTCTGAAGTCCAAATCTCAACTGCGGCCACTGACCAATGTACTACCCGACCCAATACCTGGTCCAAATATGATTTACAAGTCCACCTTAACATTAATGCTAGTTTACCAAATAAGGTTATAATAATCCCCTAAGTTTCGGCCCACACTAACACTGCCGCTGTTTTACCGTGTATACCCGACCCCTAGTATCAACATTAAACAATATATGAAATCTATAAACCTAGCATACTACAAACATCTATGCATAGTGTCAATATCAAGTTTACGTAGCCCATGTGTGAAATTGGGCCACTTTCACCTTCTGCCCACCAACAGAGGTGTGCGGCTCATATAATAACAATCAACCATCCACAATCTTATTTATTATTTATAGATTACAGTGTATTAAGAAATCAATTTCATCCACTAAATTCAAGTAGAAATCATTTTGTGTCAGTGTATTTAGGATCCATTACATGTGTTAATTACATGTGGTATAACAAGTAAAGTCAAGTGGAAATCATGTTGTCACCATTCATACAAACTGACGGTTGCATGAGATAACAATTAGAGGCCCAATGGGATGATGGACTTTGTCTGACATCACGTGAATATGCAGTGCCCATTACCCGATTAATTCATTAAAGCCCAAAACAGCTTTGTATCCCATCCCCTTCAACACCCAATACAATTAAACAGCATACAACTTCTTGTTTGAGAAGACAACTCATTTACTTAGCAAAGACTATGCCCCCTAGTTCGTACAACACACTAATACCATTAATCTACACGATCATTATTCATGAAATCAATTAAATCTAATCAGTCACATAACAATTTCGTCATCTACCTAGATCACAGTATTGCCTCATATTTTAAAGAACATAAATGTACACTTTAGTTAGCCAACATCACACATATACAAGATCAAACTATTATCTAATAACATGAATATGGACTTACAAATCAGTGGGATCAGTGGGCTCGATTAAACAAGATGATGTCTCTAAAGTGTAATATTGACTCGATGGGGGGGGGTCGCCTGCCGATCGAAATCATGAGGGAAAAGGGTAGGGTTTTGTTGTGATTAATCAAAAAACAACCAGAATTTGCGTGCCATACTTAAAGATATATATGATTCATGAATGGTGGGCTCAAGTGGTGTGGGTCGGACTTAATTGTGGGGCCGAGATAAAAGAACTAAGGTGTGTGTCCTATTTTTGTGTGCGGCCCTACCCGAGCCATTGACCCAACAGAAAACCCACCACGTGTACAAGCATACTCAAATACATTACATGTTAAACACGTTTATAAAAGTTACAAGCATTTAATAGAATATAATAGTACGGAACATGTAACACATAGGAGAGAATTAACGAGGAGTTAAGATCACCATCTTAAACGTTACCAACCTTAAAAGTTCGGGTTGTCACATCATCCCCAACTTGAAAGAAATTTCGTCCCGAAATTTTACAAGTAAGCACAGAGGAGTGAAGTGAGAAATCAAGATTGTTGTAGGTTTTCCCCCAGGTGCCACATCATCCCCAACTTGAAAAGGAATTTCGTCCAAAAATTCACCAGTAGTACCTGAATTAGATTGATCAACAGGAAAAAAATTGAGGATACTTGAGTTTCATTTCATTTTCACGCTCCCACGTGAACTCCGGTCCACATCTTGAGTTCCAACGAACACTCATGATTGGAATTCGACTAAGTTAACGAACCTTGACTTCCTGGTCCATGTGTTCGATAAGTTCCTCCAGTAAAGGTATCGCACGTGTTTCCTCAGACAACCACTGCCTTAGATCCGAAACATAAATGATATCGCGTGCGTTACCCGATTCGTCGGGTAACTCGAGTTTGTAGGTTACGCTACCGATTCTTCCCAGACTGTTGAATGGTCCATCGTGACGTTAGTTAAGCGCACCATGCTTCCCAAGCACTCCACACCCTCCCAGGGTGAGATTTTCCACAAGATACGATCGCCTGCAGTGATCTTCCAGCATCTCTCAAGTTTATGAGCTTTCCTGACAGTCACGCGTTGCCGCCAATCGACTCCCGATCCATACAACCTTCCCAAAAGTTTCGAGTACCAGGCCTGGACCAGTAATGAGGTTGTCCACCATCACAGTTTAACGAGAAGGTTGACGTTATTGTCTATGTAATGCCTCAACAGAGCTGTCTGGTTACCAAGATGATAACTGCCGCAGTAGTACCCAACTATAGGTAAAAGTCCTTCCAATATGCACCAAAGCCAGTCACACACATGCTCGCAGCATGTCTTCGAGTGCCAGGAGAGTTCGTTTTCTCTGATCGTTTGCCCAACGGCGATACGCAATGCTCTGGTCCTGACGTGAGCCAATGGTGTTGTGTATTGCCTGACAAAAATCATGCATAGATCAAATTCAGAGGTAACAGTAGTTGGCACCTCGTACCTAAAAGCCGCCTCTCTCATAGGAACATTCACAACTGTGAAGACTCGTCAGTTTTCTTGATTACATGAAAGTGTGCTGGTAACTTGAGTCTATCAATGATCACCCAGGTGATAAGGTTTCCATTTCTAGTGACAAAATCCATGGCAGTTTGTTCTCATTCCCATACATGCGTTTCTGGTTGCTAAAATCCCACCTTGACTTTCCCACATGTCAAACTTCGTTCCATGCGTGGGCCTTCAGGCCCGGTCAACTGTACATGGTCTTCAGATTTTAATACATCCTATCAAAACTCAGATGGATGGGATATCGAGGCCCGTGTGCTTCGCCTGCACCCGTTCCCTAAGGTTGCTGTATAGTGAGGTCCATATTCATTCCATGAAGTAGCAAATATCGTCCGACCTGCCAAAGGTTGCTTCCTCATGCCCCGCATGGGTCAATCTTGAGAACTTTCTTCCTTCAGTTCTTCAATTTGAACACGGCGAGTCTGATCAGGTATATTAAAGTCGATAGCGAGCTGCAAAGCTTGTGCCCGTCCAGATTTCACGGTCGCATTCATTCAAAAGTTCCATCCCGCGTTGCCATCACATGTTTAGCTCACTTGAAACAAGGGTACACGGGAGGCCCTTGTGATCGGTCTAAGTGGTGCATTCGGTACCGTCCAAGTAATGCCTCCAATTTCAATCCATAGACTACAGATTCCACCGCAGGTCGTGACTCGTGCAGTTCTTCCTGTAAGTCCACCACGTGGGCCATCTCCTTCTCTTGTTGCATCGATGCGTAACTAGGACTCTGATTCAAACCATCATGGTATAACGCCAGATTATCGGTACCCTCGAATAGAAGTGATGCTCAGTGTGTTGCAGGGTTGGGTTTCAAAAGCTGAAAAGACATTCTCCTGTTTTGTCTTTCACGAACACGGCACCCTGCTGTGCTAAAGAGGTTACAGCGGCGCAATTTTTGAAAATCCTTTGATGAATCGGCGGTAGTATCTAGTGAGACCAAGAGATTGCTGAATCCTATTCCACTAACATGGTCCCTAGCGAGATCCCACGAGTATCCCCACTTCGATGACTGCGCGACCAAGAAAGTGTGCTTATCGAATCCTGAAGTCACCCTTAGGTAGGTTTTGTATGGAGTTGTTCCTCCCTCCGGAGCTCTGCGATAATATACAAATGCCGCCTATGGTATTCCTTTGTCCTAGGAATGATTCAAAACGTCATCCATAAATATGGTCGATTCATGAGGTCCATTAAGCTGCTGGTGTGTTGATTAACTCAATGGTCATGGTGTACAAAGTCGCAATAGCCGTATTGCGTTCGATATGCCGTTTCAGGAACATTCTCCTCTTGGTCTTCCGTCAATAGATGGTCGAGGCAAACAGTTCTTGATTGTCACCTTGCTGAGTTCTGGATAATCAGTACACATACGAAAAGGCTTTATCTTCCCGAATATAGTTGGGGCTCCCCGAAGCGAACAAAAACTATGTCCAATAAAACTCCTGTCCAACAGTTCCTGTAGATAGTCCTTGCAACCCTCCTTGTGCAAGACGGTATGTAGCACGAGTAATCAGGGCTGCCTCTGACGTGAGATCAAGCTGAGATTCTGCCTAACAGTTGTGGAAGTAACCCCGAGAGTTCCTCGGGTGGCACACCGAGAGGAATCACGAGCAATTTGGTGGATCCTTGATCCTCTTTTCCTTAATCTTAACATCGGTAACAGATGCTATCATAGTGGGGTAATCCCTCCATAGACACTTCGGGGCTTTCATGGCTGAGATGAAGCTAACCCTTGCCCCACTCTGATGCCTTAGAACAATTAACGATCCTCCAAACAAAATTTTCTCCTCACAAGGTATGTCTGTACGACTTCTGGATAACCAATCCATACTAACTACTGCATTGTAACTATAAGGGATAGTCATAGGAAGGTCGATGTCGAACACTCCTCCCACAAGGTCGAGTTTGCATCCAAGCGAACATATGAAGTTTCAATTGGCTTGCCATCACCCGATTCCGCAACAGGTTCGGTTTCAAGAAGTATCCAAGTCAAACAGAACAGAGACGATGTGACCCATCCAAGCTACCATGCTGCTATACTCCTGGCGTTGCTCACACCAATCCTATATGTCCTCCCATGAGCATCGTTTCCAGTGTTGTTGTTTCCGTTACCAGGATTTCCAGTTCTGTCATCGTTCCCTTGATTGTTGACATTTTGGCTTAACAATAATCAGTCCTTGCCAACATCACCTTCGTTTCCATGCTGCAGACTACGATTACGAGTACCTTGATGTTGCTGTGACTGTTGCCCCTAACGTCGTTGCTTGAGTCGGAGCCCTACGATCTTTCACCAGCAAGATCCATCTTATCACCTTCCATGTCACGTCCTAGGGCGCCACTCGTTGTGCTGTCAATTACACATTCCACCTTACAGTCAATTGTCATCACTTATGACCCCATTAACTCATAAGAGTTGACTCCCATAAGTCGCTGACTAGTGTTAAAGATTCGATTGGAGTCAAATTGCTGATGTTTGTTGTCGGTAATCAGGGTCGTTCAAATACTGAAGTCGGTAAGGTACTACGTTTATCTTCTTGTCCATCGTTCTTACAAGTTGACTGAGTAATACACGGTATGTTGCAGAAGTGATCGCGCTTCGGGATCTAAGGCGTCAACACGCTAAGTTCTAGCGAACAAAGATAAGTGAGGAAAGTATAGTCCAATCATTTGACGCTGAGCCATCCAACTCAGGGACATTCGTACTAGCACCTATCATTCTACATAGTTCGCTAGGCATTCAGATGCGTGATCAGATGACACTCGATAGCATCGAGATTCATAAGGATTCAGAAAGGGGTGAAAAGATCATGTTCGAGTAGGAGACAATCACTGCTATGACTCCTATAGACTGCTGAGTTCTAACATAACATCAATTAACATAGCGGAACCCCTCTCACACTCGTTAAGCCTCACTAGGACTCACATGCACCCCACATTATTATTATGTGTGCACCCATAATAATAAGGCAATTTGCATGCTTATCTCAGTGCCTCTTAACTCGTGCTAAAAGGTTCCCCGAATTCGAGCAATAGATGACGCCACAACATAGATCATGAAAGTTCAAGAAGTGTCGCACCCTTAAAACACGTAACATGGGTTGGTAACATAGAAGTACATACCGCAGTGCTAAGTGTGCATTCACATGTGATGTTATTCGTAAGCAAACGCTAGATATACTATGCAATAGTAAACGAGAAACGAACCTTGCAGTCTGGAGCTGAGTGTCATGGTCGATTTCGGATCTGTTCGGTTATAGTCTGGCTTTATAAAAACGTTTTAAAACCAAGTTCACTATAACCAGTGGCTCTGATACCAAACTATCACACCCCCAAAAATACCACCTAGGGAGTGTCCCTGATAGGCGTGTGACGGACAGACAATGAGCCACTAATTACATTGAACCCACAAGTTTCTAAACGAAGTTCTCAAATTAATAGTAAAATCCCATCGTAAGTTTATATGAAAACCAATATGTCAGCAGAAGCAAATAATAAACCAAAAACTAAGTTGTTCAAAAACCAACGTGTAATAGTAAATAAATAATCACATGAGTCTCTTCAGTCGACCCATGACCACTCCTGCTCCTCCAGACAGCATGTTTCCAGAGCCAAGATACCTAACGACCTACGAGCATGCAACAAGCGTATCAGACAAAGCTGGCGAGTTCACAGTTTATGAAAACGTTGATTTCCAAATGATTATTTCAGTTCATTAACAAAAGCAAGTAATATTGATAATATCTCGATAATAAACAAGACGGCTCCTGATGTATGTTTTGCCCTTTCCCCAGTGCTCCTATCAAAGCACTGGGCCCGACTGGGTAATTAGTTCACAACCATCCTCCCCGGTACGGCGTGAGGGTGCCAAACCTAAGTAGCGCTACCAACTAATACCCCGTTACCTCCCCGGTAACAAAAGATGGGACTTAAGAATGATAGGATGAGAATATTATTCAATATATACCAGTTTTTACCCAAAAGACTTATCCCTCCCCGGGATACCCACTGACTGTCCCAACCACCGGGACGCATGCTCAAATGTAGTGAACTCACCTATGGTTTGCTCTGTTAGATTAAATGCTCGTTAAACAACTGACCAATCAAATCCTATCGTGGTTACCAGAGACAGTTAGTTTCATGAATTCATAATACATGTATCCAGTCACACATATTGCTCAAGCAATAAACAACCAACAGATAAACATCACGTATGTCATAACAAGCATAGTTTGTACTATCACACAAGTTGTAGCAAGTATCCATACCGTCACACGGTCACATTGCAAGTTAGGGCCATACACGCATGTGTTATTTTATCACATGTAACTAGTTTGATCATCACAAGAGAATAGGACCCAAATCAGTCAACATGTAGCCCAATTGTTACTCACCCATTTTACCCGGCCCAAACATAATAACCCAATCCATTCTGAAGTCCAAATCTCAACCGCGGCCACTTACCAATGTACTGCCCGACCCAATACCTGGTCCAAATATGATTTACAAGTCCACCTTAACATTAATGCTAGTTTACCAAATAAGGTTATAATAATCCCCTAAGTTTCGGCCCACACTAACACTGCCCCTGTTTTACCTTGTATACCCGGCCCCTAGTATCAACACATGTGCAGCCATTTTACTATACTTATCTAATTAAACAATATATGAAATCTATAAACCAAGCATACTACAAACATCTATGCATAGTGTCAATATCAAGTTTACGTAGCCCATGTGTGAAATTGGGTCCCTTTCACCTTCGGCCCACCAACAGAGGTGTGCGGCCCATATAATAACAATCAACCATCCACAATCTTATTTATTATTTATAGATTACAGTGTATTAAGAAATCAATTTCATCCACTAAATTCAAGTAGAAAATCATTTTGTGTCAGTGTATTCAGGATCCATTACATGTGTTAATTACATGTGGTATAACAAGTAAAGTCAAGTGGAAATCATGTTGTCACCATTCATACAAACTGACGATTGCATGAGATAACAATTAGAGGCCCAATGGGATGATGGACTTTGTCTGACATCACGTGAATATGCAGTGCCCATTACCCGATTAATTCATTAAAGCCCAAAACAGCTTTGTATCCCATCCCCTTCAACACCCAATACAATTAAACAGCATACAACTTCTTGTTTGAGAAGACAACTCATTTACTTAGCAAAGACTATGCCACCTCATGCAGTCTTTAATAACCGATCATTCAATAAATAAATTATTGTGTAATCCTAGTTCGTACAACACACTAATACCATTAATCTACACGATCATTATTCATGAAATCAATTAAATCGAATCAGTCACATAACAATTTCATCATCTACCTAGATCACAGTATTGCCTCATATTTTAAAGAACATACATGTACACTTTCGTTAGCCAACATCACACATATACAAGAACAAACTATTATCTAATAACATGAATATGGACTTACAAATCAGTGGGATCAGTGGGCTCGATTAAACAAGATGATGTCTCTAAAGTGTAATATTGACTCGATGGGGGGGGGGGTCGCCTGCCGATCGAAATCTTGAGGGAAAAGGGTAGGGTTTTGTTGTGATTAATAAAAAACAACCAGAATTTGCGTGCCATACTTAAAGATAAATATGATTCATGAATGGTGGGCTCAAGTGTTGTGGGCCGGACTTAAGTGTGGGGCCGAGATAAAAGAACTAAGGTGTGTGTCCTATTTTTGTGTGCGGCCCTACCCGAGCCATTGACCCAACAGAAAACCCACCACGTGTACAAGCATACTCAAATACATTACACGTTAAACACGTTTATAAAAGTTACAAGCGTTTAATAGAACATAATAGTATGGAACATGTAACACATAGGAGAGAATTAATGAGGAGTTAAGATCACCATCTTAAACGTTACCAACCTTAAAAGTTTGGGTTGTCACAAACCACCTCCTTAAGATAAATTGCCGCAAGCTGTGAAAACTTATATGTTTCCTTGATTGCCAGAAAATGTGTTGACTTCATGAGACGGTCGACAATCACACAAATAGTATCGTTCCCAGCCTGAGTCCTCGGTAACCCTGTAACGAAATCCATGGCGATCTGCTCCCACTTCCACGTGGGTATCTCTGGCTGCTGAAGTAGACCCGAGGGTTTCTGATACTCTGCTTTGACTATAGCATAAGTCAAACACTTACTCACGTACGTCGCAATGTGAGCCTTCATCTTTGGCCACCAATACATAACCCTGAGTTCCTGATACATCTTGTTTGAACCCGGGTGAATAGAATACCGAGACTTGTGCACTTCATCCATCATAAGCTCTCGAAGATTACCATACAAAGGGACCCATATCCACTCCATAAAATAATAAACGCCGTCAGATCTCACCACAAGTTGTTTTTCCAGGCCTCGCAAGTATCCGGCCTCGATGTTCTCTTCCTTCAAGGCCTCTATCTGAGCGGAACGAATCTGAGCAGGTAAACCAGAATGAATCGTAAGCTGTAGAACGCGAACACGTTTAGGCCACGTCTCCTTTCGGCTAAGTGCATCAGCCACAACATTAGCTTCCCCGGGTGATACTTGATGGCACACTCATAATCGTTTAAAAGCTCTATCCAACAACGTTGCCGCATATTCAATTCCTTTTGGTCGAAGATATGCTGGAGACTCCTGTGATCGGTGTAGATGGTGCATTTGGTACCGTACAGATAATGTCTCTAAATCTTCAACACGAAAATCACGGCCCCTAACTCCAAGTCGTGAGTCGTATAATTCTTCTTGTGTACCTTCAGCTGTCGAGAATCATAAGCTATCACCTTCTCGCGTTGCATCAACACGCAACCGAGACCTTGAATCGATGCATCACAATAAACCACAAAATCTTCAGTACCCTCTGGTAAAGACAAGATCGGTGCGCTGCATAGTTTCTACTTCAAGAGCTGAAAAGCATCCTCCTGTTTCGTTCCCCAAGAATAAACAACGTTCTTCTGTGTCAAGGAGGTAAGAGGTTGGGCAATCTTTGAGAAATCCTGAATAAACCGATGATAGTACCCTGCCAGACCCAGGAATTGTCGCACCTCCAAAGGATTCTTCGGTGCCGCCCAATTCCTGATAGCTTCAATCTTGGCAGGATCCACATGTATCCCCATCTCGTTGACAATATGCCCAAGAAAGTGTACTTCTCGAATCCAGAAATCACACTTAGAAAACTTCACGTAAAGCTGCTCCTTCCTCAGGATCTCCAAGATGAGACATAGATGTCGCTCATGGTCCTCCTTGCTCTTGGATTAAATCAAGATGTCGTCGATGAAAACAATAACAAATTCTTCTAGATACGGTTTGCACACACGGTTCATGAGATCCATGAAGACTGCTAGTGCATTGGTCAACCCAAACGGCATAACCAAAAACTCATAGTGGCCATACCGCGTCCAAAATGCCATTCTGGGAACATCCTCCTCTCTAAATCGTACCTGATGATAACCCGACCTTAAGTCGATCTTGGAATAGAAACTTGACCCTTGCAGCTGGTCAAACAGGTCGTCGATATGTGGCAAAGGATAACGATTCTTGACCGTTACCTTGTTGAGCTCGCGATAATCTATACACATCCGAAAAGACCCATCCTTCTTTTTCACAAACAGCACTGGGGCTCCCTAAGGCGAAGAGCTAGGTCGGATAAAACCCCTATCCAACAGCTCTTGGAGCTGATTTGATAACTCCTGTAACTCCTCTGGCACAAGACGATCAGGAGCACGAGCAATTAGGGCTGCTCCTGGCGCGAGTTCAATCTGAAATTCCACCTGACGGTGTGGAGGTAAACCAGGGAGTTCTTCAGGAAACACATCAAGAAACTCACGAACGACTGGAAAATCCTCGATCCTTCTCTCATCGGACTGCGAATCAGTAACAAGGGCTAAAATATCAGGATAACCCTTATGCAGACACTTCTGAACCTTCATTGCTGAAATAATGCTAACCGTGGCACCACTACGATGACCCTGAACCGATAGAGATTCCCCACTAGGGAGAGGAACACGCACGATTTTCTCCTTGCAGAGAATTTCCGCCTGATGCTTGGACAACCAGTCCATGCCGATAACCACATCGAAGCTTCCAAGAGTAATAGGGAGTAGGTCAATGTCGAATACCAGACCCATGAGATCGAGTTTGCACCCAACAAGAACGTGTGAAGCTTCAATTGTTTTACCATCAGCTATCTCTACTATGTGTTTAGTTGCAAGAGGTGTAGGACTCAACCCTAACTGATGACTGAATCCCAAGGTTACATAACTCCAGTCGGCACCAGAGTCAAATAAAATAGAAGCAAATATACCATTTACAGAAAATGTACCGCTCACTACATTGCCATCATTCCGAGCCTCCCCAGCTCCAATAGTAAACACGCGCCCACGCGCACCGTTTCCCCCGTTGTTCCCATTGTTGTTCCCAGCGTTGTTGTTATTCCCTTTGTTATTACCACCAGCATTCTAATTCACTTGAGGACAGTCTCGCTTGATGTGACCCTCAGCACCACATTGAAAACAACCCTTACGAATACCCTGGTTCTGCTGAGGCTGCTGTCTACCCTGCTGCTGTGACGGCTGCTGCGGGTTCGGGAGTGAAACCCTACAATCCCTGGCCAGGTACCCAGCTTTGTTGCACCTGTGACATATCCGGGTACACTGCCCCCGATGATGATCATTGCATTTGTTGCACTGTGGTAGTTTTCCTACATAAGAACCCTGACCTGAACTGTTACCCTGATTCTGATTCACTGAAGACGACTGGCTGAAACTGCGATTATTGCCGGTGTCTGGCCTTTTCTGTGACTGCACTGAATTGGACACCTTGTCCACATCGTTCCACTTGCGCTTGCTGTCAGTGGCAGGAGTAGTAGCCGTAGTAACGGCAGCAGTAGTAGTAGCAGTAGAAACACAGGTGGTAGCGACCCGCTCTCCACCTCCTGATCGGTGATCTTGCGAGCCAAACGGACAATCTGAGTCAAGTCGTTGAGGTTTGCTGCAGTAACCAAAACCTTAACTCGTGAAGGTAATCCCTTGATGAACAATACAATTCTTCGATGCGGAGGTCGGGACAAATTCGGGCACATGATAGCCAACTCATGAGACCGCTTCACGTATGCTTCAATCTCGGATCCCACCATCTTCAGATCATAATACTCATTTTCCAGTTTATGTATCTCATCGCGAGGATAATACTCCTCCCTGATCAACTCCTTAAAGTCGTCCCAAGTAGTGGCGTTCGCCGCCTCGATGCCCAACAGCTGGACCTGGGCATTCCACCATGTCAGGGCACCATCCTCTAGCGTGCCCGTAGCATACTTCACTCTGTCCCCAACAGGACAGTTACACATCGCGAATACGGACTCCGCCTTTTTTAACCAACCCAGGAGTCCTACAGCCCCTTCAGTCCCACTGAAGGTCTGCGGCTTACAATCCATGAAGGTTTTGAACGTGCAAACAGGTGGATGGTGCGGATTCTGCTGCACCGGTTGACCTATTAACGAAAGAACATATAACAAACAAGTAAGACTCAAGCACGCGACACAAGAATAAAGAGTGTTTGGTACACATCGTACCAGCCTGGTAAGCCGCTAGGACTTCAGCCACGCGAGTGTTAATTAGATCGGTTAACTCAGCTTTAGTCTTAGCAATATGGCCACGTCCACCTTCGCGGCCTCCACCACGTCCACTCATGACTCTATATATAAGAAAAGGAAGGATTTAAAATGCAAGTTCAAGTAGGAGTCAAGCATCACTATGGTCTCCCAAAGTTTCTGAGTTCTAACATATCATCAACTAACAGAGCGGAACCCTTTTCACACTTTTCAAGTTTCACTGGGACTCACATGCACCCCACCTTATTATGTGTGCACCCATAATAATAACCCAGTTTGCATGATTGTCTCAATTCCTCCTAACTTGTGTTAAAAGGCTTCCACGAGTTCATGCAACAAGACAAATGACATCACAACATAGATCATGAAAGTTCAAGGAGTGTCACACATAACATGGGATGTTAACATATAAGTTCATACTGTAGTGCCAAGTGTGTATACATGTGTGATGTTGTCTAATATTAATACTAGAGATACTATGCGATAGTGAACAAGAGACGAACCTTGTAGTCTGGAGCTGAGTGTCATGGTCAATTTCGGATCTGTTCGGTTATAGTCTGGTTTTATAAAAACGTTTTAAAACCAAGTTCACTATAACCAGTGGCTCTGATACCAAACTGTCACACCCCTAAAATACCACCTAGGGAGTGTCCCTGTTAGGCATGTGACGTACTGACAATGAGCCACTAATTACATTGAACCCACACAAGTTTCAAAATAAAGTTCTCAAATCATTAATAAAATATCATCACAAGTTTATATGAAAACCAATATGTTCAGCGGAATCAAAAGGGTAAACCCAAAACTAAACTGTTCAAAAACCAAGGTATAGTAGTAACAGGTAATCACGTGTATCCCTCTAGTCGACCCATGGCATCTCCTGCTCCTCCAGACAGCAAGTATCCAATTCCATGAAACCTAACGACCTGCGAGCATGCAACAAGAGTATCAGACAAAGCTGGCGAGTTCACAGTTTATGAAAACATTTGTTACCAAGTGATTATACCAGTTCATTAACAAATGCACAAGTAATATTGATAATATCTCGATACTGAACAAGACGGCTCCTGATGTATGTTTTGCCCTTTCCCCAGTGCTCCTATCAAAGCACTGGGCCCGACTGGGTCATTAGTTCACAACCGTCCTCCCCGGTACGGTGTGAGGGTGCCAAACCTAAGTAGCGCTACCAACTAATACCCCGTTACCTCCCCGGTAACAAAAGATGGGACTTAAGAATGATAGGATGAGAATATTATCCAATATATACCAGTTTTTACCCAAAAGACTTATCCCTCCCCGGGATACCCACTGACTGTCCCAACCACCGGGACGCATGCTTAAAGTAGTGAACTCACCTTGGTTTTGCTCGGTAAGATTATTTACTCGTTTAACAGTTTGATCAACCACGCCCTAAAAGGGTTATCGATACAGTTAGTTTCAACTAATTCATGTATTCAGGATTCACATCAAACATATATATTGCTCATGTAACGCACCCATATACTTCGAATCATAATAGTTTATTCATCCGACTAGACCAAACAACAATCGCTAGCATGTAACTATTCAAACATGTCATATACATACTCACATCATCTACTTATCACACATTTTAAGTTATCAAACGTGTACGGCCCAAATATAAGACGTGTGTGTGTCACAATTTCTAACCAATCTAAAACATTTAAGGCCCAACCAAGACATATCATATGCGGCCCTGTAGCTGTTGGGCCTGATCACATAAATCTAGCCAAGTAAACTGGTTAGGCTGTCCAGACCTTCTAACTCCGGCGGCCCGGTTACGAAGTGTTGTGCGGTCCACATTCCAACTATTCCATTTTTGCTTATGTGGGTCGGTGACTCGGTCCACTATCTTGATAGCCCACCATCAATTAAAGCCCAATAATAGATTACATAATCACTAACACATATACAATCCATACAAACTTGTAGCCCACTGTTATGTTTCACGAGAATTATGAGTTGTTTGATCATATGTGATATGTTTAACAGTGGCTAAACCCCAACCCCTAATCCCGTTCGATTCACACGTAACATCACATAAACTAGTCATTCAATCATTAATTAACAATATAATTAATTCCTATTCCAATTGTTCAAACAGTTTCATCATCATCGTTAAATATCTACTTTCATGTATCTATCACAATTAGTTTTTCATATAATCTAAACAATTAGTTTCATCATCATCATTTAATGTCTTGTCTATTCTGACACATGTTTAGGATGCACATGATATGGTGATATCAAGGTTACAAACACATGGGCCGTCATATTATCCAAACTTATCAAATCAGATATCCACAATTCTATTGGACCCTTAAAGCTAGTTTACATCAAAATTTATTATGGATCACAAACCTACAAAGTCATCACATCAGATTCATGCGATCAAGGTCACACACATCAACAATATCATGCAAGGCCTATCGAATATATCGTGTCTATCAAACATAATTGTGACAACTCGAGTTTTCAAGGTCTCTACTCGACTTAACTTAATACTTATTTGCAAAGTGTGTTTATATTTACTTTGGTGTGTAGCATAAGTGTGTATGTTAATATGTATATATTTTGTATTGAGGTTATGCTTTGTTTAATTAATAAAAATTGAACCCTTGCCAAACACCCTACCCCACGAAATCAATTTCCCACGAAAACACCCCCTAGCCGAAAACCCTCTCCCCATGAAAACCAAGGGTTTTCGCCACCACCCTCTAGACGAAATCAACTGATTTCGTCGGCCATTGATTTCGCCAAAGCCCAGTTAGGGCCCAATCCACTTAAGAGTTTATATGCTACGCGAACTGTGCAATCGTGAAATAACTGACGGAATAGAAAACCCTAAAATTCCCTGTGTGCGACGGCAGCTCTCCTTTCACTCCAAGCCAGATTTCCCTCGTTTAACCATTCTTAGTCGGTTAGTGATTTACTTGTTTAAAGTTTGATTTCATGTCTAACTGTATGGCTATATTGTAAGCATGTTCATGACTGAGATATATATGATGGATTGATGATTATATGCAAATCGTGATGTTGATTTAGAGTGTCATTGTTTTGAAGATTGGATTGGGTAATCTTGTCTCTGTTTGAATTGATTGGATGAATCACCAAATACATTCCTGTTACCATCCAGATTGTATATGGTAACTTGTGATTTAGGTGCATGCTAGGCATTAAGGATTGTGAAGATTGAATGAATGATTGATCAAATGATTCCTGTGGCCGATGTAAATGTTGGTCGATCATTACTGTTTTAAAATACGTAACTGCTGTTGATGATGATATGTTTAGGATGATTGTGCTTTACTGTTACGTCTTCCCACGAAGACACAAGAACCCACGAAAACAAATGATTCAGACGAAAACACTAAGTGTTTTCGTCACACTCTAAACCCGACGAAAACCCTTGGATTTCGTCGCCTGGGGTTTTCGTCCAAAGTGATTTCGTCCCCAGGTGTTTTTGCCTCAAGGGATTTTGCCACAATGTGATTTCGTTGCATGTTTTGACACTGTAAACTCAGTGAGGTTAAGCATGTTAATTCTGTTATGTATGCTAAGCATGTGAACCTTGTTAAGTTTATTTTTGAACACCTTTCATATTATGTGGTTGAATTTTATTTATAACTTACAATGTTCAATATGATTGGTGGCTTGATCCTGGTCAGTAACGCCTCCAAGCGGTAATACTTCGCGAGTGGATTTTGGGGGTGTGACAATAATCATCGATTGCATTAAGGATCGATTAACTGATAACTAGTATAATAGAGACTCACTAACCACAATCTTGATAGCCGAATGATATCACACAAAGGGGTTCCACTGTCGTCGCACACTAAATGTAAGGGTAGGGTTTGTTCTACTATCCTTCCTAATCATTCACGTAATATGTAATATATGGACAAGGGTTTTGGGCCGGTTGCAATGCTAGTCACAATAATAGGTTGGGCCGGTTATATTTGCAAATCAAAACAGTGATTTGGGCCGGTTCTAACCATAGTGCAGAACCGTATTTGGGCCAAGTCTAAAGGTTTATTCATTGACGTTACATGTCATGTTTGGGCCAAGTTCGATAAATTATGTCCATGGGTTTCTTAATCAAACAAACACACATACATTGCGGTCCAATTATACTAACATATATAATTTTAACAAGGCTACTACAATGGTTAAACCGAATCATACAAGCACGGATACAAGCACGGCACGCCAAAAAGATAACGAAGAGTTAGGATCGCACTACTAACCTTGAAAGTTTGGGTTGTCACATAATCAACAATCAACCTTAAACAACCTACACTTACCAAGTGCCAAAACTATGCTATTTACATAATAATCATGAACTTGAACTTTCATAAAAACTTGTAGTAACTTGGTAGTGTGTTTAGTAGACTTATTTACCCTCCAAAATGTATTTACCTCTTTATAAACTTCATTCTTGAAAGATTTAGGTGTTTACAACTTGTAAACATGTTTTACAAAAACATTTCTTTATGACATCTTCTTGTTTCACAAGTGTTTATACACTTGTTTTATCACCAAAAATAGTGTTTGTTTATGTAGAAACCAAGTCTATGTAAATCTTGTTATTTAACTTAGTTTCTTTGGAAAACTATTTTTGAAATCATTTAAGTTTATGTCTAATAATCATGTTATTCTGCTATTTGTGGGATATACTGGGTATGGTTGTTGTTGTTGTTGTTGTTGTTTTTGTCTAATAATCATGTTATATGATTCATTATTCACAAAATCATCCTCATACTTCAAGTTCATGAAGACATAAAGCATGATGATCTTGGTCTTTCACAAGATCACCACCTTAACTTACTAGATCATGTGTTTAATCACAATCTAGTAGGTTTCTTATGATGTCTAACATCACTAACACAAATAATCAATAATCAAGAAGCAAATCAACACAAATCAACATGTATTCATATGTTAATAAGCTTATATTTAAGATTTATGATCATGTTCTTTAGTGTTCTTCATGATTAACAATGTTCATCATCTTTTAACCAACAAAATATGAAGTAACAAGGGATCATAAGGGACTTACTACTAGCACTATGGCTAGGGATGAACACAAGAGGTTGAAGATGACAAATGTGTTGGATAAAAGCAACTGGGAGAGGTCCTTCAAGATCCACAAGCTCCACACTTCTTAACTTGGCTTCTAACACCTTGTGATGCACTTGGAATGGATGATCAAAGTTGAATGAAGGTGGTGGTGTGGTGGAGGGTTTCGACCGAGGGGGAGAGCAAGGGAGGGATAAGGATGGTGAGTGTTTAGTGTGTGAGAGATAAGAGATTATGAACCTTCATACACTACTTATAACCATCTTAGTCTTTTATCCAAAGTGTATTGTGTTTCATTAGTACAACACAAGATCTATTAAGATATCAAATGAGATCTAATGGAATCAAAGGAAATCACAAGTGGGGGACCCACTTGTGACCGTTCATTGAAGGGGGGGGGGGGGGTCTTTGTTGGGGTTTAATGGTTAGTTAAGTTAAGTGATTAGATTTCAAGTGTAATGTTTTGGTGTTATGCATATATGGTGTTATATAGTGTGTTAGGGTGTTCGGGGATCATAACTAGTTCAGAAACATTAAAACAATGTTTCTAGTATAATTTTGGTGTTTCGGGTAATGTCCGGTTATTCGGTTAGATACCGGTTCATTAAAGTGTCAAACTATTCCGTTTAGTGATCTTTAAGTACCCTTTTGTGACACTTTTAAGTACCCATGTAGTCATATTTTTACATGTTACTAACTCGTTACAATGCTAAATTTTTGCTGAAATATGTAAAATTTAGTATTTAAAGTGTGTTTCGGGAGCTTTTTAATGCATATTTTAGCTTTCGGAAAGTCTATATGTTAACCCTTGTATCCATACTTGGGTTTTAATGTATTGTAGACGTTGGACCTACTCCTTGGTCCTAATTCCATTATCTGATTGCTTTCTGCAGACTTGCTGACACAGTGTGTCTTACCGATGAGTTTACTAGTCTTTCTGACGCAGCGCTAACAATAATGCATAAAGCAATATTTGAAGTATAAAACCTGCATGAATTCACAAGTATAGCATGAAATCAGACAATGTTGACATTTAAGCACATAATTGCAGATATTAAATAATAATTAAATTGTACGGAAATTACCGGTTTGGTGCCAGTTGTCACAAAAAACTATTTTGATCAGAATATAAACACTAAAATAAAGTTATTTTGAAGTGTTTACTGGTATATAACTTTGTCATGATGTTTGCTAGCTTTGCATGTGGTACTTGGTGCATAAAAAGTTGTAAAATATGTGAAATCGCATGATTTATGTGACTTATATAAAAACTGCACTAATCTGATTATAACCACTATTTTAATCAGTAAATAACATGTATTGTGTTAAAATATCAAGTCATTTCGAGTTGGGATGGTTACGGTAACGTTTAACGCAAAACTATGCGTTAAAACGGTTGAAAATCGGCTTTTCGAGTGATTTTTGTAAAACTGATTTAGATCAACAAATAAACTGAAGTTTTTAGTTTAAAGACAAGTATTTTAACTAATTTTAAGTTTACTTGGTGTTTGGTTGGTCATACGTGACTTCCGACGCCCGAAAACGTTACCGAATCGCTAAAATATGCATTTTTCAATGAACATGAGTATGGGTGAATTTTGAGTGAATCTTATGTGATAAAATGTATTAAGTGATTTGAACATGTAAATGTGATTATATGTCAAGTGTTAATTCGATAATGGAAAAATTAGACTATGCATGTACGTTTTGTGCGGTAGAAATGGTAAATTTGCGTTAAATGTGTGTAACTTGTTTGTCGAGCATGAAATTTAATATATATGAGATGTTTTATGTATATTTGCTTTAAAAAAATGACAAAATAATTAAGCTAGTAATGTTTCGCGTGGTTCGGTGTTAAATTATATGAACGTTTATGTGTATATGTTACGACGCGCAAATCATAGATATATTACGTATAAACGGAAGAGTTAACGGACTTACACAATAATGGTCACTAATAAAACTGTTCAAAACGCAAAATCATAAATATATATATATTAACACGCCAACATAATCAAAAATGACAACTTTTCGAGAAAATCTCAAAGTTATGTGATAATTCTAAGAAACGGAGAAACTTAGGACTTTTTGTTGAATACGTATATTGATTTAGAATTGTTCCTATATTAGGACTATATAATAATCAATCTGTGGGATTGCGGTATTAAAATACGCACCTAAAGGTGAGTGTCACTAAACCCCTTTTTTGCTGTTTTATATATATTTTGGGGGTGGAACACGTCATTAAAAGGGTTTAACAATGTTTTCAAAATAAAACATACCTTTTAATATAAAATATATATTTTCGCTGAAAATATATGAATTTGATAAGTCATACGTTTCGAAGTAATACGATTTTGAAGAATGAATATGATGAGTACGGTATTTCTTAAGAGAAACGAGACCGTACGAAATGGGAATGAATTCCGGACTGAGTCTCAACACTTGAGTGACGGGGGAATTCGTAAGTCGTAGTATATTAAATTGTCATATTAGTAGGATATATATTTTGTACGTGAGGCAGACATCATATTATTCTTCGAGAAAGAACCCTGCGCCCATGATGTCATTTAATCAGTTAAGTATGGTACGCGAGGAATTGTTGGTAGATCTATCGGGTTGACAAGCCCGTTGTGACCGGTCACCCCGTGTCAATGTCAAACGACGAATTAAGATTCTGTTTATTGTCTATCATTGATTATCCCTGCATGGCTAATATATAGTTCGTATCGTCTAGCTAACATACGAGTCTGAAAGTTGACACTAGAATTTAATATACAAAACCTGGGCAGTACTACAATCGTCGGAGTAATGAACCGACGGAAGGCCCATGGATTTTATTAAGGAAGTAAAATGGACTTTCTAAAAATTTCCTGAATTGTTTTTAAATAAACACCTAATTAGAAAGCTTTCCTTGGAATAAAATTTGTTAGTAAACGAATAAGTGAACTCACCTTCCTTTGTGTTGACACTTGATTTTAACATGTTCTACAGGTACATGAAATCGGCTTCGGGAAATCATGGCGTATCTTGTGTTTGAATGATGCATGTCGTTTGTTTGAAAATGTTAGACAACTTTTAAACTTTCCGGGACTTTTGTAATAAGATCCGCGAGGATCAAAGACATCTTAACTATGTAATTGTGTTGTGACTTAAAACGTAATGTTTAATAACTTATGTTTAAAATAAACCAATATGTCCAACAATAAAACGCATCCCTCGACAAGATATAAATGGGCACCAACTTCCATCTCCACTACGTTTAAATATTCCGCTGCGACGTTTTTGGGGTGTGACATCTTATGGTCTATGTAAATCGTACACTTCGTGCCATACAAATAATGTCTCCAAATCTTCAAGGCAAACACAACAGCTCCTAGTTCCAAATCATGAGTCGTATAGTTCTTCTCGTGCACTTTCAGTTGTCTGGATGCATAGGCTATCACTTCGTCCTTCAGCATAAGCACGCATTCGAGGCCCAAACGTGATGCATTACAATATACAACAAAATCGTCATTTCCCTCGGGAAGGGAAAGAATAGGCACACTACACAACTTTTCCTTCAACAGCCGAAAAGCTTCCTCCTGCTTTTCCGTCCAATCAAACTTCTTATCCTTCTGGGTTAATAGCGTCAATGGTTGCGTTAACCTGTAGAAATTCTCTATGAATCTCCGATAATACCCAACAAGTCCTAAGAATTGTTGCACCTCTGACGGAGTCCTTGGTGTTTCCCAATTCTTAATTGCCTCTATCTTCGACGGATCTCATTTATGACATGTCTGAGAAAATGAACTTCTCGAATCCAGAATTCACACTTAGAGAACTTGGCATACAACTTCTCTTTCTTCTGCAGCTCCAGAATCATCTTCAGATGTCGCTCATGATCCTCTTTGGTTCGCGAATAGATAAGTATATCATCAATGAATACTATCACGAATTTATTCAAATAGGGTTTGCACACCCTGTTCATGAGATCCATGAACTCTGCTGGCCCATTAGTTAAGCCAAAAGGCATGACCAAGAATTCATAATGGCTATAACGTATTCTAAAAGCCGTCTTTAGAACATCTTCATCAGCAACCTTCAACTGGTGACAACCTAAATGCAAGTCAATCTTCGAATAGTAGTTGTATCCTTGTAACTGATCAAAAAGATCATCGATTCTCGGTAGAGGGTACCGATTCTTGATAGTTAACTTGTTCAGCTCTCTATAATCAATACACATCCTAAAGGAACCATCCTTCTTCTTCACAAACAAAACAGGTGCTCCCCAAGGCGAAAAGCTTGGTCGAATGAAACCTTTGTGTTGATGCAGATTTTGTGTCCGATGCTTGTCGAATAGATTAGTTTTATTTTACGCTGAATTTGTAATAGTTAGTGAAACGGTCTATCGAACGTGTATAGACCCGCTCGTTTGAAGTGGTCAAACGAGAGGGTTATTCGGTTGACCGTGTGTGTTTGCAAGACAAGGGGTGTGACTATAAATAGAAAACCCTTGCCATTTGCAACAAAAGGAGATTTTAGGAGGTTTGAGACCTCACCGGGAGAGATCACCACTTGGTCTCTCCCCGGATGTATACTTCTTTGGTATTAGTTCGGTTATCATGTAATCGGGCCGATTTGTAACGTTTTACTACCGGATTAATACAAAGTTGTTTGTTTATCATCTCTAATCTTCCCGTGTATGAACATAATCACTTGAATCACGGTTACGGTCACGAAACACGGTCCTACAATTGGTATCAGAGCCATGGTGCCCGATTTAGTAAATCTAACCGTTTACTAAATCACATGTGCTCTAGATCTGTGATTTTCGTGATTTTTGTTCAAGAAGAAAAGTTGGGTGAAAATGAGAAAAACTCAGATCTGGACCCGAATATTCAGATCTGTGCTGAAACGAGTGTTGGGTTTTATGTTTTTCACCTAAATATTCAAGTTATCATCATCAAAAACTGTATACAAAGTGTTTTCGTCAAATCTGCATAAGAACAGTCGCTGTGTTCTTGATGTTCTTGGTGGCTGCTTAAAGACCCGAAAGATGAAAAAGGTGCTCGAAAGATGAGACCTTGGGTCGAAGGATGCAGATCTGGATCGAAAGATACCAGATATTTGTGGGAACCCTCAACAAGATCGAAAGATACCAGATATTTGTGGGAACCCTCAAAAATTTCGAAAGATGATCCTCGAAGTATATCTTTCGACCTGATCCATTTTTCGAAAAGTCTGATCAGCTCGAAGGATATCTTTCGACCTGATCCATCTTTCGAAAAGTCTGATCAGCTCGAAGGATATCTTTCGACCTGATCCATCTTTCGAAAAGTCTGATCCTCGAAGGATATCTTTCGACTCGATTGTTGCTGGGTATCGCAGGTTTGTTGCTGGATTTCGAAAATTAGAAGATGTTGTCGGCTGAATGTTTGATTTCAGCAATTTTCGGGATGTTGCGGCATGATGAAAACAAGAGATGGTGAAAACTTGATAGTTTGAAAAATGTGGGGTAGTCACGGTTACCGATGCAAATGTCAAAAATGGTGACGCGACTATTATGGGCCAAAAACAAAACGGTATGTTCACTTCCGCACGTCAATGTTTATGATTGTTATCGGTTATTCGTAAATGTTCGAAAGCATTTTGTTTATTGTCATATTCTCGCATTTGAAAACGAACGTATGAACCTGGAACGTCAATACCGGTCCTAACGAGTTCACAAAGTCTTTGGAGGGATACAAGTCGGATCCTACGGGGTACTAGGCGAAATTTCCTTATCAACTAGAATATGCAACGAATAAATCTTTTTGTTTATTGTCATATTCTCGCATTTGGTAACGAATGAATGAACCTAGAATGTCAATACCGGTCCTAACGAGTTCACAAAGTCTTTGGAGGGATACAAGTCGGATCCTACGGGGTACCAGGGGACGTTCTTATTCAACTAGAATATGCAAAGAAGAAAGTCGTTTTCGTGATTTTTCGGAACCGAGAACATTCAATAAAGATTGACGACAGTTCCGCTCAGTGGAGGGAATTGGTGAACATTTGACGACAGTTTCTTTGAAGTGGAAAGAATCTATTAAGGTTTAGAGATCTTACCAAAGAAATAGGGGGAATAAAAATTTTCATATGTTGAATTTCTTCGGTAAATTTCTAAACGCAATCACAGGTGGTAGAGTTTGTGATTTTCTGGTGATACAAACGGTTCGGCGTGGAATGTTTTGCACAGACACATATTTGAGGATTTTAATTAATTCTCCAGCCAGCGTGAAGGGTTTTGCACGGAAAAATACAGGTTTCTAAAGTCTACAGTAGTTACAAAAGCGCTGTTCACTGAAGACCTGGGGAATCTTTATGAAAGCTGATAGTTCAAGGCTGAAGACCTGCAGGATTCGGTTTTGGGTTTGATGTTTCTTTGGGATTTTACAGGGATCTGGGGGTAACTCAATTCGTTGAGTTTGCAAACGATGTACTTGGTCTAGCTGACTTCCTGAGTACTGATGCTGAAGATCCGTAGTGCATTACGTGGTCAACTTCACAAAGGCGAGACAATGAGATCTGGATGTAGTTCAACTAAGCATGCTGGTTGAGCTTGCAAGGGATACACTTGGTCTAGCTGACTTTCCTGAGTGTAGATGCTGAAGATTAAAGTGCATTACTTGGTCGATTCCACAAAGACGGTTTACAGAAGACAGTTCACCAGAAATCTCTATCAATGTAGTATGCTTGAAGATCAAGACTTGATGCAGTTTTTAAAGAATGGAACCCTTATCAAATGCCGGTTGGAGTATTGGAAGATCAGCGGAAGATCGGTCAATTGAGGAAATTGCACAACACCCAACACGGATACGCGTACTTTAAGGGGGAAATATTTTTACAAGGAGCGTCAAGATACTACTTACCTGGATCATCGGTCAAAGGGGAATTTGTTAACACAGAGAAGATGAATACTTGACTGAAGATCGATTGCAGTTGCATTTTCAGCATTCGACAGCAACGGACAAGGGGGAATTTGTTGATGCAGATTTTGTGTCCGATGCTTGTCGAATAGATTAGTTTTATTTTACGCTGAATTTGTAATAGTTAGTGAAACGGTCTATCGAACGTGTATAGACCCGCTCGTTTGAAGTGGTCAAACGAGAGGGTTATTCGGTTGACCGTGTGTGTTTGCAAGACAAGGGGTGTGACTATAAATAGAAAACCCTTGCCATTTGCAACAAAAGGAGATTTTAGGAGGTTTGAGACCTCACCGGGAGAGATCACCACTTGGTCTCTCCCCGGATGTATACTTCTTTGGTATTAGTTCGATTATCATGTAATCGGGCCGATTTGTAATGTTTTACTACCGGATTAATACAAAGTTGTTTGTTTATCATCTATAATCTTCCCGTGTATGAACATAATCACACGAATCACGGTTTCGGTCCCGAAACCCGGTCCTACACTTTGTCTAGTAGCTCTTGAAGCTGATTCGACAACTCTTTCATTTCTGACGGTGCTAATCTGTAAGGAGATTTTGCAATCAGTGCAGCACCATGTACCAGATCAATTCTAAACTCGATCTGTCTTGCAGGGGGCAATCCAGGTAAGTCTTCAGGGTAAACTTCCGGATAATCACGAACTATAGGAATTTCTTCGATCTTCCTACCTTCAACCTTTGTATCCACTACGTTAACCAAGAAAGCAGGATAGCCCTTACGCAACATCTTGTTCATCTTCATAACGCTAACGGTTCTCGATACTTGACTCGATCGGTCACCGTGAACAACTATAGCTTCACCACCAGGATGAGGTATCCGCACTTGTTTCTCCGAACAAATAATCCCAGCTTTATTCTTGGATAGCCAATCCATCCCAACGACTACATCGAAACTACCCAGCTCCACTGGTAACAAATCAATACTAAAACTATGATCGCATAACCGAATACTACAACCACGAATGACTTCGCTGGTTTCTATCAATTTACCATTTGCTAATTCTATCGAGAGTTTTTTACTTAGCTTACTTTTTTGAGAACACATAAATGGTTCAAAGTTTTTCGAAACAAAACTCAAGTCAGCTGCAGTATTAAACAGTATGAACGTAAAATGGTTATTGATCAAGAACGTACCTGTAACAACTGAAGGATCATCACGTGCCTTCCCAGCATTCATCTCAAAAGCTCTACCCCTGGCATTCTGACCTTTTACATTCGGACAGTTTCTCTTGAAATGTCCCTGCTCTCCGTACTCGTAGCATCCCTCGAGCTTAACTCCCTCCAACGTGCTCTTAGTATAGAACTCGCGAGTCACATGCCCAGTTCGACCACACCTGGCGCACTTTCCTTGCTCATCACCATGAGTCTTCTTTCCTGAACCACTAGAGTTAGCCACGTATGCTTTCCCCAAACCGCGTTTCTTCTCACGCTTCTCATCGGAATACTTTTTCGAGCTCTCAGAGTTTCGCTTCCGCGAATCTCCAGATCTAGGCTCAGAACACTCCGATTTGTCAGATTTCCCGCCTGCATTGGCTTTTCCCGACGACTTCCCAGTCTCCACCTTTTTGTTAAGGCTACTTTTGCGAGTAGCATCATCCGCTAATGATTTCGCCAGGGTAGTAGCTTCCAGATATGTAGTGGGTTTCGCTGATGTGACCATACTGCGAATCCGTGGCGCTAGCCCCCAAATATACCTCTCTATCATAACGTAATCAGGAGTGACCATCCAAGGAACCAACCTAGCCAAATCATTGAACCGAGACGTATAAGCTCTGACATTCAGGCCTTCCATGGTCAGATTCCAGAAGTCGGTCTCAATCTTCTGTATCTCAGTACGTGGGCAGTATTCCTTCAGAAGCATCTCTTTCAGTTCATTCCAGGTAAGACCGTAGGCAACGTATTCATCCAGTATCAGAACTTGTGCATTCCACCAGGATAAAGCTTCGTCAAGAAATGAACAAGAAGCATACCAAACCCTTTGATCAGCAGCACAACCACTGATTGCCATAGCGGACTCCATCTTCTTGATCCATCTAGTGATATCAAGAGGTCCTTCAGCACTGGTAAATGATCGTGGGTTACAACCCTGGAATGTTTTGTACGTATATCCATGCACTGTTCACAAGGTTAATGAAAAATCAAGATTACTCTCCGATTATATCATAACACAGGAACTACTAAAACTTTCCGATCATTATATTACCTTGCGGGTTTCCAATTTGTGCTCCACCAAAACCATGCCCATGAGTACCACGTCCACGTCCTTGCCCATTATTCTGGTTAGCATCACGCTGTTCCATGGCAGTATTAATGTGTTGGCTATGAGTTATGCCAACTCCTCTGGGGTGGTAGGTAGTCCAGGACCATGTCTCGCTTTTGGTGGTATCTTGTCGTTTCTATTATTATAACAATAATAATAACAACATAAGACGATATCCAAATAATTCAATCATTAAATGCTAGTGGACCAAACATTGCGCATATAATCACATCAACATAATAATGAGAATAATTTTAAATCTAAGAACCCATTTGATATTTATCACAGGAATTACAAAGCTTGTTCATAGTACAGCGACTAATCAAAATTTTGGTGTAACAAAATCAAACACCAACAACAAGTCTATTTGAAATTTCTTCCTAAATATCCAAAATTTGGCATGCAAACCATAAAAGTTGACCAAAAGAGACATACAAAACAAACAACACCACAAACAACCATCACTTCAAACCCAGGAAGTCCAACAGTTTCTAAGCAGCTCTTCAAGCTCAACTATCCTCCAATGCATCTGATTCATCAAACTGTCATCCAAATCCTTAAGCTTGCCATACCAGTCCATCTGTCACTCTAAGTTCTTCATCTGATCCTTCGTTGACTCCAAGTCTCTGCGTAACGTAGCAAACTGTCGGTCGCAGTGACAACATCGATCAACCCAAATCCCCTTCTGCTTCTTCGAAGCTGATGCTGTCTCAGCTCTTGAAGTCGATGCAATCTCCCCAACAGGTCGAATCCTCTTCCTACGTCGAAAGTAGACCAATAGAGGTGCAGTAGAAACGCCGTGACTCGATCGACGGAAAAGACGGCTCAGTAACAACGGGTGGAGGGATCTCAGAAGTGGGCTCGACAGCGACAGTAGGTGGGAAGACCAATGTCTCTAATGGTTGAGCCGTAACAGTGGTAGCGTCCACTACTGGTGTGATACCAAATGATCCTCCGATCAATGGAACACCTCTCTATACCTGATGATTATCCTATCTCGAAAATAGAGGGAGGAACAGAATCATCGTCGTTGATCCAACTGTTGCTTGTAAAAGCATAACGGGTGTCAACCTGGCTGGCGAACGCATCAGAGCCGACATAGAAAGACGAAGTAAATCCGGCCATATCAACAATCTGTGGAGTAGTGAGGGGTATCTCTGGCAGGACTGATCTAGGTGAAGTCTCGAATTAAGGCTCACTACCTGAGTTATGAATCTCGATGACCTCGTGCTCGTGCGACATCTGTGACATATACAACCGTACAAAGTAAGTGTGTGTTCAAATGAAAAATAACACATAAGGCCCAAATAAACAGATTAACACGTATGCACATAAACACGTAATGGTTTTCATACATGATTCAAAATCCATGTTTATTTAAAATTATTGGCTTCGCGAATTTTGGAATCTAATCTCAAGATTCTTTAGTTGAAGTCTAGAGTTTTCCCCAGAAAACATCTAGTTCGTTAACAACCGTTAGCTCTGATACCAACTTCTGTCACACCCCAAAAACATCGCAGCGGAATATAAAATGTAGTGGTGACGAAAGTTGGTGCCCATAAATATCTTGCTGAACGATGCATTGTTAATGTTGGACATTCAACTTACTTAAAACATAATTTTTAAAACTTAAAGTCTAAAAAGTACATCACAACCACATCATAGTTAAGTTGTCTTGATCCTTATAGATCTTATTACATAGGTCCCAAATTTTTAAAAATTTGTCCAAACATTTATCAAACAAAACAAGCATCACCAACCACAAGATACGCCATAATTCCCGAAGCCAAACTCAAGTACCTGAAGAAATGTTAAAATCAAGTGTCAACACAAAGGAGGGTGAGTTCACATATCCAAATTTTAAATAATTTGATCCAAGGAAAACTTTCTAATTATGTGTTTACTATCAAAACATCTATATAATTTATGAAAGTTAATTTATTTCCTTAATAAAAATCCGAGGGTCAGCCGTCGCAAGCGTTTCTCAAGAACCTCCGACCAAAAGCATCTTCCCAAGTTTACATATTAAATTAATAGTGTGACACCTGTGCTTGTGTAATAATTATACAAACTCTGAACAATTCAATATCAATAAAACAATGTGTTTTGATCCCAATGTTTGTTATTTATGTTTGACATTTTCACGTTTTGATTTTTGATCAATTTTAAACTCTATATCGTTTTCTAGAAAGTTATACACAAACTGATGCGTAAACGTAATCATTTTAATGCGACAGACACTCTGGAACAACAACATAAGCTTAACATACCTTAAATAACCTTTACATAACTTAGAAATAAGATTTGAAGGGTTTGGTATGGCAAAAACAAGTTTGTTCGCTCACAGGGACTATTTGCGTCAAACTGTAAAAGTCTGCCGTTTCGTATGGCAACATACATTCCAGAATGTGATCATAAGCTAAACATACCATAAATAACCTAAACATAGCTTAGAAATAAGCTTTGAGTGGTTCGGTGTGCGAAAATATGCTTATTTGATCATACAGGGACTAAAAGTGTCAAAAACGACGTAAGTTTGCATTTACGTGCATATCTTAAGTTCTGACCACATCTGGACATCCAAAATTTTTGTAGACACTAAAATATTTTTATTTTACTGATCGGGATGCAAAAATACCATTCTTCGCTTGTTTTGTATCGTTTTAGCGTCCGTTCGAGTTTCGTCGTAATTAACTGAACAACATGACCGTATGACCAAACGAACCGAAATCCGTGGTTTTTCTGAGCATATTTTGACTCCTCTATACTTTGAATACCTTGTAGAGCCTTGAAAATGTCTTAAAGGGGGTTAAAAGTGCCAAAAATCAGCTTTATCACATGCAGGGACCAAATGTGTATTAACATATTTTGGTACAATTGGGCATGTAAGACTTGACATAGCTTATAGATAACCATCCGACCTTAGTTTTACGCAAACGACCCGTTATAGTAGACTTCCAAATCAGAATGTTAGCTCTATTAAATCATGCCATATGAGTGCCAATACTCATTTGATTTATAGAACCTCATTCTATCCTATCTCCCGATTTAGGATCCGATTATTAACGTAGTTACCTATATTAGGTGCCGTTTGAATTCGTTGGGTAGGATATGTACCGCCATCCTCCATGGGTAGGATGCCAATATTAATCTTGCGTATTCTCCTTGGGTAGAATACGTACGTTCTTCCTCCTTGGGTAGGACAACAACCTTAAACTTACTAGACAACTCTATCATGAAGTCCCTCATTTTTATATCGACTTAATCACCGGACCAATGGCGAGCGGGTCATTAGTTAATAGCGCTATTAGGGTTGACAAGCCTCACACCGTTCCGGCAGGACGGGCATGTACTAATGGATCTAGGCACTTAGTCAATGATGATAGACATTGACGTAGGGCACAACTTACTTTCGTCAGTTGTCAATATGGTAATGGTCTAGTGGTTCACATGGGGAAGCCCCCACTGATTATGGATATGGTTTGGGAAACAAAGATACTGGTTAACTCGTGGATTACGAAACAACTTATGGTTTTCAAAACAAACTTTTAAAACTAAACAACCAACTGTGAACTCGCTCAACTTTGTTGTTGACTCGTTGTTACATGCCTTGCAGGTCGTTAGGTGCTTATGGAGCTTGCACAGGGAGGAGTGGTCGTTGTGGGGACATGGACTGTTGAGTTCCGTGTTAAACATTTAAACTTTATAAACTTATTACTTATGTTTGGGTTTTACATTTTATGCTTCCGCTCTTAACTTAAAGTTGGTTACTTTCTTTTGGATACCAATTATATTGTGATTAGTTTTATTTACTTAATTACGTTGTTCAATATGATTGGTGGCTTGATCCTGGTCAGTCATGCCTCCATGCGGTGATACTCCGCTTGTGGATTTTGGGGGTGTGACATCTCTCATGTTTCCTCTTTTAGAATGCCTCCTCGATGTAACGTTCAGCAACCTGATGCAGAACTGGCAGCTATTATAGCACAGCAGATGGCTGCTATGCTACCAAATCTCATAACTCAAATAAACCAGCCAACAATAACAATAATGCACCTGCTCCATGCAACTTCAAAGGCTTTAACTCGGCTAAACCGCTCAAGTTTAGTGGTTCTAAAGGAGCAATTGGGCTCCTATAGTGGTTTGAGAGTCTTGATACCACATTTCGCCATGTTCAGTGTCCTAACAATCATAAGGTTGAGTTTGCTTTGAGTGTATTCCAAAAGAGGGCTCTCACCTGGTGGAATGGGGTAATGAGAGATCGAGGTGCTGAGGTTGCTTTAGGTCAGACATGGGAGGAACTGAGCGCTCTTATGATGAGAGAGCTCTGCCCTCGTCATGAGTAGATAGCTTTAGAAAATGAGTTCCATGACCTGAAACATGACAGTGGTGAACACCGGGCTTACACAGACAGATATGAGGAGTTAAGCTTGCTCTGTCCTACAATGGTCACGCCTTTGGATAAGGCTATTGAGAAGTACATAGACGGTTTGCCAGATCCTGTTCAGGATATTGTCACTGGCAGCAACCCTACTACCGTCCGACAGGCCATCGAGCTCGCTGCTACCCTTACTGAGTCGCAAGTCAAAAAGGGTAAACTCCACATAAAGGGGGATAAGAAACAAAAACAGTTTGATAGCACCAAAGAGCAAAAGGGCAAGAAGCATGAGTCTTCTAAGAAATTAAGGAAGCGTAAGGCTTCCAAGAATTTCGTTGTTACTGCTCAGACTAACCAGGCAGCACAGAATCAGCCTGCACAACCTGCTGCTAAGAGGCAGTATGCTGGTAACGCACCTTTGTGCAACAAGTGTAACAACCATCATCAAACACAAGTGTTATGCCGCATCTACACAAATTGTGGCAAGTTTGGTCATCTTGCATACACCTGCCGCTTTGCTCCGAATCAAAATCAGGCAGCTCAAAACCAAGCAGCACAAAATCCTACCTAGAATCCTGCACGACCTCACTACCCGCCTGGTTCAGGTTTTAATTGTGGGGATCTGACCCACTACAGGAACAACTGCCCGAGGTTGGCAAACGTAAATTAGGCACAGGCTTGTGGTAGAGCTTTTAATCTGAATGCAAATGAGACGCGTGCGGATAACGAAGTGGTGAACGGTACGTTCTTTGTTAACAACCAACCTGCTTCTATTCTATTTGATTCGGGTGCCGATAAGAGTTTTGTGTCCTTAGCTTTTGAGCCTTTGCTTTCGATGACTAGAACAAAACTAGGAAAGCCCTTGACAGTAGAAGTAGCTAGTGGTGAACCCGTCGTACTTGACTCTGTTCTTCGAAATTGCCAATTGAACCTTAATAATCATCTTTTCCCTATTGACCTCACACCGATGAAACTTGGGAGCTTCGATGTAATAGTAGGGATGGATTGGTTAGCCAAGTACCATGCGGAGGTGGTCTATTTCGAGAAGATTGTCCGTATACCGCTTTCGACTGGTGAGATCTTAGAAGTTCGTGGGGAGAAACCTTTTAGTAGCCTTAAACTCATGTCTTGTACCCAAGCCCAAAAATACCTACGAAAGAACTATGTCACCTTCTTGGCACATGTCGTACAGGAGAAAGGCAAGTGTAAGACTATCCAAGATATCCCTGTTGTTCGGGACTATCCTGAGGTATTTCCTGAAGAATTACCTGGTTTACCCCCTGTACGCCAAGTTGAGTTTCGAATCGATCTTGTACCTGGTGCAAATCCTATTGCTAAATCACCTTATCGTCTTGCACCGTCTGAGATGCAAGAGTTGTCTAAGCAGCTTCAAGAGCTTTCTAACAAAGGATTCATTCGTCTGAGCTTTTCACCTTGGGGCGCTCCTGTCCTATTAGTGAAAAAGAAAGATGGGTCTTTCAGTATGTATATCGATTATCGTGAGCTTAACAAGCTTACCATTAAGGATCGATATCCCCTACCTCGCATTGATGATCTCTTTGATCAGCTACAGGGTGCTACTTGCTTTTCAAAGATTGATCTACGTTCTGGGTATCATCAACTTCGAGTGATCGAAGAAGATATTCCCAGGACAGCTTTTCGTACACGATATGGTCATTATGAGTTTACTGTTATGCCTTTTTGTCTAACTAATGCTCCTGCTGTTTTCATGGACTTGATGAATAGGGTTTGTAAGCCTTATTTGGACAAGTTCATCATTGTTTTCATTGATGACATTCTGGTCTATTCTAAGACACGAGCTGATCATGAACAACATCTCCGTCTTACAATGGAGCTCCTAAAGAAAGAGCAGCTTTTCGCCAAATTTTCTCCAAGTGCGAATTCTGGCTTAAGAAAGTTCAATTTTTGGGGCACATCGTCAACGAACAAGGTATTCATGTAGATCCCGCCAAAATCAGTGCGATTAAGGATTGGGATACACCTACTACTCCTACCGAGGTTCGTTCATTTCTTGGTCTAGCGGGTTATTACCGCCGCTTCATTGAAAACTTCTCCAAGATTGCGGTTCCTCTCACTGCTCTAACTCAGAAGAATAAACCTTTTGAGTGGGGATCCAAACAGGAAGAAGCTTTTCAGACCTTGAAACAGAAACTATGCGATGCACCTATTCTATCTTTACCTGAGGGCAACGATGATTTTGTCATATACTGCGATGCGTCTAACTTAGGCCTTGGCTGCGTTCTTATGCAAAGAAACAAATTCATAGCTTATGCATCAAGACAGCTGAAAGTACACGAGAAAAACTACACGACTCATGACCTTGAATTGGGTGCAGTAGTTTTTGCTCTCAAAATCTGGAGACACTACCTTTACGGTACAAAGTGTGTAGTGTTCACTGACCACAAAAGTCTCCAGCACATTTTCAATTAGAAAGAACTAAACATGAGGCAACGAGTTGGGTTGAACTTCTAAACGACTACGATTGCGAAATTCGCTACCATCCTGGTAAGTCGAATGTCGTGGCTGACGCATTGAGTCGTAAGGAACGTGTCAAGCTTCATTGTATTCAAGTTCGATCTGATATTCAAACCCGTATTTCTCAGGCTCAACATACTTGTGTTACACAAGGCTTGATGGGTAAGGAATTACCATATCATCTGAAACCTGAGCTTGAACTAAAAGACTTTGGGTTATTCTATTTCATGGGCCGTTTGTGGGTCCCAAGTATAAACAATCTTCGCACCTTGCTAATGGATGAAGCTCACAAGTCTCATTATTCTATTCATCCTGGTGTAGATAAAATGTATAAGGATCTTCGAACCCAGTATTGGTGGCCGGGTATGAAGAAAGACATTGCCTTATATTTTTCCAAATGCCTTACTTGTCTCAAGGTTAAGGCAGAACATCAACATCCCTCTGGATTATTGGAACAACCAGAGATACCAGTTTGGAAATGGGAAAACATTGCTATGGATCTCATTACCAAGCTGCCACGTACTAATAGAGGTCATGATGCCATTTGGGTGATTGTTGATCGTATTACAACGTCAGCACATTTCTTGCCGATCCGTGAGGATCTATCTGCTGACAAACTTGCTAAAATCTATGTGGATGAGATTGTATCCCGACATGGTGTTCCTTTGAACATTATATCTGACAGAGATGCTCGATTCTCGTCTCACTTTTGGAGAACCATGCAATCTGCCATGGGGACCCAACTTAATTTGAGCACAGCGTATCATCCGCAAACGGATGGTCAATCTGAGAGAACAATCCAGACACTGGAGGATATGCTTAGAGCTTGTGTGATTGATTTTGGTGGTAGTTGAGATTCAAATCTACCGTTGATCGAATTCTCCTACAACAATAGTTATCACTCTAGCATCAACATGGCTCCTTTTGAAGCTTTATACAGTCGAAAATGTCGTTCACCGGTCTGTTGGAATGATATAGGTGAAACTCAACTTACTGGACCTGAACTCATTCTAGAGACTACAGATACGGTCAAGAAGATTCGTGATATTCTACAGACAGCTAGAAGCCGTCAAAAGAGTTATGCGGATCGATGACGCAAGCCCTTAGAATTTCTAGTAGGTGATCACGTCCTACTCAAGGTATCCCCTTGGAAAGGTGTGATTAGATTTGGAAAGAAAGGAAAACTTGCACCACGCTATGTTGGACCATTCAAGATCGTTGAAAGAATCAGAAAAGTAGCCTACAGACTTGAGCTACCTCCTGAACTTGGAAACGTTCATCCAACATTCCACGTGTCCAATCTCAAAAAGTGTTTAGCTGAGGAGAACCTCCACATACCACTTGATGAAATTCGTGTTGATAACACGATGCACTTCGTTGAGAAACCTGTGGAAATTATGGACCGTGAAGTCAAAAGGCTCAAACAAAGCGTATACTGTGACAACCCTCATGATTACATGTATCCGTACGATTTTTTTTATGAAAATTAAAGTTCTTAGTGACTGTGTGGAATTACTTAACTATTTCTTGATAACTGTGTCATACTTACATGTGCTTGTTAACCTACTAGTCATGTGCAGAAAATTTACTAAATGGTCCTGAATATTTTCCTAAGTGTTAAGAATTAATTGTGTTACAAATATATATATATATATATATATATATATATATATATATATACACATATATATGACACCTTACAGAACAATTAAACACTTTAACGGCACAGTATCCGACCGAACAACCGGACATTACCCAGGACACCAAATGTTTGTCAAATACATTGTTTTATTATTTTTGACTAGTCGTGATCCCCGTTTGCCATAACACCCACTAAAAACCCAATAACTAGCATATACCATCACATTACTTACAATCAAACTAACAATTACCATTTAGTTGAAAATTTGCAAACAACCCCCCCCCCCCCAACAGAATTTTCGGTCCCATGTGGACCCACCACATCTCCACACCATACCTTCTTGATTTGTTGTATTTTATAATGGATATGTTGCTTGCCAATCTAACCAAAATATGTGAAACATCTTATAAGAAGCATGGCTCATGGATTATCATCATCACTTCTAAGATTACACTCCATCTTCACTCTCTCTCTCATTTTCGGTCACCCCAAAACCGCCACCCTCACCACCCCTAAACAACCATCTTCATCCATTATTCAAGTTCCATTCAAAGCTTCAAAGGTGACACAAGAAGGTTGCAACTTGTGGAAGCTTCAAAAGGACCTTTGTTCTTGCTTGTTCATCATCATTTCTTATCATCTCCTTCACTAGAATTTCCCTAGCTTTAAGCTAGTAGTAAGTCTCTATTTAACCCTTGTTCATGTCTATTTTGTGTAGTTAAAGAGATGTAGTATGTTAAATCTACAAGAACACTAAAAGGGTTTAAACAAGAAGATGAACATAAAAGTTACATGAAGATTTACATGATGAAGTGTTGTAGTGAGATGTTGTTTTGATATGTTGCTGATTACTTGCTGATTTACTTGTAATATTGAGTACTAGAAATGTTGTTGATCACTAAGCATGTTAACGGAACCAATCGAACACGAGTTAGAATGTTAAAAGCTGAAAAACAGGAGGCTGTTTAGTGATTACAGCCAACTTCAGTTGGCTGTAACCGGACCCTAATAAAGCGAATATTGTATTTTCTGAAGTCTAGATTTATGTATTATGAAATACGTTCTAATGGCACTAGAATCATAATTTTTGGACTTCGTTTACTATTTTTAAAGTGCAGTTTTGTAACAGCAGCTAGAGCTGCATTTTTACTGCTGAAAATATGCGTTCTATTTTCTGTCATAACTTGAATTCTGTGTAGAGTTAGATCATGAAATTTGTACTGTAGATGATCACCGACGTATTTGTAATTCTCTCACTGGAATTTCGTAAATCGGACTATCGATGAATTTTAAATAAATTATTCCGTGGACTGCAGTCAGAAAACGATAAATCTGAGTTCAGTCCGGAAAATGAATTTTTATAAAATATCGGTGATGAATTGGATTCCGAGATTTTTACACAATAATATTTGGATCGTTTAAGACATTCAGAAAAAAGTTGGGAATTTTTGGAACAAGTTAACTATTTTATTAAAATCCCCGAAAATAGCCCAGTTTTGAAGAATAAAGCTGAAACGACATAAGTAGTAATTTGCGTGTCTAAATGTCGGGTAGGTTATCTGAGAATGATCTAACATGTTATATGTCAATAAAAAGTGTTATGTGCAATGTCGTATGTTTGCTTATGAACGGGAATAGATGGGAAGCTTATATGGGCATAAACCGTTAATGTAATGCATGTTATGTGATAGATACGTGTAGGAACTTTGTGCTCTATTTGAAAACCACTAAATGACTAACTGGTAATCATACTACGACGTGATTGGCCGACCTTGACTGTTAGCTATTTTTGAGAGTCAAACCGAGCAACCGAGGTGAGTTCACACTTTTCTACAAAGCATGGTAAATTCCCGGTGGGAATGGGAATGGGTTCAGGAATAGGGATTCCTCGTCCTTTGGGACGCGTTGAGGAATGTGAATTCCTCGTCCTTGGGACGTACTTAGACTTACTAGACTAGAACTCTATCAACGAAGTCCCTCCCTTTTATATCGACTTAATCGCCGAGGCTATGGTGAGCGGGTCTTTAGTTAATAGTGCTATTAGGTTTAACAAACCTCACACCGTGCCAGTCGGACAGGCGTGTACTAATGGACTATGGCACGTCGGTGATGATAGACACCAACGCTAGGGCACAATTTATTTTCGTTAGTAGTCGATATGATAAACGAGTCCAGTAGTTTAAATAATAGGGTAGCCCCCCACGGCCGGAGTGCCGGGCTAGATAGCCATGGATGGTTAACTAATAAACGTTTTTCGAACTATGGGGTGACCCCCACGGATGGATAGCTGATTAAGGTTAAACTACGTTTTTGGAAACAACTCTAAAATGGACAACCAACCGTGAACTCACTCAACTTTGTTGTTGACTCATTATTACATGCTTTACAGGTCGTTAGATGCTATGGAGCTTGCACAAGGAGAAGGTCGTTGAGGGATGCGGACTGTTATGTCCCGTGATTAATAATCAAACTTTAAAAATTTATGAAACCTATGTTTTGGTCTTTAGACTTATGAACTACGAACTTATGTTTGGTCTAACGTCTTATGCTTCCGTTGTTTAAAATGAACTTGGTTAACTTTCTTATGGTCACCAATTGTATTGTGGTTGGTTTTACTTACTTAATTGTGTTGTTCAATATGATTGGTGGCTCGATCCTGGTCATGTCACGCCTCCAAGCGGTGATACTCTGCATGGTGGATCTTGGGGGTGTGACAGACTGGTATCAGAGCCATTGGTTATAGTGAACTTGGTTTTAAAAAAAAAGGGAAAAGCTTTTTGATAAAACCAGACTATAACCTGTACAGTGCTCAACGATCCACAACGACGCTTCGCTCCACGTGCAAGACTCAACACCATAGGTGAAATGGTTCATGCTTACATTGCCTGTCTATTAGTTTACATAGTACATTGCATGCTTAGTTAATATAACAACTGATAATTGAAACCCTGTGTGTTTGATCTCTTCTGTCACTCCACACTTACACACTTTCCCGACACCTTTCTTACTTATGTTTCCTTAGATGTGAAGATCATGAGCGGACGCGGAGGACGTATCAACCTAACTCAAGCCCAGTTAACGGCTCTAATCAACGAACGAGTGGCTGAGGCACTCGCAGTAATTCCAGCAGGAGGTATAACCTGCCATTTCGACCTATCTTAGGATGATTAGATCCTACTCTCGCGAACCAACTCTTGTGTTTAACCTTGTCTTTTATTCTCGCGCAATAGGTCAGCATGCTCAACCTCCTGTATGTATGTTCAAAACCTTCATGGACTGCCGACCTACTACTTTCAGTGGCACTGAAGGAGCTGTAGGCCTTCTCCACTGGTTTGAGAAGCTTGAGTCTGTTTTCGAGATATGTGAATGCCCTGAAGATCGTAGGGTGAAATATGCTACCGGAACACATGAAGGTGCTGCGTTAACCTGGTGGAAAGCGCAGGTTCAACTGCTTGGGTTGGTGGTTGCTAATGCCACCTCATGGAATGATTTCAGAGAACTGATCAAAGAAGAATACTGCAGTCGTGATGACATCCACAAGCTAGAGGTGGAATTTTTCAATCTGAAGATGACGGGGTCTGAGATTGAGGCGTATACGAAAAGGTCAAACGAGCTGGCCATCTTGTGCCCTACTATGGTGGACCCTCCTATCAAACGTATTGAGCTTTACCTCAAGGGTCTTGTACCAGAGATTCAGATTCACGTGACTTCAGCTAACCTTGGCTCCATTCAGCAAGTCATCAAGTTGGCTCACTGCCTCACCGCCTCACCGATCAAGCAGTTGAACAAAACAGACTACCTAAGCATATTAGTGCTACTACTACTGACGCTCCCAATGATAACAAGCGAAAATGGGATGGGAATTTCGGTAAAGGTTCTACTTCAGCTTAGTCCCAGCAGCGAAAGACAGATGAATACAGGAGCCCCGGTCAGCAGTCTTCTGGAAATCAAGGTCAGGGTGGATACAAGGGAAATCACCCCAAATGTAATCGCTGTAACTTGCACCATAGCGGGCCATGTGGTAAAGGCAACTGTCATCGATGCAACAAGCCTGGTCACATTGCAAGGGATTGTAGGAGTCAGCGTCGGGCGAATCAGAACCGGTAGCAACAGCAAGCCCCACCAAATCAACGCCAGCAGCAGCAACAACAAGGTAACAACAAAGGGTGCTTTCAGTGTGGTGCTGAGGGCCATTTCAAGAAAGACTGCCCCCAGCTAAATCAGAACCAGAACAACAACAATCAGGGGAATGGAAATGGCAATGGGGGAAACAACAATGGTAATGGTGCAAGGAGTCGTGTGTTCGTGATTGGTCAGGGTGATGCAAGGAACGATCCCAACGTTGTGATGGGTAAGTTTCTTCTGGATGATTTCTTTGTTACCGTTTTATTTGATTCAGGTACCGATACTAGTTATGTGTCCTTAAAAGTTAGTCAAATACTTATGCGCACTCCAACACTTTTGAACACCAAACACACGGTAGAGCTAGCAAACGGTAAAAGTCTCGAGGCCACACACATAATTAAAGGTTGTAACCTCGTCTTAGCTGGTCAGACTTTCCCTAGCGATCTTATTCCTATCACACTTGGTAGTTTCGACGTCGTTATTGGGATGGATTGGCTATCTAAAAAACAAGCGGAAATTCTTTGCAACGAGAAGATTGTTCGCATCCCTCGTTCTGCTAAAGAGCCTCCCGTGATTCATGGCGACAAGAATGGTGCTGTCGTAAGCATTATCTTTTTCCTTAGGGCCCAGAAGTGTTTGCGAAAGGGCCACACTGCTATTCTGGCACTCGTTACTGACACATTAATGGAAGAGAAGAGAATCGAAGACATTCCTATTGTGCGCGATTTTCCTGAGGTATTTCCTGAGGAATTACCTAGTCTTCCGCCTCATCGTCAAGTGGAATTTCAAATCGAGCTAGCTCCCGGAGCAGCGCCAATAGCTCGTGCACCTTATCGTCTAGCTCCATCAGAACTTGAAGAACTGTCCACGCAATTACAAGAACTCTTGGAAAAGGGTTTCATACGTCCTAGCTTTTCGCCCTGGGGAGCTCCAGTCTTGTTTGTGAAGAAGAAAGACGGTACTTTTTAAATGTGTATTGACTATCGCGAGCTTAACAAGGTGACCGTGAAGAATCGTTATCCTCTTCCACGCATTGATGACTTGTTCGACTAGTTGCAAGGGTCGAGTTTCTACTCCAAGATTGACCTGAGGTCAGGCTACCATCAGTTGAGAGTCTGAGATGAGGACGTCTCTAAGACAGGGTTCAGAACTCGTTACGGCCATTACGAGTTTCTGGTCATGCCTTTCGGATTAACGAATGCACCTGCGGTCTTCATGGATCTCATAAACCGAGTGTGCAAGCCTTACCTGGATAAGTTTGTCATAGTGTTCATCGACGACATCCTGATATATTCTAAGAGTCAGGAGGAACACGAACAACATCTGAGGCTTATTCTGGAACTTCTTCGAAAAGAGCAGTTGTATGCCAAGTTTTCGAAATGTGACTTCTGGATTCGCGAAGTCCACTTTCTAGGCCACGTAGTAAACAAGGATGGGATTCATGTTGATCCATCCAAGGTTGACTCGATCAAGAACTGGCATGCACCCCGTACACCCACAGAAATCCGCCAATTCTTGGGTTTGGCAGGATATTACAGAAGGTTTATCAAGGACTTCTCAAAGATTGCGCAACCTCTCACTTCATTGACTCAGAAGGGTGTCACCTATCGTTGGGGTGATGCACAGGAGTCCGCATTCCAACACTTAAAAGATAAACTTTGTAGCGCGCCTATCCTCTCATTGCCTAAAGGCACAGATGATTTTGTGGTTTATTGCGACGCTTCCATCCAAGGACTTGGTTGCGTGTTGATGCAATGTGACAAGGTCATTGCCTACGCATCACGCCAACTTAAAGTTCACGAAAGGAACTACACTACGAATGACCTGGAATTGGGAGCAGTTGTTTTCGCACTTAAGATATGGAGACATTACCTGTACGGTACCAAGTGCACCATTTACACCGATCACAGGAGTCTCGAGCATATCTTCAAGCAAAAGGAGTTAAACATGCGACAATGTCGATGGGTCAAGCTCTTGAATGATTACGAATGCGCGATCAAGTACCATCCGGGCAAGGCCAATGTTGTGGCCGTCGCCCTCAGTCAAAAGGATACTATACCTAAGCGTCTACGTGCGTTACAGCTTACCATCCAACCTAACCTTCCCGCTCAGATACGAGATGCTCAGGTTGAAGCATTGAAGGCAGAGAACATCAAGGCTGAATCTTTACGAGGATCGAGGCAGCGGCTAGAACAAAAGGAAGACGGCGCCTACTATGTAACAGGCGTATCTGGGTTCCACTTTACGGAAACTTACGCGAACTTGTGATGGATGAAGCACATAAGTCTCGTTATTCAGTACATCCAGGTTCGGATAAGATGTACCATGACCTAAGGACTACATATTGGTGGCCTAGTATGAAAGCCACATAGCAACCTATGTTAGCAAATGTTTGACTTGTGCGAGAGTCAAGACCGAATATCAGAAACCATCAGGCCTACTTCAACAACCAGAGATACCTAAATGAAAATGGGAGCAAATTTCCATGGATTTCGTTACTGGCCTGCCTAGATCTCAATGCAGAAATGACACTATTTGGGTGATAGTGGATCGATTGACCAAGTCTGCACACTTTCTGGCTATCAAGGAAACCGACAAGTTTTCTACTTTAGCAGACATCTACCTAAAGGAAGTAGTATCAAGGCACGGAGTGCCAACCTCCATCATCTCTGATCATGACCCACGTTTTACATCCGAATTGTGGCAAGCTATGCACAAGTCCTTTGGTTCTCGATTAGACATGAGCACGGCATATCATCCACAGACGGATGGGCAATCTGAACGCACCATCTAGACCCTTGAAGACATGATTAGGGCGTGTGCAATCGATTTTGGCAATGGTTGGGAAAAGCACCTTCCGCTAGTGGAGTTCTCATATAACAACAGCTACCACACCAGCATCCAGGCCGCTCCGTTTGAGGCATTGTACGGACGTAAATGCCGATCACCTCTCTGTTGGGCAGAAGTTGGTGACAGCGAAATCACAGGCCCAGAACTTGTAGTAGATACAACCGAGAGAATTGCTCAGATACGGCAACGAATGGCAGCAGCTCGTGACCGTCAGAAAAGCTACGCTGATAAGCGAAGGAAACCACTCGAGTTCCAGGTTGGGGATCGAGTGCTACTCAAAGTCTCACCTTGGAAAGGTGTAGTTCGTTTTGGAAAACTTAACCCGCGATACGTTGGACCCTTTGAAATCATTAAGAAAATTGGCAAGGTGGCCTACAGGTTGAATCTACCTGAAGAACTCAGCGGAGTTCACAACGTATTCCACGTGTCAAATCTGAAGAAGTGTCTGTCAGACGAGACCCTCATAGTTCCTCTCAAGGTATCCCCTTGGAAAGGTGTGATTAGATTTAGAAAGAAAGGAAAACTTGCACCACGCTATGTTAGACCATTCAAGATCGTTGAAAGAATCGGAAAAGTAGCCTACAGACTTGAGCTACCTCCTGAACTTGGAAACGTTCATCCAACATTCCACGTGTCCAATCTCAAAAAGTGTTTAGCTGATGAGAACCTCCACATACCACTTGATGAAATTTGTGTTGATAACACGATGCACTTCGTTGAGAAACCTGTGTAAATTATGGACCGTGAAGTCAAAAGGCTCAAACACAAGCGCATACTGTGACAACCCTCATGATTACATGTATCCTTACGATTTTTTTTATGATAATCAAAGTGCTTAGTGACTGTGTGGAATTACTTAACTGTTTCTTGATTACTGTGCCATACTTACATGTGCTGTTAACCTACTAGTCATGTGCAGAAAATTTACTAAATGGTCCTGAATATTTTCCTAAGTGTTAGGAATTAATTGTGTTACAAAAAAAAAGAAATATATATCTATATATATATATATATATATATATATATATATAGGGAGAAGATCATGCGAGAACCACCTCTTATTGCGAGAACCGCGAGAACCAATGTGAACACAACCAAAAATGCCTAAAAATAGCTAAAAATCACACAAAAAAATTTTTTAATATTTTTTATATAAAAATCGATACTTTTCGAAGCCAAAAAAAAAATTTTGGCCACTAAAAGTAGCGATTTGAGAATAAAAAATATTAAAAAAAAAATTTAGATTTTTTTTTGATTTTTTTAGATTTTTTTTAGGTTTTTTGGGGTTTAGTTTTTAGCATTTTAGCTTGGGGGGGTGGGGTGGGCGGGGGGTTTAGGTTTTTGGGGGTGGGGGGTGGGGGAGGGGGGTTTAGGTTTGAGGGGGTAGTTTTTTTAGGTTTTTTGGGGGTTTTAGTTTTTAGCATTTAGCTTGGGGGGGGGGGGGTTTAGGTTTTTTAAGGGGGGGGGGGGGGTGGGGTTAGGTTTTTTTTAGGTTTTTTTAGCTATTTTAGGTTGTGTTCACATTGGTTCTCGCGGTTCTCGCAATAAGGGTGGTTCTCGCATGAACTCCTCCCTATATATATATGACACCTTACGGAATAATTAAACACTTTAACGGAACAGTATCCGACCCAAACAACCGGACATTACCCGGGACACCAAATATTTGTCAAATACATTGTTTTATTATTTTTGACTAGTCGTGATCCCCGTTTGCCATAACACCCACTAAAACCCAATAACTAGCATATACCATCACATTACTTACAAGCAAACTAACAATTACCATTTAGTTGAAAAATTGCAAACCAACCCCCGCCCCCCCACCCAACCGAATTTTCGGTCCCATGGGGAGCCACCACATCTCCACACCATACCTTCTTGATTTGTTGTATTTTATAATGGATATGTTGCTTGCCAATCTAACCAAAATATGTGAGACATCTTATAAGAAGCATGGCTCATGGATTATCATCATCACTTCTAAGATTACACTCCATCTTCACTCTCTCTCACATTTTTGGTCACCCCAAAACCGCCACCCTCACCACCCCTAAACAACCATCTTCATCCATTATTCATGTTCCATTCAAAGCTTCAAAGGTGACACAAGAAGGTTGCAACTTGTGGAAGCTTCAAAAGGACCTTTGTTCTTGCTTGTTCATCATCATTTCTTATCATCTCCTTCACTAGATTTTCCCTAGCTTTAAGCTAGTAGTAAGTCTCTATTTAACCCTTGTTCATGTCTATTTTGTGTAGTTAAAGAGATGTAGTATGTTAAATCTACAAGAACACTAAAAGGGTTTAAACAAGAAGATGAACATAAAAGTTACATGAAGATTTACATGATGAAGTGTTGTAGTGAGATGTTGCTTTGATATGTTGCTGATTACTTGTTGATTTACTTGTAATATTGAGTACTAGAAATGTTGTTGATCACTAAGCATGTTAACGGAACCAATCGAACACGAGTTAGAATGTTAAAAGCTGAAAAACAGGAGGCTGTTTAGTGATTACAGCCAACTTCAGTTGGCTGTAACCGGACCCTAATAAAGCGAAAAATGTATTCTCTGAAGTCTAGATTTATGTATTATGAAATACGGTTCTAATGGCACTGGAATCATAAATTTTGGACTTCGTTTACTATTTTTAAAGTGTCGTTTTGTAACAGCAGCTAGAGCTGCATTTTTACTGCTGAAAATATGCGTTCTGTTTTCTGTCATAACTTGAATTCTCTGTAGAGTTATATCATGAAATTTGTACTGTAGATGACCACCGATGTATTTGTAATTCTCTCACTGGAATTTTGTAAATCGGACTCTCGATGAATTTTAAATAAATTATTCCGTGACTGCAGTCAGAAAAAGATAAATCTGAGTTCACTCCGGAAAATGAATTTTTATAAAATATCGGTGATCAATTGGATTCCGAGATTTTTACACAATAATATTTAGATCGTTTAAGACATTCTGTAAAAAGTTGGGAATTTTTGGAATAAGTTAACTATTTTATTAAAATCCCCGAAAACAGCCCAGTTTTGAAGAATAAAGCTGAAACGACATAAGTAGTAATTTGCGTGTCTAAATGTCGGGTAGGTTATCTGAGAATGATCTAACATGTTATATGTCAATAAAAAGTGTTATGTGCAATGTCGTATGTTTGCTTATGAACGGGAATAGATGGGAAGCTTATATGGGCATAAACCGTTAAAGTAATGCATGTTATGTGATAGATACGTGTAGGAACTTCGTGCTCTATTTGAAAACCACTAAATGACTAACTGGTAATCATACTACGACGTGATTGACCGACCTTTACTGTTAGCTATTTTTGAGAGTCAAACCGAGCAACCGAGGTGAGTTCACACTTTTCTACAAAGCATGGTAAATTCCCGGTGGGAATGGGAATGGGTTCAGGAATAGGGATTCCTCGTCCTTTGGGATGCGTTCAGGAATGTGAATTCCTCGTCCTTGGGAAGTACCTAGACTTATTGGACTAGAACTCTATCAACGAAGTCCCTCCCTTTTATATCGACTTAATCGCCGAGGCTATGGCGAGCGGGTCATTAGTTAATAGCGCTATTAGGTTTAACAAACCTCACACCGTGCCAGTCGGACGGGCGTGTACTAATGGACTATGGCACGTCGGTGATGATAGACACCGACGCTAGGGCATAATTTATTTTCGTTAGTAGTCGATATGATAAACGAGTCCGGTAGTTTAAATAATGGGGTAGCCCCCCACGGCCGGAGTGCCGGGCTAGATAGCCAGGGATGGTTAACTAATAAACGTTTTTCGAACTATGGGGTGACCCCCACGGCTGTATAGCTGATTAAGGTTAAACTACGTTTTTGGAAACAACTCTAAAATGGACAACCAACCGTGAACTCACTCAACTTTGTTGTTGACTCGTTATTACATGCTTTGCAGGTCGTTAGATGCTATGGAGCTTGCACAAGGAGAAGGTCATTGAAGGATGCGGACTGTTATGTCCCGTGATTAATAATCAAACTTTAAAAACTTATGAAACCTATGTTTTGGTCTTTAGACTTATGAACTACGAACTTATGTTTGGTTTAACGTCTTATGCTTCCGCTGTTTAAAATGAACTTGGTTAACTTTCTTATGGTCACCAATTGTATTGTGGTTGGTTTTACTTATTTAATTGTGTTGTTCAATACGATTGGTGGCTCGATCCTGGTCATGTCACGCCTCCAAGCGGTGATACTCAGCATGGTGGATCTTGGGGGTGTGACACATACCCATTGTCAAAGTTCGCTGGGAATCTAAATGTGGCCCAGAATTTACTTGGGAACGTGAAGATCAAATGAAAGCGAAATATCCGCATCTATTCTCACAAGTTCCCTCTAAATAAATTTCGGGACGAAATTTCCTAAAGTAGGGGAGACTGTGACACCTGTGCTTGTGTAATCATTGTAAAAACTCTGAACAATTCAATATCAATAAAACAATGTTTTGTTCCCAATTTTTGTTATTTATGTTTGACCTTTTGCACGTTTTGATTTTTGATCAATTTTAAACTCTATATCATTTTCTGGAAAGTTATACGCAAACTGATGCGTAAACGTAATCAGTTTAATGCGACAAACACTCCGAAACAACAACATAAGCTTAAAATACCTTAAATAACCTTTACATAACTTAGAAATAAGATTTGAAGGGTTTGGTATGGCAAAAACAAGTTTGTTCGCTCACAGGGACTATTTGCGTCAAACTGCAAAAGTCTGCCGTTTCGTTTGGCAACGTACATTCCGGAATAGGATCATAAGCTAAACATACCATAAATAACCTAAACATAGCTTAGAAATAAGCTTTGAGTGGTTCGGTGTGCGAAAATATGCTTATTTGATCATACAAGGACTCAAAGTGTCAAAAAACGACGTAAGTTTGCATTTACGTGCATATCTTACGTTCTGACCACATCTGGACATCCAAAATTTTTGTAGACACTAAAATATTTTAATTTTAGTGATCGGAATGCAAAAATACCATTCGTCGCTTGTTTTGGATCGTTTTCGCGTCCGTTCGAGTTTCGTCATAATTAACTGAACAACGTGACCGTATGACCAAACAAACCAACATCCATGGTTTTTCCGAGCATATTTTGAGTCCTCTATACTTTGACTACCTTGTAGAGCCTTGAAAATGGCTTAACAGGGGTTAAAAGTGCCAAAAATCAGCTTTAGCACATGCAGGGACCAAATGTGTAAACTTTTGAAACTTTGCTGAATCGACCAGAGGTCGCGGGCAGCGTAAGCCCAGCCTCATTTTTTATGCAGGGAGCGAGAGCATGCCCAGTAACAGAAAGTTGTTTTTCAGCTACTGTTTTGCAAACCAGGCCCTTGTATGCAATTCTTATTGTTTTGGGAACAAGTTAAAACTTCTCCAAGTAATCTTAGTTGTCCCTTAAGACATGTATGGCTGAGATTCATTGCTTAGTGGCCAAACAAACACTTGTAATGATCTTGTTCCTCATCTACAAGTATAAATAGCATGGCCTTTCATTTGTTTCATTGCTCATTTCAATCTTTGGAACTCTAAGTGGAGGAATCCCTGCAAAGGAGCCACCTACCTGAGTTCTAAGATCATCCTTCTAGCCTTTGAACACCAAGTGAGTGTTCTTTCATGGCTTAGTAGTGATTTTCAGCTTTCTAGAGCTGAAAGTCAAATTGTTTGACCAATAGTTTGACTTTCGATTTTGACCATCAATTGGCCAAGTCAAAGTTCAATTGAACTTTGCAACATGATTGTAATCACGATGGTTATAATCCTTAGCGATTATACCTACTGATTACCACGTTAACTAGGTGTAGTGACGAGTCAAAGTTTTGGTCAAAATGCGTTTTAGCGCGCATTTTGCAATGGAACTACTTTTAGGTATCAAAACACTTTGTTTTGATACCAAATCAGTTTTCTAAGTTAGTTAAACATGTTTTGACATGTTTAACTCGTCACTACTAGTTTAGTGCTTGTTTAGGGTCGTAAGTTAAGCGGACTAAGCAACCGCTTAGACTCTCGAACCCTACCCGTTTGGTCGATTATTAGGATCCGACCAAGCTTATTTAGTGATCATAGTTGCATAAGGAATAACCTCCTGAGGTTATACCTTATGATCACTTAGGATTAGTTAGTTATTTGTTAAGTAGCTTATATGCCCATAGGAAATAACCAAAATGCCCTTTTGAAGCATAAATCTGTATTTTGCATATGTGAACTTGTTTTTGACATATAATCTGATTTAGTAACATATTTAGGTACAATTGGGCATGTAAGACTTGACATAGCTTATAGATAACCATCCGACCTTAGTTTTATGTAAACGACACGTTATAGTAGCTTATACTACCATAATGGGTCGAAACGGGTCAAAAGAACTTAGGTAGACTTCCAAATCAGAATGTTAGCTCTATTAAATCATGCCATATGAGTGCCAATACTCATTTGATTTATAGAACCTCATTCTATCCTATCTCCCGATTTAGGATCCGATTATTAACGTAGTTACCTATATTAGGTGCCGGTTGAATTCGTGATCCTTGGAGCTTTAGTTGGTCTTATTCTCAAGACTAATAAGTGATCCCCAAGTGAGTACATAGTTCCCCTCTTTTACCGCTTTCAAATACTTTGGGGTGATACACATGTGCATACTTGTTACTTTCGTGCTTTTCATTACTTTTATGACATAAACATGCTAGTTTCACCTAGTACACATATGGTACATGCTTTCAATTATGTTTTGCTATGTATGTTTACTAAGCATGCTAGCACATTGATTTCATAAGACACCTTTCTTGCATATGTTTACTTAGCATATGGACACATTGATTTACATTACATTTCTGCTATGTATGTTTACTGAGCATGATAGCACAATTGATTTCATGAACATTTCTACTATGTATGTTTACTTAGCATACTTAGTACATTGTTTTCATAGCATGCTTACATTGGTATGACATTTGGTATGTTTAACAGGACAATAATACATTCATTAAAACTGATCATGCCGCTCGGTAGTATGTAATGGTACCATAGGACTTGACAAATCCCGTTTCCAACTTCCTAGGTTTGTTTGGAAGTTGGGAATGATAGAATCCGATATACATAATTTAGATAAACCTTTAATTTGTTTAAGGGTTTGTCGCCACAGTCGCAAGGCTTGAATTTTATGCGTTTAACATTACTGCATAAATGTTCGTATCCATAAAGCATTGTTTTCTGCAAAACATAACATTTGATTTAAACTTAGGTTTATTCAAAAACTTTGTTTTGTACATTTTCCTATGGGATTGAGTAAATGCTATTTATTCACCATACATGACATTTGTTTTCACATTAACATTATCATATAGTTCGAGTAGATACTTTCTACTTGCTATACATTACATTTGGGTTTACATGACACAATTTACACATGACATTGAACATGGTTTACACATAAACATTTTGACATTGGTTTTAAACAAGACATTTTGGTTGATTATTGATAAGTGACTTATATAACGAGGCTATGTGTAATGTGATAAAAGCATGGTGGATACGCTGCTGGTACTTCCTATATATAAGTGCTTTTATTATATTACACATTGTAGCGTTATCTAAACCACTTTGACAAAGACATGAAATATTTTATATAAGAACTTGATCTTGTTTTACAAATTACATATTTTATACAAATTCACTTTTACTTGGTTATTCATTTAACCATGCATTATCCTTTTATTATCATTTGATTTTCACATCGATTTTCATATGATTTTATAAAGGAAACCATTTTTACAAGGTTCATGACTACATTTTTGATAAACACTTCTTTAACTACAAGTCATGAATCCTACATAAACAAAACCTATGTATCTTACAGGCATTTTTATGCTGACATACCTATTTTCAAATGTGTTTCAGGTGCTAATGCATGAAGATGTTTGTGCTTCACTTAGGTGGACTTGGGCCTTAGTGACTTAAAAGACAGCTAATTATGTTATGTTTCTGTTAAATTCCAAGACAATGTAAACTTTAAACTTAATAATACAAAACTTTAATTACCATGGTTGTTGAAACAATAATTCTATCGCTCCACTCCCCAACGTTTCCGCCGCGGTTTGTTGTTTTACGTGGTCGGGGTGTGACAGATAGCATCACATGTTCGGATTCGTAAGTTTGCAAGACATTACGAACTATATATTAACAATGAAGGTATAATCAAAGCTAGACTATAACAAAATATCAATTCGTCGCTTGACTTGACACAGAGCTACCGGTCATGACGGGTGGTCAACCCGATAGATCTACAAACAATTCCACGCGTGCAATACTTAAATGATTAAACAACAATATTTGCGCATGCGCCCATGACGGGCCATCTATAATGCTTGCCTCATGAACAATATATATATCCTACTAATACTAATAAGTTCAATATATCATGTTGTACGAACCCCGAAGTCCCCACCGAGACATAAGCCAATATCCGATACTTATTCTCTTGAGATCAAGCAAATTCGTCCCAACTTTAGATTTAAGCAATTTTAAATCTACAAGTTCGTTTTCTCCCAAACACCGTAATAATCCTCGTTTCTCCCTAAAACATATTTATTCAACAAAACCGTTTCTACCCGAAACATATTTATATCATTAAAACAATATATTTTCCACGAAAATATACATTTAATAGAACAAAAGGCATTTTTTATTCAAAAACATCTTTAATCCTTTAAGACGTGTTCTTCTCCCCTAAAACATATGCAAAACAGTACAAAGAGGGGGTTTAGTGACACTCACCTTTGGGTGCGTATTATAATAGCGCAATCCCACAATTTGATTCTACACGTCCTAATATACGTAGGAACGACTTATCAATCAATATTTCGCAAAATTCCTAAGTTTCTCCAAATCTTAGAATTTTCACATAACTTTGAGATTTTCTCGAAAAGTCATTATTTTTTAGTAAGTTGGCATATTAATATATATATGAGTTCATATATATATAGGGAGCCGCTAAAATGAAAACCATCCCCAGTTGTAAGAACCGCGAGAACCACTCTCCACCAATCAGAATTTGCCATATATACACTATTAAATTATATCCTAAAGGGTATTTTGGTCTTTTATTTCTAATGTCTAATCTTCTGTCTTTTTTGTCTCTTGCATCTTTAAAGCTTTCACACCATCCACTCCTCTTTCATCTCTCTTATTAAAACTGAAATCTCTCTTCTCTTTCATCACTCTCATCAAAATTCAAACTGCAACCACAAAACACCTCATCTCTTCCATCCCTCTGCAAAACGGAGAACACTCATGGAGGAGCCGGAGCCTCACCGGCCTACTTCTTGCTTCCCAGACGCCAACAAACACCCCCTGAAACCCTTGATTTTTCCGGCAATGGTGGAGGCGACGATATTGATGATGACACAAGGGTGGAGATGAAGACGATGATGTTTGAAGATGAAGGTGGAGGTGGCCGACGGTGGCACTGGAGGTGGCCGACGGCGGCACTGGTTCGTTTGAAGACGATGGTGATGTTTTGAAGCCTTTCAATCATTTCCCCCAATTTGGATCCTAGGGTTTTGGCCAATCCCGATCTGGTTCGTTTCTTGCTGCCTATTCTAATCTAATTTATGTTCTGATACGAGTATGTGTTGCACCCACATTGTGACAAATGTGTTCTGTAATCGATGTACAATGTAAAACAATGTTGATTATTAATATAACAATGTGCTTTGGAGTTATTATATATGTTTTGATGTTATTATGTGTGTAATTGTGTTTGGTGATTTTACAATTTGATTCGATTCCAATTTCAAGCTTTAAATCGCTTTCTGGAAGGTTATACGCAAACTGGTGCGTAAACGCAGTCAGGATAACGCAACAAACACTCCGGAATAGTGACATAGGCTTAACATACCTTAAATAACCTCCACATAACTTAGAAATAAGTTTTGGATGGTTTGGTGTGTTGACATCAACTTTGTTCGATCGCAGGGACTATTTGTGTCAAACTGCAAAACTATGTTGATTTGTATAGTAACAAACACTCCGGAACTTGATCATAAGTTAAACATACCCTAAATATCCTTTACATAGCTTAGAAATAGGCTTTGAGGGGTTCGGTATGCTAAAACAAACTTTATTGTTCATTAAGGGACTAAAAGCCTCAAAAAGTGCACAAGTTTGCATTTTCGCGCATATCTTACGTTCTGAATATATTCGGACATCCAAAAATTTATGTAATCATTAAAATATTTTATTTTAGTGATTGGCATGATAAAATTCCATTCGTCGCTTAATTTGGATCGTTTTTGCGTTCGTTACGACTTCCGTCGTAATTAACCGAACAACGCAACCGTACGACCAAACGAGCCGACATCCGAGATATTTTTTAGAATGTTTTAAGTTCCCTATACTTTAACTTCATTTTAGAGCCTTTAAATGAGGTTAACGGGGCTTAAACGTGTCAAAAATGAGCCGAAATGCAAGTTTCTGATGTGCAGGGACCTGTTTTGACAATCTGTGAAACTTCCTTACACGGGCCGCGTAAGGATTGACTATATATTACGAGGGCCACGTGGCCTTGTCAGACAGAAAGTTTAGAAATAGCAATCTGGGCTGAATTCAGGGGTTTTAATGTAATATTTGCAATACCTGGTGCTGGTTTTCGACCCCCATTGTATTCTAATACCATTAACCCACATGTATGGCCAAGATTACTCCCTCAAACCACTTGGAATCATCCTATTGATCCTAACTTAAATTAAATAGCAACCCCCACTTCACTTCATTCTCACACTTGATTTGAAATCAGCTCTAAGTTGGGGTGTTTGCACTTCATACCTGAGCTATTTTAGATCAAACATCTTTCTTGGACCCTTTGTAAGTCCTCTTCTTGCTTGTTCTTGTATTTCAAGCATGAAAGTCAAACAAGTTTGACTTTCAGCTTTGACCAGTCAATGGTCAACACAAAGTTCCGTTGAACTTTGCAACGTGAGCGTAATCACGATGGTTATAGTCTCTTGTGACTATACCTACTGATTACCACATTGACTAGGCATAGTGACGAGTCGTAGTTTCGGCCAAAATGCGTGTTTATGCGTATTTTGTAACCAAACTACTCTAGGGTATCAAAACCGTTTGTTTTGATATCAAAACCTGTTTTCTAACTTAACTAAACATGTGTTGGCATGTTTAGCTCGTCACTTTTAGATTAGTGCTTGTGTAGAGTCGTAAGTCAAGCGGACTAAACACCCGCTTAGACTTTCGAACTCGACCCATTTGGTCGATCATTAGGATCCGACCAAACATGTTTAGTGACCATAGTTGCATAGGGAATAACCTTCCGAGGTTATACCTTATGGTCGCTTAGGTTTAATTAGTTGTATGATAAGTAGTTTATATGCCTTAAGTAAATGACCAAAATGCCCTTTTCATGCATAATTGGTAATTAAGCATAGGTAACATAAACTTTTGTCACGTAACTGATTATGCAACATATTTAAAAATGTTTAGGCATATAACACTTGTCATAGGACTAGTTAGACGTCTCGAATGCGCTTTTGCGCGCACGACGCGTTAAAGTAGCGTAAGCTACCTTAATGGGTCGCAACGGGTCGAAAGCACTTAGGTTAGGTTCCGATTTAGGATGTAGGATTTGTTAAACCATATCACATGAGTTCCAACACTCATTTGGTTTACAAGACCTCATTCTGTCCGATCTTCTGATTTAGACGTCTATTGTTTGACTAGTGATTCGATTACTAGGTGCTGTTTGATTTCTCTGGTTTGCTCGAGTTTGTTGAAGTTCTATTGATTGAGGATACTTTGCACTTCATGTGAGTAAATAGTTCCCCTATTTTACTGTTTTCAATTGTTTTGGGGTGATTCATATGTGCTAAATGTTTTCAAGGTTTTAACGATGGTTTTCAAAACGATTTTCGATATTATAACGATGATTTCAAAAATGATTAAGATGGTTTATATTAAACTAATAATGATTTCAATAAAGTGAATAAACTAGTTGGTTGTAATTACATAACGAATGGCATTCGTTAGCATTGATCAAGTCGACCAGTATTAGGTTATGGTACCATAGGATCTGACAAATTCCATTATCGTGCTGCACCCATGGTTATGTGTGGGTTAGGTGGGTAATGACTGAATCTGAATGTTAATTTACCCTTTGGTGGTTTATTAATGCGAGAGCGAGATAGTCGAGTCACAAAGGTTTGAATGTTATTAGCGAGGAGACCGTAAATAGTTTTCACACCTAAAACGAGGATGATTTAAACGATTTAAACGAATTAACGATTTGGGAACGATTCATACAAGATTAAACGAGTTGGATAAACGATTGGTTTTTGGTTAAGTGTTAAGATAAGGGGACGGGGTAATGTGGTGAAAACATGGTAGATACGCCGCTGGTACTTCTTATATATAAGTGTTTTCAACATATTACATACCGTGGCGTTATTTAGTTCAGTTGGGTAAATGATTTTGAAACAATGTCACTTAACGATGTTTTCGAAAGGATATAAACCATACGAGTTTTATTAACGAGTTAATACGAGATGTTTTACAATGTGCTTTACTAAAATAAATGTTTTTGGGTTAAGAATCATGGCTACTGTCACACCCCGACCACGTAGAACATCAAATCGTGGCGGAAACGTCGGGGAGTGTTGTAACAGAATTATTGTTTCACAACCATGGCATACAAAGTTATATTTTATTTATCAAACAAGCGAGTTACATTGTCTTTTAAACGAAGGAAAACAAAGTACACAACATTAACTAAACTAATCTTGCTTCTTTTATGTCACTAAGGCCCGAGTCCACCTTAGTGTATCCTGATCAAACCTGCGCACCTGCTCCTGAAACACATGTAAAAAAATAGGTACGTCAGCATAAAAATTCCTGTGAGATACATAGGTTTTGTGAAAATAGGATTCATGACTTGGGTTTTAAAAGAAAGGTTTAATAAAAATTAGTCATGAATCTTATTAAGTGTTTTCTTTTATAATTCATATGAAAACTTGATAAGAAATCAGATTATATAAAAAAAAGGTGTATGGTTAATGAAATAACCAAGTAGAAAGAGTTGTATAAAATAAACTGTTTTGTAAAACAATGTCTTGTGAAAAATATGTTATTTGTGTAAAATGTAATATGTCCATACTGAAATGATTTAATTAACGCTACAATATGTAATATTATACAAGCATTTATATATAGGAAGTAACAGCGGCGTATCCACCATGCTTGTATCATATTACACACGACTCATTACTCAAATCACTTACCCAAACCAACCACCATTTGTAAATTGTTCATGTATAAATCAATTGTCAAGCGTTATTGTGTAAACCATATCAAAATGTCTATGTCTAATGTAAATCACTAAATGAGTATATCAATGTCAAAATGTTTATGTTTAATGTAAATCGTGAATTGTATATCCAAAAATATCATGTATGGCAAGTGAAATATATCAACTTTACCATAGGTAAAATGCACAAAAACAGGGTATTGAATTAAAAATAGTTTAAATCAAAGTTATGTTTTGTGGAACAAATGCATGCTATACTGATATAAACATCTATGCGGTATTGTTATAATGCATACATCCAAGCCTTGTGACTGTGGTGATAGACCTTTAAACAAATTAAAGGTTTATCTGTGTTATGTTTATCGAATTCGGTCATTCCTTCCATCCAAACATACCTAGGATGTCAGGAACGGGAGTTGTCAATTCCTATGGTACCACTACCTACTAACGAATGGCGTGATCAATGTTAATGAATGTATATAGTCCCATTTGAACAAACCAAATGTCATACCAAAATGTAAGCATGTGATGAATAACAAATGTACTAACTATGCAACAAATTAACATACCTAGCATGTGGTGTGATGTAAAACAATGTACTAAGTATGAACTAGATGAACATACATAGCATAAACATAATGAAATCATGTACTATAAATGTACTAATGAACATAACAAGCATATGATATGAAAACATGAAAGGCACGAAAGTAACAAGTAGGCACTTGTGTTTCACCCCCAAAATGTTTGGAAAACAGTAAAAGAGGGGTCTATGTACTCACTTGAGATTGCTTAGTAGTCCTTGAGTAACAACCAAACAATGCTAGAGATCACAGAAATCAAACGGCACCTAAAATAGGTAACTATATTAATAAACCGGACCTAAAACGGAGGATCGGATAGAATGAGGGCTCGTAAACCAAATGAGTATGGGGACTCATGTAATATGGTTTAACAAAGCCTACTTACTAAAATGAAACCTAACCATAGTGCTTACGACCCATTACGACCCGTTTTGGTAGCTTATGCTACTTTAACGCGTCGTTTGCGTGAAACGCGTTAGGAATGCCTAACTAGTCCTATGATAAGTAAAATATGCCTTAACATGTCTAATATTGTAACCAAATCAGTTTAGATACAAAATGTTATGTTACATATGCTTAATATGAATTTTGGCGTAAAAAAGGGGTATTTTGGTAATTTACCTAAGGCATATATACTACCTATCATACAACTACTCAAACGATGTGACCATAAGGTATAACCTCGGAAGGTTATTCCCTATACAACTATGGTCACCTAATGTGTTTGGTCGGATCCTAATGATCGACCAAACGGGTCGGGTTCGAAACTATAAGCGATTGTTTAGATCGCTTACCTTACGACCCTATATAAGCACTAAACTAAAAGTGACGAGCTAAGCATGTTAAAACATGCTTAACTAAGTTGTTAGAAAACAGGTTTGGTACCAAAACAAATGGTTTTGATACCTAAGAGTAGTTTGGTTACAAAATACGCAAGAATGCGCATTTTGGCCAAAACTACGACTCGTCACTGAGCCTAGATAACGTGGTAATCAGTAGGTATAGTCACTAGGGACTATAACCATCGTGATTACGCTCACGTTATGAAGTTCAAACGAACTTCGCATTGACCATAAACTGGTCAACGCAGAAAGTCAAACAAAGTTTGACTTTTAACGCTAAAAGAATAAAAAGAACGAAGGAACACTTACAAAGGGTCCCCGAAAGCTTTGATTTCTCAAGTATTCTCAGGTATGAAGTGGTCTCACTTCAACTTAGAGAACTCTCAAGAATTCAAGTGGGTTTTGCAAGTGAAAGGGTTGGGTATTTATAGGAATGTTGGAACCGTTAAGATCGTTTATCGAATAACGTGCTTCAATCTCATCCCTACATTTGTTGCAACACCTTGGTAGCCAAATTTGCCCCCCCCCCCCCCCCATGATCAGGAAATGACAAGTGTGGGTGAGGAGATGAGTGCATAACAGCTGTTAACAGCTGTTTAAACATGTTTAACTGATCTGGGAGCCTGACACGGGCCACGTAAGTTACAGTTCAAATTGGCATACTTTCACAGTTTGTCAAATTTAGTCCCTGTAGGCGAATTAACTTGTTTCCGCCATACCAAAGCCTTCAAAACTTATTTCTAGGTTATGTAAGGGTCATTTAAGGTATGTTAAGTATATGTTGATGTTCCGGAGTATTTTTCGCGTTAAACTGATTACGTTTACGCACCAGTTTGCGTATAATTCTCCAAAAAGCGATGTAGAGTTTGAAATTAAACAAGAGTCAAAACATGAAAAATGTCAAACATAAACAAACAAATATTGGGATCAAAAAACTTTGTTTTATTTATAACTATACTGTTTACAATGATTTCAGACACAGATGTCACAGTCTCCCCTACTTGTGGAAATTTCGTCCCGAAATTTATTTAGAGGAAACTTGTGGGAATAGATGCGGATACTTCGCCTTCATTTGATCTTCACGTTCCCAAGTAAGCTCGGGTCCACGTTTAGATTCCCAACGAACTTTGACCAAAGGAATGCGCTTACATTTAAGCCACTTGACTTCACGTTCCATGATTTCCACTGGCTTCTCAACAAATTTCAGTGTTTTATCAACACGAATTTCGTCAAGTGGTATGTGGAGGTTCTCATCAGCTAAACACTTCTTGAGATTGGACACGTGAAAGGTTGGATGAACATTTCCAAGTTCAGGAGGTAACTCAAGTCTGTAGGCTACCTTACCGATTCTTTCGACGATCTTGAATGGTCCAACGTATCTAGGTGCAAGTTTTCCTTTCTTTCCAAATCTGATCACACCTTTCCAAAGTGAGACCTTAAGTAATACACGATCACCGACTTGAAATTCCAAGGGCTTGCGTTTTAGGTCCGCGTAACTCTTTTGACGGCATCTAGCTGCCTGAAGGTTATCACGAACTTTCTTAACCTTATCAGTTGTCTCTAAAATGAGATCAGGTCCAGTAAGCTGAGCCTCACCGATCTCATTCCAGCAGACTGGTGAACGACATTTTTAACCATAGAGAGCCTCAAAAGGAGCCATGTTGATGCTGGAGTGATAACTGTTGTTGTAGGAGAATTCAATTAACGGGAGATGTGAATCCCAACTACCACCAAAATCGATCACACAAGCTCTAAGCATATCCTCCAGAGTCTGGATTGTTCTTTCAGATTGACCATCCATTTGTGGATGATAAGCTGTGCTCAGATTAAGTTGGGTCCCCATAGCAGATTGCATGGTTCTCCAAAAATGAGAAGTGAAGCGAGCATCTCTGTCAGAAATGATGTTCAAAGGAACACCATGTCAAGATACAATTTCATCCACATAGATCTTAGCAAGTTTGTCAGCAGAAAAATCCTCACGGGTTGGCAAGAAATGCGCTGACTTAGTAAGACGATCAACAACTACCCAGATGGCATCATGACCTTTCTTTGTGCGTGGTATTTTGGTAACAATATCCATAGTAATGTTTTCCCATTTCCAAACTGGGATCTTTGGTTGCTCCAATAAACCCGAAGGGCGTTGATGTTCAGCCTTAACCTTAAGTCAAGTAAGGCATTTTGATACATATAAGGCAATGTCTTTCTTCATACCAGGCCACCAATAATGAGTACGAAGATCCTTATCCATCTTATCTGAGCCAGGATGAATAGAATAACGAGACTTATGAGCTTCATCCATAAGTAAGGTGCGAAGATCATCTTGGCTTGGGACCCACAAACGGTCCATGAAGTAATACGATCCATTGTCCTTCAGTTCCAGATCAGGGGTTATGTGATAGGGAAATTCCTTATCCATCAAACCTTGTGAAACACAAGTGTGTTGAGCCTGAGAAATGCGGGCTTGGATATCGGATCGAGCTTGAATATCAGATTGAACACGAACACAATGAAGCTTAGTACGTTCCTTATGACTCAATGCATCGGCTACGACATTCGCCTTACCAGGATGGTAGCGAATTTCGCAGTCATAGTCGTTTAGAAGCTCAACCCAACATCGTTGCCTCATGTTGAGTTCTTTCTGATTGAAGATATGCTGAAGACTTTTGTGGTCCGTAAAAACCACACATTTTGTACCGTACAAATAGTGTCTCCGGATCTTAAGAGCGAAGACAACTGCACCCAACTCAAGATCATGAGTGGTGTAGTTTTTCTCATGTATCTTCAACTGCCTTGATGCATATGCTATGACTTTGTTCCTTTGCATCAGAACACAGCCAAGACCCAATTTAGATGCATCGCAATAAATAACGAAATCATCATTACCCTCCGGCAAAGTCAGAATAGGCGCGTTACAAAGTTTCTGCTTCAAGTTTTGAAAAGCTGCCTCTTGTTTGAATCCCCAATCAAAGGGTTTATCCTTCTGAATCAGAGCAGTTAGAGGAACTGCAATCTTCGAGAAGTTTTCAATGAAGCGGCGATAATAACCCGCAAGACCAAGAAAAGAACGAACTTCAGTAGGAGTAGTAGGCGTATCCCAATCCTTGATCGCACTAATCTTGGAGGGATCTACATGAATACCTTGTTCGTTGACAATATGTCCTAAGAATTGAACTTCTTTAAGCCAGAATTCACACTTGGAGAATTTGGCGAAAAGTTGCTCTTTCTTTAGGAGTTCCAGAGTAAGACGAAGATGTTGCTCGTGATCAGCTCGCGTCTTGGAGTATATCAAGATGTCATCAATAAAAACAATGACGAACTGATCCAAATAAGGCTTGCATACCCTATTCATTAAGTCCATGAAAACAGCAGGAGCATTAGTCACACCGAATGGCATAACTGTGAACTCATAATGCCCATACCGAGTGCGGAATGCTGTCTTGGGAATATCTTCTTCATGCACACGAAGTTGATGATACCCAGAACGTAGATCAATCTTTGAAAAATAAGAAGCACCTTGTAACTGATCAAAGAGATCATCAATGCGAGGTAGGGGATATCGATTCTTGATGGTAAGATTGTTAAGCTCACGATAATCGATACACATCCTAAAAGATCCATCCTTCTTCTTGACAAAAAAATGGGAGCACCCCAAGGTGAAAAGCTAGGACGGATAAAGCCTTTGTCAAAGAGCTCTTGGAGCTACTTAGACAACTCTTGCATCTCAGATGGTGCAAGACGATATGGAGCTCTGGCAATGGGATTTGCTCCAAGTACGAGATCAATACGGAACTCGACTTGGCGTGCTGGGGGTAGACCAGGTAACTCTTTAGGAAACACATCACGATAATCCCGAACAACAGGGATATCTTGAATAGACTTACCTTTGCCCTTATCTGCTACAACATGTGCCAAAAAGGCCTCATAGTTCTTTCGCATATACTTCCGAGCTTTAAAACAAGACACGAGTTTGAGACCACCAGCAGGTTTCTCACCACGAACCTGTAGGATCTCGCCTGTCGAAAGCGGCACACGAAAAATCTTCTAAAAACAAACTACCTCTGCTCGATGCTTGGCTTACCAATCCATACCCACAATAACATCGAAGCTTCCAAGTTGCATAGGCGTGAGGTCAATAGGAAAAAGATGGTTGTTAAGGTTCAACTGGCAGTTGCGAAGAACATATTCAAGAACAATGGGTTCACCACTAGCAACTTCTACTGTCAAAGGCTTACCTAGTTTCATTCTAGACATGCGAAGCAATGGCTCAAATGATAATGACACAAAACTCTTATCGGCACCCGAATAAAAAAGAATAGATGCAGGCTGATTATTAATAAAGAACGTACCGTTCACCACTTCATTGTCTGCTTGTGCCTCTTGTGCATTCATGTTGAAGACTCGACCTCGAGCCTGAGCCTGATTCTGATTTGGGTTTGCGTTCACCAATCTTTGACATTGATTACGGTAGTGGGTCAGATCCCCACAATTGTAACAAGAACCTGGCGGGTAGTGTGGTCGTGCAGTTTGACCCTGTTGCTGAGCAGGAGGCTGAGCAACTCGTTGAGCCGGGTTCTGAACTGCCTGATTCTGAGCAAAACGACAAACATCAGCAAGATGACCTGACTTCCCATAGTTAGTACAAAAACGGCACGGAAGTTGCGGCTGATGGTGACTGTTGCATCTATTGCACAAAGGTGCATTCCCTGCATAACGTTTCTTCGCTAGAGGCTGTGCGGATTGGTTGGGAGCTGCCTGGTTAACTTGGGCAGTGACAGCAAAATTTTGGGAAGCCTTACGCTTCCTTGACCCTTTCGAAGAACCAGATTCCTTACCCTTCTTGTTCTTAGCATTCTTGCCATCCTCTTTGTCAGACGCCCGCTTCTTACCTTTGTCACCCTTTTTATGCAGCTTTCCCTTTCGAACCTGCGACTCAATCAATGTCGCTGCTAACTCGATCGCCTGACGAAGTGTAGTAGGGTTACTACCAGTAATGATGTCTTGTACTGAGTCAGGTAGACCATCGATGTACCTTTCGATAGCCTTGTCGAGTGGGGTAACCATGGTTGGGCAAAGCAGGCTCAATTCTTCATACCTATCAGTGTAAGCCCGATGCTCACCACTATCTTGCTTCAAATCAACAAATTCCCTTTCCAAAGCTCGCAGTTCATGACGAGGACAGAACTCCCTCATCATAAGGGCCCTAAGTTCAGCCCATGTTTGTGCTAGAGCAACTTCTGCACCACGGTCTCTCATAACCCCGTTCCACCATGTAAGAGCCCTCTTCTGAAACACACTCGAAGAAAACTCGACCTTGCGATTATCAGGACACTGAACGTGACGGAAAGTATTCTTAATGTTCTCGAACCATTGAAGAAGCCCAGTTGCTCCCTCGGAACCACTAAACTTGAGTGGTTTAGCCGAGTTAAAACTCTTGAAATTGCATGGAGCATGATTGTTGTTGTTGGCTTGGTTCCATTGAGCAATAAGATTTGGGAACGCAGCAGCCATTTGCTGTGCGATAATTTCTGCCAGTTCGGCATTAGCTATCTGATTCTCGCGTCGAGGAGGCATTCTAAAAGAGGAAACATGAAAGGAAACGAGTGAGATGATTGAATAAAAAGGATGAGATGAACAAAATCAACAAAAGCAAAGATGGTGGTCATTCGTCCGCATCACAAAGCAAACAAACGACACACAGTGACTAATCAAAGTAAATGGGTGAAAAATAATGTATCGCGAAGACATGCTCGCCTATAAGTGAACACTCATCCCAAGAGTTCCCAGGAAAGAGTGATTGGTCCGATTATGTGGATTTGTACGAACACTCTAGCCTTAGACAGAAAACCCAGGGTACAGGCATTCACCCTTCCAGTTTGCACGTGTTCACATTATTTAAAACCCAAAACCTTGACGAGATTTTGAAAATCCAAAGGGGGTTCAAAACCTAGTAATCAATCATCCTAGAACAGATGATTAGTTTTCAAAGCGGATTCCAACTTGATGTTCCCATTGTGGTTATCAGCTAAGGATAGGTGAAGTGCATGTTTTAAGATCTAAACACAAGATAACTTGTGTTGGGGTCCTAGAAAGGTTATAGTCTAGGTCAAAGCATTACTAATAACTTAATTCCCTATAACCATTGGCTCTGATACCAACTTTTCTGTCACACCTCGACCACGTAGAACATCAAATCGTGGCAGAAACGTCGGGGAGTGTTGTAACAGAATTATTGTTTCACAATCATGGCATACAAAGTTATATTTTATTTATCAAACAAGCGACGTACATTTTCTTTTAAACGAAGGAAAACAAAGTACACAACATTAACTAAACTAATCTTGCTTCTTTTATGTCACTAAGGCCCGAGTCCACCCTAGTGTATCCTGATCACACCTACGCACCTGCTCCTGAAACACATGTAAAAAATAGGTACGTCAGCATAAAAATGCCTGTGAGATACATAGGTTTTGTGAAAATAGGATTCATGACTTGGGTTTTAAAAGAAAGGTTTAATAAAAATTAGTCATGAATCTTATTAAGTGTTTTCTTTTATAATTCATATGAAAACTTGATAAGAAATCAGATTATATAAAAGAAAGGTGTATGGTTAATGAAATAACCAAGTAGAAAGAGTTGTATAAAATAAACTGTTTTGTAAAACAATGTCTTGTGAAAAATATGTTATTTGTGTAAAATGTAATATGTCCATACTGAAATGATTTAATTAACGCTACAATATGTAATATTATACAAGCATTTATATATAGGAAGTACCAGCGGCGTATCCACCATGCTTGTATCATATTACACACGCCTCGTTACTCAAATCACTTACCCAAACCAACCACCATTTGTAAATTGTTCATGTATAAATCAATTGTCAAGCGTTATTGTGTAAACCATATCAAAATGTCTATGTCTAATGTAAATCACTAAATGAGTATATCAATGTCAAAATGTTTATGTTTAATGTAAATCGTGAATTGTATATCCAAAAATATCATGTATGGCAAGTGAAATATATCAACTTTACCATTGGTAAAATGCACTGTCACACCCCGACCACGTAAAACAACAAAACGTGGCGGAAACATCGAGGCATGTTGCAACAGAATCATTGTTTCATAACCATGGCATAAATAAATTTTGTTTTATTGAATAAATGAACTCATTGTTTTAATACAAACAAATAAATACAACTATGATCTTCCAAGTTTTAGAGTTGCTAAGGCACGAGTCCATCCTAAATGTAGCATGTATCAACAATCATTGCAAAGCAGTACCTGAAACATGTGTAAAAATAGGTACGTCAGCATAAAAATGCCTGTGAGATACATAGGTTTTGTGAATATAGGATTCATGACTTATGTTTAAGAAAATGTTTAGTCATGAACCCCGTACTTTGCTTTGTCTTGTAAATCGTTTGAAATAAAACAATAAGTTCAAATGATATGTATAAATAAGAGAATAATGTATGGTTAAATGAATAACCATTGTAAAATGAGTTTGTATAAGTTAAGTTGCTTGTAAAACAATGTATTGTGAAAAGTATGTTATTTGTATAAAATGTTATATGTATCAAATTGAAATGATTCAAATAACGATACAATATGTAATACCATACAAACACTTATATATAGGAAGTACCAGCGGCGTATCCACCATGCTTGTATCATATTACACACGCCTCGTTACTTAATCACTTACTCAAACCAAACCAACAATGTAAGATGTATATGTTTAAACCAATTGCCAAACGTATTGAATAATGTGTAAAAATGTTTATGTCAAGATGAAATCATGAAATGTATAACCAATGTCAATAATGTTTATGTGTCCAATGTAAATCATGTAATGTGTAACCAATGTGATTTGTATAACTAAGTGTAAGATTAAACAATTATCCTTATAGTAGCATATTAAAAGTATACTTTGGATTTGTAAGTAACATATTAAACTATGTTTTGGTTTCATAAATAACATATCAAAATATGCTTTAGATGTGATAAATAACATATTAAACTATGTTTTTGGTTTTGTAAATATATGTTGGTTTTGTACAATACCACACATGAGAGTATATCAAACTATACTTTAATAGTGTGATTTGAGAATTCATTCAGACCTGGTGCATCAAGATACACCTTTGAGACTATAGAAATACCACAAAGGCAATCCCTATTTGGATGGAGCAACAAATTGGTTTCAGACATTCCATGACAACAGGAATGGGGTGTCAAATCCTATAGCGTTATATCATACTAACAATCGGTCTGGTGAACATAAAATAAGTACAATTCAACAATTTATTTTATGTTCTTTGAGAAATCAATGTTTAAACCATAATTAGTCATTCAGTTTGTCAAATGATAAGTAATAACATGTATAATCAATTATACTTTTGGAAAACATGAAAGTAACAGATAGGTACACATGCTTCACCCCAAAACAGTTTGGAAAACAGTAAAATAGGGGAACTATGTACTCACATTGAGAGTGCTTAGGAGTCCTTGTGTAACAACCAAACAATGCTAGAGATCACGGATATCAAACGACACCTAATATAGGTAGCTATGTTAATAAACCTGACCTAAATCGGAGGATTTAGATAGAATGAGGGTTCGTAAACCAAACGAGTATAGAGACTCGTGTCATATGGTTTAACAAAGCCTACATACTAAATGAAACCTAACCTAATAGCTTACGACCCATTACGACCCGTTTAGGTAGCTTATGCTACTTTAACGCGTCGTTCGCGTGAAACGCGTTCGGACCGCCTAACTAGTTCTACGACAAGTGTTATATGCCTAAACATGTTACATAATCAGTTATGTGACAAAAGTTTAGGTTACATATGCTTAATTACCAATTATACATGAAAAGGGTATTCTGGTAATTTACCTAAGGCATATAAACTACCTATCATACAACTACTTAAACGATGTGACCATAGGGTATAACCTCGGAAGGTTATTCCCTACCTACTATGGTCACCTAAAGTATTTGGTCGGATCCTAATGATCGACCAAACTGGGTCGGGTTCGAAGGTATAGGCGATTTATTAGATCGCCTACCCTACGACCCTAGACAACGTGGTAATCAGTGGGCATAGTCCCAAGGGACTATAACCAACGTGATTACACTCACGTTGCGAAGTTCAAACGAACTTCGCATTGACCATTACTGGTCAACGCTGAAAGTCAAACAAAGTTTGACTTTCTGACTCAAAAAGCAATAAAATAAGGAAAAGAACGAAAGAATACTTACGAAGGGTCCCCGAATGCTAACCTCGATTCAAAAATCTCAGGTATGAAACAATAGTTTCAACTTAGAGTTTCTCAAATCAAAGTTCTTGTAAGTTTAGCAATGGGGTGATGGGGTATTTATAGTTTTCGGTCCACCGTTGAGATCGTTTCATGGAAACCGTGATTCGATCACATCCGTACACTTGTTGAAAGGTTATGGAAGCTAAATATGATCCTTATCTAATGACTAAGCAATTTAGAACATGTGGAGGAGGATCAAACAGCTGCAATCTGCTGTTAGAAACATTTAACCTGGTCAGAAGGTCTGACGCGGGCCGCCTAAGGATGTTAAGATCCTGAGGCAGGCCGCCTAGGAGTCACAGATCAGAACAAAGTTTCAGAAATGTCAGTTTCAGTCCCTGCACGTGTTTAAGGCCATTTCCGACACTTCTAAGGCCCGTAAAGCCAACTTTAAGGCCCTAAAATGTTGCCTAAACATTGAGGACATGAAAAATGCTCAAAAATATGCCGGGTGTTGGTTCGTTTGGTCGTACGAACGCGATGTTCGCTTAATTACGACGGAATGCGCATAAGCGCGAAAAACGATCCAAATGACGCGACGAATGGATTTTTGGCAAGCCAAACACTAAAGTATAATATAGTCATGCTTACATAAATTTTTGGATGTCCGGATGTATTCAGAACGTAAGTTATGCGCGAAAATGCAAACTTGTGCACTTTTTGACACTTTTAGTCCCTGAATGACCCAAAAGTTTATTTTAGCATACCGAACCCCTCAAAGCCTATTTCTAAGCTATGTGAAGGATATTTATGGTATTTTTAACTTATGGTCATGTTCCGGAATGTCTGTTACAGTTCAAATTGGCATACTTTCGCAGTTTGTCAAGTTTAGTCCCTGTAAGCGAATTAACTTGTTTTTGCCATACCAAAGCCTTTAAAACTTATTTCTAAGTTATGTAAAGGTTATTTAAGGTATGTTAAGCCTATTTCACTATTCCGGAGTGTTCGTTGGATTAAACTGGTTATATTTACGCATCTGAGCGCGTATAACCCTCCAGAAAGCGATTTAAAGCTTAAAATCAAACAAGAGTTGATATGTGTAAAAGATACACATAATTTTACAAATACCAAGTATGAAATACAATATTTCATTGGTTTGGAATTTGTTTGACGGTTGAAGTGACACAGGTGTTACATGCACAAAAACAGGGTATTGAATTAAACATAGTTTAAATCAAAGTTGTGTTTTGTGGAACAAATGCATGCTATACTGATACAAACATCTATGCGGTATTGTTATAATGCATACATCCAAGCCTTGTGACTGTGGTGATAGACCTTTAAACAAATTAAAGGTTTATCTGTGTTATGTTTATCGAATTCGGTCATTCCTTCCATCCAAACATACCTAGGATGTCAGGAACGGGAGTTGTCAATTCCTATGGTACCACTACCTACTAACGAATGGCGTGATCAATGTTAATGAATGTATATTGTCCCATTTGAACAAACCAAATGTCATACCAAAATGTAAGCATGTGATGAATAACAAATGTACTAAGTATGCAACAAATTAACATACCTAGCATGTGGTGTGATGTAAAACAATGTACTAAGTATGAACTAGATGAACATACATAGCATAAACATAATGAAATCATGTACTATAAATGTACTAATGAACATAACAAGCATATGATATGAAAACATGAAAGGCACGAAAGTAACAAGTAGGCACGTGTGTTTCACCCCAAAATGTTTGGAAAACAGTAAAAGAGGGGTCTATGTACTCACTTGAGATTGCTTAGTAGTCCTTGAGTAACAACCAAACAATGCTAGAGATCACAGAAATCAAACGGCACCTAAAATAGGTAACTATATTAATAAACCGGACCTAAAACGGAGGATCGGATAGAATGAGGGCTCGTAAACCAAATGAGTATGGGGACTCATGTAATATGGTTTAACAAAGCCTACATGCTAAAATGAAACCTAACCTTAGTGCTTACGACCCATTACGACCCGTTTAGGTAGCTTATGCTACTTTAACGCGTCGTTTGCGTGAAACGCGTTCGGAATGCCTAACTAGTCCTATGATAAGTAAAATATGCCTTAACATGTCTAATATTGTTACCAAATTAGTTTAGATACAAAAAATTATGTTACATATGCTTAATATGAATTTTGGCGTAAAAAGGGGTATTTTGGTAATTTACCTAAGGCATATATACTACCTATCATACAACTACTCAAACGATGTGACCATAAGGTCTAACCTCGGAAGGTTATTCCCTATACAACTATGGTCACCTAATGTGTTTGGTCGGATCCTAATGATCAACCAAACGGGTCGGGTTCGAAAGTATAAGCGATTGTTTAGATCGCTTACCTTACGACCCTATATAAGCACTAAACTAAAAGTGACGAGCTAAGCATGTTAAAACATGCTTAACTAAGTTTTTAGAAAACAGGTTTGGTATCAAAACAAACGGTTTTGATACCTAAGAGTAGTTTGGTTACAAAATACGCAAGAATGCGCATTTTGGCCGAAACTATGACTCGTCACTGAGCCTAGATAACGAGGTAATCAGTAGGTATAGTCACTAGGGACTATAACCATCGTGATTACGCTCACGTTATGAAGTTCAAACGAACTTCGCATTGACCATAAACTGGTCAACGCAGAAAGTCAAACAAAGTTTGACTTTTAACGCTAAAAGAATAAAAAGAACGAAGTAACACTTACAAAGGGTCCCCGAAAGCTTTGATTTCTCAAGTATTCTCAGGTATGAAGTGGTCTCACTTCAACTTAGAGAACTCTCAAGAATTCAAGTGGGTTTTGCAAGTGAAAGGGTTGGCTATTTATAGGAATCTTGGAACCATTAAGATCGTTTATCGAATAACGTGCTTCAATCTCATCCCTACATTTGTTGCAACACCTTGGTACCCAAATTGGCCCCCCCATGATCAGGAAATGACAAGTGTGGGTGAGGAGATGAATGCATAACAGCTGTTTAAACATGTTTAACTGATCTGGGAGCCTGACACGGGCCGCGTAAGGGACACCCCAGGGCTTACGCGGGCCGCCTGGGTCTTCTGATCAGAAGCAAACTTTCAAAAATGATAGTTTTTGTCCCTGTTATGCATTAAAGCCATTTCCGACACGTTTAAGGCCCGTTAAGCCAACGTTAAGGCCCTAAAATGATACCTAAACATTGTGGACATGAAACATGCTCAAAAATATACCGGATGTTGGTTCGTTCGGTCGTACGATCGCGATGTTCGCTTAATTACGACGGAATGCGCATAAGCGCGAAAAACGATCCAATATTGCGTGATGAATGGATTTTTCTTATGCCAAACACTAAAATAAAATATTTTAGTGCTTACATAAATTTTTGGATGTCCGAATGTATTCAAAATGTAAGTTATGCGCGAAAATGCAAACTTATGCACTTTTTGACGCTTTGAGTCCCTGAATGACCCAAAAGTATATTTTAGCACACCGAACCCCTCAAAGCCTATTTCTAAGCTATGTAAAGGATATTTATGGTTTTTTTAACTTATGGTCATGTTCCGAAATGTCTGTTACAGTTCAAATTGGCATACTTTCGCAGTTTGTCAAATTTAGTCCCTGTAGGCGAATTAACTTGTTTCTGCCATACCAAAGCCTTCAAAACTTATTTCTAAGTTATGTAAGGGTTATTTAAGGTATGTTAAGTATATGTTGATGTTCCGGAGTATTTTTCGCGTTAAACTGATTACGTTTACGCACCAGTTTGCGTATAATTCTCCAGAAAGCGATGTAGAGTTTGAAATTGAACAAGAGTCAAAACATGAAAAATGTCAAACATAAACAAACAAATATTGGGATCAAATAACTTTGTTTTATTGATAACTATACTGTTTACAACGATTTCATACACAGATGTCACAGCTACGAGGTTTATAAACTATAACCCGCTAGATTTGAGTTAGTTAATTAAGTTGCAATATCATACTCTTTTCAAAACAAGGTTTTTAATAAAGTATTGCAACATTTAAACTAGCCATGAATCCGACACTCCTATAAAACCTATGTACTCGCCAGCATTTCTTTGCTGGCTTTGTTTTTACATATGTTTCAGGTGATGTTGCTTGATGATGATTACTAGGATGCATGAGTCACATAGGATCTGGACGAGTCCTTAGTGACATAATTACAGTGATAGTTGTTATATAACGCGTTTGTTTTATGTTAAAACAATGTAAATTACTTAATGAATCAATAAAACGAAACTCTTTTTGTATCCATGGTTGTGAAATAATAATTCTGCCACGACACTCCCCGACGTTTCCGCCGCGGTTTTGTTGTTTTAATGCGATCGGGGTGTGACAGAAGAGTTGGTATCAGAGCCAATGGTTATATGGAATTAGGTTATTAGTAATGCTTTGACCTAGACTATAACTCTTAGGACCCTAACGCAAAGAATTTTGCATTTAGATTTTTAAAACAAAACCGTCACCTACCCTTAGGTGATAACCACAATGAGAACACAAATTCAAATCCGCTTCGAAGATTAATCATCCGTTCTAGGATGATTGATTACTAGGTTTTGAACCCTTCCAGTTTGTCTCGTTTTTGGCTTTGTGCCTTTTGAGTTTTCAAAATCTCGTCAAAGTTTGGGTCTAAATAATGTGAACATGTGCAAACTGGAAGAGTGAATTCCTGTACCCTGAGTTTTATGTCTAAGGCTAGAGTGTTCGTACAAATCCACATAATCGAACCAATCACTCTTACCTGGGAACTCTTGGGGTGAGTGTTCACTTATAGGCGAGCATGTCTTCGTGATACATTATTTTGATTCATTTACTTTGATTAGTCACTGCGTGTTGTTTGTTTGTTCGAGGTTACGAACAAATGATCGCCTTCCTTGTGTTTTGTCGATACCTCTTTTGCTTTTCCTAATTATCAACCTCACTCATTTCTCATATTTCCTTGTTAGACAATGCCTCCTCGACGTGATGCTCAAACTTTTACTGCTGAAGAAGTCGCAACCCTTGTCTCTCAGCAAATGGCTGTTGTGCTTCCAGGCGTTGTGACCCAAATCCATGAGTTATACAACAACAACAATAATGCACAGTGTAATTTCAAGAATTTCAATTCTGCTAAGCCGCTTAAGTTTTCTGGGTCACAAGGAGCAACTGCGCTCCTGCAGTGGTTTGAGAGTATCGAGAGCACATTCAGGCATGTGCAGTGTCCGAATGCGCGTAAGGTTGAATTTGCATCAAGCGTGTTTGAGAAGCGTGCTCTTAGATGGTGGAACGATGTTATGCGTGATAGGGGTGCCGAAGTGGCATTGGCACAGACATGGGAAGAGCTTAGAGCTCTTATGATGAAAGAGTTTTGTCCCCGTCACGAGGTTCGAGCTTTGGAACGAGAGTTTGACGATCTAAAGCAAGATGTGAGAGAACACCGTGTGTATACGGATCGTTTTGAGGAACTCAGTCTTTTGTGTCCTACTATGGTTACCCCATTGGAGAAAGCAATAGAGAAGTATATCGATGGTTTACCCGATTCCATACAAGATATTGTGACTGGCATTAATCCTACTACTGTTCGTCACGCGATCGAGTTGTCGGCTACCCTGACTGAGTCGCAAGTCAGGAAGTGTAAACTTACCCGCAAGGGTGATAAAAAGAAGTCAGCTGATTCTACAAAAGGCAAGGATAAGGGTAAGGAGAAGAAAGGTGAGTCTTCGAAGAAGTCGAGAAAGCGAAAGGGTGCTCAGAATTTTGCAGTAACTGTACAAAATGCTCAGAACCCTCAGAACCCACCGGTTCAACCGCCTGCGAAGAAAGTGTATGCTGGTACTGCACCTCATTGTGCTCACTGCAACGGTCATCATGTTACACAGCAAGCTTGTAAGCAATGCACAACGTGTGGTAAACTTGGGCATCTGGCCAACGTCTGTCGTTTGGGTCAGAATCAAGCTGCACAGGTTCAAGCTCCAGTTCAGGGGAATGCTACTAGATGTCCACCAGGTTCATGTTTCAATTATGGAGAGTTTGGTCACTTCCGCAACAACTGTCCAAGGTTGGTAAATGCAAATGCGAACGCGAACGCGAATGTCAATGCGAATGTGAATCCCGCTCGTGGACGAGCATACAACTTGAATGCAAATGAAGCGAGGGCTGACAACGAGGTTGTCAATTGTACGTTTTTTGTTAACAATCGACCCACATCTATTCTTTTTTATTCTAGTGCCGATAGAAGATTTGTTTCGTTATCTTTTGAACCTTTACTTGCGATACCTAGAACTAAACTGAGGAAACCCTTATCTGTCGAAGTCGCTACTGGTAAACCTCTTGTTCTCGATTCTGTTATTTGCAATTGTCAGTTGAACCTTGATAACCATCTTTTTCCTATTGACCTCACACCGATGCAACTTGGGAGTTTCGATATTATCATGGGGATGGATTGGTTAACCAAACATCATGCTGAGGTGGTTTGTTTCGATAAGATTGTTCGTATTCCTCTTCCGTCTGGCGATGTTCTGGAAGTTCGTGGCGAGAAATCTTCAGGTGGTTTGAAGCTTATGTCATGTACAAAGGCCCAAAGTTATTTGCGAAAAGGATATGTTGCTTTTTTGGCACATGTCACCGAGGAGAAAGGCAAGAGCAAGAGTATTCAGGATATTCCGATTGTTCGGGATTATCCAGAGGTGTTTCCCGATGAACTGCCTGGTTTGCCTCCAGTTCGTCAAGTCGAGTTTCATATTGACCTTGTACCCAATGCCAACCCGATTGCGAAAGCACCTTATCGTCTTGCACCGTCAGAGATGCAAGAGTTATCGAAACAACTTCAAGAGTTATCTGATAAAGGATTCATCCATCCGAGTTATTCACCTTGGGGAGCTCATGTCCTCTTTGTGAAAAAGAAAGATGGATCTTTTCGAATGTGTATCGATTATCGTGAGCTTAATAAGCTTACCATCAAGAATCGATATCCCCTACCTCGAATTAATGACCTCTTCGACCAGCTGCAAGGTGCTTCATGCTTTTCCAAGATCGATATGCGTTCTGGGTATCATCAACTTCGTGTTCTCGAAGAAGATATTCCCAAAACTGCTTTCCGCACGAGATATGGGCATTACGAGTTCACTGTCATGCCTTTTGGTTTGACGAATGCCCCAGCTATCTTTATGGACTTAATGAATAGGGTCTGTAAACCTTATTTAGATAAGTTCATCATTGTGTTCATCGACGATATTCTCATTTATTCAAAGTCTCAAGCCGAGCACGAGCAACACCTTCGCTTAACATTGGAACTCCTTAAGAAGGAACAACTTTTTGCTAAATTCTCCAAGTGTGAATTTTGGCTTAAAGAAGTTCAGTTCTTGGGTCATATAGTCAACGAGCAGGGTATTCATGTGGATCCATCCAAGATTGTTGCTATTAAGGACTGGAGTACACCGACGACACCTACAGAGATTCGATCTTTTCTTGGTCTTGCTGGTTATTATCGTCGATTCATTTCTAATTTCTCGAAGATCGCGGTTCCACTCACTGCTTTGACTCAGAAGAATAAGCCTTTTGAGTGGGGGCCCAAGCAAGAAGAAGCGTTCCAAACGCTGAAATGAAAGCTTTGTGATGCTCCTGTTTTATCTCTGCCCGAGGGAAATGATGATTTCGTTGTCTACTGTGATGCATCTAATTTTGGCCTTGGTTGTGTTCTTATGCAACGAGGTAAAGTTATAGCTTATGCGTCTAGAAAGTTGAAAGTTCACGAGAAGAACTATACGACTCATGATCTTGAGTTAGGAGCTGTGGTTTTCGCGCTTAAAATCTGGAGACATTATCTTTATGGCACAAAGTGTGTGGTTTTCACAGACCACAAAAGTCTCCAGCATATTCTTAATCAAAAAGAGCTAAACATGAGGCAACATCGTTGGGTTGAACTCTTGAACGATTACGATTGCGAGATTCGCTACCATCCTGGTAAGGCGAATGTTGTAGCCGATGCGCTTAGTCGAAAAGAGCGAGTCAAGCTTCATTCTATTTGCACTCTATCTGATCTTCAATCTCGTGTCCTTCAAGCTCAACGATCTTGTGTGATCAAAGGCTTATTGAAAAATGAGCTACCGCTTCAACTTGAGCTTAAGCTCGAAAGGAAAGACGAAGGTTTACTCTACTTCAAGGATCGTGTATGGATTCCGAAACAAGACGATCTCTGCACCCTAGTGATGGACGAATCTCACAAGTCTCGATATTCTATCCATCCTGGTGCTGATAAAATGTACAAGGATCTTCGTACTCAGTACCGGTGGCCTGGTATGAAAAAGGATGTTGCCTTGTATGTATCGAAATGCCTAACTTGTCTCAAAGTCAAGGCTGAACATCAACGACCTTCTGGTTTGCGTGTACAGCCAGAAATACCGGTTTGGAAGTGGGAGAACATTGCTATGGATCTCATCACTAAGTTACCACGTACATCTAAAGGTCATGATGCTATTTGGGTTGTTATCGATCGATTAACGAAATCAACTCATTTTATTCCGATTCGTGAGGATCTATCTGCTGATAAACTTGCAAAGATTTATGTTGATGAGATAGTATCTCGACATGGTGTTCCTTTGGATATCATTTCTGATCGTGATGCTCGATTTTCATCTCATTTCTAGAAGACCATGCAATCTGCTTTGGGAACCCAACTAAATCTAAACATTGCTTATCATCCCCAAACAGATGGTCAATCTGAGAGGACGATTCAAACTTTGGAGGATATGCTTAGAGCATGCGTGATAGACTTTGGTGGTAATTGGGATTCTCATCTTCCATTGATTGAGTTCTCTTACAACAATAGTTATCATGCTAGTATTAATATGGCACCATTCGAAGCTCTCTACGGTCGAAAATGTCGTTCACCTGTCTGTTGGAATGAGACCGGTGAAGCTCAGCTTCCTGGACCTGAACTCGTTCTGGAAACAACAGACAAAATCAAGAAAATCCGCGATAATCTTGTGACAGCTCGAAGCCATCAAAAGAGTTATGCGGATATACGACGCAAGCCCTTAGAATTTCAAGTCGGAGATCGTGTCCTACTTAAGGTTTCACCTTGGAAGGGAGTGGTGAGATTTGGAAAGAAAGGAAAACTTGCACCTCGATATGTGGGACCATTTAAGATTGTGGAAAGGATTGGGAAGGTTTCCTAACGACTAGAGCTACCTCCAGAGCTTGGAAATATTCATCCGACTTTTCACGTGTCCAATTTACGAAATTGTTTAGCTGACGCTGATCTTCACATTCCTCTCGACGAGATTCAAATCGATGAAACGATGCACTTTGTCGAGAAACCCGTGGAGATAGTGGACCGTACATTCAAACAGTTGAAGAACAAACGGATTCGATTGTCAAGGTTCGCTAGGAATCCAAACGTGGCCCAGAGTTTACTTGGGAATGTGAGGACCAAATGAAGATGAAATATCCGCATTTGTTTTCACAAGCTTCCTCGAGTTAAAATTTCGGGATGAAATTTCCTAAAGTAGGGGAGACTGTGACAACTGTGTTCTGTAATCGATGTACAATGTAAAACAATGTTGATTGTTAATAAAACAATGTGCTTTGGTGTTATTATATGTGTTTTGATGTTATTATGTGTGTAATTGTGTTTGGTGATTTTACAATTTGATTCGATTCCAATTTCAAGCTTTAAATCGCTTTCTGGAAGGTTATACGTTAACTGGTGCGTAAAAGCAGTCAGGATAACGCGACAAACACTCTGGAATAGTTACATAGGCTTAACATACCTTAAATAACCTCCACATAACTAAGAAATAAGTTTTGGATGGTTTGGTGTGTTGAAATCAACTTTGTTCGATCGCAGGGACTATTTGTGTCAAACTGTAAAAGTATACTTATTTGTATAGTAACGAACACTCTGGAACTTGATTATAAGTTAAACATACCCTAAATATCCTTTACATAGCTTAGAAATAGGCTTTGCGGGGTTTGGTATGCTAAAACAAACTTTATTGGTCATTCAGGGACTAAAAGCGTCAAAAAGTGCACAAGTTTGCATTTTCGCTCATATCTTACGTTCTGAATATATCCGGACATCCAAAAATTTATGTAATCATTAAAATATTTTATTTTAGTGATTGGCATGATAAAATTCCATTCGTCGCTTAATTTGGATCGTTTTTGCGTTCGTTACGACTTCCGTCGTAATTAACCGAACAACGCAACCGTACGACCAAACGAGCCAACATCCGAGATATTTTTTAGCATGTTTTAAGTTCCCTATACTTTAACTTCATTTTAGAGCCTTGAAATGAGGTTAACGGGGCTTAAACATGTCAAAAATGAGCCGAAATGCAAGTTTCTGATGTGCAGGGACCTGTTTTGACAATCTGTGAAACTTCCTTACACGGGCCGCGTAAGGATTGACTATATGTTACGCAGGCTATGTGGCCTTGTCAGACAGAAAGTTCAGAAACAGCAATCTGGGCTGAATTCAGGGGTTTTAATGTAATACTTGCAATACCTGGAGCTGGTTTTCGACCCCCATTGTATTCTAATACCATTAACCCACATGTATGGCCAAGATTACTCCCTTAAACCACTTGGAATCATCCTATTGATCCTAACTTACTATAAATAGCAACCCCCTCTTCACTTCATCCTCACACTTGATCTGAAATCAGCTCTAAGTTGGGGTGTTTGCACTTCATACCTGAGCTATTTTAGATCAAACATCTTTCTTGGACCCTTTGTAAGTCCTCTTCTTGCTTGTTCTTGTATTTCAAGCATGAAAGTCAAACAAGTTTGACTTTCAGCTTTGACCAGTCAATGGTCAACACAAAGTTCCATTGAACTTTGCAACGTGAGCGTAATCACGATGGTTATAGTCTCTTGTGACTATACCTACTGATTACCACGTTGACTAGGCATAGTGACGGGTCGTAGTTTCGGCCAAAATGCGTGTTTATGCGTATTTTGTAACCAAACTACTCTAGGGTATCAAAACCGTTTGTTTTGATATCAAAACCTGTTTTCTAACTTAACTAAACATGTGTTGGCATGTTTAGCTCGCCACTTTTAGATTAGTGCTTGTGTAGAGTCGTAAGTCAAGCGGACTAAACACCTGCTTAGATTTCGAACTCGACCCATTTGGTCGATCATTAGGATCCGACCAAACATGTTTAGTGACCATACTTGCATAGGGAATAACCTTCCGAGGTTATACCTTATGGTCGCTTAGGTTTAATTAGTTGTATGATTAGTAGTTTATATGCCTTAGGTAAATGACCAAAATGCCCTTTTCATGCATAATTGGTAATTAAGCATATGTAACATAAACTTTTGTCACATAACTGATTATGAAACATATTTAAACATGTTTAGGCATATAACACTTGTCATAGGACTAGTTAGAAGTCTCGAATGCGCTTTTGCGCGTACGACGCGTTAAAGTAGCGTAAGCTACCTTAATGGGTCGCAACGGGTCGAAAGCACTTAGGTTAGGTTCCGATTTAGGATGTAGGCTTTGTTAAACCATATCACATAAGTTCCAACACTCATTTGGTTTACAAGACCTCATTCTGTCTGATCTTCCGATTTAGGCGTCTATTGTTTGACTAGCGATTCGATTACTAGGTGCTGTTTGATTTCTCTGGTTTGCTCGAGTTTGTTGAAGTTCTATTGATTGAGGATACTTTGCACTTCATGTGAGTACATAGTTCCCCTATTTTACTGTTTTCAATTGTTTTGGGGTGATTCATATGTGCTAAATGTTTTCAAAGTTTTAACGATGGTTTTCAAAACGATTTTCGATATTATAACGATGATTTCAAAAACGATTAAGATGGTTTATATTAAACTAATTACGATTTCAATAAAGTTAATAAACTAGTTGTTGTAATTACATAACGAATGGCATTCATTAGCATTGATCAAGCCGACGAGTATTAGGTTATGGTACCATAGGATCTGACAAATCCCATTATCGTGTTGCACCCATGGTTATGTGTGGGTTAGGTGGGTAATGACTGAATCTGAATGTTAATTTACCCTTTGGTGGTTTATTAATGCGAGAGCGAGATAGTCGAGTCACGAAGGTTTGAATGTTATTAGCGAGGCGGCCATAAATAGTTTTCACACCTAAAACGAGGATGATTTAAACGATTTAAACGAATTAACGATTTGGGAACGATTCATACAAGATTAAACGAGTTGGATAAACGATTGGTTTTTGGTTAAGTGTTTAGATAAGGGGATGGGGGTAATGTGGTGAAAACATGGTAGATACGCCGCTGGTACTTCTTATATATAAGTGTTTTCAACATATTACATACTGTGGCGTTATTTAGTTCACTTGGGTAAATGATTTTGAAACAATGTCACTTAACGATGTTTTCGAAAGGATATAAACCATACAAGTTTTATTAACGAGTTAATACGAGATGTTTTACAATTTGATTCACTAAAACAAATGTTTTTGGGTTAAGAATCATGGCTACGAGGTTTTATAAACTATAACCCGCTTGATTTGAGTTGGTTAATTAAGTTGCAATATTATACTCTTTTCAAAACAATGTTTTTAATAAAGTATTGCAACATTTAAACTAGCCATGAATCCGACACTCCTATAAAACCTATGTACTCGCCAGCATTTCTTTGCTGACTTTGTTTTTACATATGTTTCAGGTGATGCTGCTTGATGATGATTACTAGGATGCATGAGTCACATAGGATCTGGACGAGGCCTTAGTGACATAATAACAGTGATAGTTGTTATATAACTCGTTTGTTTTATGTTAAAACAATGTAAATTACTTAATGAATCAATAAAACGAAACTCTTTTTGTATCCATGGTTGTGAAATAATAATTCTGCCACGACACTCCCCGACGTTTCCGCCGCGGTTTTGTTGTTTTAACGCTGTCGGGGTGTGACACACATAGCCATGGAAAGGCGTAGCAGAAGTATTCCTCATTTTGGTTTCTAAGGGGAGGTCAAATAGGGTTTTTATGTTTGCATAAACTTCTTTCATGAAATCTTTAGAAAGCTCATCATAGACAACCATAAAGCAACCGTACTCTTCAAGTGTATGTCTCACTTTATGGCATGCCATGATCCAAGATTCTGTACCTGGTTTCAAGCCTTCTATGTTAAGTACAAGAATTTTGGATTGTGTTAAAGAATTCATGATTCTTATGTTCAAAAGAGATCGAGTAGTGTATTGAGTTTAAAATTGTTTGTATTATTTTTTGGCTTAGCGAATCTTTCTCTTGGGTTAATAATTTGTGTGGTTTGACTTGATTTGTAGTGTTTTTTATTGGTAACGTTTGACTTTTTTTTGGTCTGGTTTGTCATCAGGTAAATTAACAATGGATGATAGTGAATCAAAAGAGGGGTGGGTAAAAAGTTTTTGCAAAAAAAAAAGTGAAAACCATAAACTTTTTAACGTAAAACGTAAAAATTTTTAACGTAAAAAAGTTAAACCGTAAAGTTTTTAACGTAAAACGTAAATTTTTTAACGTAAAACGTAAACTTTTTTCACGTAAAATGTAATCTTTTTCACATAGAACGTAATTTTTTTCACGTAAAAACGTAAAATGTAAACTTTTTCACGTAAAAACGTAAAACGTAAACTTTTTCACGTAAAACGTAAATTTTTTCACGTAAAACGTAAAATGTAAACTTTTAAAAATAAAAACTTTTTAACGTAAAACTTTTTCTACGTAAATTGTAAAACGTAAAAAACCGTGTGATAAAACGGCGCCTAAACAAGGGTCGTGAATACGGGGCATAAAAACGTCGCGTTAAAAAAACGACGCTTGAAAAAGCCGGGCGTAAAAAACGGCGTGCGAAAACGGCGAATTTAAAAAACAATGCGTAAAAAAGTCGGACATAAAAACGGCGTGCAAAAACCGGCGCGCAAAAAAATTGTTTTGTTAAAAATCTGAATTTAAAATGGTTTCTAATAAAAAATATATGTTTAAAAAAACAACTAATATTATAATACAAAAAAGTAATAAACAATAATAAATAAAAAAAGACAAAAAAAGACAAAAAAGAGTCAATTTACTAAACTACCCTTTTTGCATTAAAATATTAAAAACATAATAAGACAAAATGTATTTAATATTCATTTTAGTTAATTTTAATCTCATCCATCAATCTTAAAGATCTAATGGTTAGGAACTGGTACTCGCGGTTCTTACAACAGGAGGTGGTTTTCATTTTAGTGGTCCCCTATATATATATATATATATATATATATATATATATATATGTATATATATGTGTATATATATATAAATATATTAAGATTTTACGATTTGAACAATTTATTGGTGACCCTTATTATGTTATATCCATTAACACTCCCATTTATACGTAATATATCTACGATTTGCGCGTTGTAATATATATATATATATATATATACGTGCACATATAACACATGAAATCTCGTTAACTTATACACTTTATCATTTTTTTTAAACATTTATACATGAAATAACTTATCAAGTTAACCTATGTATCACTTTTCATGCTCGACAAATAAGTTAATCATTTAACGCGATTTTACCGATTTTACCGCTTTAAACACACAAGTGTACATGCATAGTCTAAATTACCGCTATCATGTCAACACTTAACATATTATCATACACACATATATAAATCACATAACACATTGTAACACATAAGGTTCACCCTTGAACAACCCATTCTAGTGTACATTGAAAACGCGTATTTTAGTGATTCGGTAACGTTTTCGGGCGTCAAAAGTCACGTATGACTAACCAAACACCAAGTAAACTTAATATAAGTTAAAATACTTATATCTATATTAAAAATATCAGTTTACTTAATGAACTAAAACAGTTTTGTAAAAATCCTTCGAAAAGTCGATTTTTAACCGTTTTACCGCATAGTTTTGCATCAAAGGTTACCATAACCATCCCAAATCGTAACGACTTGATATTTTAACATAATCCATGTTATTTACAGATTAAAATGATGTTTATACTCATGATAGTGCAGGTCTTACATAAGAAACACAAAACACATCATTTCACCTATTTTACAATTCCCTAGACCTCGTGTACAACATGTAAAGCTAGTAAACCTTATGACAAAGTTTCATACCATTTTAGCACATCAAATAACATTATTTTTAATGTTTATAATCTTATCAAAAATCATATTTGTCATAACTTATCATTTCATCATTTCATGACCATAAATCAACATGCATGCTTATGTACAAGCATCTAATGCACCCATATCATATCATCATCCTACATAAACTTAAATGCATCCAAGAACGCATTTATTTCATGTTCATATATTCAAAGACATTCTCATCATATCTTATCATGTTTACATGATTTGCATGCAACATTCTTTCATTTATTCACTAAGTAACAAAACTCACAAGTGTATATATACATATATACATACATGACACATGCATACAAACATATGTAATTCCAAAAATTTTCTTTTTCACATAACTAACTCAAATCACAAGAACCTTTTTATGACACCTTTTTTATCACACATGCATTCACTTTACAAGAATCATGATAATAAAGAATCAATCAAAATCAAAACTCAACCTCATATACATTTATATACATACATACGGCCACACATACATATATATATATATATATTCTTCCATTTTTGTTTTGTTAAAAACCTTATTTGTTTTTAGTTTCAAGTTTGTGAATCATCCAAGAACATTGAGAAACTTCCATCATCATCAAAATCATCAAGAATCAAGAACAGGGTTTTTAAAGTAAATTTTATACCTTCAAGATTTTGATGGGTTTTTAGCAAAATGTGATGATATGGAGCTTGATTCTTGCTTGAAACACCTTGTAATCGCCTTCGGTTCTTCAAATGAGCTTGAAACCAACTTGGAATGGTCTTGATTCTCCAAGAACAAGGTTGAAAATTCAAAAAGAGGGTGCTCAGCCGAGCTTAGTGAGAGAGAGAGAGTGGAGTGGTTTGTTTTGATTTTGTTTCTTGGGTTTGTAAGATTATGGATATTATTGAAAAAGGCCTAATCATTAATTGATTCATCCAAGACCCACAAGTGGCAAGTGAGAGAGTGTGGACACTCCTCCTAGCCGCCACCTTGGTCTGTCACACACATACCATCATATACATACATGTATATTATTTATATATATATATATATATAAGTTAAAAACTGGTATTTTACGGATCACCGGGTATTTTATCTAGCATTTTAATCTCGTTTTATGGAGTTTTAAATTATTTTTATCACTCTATAAATATAAACTCGCCAAATTATTACTGAAATAATTATCAGTTGCCTTGACTAGCTGCGTTGACAGTATTTTGTCATATACGCGCTGTATCGCACAGTACGCGCTTAAACTCGAAAAAATAGAGTTTCTTAGCGTTTTAATTTATTTTTCCTTCTGAACATGATTAAAAATACCATTTTAATCATAACATAATATTTTTAGGATTTTAACATTAACCGGGCGGTCACCGACGTTCGTTTCGCATTTTGTTCGTTACGCGATAAGCGTTTATCTTATTATGGCCAACATAATTTTTAACCAAGTTTGGATTTACCAACACATCTAATATCATACATAAACATCAATATCAATAAACTATAGCCTTTTATTCATTCATGACACATGTTACATGTCACACCCTGGCTTTGCGGAAGCGTGGTAAATTTTGGTGTGACTTCTCAATACCATAGCTTAATCATAACAAGCTATATGAATTTAAAAACCATGCAAGTCATCCATTAAGTTTTGAAAACAAATTACAGTACCATTGTTTTAACCAACAACCATAACCTGGTTCAGTAGACATTACAACTTATAACATAACATAAACGTGGTTTAAGGACTGTGTCTTGTCCAGGAAAGAGACACATCCCCTAAACCCTGATGACTCCATGACAAGTGCAGCGGAAAACGTTCCATACCGGGCCAGATCCATTTAATTTCCTGAAATACATGTGAGTTGAAAAATCAACAATAATGTTGAGCGAGTTCATGTGCAAGTGAGTAAGTAAAAACACTTGTAAGTATAAAAGTTTCCTGGTATGTGGCAGTGTAAGAGGACTTGTGATCACCAATGGTTTGCAAGGCCATTAGTATGTTGTGAAATGCAAGTAGGTAGACACAACCCTAGCCGATTTTGCGTTGGCAACCAAGTCACTCCAGGTCCGTTCTGTTGGCCCTCCGAGAGGTCCGTTCTGTTGGGCCTAGAGCTGGGCTCGCTACACCCAGATAGATCTACCGCTCGAGTCCCTCGGTGTTCTAACTACCCATTCACATGATCTAAACCTCCTTACGTTAATCATACCGTGTATAAAGTACTTGTAAACAAAGTAACATGTATTTCACCCCCGCAGTTAAGAAAACTGAAAACAGTTAGAGAAAAGGGGGACATGAACTCACAGTGAATGCGCGTCTCTACCAAGTGTCTCCAATACAGAAAGCTGTGCAACGACCTACAAGTGCTAATTCTATTAGACGGACGGCCGTGCTTTAACTTTATAGTTTAAGTCTTCGGGAAATAGTTAGACAACTATTCCGTGTTTATGTTCTGTATACACTTGGTAGTTATACTTCTTCCCAAGGATGGGGGATACAATACATGTGCGTAAGTTACGTTTTATCAATCTTGTGGTAATGTAATTACCGGTGTAACTTATATGTTAATGGAAGCGTTCGTAAAGTTTTGGAATCATTAACGCTTGTAAACATTATTTTTACTCTAAAATAATATTTATGTATTTTCACAAAATAATCATAAACAGTGTTGTGACAAAACATATTTATCACGTTAATTTTTGTGAAAATCCCACCTCCGAATATTTAGTAATTAAAGTCATGGCGAAATTTTATGTTTCGAAAATATGTCGAAAAATAGTTCTAACACTTGTTGTGTAAATAATTCTAAGTGTTAGGTTTTTAGAAAATTTCGCCAGAGTTTCCTCTGTAACTGGAGGTGGCCACGCTTTCAAGCGTATCATTTTCTTTTAACAAATCAGTTCAACAACTTCTTTATTCAATCAAACAATTTCCGACACATCAAACTAGTCGATAAGTATGTAAATCGCATAATCGCATGAACTTGCAGTTTTTCCGAATCTATAGTGTAAATCCCCCTTTATATATGTAGATCTTTATATAAAGTAACTTTAATCTTGTAAAAACCTCGTGTTTAGAGAAATCCGACTTTACAACTTCTAGTAACAAGTGACAAAGCTAGTCCTTTGCCGGATCTTTTCATTTCACAAGTGTTTACACACTTGTGGTTTATAAAATCATGTTTGTTAGTGTAAGATCCTTTCTTTAAAATACATGGTTCCTTAAATGTGTGGTTCTTTAAAAATACCACTTGCGGATACGTAGATCCGCTAGTTTTAAACACTATTGTACAAGTTAAATCACTTTTACACAAGTAAAATATTTTTACACAAGTTCATGTCTCGTGTGTGGTAGAGTTTCACCTTTTAACCCTTGTGTTAACTAAAAACGAGCTTATGTGAAGATCCAAGATCTTACAAAGTCGGGTTAAACGGAGATCCGAGCTACCACATCATAGATCGGGTCTAGATAAACACAAATTCCAAATACTACAACTTTTACACAAGTTGTAAGCTATTAACCACCACTTTTATAGTTTTTACTAGACTTTAATGCTTCGAAATGTAAGTTAACGATATTTAACCGACAAAATTCCTTTTAACCACTTTAGATATGTTCAAGAACAAGTTTTAAATGTTATACCTCTAGCTCAAGGCTAGGGAAGATTCTTGACGGAAAGTGGGTGGATAAAAGCTAACGTGAGTGGTCCTTCGCGTTCCGAGTGCACCAAAGCCCCTAATACGTGACTTGTGAAGCTTGTATATTCTTGGAATGGAGAGATCAAGAGCCGAAAGTATGGTGGGTGTGTGTGAGGAGTTCGGCCGAGAGTGGGAGGGCAAGAGAGAAGGAGAGTAATGTGGTGAGTTTATGTGAAAGATTATGTTGTGTATAAGGTTTAATTTATAGACAAAATCAAGTGTTATTAACCAATGGTTAATATGTCTTAAAGATATTAGACAATAATCCTAAACAAATCCACCAAGTACAAGTGTGTCTCCCCAAGGTTAGGGGACGGTTAGAGAATGGGGGGGGGGGTTAGTTCGATCCAAACTAGGTTAGTTAGGGTGGTGGTGGTGTTAAGTAGGTTAGTTAAATTTTTAACCTTGTTAGTTATATGTTACACGTTATGGCGGGTGTTAGGGTAATCAGGGACCCTAACTGGCTCAGAAAAATATAAATAGTGAAAATACTATTATTTTCATGTTCCGGGTAAAGTCCGGGTGTCCGGTTGGATAGTAATCCGTTAGAGCGTTACAAAAGCTTTAAAGTGTCGTTTTTGTTATTTTTAGTGACACATTTTGTTTCCAACACCTTAGAAAGTGTCTAGTGTTATTTTCTCATGTTCTGGCACTTTACTAGTCAGCTAGAAGCTGGATTAATTATTAAAGTGCTGTGTTTGGTACTTAAAGTACGTTTTTGGCACATCCGAATCAGTGTATCTTATTCCTAGAGACGCGGTACCACAACCCTTATATCCCTACACTCACTACCAGTGTAGCCAAAATATATGAGGCTCTTAACAGGCCTTAGAGGCAGTGTCTGCCTGATCCTGGTTATATCAGCATGTTCACTGTGTATCCGTTTAGTGCTACTGTGCTTTTTGTGCATCATGTTTGTCACTAGGGTTCAACATGTAAATAATGTAGTGACAGCAAGCAAGTATGATGCAAGTAAGTTCATGTATCAGTATTCAAGTAGCAGTTCATCAGCTAGTTCAAACAAGCACAGTAATTAAGCAGTAATTAATCATTAATTAAGTTGTACGGATACCTGGTTTAGTGCGGGTTGTCACATTCTCCCCCCGTTAAATAAATTTCGTCCCGAAATTTAAGTTCTGCTTGTAGATGCAGAGTTCTTAGGAAATAAGTGGGGGTATTTCTCTTTCATCCGGTCCTCACGTTCCCAGGTGAATTCAGGACCATGTCTGGCATTCCAACGAACTTTGACGAGTTTGACACTGCTCCGGCGGGTCTTGTTAACTTTCCAATCTGTGACCTCAACAGGTTCTTCAACGAAGTGGAGCGTGTCGTCAATATGAATCTCGTCGGTAGGAATGGCAACGTCAACTTGGGTTGGACTTTTCTTTAGATTGGATACATGAAATGTATCGTGAACGCCATTCAGTTCAGCAGGTAGGTCCAACTTGTATGCTACTGTTCCAATTCTTTCCAGAATTCTGAAAGGACCAATGTAGCGCGGATTCAACTTCCCACGCTTTTCAAAGCGTGCCACCCCCTTCCAGGGTGAAACTTTCAATAACACCATCTCTCAAGCTTGGAAATCCACATGTTTCCGGTTTGGATCCGCGTAGGCCTTTTGTCTGTGGCGAGCTGCTTCGATGCGTTTAAGTATTTGCGCAATCTTGTCTGTCGTCTCTTGGACGATCTCGGGACCAGCAAGCTGCCTATCACCTGCGTCAGACCAACATAGTGGTGATCGGCACTTGCGTCCGTATAGGGCCTCAAATGGCGCGACACCAATACTGGTGTGGTAGCTGTTGTTGTACAAAAATTCGACCAAAGGTAAGTGTTTATCCCAGCTACCGCCCAAATCCATAACACATGCCCTCAGCATGTCTTCCAAAGTTTGTATCGTTCGCTCGCTCTGGCCGTCTGTTTGCGGATGGAACGCAGTGCTCAGATTCAACTGTGAGCCAAAGGCTTCTTGGAAGGATTGCCATATTCTTGACACAACCCTTCCGTCTCTATCAGAGATGATTGAGAGAGGTACTCCATGTCGTGCGACAATCTCTCTCATGTATATTTCCGCAAGTTTACTAGTACTGTCTTTCTCCTTGATCGGCAGAAAGTGTGCGGACTTTGTTAGGCGGTCAACAATCACCCAAATCATATCATGGCCTCTTGGTGTTTTTGGCAGTTTTGTAATAAAATCCATGGAGATTTGTTCCCATTTCCACTTGGGAATCTCAGGTTGTTGCAGAAGTCCCGAAGGCTACTGGTATTCTGCCTTGACCTTAGCGCACGTTAAACATTTGCTCACGTAAACAGCAACGTCACCTTTCATCCTAGGCCACCAATGATAATCTTTGAGATCGTGGTACATCTTATCCGATCCAGGGTGGATAGAGTACCGTGACTTGTGCGCTTCGTCGAAAATAACTTCCCTTAATCCACCAAAAAGAGGAACCCAAATCCTTTTCTCAAAACATAATGTTCCTTCCTCGTTTGGTACCAAAAGCTTTTCCATTCCACGGAGGTATTCTTCCTCAAGGTTTCCCTCCTTGAGAGCTTCCTTTTGTGCAGCACGAATGCGCAAGGAAAGATTGGTTCGTATAATCATTTCCAAAGCTCTAACCCTTATGGGCTTGATTCTTTCTTTACGACTTAGGGCATCGGCGACTCCATTCGCCTTCCCTGGATGATATTTTATCTCGCAGTCGTAATCGTTCAACAATTCAACCCATCGTCTTTGCCTCATATTCAACTCCTTCTGGTTGAATATATGCTGTAGGCTTTTGTGATCTGTGAAGATTGTGCACTTCGTACCATACAGGTAGTGTCTCCAGATCTTTAAAGCGAAAACCACTGCGCCAAGCTCTAAATTGTGTGTGGTATAGTTCTTTTCGTGCACTTTCAGTTGACGTGATGCGTAAGCAATAACCTTTTGGCGTTGCATCAACACACAACCCAAACCTTGACGCGATGCGTCGCAGTATACCACAAAATCGTCGGTACCTACTGGCAGAGCTAAGATTGGCGCATTACAAAGCTTATCCTTCAATATCTGAAACGCTTCATCCTGTTTGATTCCCTAATCAAACGTCTTATCCTTCTGCGTGAGGAGCGTCAAAGGTTGAGCGATCCTTGAAAAGTCCTCGATGAACCTCCGATAGTAGCCAGCCAAGCCCAAGAATTGTCGAATCTCGGTTGGCGTTGTAGGCGTTTCCCAATTCTTGATTGCCTCGATCTTTGTGGGATCAACATGGATTCCGTTCCCATTAACCACATGTCCAAGAAACTGGACTTCTCGTAGCCAAAATTCGCACTTGGAGAATTTGGCGTACAGTTGTTCTTTCTTTAGCAGCTCCAATATGGTTCTAAGAGGTTGTTCGTGTTCAGCCTTCGTCTTTGAGTAAATCAAGATGTCATCAATAAACACAATCACGAACTTGTCTAAGTATGGCTTGCAAACCCTATTCATCAAGTCCATAAAGACTGTAGGTGCGTTTGTCCAACCGAATGGCATAACGAGGAACTCGTAGTGTCCATAACGAGTTCGGAAGGCTGTTTTCGGGATACTTTCCTCCTGTATCCTTAATTGATGGTATCCAGATCGAAGATCGATCTTTGAATAAAAGCTTGAGCCTTGCAGTTGATCAAACAGATCGTCGATTCTTGGCAGAGGATACTTGCTCTTGATCGTCAGCTTGTTCAATTCTCTGTAGTTGATGTTTATTTGAAAATCATCATCCTCCTTTTTGATGGGTAACAATGGGATTACCCCAAAAAGGAATTTTTGGTCTGTTATCTTCCTTCTCCATCCGTTGCCAACACTTTTCTGTCAATCCTTGCTTCCCGAAAATGTAAGTCGCTATGATGCATCGACTACGGGTGCCGTGCCTGGAATTAAATCGACGTGAAACTCTATTTGCCTCAGAAGCGGTAATCCAGGCAAGTCTTCTGGGAAGGCTTCTGGGTACTCCCTTACGACAGGGATGTCTTCAATTCTTGGCTCAGCAGCCTCCTTATCCACGATGTGTGCCAGGAAGGCAACACATCTCTTCTGCAAACATCTTCGCGCTTTCCGGCAGCTGATATTCCTTAGCGGCGTGTCACGCTTCTCTCCGTGAACAACAATGGTCTCACCATCATCGGTTGGGATACGAACAACCTTCTCGTGACAAACTATCTCAGCTTTGTTGCCCGATAACCAATCCATTCCCACTACCACGTCGAAACTTCCCAACTGGACTGGTAGTAGGTCCAAAGCAAGCTCGTGCTCTCCTAATTTGATCACACAGCCTCTGATAACTTCATTGGCTTCTACTAACTTCCCATTAGCCAATTCGATTGAGTAGGGAATATCTAACTTACTAGCGGTTACACCAAGTATATTCTTACTTTCTAATGACACGAAGCTATAATCGGCACCAGCATCAAGCAAAATAGATGCAAAAGTTTTGGTTGTTAGAGAACGTACCAGAAATCACACCTGGATCCTGGCATGCCTCACAAGCTCCGATGTTGGATCTTCTTTCACGGTCTTGTTCCAGTTTCGGGCCTTCCCTCTTGAAGTGCCCAATTTCCCCACAACTACAGCATCCTGGCCCTCGGCCATTCCCATTCCCAACTTGATTCGCCACATTTCCACGGTTTCCGTTTCCGTTACCTCCTCGATTGTTGTTCCCATTACCATAACCTCCTTTGCCACCCCGGCCATTACTAACCCAACAAGTATCCTTCGAATGACCTTTCTTCCCACAAGCTTCACATGTTTTCAGTCCACATTGGCCAGAATGATGACGCTGGCATGTGTTACACTTGGGCAGAGTGCCCATATAACCCTTTCCTTTGTTCTCATTATTCGTTCGGGTACCTTCAGTGAGCTTCCTTTTGTTCCTTCCGGATGACTCTACCTGAGTCTCCTTGTCAGGGTCTGCAAGTTTTTCTAGTCTAATTGCCTCCGTAGCGAGTGCCAAACCCATCTTACTTGCAGCATCAGTTGTTGGTGGCGTTGATGTTGTCATCAAGCTCAAGACTTGAGGCGCCAGTTCCCAAATGAATTGTTCCAATTTCTTCAGTTCTGGTTTTACCAGGTACGGAACAATTTGTGATAGATCATGAAGTCGTTGCACGTACTCCAACACCTTCGGACCTTCCATCATTAGGCTCCGAAATTCATCTTCCCATTTCTGGGTTTCCGTTTGGGGGCAATACTTCTTATGCATCATTCCTTTCAGTTCACCCCAGGTTAAGGCATATGCTGCAGTAGCACCCTTCATATGGGTCTGAAGATTCCACCATAATCGGGCTTCATCTAGAAACAGCTCAGAAACGTATAGGACTTGTTGTTCCGGCGCACAACCGCTCACTTGAAAGATGGAATCTATACTTTCAATCCATTTCACAAAAGCTATGGCACCTCCGGTGCCGTCGACTTCGGAGGCTTGTATTTGAGGAAGTGCCAGTAGGAACAACCGTTATTTTCTGAGGTACCTCTGATAGGTTCGGAGCGTAGGGCCTCGTGCTGTGCTATAGCTGCAGCAATTATCTCTTGAAGTTCTGCCTCAGAGGTGGGCATGCGCATTTCGCGTCTTGGCGGCATCTTCTAAAAGATGTTTCACATAGGTTAGGTCATAGCAAGTGAAGTGTACGTATGCATTCAATAATACCAACACATAACATCTCATGCTATCAACAGATCAATCACATAACATCTTATGTTATAAACAATAGATTGAATCGTCACAAGTGATGAGAATACTGCGATTGTATTGTCACAATTCGAGACCACAAAGTAAAGCTTACAAGTACACCACTATCTCATACAACATCGATGACTTAGTAGGGGACGACCCTAGACAAGTCGTGCGGTCGCTGGACATGTTCAGGAGTCTCTGGTTCGTCCATTCTCAAATTTCAGGACTTCACGTCAAGTTTCTGAATTTCCGTCCTAAAACAACATTTCTTCTCAATCGTTTCCTTGAGCTCGTCCCAGCTCAGTGTATAAGCAGCGTCTGTGCCAAGGGTTTGAACCTAGAGGTTCCATTAAGAGGGTGTGCCATCTAGAAACATCCTCGAGATATAGGTAACACTCTGTTGGGGCGAACAGTTACTCGTTCTTAAGATGGAGTTGGTCTCTTCGGACCAACGAACAAATGCATCGGTGCCTCCTGTTCCGTCAAAGTTTAAAGGCTTGCAGTTCAGGAACTGTTTATAGGTGCAGCCAGTTGGAGAGTTATCTCCAGTAATGCCATCGTTGTACTTAGAGCGGAGGGCTTCATGTCGTGCATTTATTGGTGAGATGCGTTCTTGCAGCTCGGCTTCTGTCCTTGGCAACGTACTGGTGTTTGTGTCATGTCTAGATGACATTCCCTTTTGTCGAAGTGGTGTGAAGCGGGTTAGACAACGTTTCGATTGTCTATGGGGTATATATAGCAACATAAGCCATCATGTAATCACCCAATTTCACACGCAAAAATATACTCAATGTATGAGTGGGGAAATAAATTCCCGAGCTTTCACATAGACTTGCCAATTTGGCTTGTTGCTTGTAAGAGAATAAACTCGAGGCTACATCGCCTTGGTCATTCGTGTTTAAGTTATTTCCTGCTGCATTGGTTATCATCAGCTTGACCTGCAGAGTCCACCAGGATTCCTGTGCACTACAAATCGTTATTACGTGGGCCCCCGTAATAATAAATTGTCTTGCACGGTTACCCCAAATTTTCTCTCATTCAAGCAGATGATCAATCAAGGAGCAACAGCCGGTGCATTGGCATGAACAGGGTCATACTCCAATGCGGGGTCAGGAGCAACGCCTGGCTCAGGGGCCACGGCTAGCTCCGCATCAAAAACTCCATCTCAAAATCAGCTGGATCAACAATCACAGGGGTTACAGGATCCTCCAAGGGCTGGTCTAAGTGTATGAACTCAATGTCATGGTCTGGATCAACACCAGGTGGAAAAACAGAATTGTCCTCATTATCGCGATCAAACTCAAATCTGTGTGCGGGATCCGGTGCAGCGGATGATGCCATATCAAGGTCGGCGTCGTGTGAGTAGTGCTGCACTCCCTGTGTATGCAAAGATGCGGATGTCAGAAACTCAAATGAGTCTGGGATAGGGGAATGGACATAAGTTTCCCCTGCAGAAGCGTCCGCATGCAGTAGTCTAATACTAGCAGCAATAGGGCCTTGCCCTCAAGTGGGTCCTCCTCTCAATAGTTCGACATCGTCTTCAGAGACAACGTCGGGGGGCATATCAACAACGGGATAAGCGGCAAGGGGCACAGGAGCAGGGATCACCACCAGTGGTAAATTCCCAACAAGATGGCCATCAGTAGGCTCTGCTACGTCTTCAGGCAGTGCACAAAGGGCTGAAAGTCATCATTGTCTGTGCCGGTAGTATCAGAAATGTACACCTCGTGCTTCGTTGAACTATGTCGTCTGATACTATGGTCATGGGGTTCGTAGTGCCCATCTTTCTAGTACTTGATGAAAGCATAACGTTTGCAACACAAACACATATACGTATAATAATCAATCATATAATCAGTTAATCACATAAGTCACCAAGTAAGGTATCACATATTTCTCCTAGTCTTACTAGCCAATTTTATCCAGTCTACAAGACTGCTCTATCCTTCACTTAAACCAAACCTCGATCCTCCAGACCGATCCTCAGCCCTCCAAGCTGAGCCTTTTCTTCCTAGCCTTGCTAGCCCACTACCTCGCTCACCTAGACCGAGCCTCGATCCTCCAGATCGATCCTATAACAAACCAACGTGCTCAACTACCTTAATCACCTCGATCCTCCAGACCGATCCTCAACCCTCCAAGCTGAGCCTATAATAAATAAAATGTGCTCAACATTTGTTTGTAAAAAGTTTTGGATCTGGACTTAAGTGGTATGCAGAAAAATGTTTTCGTGAGAGCCCTAGTGATCATAGTCTAGACTCGAGAAAGAATCCTAGTTCGCTATGATCAGAGCTCTGATACCAAGCTGTCACACCCTGGCTTTGCGGAAGCGTGGTAAATTTTGGTGTGACTTCTCAATACCATAGCTTAATCATAACAAGCTATATGAATTTAAAAACCATGCAAGTCATCCATTAAGTTTTGAAAACAAATTACAGTACCATTGTTTTAACCAACAACCATAACCTGGTTCAGTAGACATTACAACTTATAACATAACATAAACGTGGTTTAAGGACTGTGTCTTGTCCAGGAAAGAGACACATCCCCTAAACCCTGATGACTCCATGACAAGTGCAGCGGAAAACGTTCCATACCGGGCCAGATCCGTTTAATTTCCTGAAATACATGTGAGTTGAAAAATCAACAATAATGTTGAGCGAGTTCATGTGCAAGTGAGTAAGTAAAAACACTTGTAAGTATAAAAGTTTCCTGGTATGTGGCAGTGTAAGAGGACTTGTGATCACCAATGGTTTGCAAGGCCATTAGTATGTTGTGAAATGCAAGTAGGTAGACACAACCCTAGCCGATTTTGCGTTGGCAACCAAGTCACTCCAGGTCCGTTCTGTTGGCCCTCCGAGAGGTCCGTTCTGTTGGGCCTAGAGCTGGGCTCGCTACACCCAGATAGATCTACCGCTCGAGTCCCTCGGTGTTCTAACTACCCATTCACATGATCTAAACCTCCTTATGTTAATCATACCGTGTATAAAGTACTTGTAAACAAAGTAACATGTATTTCACCCCCGCAGTTAAGAAAACTGAAAACAGTTAGAGAAAAGGGGGACATGAACTCACAGTGAATGCGCGTCTCTACCAAGTGTCTCCAATACAGAAAGCTGTGCAACGACCTACAAGTGCTAATTCTATTAGACGGACGGCCGTGCTTTAACTTTATAGTTTAAGTCTTCGGGAAATAGTTAGACAACTATTCCGTGTTTATGTTCTGTATACACTTGGTAGTTATACTTCTTCCCAAGGATGGGGGATACAATACATGTGCGTAAGTTACGTTTTATCAATCTTGTGGTAATGTAATTACCGGTGTAACTTATATGTTAATGGAAGCGTTCGTAAAGTTTTGGAATCATTAACGCTTGTAAACATTATTTTTACTCTAAAATAATATTTATGTATTTTCACAAAATAATCATAAACAGTGTTGTGACAAAACATATTTATCACGTTAATTTTTGTGAAAATCCCACCTCCGAATATTTAGTAATTAAAGTCATGGCGAAATTTTATGTTTCGAAAATATGTCGAAAAATAGTTCTAACACTTGTTGTGTAAATAATTCTAAGTGTTAGGTTTTTAGAAAATTTCGCCAGAGTTTCCTCTGTAACTGGAGGTGGCCACGCTTTCAAGCGTATCATTTTCTTTTAACAAATCAGTTCAACAACTTCTTTATTCAATCAAACAATTTCCGACACATCAAACTAGTCGATAAGTATGTAAATCGCATAATCGCATGAACTTGCAGTTTTTCCGAATCTATAGTGTAAATCCCCTTTATATATGTAGATCTTTATATAAAGTAACTTTAATCTTGTAAAAACCTCGTGTTTAGAGAAATCCGACTTTACAACTTCTAGTAACAAGTGACAAAGCTAGTCCTTTGCCGGATCTTTTCATTTCACAAGTGTTTACACACTTGTGGTTTATAAAATCATGTTTGTTAGTGTAAGATCCTTTCTTTAAAATACATGGTTCCTTAAATGTGTGGTTCTTTAAAAATACCACTTGCGGATACGTAGATCCGCTAGTTTTAAACACTATTGTACAAGTTAAATCACTTTTACACAAGTAAAATATTTTTACACAAGTTCATGTCTCGTGTGTGGTAGAGTTTCACCTTTTAACCCTTGTGTTAACTAAAAACGAGCTTATGTGAAGATCCAAGATCTTACAAAGTCGGGTTAAACGGAGATCCGAGCTACCACATCATAGATCGGGTCTAGATAAACACAAATTCCAAATACTACAACTTTTACACAAGTTGTAAGCTATTAACCACCACTTTTATAGTTTTTACTAGACTTTAATGCTTCGAAATGTAAGTTAACGATATTTAACCGACAAAATTCCTTTTAACCACTTTAGATATGTTCAAGAACAAGTTTTAAATGTTATACCTCTAGCTCAAGGCTAGGGAAGATTCTTGACGGAAAGTGGGTGGATAAAAGCTAACGGGAGTGGTCCTTCGCGTTCCGAGTGCACCAAAGCCCCTAATACGTGACTTGTGAAGCTTGTATATTCTTGGAATGGAGAGATCAAGAGCCGAAAGTATGGTGGGTGTGTGTGAGGAGTTCGGCCGAGAGTGGGAGGGCAAGAGAGAAGGAGAGTAATGTGGTGAGTTTATGTGAAAGATTATGTTGTGTATAAGGTTTAATTTATAGACAAAATCAAGTGTTATTAACCAATGGTTAATATGTCTTAAAGATATTAGACAATAATCCTAAACAAATCCACCAAGTATAAGTGTGTCTCCCCAAGGTTAGGGGACGGTTAGAGAATGGGGGGGGGGGGGGTTAGTTCGATCCAAACTAGGTTAGTTAGGGTGGTGGTGGTGTTAAGTAGGTTAGTTAAATTTTTAACCTTGTTAGTTATATGTTACACGTTATGGCGGGTGTTAGGGTAATCAGGGACCCTAACTGGCTCAGAAAAATATAAATAGTGAAAATACTATTATTTTCATGTTCCGGGTAAAGTCCGGGTGTCCGGTTGGATAGTAATCCGTTAGAGCGTTACAAAAGCTTTAAAGTGTCGTTTTTGTTATTTTTAGTGACACATTTTGTTTCCAACACCTTAGAAAGTGTCTAGTGTTATTTTCTCATGTTCTGGCACTTTACTAGTCAGCTAGAAGCTGGATTAATTATTAAAGTGCTGTGTTTGGTACTTAAAGTACGTTTTTGGCACATCCGAATCAGTGTATCTTATTCCTAGAGACGCGGTACCACAACCCTTATATCCCTACACTCACTACCAGTGTAGCCAAAATATATGAGGCTCTTAACAGGCCTTAGAGGCAGTGTCTGCCTGATGCTGGTTATATCAGCATGTTCACTGTGTATCCGTTTAGTGCTACTCTGCTTTTTGTGCATCATGTTTGTCACTAGGGTTCAACATGTAAATAATGTAGTGACAGCAAGCAAGTATGATGCAAGTAAGTTCATGTATCAGTATTCAAGTAGCAGTTCATCAGCTAGTTCAAACAAGCACAGTAATTAAGCAGTAATTAATCATTAATTAAGTTGTACGGATACCTGGTTTAGTGCGGGTTGTCACATTACATTTGTACGGTACAGCTCAAAATAGCCGGGTGTCACAGTAAACCCTTAGAATTTCAAGTTGGAGACAAAGTGTTATTAAAAGTTTTACCATGGAAAGGAATAGTCCGATTTGGTAACATAGGAAAGTTAATCCCAAAGTATGTTGGACCATTTAAAAATCTCAATCGAATTGTCCCAGTTGCTTATCAGCTACAGTTACCCGAAGAAATGACTAATATACATGGCGTATTTCATGTATGTAACCTAAAGAAATGTTTAGCTGATGAATCATTGATGGTACCTCTTCAAGATATAGAGGTAAGTGAAAATTTAAATTTGTTGAGAAACCTCTACTAATTGAAGATAGGAAGATTAAGAATCTCAAGCACAAGAGATTAGTTCTGGTCAAAGTGAAATGGAATTCAAAAAGAGGACCAGAATATACTTCGGAACTAGAGTCAGAAATGAAACAAAAGTATCCTTACTTATTCCAATAAATCTCGATGACGAGATTTAAAACAAGGTGGAGAGAATGTAATAACCCTCGAAAAATAACCACAACGAATCATAACAGAGACTCCAAACGCGTACAACAAGAACCAGCACGAGATAAGAGGGAACCCAAGTTTTGACCTCGTCGCGCCACGCAACGGTATTAAAGAAGTCTGGTCGCGTGACGCGACACTTCAATGTTCGACAGAAGACACGTGGCAGCCACATGGCAAGCCTACATGGTGACTCTTTACAGCCCTAGCTCACCTGGTCGCGCTACGCGATGGTCATAGACAAATTTGGTCGCGTGACACGACGTGGTCATTCTGCAACTATAAAAGAGACGAGAATTCAGCTTTCAAATATGTTCATTTCATTTCTTTCTTTCACCCCCCCCCCCCTCTCTCTTTCTCCCTATTACTGCTTTGTTACTATACCAATTACCCCAAACTTTGCTCCGTAATCGGTGTGTTAACCCTAATCATTGGTACAATACCCTGTCTGATCGATCTGAAACCCATCATCGAATGTCAAAGTGCTGCCTGGTTAAGGCTATACTTTGTTAACTACGTTGGGTTTTGGATCTCGTGATTCTCGTTAAAGTTTGAATTGGGTTAATACACTAATACGTGTTGTATTGTGTGATTGTTAGGAACCCAAGCTTAATACCAGGATGTTGTATTAATCAAAACCCTAAATCTACAAAGTGAGTCATTCTCTTTTAGCAAATGCTTTCAAAACCCTAAATGTTTTCAGTTATATTTACAATGATTAATTTTTTGTATTCTGAAATTATTGCCGGTATGTGGGGTTTTGTATACACTACTTTATAATCTTTACTATTGGACAACGAGTTAGCCAATGAGTGATATGATCACAGTCATAGGAACTGCCACCGAGTGACAAATACTAATTTGAGTAATTGAAAGATATAAAAAAATGTAAAAACCCTTGATGTTGTAAATTATGACATTATGTCTTTTTATTCAAATGAATGAACTCACCAGTATTTTTCGCTGATAAAATGTTTTAAACGCGTTTCAGGTAATTTACTATGAAAAGAAAGGAATACGCTATGAAGCACTAAAAGCTTAAATAAAGTGGCTATGTTATCAGAATAAAGAAAAGAAAATGTGTTTTGTCAAAATAGGGTTTATTCCAATAAAAACCTTTGTTTGTAATATGGGTTTTATCCCTGTTGTTTAATAATAAAACTTTGGTGTTTTACAACTATGAAATTTTCCTAACTACGCCCCTGATGAAATTTTCCGCTGTGAATTTAATAAACACCGGTACTAGTACCGTTATCTGTCACGGCGCCCGCCCAGGGTGGGGTCGGGTGTTGTGAGAATATCACTATGTATCTTCCCATTCTTTTACACAAATGTTCCTAAATACTAGAATTTAGTTACCTCTAGAACCATATGCCCCTTAATTGTGATTAGAGTGTCCTAATCGTCATGTCGCTACTGAAATTGCAGTAAAGGCTTTCGGTCTTTGAACGACTAATCCTTAAACGTTTACCCTCTGATGCTGATCGCCACTCCTCTAACCTCGCATTCAGACCCTTGATGGATCCCCACCTCCATATAATAGAAATCAGTATCCCCTAAAGGATGCACGGACACTAGTCTCAGTCCTCACATACATATCCCTGATTATGGCTATATACTTCCTAGGAACCCCTCTACCCTCTAAACTATCGCAAATCAGTGTATGAGGCACACCGCCGTATGCCTTTTCAAGGTCAATGAACACCATATGTTGATCCTTCTTCTTTTCTTTATACTTTTCCATCAATCTCCTTAGCATGTGTATTGCTTTCGTAGTTGACCGCCTTTGCATGAAACCAAATTGGTATATCGTAACCTGAGTTTCCCTTCTAAGTCTAGTCTCAATAGCCCTCTCTCATAATTTCATAGTATGGCTTTGCAACTTAATCCTCCTGCAATTCCTACAACATTGGGCATCTCCATTGTTCTTATATAAAGGCACCACAACACTTTTCCTCCACTAATCTTGCATGCTTCCAAATTTGAGAATATGATTGAAGATAGTCGTTAGCCGTTGAACTCCTTCATCTCCTAAACATCTCCACGCCTTAATAGGAATGTTGTTTGGGCCAACTGCCTTAACCCTTCCCATCTTCCTAAGTGTTGTCTTTACCTCTCCGTGTGTGATACACCGACAATAACAGTTATTCAGTTGCCTCCTTTGAGCAGTGGTGTTTGCATTTTCTTGTTGATTAGTCCTCCCAGTAATAAAAAGACTATGAAAGTAGGTTTGCCACCTCTACTTAATGTCATGATCCTTGACTAGAACACGTCCATCCTCTCCCTTTATGAACTTCACTACTCCTAGATCCTGCTTTCTATGCCCCTATCTTTGGCAATCTTGAACATATCATGCTCCCCTCTTTCGTTTCCAGGTTGTGTTCTTTGCTTCCAACACTACCTTCTTCGCCTCCCTCTTTGACTTTTTGTAACTCTCTCTCAATCGCCCGCGCTCCCCTTCATCTGTGCACCTTAAAAAATTCCTAAACTCCCTTGCTTAACCCTTATCTTGGTTTTCAGTTCCTTGCTCCACCAACGAGACTCCATGTACTGTCTCATTTTTTTTGTTGTGACCCCTAGAATTTCCTTCGCCATATGAGTAATGGTGGTCGTCATAGCCTCCCACATTTGGTTTGTGTCCTCATCCAGTCGAGTTGATGTTTCTGGTATGACCCTATCTCTTAACACTTCACTATTATGGCCCTTCAAGCTTCCCCACCGGATCCTAAGCCGCATTTTCTTTTCCCCGTTAGTCAAAATTTCTCTCATAATTATATATGCCACCAGTAATTGATGTTGAGCCACTGATGTCACCCCTATAATAACCTTGCAGTCCTTTCACCATCGACGGTCCCCTCATCTCATTAAAAGATAGTCAATCTCTGTGTTACGGCCACCACTACTGACTTCTTCGCCTAAATAAACTTGTTTATTTTGTAATACACATAACCTTTTTACTGAACCGAACCACTACCGACCAAACAACTCCTATATTGGTATTCATTTTTATGGTTTATAGTTTCAGTATGAGTCGGTTTCGGTATTTTTTCACCATTGGTACCAAAATGGTAGCATACCAACTTAATTTTGTTACTCGCAACTTTATAATTAGATTTTATTTTATTAAGTTTAATAACGTTATAAACATTATTTTATATCGTATGTATATACAGATTCGAGTAAACTGCCAAAATGGTCCCTGAGGTTTGGTCACTTTTGCCACTTTAGTCCAAAACTCAAACCTTTTGAATCTGGATCCCCGTGGTTTCAATTTTGTTGTCATTTTCATCTAAAATCAAAATTTGGTCAGATTCTTTTGTTAACATCCACTTTTTTGTCATTTTCCCTCTATTGATGAAGGACAAAATGGTCTTTTAACGTTTTATTATAACAGATTAAAAAATCTGACCATTTTGCCCTTTATTAAAAGTGAAGAAAAAGACACAAAAAAAACTTAATGTTAACTGAAAAATTTGACCAGATTTTGCTTTTTGATGAAAATGGCAACAAAATTGAAACCATAAGGATTCAGATTCAAAAGGTTTGAGTTTTGTACTAAAGTAGTAAAATTGACCAAATCTCAGAAATATTTTTGCAGTTTACTCTACAGATTTATATGATGCAAAGAAATTCTGCTAGTTATAATTAAAAAAATTGAATGTTGATGTGTAATCATATTTCCCACCTTAGGGTGTCCGGGGCACCAAGCGGTGAGTGCTTCGGTGACCCCATTCCCCGATCGGGAACACCGCCGCCATCACCGCGGGGACCCGAATCGGGGAGGGGTTTGGGTGGTTGTTCACCGAAGAAGGGAAGGGTAGTTGGTGGGGCCAGCCTCACTTTCAACCAATCATTGATTTTCTTTTTTTTTTTTTTAAATAAAAAAATAAGTCACCTAAGAGGGGAGTGGCGCCATCAAATTGGGGTGTGAGGGGAGTTTAAGAGGGGAGTTGACGTGGCATAACCTGATTGGGTGTGCGTAAGAGAGGGGACTCCCCTCTTAGGGGAGTGCCCCCCTCACCCTTAATAACCAAGTGTTCATAAGCCATAAAATGATGCTACCTGTTGATTCTAAAAAAACATGACCAACTCAAAGTTCATCCAATGAGACAGCAACACGTGTCGTATGTTAAGGACCTTGAAGACATCCTGGTCCAACATGTCTTCAAAAATAAAGACCATTTATGATTTATGTCCGATCCAGCATTTCATGGACTGTCACTTTGTCCCACAGTTTATTCATACACCATCTACTATGGGACCACCCTTGACCCAAACATAATATGCTAATTTCTTTCAGTTTATAATTAGGGCTTAGACCATCGGTACTGAGGGGCTTTTTAGCGTTTTTTTTCCCTAAAAAAACTCTAAAATGACCCTAGACTGCCTCCTGAAAGTTTTTTTTTTTTTTTTTTAAATTGCTTTTGGCGTTCTTTTTTCCACGCCTTGCTTCAACGGTTTTGGCTAATCATTAGTTTCCACGTTGGGGTTTGTCCAATAACATTTTTTATGGTTTATTTTTATTTAATTCTATTATATCCTACATAATGTCACACAATGCCCACATCTCCACTACACCCATTTTAAAAAGAAAAAAAAAACACTCTATAATGCCCCATTGCTGACTGAACTGCTACATGTCGCAAAACGCCCAAGAGTGGATGCATTATTTGTGTCTTACGCTACACATGGTCTTAGTAAAATTACTTACAAGATGACCGGAACAAGCTAACTTTTATTTTGTTTCTCCAAAGCCTGTCCTTATTGGTTGATACGTGTGATAATTCATGTATGTTATGATTAGGTCATCTGTAGTCATAAGGCCCTTTTGGGGGCGTTATGCGACATGTGGCATGCCATATCATCACGGGGCTTTATGGGGCGTTATGCAAGTTGAGGCCGTAGTCCTAAAGCTCCTTTGTCTTCATTACTCAATTATTTTAATTTTCATTTTTTTAATTAATTTCTAAGTTTTTTAAAATTAAAAATCATTTCATTAAATAAAAAAAAGAGTACAATAAAATAAAAAATAGTAAAAAATAACATAAAACTAGAATAAAAAAAATTACACAATCAAAGGTTATATTTTTTTTCTATCCGCTTCTTTTGTGCCAACACCATCTTCAACGCTTTTCCCGTTAAGTGGTCGTGCGGTTTCGAGTAGAAGTCAAAGTCGTGAGCCCATTGTCTATCCCGCATAATCTCGGTAACTTCGCGGTTCTCCTCCATACGTTTAGTACCGAGTTCGTGTATGTCTTGAAGTCGCTTGTTTATCTCCGAAAATGCGTTACTCATTTCCGTTCCCATCGACGACGACTCGGGCCTTTTCGCCCGGCTTCTTCTTCCGGGCGGTCTTGGTAGCTCTTCCACCGGCTCATCATCCGGAATATCCTCGTTCACCTCGGTGTTTCGAGCGTCGGAGGTTGGCGGTTCGGGTTCACCCGACTCGTTTGTTTTGGACCTCTTTGACAGCCGTTTATTTTCCGACCGACCACTCGGAGTTGAGATGTTGGCCCATTTGGGGCTATGGCGAAGGATTTGCCAACACCTTAGGTACGGGAAATCACCATTAGCATTTGTACACTCGACCAACGCCGCTTGCGTAATGTCCTCGTCCTTGCTTCCACTTTTTCATCCGGCAAAATTGCGCTGGTACACGGTTTGAAAGTTCGTGCATTTTTTGTTGATATCGGTCCACTTGCCCGATATCGAGTCCGGTGGGCGGTATTCGTCTCCTTTACCCATGAGATCGAAAAAAAGATCTCGTATTCGGCCCCAAAAACGGATTTACTTTGATTGGTTGCTAAAAAAAAGATATAATTAATTACTCTAAAATTAAAAAAAAAAGCTGAAATAAAAACATAATATAATTAATCCCCCACTTGTAGTGGAGTGGTGGAAAGAACTTTGGGTTTCCTTGGAGCCCCGGTTCGATCCTCACCTGTTGCATTTGGGGGTAAGGGCAATGAGGGCGAGGAGTACCGTGGACACAAAGGACCGCGGGCCTGAGCCCGCCCCCGGTTTTCATCCGGCTGTTACTCTAGCGAGGCTTCTCGTGTGGAGGCAGAACGGTTTCCGGGGGAAAGCCGTAACCAAGTCTGATAACTAGCGCGGGCCCGGTTAAGACAACGTAGTCTGGGCAGACTTGGCTAGGGCCCCCCGGTTTGGGGGGTGTGGGAGTTGCTCTCACAACCAAAGTAGACTCTCACCTTTCAAAAAAAAAAACAGAATATATAAACTGAAAAATAAATAAAAAAGAAAATAAATAAAAAAACTGAAAAAAGGCAGAAAAAAAATGGAAAAAACAGAAAAAAATGAAAAAAATAAAGGAAATTAAAAAAATACCTATCACCGGGTCCTCCGACGCATCGATCCAAGCGCGGGTTAACGCATACTTCTCATCGGACTCCCACGATATCACATTTTTTTCGCTCGGGTGGTGGTTTCCGCTTTCTTTTTATGTGCCCGTTTTCCTTTTCCTTTTTGCGTCTCCGCTACTTCGGGTTTTGTTTCCGGAACAACATTGGGTTCGTGTGGTGGGGAGCTGAAAGCTTGAGCCGACCCGAACGCTTGAGACGACCCCATTCCATCGGTGTTTTGATTCGGGTTCCACCCGTAGAGATTCGGGTCCCATGATAGCAGTTGGTTCAAAAGATTCATGAACCCGTGATTTTGTTGATTGTAATCGAGAAAACCGGAGCCGAAAGGGTTGGGTCGAGTGGGAACCGGCGACACGGGGCGAGTAGGATTACCACTTTGGTTTGGGTCCACACTTGATCGGGGAGGAATGAAGCCACGGTTGAATGGATGCATTGTATAAAAAAATTTGTGGATTTTTTAAAAAAGGGTAGAGAGAAAGAGTGTTTGAGTGTATGTGGATTTAAAAATATAGGAAAAGGGGGTATTATTTAAAGGAAAGCTTGAAAAATAATTGATTTTTTTTTTTACATTTATGACCGTTACCAACGGTCAAAAAAACAAAATCACCAAACCATAGCGCCGCTATGGAGATCGCGCCTCTCAATTTTTTTGGGCCATGGCGCCCTTTGTCGCGGTGTGCAGCGGCGCCATATGGCGCTATGGGGCTGCATACCGCCCCACAACAGACAGTCTTATAAAGGTATAAACTTGTCTGATGAAAGATACAAGTATTTCTAACTAATATATTTTCGTATCTATTAGAGCCAAGTATTATATCAAAGTTGTATCAAATTCTTAACTAGCTTTCTTTCGCCATCAGAGCCAAGTATTATATCAAAATATCAAATTCTTAACTAGCTTTCTTTCACCATTTGTGATATCAAAATCGTTTTAATATCTAAGTTGGGAAAACATGTGGGTTAGGTTGATTCGGATTAAAACATACACTTTTACAAAAACTAGCTAACTCTTGTGGTCAAATCAGGTTCTTATTAAAATGGACTTAGGTTAAAGTGAATCATTTGAGGAAAAAAGCCCCCGTATATCTATTATGGCGGCTAGCGCCAGTGAGTGAAGTGGTGGTAGAGGCGACAACGACGATGGCTTGGCGGCAATACCATTGGTATTGGTGTCGTTGCAGTGATAACGGTTGGGTAACAACGGCTGTGACGACATCAAATCAAGATGATTTTTTTTTTCTGCTAGCATGAAAAATGACTACTAATTATTTAACTACTTAAAATAGGAGTGTATGATGAAAAAAAACAGTTAAAAAAAAAAAAAAAAACATTAAAGCATAATCTTTTGGAGTTGATTGAACGTAACTTATTTCCTTATTTTTTTCATCATACACTCTTTGAAAACATTAAATCAAGAGAATTTTATTTCTTTTAATGTCAAAAGGAAGGAAAATTGATGATTTGATAACTTAAAGTATCATAAAATGCATATCATATTTTGTGGAGTTTACGTTTTCTTCTCTATTTATATTTTTATATATACATAGTGTCACGGGGTTAGCTTTGACCCTCGTGTGGCGTTCCCAAATCCCCAGGGACAAGTCAAATCATCCAGCTTTTTTGTGTGGGTCACTAGTTTCGTCCAGTCTTGAACTCATCAGGAGAGCGGCGCCATCTCTCGATCAGTGGTGCGTTCGTCGTATACACGACTAGGCACGTACACCTCTTCATTAACACTGACTCTGTCCCCCGATAAAGTCCAGGACTAGCCAGTACCCAAGCATTCAAGCACAACCCACAACATTGCGATCTTCAAATATTTGGCCCGTGACACTCTCCCACCACCATTTCATGCACGTCCTCGTGCATGCTCTCCGTCCCATACCAGCTCGCTTACTTGACAATGCATGAATCCCTTATGTTGAGCATGATTCACTTTGAGAGGGTAGGACACCCGAAAGCACAACAACAATGATTTTCTGTCGTGCAAGTTCAATATAGTACGTCAGTTTTTGGTTATGTTGGCGCTGACGTCCACCGCATCGGATTTTAGTTGGTGCCAATAATTCACCATTTTTCCAGGCATGCGAGAACATGAAGGATTGTAGCAGCTTTCACAAAACTTCACTTTTACGGCGCTGCTAGGTTTGTAGATTTTTTAACATAACACGGAGGCCTTCATTGCCACTATACTTGAGCGGTTCACACGATCTCATACTCGCGGAATACAAAGACTTTGCCGAAGCAAACCCAAATTTGGTCTTCTCTCACCACCATTGCGTAACCATACTCTAAATGTTAAGCTCAATTGGTTAAGAGTCACGTTCCAACGTATCCGAGAATCGTTGTGCTCTAATACCAAGTTGTCACGTGGTTAGTTTTCGACCCCCATGTGGCGTCCTCAAATCCCCGGGGACAAGCAAAACCATCCCGCTTCTTTGGGTGGGTCATTGGTTTCGTCCTGCCTTGGACTCATCAGGAGAGCGCCGCCAGCTCTCGACCAGTGGTGCATTTGTCGTAGAAACGACTAGGCACGTACACCTCTTCATTGACACTGACTCCGTGTCCAGGACTAGCCAATAACCCAAGCGTTCAAGCACAACCCACAACATTACGATCTTCAAAATTTGACCTGTGACACCAATTCTATGCGTATATTCAACATATAACATCTAAACGGGCATGTTATAACTTGGAGTGAGTTTGAACATCAATTTCTTAAAGCCATCGTTTTAAATCTAAATTAATATGTATGTCACACCCCCAAAATACCACTTGCGGAAACACCGCGGGCGAGTGACGTACCAGGATCTTAGCCACCAATCACATTGAACTCATACATATATTTAAGTAAAGCTTTCATTCATTAACATAAAGTATTACAAAACGTTATATATCATTCATTGTATACAGCGGAAGCATAAATCATTTGTTAAGTGTTTCTAAACCACATGTACGAAAAACCATTAAACTTGCATTGCGATTCCATGTATCTCGACCCATGACCACTCCAGCCTTCCAGACAGCAAGTTCCCAATGCTATAACCCTATAGACCTGCAAGCATGCAGACAAGTGTGTCAGACGACGTTGGTGAGTTCAAAGTTTTGTTAACGTGTTTAGTTACCAGATATGTGCATAAAACAGTTCAACGATTTGATTTGATTTGATGTTGTTATTAACTCGATTACCGCAGATGGCAGCTAGATTTGTTTGCCCAACCCCAATGTCTCTATCAAAACATTGGTCAAGTGGTTAAGGTAATTAGTTCACGCCCGTCCTCCCCGGTACGGTGTGAGGGTGCCAAACCTAATAGCGCTATCAACTAATAACCTTGTTGCCTCCCCGGCAACTATCGGTAGATGTAAGGGGTCTTAATGATAGAAATGAGTGTAATAACCAACATCCCAATAACCCGACGTTCCTCCCCAGAACAATTACCAGATATCCCTCCCCGGGATGCATGCTTGGAAAAAGAGCAGTGAACTCACCTTAGATTTGCTCGGTATTTAACAAGTTACCCGTTCCAGTTAATCAACCAACCCTACCGCGGTTAACAACGTTATCAGTTTCGTAACAGACACATTCACGTATTTCTCGCAGACAGTATTCATCACCATGTTCACTATATAACATGCATAACATGCATCAGGTTCCCAGTTTGTATACACGGCAACACATAACAGTTGGGTCTACTATTACCATGAATGAAATCAGGTTCTCATCACCAGTTACAGTTACTTCTAATGCACCTTGACATTTACCAACATGTATATCATACTGATTCACACAAAGAGTATCACATATAAGAGGTATCTAGTTCTCATGCTAATCAACATGTCCCTGTGAATGATACACGAGTCATAACAGTTTCCTCATCCTTACCCAACACTATCATGCACTTAAATAATATGCACAACATTAATATACATTATCATCATTCAACAAACAGAGTTATTCAACAAATAATATGCGAAACATCCATGAATGCTCTACGGCGAAACATCCATGAATGCTCTTCGGTGAAACATCCATGTATGCTCTTCGGCGAAACATCCATGTGACGAAACTCCAACTGTTTCGTCGAAGTTAACTTGTGACAAAACACCAGTGTTTCGTCGTGACTGGTTTGTGATGAGATCCCACTTGTAACCGACAATCACCGATCCAGTGCCTTACTATTATCAAGGTTTATCAACTAATCCTGATCCAGACATTCAAACCAACTCTATAAAACATCCGACAATCATATACAACATATAGCATAACAAAGTTTAGCAATCAGAATTACGGAACCGTGTGGTGATCATGAGAGTGCACACCATCTCTATGCTTAAACAATGAACATTCGAAACCCTAATCAACACAATATGAATGTACAGTTTCTAGCAAAACCCTATATTCACAATGGACCCTAATCAACACAATATGAATGTACAGTTTCTAGCAAAATCCTATATTCACAATGGATTACATGCATCACAAACAATCATCAAGCATCTGTGAAGTGTGATAGAATGCTAACCGAATGATGGGGTGTTCACAACAGTGCAAGAGGATTCAAGGAAGATGGAGAGTGTTGCCGTCGGTTTTGCTGAGAGAGAATTAGGTTTGTAAGTTATTACCCTGTCGTGCAATCATGCGATTACAAAGTCAATATAACCGACTCCCACTTGGGCCTGACCTGGGCCACAGGCCCATACGGCGAATCATGATGAGAGTCCAGTGTTTCGTCGAACGGAGGTGATGACGAAACACCATTTTCGTCGAGTGATGGTGGTGACGAAACACCATTTTCGTCGAGTGAGGTTCGTGGTCAAGTTTGTACACTTAAACAATTCAAATGTTTCTAACACTAACCAAATAATAACAAGTGCATCAATCATATATCAAACGTGCACAATACAATGCAAACAATTTATGAAGACACCGGTGTGAAACAAGTAACGTATCGAAGAAAGACCTTGAAAGTTTGGGTTGCCACAATGTATGTAATCCTAATAAGTTTTATGACACCTATGACAAAATCATATAAATTATACATAAAAACTGATTATGCACTTCAATGTACACTACTCAAGTGAAAGAGTATTAGGTTTGTAAAAGTTAAGCATGTATAAATAATAGAGAAATCTATCACTATGTATAACTCTAAGCAAAGAACAAATGGTCGAATACATCATTGCCATCTTCAAATTCTTCCTATCTTTAGCGACCGAAACATATGATATAATGGACAATCAATAAATAGACAACGCACTAGCAAAGTCCAAACCACACAACCTAGACAATGTCTTTAGACTTTGCTAGCATACGAACAAGAGAGAAAAAAAAACGTGGTCTAGAACCTCATCTTTAGACTTTTTATCTAGTTTCACCATTTGTAACACATAACTTTTACATACTTTGATATTAAAAATAATATGCCATAATATAAAATCGATTATTTCATTGTCTTCGATTTGAGGATAAAATTCTTTTAAAGAAATTTAATTTTTAATTTTTTTGTTATACGTAAAGATTTATGTTTGTGTGATTGTATGAATATGTTGTGCTTTTTATTGCATGATTATTCCTCACTTTGAATATCACACGGAAGAAAATCAATTTCCTAGGTGAACCATCATTCTGCAATGAATAAATTATAACAATCGTTCTTTATATTTGTCCTGGATTGCAAAGTGTGTCATTTATCTTTGAAGTTGATGAGATTCATACTTTATGTATGCAAACCCTAACACGTTATGTCCTTTACCAAGTTTGGTGGAGGGGTGTTTAAAGGGAGGTGGTGGCAGTGGCGGAAATAGCCCAAAAAGTTAGAGGTATCCTAACATTTTTTTAGTCTCAGGGGTATCCTTTATATAACGGAAACGGAGTTGAGAGATATTTTTACACTACAAAAATGGAGTTAAGGGGTATTTTTACACTACGGAGACGGGGTTGAGGGGTAGCCCGTGCTTCCCCTAGTAATACTCTAAGTCCGCCTCTGGGTGGTGGTGGAGCTGTTTAAATGAGGCGTAAAGGGAGGCGGTGGCGGAGGTGTTTAAAGGGAGGCCGTGGCATTACAAATCTGGCGGTGGTGGAGATGTATTATATAAATTAGTAAAGTTACCAATATACCCTTATTTAGCATTAAAATTTTACTGAGTGAGTTAGATGTAAAGGACAATAACAATTTAGGGTTTGCATATATAAAGTATGAATCCTGTCAACTTTAAAAACAAGACACACTTCGCCATACGATAAAAATATAAAAGAAGCTTTTTATAATTTACTCTTTTGTGATAGCTAGCTCTATATACAATTTGAGGGACTATTTCTGCCACAGAAAAATGTTAAAAAGGACATTTTGAAACATATTTTTCTAAACTAATTTAAAAAATAAACGAATTCTATCAGTGATAAACGCAAAATATAAAGTGGACCTGCCATCTTCTATAAATACCAGAGAGGCTTCTTCTTTATTGTCTCTACACCATTTTTGGTTTTATTTCTTTCTCTGTTTTTCACGCACGTAATAAATTCTATATATATATATGCCACACCCACTGCTCCTGCAATTCCGCCACTCTACAATATTACATACTTTTTCATCAATGGAACCCAACCATATTCCCCAAATCGCCGGAGTCTTGCCGGCCGGAGTTCTTCCTTAAAGTTTCTTTTGGTAACCAAAATTTCACTCTTATGGTTTTATTCATATTATAGATAGATTTGGTAGTTATTTGTAGTTGCTATTTGTGGATTTGCACAGGATATATGGCGGAATATATCTGACAAGAACAAATATTTTTCAAGAGGAAGAAGAGACAGAAACTGAGCGTGTGGGCCACCCATAGACGAGTCATTTTCAAAGGTAATTTTGTTCGTTTTCAAATATTACCGTCTGTTTTGCCCTTCGGTTTTAACAGTTTGCCGCTTTACAGTTTGAAAAACTGACCAATTTTTATATATATAGTTATTAAATTAAATTTCTATTATATTATATTTCTTTAAAATATAACTCAGAACTATGTTTTTAAACAACTTTTTTTTCTTTTATAAAATCGTAAAGAAAAATGCAAAACTTAACCGTAAAACTATGAAAACCAGTCAGCTGTCTCTAAGGGATAGTCCGAAGTAAAACTATGATCCCGGGCAAGTGTGGTTCCTGCACGGGGCTTAGGCCAGACCGACCGGGTGGTACCGCATTGCGGGCCCGGCGGATTCGAACCTGAGCGGGTACACCTAGAGGCGGCCAAGGTAACCGGTTGATCCACTCTTTCCAAAAAAAAAAAAAAAATCTGTCTGAGATTTTGCGATGAATGATCAAAGTTGTGTTGGGATCCCGGAACTTGTTTGCGACTTTTCGTTGGTCCCAAGGAAGATCAAAGTGATGTTATCTCGCTTTCATCCTTCTTTTTCTTTTTGAACATCGAAAACCGATTCAATGAATGCAAACTTTTTGAAATGATGATGCAGAGTGAAGAAAGGAGATGCTGACGTGTATAACCTGCTCAAAGCAGCAGGTTGAGGATGAAGGAGAGGACGTGAGGGCGCGTGGAAGTAAAGACGCCGTCAAAAACCTCACCACGCAGGTTGCCTTCTCACTTTCCAACACATTACATACTTGTGCTTTTTCTATGATTTTTTAGTATATTATTATTTATTTATTTATTCGGACAAATAAACATATTTATCCATCTTTTTATGACTTTATCTTAATTCAAATTAAAAAGTATAAAAATTGGTAGTTGGTAGAAGTATAAGGGGACCCGGGGTGGTGGTCTTTTACCCCGTGATGAGTGTATATCACGTGTGAAACAATCCCAAACACCACCGTCACTCAATTGTATCACGCGTCAATTTGATAACGCATTGGAAGAATGTGAGGGTTTATTGTTGGGTGTTGTGAGATATGGACATTTCCACTAAAATTCATCACCAGTGATGGAATAAAGCTCGATGACGTGACGGAACTTGATTGAAAGTTGTGAGTGAGTGATGAGTGATGACCACCCCTACCCCCCTAAGAGTTATATATTGTTAGGGGGTAGGGGTGGTCATCACTCATCACTCACTCACAACTTCCAATCAAGTTCCACCATGTCATCAACCATTATTCCATCACTAGTGATGGATTTTAGTGGAAATGCCCATCACACAGAACACCCAACAATACCATAACTCACATCATCTTCACGCGTGATAAATATCACGAGTTGTTAGTTTAACGCGTTATATAGTTTGGTGGCGGTGGTGTTTGGCATTGTATAACTCGTTATATATTTCCATCACGGGGTAAAAGTATGCCACCCCGGGTTCCCTTAGGTTTGGTGTTTTTTCTTGCCAAAATAACGCAAAACATTAAGTCCAAGTCCAAAACATGATGCCTACGTGTCAATTCTTATATATATATATATATACACATATACATACATAGGATTCAGTTCAAATGAAAACCACCACAAGTTGTGAGAATCGTGAGAATTTTTTAATCCCTACCGAGTTGGGCCGAATTTTTTTTGCACAAACGTGTATATATATATATACACACACACACGTGCATATATATACATATAATATGTTATAGAGGTTAAATTATTTAAACTTTGTAACATCCCAAAAATTTTAAACAATAAATTGTATATATACATATATATATATATATATTATAATTTTAAATGGAGATAATATTTTATATATAAGAATTTTAAACATCAAACGTTATACAATTTAAATATATATATAAGAATTAACCTTCATTTCAGTCCCTTGGGTATTATTAACCTTCATTTCAGTCCCTTAGGTATTCTGGTCAATTAGCCAAGAATTAATAGAAAAAGTAAATCAAGGTAGCCATTTGGATGAAAAGCGTTAAGAAATACAAACCTCAGGGCTCTAGTTTTGTTATAAATTAGATTTTTGAACTAGACTAGTTAAAATGGATAAACCTCAGGGATGAGAACAGAAATTTATCCTATATAAATAGATAAAAGTGTATTCTTAATTTGTCTTAAAATGTATGAATTTATTTGAACTAAGGGTGCAATATTGTATTGTATTGTCTTCTTAAGCATATGTTAAACAAACATTCCATAGATAGTACATTTTTAAAGTTGTTTGTGTAAAATAAAAGCAGTAGTATATTAATTATAAATGCAGCAGTCTAAAGTAAAAGGTAGGCTATTAAATATACAAAAGTTGAATTTGAACTGGTGAAATTAAAAGATTTAGTAGATGCAATTATTATATTCCACAGCCCACAAAAATCAAATTCTTCAACTGCCCAAGAAAGCTCATGTGTCTACTTTTGCATTTTGCTGCCGCATTAGTCATTTTCTAGATTTACCTCCGTCCCATCCTATGGTGGATATTAATACCACCTATGAACCATTAAAACTTCTTGAAATGTTTAAATTATGTGTTGAACTAGTATTAAGTATCCCCGAGTCTCGGCGGGGGCGAGCACTAATGCCACACTACTGCCATCGACCACCGACACTGAAGTTAGGGCGTGTTAATGCGAAGAAAATAAACCGAAACGTAAAACATAGAATAAAATAACTAAGTTGATCTACGATGAACCCGCGTCTATTTTTTCCCGTTTGACAGGTTCATCGTAATCCTATTATATTATATATATCATTACCACTATACAAACCATAATGCATATATTATAACAATCATTACATCAATATGTTGCAAATTATATTTATATAAGATTTTGGCTAAATTAATTAGATTATTATAAATAATAATAATTTACAAATAAAACAACACAAATTTGAATGGATCAAACTGATTGAACATGGTAAGATAATGAAACCATAGTTGATTAGGGCACAACCACTTAAGCGCAATTTACAACCATACATGCATACGAAATAGACTGAATTTGGTAAGGTAATGAAACTATTATTTGATTAAGGTACAATCATTTAAGCACAATTTACAACCTAACATGCATACAAATTATTTGTTTAAGGTACAAACATTTAAGCATAATTTACAACCAAAGATACATACTATTTGATTAAGGTACAAACATTTAAGCATAATTTACAGGTATAAACATTTAAGCATAATTTACAACCAAAGATGCATACCATTTGTTTAAGGTACAAACATTTAAGCATAATTTACAACCAAAGATGCATACACATGTAACATGCATACAAATTATTTGATTAAGGTACAAACATTTAAGCATTATTTACAACCAAAGATACATACTATTTGATTAAGGTACAAACATTTAAGCATAATTTACAACCAAAGATGCATACCATTTGTTTAAGGTACAAACATTTAAGCATAATTTACAACCAAAGATGCATACACATGTTATAAATTAATAGTATATAAATACTAACATACACCTTAAAAGTACACCAAATTGCATACCACTTTACCATATTTTTTATAGGATGATGATGTTTATGATCATAAACAATGTTATTTTTAAGAAATTATGGTACAAATTCAACTTTATCAGAAAGAGGTTGTGTAATGGCTTGGTCAATAAGTTGATACTTCTCTCTTTCAAAATGCTAACCCTTTTGCTTTTTTAGTTTGTATAACTATGGCTACCAGAAAAAAACCATACCATCTTTCACTTTAAGTTACTCCGGAAGAAAATTTACTATATTCATATTCCTTGTCCATAGGTTTATTTATTTGTCTGTTGTTTTTTTTAATGGCAATTTATTTGTCTGTTAAGTAAGATGTTACTTAAGTTGACTTGTTTTAGATTGTAGGTAGTTGCAAGAAGCACTAAAGGCACAAAGGGCTTGCCTCTCACATAAGTGCAAAAAAATTGTCCATGCCTGAGTGAAAAAAAAAAAAAAAACCCGCAAGTTGTGTAAACTCAAGAAACCTTTGTAAAAAACCCATGTAAACTCAAGAAACCTTTCTAAAAAAATAGGAAATGTAATATACATATATTTGAACATTTTTAAAAAAGAAACACAAAAAAACATCGAGTAGTTTTTTTTAAAAAAAAAATGTTACAAATTTCAGGTTACATAATATATATGTCCAAAAAAAATGTAACATACAAATTTTCAACAATTTTTTTTTAAAAAAAACTAGTAAGCGTTTTTTTCATTTTTTTCATAAATAGGTCCGTGTACATTTATATTGCATTCCCTATTTTTTTTTGAAAAAAATAAAAATGTTACATAGGGTTTATTTGGGTTTTCTTAACTCACATGGTTGTGAGAACCTTAAGAACCAATGTGAACACAACCTAAAATAGCTAAAAAAACCTAACCCCCACCCCCCCCCCCCCCCCCCAAAAAAAAAAAACCTAAACCCCTCTCCCCCACCCCCCAAAAACCTAAACCCCCCCAAGCTAAAATGCTAAAAACTAAACCCCCAAAAAACCTAAAAAAAATCTAATTTTTTTTTTTATTTTTTTAATATTTTTAGGTTAAAATCGCTACTTTTCGAAGCAAAAAATAAAAAAATAAAAAAAAAAAAAAAAATTTTAATTTTTTTTTTTTTTTTGCTTCGAAAAGTAGCGATTTTAACCTAAAAAATATTAAAAAAATCAAAAAAAATTTTATTGTGTGATTTTTAACTATTTTTAGGCATTTTTGTTGTGTTCACATTGGTTCTCGCGGTTCTCACAATAAGAGGTGGTTCTCGCATGATCTTCTCCCTATATATATATATATAATGGAGAGTTCAAATGAGAAGAAATTTTTTTGTAAGAAGAAAAAAGAAGAAATTTTAACCAATAAGAATGCTTTATTTTACTTCATTTAATATAAGTATTTAATGTTACTATAAGGGTACATTGGTAAATTTACATAGGTCATTAATTTATAGTCTTCTTTTTTAATAGCTAACTACATTAAATTTTTTGTAACTTAACATCAAATATATATTTTTTCAAAAAAATAAAATTAAATAATTTAAAGTGTAGGATAAATCACGAGTTGTGTAGGATAAATTACGAGTTGTGTAGGATAAATTTCAACGTGTAGGATGAATTTCGAAATATGTAAGATAACTTTTTTTTTTGAACGGCAAATTTGGATCACTGACGGACCACTGGAGTATCATCGTGCCACCAGCAGAACCACCCGATCATGTCCATCTCCACTAGACAATAATGTCTATACAGCAATTCAGGAGGAAACCCAATAAATATGGGAAAAATCCCCTTTGTGGGAATCGAACTCATGACCTAATGGTCATAAGCCTTATCCCACCCCCAAGATACCACTAGGCTATAATGCCATGGGTATGTAAGATAACTTTTGATCTGTGTAGGCAAAAAAAAGTTAGTGTGGAGGATACTAGTCTTTATGACTAATTAATTAGTTAAAATGATAATAAATGAGATAAGTGAAAAAACTATTTAATGTTTTACAAAATTACCCTTTGTTCTTTTTCTTCTCAATAAAATTTTCTTCTCAAATGAACCTTCCCCTATATAGGGGAAGGTTCATTTGAGAAGAAATTTAATGTGAGAACAAAAAGAAGAAATGACATATTAGTAAAATGCTATTTCATTTATAACTCATATCATTAATTTTTCTCTCTTTAATTAATTAGTCAACCAAAGATTAATTATACTACATATAATCTACAAAACCTACACATATCAAAATTTTCCTACATGTACCCTATACGTTATAGAATTTTATCCTACATAGTCGAAATTTATCCTACACACCTCGAAATATATCCTACACAACTTGTAATTTATCTTACACAACTAGTAATTTATTCTACACTTTAAATTAAGTTGTTTTTTTAATTTGGAAAAAGTATATATTTTGAAAATGAGTTACAAATTTAATTTAGCTAGTTATTAAAGGGGGAGAATACAAATTAATGATTTATGTAAGTTTACCAATATACCCTTATATTAAAATTAAATACAAATATTAAATGAAGTAAAATAAAACATTCTTATTGGTTGAAACTTCTTCTTTTTTCTTCTTACAAATGAACCTTCCCCTATATAGGGGACTATATATATATATATATATAGGGTAGGGTTCCAGCGTGAACAACCTCCCAAGAGTGAACTGCGTGAACAGATATGGACCCTTGATTTCCTTTTTAGTTGTTAAGGGTAGGATTGTAATTATATAAAAAAATTAGATTTAAATCATTATTTTAATAATTGAATTAAGTTACATCTTTCCTAATTTAAATTCATTATCCACATCATGTTTATTTATTAATAAGATAATTATCAAAACAAATAACAAATCACCAAATTTCAATTTTCATTTTTATTTCAGATTTCATCACCAGAATTCAAATTTTGATTTTTAAGATCCACGTACCCTTCATATTTCAACGGTATACACATGTGTACTTGGATATAAATAGAACAGTACACATGTGTACTCAGCATCGTACATATGTGTACAGTAATTCACAGGTGTACATCAACATTAATACAAAAAAAATTCTGAGATATCACAAAAACAGACGATATACACATGTGTACATCGCATTAAAAAAAGGGCAAAATCAGAATACACATGTGTACATCGCATTTAAACAAATAATTATTTTAATAATTGAATTAAGTTACATCTTTCCTAATCCTTGATTTGATTTGTGAGAGATTTATGCAATCAATTTAAGAGGATAATTGATTACTTGATTTGTGAGAGATTTATGCAATCAATTTAAGATTGAAATTACCCATATACCCTTTTTGTATTTAATTAAATGGAAAAAATTAACAAAATAATTACCATCATGCCACTCACTTTAATCTCAAGATCATAAAAATCAAGGGCCCAGATCAGTTCACGCAGTTCACTCTTGAGATTTTGTTCACGTTTGAACCTAATCCTATATATATATATAGGGAGACGATCATGCGAGAACCACCTCTTATTGCGAGAACCGCGAGATCCAATGTGAACACAACCAAAAATGCCTAAAAATAGCTAAAAATCACACAATTTTTTTTTTAATATTTTTATATAAAAATCGCTACTTTAGGTTTTTTGGGTGGGGGGGTTTAGGTTTATTTGGGGGGGGGGGGGGGTAGGTTTTTTTAGCTATTTTAGGTTGCGTTCACATTGGTTCTCGCAATAAGGGTGGTTCTCGCATTAACTCCTCCCTATATATATATATATATATATATATATATATATATATATGATATTTTAACCATTTTTCCACAAACATAGATGAATATCTAACTACGAAATCTGTAAAAAAAAAAAAAAATTGCCTAGCGTTCATTTACGCTAGGTTTTTTTTAATCGCTTACACTGGTGTAAATAAAATTTAAAAAAGCATAGAAACTTTTTTTTTTCGTGGGTTATGCTTATGTAAATTGTTTTTACACTGTTGTAAAGTTTCGCATATGATTTTTTTTCTGAAAAAGTTACATAATTTTTAAAAAGTTTGGCAAAAAAAGATCTTTTAAACATTTTTTTTTCATGGAGTTCTCATGGTTCTCGCAACTTGGGGATTTCTCATTTTAACCATTCCATATATATATATAAATGATTCAGTAATTATTATACTATGTATTTTGAAATTGTGTCTAGTTTAATGACTGAATAATGTACAACAGATGAAGGATATGGCAATCAAGGCTTCTGGTTCTTCAAAAGGGAAGCCACCCACAGGGCCAAGCGGCTTCAAGAAAGGACACAGGCCCTACACAGACTATTCGTATACGCAACCCGGGGGTTCAAGTTCGACCCCTGCTTGGGACTTTGGTGGAGGCTATGAAGCGCCTCGTCAGTCTGGTCATTTGGTCTTGGATGACGATGCTGATGAGCCTATAGAATGGATGGCTCAGGTGGAGTCTGGTGTTCAAATTACCTTTGTATCCTTGCCCAATGGCGGAAATGACCTCAAGCGCATACGCTTCAAGTAAGACTTTTTGTGTTTGTATTTTTATTAATATTTCTAAAGGCAGATCTAGAAAGGTATACACATGTAATGTATAAATAACTTTTTATGAAAACACGGTCCCCGCTACTAGATGGCATGTACTTGTCCAAAACTTAACACACTGGTCCAATTTTGAAGATAGCCGGATGGGGACCAAATACTCATATCATATGGTCCTTTTCATATCAACACGAACAATGTTTTAATGAGAAAAAAATCTTGTCTGTCCTACAATGACATTCTACACGTTAGATCCTCAGCGATGATTATTTTTTTTATTCAAGATCTATTTTAATGCATAACAGCCGCGAGATGTTCGATAAGTGGCAAGCACAGAGGTGGTGGGGAGAGAATTATGACCGAATCATGGAGCTTTATAATGTTCAAAGGTTCAATTGTCAAGCTCTTGACACGCCCTCTCGGTCTGAGGATGGGGTAATGATCCATTCCCCTCCCTATTTTGACACTTGTTGACCCGCTCATGAGTGAACGGGTCGATTTGGGTTATCGTTTTTCTCTAATGGGTCAAGCGGGTAAAATTTTAAAAAAAAATTTAAATTACCATTGTAATAATACAGATTTTGGAGAATATCAAATGTTACACATTAATTATTTAAAAAATTATAAGAAAATGTTTTGCGTTGATTTAGAAGAATTCTGAGTGTTTATATTTACCATTGTGTAGAGAGACTCGTCTGATTCAAGGTTCGGATCAGTAAGGGACAGCCCAATGATGAACCCGTCAAGGAACTACTATAGACCCCCGGATCAAGGTGGCAACTACCATTACAATCCGGGCCCCATGGATGCATCAAGGACTACAACATCCTCTAGAGATGAGACATCTGTTTCAGTCAGTAATGCTAGTGATATTGATTCAGAATGGATAGAGGAAGACGAGCCTGGTGTTTATATTACTATCAGACAGTTGGTAGACGGGACCCGTGAGCTCCGCCGTGTCAGATTCAGGTAACCATTTTCTGTTTCTGAACTACTGTTTGGTTTCCGTTTGACCTGTTAGGCTCGTTGATATCCTGATAACATTATACATTTTTTGCATTCGTGTATGCAGTCGAGAAAAGTTTGGGGAGGGGCATGCAAAGCTATGGTGGGAACAAAACCGCGAGAGAATACAATCGAAGTATCTATAACAACGTACCTAGCAAACGAAGAGCTAACAGTTCATGCCACCGGATCGACAACAGTCCCACCTGACAAAACCAACAGCCGAACCGTTTGGTTTGCGGTTCTAGATTTTTTTGTTTCAAAAACTTGTTCAAGATCTATTTAGGATAGAACTGAAATCTGGTTCTTGGTTTGGTACTGTTATTTTCTGGAGTTTTTAAAACATGAATGACATGGTTTTTTATTATATTTACAAAGTGTAACACCCCATGTTAGTGTTCCATTTATGGCCTGGTTGGTTTGGGACCAAACAAGAACTAGACCGGAACATAAGTGGTTTGGTTGATGCAAAGAAACCGATCATTGAAAAAGTAGACAAGCTGTTGCGTCCTTTTTTTTTAAACTACCTTCACATTATGATTTCAGAATGTGAGAATGATAAAGGGGTTGGCTTGGTTTTGGGAGAGGGTGCGGTATCTCGAGGCCCTGGCGGTAACACACCTCCCCCCCTTTTGGTGAGGCTAAAAAACTCTCCTGATCGGTGGATGCTCACAGACACTCCCGTTGTCCAACGTTCCATTTTCGAACGTTAGAGTAGACGTTTAAAAAGATAATAATATTTCCTAATCAAGAAACCTATATAAATGCTATTTAAGCAACATAATTCTTTGCACCAATCTCAATTCAATATTCATCTTAAACTTCATTTTTACTACTATTCGATCGATGTTAGCAGCAAAATAGAATCAAACAATCACCAACGGAATCCTTTACCATGGGCTACGACCGATGAAGTTTCTTCGGCGCGTGCATGGATCACTATTCCAATACCCGTAACATTAAGTTATAATATAGTGTTATCTTTTTTAATTTAGTTTTTTTATGAGTTGTTGTGGCTGTTGTTGTCGTTGAGGGATTTGAAACTGACGATGGCGAGGTTTAATGCCCTCTAATCAATCTGATGCAAGTGAAGCCGATCTTTTAAATACGGATGATGATTGATACCATTTGATATACGCTGCGCCGTTTGCTCATATGGCAGCAAAGAGAATAGTTATTGTCTAAATCTTCTTTAGTGAAATGTAATTTTTATTAGTGCTTGTTATTAATAAATGAGAGAGATGTGAAAGATAGAATATCATTTAATTAAATAATGATTCATAGATGAGAAGGATGCACACCATTTGTTATACCATTTATAGATGGGAAGTTACATAGATTCTTACTAAGCGTAGAGGGGATGTCATACGGCTAAGGGGGTTAGGGTACTTAATCTAAACGAGATCACCATCGCCACCACCTAGGGTACTTTGGGCTGGTTGGGTTTGAGGGTAGTGAAAGCTGCTAAAAGTTCAGGAAAACAATGTGGATGGTTGGTTTGTGGAGTAAATGGGTGGGACCCTTGATTATGGGGTAGATGAAAGGAGTGTTACAAGTGATTGGATAGTTAGGGGTAAAAATGACGTGTGAAGAAACACGTAACTAATTTTAGGTTAATTAGGGGATTTATGTTTCAAACATAATGGTTAATCTTCTTTAATCTTCTCTGAGCTCAAGTATGATCCGATCTTCCTACAAAACAGCAGCATCGTTAGCTCGTTAAGAGGGGAATATGGGGGTTTCCCTCTTAACCAGACTCCTGCGTGAGAATAAGAAACCATTTTGAGGATAATAAAGTGTGTGTTAAGAATATGAGTAGAGAGAACGGAATGTTTAACATGTGGTATGAAGGTCCCTATTTATAGCCGGAGTGGTGTAGGAAGAGATGGGCTGATGGGTCTTGGGCCAGAAGGCGACAACAAGGAATATCCTCTTTGTCTCACTGGTATCGACCGTTAGTGGCTTCTAGAAGATCTCCGGTGCTGGCGCACCTTGATTGGAGCCACGTGTCCGGGTTGTCGTCCCTGTCGCCCTTTTGACATCAGCAGGTGAGTGGAGATCATGGGGCAGTTGTCGCCGCCATCTGATTGGTGCCAGATAGGCGTCCTTGTGTACCTTTGGTCTCCTGCACGATTTTTTATCGTGGAGCACGATATAGTACAGCCTGTTGGACGCTGATTGGTTCGCTCTTCTGCCACTTGTACTTTTCGTACTTCCTGAAATGGCACTACGCCGTAACTCTCGCGCGACCTTTGAAGTGTGTACCACTAGCCGGCGTGAGGTGTAGGAGTTGAGGGCTCTTATTCAAGATGCTAAGTGTAAAAGTGGTGTTATATCTTCTTTGGGCCTCACGCAGAGTTCAGGTTTTACCCAAGTAGCCCGCGCGGGGTCTGTGGATTAACCAGTTTATTGAGTAAGGAGTATGGTTCAGAGCGCGACCCGAATGGTCTGCGTGACTTTTTGGGACCATACCCCTTCAAGTCCCCCCAGTCCAGTGTTGCTTCCATGCGCGAAGTAAATGGTTGGAGCTCTGGATTTAGAAAAAAAAAGTGTGCTAGTCTTTAAAAGTACTTGCTAGGCTTTGGTAAACGGCGCGCATGTAAGTACCTGTCTGCTACTACGACGCGGCTACTGTGCTTGCCTGTTGATAACTGTTGTCTTCGGGTGTTAGCGCGCAAATTCATTTGTAGAATGTTGCATGCGGCGCGTCCTTTGTTAACTTCTGCATGAAGTTGTAGTAAATTTGGGCGGGAAAACTCTCGAAATTTGAATTCTGACAGGTTGGTGCAATATTGTCGTTGACGTTGTGTGACAACTGGCACAAACCGGTAATTTCCGTACACTTTAATTAGTGCTTAATGACTGCAATTATGTCCTTAATTGTCAGCAATGGCTGAACACATGATTAAACAAGTGAATTCATGCATGTTGTATACTACAAAATATTGCTTTATGCATAAACAAGAGCGTTGCGTCAGAATAATAGTAAACTCACCGGTAAGACACAATGTGTCAACAGAACTGCAGAAAGCAGTCAGACATTAAAATAGAGGCCTAGGTGTAGGTCCGACGACAAGAATGCATTAAAACCCAAGAGTACATACAAGGGTTTAATATATATGCAATACGAAAGCAAAAATAAGCACTAAAAAGCACCCGAAACGCACTTTAAGTGCAGAATTTATACAAATCAGCAATAATTCAGCATTTAGACATATAAATATTATGCAGAAATGTCGTTTTATCATCCAGAATATTTCCCTAAGTGTTGGGAATTGAAAGGGGTACAAGATGGGTACTTAAAAGACACTAAAAAGTGTAATTTAGCGCTTTAACGAACCGGTGTATAGCCGAACAACCGGATTTAACCCGGAGCATAAAAATATTGACATGACATTGTTTATATTTTTCTGAGCTAGTTAGGGTCCCCGAATACCCTAATACCCGTTATAATAAACAACACACTACATAACCTATCCTAATTACTAATTAAATAAACTATAGCACTAACTATTAATTTGAAACCAAACTAGATGTCTCCTCCTCCCATGTGCACGGTTCCAACAAGGGACCCATTGGGTTGATTTTATCTCAATATTATAATGGATATGTTAGTGCTTTACTAGACATAATAACCAAAGGATTACACTTGAAGTTGGTTATAAGAGGACCATGTAAGATCTAGAACTCATTTCTCACAAAACAACTCTCTCTCTCCCTAAAAAAAACTCACGGCCAAACATCCCTAGATCCATCCATCATTTTTTGAGTTTGATCATCCAATTCCAACATCACACAAGTGTTAAAGATCGCATATTAGGAACCTTGGTGCAATCGGAAGGCGAAGGACCTCTCTACCTTGCTTTTATCCACTCGATTTGTGCTTAGATCTTCCCTAGCCTCGAGCTAGAGGTATAACACTTAAAACTCACTCTTGAACGTATCTAAGGTGGTTAAAAGGAATTTTGTCGGTTAAATATCGTTAACTTACATTTTGAAGCATAAAAGTCTAGTAAAAATACTAAAAGTGGTGGTTAATAGTTCATAACTTGTGTAAAAGTTGTAGTAATTGGAATTTGTGTTTATCTAGACCCGATCTATGATGTGGTAGCTCGGATCTCCGTTTAACCCGGTTTGGTAAGATCATGGATCTTCACATAAGCTCGTTTTTGGTTACTACAAGGGTTAAAAGGCGAAACTCTACCACACTAGAGACATGAACTTGTGTAAAATATTTTACTTGTGTAAAAGTAATTTAACCTGTACATTGGTGTTTAAAACTAGCGGATCTACGTATCTGCAAGTGGTATTTTCGAAGAACCACACTTTAAAGAAATCACATGTTCTAAACCGGGTCTTACACAAACAAAAGTGGTTTTTGTGAACAAACAAGTGTATGGATACTTGTGTAACAAGGGTTTTTACAAAGAAATAATTTTCGTAAAAACCGACTAGAAGTTGTAAAACTTCATACTCTTTAAAAATAAAGTTTTTAAGAAATTAAACTTATTTTTAAAGATAACAAGACTTACTAACTGTGCTAGTAAGTTACTACACATTTTTGTAAATATTCAAGTTCATGAAATTAGTGATTTTTGTTGACGATTATTGTTGATAATTGTTGTTGATGATTGATAATGATTTAAAAGAAAATAAACACACGTTTTGAAAACGTGGGAAACCTCCATTTTTAGGGGAAACTCTGTCAAAATTTTTATAAATTTTGACACTTAGGAAAATATAAGTTTTGAGAAACTTATTCCCTAAAAATGTGTTTAAAAGTATTACTAAGGTTTCCCTAACTTTTGATGATAAGAAATGGTGATTTCTTGAAGAATAAAAATGGATAATAAGTATATATTTTTGAGAGAAAAATATATATTATTTGATCACCAACTTGTGTGTTAAGTGCATATAGTATGTGTTATACGTGCTAGTGTATTAAGGCTTAAAAATACACTAAATACTCATGAGGAGTAGAAATATAAAAATACACATACAACATACAAGAAACATAATTCGGGTGCAAAGTGCAAAACACAAAAGACTTATATTTATTTTTGGAGAAAATAATATAAGTAAGATACGTAGTTAAAAATATAAGAATATTTTTAACACAAGAAAATATACACAAAAGAGAGTGACTGTACTTGTGCGACGCAAGTCTAGTGACTAACGTTAAGAAAACGCGTATAGGTTACGACGTTAATTAAGCAAATCCGGTGGAGTTTACGACGCTAGGAACGCAAAGTTGTGAGTTCATGCTCCCCCTTTTCTCTTTAACTGTTTTCAGTTTTTATAACTTCGGGGGTGAAATACATGTACAAAAGTACAATATTTATAAATGGTATGATATAAATACAAGAAGTACACTTGGTGAGAACGAGAACCAAGTGTGACGAAATATATGAATATGAGAAGCGCATTTGGTGAGCCGAGAACCAAGTATAAGGCGCTATGAGAAATGATAACAAGAAACGCGCTTGGTGAGAACGAGAACCAAGTAGGAGGCGTTATGAGAAATAGTGTCACGAATAGGGTACAGAAGCACCATTAATCAACATATACATTCAGACCGCAGAACAAAAGGTTAGATCTAACAGGTGCCTGGCAGCCTCACACTCGGTCGGGGCGAGAATCGAGTGGTGCTTTTGTGTCTCAGAATATACCAATTAAATGCCTTAGGTTTGGTGACTTCCTATGACGTGTCACAGGTTAATGGCTTTGCAACCCATTAACAATCTGATAAGTACAGAAATACTGTATTTACATAAAATTCATACCATACAAAAAGTGATAAATAACTTGAAGTACGTGGGGTACTCAAGAGAAGTGATAAATAACTTGAAGTACGTGGGGTACTCAAGAGAATTGATAAATAACTTGAAGTACGTGGGGTACTCAAGAAGAAATTGAATTATACAGATGTACGTGGTGTACACATGAAACTGAATTTATGAAAACTTGATTTACTCACAAACTATGTTTTCATACAAAGTATACAAACATGAAATACAAAACTGCATGAATTCACACCAACATTATGTTGACGTTTTTCCAAAACTCACATGTATTTCAGGTAACTAGGATGGATGTGCGCGTGGTCTTGCTTATGCTCGTGGATGTCGCTTATGTTTAACTTTAAATAAAGTTGTAAACTTTTAAGACAATGTTTTATGCTGTCTAGCGATGTAAACGCTAAACTTATGTTTTCAAATTATGGTATTTGATGTTATTTTACGAGCATGTAGCATGTTTACTCTTCGTATGCAATGAGAACCTTTCATGATCACACCTCGTGCTTCCGCCGCAGAAAGGGGTGTGACACGTTGACGGTTGAGTTGACTGCTGACACGGCGATCATCATGCTGTCACTGACGGTTCACATTTTGTCAGGCGAGTGAGACCCACGCGCACGTGGTAACCGTCACTCCGAGAAACCCGCCTTACGTGGCGACTGCTTATTGGTTACGCGCACGGTGATCTCAACACGTTTACCCATCGCATTAAATGCGATGAGTATATGTATCCGACGATAGAGAGAGGATTTGTATAATCCCTTATCTTCTTTCTTCATTCTCTCTCGAATCTTCAAAGCTTCTTCAAATCTTCAAAGATTTTATAGCAGATCTTCAAGTTTTTCTAGAAAACCAGAGTATCTTCATCTGTTTTTTCTTTCACACGTATGGCTGAAGAAGGCCCCGTCCCTGTTCTGAAGTGGGACCAGGGGTTGTTTGAACAAATCACAAGGGGTTTTCAATTTCCACCGGAGTGGGATGCACAATATCCTCTGCAAGGTCAGACTGCCGCCAATGCACCGCCGGGGTACATCATTCTGTTTGAGGATTTTTTCCTTCAAGGAAATTTTCGGTTGCCGGCGACTCACTTTATGTCAGCGATTCTACACTTTTATGGCTTTCACATATCCCAGATGAGTCCGATGGGGATGGTAAGGGTTCGACACTTTGAGTTCTTATGCTGTTCTAAGGACAGGAACCCTCTGTTGAGAAGTTCCGGGCCTTTTACCAGTTAATCAGGAATATAGTCTTCTATTCTTTCAGCAACCGAGGTTCTGCTAAGAAGATTCTGCTAAATCCTCCAAAAAGCTTTCACGACTGGAAAATGAAGTTCTTCTTCATCAGGGAGGAGGTTATTCCGATCGCAATGATCTTTCGCGAATCAGATACGATTGAGAAGGAGGAACTCCCTATCCCCAAGACGGTTGCTTGGTATCTGAATCTCATTGCGACGCCCAATTGTATATTTGGTGAGTAGGTATTGGTCGCGGCAGGTATGAGCGATAAATGGCCGGAGCTTAGTAAGGATGTTCCAGTTCTAAGACTTAATGACAAAGGTATCTATTGTTTTTAACTTTTGTTGTAATCTACCTGCGCTTAATTGTTTCTTTGTATCGCAGAGGTGCAACTTTACCAGGCTACGTTTCCCGCTTTTAGTGGTTCCATGGGTGTGCGCCCCTTACGTTCTGGGGAACCCTACTTGTGACAACCGGTAATTTACGCCCTTAATTACGTGGCTAGCAGGAGATTAACGCGATGATAAATAGTGTTTACGACGCTAATTAACTTAACCAGGCCCTTGGAGTGCCCAGGAACGTTTGTTCAGCTTTACAGTATACGTATGAAGATTCGCGTGGAATCTGCGAAACATCAAATGACAACGGACTGAAACCGTACGAAATACTGACGACACCGACAAAAATGGATGTTACACGAATATTTATGCTTATGGAGTATGGATCGCGATATCAGGTCTCGTAGGAATTACGGGCCACTCACACGCGAGATGGGCTTGTGGGCCCTGGGCCCAAGCCCAAAACCCACAAGCCTAAACCCGCACATAACATACAAGATCTCTAGGCAATACTTATAAAATCTTACAAATATTTGCAAGAGATTCTCAAAATCTCTACAATATCTCATCAAATCTTTACAAGAGATTTTTGGTCTCTAAAGATGGAACATAAGAACTTATGGATAATAATTGTTGGAAAATAATCATCTTAACCACTAAACAAAACCCATATTTGAGTTTATAAATAGGGATCATCCCCTTGTTTCATTTGTGCAGAGCATACATCCAACACACACACTAAACCCATACTTTTCCTCTCATCTCTCTATCACATAACAACAAAACACAAACAATACACATACAAATTGGCAGGCACTCTCATTTTTCAACACAGTCGACACCACTATCCCTCCGTCTCCTCTCAAACTCCGGTGATCGGAGCCGGTTTTCGGTCAGATCCCCGACCGTCACATCCCTTACCCCTCTCCTCCTCCGACACATACCCTTCCCCCCCTTTTTCTTTTCTTCGATCAGCAAAGGACCACCGCCACCACCGTGCGGTGGTGGTGAGCGGCGGCATCGGAACCAGGAGAGAGAGAGAGAGAGCTGAGAGAGAGAGAGAGAGAGAGAGAGAGAGAGACCGAAAGAGAGAGACTGAGAAGTGAGAAAGAACCGACGGTCAGAATCTCGGACCGGCGGTCGGTTCGTTTCTCCGGCGGACCTTGCTTTTAACCGACGGGTTACTGATGCTGATGAAGACGACAATGGAGGTCAGTTCATTTGTCCGGTGGTCGGAGACCCGGTCCGGCGGATGGCATCAAGGACCGGCGGTCCATGTCTTTAACCGGCGAATTTCACCAGTGAAGTCTCGTTTCCTTCATTTTATTATTATTATTATTATTATTCCTGAAAATCTGATGAAGGATGATACTAATAAGGTTCAGTTTGCATCGGGTTATGTTTCGGGTCTCGGGATTTGGTTCGGGTCACAGCCTCGGTTCACTCGGGTCACACCCGGTTAACTCAGTTAACTCAGTTAACCTGGTTGACTCGGTCAACTCACCGAGTCAACACAGTCAATGGTTCGGGTCAGATTGGGAGCTTCGGGTCTTCAGTCAACAGAAGTCAACGGCTTGGCTCGGATCAGATTATGAAGCAGTTCAGTTGACTCGGTCAAACCGAGTCAACTCGGTCAACTCTGTTAGCTCACTCGACATATTGACGGAAGACTTGGTAAAGATTTAACGACAAGATTATTTACGTTATATTATGGTTTTATTACGTGAAACGAGCTCTCGAAACCGACTGATTATAAATTACATCCGTCATATATTTGACAAAGTTTGCATATAGTTGAATCTTGATTAAATTGTGTTGGATTTTTGAAAATAAAACGACAATTTATGTTGTCGGGGGCGTCCAAAAACAGAGGAAACTCTGCCCGTTTTTCGAGAAAAACCCTTAAACACGACACGTATTATATTTCAAAAAAACGACGCTTAATGGAATTCGAGTTTATAAAACTTCAAACTTTGATAATTCCAAACGCTTTTACAAATAAATATAATGTTATATTTATTTCGAACGTCGTTAATTCGTATAACTTTTATAAAATAAATATAGCTTATATATTTATTTTAAATATCAAACAACACGATCTTGTTTTATAAAATAAATATAGATGTATATTTATTTCAAACACACGAATTCTTTTACAAAATAGATACAGTTTATCTATTCAACGACTCGATGAAGTTTTTATAAAATAAATATAATATTTTATATTTATTACGAACGCCGAAACGGTATATACATATATTTTGGCAAAAATATACAAGACGCAATATATATATAATACAAGCTTATTATATAATACTTTCATAAGAATATTCCTACATACTCAAAAGACTTCTCGCGGCAGTTTAACTTAGTCATTTTCATTAAGTTAACTATTTACCGTCAAATCGTTCGACTAACGATTCGGTAGAGCTCGGTAACACGTAGATTAGTTACCGCATGATTTAGAAACTTATGAGAAATTCCGTGTTAGGAATATTGTAGAATACACGCTAGCAAGACAAGTCTTGGAAACAACGTCACAAAGACGTATATAGCTAGCTTTGCACAGGAATATTCAGGTGAGTTCATAACCCCACCTTTTTACGGTTTTACATTTTTCTAAATGTTTTCGGGGTGGAAAGACATGCACTTTTTGCAAAGCATACAAGAATTACATATTCCTAAACCATTTTACAAGCAAGTTTTAACTGACACAAATGGTTTACGAAAAGCTCATGTTTTATACCGGTTTTTCAGACAAGCGTATTTTTCGAAATGTGCATACATACGAATTCTAGTTTTCTAAACTACGGGAAAATACAAATACAAGAGTTTACAAATGATACAATGTTTACAAATGGTATGATGAATACAAGAATTGAGAAATGATACGAGAAATGATACAAGAATTGATACGAGAAATGATACGAGAAATCGTGTCACGAATAGGGTACCATAAGCACCATTAATCGTGTACATACTTAGACCGCAGAACAAAAGGTTAGATCTAATGGGTTCCGGGCAGCCCCACTCTTGGCCACTCTTTTACCAAGCAGTGTTTTTGTGTCTCAGTCGTGAATCGACTACAGAAAAATGCCTATGGTTTGGTGACTTCCTATGTCGTGACACATGTTAATGGCCTTGCAACCCATTAACAACAAGATACATACAGAATACTTGATTTATATAAGAAAACATGATACATACAAGAATACGTGATTTATACAAGAATACATGATACATACAGAAATACTTGAATCATACAAGATACATACCATGTTTTCGTACAAAGTTTCTGTATAACTTGACAAGAAAATGATTTTTTTTTTAAATTCGTTTTCTCAACAATACATCAAAAACCGGTTATTCACAAAGATTTATTTCAAATCTTTTACAAACAAACTATGAACTCGCTCAACTTTATGTTGATTTTTCGCATGTTTCTTTCTCAGGTTGCATTTCTAAGACAAAGCACGGTTGTAATAGGAGAACCATGAAGAGTCGAGTACTTAGTGGCGTTCATTTTCTAAAAGACTTAGCTTATTTGCTTCCGCTGTGCAATGAAGATACCAGTCCAGTCACGCCAATGCTCTGATATTTCGGGGTGTGACAGATTGGTATCAGAGCTATAGGTTACAGCGAATAGGGTTCTCTGTAAAGAATACCTAGGCTCTAACCTCATATTTCTCTGGGGACTTAGATTATTCAAACGTTGAATACATACAGAACGCTTAGTACTCGAATATGGTCTCCAACCGTTGCCGAAAATCAAACAGTCGAAATTTTGATTTCAAACATACGCTATAGTGGTGTTTTATACACGGTACACAAAACAGTCGCATACAGTACACAAAACCCTGAGAGCTTAGGAAACATGCATTTAAGACCTTCAGAAACTTATGTTAAAGTTCATTAAAGGTCATCACGTAGGAACTGCAAATATTAATTCGGGCACACACAATTATACATATTGTCTATGATGTTTTAACTTCCCGAGCAGGCAGCCTACGCATAACGAAACGCTAGCGCACGAGAATACATAGAACTCAAATTTTACGTCAACAGATGTCGGAGTACATCACATTCTACGCGAAACGAAACGCTGGCACACAGGTATACGCGAGACTTAAGCTATACATCAACGGAGGTTGAAGTACGTCACATGCGACTATCGATCAGGAAGCGGCAGTTGGCACGCGGTCCTGCAAACGACACGAGTCATGCTAAGGAAAAGACGCAAGTCACCGTATCCCCCTATCTGATTAACGACGAATACGCTATGTCTGACATTCCAAGGTAATGTCACCTAACAACTGGTCGTCACATGCAACCCCAGGTAAAGTCCTTAAATTTCTTTTATTGAAATTTTGACTTTCACACTTACTGAGTAGACTTTCGTATCTCTACTCCTCTTGATGGTCATTGTGTCACGACCATTTCTTTCAATATAGCGAATATTCATTTGCTTCATTTCTTGAAAATTCATATGTTACGCATGCATCGTTTGTTACGCATGTGGTTTGTTTCGAATAAAGCCTTTCATTAAAGTTCAAATATTATTTCGCTTGTGATTCGAATGACCCGTATTATTGAAATTTGTGGCTTCTTTGCTATCAAGTCAACACATTTTCTTGAAAATTCCTTTCTTTTCAAGTTACATACATGGTTTTCGTTGTGACCATGCCAAAAGTTTTCTTATCGATACATGTATTTATTGTCGGCTTGCGCCGAAGTCAAATCCGATTGTTTGAACCTGTTCATTTCACATATTCAACTCAAGACACCATATGATGTATTGAAAGCATCATATTCGAATTCGTTTTAACAAGCGTTTCATTTGTTTCGAGTCGTAGTAAACTTGTTTGGCATTCAACTCCATCAAATTGTTTGTTGATTTCGACACCTTGTGGTGTCAGTACAAACTTGTAGCTTGGGCTAATCATGATTGAGCGTTTTATGCAAAACACAGGTGATACTTGTTCGATCACCGCTATATTTGAATCGTTTCATTCACTACGACACCTTGTGGCGTCGGTAGAACTTGCAGCTTGCGCTGATCATGATCGAGCGTTTCATGCAAACTAGTACATTTGAGCTTGTTGAAATCTGAATTCATTTACTTGATGCAATCATTTCTAGAATTCATTTGCATATTGTGATACGTCCTTGAATTCACATCATTCGAATAAGTCTTGGTTCGATTTCATGATCGTTCACTTTGGTACTATTCGTATTTTCTACGCATAACGTAACTCTAAGGAGTTAACGTAGTCTAAATTTCGAGGACGAAATTTCATTAACAGGGGGAGAATGTGACAACCGGTAATTTACGCCCTTAATTACGTGGCTAGCAGGCGATTAACGCGATGATAAATAGTGTTTACGACGCTAATTAACTTAACCAGGCCCTTGGAGTGCCCAGGAACGTTTGTTCAGCTTTACAGTATACGTATGAAGATTCGCGTGGAATCTACGAAACATCAAATGACAACGGACTGAAACCGTACGAAATACTGACGACACCGACAAAAATGGATGTTACACGAATATTTATGCTTATGGAGTATGGATCGCGATATCAGGTCTTGTAGGAATTACGGGCCACTCACACGCGAGATGGGCTTGTGGGCCCTGGGCCCAAGCCCAAAACCCACAAGCCTAAACCCGCACATAACATACAAGATCTCTAGGCAATACTTATAAAATCTTACAAATATTTGCAAGAGATTCTCAAAATCTCTACAATATCTCATCAAATCTTTACAAGAGATTTTTGGTCTCTAAAGATAGAACATAAGAACTTATGGATAATAATTGTTGGAAAATAATCATCTTAACCACTAAACAAAACCCATATTTGAGTTTATAAATAGGGACCATCCCCTTGTTTCATTTATGCAGAGCATACATCCAACACACACACTAAACCCATACTTTTCCTCTCATCTCTCTATCACATAACAACAAAACACAAAAATACACATACAAATTGGCAGGCACTCTCATTCTTCAACACAGTCGACACCACTATCCCTCCGTCTCCTCTCAAACTCCGGCGATCGGAGCCGGTTTTCGGTCAGATCCCCGACCGTCACATCCCTTACCCCTCTCCTCCTCCGACACATACCCTTCCCCCCCTTTTTCTTTTCTTCGATTAGCAAAGGACCACCGCCACCACCGTGCGGTGGTGGTGAGAGGCGGCATCGGAACCAGGAGAGAGAGAGAGAGCTGAGAGAGAGAGAGACCGAAAGAGAGAGACTGAGAAGTGAGAAAGAACCGACGGTCAGAATCTCGGACCGGCGGTCGGTTCGTTTCTCCGGCGGACCTTGCTTTTAACCGACGGGTTACTGATGCTGATGAAGATGACAATGGAGGTCAGTTCATTTGTCCGGTGGTCGGAGACCCGGTCCGGCGGATGGCATCAAGGACCGGCGGTCCATGTCTTTAACCGGCGAATTTCACCAGTGAAGTCTCGTTTCCTTCATTTTATTTTTATTATTATTATTCCTGAAAATCTGATGAAGGATGATACTAATAAGGTTCAGTTTGCATCGGGTTATGTTTCGGGTCTCGGGATTTGGTTCGGGTCACAGCCTCGGTTCACTCGGGTCACACCCGGTTAACTCAGTTAACTCAGTTAACCTGGTTGACTCGGTCAACTCACCGAGTCAACACAGTCAATGGTTCGGGTCAGATTGGGAGCTTCGGGTCTTCGGTCAACAGAAGTCAACGGCTTGGCTCGGATCAGATTATGAAGCAGTTCAGTTGACTCGGTCAAACCGAGTCAACTCGGTCAACTCTATTAGCTCACTCGACATATTGACGGAAGACTTGGTAAAGATTTAACGACAAGATTATTTACGTTATATTATGGTTTTATTACGTGAAACGAGCTCTCGAAACCGACTGATTATAAATTACATCCGTCATATATTTGACAAAGTTTGCATATAGTTGAATCTTGATTAAATTGTGTTGGATTTTTGAAAATAAAACGACAACTTATGTTGTCGGGGGCGTCCAAAAACAGAGGAAACTCTGCCCGTTTTTCGAGAAAAACCCTTAAACACGACACGTATTATATTTCAAAAAAACGACGCTTAATGGAATTCGAGTTTATAAAACTTCAAACTTTGATAATTCCAAACGCTTTTACAAATAAATATAATGTTATATTTATTTCGAACGTCGTTAATTCGTATAACTTTTATAAAATAAATATAGCTTATATATTTATTTTAAATATCAAACAACACGATCTTGTTTTATAAAATAAATATAGATGTATATTTATTTCAAACACACGAATTCTTTTACAAAATAGATACAGTTTATCTATTCAACGACTCGATGAAGTTTTTATAAAATAAATATAATATTTTATATTTATTACGAACGCCGAAACGGTATATACATATATTTTGGCAAAAATATACAAGACGCAATATATATATAATACAAGCTTATTATATAATACTTTCATACGAATATTCCTACATACTCAAACGACTTCTCGCGGCAGTTTAACTTAGTCATTTTCATTAAGTTAACTATTTACCGTCAAATCGTTCGACTAACGATTCGGTAGAGCTCGGTAACACGTAGATTAGTTACCGCATGATTTAGAAACTTATGAGAAATTCCGTGTTAGGAATATTGTAGAATACACGCTAGCAAGACAAGTCTTGGAAACGACGTCACAAAGACGTATATAGCTAGCTTTGCACAGGAATATTCAGGTGAGTTCATAACCCCACCTTTTTACGGTTTTACATTTTTCTAAATGTTTTCGGGGTGGAAAGACATGCACTTTTTGCCAAGCATACAAGAATTACATATTCCTAAACCATTTTACAAGCAAGTTTTAACTGACACAAATGGTTTACGAAAAGCTCATGTTTTATACCGGTTTTTCAGACAAGCGTATTTTTCGAAATGTGCATACATACGAATTCTAGTTTTCTAAACTACGGGAAAATACAAATACAAGAGTTTACAAATGATACAATGTTTACAAATGGTATGATGAATACAAGAATTGAGAAATGATACGAGAAATGATACAAGAATTGATACGAGAAATGATACGAGAAATCGTGTCACGAATAGGGTACCATAAGCACCATTAATCGTGTACATACTTAGACCGCAGAACAAAATGTTAGATCTAATGGGTTCCGGGCAGCCCCACTCTTGGCCACTCTTTTACCAAGCAGTGTTTTTGTGTCTCAGTCGTGAATCGACTACAGAAAAATGCCTATGGTTTGGTGACTTCCTATGTCGTGTCACATGTTAATGGCCTTGCAACCCATTAACAACAAGATACATACAGAATACTTGATTTATATAAGAAAACATGATACATACAAGAATACGTGATTTATACAAGAATACATGATACATACAGAAATACTTGAATCATACAAGATACATACCATGTTTTCGTACAAAGTTTCTGTATAACTTGACAAGAAAATGATTTTTTTTTTAAATTCGTTTTCTCAACAATACATCAAAAACCGGTTATTCAAAAAGATTTATTTCAAATCTTTTACAAACAAACTATGAACTCGCTCAACTTTATGTTGATTTTTCGCATGTTTCTTTCTCAGGTTGCATTTCTAAGACAAAGCACGGTTGTAATAGGAGAACCATGAAGAGTCGAGTACTTAGTGGCGTTCATTTTCTAAAAGACTTAGCTTATTTGCTTCCGCTGTGCAATGAAGATACCAGTCCAGTCACGCCAATGCTCTGATATTTCGGGGTGTGACACTACTGTTATGAGCAGATAAAAGGACATTTCCTCTTTCCACCTGCTGGAGTCTTTGCCAATCCTCCCACTACGACTGAAGGTGCGTATCTTCCCAAACCAAGGCCCTTGCGTGCTGTGACTTCCTCTGGGAAAGAGATTCTTTATCTTTACAGCGAGGAGTCTGTAGGGTCATCGAATGGGGAGCTAAGTTCCTGGTCTAACATCTTTGCAGGTGTGCTGCGTGACCTGGGGATAGACCCAGAAGAGAAGCCAAAGAAGGATGCGAAGAAGAAAACCAAGAAGGTGAACATTGACACTGGTGCGACCAGTAAGAAGGGCGGAAGTAGCCGCACGACTGGTGCAACTTGTGATAAAGGTACTCTTCGATTTCGACAGAGTAACCTTGAGGATTACATTGTCACTAGCGACTCACTGGAGGGTTTATTACGTATAGGTGAAAAGAGTAAAGGCGGCGCGGCTGGGTCTAAAAGCTCTGGGAGTGCGGGGTCTAGGATCCCTGATGCTGGCGCGACCCCCTCTTCGATCGCCCTGGATGATGAAGAGGAAGAACACGAGGAAGAAGCTGCTGCGAAGCTGGTGACCAGGAAAAGGTCCAGGGAAGAGACTGCCGCTGGGGCTGGGCCAGCGCAGAAGGCTGGGGAGGCCCCAGTGATAGGGAAGCAAAGCAGGTTGCTTTCCCTCTAAAAGTTCTCTCCAGGTTAGTGGTGAATCTCAATACTTTATGTTTTCATCCTTAGTAAAATTTTCTAACACTTAATTTGTTAGGATCTGATTTTGGTTTTGATTGTGTTTTACGTTTGAATTAAGATGAAGATGGATGAGTTGTGAGCGGAATTAAGATGGAAACAAACTTTGCACACAATCAAACGAGAGAATTGCTTTAATCAAACATTTTCCACAAAGAACCGAAAGATTGAATTTATTTCAATAACGATTACAATGCAATGTAAGAATACAAACTCCCCCTCAGCCTGAGCTCCGTGTTTGTTCGTGCAGGAAAACGATTTTGCAAAGAGCTAATAGAACAGTACAGAGCACTGTTCTATTTATAGGCACGAGCAAACCACTAAGGCATCTAAGCTGACGTCACCATGAAAGTGACATCTAACCTCCTAACAAACTCTAACCTCTGATCTATACAACCTCTGCTATGCTAACTACTGCTATTACATTTCAATACATAAAGACATCTAAACAACTGCTGCATCCTTCCACTGATGTGAACCCAGCAGTACTTGTCCGGATCAGCAGAGCTTGACTCAAGGCAGTAGATTGAACAGCAGAGCTTTAGTCTTCCATCAGGCTTTTACTAGATCAGCAGTTTGTAGGTCAGCAGTTTGTACGATCAGTAGATAGGAGGTCAGCAGATGTTGAAACCACTTTCAAGGGGAGAGACTTGTATACAAAACATCTGCTTATTCTGGATCCACTGCTCTGATATAGTTTTGGCTTTAATTATCTGTTCCTCTGGTAGGGTTCAATCCCAACAATCTCCCCCTGGAACAGATAATGCCAAAACCCTTCATTATTGTGGAACTTTATTGCCTCATCAACAGTTCCCTTATCTGACCTTTAAGTTGTAACTCAAAGTCTAGGGCATCTGTGTCATCTTCATCCCTGCCAAGTGGATGATCAAGGAGATCCTGCATATCTTCAAGACTTAGGCCAAGTGCTTGTTCCCTTGATATTTTCTTCACTTCTCCACTAGACCTGATCATAGTCAATACATGGGTCTGTTTGTCAGTTTCCCACTTTTGTACTTTTGAGCCTGGTGGGTTTCTTGGGAGATTTTTATTGGATGAGGTGTTTGGTGAAGCTGGCCTATTGATGACTGTCTGAGCAGTACTTGCAGGTTGATCCAATCCAAGAGTTTCTACAATCATTTTCTTGATGCCTTCTTTTACAAGGGCATCTCCTTCTATTAGCTCTTGAATGGTTTCAGAGCCCAACTGTTTTTGTTGCCTTCTTTTAAAGATGGCTGCACCAGCTGGAGCAGTCGCTCTCCTGATTTGCAGCTTTGAGGGTCTTTTTGAAACCTCTGCTTCAGGATAGTCAGGCTTTTGTGGAGCATTTCTATCTTTCTTTCTTAATTTCTCCAAACTTTTGTAGGTAGCCCTGACTTTATCTTCTTTCCATCTCATCACTTGATTTTTGGACCCATAATCAGCAGCAACCAATTCCTCTTTCATTCTCTTCAGCTCTAGTGTTTTGTCAGGTACATTTTTTTTGAACTTTGCCCACTCTGGAGGAGTATGTTTGACCTTATTCTTTATCATTTCTTGAATCCTGGTTGCTTCTTGTTCAAGCTCAGGAATGATCCACTCCTTGTACATATGTTTTTCTCCCTTGTACTTCTTGGTTGCCATGATGCTTTCAATGTAGTCTTTTCTCAAAGTTTCATCTGCTCTCTCTGAGATCTGTTGACATACATTTTTTGCAAATTGCTCTAAGGAACTGACTTGTGTGAGCAAGAATTGGTAATTCTGCTGAATTTCTCTATCAGATTTTCCTTGTGCATTTCTTTTTGAGATATCCTCTGCTTGTTTAGCTTTGACTTTCAAATATTCTTCAATATTGTTTGGCCTGGGATATCCTTCAACAGATGGCAACTTCCTTTTAGTAGGGTCATCCTCATAGTAGAAAGATTTGATTTCTTCTCTGACTACTATAAGTTCAAGAGGGAATTGAACACCTGCAGGAGCTAAGGGCTTTTGAATTTGAGCTGATGAGAGAGGAACAGGTTTGGGTATTGTAACAAGTGATAGAGATTTTGAAGATGTTGGTGGTAGTGATGGTGAATCATCATCTGGTATGAAAATCCTTCTCCTTTTTATTTTAGGAGAGGCAGATGATGTTTTGGGTGGATCAGTGGTGGTGATTTGAGTGGCAGTGGTTTGTGATTGACTAACAGCTGTTGAAACAACTGGTGTTTCAACCACTGTTATCATTACAACAGATGTTGTAACATCTGCTGTCTTCTGCTTTTTGGCAGGAGGCGATGGTGGTGATGTTGTTTTTGGTGGTGATGGTAAAGCAGTGATTGCGGTGTGTGTTGAAGTGATAACAGATGTTGAAACCTCTGAAGTACCAGCAGTAGTTGATACAGCAGGAGTTACAGCAGCTGTTTGGATGGAGGTTTGATGTTGGGGGCTTTTGGATGGTGGTTTTGGAGTACGCTTTGTGGGTCTGAATGGTGTGGACTTGGGTTCCCTCACTTTTCTAGTGGGATTTCTTTTTAGCTCAGGATTTTGAACATCCTTTAGCCCAGAACAACCCTGCGCATTCAGCTCCATGTAAGCTCTTTTCTCCTTATTCCACCTTGACATATCCTTTGCCGCTCTGTCCCTTTTTACACTTGCTATAGCTTCATCAAGTGCATTTTGGGTAACATCAACCTTTTTGCTACCATCTGGAAAAGGTATCTGCTTAGTCATATTCTCCATTTCTGGTTCTATGTAGAGACCATCATCTACTCCCTTTTTCTTCCATTCTTTAATTTTCTCTCCCTTTTTAGCATTATCTGAGGGTAATTGATCAATGAAGAGAACAACTGGAGGAGCAGTGCCAGTGGTTTGCAATATGTGGGCCTTGAGTGCCTTGATATCTGCTTGTGTGTTCTTGAACCTAGACTCCATGATGTTTCTCAGCTTTTGTACATGTATTTCATGTTGCTGATCAGCCATTTGCTTTTGTTGTTGGAGAAAATGTTGAAATATATTCCAGAGCTCATTTGTAGCAGGTGCTTGTGGTGGAGCAGGTGCTTGAGGTGGAACAACAGTGGATTGCATCTTTTGTACTTTCAACAACTGTTGTAGCATGTCTTTGATATCTGCAACAGCTGTATCCAGTTTGTCAACACGTTCCGTCAAATCCAGATATTTTAAACCATCACCCAATTTAATGGGATCATCTGATTTCCCACTAGCAGTGGTTTTATCAGTGGTTGAGGTAGGGAGTGTACTCCAAACATTAACCACTGAAGCCCCTTTTTCTTGGTACTGGGGTCTTCTTCCTTCAACACTTGACAATCTTTTGATGTTGCCAGAGGTCAAAACGAATCCACTGGTAGATGTCAGAGGTGCTATGGAAGGAATTTCCTCCAAGGAAGTCTTATTGATGTAACCACTGTCCAAATGTAAACCAGTGGGTTCAACATTTGTAGTGGCTGCTTCACTTGGATAACCACCAAGAGTTACTTGTAACTCAAGGGGTGTAACCTCCTCAGGTTGTGTTGGTGGGTTAGCAAAGATTGATACATCAGACCCAGTCATTTGTTGAGGCATGTTCTCATTGATGGGTGATTGAGAAGGACTGGTTTGTGCCTGGTTCAAATCAATTGCTTCCAACAAAAGTCTAGTAGGTGGAGGAATTGTGAATGTGAGGTTTGGTGTAAGAAGAGAATTTGCCCCGGGCATTGGGTTGTGGATGATGGAAACAAGTGATTCCAGAGTATCATATTGTGGTGTCCCTATGTGTACAACCTGTTCTTTTTGAGAAGAAGTAGGAGGAGTTTCGGTTATGGGTTGAGATATTTGTACCAACTGCTGTGAGGAAGTAGCAGCAGTGGTTTCTTGTGACTTTTGTGTTGTCACTGGCAGTTGCTCTGGTATCTCATCCTCCAGAGTTGCCTTGTTGATGGGTTTGGGGGGTTTTTGAGTTTTTCTTTTTGTTGGCTTTTTGGTGATTGTAGGTGTGGGTTTCAAAGCAGTTGTTTTGCTACTTTGATCACCTTGAGCAGTGGGCTCAGCAGCAGATACCTGAGGAGCAGTGGTAGCTGCTAAATTCTGCTTAGGCACCTCTGCTTGTGTTTTGCAAGGTGTTGACATTCTTGTAAAAGTTTCAGCAGTTTAGCTGTGCATTTGTAAAGAGTCACCTTGTTTTATTGCAGAAATATCATTCTTACTGAATTTCTTTTCAAAATAGTAACTTAGAAATCTTGGAAACAGTAAGAATGCCTTTGTTTCAACATTTTTAACCAAATCATTAAAAATTTCCCGAGAATAATTGAAATTTTCTCCTTGAAGAATAGCAAATCCCATGTTTTGAATTTTTAATGGTATTTCATTAAAAGCAGTGGTTTTGTTTGAAACACACATGAGGAGGGTATGAAATAAAAACCTTGTTGCAGAAGGGAAGTAACCTTTTTGTAAGGTGTCCTTTTTTACTTCTGCATTATACCCTTTTTCCAGAAAATCATTTTTAACTCGTTTTTGGGAAAAGAAATTGTACATTCCTGATCATCGAGTTGAAAGACCTCTGAAATTGATTGTAGTGTAATCTTGACTGCTTTACCCTTTAGAGAAGAGTTAATGGCTATAACAGTTTCACCTTGTTTGTCAAGGGTTACATTCTTCCAGAACTCTCTTTGGGTTGCCAAGTAAATTGGTGCATCTGCTGTTAACAAAGTTTTATACTTTGATGCAGACATGATATCAATGATGGAGTCGATAATATCGGTGGTGCCGGGTTTTGTGAGAAGACCCAGAAGATTGTGAGAAGGTTTGTGTGGAATTTCAGCGGGTTTTGCCTTTTGAGAGGCATATTTTGAAGATGATTTGGAAGTGGGTTTTGCAGATGACTTCGATTTTGTCATTTTGGAGATGATGATCGAAGAAGATGTTGATGAAATTTGAGAAAAACTGCTTTGAGAATAGAATTTTTAAGAATTCAATTCGACAGTAAAACCCTGTTTGGGTGTGGAATGTGGTTTTATAGAGAAAAAGTGAATTCTGACGTGGCAGCGGTTACAAAAGGTCTGACCACTATGTACTGCCCACATGCCAACCTCTGATGAAATGAAGGACAGTACTTTTATGAAAGTTACTGATGAAGACAGTGGTTACAACGCTAACAAATGGAAGCAGTTGATGATTTTCACTATCAGTGGATAGCATATCATTGGATAAGACACTGCTTTTGAACAACAGTGTTTCTCAAAGAAATGAGAGAACAGGGGTTGACTTTCAGCAGTGGACAGACTTTGAAGTAGAGCAGACTTTTGAACAATCAGTGGTTATGGCAGACTTTTAAGGATTTGAATGAAAACTTCATTTTTAGCTATTTTTAAGGATGGATTTTTGATTTTCTGAAAACATTTTTATGCTTTTATTCATAGAAAAACAAGATGTTGCTTGTTATTCCATGTTTAGCATGCCAATCCTAGAGACCAAACTTTCAAAGGTGGCTGTATCTAATGCTTTTGTGAGCACATCTGCCAGCTGGTCTTTAGTTGGAACATGATGCAGAGAAATTGCCCCGCTTGCGGTGTGCACATATAATGTATATATGTGTGGGCGCTCGAGGGGCAAAAGTGAAATGGTACTAACTTTAACGTTATTTTACTATTTCGTGAAAATAACGTTAAAAGCAACGGATTGTTAATCATGCATCATGTGGTGGTGTTGATAGCTGAAAGACACGGGGGTACATGCACCAATCAGTCTCTGTCCCGATTGTTTGAGTGTTATGTGTCTTAGGTCCAAGGCTTGATACAAAACTACAATCGAGCCGGGGGTCTCACTGGAAGCAGCCTCTCTATTCCTACGGGGTAGAGGTAAGGCTGTCTACATCTTACCCTCCTCAGACCCTACCTTAGCTTTGCTATTGGTGGGATTTACTGAGTATGATGATGATGATGATGCAGAGAAATCAAACCTTTTTCATAGCAATCCCTCACAAAGTGATGTCTGATGTCGATGTGTTTGGTGGTTGAATGGGAAACTGGATTTTTTATGATATTTTCTGCTGTCTGGCTATCCAACATGAGTGGTGTCTTTAAGGCAGTGATACCAAAATCCAGCAACTGATTTTGAAGCCACAGGAGTTGGGCTGTACAGCTTGCAGCAGCAATGTATTCAGCTTCAGCAGTGGATGTTGAAACAGCTGCTTGCTTTTTGCTTTGCCAAGAGACCAAGCAATCGCCTAGAAATTGGCACCCTCCTGAAGTGGACTTCCTTGTGGTGTTACATCCAGCAAAGTCACTGCCTGAAAAGCCTGAAAGCTTGATATTCCCATTAGCTGGATACCAGATACCAAGTGTGGGAGCACCTTTTATGTATCTGAAGATCCTTTTTACAGCAATGAGGTTTGATTTTATGGGAGCTGATTGACTTCTTGCACAGACACATGTTGCAAACATGATGTCTGGTCTAGATGCAGTTAGGTACAGTAAAGACCCAATCATGCTTCTATAAAGTGTTTGGTCAATCAACTCATCCTTTTCATCAGACATGACAAGCTTATTTGTTGCCATGGGTGTGCTGCATGGTTTACAATCATTCATATCAAATTTATTTAAAAGTTCTTTAGCATATTTGCTTTGATGAATGAAAGTTCCATTTTGCATTTGCTGAATTTGGAGACCAAGAAAGCATTGCAGCTTACCCATTGCACTCATTTCAAACTCAGCTGTCATGAGTTCCCTAAACTCTTCACACATTTTATTACATGTGCTTCCAAAAATAATGTCATCCACATAAATTTAGACAATCATTAAATCCTTTCCTCTCCATTTTAGAAACAGTGTTTTATCAATGGTACCTCTTTTGAAACCATTTGAGAGTAGAAAGGTGGAAAGAGTTTCATTCCAGGCCCTAGGTGCTTGTTTCAGGCCATACAAGGCTTTGTTCAGCCTGTAGACATGATCCAGATAAAATGGATCCTCAAAACCTGGAGGTTGACAGACATACACCTCTTCTTGAATTGTACCATAGAGGAAAGCACTTTTGATATCCATTTGGAACCCCTTCATGTTGTGGTTGATAGCAAAGGCCAGGAACAGTCTTATAGCTTCCAATCTTGCTACAGGGGCAAATGTTTCATCATAATCAATCCCCTCTTCCTGTCTGTAACCTTGAACCACAGGCCTGGCTTTATTCTTGATAACAATGCCCCTTTCATCAGTTTTGTTTTTGAAGACCCACTTTGTACCAATGGGACTTACATCTTCTGGCAGTGGTACAAGCTCCCATACTTGTTGTCTTTTAAACTGTTGGAGCTCTTCTTGCATGGCTTCTACCCAGCTGTTGTCTTTCAGTGCCTCTTGGTACTTGACTGGCTGATGGAGTGATAGAAAACCAGCAAAAAGACAAATGTTTTGGGTTTGGCTTCTTGTGAGCACCCCTTCATTGATGTTGCCAATGATTTGATCAGGTGGATGAGATCTCAAGAAGATTAAATCTCCTTGGTATGGTATGATGGCATTTGTTGGTGAAGGTTGCAAATGTGTATCATCTGAGCTAACCACTGCTGGTGACTTTGATGACCCAACAGTGGCTTCAAAAGGTGGAGGAATAGGAGGTAATGGTGAGGACACATGCTGGCTTTTATCCACTGTTTGGGGACTTTTGCCAGCAGTGTTTGATGATGTGGAAGCAGTGGTTGATGGGCTACTTTGGTCAACAACTGTTGAGGTAGCAGTGGTTGAGCTTTGACAACTGTTTTGAACAACTGATGCCTTTCCCATTGTGGCAGACTTTTGAGGGATGATGATTTCATACCCATAGTCTGGTGATGAATCCTCTGATGGACTTGCACTGTTAGTCTTGACAACAGTATTTTCAAAAGTGAATTTATCAAGATCAAACAAATCTGCAGGATTTGCTGGGATTTTCATTGATGACAGTTCATTGAACTTCCCATTTAAGGTCTCCTCCACTGCTTTGGTCCGTGTATTAAACACTTTCTAGGCCTTGGCAGTGGTTGAGTATCCTAGATGATAACCACAGTCTACTTTGGCTGCAAATTTTGAGATGGAATCTTTTAAGTTCAAAATAAAGCATGGGCAGCCAAATACCTTGAAGTATGAGATCAGTGGTTTGATTTTATACAGAATTTCATAGGCAGTCTTTTTGTACCTGGGGTTTATTAAAACTCTGTTTTGGACATAGCAAGCAGTGTTTACTGCCTCTGCCCAAAAAGTTAATGGCAAACCTGAATCAGCAAGCATGGTTCTGGCAGCCTCAATCAAAGTTATGTTCTTTCTTTCAACTACCCCATTTTGCTCTGGTGTTCTAGGGATGCTGTACTGCCTTACAATCTCTTTCTTCACACAGAAGGCATCCAACTCCTTATTCTTGAATTCTGTGCCATTGTCACTCCTGAAGACTTTTACTGGAAGGTTAAATTGCTTTTCAACCTGTGTCACAAAGTCTTGCAAAATGCCTGTAGTCTCATCTTTTGAGTGTAAAAAGAAAGTCCATGTAAACCTAGAGAAGTCATCAATAATAACCAAACAATATCTCTTTTTCTTGAGACTCATGACTTGAACTGGGCCAAACAGATCCATGTGCAGCATTTGCAAACACTGGGTTGTTTTGGACTCTTCAATGGACTTAAACGAGCTTTTATGATGTTTTCCTTTTAAACAGGAAACACAATGCTCAGGACATGAAAACAGTTCTTGTGGCAAACCTCTTACAAGGCCATTTTTTGAAATTTCAGTGATTGTCTTGAGATTTGTGTGCCCCAGTCTCCTGTGCCAAAGTTTGTCTCTTTGTTAGAGGCAGCTGAGAACAGACATGCATCAGCTCTGGGGCACTCTTTTGACATATCAACAACATAAACATTGCCACTTCTTTGAGCAACAAGTTTTGTTTTTCCAGTTTTTATTATTGCTTCAATCTTTTTAACCATTTATGGTCCAACAATCCTACAACACTCCTTTGTGAAGAATGACCCATACCCCTTATCACTCATTTGTGAAACACTCAGGAGGTTGAATTTCAGATTGTCTATCAGATTGACATTTTCAAATTTTACATTTCCAGACTGCACTGTACCAGACCCCAAAAGTTTCCCTTTACTATTATTTCCAAAGGATATATCACCCCCTCCATGAATTTTGAAATCTTTGAGTAGGGCTTTACATCCTGTCATGTGCCTGGAGCCTCCACTATCTACATACCAAAGGCTATCTAAGCATGCAGAAGCTCCCTGCACATGAAGTAAAAGGATTAGTTCATTAGGGTTTCCAAAGTCAATAAGGCTTTGGATGGGGTCTCAACAGTGTCTGGGATGGATGCAGATTGATGGACAGTGGTTAGGTCAGGGGTTTGGACAGTTTTAGGACTGTTTTTTTCTAACCACTGTTGTGGGTTTTGCCCAATCACCTGTTGGTACCCAAAAGGATGCCTGTTCACTTTAGGTTTAGAGGGCCTTTTGTAGGTCTCATAAACGTGTGGAATCCTTTGGTAAGATTGTTGTTCCTTACCTCTTCTGTATTGATTGGTAGGTGGTGCATCAGTAACCTGAACATCTCTTTTGACAGATGTTTGGTTCAGCTGTTTTGTGACAGCTGTTTGAACTGGCACAAACAGTGGTTGGTTCTTGGTGAATTTGACAGATGATGTTGATGGACTCAAGGATGTTTTAGATGTGTACTCATTCTTTTTCACATCAAAGATTTTGAGATACACACATGCTTGAGTTTTGTGGTTTGTTTTACCACAGATGGTGCAGCTTTCAGCAGGGACAATGACACTTGTTTTGTTTAGATCATATGCTTTCAAATGGAAACAGTCTTTTGTTAGATGATACCTTTTTTTCACAAAATTCACAAAAAAGGTTTTGGAGCTTTGACACCATCAGTGGTTGTGAAATCCATAGGTTTAAAGTTTTCAAGAATGTCACACTCATCAGACCAAGTAGGTTTAAACTGGTATTTCTCAATCTCCTCAAAAGTAGAGGAGCCCATTGGTCTGTCAAGTGTGATTTTGTTCCCAAGTTTATCAGTGATTGTCACTTCTTGGCCATTCTTGTTTGTGGGGATGAACTCTGTGGATTCATCAGTGGTTTGAATAGATTTTTCAAAAGCAGTGTTTTCATCATCATGTTTTCTATAACCAACACCAAATTTCACATTGCTTTTAATCTGTTTTTCAAGCATTACCTCATATCCTTTGCAGGATTCCACCCATTTCTCACATGTGATTTGGGTGGACTCTAACTCCTTTTTGCAAAGTTGGTATTTTCCTACCATAGTTTGGAGTTGAGTTTTAGTTATGCTTTGCTCTTCTTTAAGACTGCTGATCTCTTTATCTTTTTCAGCCAATTTGTTTCTAAGTTCTTTTAATGACTTTTCAAATTTGACTTCATCAGCCAAGACTTTATCCCTAAGGTTTTCATTTACCTCTTTGATGTTAGCAAATGCAATAATGCATTGGTCTGAACACAGTTTTTTCACGAACTTGAGGTGTTACCTTAGCAGCAGCCATCATGGCACAATCACATTTAAAATCACCTTCTTCATCAGCTCTATCTTCTTTCCCACCTGCTTTCTTCTCTTCCTTTTCTTCTTTGTCATCTTCGGACCAGGGATCTGTCAGTGGTTTAATCAGGGTTTCTGAATTTTCTCCCAGTGTCACACCCCGATTTCCACGTGTCACCGGTGGGCCCGGTGGGGAGTATCGTGACGTAGTTGAGATCATCATAGTCAAACAACACAATATATAAATGCACAGCGGAAGCAAAAGATAAATATATTACATTCCGAATATAAGTAATGTCAAAGTATTACAACGGAAGGTAAAGGATCCACAGGCGGATCAATAAAAGAAAAACTGTTCAACAGACTTTAGGCATCTAGAACTTGCAAGATTCCCTAATGACGCCCTGAGCTCCCAGCCAATTACACATAGTACCTGTCACTTAACCTTTTGGAAAATACGTCAGTTTACACTGGTAAATACAATTAACTGACTCATTTTGAAAAGAGTTTAAGAAAATTGATTTGAATACACGTGGCACAAAATATCTTTTATAATTTGATTAAAGTGCACGAGGCAAAATTAATCTTTTATACTTGGGACAATTTTATTAATAAAGATCTTGTATCCGATTTACATGGTTGTCCGACATTTAGGGCCGGTGATTATACAATACAAGCCGGTCAAGATTAATCGACACACCATAAATATAACTCACAAGAAGACATCCTTACGAGTGAGTATATCTTTTACATACGCAACAGGAGGTGTTATGCCTACACCTTGTGCTTAAGTTATGGCCATTCAGTTTTTAAATGAGCCAAGGATATCCAGGACACGGTCATTAACCCCCAATGTTATTTGTTATCAATCAATACAGATTAAAACGGGATTATGCAATTTAATCATCTCCGATTAAAAGGTTTCTACACCCGACCAAGCGGTATTTTTATAATACCGTATCCCAATTCCGTATAAGGGAAAATAAGTTAAAAGTATTTACCTGAGCTAGCAATGCAATTTATACTCAGCCGTATATTCTAATCAGCAAGCACAAGTACTTCTACTGGGGCTCTCAATCTGGAACGAAGGTTTTATTAACCTATTAAATTCCTAACGGGTCTTATTTAAGTCGTAACTTAGACCGGTTAGTTTTAAGGAAAGGTTTACGGTTCAAAACGCATGATTAAGCGAAGACCAGAATAGGATGTGATTTAGACCCGACAAGTTTGGAGACTTGTATAATATGGGTAAACTAAACACATTCTGGATTTTGAGATAAAAACGATAACGTTTGACCCGTTTCGGCTAATTTATGCAAACTAGTTACATAAACCGAACCGAACGCGAATAACGCATGACGGGTAATCATGAGAGCCATATACAGGTTTCCTAATTTAATTATGCCTCAAATATGTTGTGACATCAGTAAGATGTCTTTCATTATTCCCAAAACGTATTTAAACACAAACTAGGTCTCGTAGGGGTAGTTTGGTCATTTAAGAGGTTATAAAAGAGTTTAAGTATTTACCTGAGTTACAGGTCTGGTATAATCAGCAAAAATACTTATTTTAATAAATTATAACAGTAGGATAAAGTATATATGTGAAATTTATCAATTTTAACCAAACTATGCACCGAAGGGGCATTTTGGTAATTTCACATAAGCCGTAAAGCTCAAAACTGAAGTCTGAGTTAAACAAATTTTACTTACTGTTAAAAAATTATAATTTACCTAAAATATCAGTAGGTATCAACCCTTGTATGTCTAAGATAGTTCTAGTGCATACTATGCGTTAAAAACGCTTAGAAAGGCGATTAGGAGCCATTTCCGGGTTATATACATAAAGCTGATATTTTTATTATTTCATAAGGCTTAAAATAATTAATTTATCATGTGTAATCAGTAGCAAAAGGTTTGGAGTCGATTAGATATGTAAAACTCATTTTATAGCCCGTAAGGGCAAAACCGACAATTACCGGATTAAGCCTACGACTACTAGTTATGCTCAGCCTAAAATTAATTAAAAATCTTTAAAAATCCCAAAATAATATATTACGTCAGTGGGTAATAAGTTTGATATCAAAAAGTAGGCTTAACTAGGCTATACGCTAATTACGCCATTTAATTAACATAAAGCTTTCATTTTACGCTAACGAGCATAACTCTTAATATACACTTCAAACTGATGTCAAACTTTGCATACAAGTTTATATATCAGCAATTAAAGTTTCTACTCTTTTACATTTCCAAAAATCACGTTTTAAGGTAATAAGGGCATAATGGTCAACATATGAGCAATTAACGGAATCATGCGTATTAATCGGTTAACTAATGAACCATGGTGTATAATCACAGAGGGTTATACTAGCATGTAACCTGGACCAAATGAAGCTCTTAGGTATTTCTAAAATATACCAAAATGGGTCAGAACTGAAGTCAAAGCAAAAGTCAAAGCTTTGCGACTTTCAGTTCTGAACCGGGTCTAAACAGGAAATTGTCGAGTTGAACATGTTTAGACATGTTATTACACTAATTACTAAGTTATAGCAATGATCCAACAGGTTGTATATGATCTATAATGCTAATTATGCATAAATTGCAATTTAAGTATCCTGTTGACTTTTTATAAACTAGTTTGACCCGACTTTTGACCTAGTTAGAGTGGTGATCAGGGGGAACCCTTTTGAGGGTTTGTTACCCACATAATTACCAACTTATAACTACTTTCACTTCGACTAATCAATGGACCATTAGTGATTAATCTTAAAGTCAACCGTTAATTACGACGGTTTGACTTTTAAGCTAAAACTAAGCTAAAACTTAATTAAGGAAGGATTAGTAAACTTACTGAAGTCCTATTCTTGATTAGGAAGGTCTTGTGTCTGCTCTTAAGCTCCTAAAGGCTCCAGAATTGCACAAGAGATGAATGATCAAATGGTTGCAACTCATGGCCTTATATAGTGAGTTTAATCACCATAAGAAGTTGACACACAAGTCTACAAGTGCCCACAACTGATTAACAAGTGTCCCTAAGTGTTTAGGGATTGTTTAGGGGCCAAGGGAGATGTGGAAAAACGTTTAAAGGTCGAAAATTGAGCTGAAACAGGCAACAACCGGTTTCTGGTCGCTGGCACACCCCTTGCGCACCGTAAGGGTAGATCCTTGCGGTGCGCAAGGCTTCCTCAGGAGCCAAAAGTTGGCCTTTCATGCATTCGAAGGGGCAACCAACTTATTTCTTGAAATTTGACCCCTTCTTATTTACCTATAAGGGCTTTAGGACTTATACCCACTTTGCCAAGTCCCTGGACACTTCCGGTTAACCCGAAAGGTCATAACTTTCAATGTTAACGCTTTTAACCCCTTGTAAACGAATTTGATCACAACTTGCTCATGCGATAACGAAACTTTATGAAATTTATATCGTGCATTCTAGTGAGCATAATTAACCGTTACAAGGCTTCGGGTTGGCTAAACGGTCACTCAGAGGTATAACTTAAACATGTTGACACATTTAACCCCATGTGGTTTGTAATCTCTCACTTTCCTTCTTATTTAGCTTCGTATGATCCGTGATTTATTCGTTTGAAGGTATGAGCATGATGTAGGGAAAATGTACAATATATTTATTCACTGTTGACATTTAGAACACGTATATACACATACTTTTCATGTTTGTTAACTTTTAGTCCCTCTAGAATATTCTTTCTCACGTTCAAACATTATTACACGTGTCAACACATTATAGGACGTGAATTTTCGAGGTGTTACACCCAGCAGTAGTTCACCAGCAACTGCAGTAACCACTGCTTCAGTCACTTCATCCACTGTTTCAGCACTTAGTTGTTCACCTTCAGTTTCTACCCCCTCTGGTATTGACTCTAATGCCATCAAACAAAATTCATCATTAGAAGGTTCATTAAAAGCATAGAGTGCAAAATTTTCATCACCAAGCTCATCAGGCATGCTGCTCCAGTCAACAAAGCCATGAGTGAAGAAGCTTTGCTGATCTGGTTGTACAACTGCTGGAGCAGCTGTTTGAGGTGCAACAGGTTGCACTTGTGCCTGAGGGACAGGGGTTTGAACATACTGAATTTGTGGAACAGTGGTTTGGACATAATGCACAGGCACAGGGGTTGCAGCATAGTGAGCAGTGTTAACATGATCTGCAGGGGTATATTGGGTATAGTGAACAGTGCTTTGATTTTGTGGTCTAGGGTTTGAGCTGGGATGAGTGATTATAAGACCAGTAGTTTGACTCCTGCATTCCCTAGCAAAATGACCTAGCCTATTGCACTTGTAACACTTGATTTTCAATTTATCCAACCCCACCCTTAAATTCCCATGTAACCCTGGGAATTTTCTCCCTGTTCTTTTGTAGAATTTGCTTGTTCTTACACTAAGCAAAGCCAATTGATGCAAAATGTCCATCTCTTCTAAGTCAGTGGGATCAAAGTGTTGCAAATCATTGAGTTCAAAGCATAAATTATCTGACATCTGGTTTTCACAATTTGCAGTAAAAGCATAATTTGCAGAGTGAGGATCAGGGTTGTTAAAATTTCCACCAGCAGTTATATCAATGAAGTGATCATAACCCTGATCCTTACCACTGCTACCAGATTCTTCCTGACCAAAAAGAGCTGTGCTACCAAATGAATAATCATCAGCAACTTTGCCAGACTCTTGCAACTTCTTTTTCTGGTTCAACTCCCTTTCATAGGTCAGGAGTCTACCATGAAGTTGGGTCAGGGTCAGATCTTTGAACTCAGCAGAGTTTCTAGTGACAAAAGCTATGGTATCCCATTTTTCTGGTAGTGACCTAAGGAACCTGCTATTTTGAGTTGAATTTGGAAATGTTACTTTAACAAGCCTTAGTTCACTAATGAGACAACTGAATCGCTCAAATTGCTGAGTCAGTGATTCACCCTTGATGTGACAAAAAGTTTCATACTGCTGATTCAGAATTTCCCTATTGTTTTCAATGACTTCTTCTGTCCCTCCAAACTGTTCCTTTAGTGCATCCCATAGCTCTTTGGTACTGTTACAATGTAACAGTCCAGCATAGATCTCATTGGGTAATGCAGATGCTATGATGCTAAATGCTTTGGCATCGAGTTCGAACTTTTGAAAATCAGTTTCAGTATAGTTTTCAGTTGGTTTAGGAACGAACTTCTTTGCAACCTCAGCACTTGGCACCATAGGAACATGGGGACCAAAAACAAAGACCTCCAACATCCAGTGTTCTGTTGAGCAAGGATGTGACCCATCCTTCTCTCCCAGATGTTGTATTCATTACGTTTAAGCATGGATGGTTTAAAAAGCGAGCCAATGTTATTCTTATCATCTTGTGATTGTGATGTCATCCTGGTTATTTTACATGCACTGATTAATCAACTTTGATGGTGATTAAACCTTGCTATGTTTTTCAACACAAACGAACAAACTATCAGTATTAACGATTATGAGCTGAACTATTTATGTCAAAATGATTGTTAAATCAAATTTGACTGTCCAAGCTCTGATACCAATTATTAGGATCTGAGTTTGGTTTTGATTGTGTTTTACGTTTGAATTAAGATGAAGATGGATGAGTTGTGCAGCGGAATTAAGATGGAAACAAACTTTGCACATAATCAAACGAGACAATTCCTTTAATCAAACATTTTCCACAAAGAACCGAAAGATTGAATTTATTTCAATAACGATTACAATGCAATGTAAGAATACAAACTCCCCCTCAGCCTGAGCTCAGTGTTTGTTCGTGCAGGAAAACGATTTTGTAAAGAGCTAATAGAACAGCACAGAGCACTGTTCTATTTATAGGCACGAGCAAACCACTGAGGCATCTAAGCTGACGTCACCATGAAAGTGACATCTAACCTCCTAACAAACTCTAACCTCTGATCTATACAACCTCTGCTATGCTAACTACTGCTATTACATTTCAATACATAAAGACATCTAAACAACTGATGCATCCTTCCACTGATGTGAACCCAGCAGTACTTGTCCGGATCAGCAGAGCTTGACTCAAGGCAGTAGATTGAACAGCAGAGCTTTAGTCTTCCATCAGGCTTTTACTAGATCAGCAGTTTGTAGGTCAGCAGTTTGTACGATCAGTAGATAGGAGGTCAGCAGATGTTGAAACCACTTTCAAGGGGAGAGACTTGTATACAAAACATTTGCTTATTCTGGATCCACTGCTCTGATCCAGTTTTGGCTTTAATTATCTGTTCCTCTGGTAGGGTTCAATCCCAACATAATTTTTGCAGAGGCCCTGAAGAAAACCCCTGAGAAGGTTAAGGGTGTTGAGCTGAAAGACCCGAAGGAACCGGCGCCCAAGAAGACCAAGTTCCTCATCAAGCCTCCTAGAACTATTAAGAAGGAGGTTGAGAAAGTGGTCAAGAAGGTGGTTGAGAAGCCTGCGGGCGATGTTACCCTTCAGAAGGAGAACTCAAAAGAGACCGAGACCGTTGCTACTACCGAGCAAGATAAAACGCAGGGCCCGGAGGTCGTCCGCATCACGGGGCTTGACCAACCCTTGAAGAGAAAAGAAGCTGAAATTATTAGGCAGAGAGATCCTGAGGTTGTTAAGCCGACTGAGCCTGCGCAGCCTGATGCCCCCACTCAAAACGTACAAGTTACATCTGTTGCTGGGGGGTCTGTTGCCACCGCACCAGAGCAGCTGGCGCCTAAAGATACTTCAGTTGCTGCGTTTGGTGCTGGTGCTGGAGGATCAGGCGCTGGCGACCAAAAAGGTGATGGGAAAAAGCCTTCAAGGCCTCGATCCCTTATAGGTGCAGATGATACCTTAGGGGATATTTACTACAAGAGCTATACTGAGGAGGCTCGAGGTGATGCTCCCCATCAACCTGTTTGGGGTTTGAAGCAAGAAGAGACCTTCGTTGAGTTTGGAGCTTGTCGTGACTGGTACTTAGGCTCTTTTCCTCCTGGTGAGGTGAACCTGCAACGCGCGCGCACCCACGAGGGATTATATCGTGCGTATATCATCGGGGAGGCCAACGCTCTCTCTGCCAATCACCATATTGTGACAACTGTCAAATTTGCATGCATCCGTACAATTATTAAATATGATTAGTGCTTAATGACTGTGCTGAATTACAATTAAATGCTTGAATTGCTTTCTGATCATTATCATTATTCATACATGTGCATCATATATTGAAAATGACATAACATTACTACATGCAAACTTTATTGATTCAAATGATGCACGAAACAAAGCTAGCACAATTATCAGACAAAATCGGAGAAATGCTGACGAAGTTCAGAACATAGACAGACATAGTATTGAGATACAGAATGGGCCAGAAACCAAGTCTTACACTAGTATAGTGTGTAGGAAAGTAAGGATCACAAAACTGCCTTCCTGGAGATAGTTTAAGTGCCGGAAAGTGCCTAAAACTCACATGAACTGCAGAATTCTGTAGAAAATAAGCACAATTCAGCTATAGCCAGCTATTTAACACAATAATATCATGCAAAATTTATCTTTTGTTGTCCAAAACAACTTACAAAGTGTCGGGAATTAAAACTGCCGCAAAAGGTGCTTCATACTTAGTGAAACTACGCAATTCAGCACTTTAACGAACCGAACAACCGGACAATAACCGGGACATCAAAATTTTACTAGAAGTAATGTTTTTATGATATTAAGCTAGTATTGGTGGTAGAACACCTTAAAAATCATAAAAACACCTAAACACACTTAAACATACTTAAACCTTCTACTTTGCACTTTAAACCCCAAACTTCCAAAAATTTACATTTACCCCCCCCACCCTTCACCAAATCCGGCCACAACAAGGGCCCCACTTCAAGATTTTATCTATGTATTATATTAGATCTTGTTACTACTTTTTAAAACATATTATACAATGGAGAAATGTTTTGAATGTGTTATAAGTATAACCATAAGCACATGAACATCATATCTCTCACACACTAAAACACACACTTTTTCTCTTCTCCCTTGCCTACCTTCGGCCGAGATCAAGCACAAACACCACCACCATCATCAATCATTCTTCATATATTTCACACATATACAAAGATGTTAGAAGGTGCATAGAGAAGCTAGGAGCTTTCGGAAGTTCAAGGACCTCTCTTATTTGCTTTTATCCACTTGTTTTCTCCTTTGATCATCCCTAGCCTTGAGCTAGGGGTAAGAACCATGATCTTTCCATTTTACTTCTATTTTAAGTGGTTAAAATATGATACAAGATGATTATCATGAAGAACACTAAGAAACAAGAAGATGAAACATGAACATAAGCTTAAAATTATAAGAAATCATGAAGAAATCATGTTGTTTTGTGTTGATTTGCTTGTTGATCATTGTTTGCTTGTGAAAATGATGTATATCATCACATGATCTTGCTAGATCATGATTAAAAACATAATCTAGCAAGATGAGAAGATAAACATGTTAGAGATTCACATATCATCTTAACATAAAGCATGAACTTGAAGGAATATATTGTTTTCTTATAAAGTAATGATCAAAGTAAGATGTAAATTTTGTAAATCTAAGATTTCAAGAGTGATTTTCTAAGAAACCAAGTTAAAAATACAAGTTTTACTAGATCTTGGTTATTACATAAACAAATCTTATTTTTAGTGGTTAAACAAGTGTAGAAACACTTGTGTAACAAGAAGAATGCATAAAGAAATATTTTTAGAAAATATGATTTGAAGTTGTAAACATCTATATTCTTTAAAAATGAAGTTTTTAAAGAACTAATCACATTTTAAAGGGTAACAAGGCTTACTAATGACACTAGTAAGTTCCTACAAATTTTTACAAATATTCAAGTTCATGAAGTAGTAGATTATACTTATTTTTGGCAAAATTGGTAAGTAAAGGTTGTTTATTATTGATTGTGAATGGATTGTGATGATTTTTACAAAAGAAAATGATATGCTTGAAGCATGGAAACCTCCATTTTTAGGGGAAACTATGGTAAAATTTTCTAAAAATATAAACACTTAGAAAAATATTTTTAAACAAGTATTTACAAGTGTATTCAAACCATAAATTGTTACATAAACTTTGCCATAATTTTTGTTACAAAAATTATAAATATTGGAGGTTGGTTTTTACAAATAAAAGTGACTAAATATGTATTTAGGAAATATATATTTAGAAGGCACCATGTGTGTGATTATTTGTATATTATGTGTATTAGTTATATTATTTTACGATTTGAAATAATATAACTCATCAAAATACCAATAACTTACAATCCAAAATATTACCAAAATCCTAAGGATATGAATATACAAGATTACACAAAATACCGGTAAAACCGAACAAAGGAATATAACTTGCAAAATATTCCGGAAATATTATTCATATGTATATTTTGGTAAATAAAATTTTGGACACCAAGTGAATGAAAATATGATTTTCACAATTATTACAAAGTTGTATCATATTTTGTTTGACAAGAAGAAAATTAATTATTTTTGGTGGACAAAAATATATTCTCTTGGAATCAATAGAAGATATATTATTTTTGTAAGAAATATATATTTTCTCAAATGAACATGAAATATATTATTTTTGGGAGAAAAATAAGTTTGTATATATTTTCCAAGATAGACTTGAAAATATAGTATTTTTGGAACTTATATGAAAATACGAATACTTTTGCCAAGAGAGAATTATAAATAATTTTCTAAGTAACATAGCTCGGAAAAGTATCTTACTAATACTATTATTCCGGAAAAGTTGATATAAGTAAAATACGAATACTTTCTCAAATGAACATGAAATATATATTAAAGTATCTTACTAAAAATATTATTCCGGAAAAGTTGATATAAAATTAAGTATATGAATACTTAATGATTACAAGGTTTTATTCATACACACCGGAATGCGACACCAGTACATGGCAAAAATATACAAGTATAAGATACCCCATCCTTGGGAAGGAAATACAAGTATAAATATTTGGGAAGTATTAAGTTAATATATATTGTTTTAACAATTATCCTAAAATTTAATAAATATAATTCGAGTTAAAATATTAATTATTTTAACAAATAATTATACACTTGGAATAATAATGAAGACACTATGAAACGTAACTCAAAGACACTAATCAATACTAAGTCAAGGCACGACCCGCTCGTCTAATGGACCATAGTACGCATGTAGGTAGTCGTGCGTTCTAGAGGAAGCTTTGAGTTACATCGGATACAAGGAACGCAAAACTGTGAGTTCGTGTCCCCCTTTTCTTTTAACTCTTTTCAGTTTTATAACTTCGGGGGTGAAGTACATGTTACAAAATGATTACGAACAATTACAATTGGTATGGCTAGCTTTGGAAAGTACAGTAGATCATGTGAATGGGTAGGCGCACTCTTAAGGCCATTAATCCTCGTTGTAGGACCGAGGGACATGAGTAATAGATCTATTTGGGTGTAGCGAGCCCCACCCATGAGTGCGTCGAGTGGACCATGTGGTGACTATGTCTTATTGACAAAGTCTGCTAGGTTTGAGTCTTTCTGCACCATGTCACGTATATTAATGTATTAGCTACACATTAATTGATCTGTTTCCTTGTTGCTTTCATACCGGATTTCAATTACATACAAACATACTTACAAAGGTTTCAAAGGTTTATTCACAAACACACACATGAACTCGCTCAACTTTTGTTGATGTTTTCAAACTACATGTATTTCAGGAAGCTAAGTATGGATCTGGCGGGCGTTAAAGTTTCAAGTGTTGTCTGGAATAAAAGATGTCATCCGGTGTCGAATGGTTTCGAGTGTGTATCCTATCCTGGATAGGGTACATGTTTCAAAGCTTGGTTATCATTAGTGTCTTTTGAAAAGTCCTTATGGAACTTAAAACCTGTTGATGTTGTATTCTGAATACGAAGTCTGTGTTTTTGGGGTTAAATCAATGTTGTTGTAATGTTTCAAAACTTAATCAATGGATGCACATCTTGGATTTATCATACAGTTGTTTGTTATGGTTGAATGCAATGATATTAAGCAAGTCACACCAAATCACGCTTCCGCAAAAGTCAGGGTGTGATAGTTTGGTATCAGAGCCTCGATTGTAGCGAACTAGGATTCCTTCTCGAGTCTAGACTACAATCATTAGGGCTCTCACGAAAATATTTTTACAACATGTTTTAATTGCATACACAAAACGCCCAGATCCAAGAAACAAAACAATTTTTATAAAGAAAAGACACAAAACACATTTCAAGGTTTATGTTTGTGGTTCAGTCTGAGAGACTGGGTGTTTCACTCTGAGAGACTGGGTGGTTCAGTCTGAGAGACTGGGTGTTTCAGTCTGAGAGACTGGGTGTTTCAGTCTGAGAGACTGGGTGTTTCAGTCTGAGAGACTGGGTGTTTCAGTCTGAGAGACTGGTTGGTTTAGTCTGGGAGACTCGTTGGTTTAGTCTGGGAGACTAGGTGGTTTAGTCTAGGATACTGGTTGGTTTAGTCTGGGAGACTAGGTGGTTTAATATGGGAGACTAGGAAGGATAGAAAGTTTCATGAAGAATAATGTGAATACATGATTACATGATGAATTGTCTTTGCTTGCAATACACTAAGTGTTAGTGATTACTATGGATATACATGCTATGATTATTATGTACCGGCACACATGTCACCTTCTTCAGAGAGCGAGTTGTCAGACGTTGACGACCCTATGGCCACCGCCACAGATAATGAGATTGCACCTGCGCCGGAGATGTTTACGTCAGACACTGAGAGTGACCCTGACATGCTGACCAAGGACGAGGATGACTTCCAGCCATTCGCGCTACCAGACTTGGGCGATGATTTACCCCCTTGCTGATGGCTTCCCTGACCAGGACCCTTTTTGACATCCCTGTTCCAGTCCATCGCCACCACGTCATTTGGACACCCCGATGGCGAGCACATCGTGGCTCCGATCCTCGATGCCGTACCTCTCATGGTCATTCCTCCCTAGGATCTGCCCTTTCGACGATTTGTTTGATGATGACGTTGATTTGTTAGTTGATGATCCACCTGTTGACGCCCAGGGTGATGGAGAGATAGCTGAGGATGTCGTTGCTATGCTATCTCCTGAGATTCCTGCCATTGAAGTATCATCTACTTCCATTTTACACTCGATTTCAGATTCCTTTGAGTATGTGACATCTGCAGCCTTACAGACGGCCGGATTGCAGCTTTCTACTACTGACTCGGACGACGACACCGCTATGTCTGCCACACTATCACCTGCTCGAGATCCCACACCTCCACGCGACCCAGAGCCTGCTCCTGAGCTAGCTCCTGTTCCTTTTGGGCAAGCCTGATGTTGCACCTATTGATCTTGAGCCGATTCCTGATCCTGACCATGCTTCTTTTGGTTTACCAGACATTGCACCCCTTATAACTGATCCAGTCCCTACACCTGTTGATCCCCCTTTTGTTGAGATATTTATTCCCTCGGCCTGCACCCGCTGATGTTGCTCCTTTTCCCCCTATGGAGACCGACGCCCATTGCACTGACATGCCAATCGCTTTCTTTCAGGACATACCCGCGCCCCGGGAAGGTACTCCAGGTCAGCACCCGCGTGACGATCCCTTTTGCTACAGTAGCATTTCCTACGTCCTCACAGGCTACACCGTTTGCTCCTTTCATTTCTTCACCGCTGGACGAGCCATTCCGATGGTTCCTACCATACCCTATGCTGATTTCAGACCCCTACCATCCCTCATGATGTGTGCGAGTGTGTATATAAGTTTAAGTATATTTTAACCCCTTTTTACACGTTAGTCAAGTTTTAAGTTTATAAAACACGATATTTAACTAACACCAAACACACATATGGGCAAGTGCACCCATCGTGAGCGTAGTATAGTGTTGGCAAGATACCGAGGTCGTCCAAGGACACAAGAGCTTTTAGTACCGGTTTATCCTCAATGTCTAATCAAATCAAAAGTTAGAAAAAGGTTTTTAACTAAGAAAAATAAAACTAACTAAAATGCTGAAAAATAAAATAAAAATATAAATAGATAGACAAGTTGAATCACTTGGCTCCGACTCGTGTTTAGTGTAACCTTTGATTATTTCCGTACTTTTGCCCTTTTAAGAGATTATCTTAGTTATTGTAGTAGGCCCCTCTTTTGAAGGTGACGTTACCCTCAACCCAGTAGTTTGAGTCAGCAAGGATACAATCCTAAAGGGTCGGATTATTGAAAGATAATTAATTAAGTTATTAATGCATATTATGGTAGGCCACTCTTTTGAAGGTGACGTTACCCTCGGCTAAGTAGTCTGAGTCAGCAGGGATACAGTCCTAAGTAGCCGGGTTAAAGTATTAATAGTAGCTTACATATGAGGGGATCAAAGAGTTTGGACCCCCTCCATCCAATACCGGTGGGTATTGAAGGAGGTCCTACTAAATTTGACTCAGGTCCTTGCAGGATCTATACACTGAACAAGGCAAGACTCTTACCAAACCGTTCCCATAACCCCCGACCAGGTAGCCAACATATCTACATATAGACCGTGGAGATATGAATGGTAAAAATATTTTATTTTATATAGACAGTAAAATAATGCCAAGACACCACGGACAAACGATAAGGAAGAATCACCTTCAACATAAGAAACTAGTTATTAAAGTCATTAATACATAACCAAGTAAAAAGTACGAAAATATTAAAAATAAAAAGTATTACACTAGACACTTGTCTTCACCAAGTGATGTAAGAGACTTAGGCAAACATGGCCTTTGATTGTCAAGAACTCTTACGATCAATCTTGGATCCCGAGACGACTCACACACTCTAGGATGGACGATGGATGATGGTGGTGGATGATGGTGTTGTGATGGTGGTGGGTGAAGTGTGAGAGAGGTGGTGTGCCAAGGGATGGTTTGCAAATGAGCCAAGCACCCCTATTTATAGCCTGAACAGCAGCTCGGGCACGGCCCCGTGTCCATTGGGTACGGCCCCGTGTCCATCCTTCTTCTCTGTCTTCATTAATTGCAGTTTATCTGCATTAGTTGACCACGCCCCTGTGTCCACTGGGCACGACCCCGTGTGCAGATGCGTATCTGTACTATCAAGATTTCCCCAGATTCTGCAAATCTTAGAGTTGACCACGGCCCCGTGTCCGCTGAGCACGACCCCGTGGTGGCTGATAGAAGCTTCTACAGCTTTGTCTTTTCTGCTGACACTTGGGCACGCCCCCATACTCATTGAGTACGGGGCGTGTTCAGCCTTCTGTTCTCTTGTTTTGCTTGGGAAGATGCTGTCGGGGAGGCTGGGCATGCCACGTTTGTTCCTTTTCTTGTATTTATGTTAGATTTAGCTGCCTTTTTGCTTCTTTTGTTCATTTGAGCTCATTTAATCCTGAAAATACAAAAGGAAGACAAAAACACACTTTTTCTAACATTAGTACTAAAAAATGGTTAGTTTTATGCCACAATTGATGTAATTTATATGTTGCATTTTGTGCACATCAAATACCCCCACACTTGAATCTTTGCTTGTCCTCAAGCAAAACTCTTTATAATGTGGCTTTACACTCCCAAATGGAATGGGTAGAAGAGAAGGTTTTTGGGCTTGTCGTAGAGTGTCGGGATTTCCAAGATTCTTTTTTTTAAGTTTTATTTTTATTAATTTACAATTCTATTCGTCATGATTTATTTAAAACATTACATAAGATAAATTAATTCTTAGGGCATAACATGCCTTTTTAAAATTCCACTTATATACAAGTTCACATACCTCACGGGGGATCACTCAACACTCGGCCGAAGATGTATTTTAGTGGATCACTCGAGAGCGGCATGGAACTTACTCCTACCATAAGCTTGCCAAGCAATCAATCCTCCTCCTTTTTTAACTATACACCTTTGTAAATATCAAGAGGACTTTTGGGGTGAAGGGTTAGGCTTGGGTTAAAGGTAGGTGGTTGGGTTAGTGGTTAGTAAAAGGGTGAAAAGCGTAAAAAGTGTCGGTTTTCGTAAGACTTTTTTTTATTTTTGAAGTTCTCATTTTGATGAAGCCATTATTCAAACAAAGTTATTTTTGATAAACTTGTTTGTTTATTTCTCATTTGCTTCATCATCAACATTTTTTTTGAAAGTCATAAGAAAAACCGAGCTTCTTACTAAAACAAAGGGTTTAAAAATAAAAAAGGTTTTGGAGGGTGAAAGGGTGTTTGTTTTGGGTTATGAAATGAAAAGGTTTAGGCTCAAAGGGGTTAACTACGGGGATTTTGGGTAGGTGGTAAAAAAAAGAAAAATAATGGTGTAGAAATAAAAAGGGTTAGTCCTAATGCCTCCGTCATTTACTTACTCGGGTTTAAGTTGGTAAGGACTGGGAATGTATCGTTGTGGCAAGTTCTAGAGTCGTAAGAACCAAGCGGCTATTCACACAAGAAACGAAAAATGAGCATTTAGTTTAAAGATATATATTTGTATGCTCAACAAAGGCTCAAAACTCACTTTTTTGTGGGAATGGGTTTTTATGTGATCAAGTATATATAATCAAATTTTAACTAACCTTGTCATGCCGTTTCATAATTTTCTTATGTTGGTTCTTTTTATCACGACGCTATCAGTTGTAAATTTTTAAAAATATAACCTTTTTAGAACTTGAAATTCCCAAATTAAACCTAGACAAGTAAAAAAATTGAAAATCTTTTGAAAAAATTGGGGGTGATTAGCAGTTCCAATAGAGTTTTGTGTAAGGCTTGTATTTAGGACTTGCAAGATTCAAGGTTTTAGCATCCCCCCCCCCCACACTTAAATTACACATTGTCCTCAATGTGTCCTAAAAATAAGTTTTTAGGTTGATTGAATGTGTAAAAAGGTGTGAAAAAGCAAAATTTTATGTTACTGGGCGTCTGGACACGGCCCCGTGTTCAGATCGTCAGTAACAGAAATTGTCAAAAAGAAACAGAAGCCTGGACACGGGGGCGTGTTCAGTGAGCACGCCCCGTGTCCAGTTACCTGAACTGGGCATTTCCTGCAGATTGTGCAGAACGGGGACGTGTTGGGCGGGCACGGCCCGTGCTGAACTTGCTGTAATGAAGAAAAATTTATCGGGTGGCCCTGTTTTCATGCATGGGGTGCTGGTTCACGCTCCCTTGGTATACTTCACCATCCCGAGTGTGTTTTATCCATTACAACATCATCCAAACACCAAATTAGCTAAAACCATCATTCATTAAAACATAGAGAGAATTACATAATAGTCCTAAAAGTTAAAATTCTAGATAAATAGGTCAAAGAAACACAAGAAATCTAAACCAAGAAGTTCTAGCCAAATACTTATTCTATTAGCAAAATTTCCGAAAAGATAATTCCCTCGGTTGGATGCAGCTTGAAAACTTCTTTCTCTGGGCATGGGTCCCTCACACGTCGGCAAGCCACTCCTCTATCTCCCCAGGGAGAAGAAAGGCGGGCTCATTGGCATTGGTTTGAGGGGGTGCAACCTCCACTGGGACTTCTTGTAGATCTTCAAGAGGAGGTTCCGCTGGAATGTTGTCCCATCCGGTAGGATTGTTGACTCCAAGTGCTAGGTTCCAATCCTCTTGAGGGAGGATTGGTTCCATGGGAGGTGTCACAAGAATGTTTAACCTCTGGTGCAAGAGGTTAATTTCTTGAAAACTGTTTTCCAGCCCTACTGTAAGATAATTTATACGGTCTATTAGGACCTCCTCTACCGACGTCATCTCATCAAGAGCCTCACGTATTGCCATTACGTAGCGTACGAGAGTTGCTTCAATTGATGACCTTCTTTCCCTTCGACTGTTTCTGGAGTGCCCAGAAGAGGTTCCACTATTTTGACTAGACATTCTACGAAAACACACCAAAAATAGTTCATTTTAATGGAACAGTAACTCCGGACACGGCCCCGTGCTCAATGAGCACGACCCCGTGTTCACCTTTCTGCAGATTTTTGGAACAAGGAATCTTGGAGTTTCAAATTATCTTTCCAACTTATGAAGCATTTTTTAGCAGAAATAACTTAAAACAATGTTGTACAACTTATTTTTAACAAGATTCCTTGGACAATAATCTAACAAACATCACAATAAAGCTTGGGATTATGGTGATCTCAAGCTTCAATGGAGGTGTTGAGGCAAGAAAGATGAAGAAGAAGGTAATGGATAAAAGAGGAAAGAACAAGATGGTTGTTAGAACCTTCTTTTAGAAAATACCTAGGATGGTAGGTGAGAAGATCCTCTCAAATCTATGTCCCTGGATGATCCAAATGTGCAGGATTCTTGGCTGCATTTATAGAGAACAACAGCACACTGCACACGGCCCTGTGTCGGCTGGACACGGCCCCGTGTGCAGGCAAGATCCTGACACATTTTGTCCGTATTCTGACAAAAAGTCAGAAAGGAATCTTTTGGTGGACACGGGGGCGTGTTGACCTGGGCACGGCCTCGTGTCAAAAGGCTGTTTATGAAGTTTGTCTATTTCTAAGGAACTTATCCAGATCGGGCGGTTCCTTACTGGATGGAACAACCCCAAAGTGCCTAAGATACCTTAATTGCTCTAGATTAAGACGAGAACACAAGAGGTTGTCGGTGAGGGTGATTCCTATGCTAAATGTAGGTGGACAAGTCCAACCCTTTCCCGGGCTCTCGTTAAAGAAGGTGTATGCCGAATCGCTCAAGTCTATGTATGCACCGAACGAAGTCGATGAAGAGTCCTTCACGGCACAATCGGCACAGGGACGACTATCGCTCAAGTCCTCGCTAGAGTTAGAGGTAACATCGGGAAAAACGAAGTTATTTTTATTTGAATGCGATCCCAACAATTCTTCTTGGCTATCGTCTTGAGATAAATTATTGAAATCTATCCTAAGTTCTTTTAACCAATTAAGAATTAGATCTTCCATTTGAAATAGTTCATCAAGAAGCATTTCTCCTAGAAGATTCGGTTGAGAGCATTCGAGGGAGAGATAGGGATTATTTTTACTTTCGCCCCTCTTAAGGCTACAGGAAAACAATGGGTCTATATAGTGGGGCTTATAATTTAGAAAATAACATTCTAGTTCTTTATGAGGGCCACCACATATTTGACACCACGTACCATAAGAGTGCCGAAAGTAAAAAATATCAGTATCTCTCATGTTTGTGTCAGAAATTACCAACCGTCGGGATCTTACGGTTCTGTTTTCAGTAACTGAATCTTGGGCACGAGGCGTGTTGAGTGGGCACGTCCCCATGTTCAGCTTACTATTTGACTTAAAACAGGATTACCAGTTCCAAGGATTGGGCACGGGGCGTGTTCAACGGGCACGGCCCGTGCTGAGTTCTGCAGAAGCTGAAAAACTAAGAAAATCCTAAAAAACAGAAAAATTAGAAAAAACGATTAGGCCGTTGATTCCTAACTTTCTTAAAATCCTTGCGTCCCCGGCAACGGCGCCAAAAACTTGATGTGTGCGAGTGTGTATATAAGTTTAAGTATATTTTAACCCCTTTTTACACGTTAGTCAAGTTTTAAATTTATAAAACACGATATTTTACTAACACCAAACACACATATGGGCAAGTGCACCCATCGTGAGCGTAGTATAGTGTTGGCAAGATACCGAGGTCGTCCAAGGGCACAAGAGCTTTTAGTACCGGTTTATCCTCAACGTCTAATCAAATCAAAAGTTTGAAAAAGGTTTTAACTAAGAAAAATAAAACTAACTAAAATGCTGAAAAATAAAATAAAAGTAAAAACAGATAGACAAGATGAATCACTTGGCTCCGACTCGTGTTTAGTGTAACCTTTGATTATTTCCGCACTTTTGCACTTTTTAAGAGATTATCTTAGTTATTGTATGTAACATCTGTGCTTGTAATCATTATGAACAGTTCTATTATCAATAAAACAATGTTATTTAATCCCAATGTTTGTTTGGTTGTGTTTTACATTTTTCATGTTTTGACTTTTCTTCAATTCCAAACTCTACATCACTTTCTGGAGAGTTATATGCAAACTGGTGCGAAAACGTAACCAGTTTAATGCGACAAATACTCCGGAACATCAACATATACTTAACATACCTTAAATAACCTTTACATAACTTAGAAATAAGTTTTAAAGGCTTTGGTATGGCAAAAACAAGTAAATTCGCTTACAGGGACTAAAGTTGACAAACTGCGAAAGTATGCCAATTTGAACTGTAACAGACATTCCGGAACATGACCATAAGTTAAACATATCATAAATATCCTTTACATAGCTTAGAAATAGGCTTTGAGGGGTTCGGTATGCTAAAATAAACTTTTGGGTCATTCAGGGACTAAAAGTGTCAAAAAGTGCACAAGTTTGCATTTTCGCGCATAACTTACGTTCTGAATACATCCGGACATCTAAAAATTTATGTAAGCACTAAAATATTTTATTTTAGTGTTTGGCTTGAGAAAAATCCATTCGTCACGCAATTTAGATCATTTCTCGCGCTTATGCGCATACCGTCGAAATTAACCGAACTTCGCGATCGTACGGACAAACGAACCGACATCCGGCATATTTTTGAGCATGTTTCATGTTCCCTATACTTTAACATCCTTGTGAAGCTTAAAAATGGGCTTGACGGGTGTTAGAAGTGCCAAAACACGACGATACGCGCACAGGAACCAAAACTGCAAAACTGCAAAACTGCAAAAAAATATACAAAAAAAAAAAATAAAAAAATAAAAAATAAATAAAAAATGCATAAACTCGTTTTTAACACCCCTTACACTCTCCCAAAGGTCAAGTGCCACATGTTAATCACTTGTGGTGGCCAAAATTAGTTACCACAACATTTTGACAAGTGTACGCACTAGATTAAATCACGTTATTCAAGAAACGATCTTAACGGTTACCCGAAATCTATAAATACCCATCACATTTGCACACATTTCTCACAAGAATCTAATCATTTGTGCTCTAAGTTGAAACCTTTGTTTCATACCTGAGCTATTTTGATCTAGATTAGCATTCGGGGACCCTTCGTAAGTATTCTTTCGTTCTTTTCCTTATTTTATTGCTTTTCGAGTCAGAAAGTCAAACTTTGTTTGACTTTCAGCGTTGACCAGTAATGGTCAATGCGAAGTTCGTTTGAACTTCGCAACGTGATTGTAATCACGATGGTTATAGTCCCTTGGGACTATGCCTACTGATTACCACGTTGTCTAGGGTCGTAGGGTAAGCGATCTAATAAATCGCTTATACCTCGAACCCGACCCATTTGGTCGATCATTAGGATCCGACCAAACATATTAGGTGACCATAGTATATAGGGAATAACCCTCCGAGGTTATACCTTATGGTCGCTTCGTTTAAGTAGTTGTATGATAGGTAGTTTATATGCCTTAGGTAAATTACCAAAATACCCCTTTGATGCCAAAATTCATTTTAAGCATACGTAACATAACTTTTGGTATCTAAACTGATTTGGTAACAATATTAGACATGTTAAGGCATATTCTACTTGTCATAGGACTAGTTAGGCGGTCCGAACGCGTTTCACGCGAACGACGCGTTAAAGTAGCATAAGCTTCCTAAACGGGTCGTAATGGGTCGATAAGACTTAGGTTAAGTTTCATTTAGCATGTAGGCTTTGTTAAACCATATCACATGAGTTCCTACACTCATTTGGTTTACAAACCCTAATGCTACCCAGTCTTCCGATATAGGTCCGGTTTATTAACATAGTTACCTATATTAGGTGCCGTTTGATTCCGAGATCTCTAGCATTACTTGGTGGTTATCTTAAGACATCTGAGCAATCTCAAGTGAGTACATATAACCCCTTCTTTTAAATGTTTTCAAGGTGTCTATGTGAGTACATAGACCCCTCTTTTACTGTTTTCCAAACTGTTTTGGGGTGGAACACATGTGCCTACTTGTTACATTCATGCTTTTCCTGTTTTCACATCATATATCGGCTATGTTTGTTAGTACATTATAGTACATGATTTCATTACATTTCATGCTAGGTGTGCCCATTGTGTGCATTACTTAGTACATCGTTTTACATTACATTTTATGCTAGGTGTGCCCATTGTGTGCATTACTTAGTACATCGTTTTACATGACATTTCACGCTATGTATGTTCATTTGATTACATACTTAGTGCATTGTTTTCACATGCTTACATTTTGGTATGACATTTGGTTTGTTTACATGGGACAATACATTCATTAACAATGATCACGCCGTTCGTTAGTAGGTAGTGGTACCATAGGAATTGACAACTCCCGTTCCGGACATCCCAGGGAAAGGGGACAGAAAGGAATGACCAAATTCGATGATATAAGACAGATAGACCTTTAATTTGTTTAAGGGTTTATCACCACAGTCACCAGGCTTGGATGTATGCATTTTCACAATACCACATAAATGTTCATATTCAGTATTAGCATGCATTTTCCACAAGACATAATATTGATTTAAACCATGTTTTACTTCAATACTTTGTTTTCGTGCATATGGTTTAGTTGAGACATTTCACTTTCCATACATGACATTTTGACATAGACATTTTACATAAAGACATTTGACAAAGACATTTGACATGGATATTTGACATAGACATTTTGACATGATTTACCTTTGACACATAAACATGATTGACATTTGTTTTACACTACATGATTTATATCTTGACATAAACACTTTGACATATTATCCAATACATTTGATAATTGGTTTAGACATAGACATCTTACATTGTTTGGTTTGGTTTGATTAAGTGATTAAGTAACGATGCGTGTGTAATATGATACAAGCATGGTGGATACGCCGCTGGTACTTCCTATATATAAGTGTTTGTATGGTATTACATGTCGTAACGTTATTTGAATCATTTCAATATTGAGACATAGAACATTTTATACAAATAGCATACTTTTCACAAGACATTGTTAACAAACATCTTACTTCATACAAACTCATTTTTACATGGTAAACCATTTAACCTTACATTTACTTATACATATCATCTGATCTTATCGTTTTCAAATGATTTACAAGACAAAGCAAATTATAAGGTTCATGACTAAACATTTTTCTTAAACATAAGTCATGAATCCTATTTTCACAAAACCTATGTATCTCACAGGCATTTTTATGCTGACATACCTATTTTCACATGTGTTTTCAGGAGCTTTTCCATAGGATGTTGATCATGATACTAGGGCGGACCTGTGCCTTAGAGACTTTAAAAGAAGATAGACTATGTTTAATTATGTTATAAACTCTGTATTTCTGTTTAAAACAATGAAACTCTTGTGTTGATAAATAAAAATACAACTTTGTATGCCATGGTTATGAAACAATTAATTCTGTTACAACACTCCCCGACGTTTTCCGCCACGTTTTGTATGATACACGTGGTCGGGGTGTGACATTGTAGTAGGCCCCTCTTTTGAAGGTGACGTTACCCTCAACCCAGTAGTTTGAGTCAGCAAGGATACAATCCTAAAGGGTCGGATTATTGAAAGATAATTAATTAAGTTATTAATGCATATTATGGTAGGCCGCTCTTTTGAAGGTGACGTTACCCTCGGCTAAGTAGTCTGAGTCAGCAGGGATACAGTCCTAAGTAGCCGGGTTAAAGTATTAATAGTAGCTTACATATGAGGGGATCAAAGAGTTTGGACCTCCGCCATCCAATACCGGTGGGTATTGAAGGAGGTCCTACTAAATTTGACCCAGGTCCTTGCAGGATCTATACACTGAACAAGACAAGACTCTTACCAAACCGTTCCCTTAACCCCCAACCAGGTAGCCAACATATCTCCATATAGACCATGCAGATATGAATGGTGAAAATCTTTTATTTTATATAGACAGTAAAATAATGCCAAGACACCATGGATAAACGATAAGGAAGAATTACCTTCAACATAAGAAACTAGTTATTAAAGTCATTAATACATAACCAAGTAAAAAGTGCGAAAATATTAAAAATAAAAAGTATTACACTAGACACTTGTCTTCACCAAGTGATGTAAGAGACTTAGGCAAACATGGCCTTTGATTGTCAAGAACTCTTACGATCAATCTTGGATCCCGAGACGACTCACACACTCTATGATGGATGATGGTGGTGGATGATGGTGTTGTGATGGTGGTGGGTGGTGGGTGAAGTGTGAGAGAGGTGGTGTGCCAAGGGATGGTTTGCAAATGAGCCAAGCACCCATATTTATAGCCTGAACATCAGCTTGGGCACGGCCCCGTGTCCATTGGGCACGGCCCCGTGTCCATCCTTCTTCTCTGTCTTCATTAATTGCAGTTTGTCTGCATTAGTTGACCACGCCCCTGGGTCCGCTGGGCACGACCCCGTGTGCAGAAGCGTATCTGTACTATCAAGATTTCCCCAGATTCTGCGAATCTTAGAGTTGACCACGGCCCTGTGTCCGCTGAGCACGACCCCGTGGTGGCTGATAGAAGCTTCTATAGCTTTGTCTTTTCTGCTGACACATGGGCACGCCCCCGTGCGCATTGTGCACGGGGCGTGTTCAGCCTTCTGTTCTCTTGTTTTGCTTGGGAAGATGCTGTCGGGGAGGCTGGGCATGCCACGTTTGTTCCTTTTCTTGTATTTATGTTAGATTTAGCTGTCTTTTTTCTTCTTTTGTTCATTTGAGCTCATTTAATCCTAAAAATACAAAAGGAAGACAAAAACACACTTTTTCCAACATTAGTACTAAAAAAGGGTTAGTTTTATGCCACAATTGATGTAATTTATATGTTGCATTTTGTGCACATCACTCACATTATGGAGGCTACACACGGGATGAGTTGCTCCTGTTATTTCAGCTACAGTTTGAGGTTTTGAGTTATAGAGTTTTGGAGCCTGAGCTGACACCACATCCTCCACCCTGTCTATGCCAGTATACTTTGATCCTCCACATTCATCACTGTCTCCTTTTGCACTCTCACCTGCTGCTATTACACCCTTTTTAGGTTTTGATGCTCGTTTCTCTACTATCAAGCAGCAGATCAGATACTTACTTCACCGTATATACAAGCTCGAGGAGAAACTCGCACATGTTAGCAGTTGCTTTTCTTCCCTCCTCCACCTCAGTCACCAGTAAGGTTGGTTTCTGGTCTTATGCGGACTGCATTACTTTTGGGTAAAGACACTACTAATGAGCCGAGATTGTGGAGACTTTTGAAGACCATTTTTGACCACGTGATTTTGATACACTAATAGACTTATTGGACAAGGGTATAGTAACCCTGTGTCCCTTTGATGTGATACACTTTCCAGACAATGTGATTGTGGTCGGAAAATAATGAAAGCCCAATCGTCAAATTCCCCATTAAACATGTAACAATACTTTGTGGTCAATGACAAATGAAAGCTCAGTTCCCATACCCTCACTAAGCACGTTATTGATCTACATGTGTGTGCTACAATTGTGATGCTACGTGCTTGCTTGTTATGTTCTCATTAAATATGTTCCCATCTACTTGTTTGTGCTATAATTGTGATATTATATGATTGCTTGTTATAACGACTGCGTATATACATATGTAAATACACCTCCTAGGTCTTATTCGATAAGTAGGTGCTTATGTGCCTGTATCCTTAATAAGACCTGACCTAACCGATCTTCTTCTTAGAAGATGTCGCTTCAAAGGGACACCGATACCAACAACCCTCTGCCGACGACAGAGGCGGAATTACAAGAGCGCATCTCACAGGCCATCGCACAGCACGAGGCCCTTCGCTCCGAAACGCAGCGAAGGTACCTCAGGAAATAACCCCCCCAACGGTAATGTTTAGTCACTTAATACACATTACAAAAGGTTTGGACATTTCCAAGGGTGCTTTGCTAATGCCTTATGTAAATTATGTTGCTTATGTTGCAGGCTGCACCTACAAGCAGTTCTTGAGCTGCAAGCCCCGAGATTTTGACGACACTGGGGGTGCCGTAGCCTTCGTGTGTTGGGTTGAGAAGACGGATTATGTTTTACGATTAAGTAAATGCGCCCCCGAGCATCAGGTCACGTACATAGCTGGACTGTTTCTGGATGGGGCTCTGCCATGGTGGAACCTTCAGGTTCAGACGTTGGGCGAGACTACTGCGTATGCTTTGACGTGGGACGAACTGAAAGAGCTGATGCGTAAGAGATATTGCTCGAGGGCAGAAGTCCAGAAGTTGGAGACTGAACTTTGGAACTTGAAAATGGAAGGTCCAAAGATAGCCGAATATGTGCAGAGATTTCATGATTTATCGCAAGTTGTTCCATATCTGGTGGAACCAGATCTTAAGAGGATTGAACGTTTTATCGGGGCATTGGCACCCCAGATTCTAAGCCTGGTGACAACATCTAAACCTCCAACAATCACCGATGCTATCGACTTAAGTGTGGCGCTTACTGAAGAAGCGGTTATGCTAGGAAAAGTTTCCACCTCAGAGGAGAGAAAGGAGATTCCTGTGGAGCCATCTGGAGATAACAAGAGGAAGCTCGCAAATTTCAAGAAGGGTACTCGGGCGAATAACAAGAAGAAGGCCAAAAAGGGAAAAGAGTATATGGGTCTCCTACCTAAGTGCGACAATTGTCTACGTTACCATGTCGGGCGATGTAAATATGGAAAGTGTGATAACTGTGGCAAAAGCGGACATCCCAAGGAGACTTGTAGGCATGGTACTGAACGTGGAAATGAAGGCCAAGATGGTAGCGGGAATCACGAAGGAAACAACGACAACTAGCAAGGCAGATCGAGTGACAAACAAAAACGTGCTCAAGGTTGTTTTAACTGTGGGAATAAAAAGCATTTCAGAAAATATTGCCCTAAAAACACTCAGGCACATGGATGAAAGCTGAACAGCGGAACTAGGGAAGCATGCCAGGATCCAAACGTGGTCATCGGTATGTCCCATATTAGTCAACGTTATGCATCGATGCTACTTGATACCATTACAATTTTAGCTTCGCATCTCTAGAGTTTGAGAGTATACTTGGTTTAGTAGCAAGAAAGTTAGATAACCTGTACTCGATAGAACTAGCTAAAGGGAAGCTTCAACGTGGTAATTGGGATGGATTGGTTGTCGAGCAATCAAGCGGAGATTGTTATCCGCATCCCGATGGCGAACGAAGAAACGATCGTGATTCATGAATCAGGATACGCCCCTACGGATTATCAGTCGTTGAAGACACGGAAGTTTTCGCGCAAAGGATGTGTTGCCTTCTTGGCTCATGTTGTTGACAAAGAAGCCAAAGAACCTAAAGCTTGAAGATATCCCTATGGTAAGGGAATATCCTGAAGTTTTCCCAAAGACTTGCCAGGATTACCTCCTCAACGACAAGTCGAATTTCGCATCGATTTGGTTCCAGGCGCCGTGTCCGTAGCCAAGGCACCCTATCAACTTGCACTTCCTGAGATACAAGATTTGTCAACGCAGCTTCAGAAGTTGCCAGATAGGGGATTTATAAGGCAAGCTTTTCGCCTTAAAGAGTTTCGGTACTGTTCGTCAAAAAGAAGGACGATGGTTTTCAAATGAGCATCAACTACCAGGAGCCGAACAAGCTAACCAACAAGAGTTGGTAACTCTTGCTGAGGATTAATGAATTATTTATTTAACTAACTGTGAGGATCCAACTATTATCCTAAGATTGATCGTTGATCGAGTATCAGTAGCTGTGAATTCAGTATAAAAGCATACCAAGTACAGTGAGTCAGCAATTTGTTGTAAACATGCACAAAAATTGTGTTTCCTACATGATGCACAAAACAGTTTTACACAGAATACGAAACTTTGAGAACCTAGAAAACATGTACGTAGGACCTTTGGGAACTTAGGTCAAAACTCGTTAAAGGTTGTCACTTAGGAACCACATCTGTTAACTCAAGCAAACCCCATTATTCTGACGTATATGCTATTTCAGTTAACCGAACAGGTAAAGCACTCAAATTTCTTATATTGAAATTTCCACTTTGTCTTCTAACAAGTAGAATCTTGCATCTCTACTTCTCCTAATGTAGTTGCATCATAACAGTTTTCTTCATTAAAGTGAACACTCCTTTGTTTCGGTACTTGGTCATTTCTTCATTATAGCGAATACTCATTGTTTCACTTCTTGGAAATTCATATGTTACGCATGCACCGTTTGTTATGCATGTGGTTTCGTTTCGAAAAAGCGCTTCATCAAAGTTCAAATATTATTTTTGCTAAGTCTAAGTATTGAATTGTGATTCACATTATTGTAATTGTTGGCTCATTTGTTATCAAGTTGTTGATGCAGATTTTGTGTCCGATGCTTGTCGAATAGATTAGTTTTATTTTACGCTGAATTTGTAATAGTTAGTGAAACGGTCTATCGAACGTGTATAGACCCGCTCGTTTGAAGTGGTCAAACGAGAGGGTTATTCGGTTGACCGTGTGTGTTTGCAAGACAAGGGGTGTGACTATAAATAGAAAAACCCTTGCCATTTGCAACACTTGGAGATTTTAGGAGGTTTGAGACCTCACCAGGAGAGATCACCACTTGGTCTCTCCCCGGATGTATACTCCTTTGGTATTAGTTCGGTTATCATGTAATCGGGCCGATTTGTAATGTTATACTACCGGGTTAATACAAAGAAGTTGTTTGTTTATCTCTAATCTCTCCCGTCTTGAACCGATCTCACACGAATCACGGTTTCGATCACGAAACTCGGTCCTACAATTGGTATCAGAGCCATGGTGCCCGATTTAGTAAATCTAACCGTTTACTAAGTCACATGTGCTCTAGATCTGTGATTTTAGTGATTTTTGTTCAAGAAGAAAAGTTGGGTGAAAATGAGAAAAACTCAGATCTGGACCCGAATATTCAGATCTGTGCTGAAACGAGTGTTGGGTTTTATGTTTTTCACCTAAATATTCAAGTTATCATCATCAAAAATCATATACAAAATGTTTTTATACAAATCTGGGAAGTAACAGTACACTCTGTTCTTGATGTTCTTGGCAGCTGCTTAAAGAAACTAGGGTTTCTTCATACCCACTCCCGACGAAACTGACCCCATGACGAAACACCACCTCCACTTTCGTCGTCCCCCAAATCAGTTTCGTCTCTCACACTTAAAATCCTGTTTCGTCGATCACACATCACCCATCTGTTTCGTCGCAGCACCTTTAACTTCTGTTTCGTCGATCAACACACTTCAAAACTGTTTCGTCGGCCAACATTAAGAAATCAGTTTCGTCGTCTCTGTTGTTTCGCCAGAGTCCTTTCGTCGGTTGAAGTGTTTCTCTGTTCAGATGTTAACTGGTCTTCGATTCAGATGTTAACGGGACTTCATTCAGATGTTAACTGGTCACCGGTGGGTAGGTGAACGGTGTCGCAGCGGTGGTCTGTGGTTGTTTCCGGCAGCGATTGCAGAACAGAGAGTGCTAATCTGCAGGAGATTGATACGTCGGATGTTGTTATGTATCGAAGAGAGAGAGACTTGAAAGTTGTCGGCTGTTGCTATTGTTTATCGAAGATGGAGATAAAATTAGCTGGTGACTTTGAGCATTTGGGGTTTTGATTGTTTGATGCTTATGTATTGCTGCTTATTGTGTGTATCGAAGAGAGAAACCTAGAAGATGATGTCTGCGATTTGTAATTGTCGGCTGAACTTTTGGGTAGATAGGGTTTCTGTTGGACCCACATTATCTACTTGTTCACAATTGGGCCTGTTTTCTTAGCTGGGTTGTCTAAAATTGAGGAGTATGGGGCTGATTGGTGATTGGGCTACGTGACAATAAGTGGCCCGCCTGATTATCTTCAATGGAATGTGAAATTTGTGTTATGGAGAGCCCACAAACGTTGACATGTTGTTGTTACAACTGGATAATTTTTTTTTTTAAATGAATGATGATGGGCCTTAAATTTAGAATTGGATCTTGGAGTCTAGAGGATTGGTTTGGGTCGGATGTTAAAAGAACGACGACTTGGGCCAATAGTATAATTTTTTTTGTGGGACAAGAATTGGAAGTATTGAATACGTGTTCGGGAGCGTGCGGGATGATGCGGCATGATGAAAACAAGAGATGATGAAAACTTGATTTTTGAAAAATGTGGGGTAGTCTCGGTTACCGATGCAAACGTCAAATTATGGTGACTTGACTACTATGGGCCAAAAACCAATAACGGTATGTTCACTTCCGCACGTCAATGTTTATGATTGTTATCGGTTATTCGTAAATGTTCGAAAGCATTTTGTTTATTGTCATATTCTCGCATTTGAAAACGAACGTATGAACCTGGAATGTCAATACCGGTCCTAACGAGTTCACAAAGTCTTTGGAGGGATACAAGTCGGATCCTACGGGGTACTAGGCGAAATTTCTTTATCAACTAGAATATGCAACGAAGAAATCTTTTTTGTTTATTGTCATATTCTCGCATTTGGTAACGAATGAATGAACCTAGAATGTCAATACCGGTCCTAACGAGTTCACAAAGTCTTTGGAGGGATACAAGTCGGATCCTACGGGGTACTAGGGGACGTTCTTATTCAACTAGAATATGCAAAGAAGAAAGTCGTTTTCGTGATTTTTCGGAACCGAGAACATTCAATGAAGATTGACGACAGTTCCGCTTAGTGGAGGGAATTGGTGAACATTTGACGACAGTTTCTTTGAAGTGGAGAGAATCTGTTAAGGTTTAGAGATTTTACCAAAGAAATGGGGGGATAAAAAATTTTCAAATGTTGAATTTCTTCGGTAAATTTCTAAACGCAATCACAGGTGGTAGAGTTTGTGATTTTCTGGTGATACAAACGGTTCGGCGTGGAATGTTTTGCACATACACATATTTGAGGATTTTAATTAATTCTCCAGCCAGCGTGAAGGGTTTTGCACGGAAAAATACAGGTTTCTAAAGTCTACAGTAGTTACAAAAGCGCTGTTCACTGAAGACCTGCAGGATTCGGTTTTGGGTTTGATGTTTCTTTGGGATTTTACAGGGATCTGGGGGTAACTCAATTCGTTGAGTTTGCAAACGATGTACTTGGTCTAGCTGACTTCCTGAGTACTGATGCTGAAGATCCGTAGTGCATTACGTGGTCAACTTCACAAAGGCGAGACAATGAGATCTGGATGTAGTTCAACTAAGCATGCTGGTTGAGCTTGCAAGGGATACACTTGGTCTAGCTGACTTTCCTGAGTGTTGATGCTGAAGATTAAAGTGCATTACTTGGTCGATTCCACAAAGATGGTTTACAGAAGACAGTTCACCAGAAATCTCTATCAATGTAGTATGCTTGTATGAAATAGAGTTCTTATGACAAGATCAAGACTTGATGCAGTTCTTAAAGATTGGAACCCTTATCAAATGCCGGTTGGAGTATTGGAAGATCAGCGGAAGATCGGTCAATTGAGGAAATTGCACAACACCCAACACGGATACGCGTACTTTAAGGGGGAAATATTTTACAAGGAGCGTCAAGATACTACTTACCTGGATCATCGGTCAAGGGGGAATTTGTTAACACAGAGAAGATGAATACTTGACTGAAGATCGATTGCAGTTGCATTTTCAGCATTCGACAGCAACGGACAAGGGGGAATTTGTTGATGCAGATTTTGTGTCCGATGCTTGTCGAATAGATTAGTTTTATTTTACGCTGAATTTGTAATAGTTAGTGAAACGGTCTATCGAACGTGTATAGACCCGCTCGTTTGAAGTGGTCAAACGAGAGGGTTATTCGGTTGACCGTGTGTGTTTGCAAGACAAGGGGTGTGACTATAAATAGAAAAACCCTTGCCATTTGCAACACTTGGAGATTTTAGGAGGTTTGAGACCTCACCGGGAGAGATCACCACTTGGTCTCTCCCCGGATGTATACTCCTTTGGTATTAGTTCGGTTATCATGTAATCGGGCCGATTTGTAATGTTATACTACCGGGTTAATACAAAGAAGTTGTTTGTTTATCTCTAATCTCTCCCGTCTTGAACCGATCTCACACGAATCACGGTTTCGATCACGAAACTCGGTCCTACACAAGTCAACACACTTTCTTGATACTTCTTTTCTTTTTAAGTTACATTCATGGTTTACCTTTGTAACCATGCCAAATTTCCGCTGCCGATATATACGTTTATTGTTGGATTACGCTGAAACCAAGTTCAATTGCTTGAACTTGTCCATTTCGTATATTCAATTCAAGACACCATATGATGTAATGAGAGCATCATATTCAAATTCATTTTTGCAAGCATTTCATTTGTTCCGAGTCGCAGTAGACTTGTTTGGTCTACGGCTCCATTAAATCGTTGGTTACGACACCCTGTAGTGATGTTCTCACTAAATTGAAGCTTGTGCTAAACTTGGTTACGCATTTCATACACGGATTTAATTGTTTATTTACTGACTAGCTCTAAATCCGTTCTGTTTTATCATGATTAAATTAATCTTAACACAATCGTGTGTTAAGACAATGGTACCTAAATTCATTTTATATTCCAGTGTACCTCCTAACGGTTCTTTCATTATCAAATGAATACTTTGCAGTATTCATTATTTTTCATCATTCGATCGGAGATAGTAGTTCTTTGGTGTTCTATATTCAATTGAAAAATCATACGATGACATTTGAATCAAATTCTCAGGTTCGCTTCATTACACTTTCATTTGATTTCAAACATGGTGAACTTGTTCGGTCACCGCTATTATTGAATTATGTCAATTGCGACACCTTGTGGTGTCATTACAAACTTGTAGCTTGTGCTAGTCATGGTCAACTGTTTCATACGAAACTACACCTACTTTTGTTTGACTTGTCATTTAAACATCCCTAATGCAACTACGAATTAAGACAATGACACACCAGATTCGATTGTATTTCATTTCGGTGTATTTTCGCAATCCAAGAAAGTCAACACACTAATCTTAACCATTTATTTATTCGAAAGTTGACAGATCATTTTCATGTTACTATTATATTCGAGTTGTTGATTCTGAGTTCATATAGCGGATGCTATTGTTTCTGAAAACTCATTAGCATATTGTGATAGATTGTTTGAAATTCTATTGGTCGAAACTTCTTTGTTGCTCCCCTGTTAACTAAGTTACACTAGATTATACATCTATACGTTTCGAGTCCTTTGACATCAAATTCTGAAAACACATACCTTTTAACTGCTGGGTTCTGATTGTTGTAATATGTCATTGGATGCACCTGTTTCGAATAAGTTTTGATTTGGTTTCGTGGTTATTCACTTTGTGTTATAACGTAACCCTAAGGAGCAAATGTAGTTAAATTTCGAGGACAAAATTTTCTTAACAGGGGGAGAATGTGACAACTGTCAAATTTGCATGCATCCGTACAATTATTAAATAATGATTAGTGCTTAATGACTGTGCTGAATTACAATTAAATGCTTGAATTGCTTTTTGATCATTATCATTATTCTTACATGTGCATCATATATTGCAAATGACATAACATTACTACATGCAAACTTTATTGATTCAAATGATGCACGAAACAAAGCTAGCACAGTTATCAGACAAAATCGGAGAAATGCTGACGAAGTTCAGAACATAGACAGACATAGTATTGAGATACAGAATGGGCCAGAAACCAAGTCTTACACTAGTATAGTGTGTAGGAAAGTAAGGATCACAAAACTGCCTTCCTAGAGATAGTTTAAGTGCCGGAAAGTGCCTAAAACTCACATAAACTGTAGAATTCTGCAGAAAATCAGCACAATTCAGCTATAGCCAGCTATTTAACACAATAATATCATGCAAAATTTATGTTTTGTTGTCCAAAACAACTTACAAAGTGTCGGGAATTAAAACTGCCACAAAAGGTGCTTCATACATAGTGAAACTACGTAATTCAGCACTTTAACGAACCATAACGAACCGAACAACCGGGACATCAAAATTTTACTAGAAGTAATGTTTTTATGATATTAAGCTAGTATTGGTGTAACACCCCGAAATCTATAAAATCTAAAATCAGGATAACAAAGTGTTAAATAAGCAAGAATAAGCTAACTAGGAATTCATAACTCAGTTAGTTGCTAGTCTTGAGAGGACAAATAACAAGGTTAAAATATCTAAGTTAATAAGTAAAATAAAACTTAGGGGCTTAAGTTGTCAATTATGAAACTTCAAAGATTAAAATAGCTAATTAACACCAAACACACACTTAGTGTGTGTGTCTGGTCGATCTCAAACACAGGGGGCGAACCAGACTTCTCCATCAAAACCCTAACTTGCATAAAACTCACGAATTGAAGCCTCTAATCTACTCTAAATCAAGTTTCAAACACGAATTAGTGATCACCTCATTGCAGGGATCAAAAAGTATGCAAAATTTTGGTATTTTGATTCAAGTTCAGTTTTAGGTCAATTGAGAAAATCAAAAATTGAGCTTGAATATATGTTGTATAGTTGAAATTACAAGTAACATGAAGTCTAGGGATAATACCCTACATGGATTCTTGTTAAAATTTGGTATGATAATTGTGGAGATTATAATCACCATTGTAGGTGATTATTGGGTTTATAGAGACTAGATAAACACTAGGATTGTGATTAATATTCTAGTGAAAACTGAATGCATGTGTTAAATTAAGTATTTTTGATGTTGAAATTTTGTGCAATTTACCTAATTGAAGTGAATGTAGATGAAAATAACGTTAAGAACCTAGCAATGATTATGTAAAAATCTGACCCGCTAGGTGCTTGTTAAAACGCCTAAGTGAGGAATAAAATGTTAAAGATCGGACAAAAACGCAGATTTGAATATCATAATGAATTGTCCGTTATTGATTATAAAAGAGTTCTAAATTGGTTGTGAATGGAACTCTTTAGGTAAAGAATCCGGGTCGTCAAGTGGACAAGCCGGTGGTGATACATGCTTGAAGGGTGCGCTTTAAAGGTACGCGACTTATGGTTTCGTTACATTATGTTTAATTGTTAGTTTTACCTTGTTATATTGAAATTTGGTAAACAAGGAAACCCGTTAAGTCACGGAAGTGACGAAGTGCCATAGACAAATAAAACGGGTTAAATCATGTGCTAGAAATAGAATTTGGAATGTTTTGAAATGGTGGTCTCCATTCGGCATCCAAACGGGTCAAAACAAGTTGAAATTTATGCTTGTCAAATAGTGTTAAAAAGCATGTTTAAATCCTTGAAACAGGCATGACGATTATTGCGTAAGCAACCCTCGGGAGGGAAGCGAAACCTCATAGTCGGAAAAACCCGGGATTGGGTAAATTGGTAGTAGATATGTGATGATATTAAAACAAGTTGTTGAACTTGTAGACAAACGGGTCGAATAAACAAGGAGCCAAATTATAGGTCAATAGTTCTAAAACTGAAATTTTATATGAATGGTGTGGATAAACACGTTCGTAATTAAATTACGGTCGCGTAGGAAAAAGAATCGGCTAAAACGGACGCCCGAATCAAAAGTTATGTCGATTTAACGTTTGTATTTAATAAAAATGGTGCTGGGCTGATTTGCAGCTCCAGCTAACAAAAATTCTGTCAAAAATACATGGTGGCGCTCCGCCACGGCGAAAGACATTCACCGTCGCGCGACGCGATGGCGGTGGCGGGCCGCGACGACCAACCCCCATATCCGTCCCGCGGCGCGACCGCCCCGAATCCGTGGAATTTTTCTTGTTTCTCAATGTTTAACCACATAACTTGTTTTTACTTGATTTTTAAGTGTCAAAACTAATTATTTTCATGGTTTTGACCATAGGTGATGATGGACCTAATCCGGATAGCGATCAAGCAACTCTCAAGAACCGAACGCACCAAACAAAGCTTCCGCATTTTATCTATTTTGTTTTAGTAATATGTAAACACTTGAAATTATGTTTGAAAGTTTTATCTAGTAGGATGATAACTTAAATGTTATGATCAAGTATGATCTTAAAACTAAGATTGTTATTTTTGTAAACTCGAAATTTTTGTACTAAATGCATGTTATGTATTATTAATTCGGTTATTTTAAGAAGAGTCTTACAAGTTGGTAATCATCCCTAGCCTTGATCATCCCTAGCCTTGAGCTAGTGTTAAGAACCATGATCTTTCCATTTTACTTCTATTTTAAGTGGTTAAAAGATGATACAAGATGATTATCATGAAGAACACTAAGAAATAAGAAGATCAAACATGATGCGGTGCCAAGAGTCACCAAGCAAATGAGAGAAGTGATTGCCGAGGAGGTTGGAAAGGCAATCGAAAATAGTTTGTCTGGTTTTATCGATAAGATTCAAAACACGGTTCTGTCGGTAGTGGACGAGAGAATCAAGAAATTGGAAGATAGTTCCAATCTAGCAAAGGAAAAGTCTGGAGGACGAAAGCCTTGTTCATACAAAGAATTCATGGCGTGCAAATCGCCAGTTTATAATGGGGAGGTTGACCCAATAGTATGCCAGCGATGGCTAAGCGATATCGATGGGGTATTTGAGAGGACCCATTGTGATGTAGATGACTACGTATAGCCTATGGTACGGGTCAATTAAGGGATCAAGCGAAAGACAGGTGGGAGAACAAAAAGAAAGAAATTGGGAGTGAAGCGGCTAAGGCCATGGCATGGGATGAATTTAAGACGCCGTTTCTTAAACATCACAGTCCCAAGGCGGTCATTAATCGAATCAAAGAAGAGTTTATGCAACTTAGGCACAAGGGTGAGTCCATAGACAAGATCACGGGAATGTTTATGGATAAGATGAAGTTTTGTGACGAACTGGTGACAAATGAAGAACAGAAGATATATTATTACTACAATATGTTGAGCGCCGAGTATAGGGAGTTTATGACTCCTTCAAAATACGAGACCCTTACCGAGATCATAAATGTTGCTCGGGAACGGGAGATTGAATTGAAAAAGCAGGTTGAACGGGGTGAACGGAGGGCACATGATGTTAATCCAAGCCCTGCTAAGAAAGCGCGAACGAACGAAAGGGGGAAGAAATCAGATGCAAAAGGCGGAACCAACTGGGGTGTCCCAGTTGGCCAGCCTCACCCCTACTCTTCATAGAGACCCGGGTTCGAGTCCAGGCACGGGGACATTCGGCCACCTTCTTCCCAGAAGGAAACGGACTCAGCTCGTGTTACACCCTAATTTGTAAATGACTAAAGTCGCAGCGGAAATACGTACCATAAATATTTCTTTCGTTACAAACACCTTGACGCACTTAAATTCATTTTCATGGTTAATTCTTTTTCAATAAATACATTTATTATACTCATTTACAATAAGAAAACATAACCTAGCTTCACTCAGTTACGTACTCAACACTCCCGTACAATCTATCTTGTGACTCGATCTTTGATCAATCCACTTTAATATAATAATCTGGCTCGAACAACCTGCACTCACCAAATACATACAAGTCATTAATATGTTATCAATATAAACGATACTTATCCTTAGACTATTTCCGTTCCATTATTCTTTTACATTAATCGTTCTCTCAGGGTACCTCACCTCTGGTGAGTCTTCGATACTGTACCTGCATTACACCTAAAACTCCCGGTACACGAATAACAACGTAAAAACTTAATCATACTGAATGATTTACATACATATCTAAACTTCATACCTATTATCCACATAGGTACATATGTACACACATGCATACCAATCTACATGCATACCTACATATGAATACATCTACATCATTACATACGTATCTACATATACACATACCTACATCACTACGTACACTCATGACATTATACATATATACATACATACATTCCTACTTGCTACATACCAAACTCATACACACCTACTCACATACAAACCTTCATATATCCGCGTATACTTACTCACATACTTATAAACATATCCAAGTAGGTGCATACATGCTTTCATACATTTCTACATACGTGTATAGAGATATACAAACATACATACCTATCTACATGTGTGCTTACCTAATGCTCATAAAACGTAAGTTAAATTAGTCCCACGCAGCTTAAAACACGTTTAAACGAGCTTTCCGGACCCAACACGTGAAAAAAACAATTTTCGGAGAAACATACCTCGTCGCGTCGCGCGACCCCCCGTCGCGTGGCACAACGCCCCTGTTTGACCAGAAAGGTTGCAGCTGGTTACTGCGTATTCCCAGCACGTTCCGATTTTACAGAAACGAGCATAACTTTCTCGTTTTTGATCCGTTTTACCCGATCCTTTTTCCTACGTGATCGTAATTTAATTCTCCATCACATGGAGTGAAAATCCAATATTTGGACTACCGAAATTTATGACTGCTAAGCCTTCGGCTCATTACCGTTTTACTAATTTTTAACCCGTTCATGCATTTATCAACATAACTTGTTTGTTTGACCATAACTTCTTATGGACCTAATAATATCCATGACGTCCATCATAAAGGATTGAATTCTCGGGTGTCTCGCATCCTCTTGACCCATTTTCGCTCAAAAGCTTACTTTGACGCGTTAAGGGTATTTACACATTTTAAGGTCTATGACTTACAAAAAACCATACTTCTCACTATCATACTTGTCTAAAACATTACACTCATCGAATAACTTGTTTCCTAAACCACTTTTAAGATCGTTTGCCCAATATACCCCCCCAAGGGCGTTTTGGTCAACTTTGATCCCATCATTTACGACGAAAGACTTCAGCACATATTTAACTTCCAACATCATGTTTAATCTAATTAAAACACTATATTACTTAAACAAACTAAGAAGTGATTACGGAAATCACTTACCTTATGCGTCCATGTTCGTATCCGTTTCCTTGCCTCTTTTTTTTTACCCGTTAGCCTCTCATGCTCGAGTTCGTCTCGACATGGTCCCTACACTTCCATGTCATCGAAACCACATTCTTGTGAGCATACCCATTTGTACATTTTAACAATCATATCAATCGCATAATCCACACTTAACTTTCCTTAGTCATTTCTAACAAGCATACTACATATTATCAACTTCATATCCTTTCCAACTCATGTAATTCATCATGTAATCACAAATAACGCATATTAACATAACATGTACCAAACGACTTCCTATAATCCTACCTTTACGACAACTAGTCAAATCATGTTTCTTATACTTAGTTGACTTTCAAGAGTCAACTATCAACCATATTCAACTATCGACTTATCATCATATACTCGTAACATCATAATCGACTATACGGACGACACTATATACATTTTATCATGCGCTTGATGTGCGTACCACCTTTTAAGCATAACGTACAACTAATTACTACATAAATCTTCTAAACTCATACATAACCCATCAAAACCTACTACTAATCATCATGTATCATTCCAAATGAACATCAAACATATCATCATCATATTTCTCCTAATTCATCTAACAAGAATTCATCATACCCACATAATACATCAATCTTTCAACAAGACTCGGACATGGGTGGTGATTCTAGTCATCATCTTCACCCTAACTAACGGGTTTCACCTCTAATCATCAAATTAACACAAACCATACGTAACCCATGTTCTATACGATGATTCTAACCCTTGTACATGATCAATTTCATATTAACTCACGGATTTGAACATAACCCACTTCACACATGATCACAAATCTTAGATTTAAGACATACCTTATGATCCCCTCGTGAAGGTGATTATTAATCCGTGTTCCTTCTTAAATTTGAGCTTCGATTCACCCTTCAATTTGGTGATTTAAGTGAGTTAGGGTTTGGAGCTCTTGAGAGCTCCTGAAGCTTCACGAACACACACGTATGTGTGTTTGTGTGTGTGTGTTGATCTTTTAATTAGTAAGAAACTTTCATTTGTTCCACTTTAGCCCCTCGGGTTTGCCTTTAAAACATAACTGACACTACCTTCATCATTTAATACTTTTGACCATACCCTTAACTAGGTTAAATAGCCTAGTTATTTATTTTATGATGTGTCATATAGGAACACACGACAAATATTAACATTCGGATTTTGGGGCGTTACAAGTCTACCACCCTTAAATGAGGTTTCGTCCCCAAAACCTTTCTTACCTCTATTTAACACTAATTAATTCTTCTCTACGTCCATCAACACTACCGCTAGCCCATCACAACGACTATCTTCTTTCTTAAAGAACCCATTCCGAAGATCTTATTAGTGTCGCTTTCACTATTAACGCTAATTCCTAACAGCCTTCATAGCTAATGGTTCATTCATCATTCTAATACTTGTATATCATATGCATTATATACCTTTTTACTTACTTGAAACCATTCCAACATCCCATTACTAACATTCCCATTTGTTTATTTCAACGTTCATAATGTTTTCATCGACTATACGATCTTGCATCGAAATTTTGTATATACTCAGATATGTTTAACTTTAACTAATACATCATAGTAATGGGTAACTATACATTCTCGATTCATAAACTATTAAAACAATTGACTTTTTCCAAACAAGTCCATACTTTCCTGATCATACTTTCATATATCATTTTCATTTTCATTTCCTTGACCTGTCAATAACGGGTCAATACACATACTCTTCCAACCTTTAATATGATCCGTTCTTAACGGATCTAATATCTCCATCTCATCTCTTAAAAATTACATTCTCTACATACTCTGTATAACATTTAACTTTTGTTTTGTTACCACCACAAGACTACTATTTCATAGTCACACCTACGTGCTTAACTCTAACGTTAACCTTATTCTACGTTTTCTACAATTACTTGTTACTTGCATACCTTTACGTTACCTTTAAATCATTTTGTTCATTCCACATTACTATTGCTTTCACTTCATGCATTCCTTAATTAACGTATATAAGTGTGTCATACTTGTTCATATCTATCCAATCATGAGTTAAACATTTTACTAACCTCTTTTTCATTTCTCAAACCAATGACCCGCAACCCAGATCGACCATCTTCTCCTCGAGTTCTAGCCGTACAGGCCAGGTTTCATTCATCCGTGTAATGAGCTTCCGCTCGTGCACATCCTTTCACCAATACGATTGGTTTCATCACATAATAGTTCTAACATTATCATCAACAACATCGACGGTTAGCATATGTCATTCAAACATTCATTACACTAGGTGATTACCCACCGATACTCTTCTACAATTTCCTACGTACCTACTATAACCTACCACACATTCTATTTCTTACATGCAATCCTTTCATTCTATTAATCATTTCGCCAACTGAAGTACACGCTTGTACTTCCTTCTATTTATGCTTACTTGCAAAGACCTTATTACATTGTTTTAATATTTCTTACCAAACTTACCATTCCCGCCCCTACTTAAGTTATTGTTCGGGTCACAGCCCGTCATCATTCTGACTTCTAAGAGTCAATTACTAACACATCTAACATGTAACTTATACAGAACTTCATCTATTATACTATCACCTTTTACTTTATACTTATTTCTATGACCTGTTTGACTCAATCATGGTCAAACTGTTGACATCTTCTTATACGGATTAATTTCATCTTTTTATATTTTTAAACCTGTCTCACGGATTCAGACGCATCATTCATGCTTTTTCATTCATTGAATCCGCCTTACGGATTCAAACATTACATTCATGCATTTCATTACTTCTGCGGTTTGAATCCTTCTCGTGGATTCAAACATATCATCCATGCCTTTCATCCTTGAATCCGTCTCACGGATTCAAACATATCATCCATGCCTTTCATCCTTGAATCCGTCTCACGGATTCAAACATATCATCCATGCCTTTCATCCTTGAATCCGTCTCACAGATTCAAACATTGCATTCATACCTTTCATTCCCTGAATCCGTCTCACGGATTCAAACATATTATTCCTATCTTGTTGATCCGCACTTAATCACGGATTCAACATTCTTCATTCTTATCAGGCATGTTTTTCATTCTTACATAGTACTCTCAATTTCCCGAGAGTTTTACTTCCCATTTCACCCACACGCCCGCCAGCTACCCAACTCTACCGGACATACCTGTAACAATTATCATGATCTCACGAACGTCATACGTTTCTCGTGTACTGGCCAGGTACACAATCCACATAGTAGTTTCATGCCTTCATGTAATTGTCACCTTATGTCCGTAGACTTAGGTTTCGGCGCGTGTATCACTTTCAGTACTTCATTACTATACTATCATTATCCTTCATTTAAAATTTTCCTTCCCTTAATGAGTTTTACTATTACATATACCCACATATCGAATTTACGTACCTGGATTCAAATTTGGCTTATTACCTCTTTGCCTGCCTTAGTATTCATCCTAGACTGCATTCACAGATCATCCTCTTCAAACACTTAAGCTTACCTTGCACATACAAAACCGTCAGTTTCTTTATACGTATACATAAGTACATACTTACATTAGCTTTTACCTTTGGATCTTGATCGAGTCTTAGATTGTACGGGTTTCTTATCTCAAGAGCACACAAGTTTGAGTTCAAGTACTTACCTTCTCGTACTCGATTCCCTCAAACCAGGGCTCTGATACCAACTTGTTACACCCTAATTCGTAAATGACTAAAGTCGCAGCGGAAATACGTACCATAAATATTTCTTTCGTTACAAACACCTTGACGCACTTAAACTCATTTTCATGGTTAATTCTTTTTCAATAAATACATTTATTATACTCATTTACAATAAGAAAACATAACCTAGCTTCACTCAGTTACGTACTCAACACTCTCGTACAATCTATCTTGTGACTCGATCTTTGATCAATCCACTTTAATATAATAATCTGGCTCGAACAACCTGCACTCACCAAATACATACAAGTCATTAATATGTTATCAATATAAACGATACTTATCCTTAGACTATTTCCGTTCCATTATTCTTTTACATTAATCGTTCTCTCTGGGTACCTCACCTCTGGTGAGTCTTTGATACTGTACCTGCATTACACCTAAAACTCCCGGTACACGAATAACAACGTAAAAACTTAATCATACTGAATGATTTACATACATATCTAAACTTCATACCTATTATCCACATAGGTACATATCTACACACATGCATACCAATCTACATGCATACCTACATATGAATACATCTACATCATTACATACGTATCTACATATACACATACCTACATCACTACGTACACTCATGACATTATACATATACACATACATACATTCCTACTTGCAACATACCAAACTCATACACACCTACTCACATACAAACCTTCATATATCCGCGTATACTTACTCACATACTTATAAACATATCCACGTAGGTGCATACATGCTTTCATACATTTCTACATACGTGTATAGAGATATACAAACATACATACATACCTATCTACATGTGTGCTTACCTAATGCTCATAAAACGTAAGTTAAATTAGTCCCACGCAGCTTAAAACACGTTTAAACGAGCTTTCCGGAACCAACACGTGAAAAAAACAATTTTCGGAGAAACATACCCCGTCGTGTCGCGCGACCCCCCGTCGCGTGGCGCGACGCCCCTGTTTGACCAGAAAAGTTGCTGCTGGTTGCTGCATATTCCCAGCACGTTCGGATTTTACGGAAACGAGCATAACTTTCTCGTTTTTGATCCGTTTTACCCGATTCTTTTTCCTACGTGATCGTAATTTAATTCTCCATCACATGGAGTGTAAATCCAATATTTGGACTACTGAAATTTATGACTGCTAAGCCTACGGCTCATTACCGTTTTACTAATTTTTAACCCGTTCATGCATTTATCAACATAACTTGTTTGTTTGACCATAACTTCTTATGGACCTAATAATATCCATGACGTCTATCATAAAGGATTGAATTCTCGGGTGTCTCGCATCCTCTTGACCCATTTTCGCTCAAAAGCTTACTTTGACCCGTTAAGGGTATTTACACATTTTAAGGTCTATGACTTACAAAAAACCATACTTCTCACTATCATACTTGTCTAAAACATTACACTCAACGGATAACTTGTTTCCTAAACCACTTTTAAGATCGTTTGCCCAACATACCCCCCCCCCAAGGGCGTTTTGGTCAACTTTGATCCCATCATTTACGACGAAAGACTTCAGCACATATTTAACTTCCAACATCATGTTTAATTTAATTAAAACACTATATTACTTAAACAAACTAAGAAGTGATTACGGAAATCACTTACCTTATGCGTCCATGTTCGTATCCATTTCCTTGCCTCTTTTTTTTTTGACCCGTTACCCTCTCATGCTCGAGTCCGTCTCGACATGGTCCCTACACTTCCATGTCATCGAAACCACATTCTTGTTAGCATACCCATTTGTACATGTTAACAATCATATCAATCGCATAATCCACACTTAACTTCCCTTAGTCATTTCTAACAAGCATACTACATATTATCAACTTCATATCCTTTCCAACTCATGTAATTCATCATGTAATCACAAATAACGCATATTAACATAACATGTACCAAACGACTTCCTATAATCCTACCTTTACGACAACTAGTCAAATCATGTTTCTTATACTTAGTTGACTTTCAAGAGTCAACTATCAACCATATTCAACTATCGACTTATCATCATATACTCGTAACATCATAATCGACTATACGGACGACACTATATACATTTTATCATACGCTTGATGTGCGTACCACCTTTTAAGCATAACATACAACTAATTACTACATAAATATTCTAAACTCATACATAACCCATCAAAACCTATTACTAATCATCATGTATCATTCCAAATGAACATCAAACATATCATCATCATATTTCTCCTAATTCATCTAACAAGAATTCATCATACCCACATAATACATCAATCTTTCAACAAGACTCGGACATGGGTGGTGATTCTAGTCATCATCTTCACCCTAACTAACGGGTTTCACCTCTAATCATCAAATTAACACAAACCATACGTAACCCATGTTCTATACGATGATTCTAACCCTTGTACATGATCAATTTCATATTAACTCACGGATTTGAACATAACCCACTTCACACATGATCACAAATCTTAGATTTAAGACATACCTTATGATCCCCTCGTGAAGGTGATCATTAATCCGTGTTCCTTCTTAAATTTGAGCTTCGATTCACCCTTCAATTTGGTGATTTAAGTGAGTTAGGGTTTGGAGCTCTTGAGAGCTCCTGAAGCTTCACGAACACACACGTATGTGTGTTTGTGTGTGTGTGTTGATCTTTTAATTAGTAAGAAACTTTCATTTGTTCCACTTTAGCCCCTCGGGTTTGCCTTTAAAACATAACTGACACTACCTTCATCATTTAATACTTTGACCATACCCATAACTAGGTTAAATAGCCTAGTTATTTATTTTATGATGTGTCATATAGGAACACACGACAAATATTAACATTCGGATTTTGGGGCGTTACAGCTCGGGATGGGGTATTCACACCCTGGCACCATGAGGCTAGGTTGCTGGTGGAGTGTTATCACTCCAGCGGTTTGGAGGACCGTGGAATATCCCCCCCCCCAGATGCAAAAGGCGGGTCTCCAAATTGCAAAATCAGTGGAAAGGGTCATAAAGGCGAGTGCCGCTTCAAGGATAAACCTTGCCCCATATGTCGGAAAACGGGACATATGGCTTCATCATGCCCGGAAAAAGTGACAGTTTGCTACAATTGCTATCGACCGGGTCACAAGAAGTTGGAATGCCCGGAGCTAGTGGGAAAGAAAGATGGGCAAGACACGAAAGGTGAAGCCCCGAAGGCAAAGGCTAGATCTTTCCACTTGAGTGCCGCAGAAGCAAAAGTTGAACCCGAAGTGGTTTCAGGTATATTTGTTGTAAACTCGATTCCTGCACGTGTATTATTCGATACGGGTGCGAATAAATCCTTTATTTCATATGGGTTTATTCGACATCCTTCATTTGTTCTAACAAAATTACCTATGCCTTTAGAAGTAGAGATAGGTAATAACAAGAGTTTTATCGTTTGTGATATATGTGAAAATTGCAAATTAAGCATTGACGACGAAGAATACACAATAGACTTGATCCCGATGTCGATGGGAGAATTTCATGTGATCATGGGTATGGATTGGTTGTCCCGATACCACGCAAAGGTGGCTTGTTTATGAAAGGAGATAAAACTGACATCTCCTTGCGGAAAGCACGTTACCATATACGGTGAAAAAGGGGGTAACCCGGTAGTATGCACAATGCTAGAAGCTCACAGACTTATGAAACATGGGTGCAAGGCCTATATGGCATACGCAAGTGAGTCGGAGAAAGAATCCCTAAAAATCGGAGACGTGCCGGTGGTACATGATTATGAAGATATGTTCCCGGAAGATTACCGGGAATACCACCAGAAAGAGAGGTAGAGTTCGGAATCAAATTGATTCCGGGCGCAAAACCTGTGGCCAAGGCGCCGTATCGGCTTGCACCGTCGGAGCTACAAGAAGAGTCTTACAATTCGGTTATTTTAAGAAGAGTCTTACAATTGGTGGTAGAACACCTTAAAAATTATAAAAACACCTAAACACACTTAAACATACTTAAACCTTCTAGTTTTCAATTTAAACCCCAAACTTCCAAAAATTTACATTATACCCCCCCCCCCCCCTCACCAAATCCGGCCCCAATAAGGGCCCCACTTCAAGATTTTATCTATATATTATATTAGATCTTGTTACTACTTTTTAAAACATATTATACAATGGAGAAATGTTATGAATGGGTTATAAGTATAACCATAAGCACATGAACATCATATCTCTCACACACTTTTTTTCTTCTCCCTTGCCTACCTTCGGCCGAGATCAAGCACAAACACCACCACCATCATCAATCATTCTTCTTACATTTCACACATATAGAAAGATATTAGAAGATGCACAGAGAAGCTAGGAGCTTTCGGAAGTTCAAGGACCTCTCTTATTTGCTTTTATCCACTTGTTTTCTCCTCTTGATCATCCCTAGCCTTGAGCTAGTGGTAAGAACCATGATCTTTCCATTTTACTTCTATTTTAAGTGGTTAAAAGATGATACAAGATGATTATCATGAAGAACACTAAGAAACAAGAAGATGAAACATGATGCGGTGCCAAGAGTCACCGAGCAAATGAGAGAAGTGATTGCCGAGGAGGTTGGAAAGGCAATCGAAAATTGTTTGTCTGGTTTTATCGATAAGATTCAAAACACGGTTCTGTCGGTGGTGGACGAGAGAATCAAGAAATTGGAAGATAGTGCCAATCTAGCAAAGGAAAAGTCTAGAGGACGAAAGCCTTGTTCATACAAAGAATTCATGGCGTGCAAACCGCCAGTTTATAATGGGGAGGTTGACCCAATAGTATGCCAGCGATGGCTAAGCGATATCGAGGGGGTATTTGAGAGGACCATTGTGATGTAGATGACTACGTATAGCCTATGGTACGGGTCAATTAAGGGATCAAGCGAAGGACTGGTGGGATAACAAAAAGAAAGAAATTGGGAGTGAAGTGGCTATGGCCATGACATGGGATGAATTTAAGACGCCGTTTCTTAAACATCACAGCCCAAGGCGGTCATTAATTGAATCAAAGAAGAGTTCATGCAACTTAGGCACAAGGGTGAGTCCATGGACAAGATCACGGGAATGTTTATGGATAAGATGAAGTTTTGTGACGAATTGGTGACAAATGAAGAACAGAAGATATATTATTACTACAATATGTTGAGCGCCGAGTATAGGGAGTTTATGACTCCTTCAAAATACGAGACCCTTACCGAGATCATAAATGTTGCTCGGGAACGGGAGATTGAATTGAAAAAGCAGGTTGAACGGGGCGAACAGAGGGTACATGATGTTAATCCAAGCCCTGCTAAGAAAGCGCGAACGAACGAAACGGGGAAGAAATCAAATGCAAAAGGCGGGTCGCCAAAATGCAAAAGGCGGGTCGCCAAATTGCAAATCAGTGGAAAGGGTCATAAAGGCGAGTGTCGCTTCAAGGATAAACCTTGCCCCATATGTCGGAAAACGGGACATATGGCTTCATCATGCCCGGAAAAAGTGACGGTTTGCTACAATTGCTATCGACCGGGTCACAAGAAGTCGGAATGCCCGGAGCTTGTGGGAAAGAAAGATGGGCAAGACACGAAAGGTGAAGCCCCGAAGGCAAAGGCTAGATCTTTCCACTTGAGTGCCGCAGAAGCAAAAGTTGAACCCGAAGTGGTTTCAGGTATATTTGCTGTAAACTCGATTCCTGCGCATGTATTATTCAATACGGGTGCAAATAAATCCTTAATTTCATATGGGTTTATTCGACATCCTTCATTTATTCTAACAAAATTACCTATGCCTTTAGAAGTAGAGATAGGTAATAACAAGAGTTTTGTCGTTTGTGATATATGTGAAAATTGCAAATTGAGCATTGACGACGAAGAATACACAATAGACTTGATCCCGATGTCAATGGGAGAATTTCATGTGATCATGGGTATGGATTGGTTGTCCCGATACCATGAAAAGGTGGCTTGTTTCCGAAAGGAAATAAAACTGACATCTCCTAGCGGAAAGCACGTTACCATATACGGTGAAAAAGGGGGTAGCCCGGTAGTATGCACAATGCTAGAAGATCACAGACTTATGAAACATGGGTGCAAGGATTATATGGCATACACAAGTGAGTCGGAGAAAGAATCCCTAAAAATCGGAGACGTGCCAGTGGTACGTGATTATGAAGATGTGTTCCCGGAAGATTTATCGGGAATACCACCAGAAAGAGAGGTAGAGTTCGGAATCGAATTGATTCCAGGCGCAAAACCTGTGGCCAAGGTGCCGTATCGGCTTGCGCCATCAGAGCTACAAGAATTGATGTCTCAGATTCAAGAACTACTCGACAAAGGGTTTATCCGACCGAGTGTATCCTTGTGGGGCGCACCAATACTATTCGTGAAAAAGAAAGATGGTAGTATGCACATGTGTATCGACTACCGAGAGTTAAACAAACTCATGGTGAAAAATCGATACCCACTTCCAAGAATTGATGACTTGTTTGACCAGCTACAAGGAGCAAGTTGGTTCTCAAAGATTGATCTCAGATCGGGTTATCACCAGTTGAAAGTCAAGGAGGAAGACATACCGAAGATGGCTTTTCATACGCGGTACGGGCATTATGAGTTTCTCGTAATGCCCTTTGCGTTGACTAATGCACCCGCGGCTTTCATGGACCTCATGAACCAGGTTTGCCAACCTATGCTGGATAAGTCGGTAATCGTATTTATCGATGACATTTTAGTGTATTCGAAGAATGAAGCTGAGCATGTTTACCATTTGCAAGAAGTGTTAGAGACACTCAGACGAGAAAAGTTGTATGCAAAATTCTCAAAGTGTGCCTTCTGGTTACGAGAAGTGCAATTTCTCGGGCATATCATTAGTGCTGACGGGGTACTAGTGGATCTGTCAAAAGTAGAAGCCGTGTCAAAATGGAGCACTCCAAGGAATCCCTCATAAATCTGAAGCTTTCTAGGGCTCGCGGGATATTATCGGAGATTCATACAAGATTTCTCCAAAATTGCCTTACCGTTGACCAAACTGACTCGCAAGGAGGAAAGATTTGTATGGGGCGTTGAACAAGAGAAAGCCTTCCAAACACTCAAAGAAAAGTTAACTCACGCTCCAGTATTAACATTACCGGAAGGGGTTAAAGACATGGTGGTTTATTCTGATGCGTCGCATTCGGGGCTCGGATGTGTCTTAATGCAACGAGGCAAGGTCATAGCCTATTCCTCGAGGCAACTTACGATCCATGAAAAGAAATACCCGACTCATGACTTGGAGCTGGCAGCAGTTGTATTTGCCTTAAAAATATGGAGACATTACTTGTATGGGGTAAAATGTACCATCTTTACGGACCATAAAAGTTTAAAATATTTCTTCGATCAGAAAGAATTAAACATGAGGCAGAGACGATGGTTGGAAACGGTCAAGGATTTCGATTGTGAAATACACTATCACCCCGGGAAAGCCAATGTAGTGGCAGATGCGTTGAGCCGAAAGGCAGATTTTGCCCCGATACGAGTACAATCAATGCAGCTTTTTGTGACCTCGGGCCTACTAGAACGAATCCGAGAAGCACAAGTTGAAGCCGTGAAGGTGGAAAACTGGAAAAAGGAAAGAATTGTCGGCCAATTTAAGGATATTGAAGAAGGCAATCACGGTTTGAAAACACGTTTCAATAGAATTTGGGTTCCTAACACATGTGGAGTTAAAAAGCTTCTACTCGATGAAGCTCACAAATCTCGTTATTCCATCCATCCGGGAGCGACCAAGATGTATAACGACTTGAAACAAAACTATTGGTGGCCTAGAATGAAAAGAAATGTAGTGAAATACGTGGAGAAATGCTTAACATGTCTACAAGTCAAGGCGGAGCACCAAAAACCATACGGTAAACTCCAACCGTTGGAAATTCTGGTTTGGAAATGGGAACACATTACAATGGACCTATTAACCAAACTACCAAAGACGAACCGCGGTTTTGATGCTATATGGGTAGTTGTTGACAGACTAACCAAGAGTGCTCATTTTATCCCGGTACGTGAAACATATACGTCCGAAAAGATGTCTGAAGTTTACACTAATGAGATAGTGGCACGCCACGGAGTACCGGTATCCATCGTGTCCGATAGGGATACCCGGTTCACTTCAAATTTTTGGCGAGATTTCCAAGAGCAAATGGGAACCAAATTGTTCATCAGCACCGCGTACCATCCTCAGACGGATGGACAGAGTGAAAGAACAATACAAACGTTGGAAGACATGCTACGGGCATGTATTATTGACTTCGGAGGTAATTGGGATGTTTATCTACCATTGGTCAAATTTTCATATAATAACAGCTACCATGCTAGTATCAGGATGGCACCGTACGAAATGCTTTACGGTAGGAAGTTGTGACAACCGGTGATTTACGGCTCTTAATGACGTGATTAACAGGTGATTAATGCAATAATAAATAGTGTTTACATCACAAATTAACTTAATTAGGCCTTTGGAGTGCCTAGGAACGTTTATCCGACTTTACAGTACGCGTATGAAGATTCGCATGGAAACTGCGGAACATCAAATGACAACGAACTGATACCGTACAAAATACTGACAACGCCGACAAGTATGAATGTTACACGAAAATTTTATGCTTATGAAATTAATTTTGTGAATTTATTGGGCTTCCGTGCGACACAAATGCAAACGTGGACTAAAAACGCGATGGTAGGAAAGGCATCGGCGACGAAACGGAAGCGACGGAGACGCCTGTCACCTTCGAAACTTGCATTTTACGTTATATTTAGCTCCGTAATAAAATTTTATTAACTATAGTCGAAACCGGATCGAAAAACGGATTAAAGACGGCAACGATATAATTTTTTCTCGATTATTACCGTAATCGACGAACGAACGCGTCACACGACAAACGTCACTATTATACGTCTTTTTAATTTTAAAAATTTTATTCTTTCGACACTTATGGAATTTGGGTTGCGATATCGGGTCTCGTAGAAATTACGGGTCACTTAAACTCGGGGATTGGGTTTGTGGGCCTTCGGCCCAAGCCCAAAGCCCACTAACTAAAACTCTAAGTGTGTGTGTATATATATATATATATCTTAGTGTACCCTATCCCTCATTTGGGAAAATCTCAGACAAACATACATACACACAACCAAACTGCATATTTTGGTTTGCTTGAAGATCTATACAAGATCTACAAAATCTCTACAAGATCTACAAAATTTCTACAAGATCTACAAGATCTCTACAAGATCTACAAAATCTCTACAAGATCTACAAAATCTTTACAAGATCTACAAAATCTACAAAATTTCTACAAGATCTACAAGATCTCTACAAGATCTACAAAATCTTTACAAGATCTACAAAATCTCTACAAAAGATTTTTTGTCTCAAAAGTTGAGCACACAAGATCTCTACAAGATATCAACATCACTATAAAAGATCCATACCCCCTCCCTTATTCTTCAATGGTGTAGACAAACACACACCTTATATCTTTTGCATACACACACATGAAGATACTCTACCTCTCCTCTCTCGTTCCCTCCCTCCTCTCAAAACACAGAACTCATCTACACATAAAAACTACAGCCACACCCCATGTCTCCCACCCTGTTCTGATGACTTGCCGCCAGAGCCGACAATCCGGTCGGCGGTGGTTGCTTCCCAATAGACGATCCCCCTTTTTGTATGACAAGTCGACCACCGTGGTGGTGCCGACGATAAGATCCGATGAAGACCGAGAGAGAGAATAGAAACGAGAAGATGAGAGAGAGAGAGCGACGGAAATAGGGAGCGGCGCCGCCGCTCACGGCGGCGGCAGTGGAGGTAACAACGGTGGCTTTGAGTTTCTTAGACGAAGTTTAATCGGTAAAACCTTTCTCTATTTTCTTTCAATTTTTTTCTTTCTCCGAAGGACTGATGAAGTTGATTGGTGTTGATGTTATGTTGTTGATGATGATTCGGCGGTGGTGGTGGTGGTCGACGACTGCTCGGCGCGGTCGGAGCGACGTCGACGCCGAAGACACCAGGTGGTGGTGATGATTATGGCAGTTTGGATTTTGTTCAGATTTGATGCAAGTTCGGGTGCACATTGGGTCAGTTGGATCTCGGTCAGGCACGGGTAGTTCGGTTCAGTCAAGTCGGGTCACGGTTCACTAGGTCAGATTTGGCATCGGTCTCAAGGCGTGGTACGAGTCAACTCAGCTGCGTTTCGGGTCAAACCCGGTTGACTCGGTCAACACCCGAGTCAACTCGGGTCAACACAAGTCAACAGAAGTCAAGGATGGTCAACTCAGACACGTTAAATTTATAACGACGTGAAATTTAGTTAGCTCGATATAGATTTTTAGATTCTTAGTTAAACTCACAACCGAGCTCGACCCGATTAAATAACGCTTATATATTAGCGACCTTATTTTCATTTTGGCGAATTTGACAAGATTATTACATATTGTTTGGGTTAGTGGTTAAATTTTGAAAAATATATCGACACATAGATGTCGAGATCGTCCAAAAACAGAGGAAACTCTGTCCGTTTTCCGTTAAAAACCCGGATTACAAAACATATTTAAATCTTAAAGACGACACTTATCGAGATACAAGTTTTTTTATAAAATAAATATAGAAGTATATTTATATGGCGATGTTTTACGAGTTATAAAATGAAACTATAACAATTTGACACACACACGAGATATTAATCAACAAAACTTGAAAATTTATATGTATTTTCAAAACGCACTGAAACTCGAATGCTTTCACGACATAAGTATCATTAGTTATATTTATTTATTTCAAACGACGTACTTCGTATGCTTTTATAAAAATAAATATAATGTTTTATATGTATTTCAAACGACAAAATTCGTAAGTTATATTTCAAATATCAAGCGACTCGTATTCATTTATAAAAATAAATATCATTATATATTTATTTTTAAACACAAACAACTCGATGATACTTTTGTAAAATAAATATATCTTTTATATTTATTTCAAATGCCTAAACGGCACACTATAAATCATGTATATATCGCGTACGAATTTGTTACTTGTTATTTTCATGTAAATGTTTGTTACATACACAACGACTACTCAAGACGACTAACGAGATTCTACCGATATATTTACATATTTTTTTATAAATATTTATACATTTTAAATCTCACGAGAACTAAGTGTTTTTCAAAGACTAAGTGATCTATTACCGACACTAGATGAAACTTAACAAGTATAACTTCTTCGTTTCATTTAAATTAACAACTTACCGTTGAATCGTTCGGTTAACGATTCGGTAGAGCTCGATGACACGTAGTTTAGTTACCGCGTTTATTTAGAAACTTATAAGATATTCCGTGTTAGGAATATTGTAGAATGCACACTAGCAAGTCAAGTCTTGGAAACGACATCACGAAGTCGTAATTAGCTAGCTTTGCACAAGGCAATTCAGGTGAGTTCATAACCCCACCTTTTTATGGTTTTACATTTTTATAAATGTTTTCGGGGTGGAATGACATGCCCCTTTTTTGCAGAAACACACAAAGTTTTCGATGAACAAAGACTGCATATTTTAGACAAAGCACGTTTTGCAAGAACATACAAAGTTTTGAACAAATGAAAACTCATATTTCTAAATCATGTTACGTATGGATTTCGAGGAACTCAAATGGTTTACGAATGAATCATACTAAATATACCGGTTTTACAAAACAAATGCGTATTATCGAAATGTGAATGATTTTCATGACTAGGGATGGGATCGTCTAGTTATAATAATGGGACTGGGTTGGTATGCGTTCGAGGAACGGGACACCCAGTGAGTACATGTTACTAAATGTTTACAGACAATTACAAATGGTATGGTTAGCTAAGGAAGGGTACACTTAGATCATGTGAGTGGTGGGTACAACACTTAAGACCATTAATCCTCATTGTAGGACCGAGGGACACGAGTGATAGATCTATTTGGGTGTAGCGAGCCCACACCTATGCGGACCAGGGTGGCCCATGTGATGACTATGTCTTTTTCCCGGAGACAAATTTGCTAGGTTTGAGTTTTCCTGCATCACTTCACACATATCAATGGCCTTGTAAACCATTGGTGATCTCTTTTTCCTTGTTGCTTTCATACCGGGGTTTTACAAATTACATACCATGTTTTATACAAATTCAAAGCATAGGATTATGCGGGCATGAAGTCAAAGTCAGGGTGGGCATTGACGGTTACACAAACTTTACAAATATAAATGTTTACAAATACATGGTTTTACGAACATAATGCGTTACAAATACAAAGTTTCCATATAAATTGACAAGAAAATGATTTCTAAATTCGTTTTCTCAATAATATTTCACAAAGCGGTTATTCGAAAGGTTTATCTCAAATCTTTTACAAACTATGAACTCGCTCAACTTTATGTTGATTTTTCGCATGTTTCTTTCTCAGGTGACTTTCTCAAAATTATGGAACGGTTGGAATAGGAGAACCATTGGAGATTCGAGTACTTAGCAGGCGTTCAATTTCTAGAAGTCTTAGCTTATTTGCTTCCGCTGTGCAATGAAGATACCAGTCCAGTCACGCCAGCTCTGATAATTTCGGGGTGTGACAGATTGGTATCAGAGCTATAGGTTACAGCGAATTAGGTTTTCGTAGAGATACCTAGGCTCTAACCTCACTTTCCTCTAGGGACTTAGACTATTTATGACTCTGAATACGTACAGAATGCCTAGGACTCGAATATGGTCTCCAACCGTTGCCGAAAAACAATGTGTCAAAATTTTGTTTTCAAACATGCGCTAATGTGGTGTTTTATACACGGTACACGACACAATTGCATACAATAAATAAAAATCTGAGAGAGTTTAGAAAACATGCATTTAGAACCTTTGGAAACTTATATCAAAGTTTAATAAAGGCTATCGCGTAGGAAACACGACTATTAACTTGGGCAAACGCCAATATTATGATGTCTACGTGGAACGAAACGCAAGTGCACAGGTATACGTGAAACTTAAGCTATACATCAATGGAGGTTGAAGTACGACACATACGACTGTCGAGGTGAAGCCCTTGAAAAGACACGATGGTGCAATTCAACGACGACACTAGATTCCCGTCAGCAGGAAAACTAACGAGCAGGAAACGGCAACTTGCCACGCGATCCTACAACGACACGAATCACTCCAAGGAGAAGACGTGTGTCCCCGCATCCCCCTATTTCAGTTAACGATGAACACGTTATGTTCGACATTCCATGGTAATGTCACCTAACAACCGGTCATCACACGCAACCCCAGGTAAAGTCCCTAAATTTCTTTTATTGAAATTCCGACTTTTTCATTTAGTGAGTAGATTTTCACATCTCTACTCCTCTTAATGGTCATTGTATCACGATCATTTCTTTCATTATAGTGAATACTCATTTGCTTCATTTCTTGAAAACTCATATGTTACGCATGCATCGTTTGTGACGCATGTGGTTTCGTTTTGAATAAGCGCTTCATCAAAGTTCAAATATTATTTCGCTAAATCTAATTATTGATTTGTGATTCGAATGACCCGCATCATTGTAATTGTTGGCTCCTTTGTTATCCAGTCAACACAATTTTCTTGAAATTTCTTTTCTTTTCAAGTTACATACATGGTTATTTCGTCGTGACCATGCCGAAAGTTTCCTTGTCATTACATGTATTTAATGTTGGCTTGCGCCGAAACCAAGTTCAATTGTTTGAACTTGTTCATTACACATATTCAATTCAAGACACCATATGATGTGTTGGAAACATCATATTTAGATTCGTTTTAACAAGCGTTTCATTTGTTCTGAGATGTAGTAGACTTGTTTGCTCTACGACCCCATTAAGTCGTTTGTTGATTTCGACACCTTGTGGTGGTGTTTTCACTTTTGTGCTAAACTCGTTTACATATTTCATGCACAGATTTAATTATTTATTTATTGATTTAGATTAAATCCGCTTTGATTTATCACATTACAACAGTCTTAACACAATCGTGTGATAAGACGATGGTACACAAATTCATTTCTATATTTCGATGTACCTCCTAACGGTCCTTTCAACATCGATCGGATGTTTTGCGATATTGATTGCTTCTTCGTCTTCGATCGAAAACACTATTTCTTTGATGTTCCGTTTTCAATTGAAAATCCTATGATGTCATTTGAAAAAAAACTTTCAGATTCACTTTATGGCGCTTTCATTTGATTTCAAACACGGTGAAGTTGTTTAATCACCGCTATTATTGAATTATTTAAATCACTACGACACCTTGTGGTGTCGGTATAACCTTGTAGCTTGGGCTAATCATAATCGAGCATTTCATGAAAAACACAGGTGATACTTGTTCGATCACCCTTATTATTGAAATGTTTCATTCATTATGACACCTGTGGCGTCGGTATAACTTGCAGCTTGTGCTGATCATGATCGAGCGCCTCATGCAAACTGTTGCACTTGAGCTTGTTGATTCTAAGTTCATCCAGTGGATGTTATTGCTTCTAAAACTCATTTACATGTTGTAAAGGTTCATATGGAATTCGATTGGTCGAAGTTCCTGTTCATTGTTGGATCCCTGTTAACTTAGTCACACTAGTGACTGTATCTATGCGTTTTGCTTCCTTTGACATCAATTTCTGAAACACATTTCTTTTAAACCGTTGGGTTCTTATTGATAAGGATTGTCCTTGAATTCACATGATTTAAATAAGTCTTGATTTGATTTTGTGGTCATCCACTTTGATACTATTCATATTTACCTACACATAACGTAACTCTAAGGAGTTAACGTAGTCTAAATTTCGAGGATGAAATTTCATTAACAGGGGGAGAATGTGACAACCGGTGATTTACGGCTCTTAATTACGTGATTAACAGGTGATTAATGCAATAATAAATAGTGTTTACAACACAAATTAACTTAATTAGGCCTTTGGAGTGCCTAGGAACGTTTATCCAACTTTACAATACGCGTACGAAGATTCGCGGGGAATATGCGAAACATCAAGCGACAACGAACTGATACCGTACAAAACACTGACAACGCCGACAAGTATGAATGTTACACGAAAATTTTATGCTTATGAAATTAATTTTGTGAATTTATTGGGCTTCCGTGCGACACAAATGAAAACGTGGACTAAAAACGCGAAGGTAGGAAACGCATCGGTAACGAAACGGAAGAGACGGAGACGCCTGTCACCTTCGAAACTTACATTTCACGCTAAATTTAGCTCCGTAATAAAATTTTAGTAACTACAGTCAAAACCGGATCGACAAACGGATTAAAGATGGCAACGATATAATTTTTTTGCGATTATTACCGTAATCGACGAACGAACGCGTCACACGACAAACGTCACTATTATACGTCTTTTTAATTTTCAAAATTTTAGAGTAAATTACAAGTTTTGTCCTTTATGTTTACATCAAATTACAGGCGCTGTCCTTTTGGCTAAAAGTTTACAGGCGGTGTCCTTAAACTTTCAAAATCTTGCACGATTTGTCCTTTAGCCCGAACCTGGTTAGAAATCTCAGTTAAAAACTGTCATGTGCATTGCATATGAGGGTAAAATGGTAATTTCCCTCACCCTTACACTTTTGACTTTCCCTTCTTCAATGTTACAACCAGGGTAATGCAAGAAATCTAAAATCCAGAAATCTCGGATTCAGTCAGCTGTAGTGACACCAACCCACCATAGACAGCACCAAATTCACCCAACATCCAACACCGTCGGATCACTAATCTCATTCACCTCCTTAATCTGGTCCGCCGACACCAACCCACCATACACAACATCCGCAATGTTGGATAGGTGCTTTCTCGCTTAATTTTCTTATTCTAAAATTATTGATGCGCTAAGCTCACAGTTGGTGAGGTAGTGACGGAGAAAAGCAAGGAAGAACCGTCTGGTTGAATCAGACGAGTGATTGACTGAACGGTGATTAGGTAAGGTTTTGAAACACTGTGCTATATGTTTCCACTTTTAATTGATTTGTAATGGGTGGTTACAGATTTGGAAATACCATTAACGCAAGAACAGGTTATGGGGATTTTGAGGAAGAGTTGAGAGGGTAAGATGTGGGAAACAACGTCGGGTTGGGAAATGTCGATTGAGTGGCAGATAAGAGGTTGATTGGGTCGATTTGGAAGAGGGATGCGAGTTTGGAGACTTTGAGATCGGTGTAGAGGGTGTAGCCTAAAAGGGATGTGCAGGAGTCGGTGGTTGAGCAGGATTTAATTGTTGATTTGGGGGTTACGGTGGTGAGGTTGAAGAGGAGGAGGAGGAGGATGGTGGCGATGCGGAGGATGGTGGTGGTAGTGGGTTTTCCGATCGGCATTTTGGGGCGGCTTCCTAAGTTGAGGGGTATTGTTGGAGCAGGGTTCATTGAAGAAGAAGGCAAAGTGTAAGGGTGAGGGAAATTACCATTTTACCCTCATGTGCAATGCACATGACAGTTTTTAACTGAGATTTTTAACCAGGTTTGGCTTAAAGGACAAAACGTGCAAGATTTTGAAAGGTTAAGGATACCGCCTGTAAACTTTTGGAATAAAGGACAGCGCATGCAATTTAATGTAAACATAAAGGACAAAACTTGTAATTTACTCAAAATTTTATTCTTTCGACACTTGTGGAGTTTGGGTTGCGATATCGGGTCTCGTAGAAATTACGGGTCACTTAAACTCGGGGATTGGGTTTGTGGTCCTTGGGCCCAAGCCCAAAGCCCACTAACTAAAACTCTAAGTATATATATATATATAGGGGGCCGCTAGAATGAGAACCACCTCGAGTTATGAGAACCGCGAGAACCACACCGTACGGGGCGAGGTGTGTCACACCCCGACCACGTAGAACAACAAAACGTGGCGGAAAACGTCGGGGAGTGTTGTAACAGAATTAAATGTTTCAAATCCATGGCAATTGAAGTTTTGTTTTATTAATCAAACATGAGAGTTTACATTGTTTTAAAGAAGAAACAAAGAGTACATAACATAAATTAACTAGTTCTTGTCTCGTTTTAAGTCACTAAGGCACAGGTCCGCCTAAGTATGTCTTGATAGTCCTATGCATCATCTCCTGAAAACACATGTGAAAATAGGTACGTCAGCATAAAAATTCCTGTGAGATACATAGGTTTATGAAAATAGGATTCATGACTTATTGTTTAAGAAAATGTTTAGTCATGAACCTTGTAATTTGATTTGTCTTGTAAATCATTTGAAAAACGATAAGATCAGATGATATGTATAAATAAGAGAATAATGTATGGTTAAATGAATAACCATGTAAAATGAGTTTGTATAAGATAAGTTGTTTGTAAAAGAATGTCTTGTGAAAAGTATGTTATTTGTATAAAATGTTATATATCTTAAATTGAAATGATTCAAATAACGCTACGATATGTAATACCATACAAACACTTATATATAGGAAGTACCAGCGGCGTATCCACCATTCTTGTATCATATTACACACACACCGTTACTCAAATTACTTACCCAAACAAACCACCAATGTAAGATGTCTATGTTTAAACAAATTGCCAAACGTATTGAATAATATGTCAAAAATGTTTATGTCAATATATAAATCATGTAATGTGTAACCAATGTCAATAATTTTTATGTGTCAAATGTAAATCATGTGATGTGTAACCAATGTCAATAATGTTCATGTGTCAAATGTAAATCATGTAATGTGTAACCAAAATGATCTGTATGGCTAGTGAAATGTATCAACTAAACCATATGCACAAAAACAAAGTGTTGAAGTAAAACATGGTTTAAATCAAAACTATGTTTTGTGGAAATGCATGCTATACTGATACGAACATCTATGCGGTATTGTGAAAATGCATACATCCAAGCCTTGAGACTGTGGCGATAAACCCTTAAACAACTTAAAGGTTTATCTAAATTATGTATATCGAATTCGGTCATTCCTTCCAATCCAAACAAACCCAGGATTTCAGGAATGGGAGTTGTCAATTCCTATGGTACCACTACCTACTAACGAACGGCGTAGCTAATGTTAATGAATGTATTGTTCCATTGTAAACAACCCAAATGTCATAACAAAAATGTAAGCATGTGATGAAAACACTGTACTAAGTATGTAACCAACGGACATACATAGCATAAAATGTAAATGTAAAACAATGAAATCATGTACTATAAATGTACTAATGAGGATAGCAAGTATATAATGTGAAAGCAGGAAAGCATGAAAGTAACAAGTAGGCACATGTGTTCCACCCCAAAACGTTTGGAAACAGTAAAATAGGGGTCTATGTACTCACTTGAGATTGCTCAGTAGTCCTTGAGTAACAACCAAACAATGCTAGAGATCACGGAATCAAACGGCACCTAATATAGGTAACTACGTTAATAAACCGGACCTAGATCGGAAGATCGGGTAGCATTAGGGTTTATAAACCAAATGAGTGTAGGAACTCATGTAACATGGTTTAACAAAGCCTACATACTAAATGAAACCTAACATAAATGTTTACGACCCATTACGACCCGTTTAGGTAGCTTATGCTACTTTAACGCGTCGTTCGCGTGAAACGCGTTCGGACCGCCTAACTAGTCCTATGACAAGTGTTATATGCCTAAACATGTTACATAATCAGTTATGTGACAAAAGTTTAGGTTACATATGCATAATTACCAATTATACATGAAAAGGGTATTCTGGTAATTTACCTAAGGCATATAAACTACCTATCATACAACTACTCAAACGATGTGACTAGAAGGTATAACCTCGGAAGGTTATTCCCTATATACTATGGTCACCTAAGGTATTTGGTCGGATCCTAATGATCGACCAAATGGGTCGGGTTCGAAGGCATAAGCGATTTATTAGATCGCTTACCCTACGACCCTAGACAACGTGGTAATCAGTAGGCATAGTCCCAAAGGACTATAACCAACGTGATTACACTCACGTTGCGAAGTTCAAACGAACTTCGCATTGACCATAAACTGGTCAACGCAGAAAGTCAAACAAAGTTTGACTTTCAGACTCGAAAAGACTCGAAAAGCAATAAAAGAACGAAAGAATACTTACGAAGGGTCCCCGAATGCTAACCTCGATCCAAGTAGCTCAGGTATGAAACAATGGTTTCAACTTAGAGCTTCTCAAATCAAGATTCTAGTGGGTTTTGAAGCAAATGGGGGTGGGGTATTTATAGGATTCGTAGAGCCGTTAAGATCGTTCCTCGTTAACCGTGATTTGATCTTGGCCATACACCTCAAGATAGTGGTTTTACAAAACCATTTAAGCCCACGGTATTGCCAAAACCATGTGCGAAAGTGAAAATGGACCAAATACAATGTTTCTGTCCAGGTTAGGCAGTCGCGTAGTGCCAATGCCAAGACATAAGGTGCTCGCGCTACGCCACTGCCCACCAGTATCAGCAAAGTTTCAAAAATGGCAGAAATGGTCCCTGCAGCCCGTTTAAGCTATTTTCGATGCGTTTGAACCCCGTTAACCTCATTTCAAGGCTCTAAAATGAAGTTAAAGTCTAGGGAACTCAAAACATGCTCAAAAATATCTAGGATGTCGGTTCGTTTGGCCGTACGATCGCGATGTTCGTTTAATTACGACGGAATGCGCATAAGCACGAAAAACGATCCAAATGACGCGACGAATGGATTTTTCTTATAACAAACACTAAAATAAAATGTTTTAGTGCTTACATAAACTTTTGGATGTCCGGATGTATTCAGGAAGTAAGTTATGCGCGAAAATGCAAACTTGTGCACTTTTTGACGCTTTTAGTCCCTGAATGACCCAAAAGTTTATTTTAGCACACCGAACCCCTCAAAGCCTATTTCTAAGCTAAATAAAGGATATTTATGGTATGTTTAACTTATGGCCATGTTCCGAAATGTTCGTTCCAGTTCAAATTGGCATACTTTCGCAGTTTGTCAATTTTAGTCCCTGTAAGCGAATTAACTTGTTTTTGCCAAACCAAAGCCTTCAAAACTTATTTCTAAGTTATGTAAAGGTTATTTAAGGTATGTTAAGCCTATGTCACTATTCCGGAGTGTTTTTTGCATTAGACTGGTTATATTTACGCATCGGTGCACGTATAACCTTCCAGAAAGCGATTTAGAGTTTGGAATTGAACAAAAATTGATATGTGCAAATGATACACATATTTTTACAAATCCCAAGTATGAAATATAATATTTCATTGGTTCGGTATTTGTTTGATGGCCGTGGAGGCACAGGTGTTACAGTCTCCCCTACTTTAGGAAATTTCGTCCCGAAATTTTATCTAGAGGAAACTTGTGTGAGTTTGAAAACATGAAGTTGAAAAGATCGAACAACATTGGTTAGGGTTCTGAACTTCTAGTAACTTTAATAACATCATGCTTGCAATGTAAGAGGGATACTTATATACAAGTATATGAAGCGTCATTGGTGCGTCCACCTACCTCCATTACATCGTTCTCATTTCGTTATTGTTGTCACTATCGGTTCTTACACATAATAAATCTTACAAGGTGGACCAAATTTTTTTTCAAAAACGTAGATGCATGTATTATAAACACATTCGTAAAAAAAATTAAAAAAAAATGCCGTGTGTGTAGTTTTTTACACCACAAGTTTGTGGTTTACGAGTTCCGTAAATTTACGGAACTCGTAAACCACAAACTTGTGGTGTAAAAAACTACACACACGGCATTTTTTAAAAAAAAAATTTTACGAATGTATTTATAATACATGCATCTACGTTTTTGAAAAAAATATTTGGTCCACCTCGCCCCGGATCAAGTAGTTCTCGCGGTTCTCATAACTCGAGGTGGTTCTCATTCTAGCGGTCCCCTATATATATATATATATATATATATATATATATATATATATATATATATATATATATATATATATATATATCTTAGTGTACCCTATCCCCCATTTGGGAAAATCTCAGACAAACATACATACACACAACCAAACTGCATATTTTGGTTTGCTTGAAGATCTCTACAAGATCTACAAGATCTCTACAAGATCTACAAAATCTCTACAAAAGATTTTTTGTCTCAAAAGTTGAGCACACAAGATCTCTACAAGATCTCAACATCACTATAAAAGATCCACACCCCCTCCCTTATTCTTCAATGGTGCACACAAGATCTCTACAAGATCTCACCATGAGAGAGAGAGCGACGGAGATAGGGAGCGGCGGCAGTGGAGGTAACAACGGTGGCTTTGAGTTTCTTCGACGAAGTTTAATCGGTAAAACCATCAAATAAGTACCCCACACATCCTTTGGTAAAGCATTCGCCAACTTGTCAACCCATGTCTCATCCATTTTGTTAATGTTCAAACACCTCATCTCTAAATGCAACTCAACATACCTATCGATCAATTCTTTTGTAGACTCTCCCTTGATACCTGTAAAACTATCAAACTTGTTCAATGCAATATAAATCTCAGAACCCATGTTTTAGTATTGAAAGATTTATCAAGACAGATTTTCAAATGATACGAAAATTCACACAATCTAACAAACTACACCTCGTATGAACTGATTACACAAATCTTAAACAATCTGAATCAACCCTAAGTCACTAAAACCACAATATCAGATCTAAACAACTTGAATTAATGAACCTCCACAATAGTGATATTAATGAGTTAATGTTTGGATCACTGATTGGGCCTTCAATTAATTGTGAATAAAGTGATTGGGCCGAAAACCTTCAACAAAAATTTACTTTATATTGGGACTTAAATTCCACTAAGTCGACAACACAAGTCCACTGCTGATTGGACCGCTTTATATGATCACATCACATGCAAACAATATCGATGAATTTTAATAAATTTGTCTTTTCGAAGACCTCGATCACATGCAATCTTTATCACTTCATAGGCCCACAACTTTAATTTTTTTTTACCTAATTCTGATTGGGCCGTTAAACTAGTGGATCTGATACAAAATCTTTTGATTGGGCCGATTAATTTTTTGAATTCAATTGAATATATGATCAATATCACAGTCAATCCTTGAACGAAGCACTCACATGACCAACTGACACACTATATTCAAACATATCACATGCAGACTTCAATTTACGAGACCTGGAATCACATGCACTTTTCTCGTGAATATTGATTTATTCAATTAATGTTCACCTACACACTGACACGGAACACATGATTTCTTTTCCCAATTTACTGACAACCTTGTTTAATGTTTCACACGAATTGATGCACTTTTCAAATGTGATCACACTCTCAAACGGAATAGGTGTAATCTCAAACGGACTCTCCAAACAAGATTCCTTCAAACGAGAAGTTCAAACGGATCCCTCTTTTCAAACGATAAAAGAGATTACGTTTGAGACTTTTGTAATTTTTCAAACGAGATGGTGTTGTTCAAACGGAAATATCATATTTTCAAACGGATGTGTCAGTTTTCAAACGGAAACCCAGGCCAATTTCAAACGAAATGTCAGTTTTCAAACGGAAAACCAGGCTTCGTTCAAATGGAATCCAGTTTTCAGTTCATTTTTACCACTTTTACGTCGAGTTTAGATCTGATATTCTCAAGGGTTTGTTAAAACTCAGTTTTACACACACTGTTCAAAATTCAGTCCATTTTGTCCGACCAAAAGTCCATAAATCAAATTTTGTGTAGAAAAACCAACTGATTCAGGTGTATTTACTCATAACTGGCTCTGATACCAATTGTAGGATCGATTTGACCGATCAAATGAGTCAATTTGAGTTAATACACACTATTTGAGTGGCGGAAACATTCAAACAGAATAGAATCAGATAGAATGGAGTAGAAAACAGAAGTAGATTACTTTAACACTTGTTTCTCATTCATTAATCACATGAAAGTCCGGCAGAGTAACGTTACATCAACTGCTAGTCCGTTAGAAATGAGAAACTAAACACCCCTATATATAGGGTACACTATTCCGTTTGAAAATGGCAAAGGATGGTTCAAACGGAACCCCTTCAAACGTGATAGCCACTTTCAAACGAACTCACCGTTTTCAAACGGAAATACATAAAAACAATATAAAAATCCTATTTTGTGTGAATTGAACTTTCTGTTTCATGTATGTTGCAATGATGATGTCATATTGTGATGTCACATGCATGATGTCATTATTGAGAATGATGACATCATTCTTGTTCAGATTCGCAACGAAACCGAGACTCGATATAAGACGGAGTCAACAGACATATGCACTAACAAAATAATCTGAGTTAAGAAGATAACCTGCTGTAGGTGAGGTTTAAACATTGTTATTGCTCGTTGAATTTGTGATAAAGTCGATAGAGACTCGTTTTGTGTCGTTAAAAGCTGAAAACAGAAAGCTGATTAAATTTACAGCCAACTTCAGTTGGATGTAAACAGGTCTTTTTATATTGAAAAACAGATTTTCTAAAGTCTAAATCAGACGTTTTCGAAAACACTTCAAATGGAGCTGGAATCACATTTTGTTTAGGTCGTTTACTATTTTTAAAGGACTGTTTTGTACAGCAGCAAAAGCTGCGTTTTTACTGCAGAAAACGTGTGTTATGTTTTTCATCATAACTTGAAATCTGTGTAGAATTAGCTCATGAAATTTGTACTGTAGATGACCACTGATGTCGTTGTAATTCTCGAACTGGAATTTCAACAATCGGACTTACGATGAATTTTAAATGAATTATTCCGTGGACTGCAGTCAGAAAGTGACGAATCTGATTGCAGCCCGGTAAATGATTTTTTATAAATAATTGGTGATGAATTGGATCCCAAGATTTTGACACAATAATATTTGGATCGTTTAACACATTCTGTAATTTTTTTGGGAATTTTGTTGTACACGAACTATTCCGGATAACAATCCGAAAACTGCCGAAAATGCATTATATGGTTGAATATTTATTGAAGAGTATTTTAAGTCTTTTGTGACACTTGTGTTGTCGCTAAGCTATGTCATTATAAATGCATGCATGATATTTAGTATTGTATGATGTAATGTGCTACGTGCTAGATACATGTACGATTCATGTTTTCGCGTGAACACACCCACTAACCCTTAAACGGTAATCATGTTAGGACGCGATTGACCAGTTCCACCTCACATATTTCTTTCCATAAATTAATCTGCCGAGCAACCAAAGGTGAGTTCACACTCTTTAAAAGGCATGGGATTCCCGGTGGTTGGGAATGGGGTTAAAGAACTAAAACGGAACCTACATATCCTCCTTGGGTAGGATATGTACCGCCATCCTCCATGGGTAGGATGCCAATATTAATCCTGCGTATTCTCCTTTGGTAGAATACGTACATTCGTCCTCCTTAGGTAGGACAACAACCTTAACTTACTAGACAAAACTCTATCATGAAGTCCCTCATTTTTATATCGACTTAATCCCCGGGCCAATGGCGAGCGGGTCATTAGTTGATAGCGCTATTAGGGTTGACAAGCCTCACACCGTGCCCGTAGGACGGGCGTGTACTAATGGATCTGGGCACTTAGTCAATGATGATAGACATTGACGTTGGGCACAACTTATTTTCGTTAGTTGTCGATATGGTAACGGTCTAGTGGTTCACATGGGGAAGCCCCCACTGATTATGGATATGGTTTGGAAACAAAGATACTGGTTAACTCGTGGTTTACGAAACAACTTATGGTTTTCAAAACAAACTTATAAAACTAAACAACCAACTGTGAACTCGCTCAACTTTGTTGTTGACTCGTTGTTACATGCCTTGCAGGCCTTTAGGTGCATATTGTTGGAACTTGCGGTCTGGGAAGCTGGAGTGGTCATGGGTCGAGATACATGGAAACACAATACAAGACTAATGGCGTTTACATGTGGTTCATAAACACTTAATGAATAAATTATGCTTCCACTGTATACTGTGAATTATTTCTAACGTTGTAACACTTAATGTTAATAAATGAAAGCTTTATTTAAATATAACTATGAGTTCAATGTGATTGGTGGCTAGATCCTGGTCAGTCACACCTCCTACGGTGATACTCCGCTTGTGGATTTTGGGGGTGTGACAAAATTTATAACGACGCGAAATTTAGTTAGCTCGATATAGATTTTTAGATTCTTAGTTAAACTCGTAACCGAGCTCGACCCGATTAAATAACGCTTATATATTAGCGACCTTATTTTCATTTTGGCGAATTTGACAAGATTATTACATATTGTTTGGGTTAGTGGTTGAATTTTGAAAAATATATCGACACATAGATGTCGGGATCGTCCAAAAACAGAGGAAACTCTGTCCGTTTTCCGTTAAAAACCCAGATTACAAAACGTATTTAAATCTTAAAGACGACACTTATCGAGATACAAGTTTTTTTTTATAAAATAAATATAGAAGTATATTTATTTGGTGATTTTTTACGAGTTATAAAACGAAACTATAACATTTTGACACACACACGAGATATTAATCAACAAAACTTGAAAATTATATGTATTTTCAAAACGCACTGAAACTCGAATGCTTTCACGACATAAGTATCATTAGTTATATTTATTTCAAACGACGTACTTCGTATGCTTTTATAAAAATAAATATAATGTTTTATATTTTTTTCAAACGACGAAATTCGTAAGTTATATTTCAAACATCAAGCGACTCGTATTCATTTATAAAAATAAATATCATTATATATTTATTTTTAAACACAAACAACTCGATGATACTTTTGTAAAATAAATATATCTTTTATATTTATTTCAAACGCCTAAATGGCACACTATAAATCATGTATATATCGCGTACGAGTTTGTTACTTGTTATTTTCATGTAAATGATTGTTACATACACAACGACTTCTCAAGACGACTAACGAGATTCTACCGATATATTTACATATTTTTATATAAATATTTATACATTTTAAATCTCACGAGAACTAAGTGTTTTTCAAAGACTTAGTGATCTATTACCGACACTAGACGAAACTTAACAAGTATAACTTCTTCGTTTCATTTAAATTAACAACTTACCGTTGAATCATTCGGTTAACGATTCGGTAGAGCTCGATGACACGTAGTTTAGTTACCATGTTTATTTAGAAACTTATAAGATATTCCGTGTTAGGAATATTGTAGAATGCACACTAGCAAGTCAAGTCTTGGAAATGACATCACGAAGTCGTAATTAGCTAGCTTTGCACAAGGCAATTCAGGTGAGTTCATAACCCCACCTTTTTACGGTTTTACATTTTTATAAATGTTTTCGGGGTGGAAAGGCATGCACGTTTTGCAGAAACACACAAAGTTTTCGATGAACAAAGACTGCATATTTTAGAGAAAGCACGTTTTGCTAGAACATACAAAGTTTTGAACGAACGAAAACTCATATTTCTAAATCATGTTACGTATGGATTTCGAGGAACTCAAGTGGTTTACGAATGAATCATACTAAAGATACCGGTTTTACAAAACAAATGCGTATTATCGAAATGTGAATGATTTTCATGACTAGGGATGGGATCGTCTAGTTATAATAATGGGATTGGGTTGGTCTGCGTTCGAGGAACGGGACACCCAGTGAGTACATGTTACTAAATGTTTACAGACAATTACAAATGGTATGGTTAGCTAAGGAAGGGTACACTTAGATCATGTGAGTGGTGGGTACAACACTTAAGGCCATTAATCCTCATTGTAGGACCAAGGGACATGAGTGATAAATCTATTTGGGTGTAGCGAGCCCACACCCATGCGGACCAGGGTGGCCCATGTGATGACTATGTCTTTTTCCCAGAGACAAATTTGCTAGGTTTGAGTTTTCCTGCATTACTTCACACATATCAATGGCCTTGCAAACCATTGGTGATCTCTTTTTCCTTGTTGCTTTCATACCGGGGTTTTACAAATTACATACCATGTTTTATACAAATTCAAAGCATAGGATTATGCGAGCATGAAGTCAAAGTTAGGGTGGGCATTGACGGGTATACAAACTTTACAAATACAAATGTTTACAAATACATGGTTTTACGAACATAATGTGTTACAAATACAAAGTTTCCATATAAATTGACAAGAAAATGATTTCTAAATTCGTTTTCTCAATAATATTTCACAAACCGGTTATTCGAAAGGTTTATCTCAAATCTTTTACAAACAAACTATGAACTCGCTCAACTTTATGTTGATTTTTCGCATGTTTCTTTCTCAGGTTACTTTCTCAAAATTATGGAGCGGTTGGAATAGGAAAACCACTGGAGATTCGAGTACTTAGCAGGCGTTCAATTTCTAGAAGTCTTAGCTTATTTGCTTCCGCTGTGCAATGAAGATACCAGTCCAGTCACGCCAGCTCCGATAATTTTGGGGTGTGACAGAAGTACCGGACCCCGGTGTGTTGGGGTGAGGTGAGTCCACGTGAACTCGCCCATAAAGACATAGTTCGAGCCACTAATGAAAAGATTGATGTGGTTCGGGCACACTTGAAAACGGCTCAGGATAGACAAAAGTGGAGACCAATCGAATTTCAGGTTGGCGACAAGGTCATGCTTAAGGTATCCCCATGGAAGGGGGTTATCCTGTTTAGAAAGAGAGGAAAGTTAAGCCCGAGATTTATTGGGCCGTTTACAATTGTCGAATGAGTAGGAAAGGTAGCGTACCACATTAAACTGCTGGAGGAATTAAGCGGAATTCATAGCACATTTCATGTGTTACATCTTCGAAAATGTCTAGAGGACGAAACAACTTATATCCACTACGATGACATCGAGGTGGATGATAGCTTTAATTATGTGGTGAAGCCGATTGCGATTTTGGACCGTAAGGTGAAAATCTTAAGGAATAAAGAGATCAATCGAGTAAAGGTCAAATGGGAACACAGGAAGGGTTCGGATACCACGTGGGAATCCGAAGAGGAGATGCAACGACTCTACCCTACATTATTTGGTACGTAATTCGGTTTCGGGGACGAAACCCTTTTAAGGGGGGTGGACTTGTAACACCCCGAAATCTATAAAATCTAAAATCAGGATAATAAAGTGTTAAATAAGCAAGAACAAGCTAACTAGGAATTCATAACTCAGTTAGTTGCTAGTCTTGAGAGGACAAATAACAAGGTTAAAATATCTAAGTTAATAAGTAAAATAAAACTTAGGGGCTTAAGTTGTCAATTATGAAACTTCAAAGATTAAAATTGCTAATTAACACCAAACACACACTTAGTGTGTGTGTCTGGTCGATCTCAAACACAGGGGGCGAACCAGACTTCTACATCAAAACCCTAACTTGCATAAAACTTGTTAGTGCATTCATCTGTCGACTTCGTCTTATATCGAGTCTCGGGTTCGTTGCGAAGTTGTTCAAGCATGATGTCATGATGACATCATCAAAGTGACATCATCAATGACATCACCTCACAAGAAGACATAACAGTTTCAAAGTTTACAAAAGTCAAAAGTGGCTTTCGCTTGAACAGAATGATATTATATTGTCGGTTTCGCTTGAAGTATAATTAGTGGGTTTCGCTTCAGTTGACCTATGTGTCTTCAAGCGAAAGCCTGAGTACTATAAATAGGATGATAGGCTTGTCATTTGTAACGAATTCCAGATTTGATACCGAGGTGCTGCCGGTTTTTCTTGTGATTGTAATCGATAGTAAATCAATATACAAGAGGATTAAAGTGTGAATCAAGCTGTTTTTACATCTGTTTCTTAGTTTCCGCCTCTGAAACGGATTTGAGCTCTTCCGAATGACTCGTTTAGGTCGCAATCCGATCCTACAACAAAATTTGTTTCAGGAGGAAGTTCAGAGGATGAACAGAAGAAACCGTTCTGGAAGCAGTTGAATCAAGAGTTTCTTGCTGAAGTAAAGAGGAATGTGAAGAAGTTTGCTCAAAAGGTTGACAGAAGAACTTGTTTCAAATGCCAAGAAGTTGGTCACATAGCTTGGAATTGCCCCAAGACCAACTACCAAAAACAGGGAGTTTCTTCTAACTTTGTTTTGAGAAAGACTTGTGTTGATAAGAAAGAACAACCTGTGAAAAATGTTAAAAAGTTTGAAAATTCTACTTCCAAAGAAGGTGAAAGTTCAAAACGTTTTTACAAAAGAAGTGTCGATTTAAGCAAACAAAAATGGGTTGTTAAAAGTTCTCAGAGTAGTTCTGACAATGAATCTGATTTCATAAAATCAGAGGAGTCTTTGGTTGAGAAAAAGGTTGTGAATTCCGTTCCAGAGGTGAACGATGAGGATTTTCCTCCATTGTCAAAGGAAAATTTGATGAAGAAAGTGGGAAAGGTAGAGATCTCAAATCAATTCTTCGCTGATAAGGGAGAATTTGATGTTGAGAAGGCTTTTAATGGAAATGTTAAACCTATTTTTGGAAAGATGGTTGACAGGAAGGTGAAAGGTGCAAAAGAATTTTATAGAAGAAAAGCAGGATGGAATGATGATGAGGTAGAATCACCCAAGACTGGTCAGACTTGGGTGACAGCAGTTTCTAACTGAAAATCCTGACTTGCCGGAGCTCCCAGGTTGGTAAGAGTGGAGCAGGTATCGGCATCTTTCTTAGCAAATGATCCTACATGTGGTACAGTTGGTAAAATACAGGTGATATCTTTGAATTGTTATATTTTGATTTACAAGTGATTTTGGTTGGTAAGTGAACCTGTAAGTGGTTGAAAGAGATTTTCATCTTCAAATGGTTAATCAAGGTCATTAAGTTGAACTTGATTGGACCATACTTACAAGTGGTATTTTGGAGAACAATGTGATGAACCCCTAACCTACAAATGGTTTCTTAAAATCAACAAAACTTATTTTCCAGAAAAACCATTTGATTAAAACAAACTTAAGTGTTTTGAAATCACAATGGGAAAATGTTTTGTTGAGAGGGGGAGTTCTGATTGTTTATGCCGAGTGGATGGCGATTTGAAGTGATTCGATATCAGTTGTCATTTTATTGTATAGTTTGTTTTCAAATTTCCTAAAATGTGTTTGCATTTTAGGGGGAGTAAAAATTTTCAGAAAATCCAAAAACATTTGAAAATTTGAAAAAGCCAAAAACATGATAAAACCTACTGGCAAAAAGACAAAAACAGTAAAAAATGAAAAAGAGTTTTGTTGTGCAAAAAGAGGAAATGATAGTACATCAGTGGACTATCACAACATGCTAAAGAATTGGAAAGTCAAATGTGATAAACGATCTCACTGTGGATGTGTGAGTAGGTTTTTGCACATTTAGTAGATTGTGACGAGATATAAACCTAAATTCAAACTTGCTTAATTCGTGGGTAACATCTCTCGGATATATGGGTAACCCCCGAAATCTTGTTTGAAGGACCCCTCTTTCTGAGATACTAGGTCTTTATGCTTAGTGATATCAGGGGTATTAACCCAGGACTTCTGATAATGCGGAAGCAATGGCCTAGTCCTCGGAGAATACTTTCTGCTTGCTTGAAATATAGCGCCGCCCTCAGAAAAAATAGACAATAAAATTGCTAATTAATGTTGTTGTAAAAAAGATCCTCTAAAGGGGACCCACCTAAAGTCGAAGCCGTCATCTCTCTGCTGAACGGAAGTTCTGACCTGAGCTCTCACGGTTTCGCAATTTAACCCCTTACAGATATCATCTAGGTATATTCACCTATAAGACTGAATATTGGGATCTAGATACGGGAGTATATTCTGAGGTGGGACACGCGATTAAGTTTAAGTGCTTAAAACACTAATTTCGTATCTTGAAACAGTTGAACTTTGTGTGAAAATTTAAGTGGATCAGTATACTGACAATCTAAGTGAATCGTTTAGAACTTAAAATGTTTAAAGCTTAACGGTGTTGGTGATTTGTCTCATAAACTGATATGATCCTCTTACACAAACTCACAAAAATATTATATGTAAATATTTCTTTACTGCATTTCATTTTTGTTATTTCAAAAATTCCAAAAAGATTTTCGGTGTGTTTTAGCATAAATTTTGAAAAATTCAAAAAGATTTTAGACGACTGATGTTGAAAAGCTGATTTTCAAAATTCCGAGTGCTAAACATGACGAACAGGTTTGGGAAAGTTGGTTTGAAGATGTGTGAAATGAAAATGATATATATTCATGTGGTTCATCAGAAATTGACATGATAAATCATTTTGATTAATTCTTGAAAATGATGTATTCAGGGTTGTGTCTTCAAGAGATTAGCAAAGTTTCTAAATTTTGTTATATCTTATCTTTTATGAAACTTATGTTTTGGGTAGAGAATATGCAGGTGAGTCAGGTTACGATACCTGAACCTGTGAAAGTCAGACTACGATCCCAGTACAAGTTGAGGGGGAGTCTGTTAGAGAAAGAGAGTATGAAGATGCAAGAGCTAGGAGCCAGAGATCCTGAAAGAGAATTGGAGATAGGATAGAGCCAGATAGAGATCATGAAGGAAGTCTAAAGACTGATAAAGACTGAAGATTGAGAAGACTCGACACTTAAGACTCGTCAACATCTGAGGGGGAGTCTGTTAGTGCACTCATCTGTCGACTTCGTCTTATATCGAGTCTCGGGTTCGTTGCGAAGTTGTTCAAGCATGATGTCATGATGACATCATCAAAATGACATCATCAATGACATCACCTCACAAGAAGACATAATAGTTTCAAAGTTTACAAAAGTCAAAAGTGGCTTTCGCTTGAACAGAATGATATTATATTGTCGGTTTCACTTGAAGTATAATTAGTGGGTTTCACTTCAGTTGACCTATGTGTCTTTAAGCGAAAGCCTGAGTACTATAAATAGGATGATAGGCTTGTCATTTGTAACGAATTCCAGATTTGATACCGAGGTGCTGCCGGTTTTTCCTTTGACTGTAAACATTGTAAAATCAATATACAAGAGGATTAAAGTGTGAATCAAGCTGTTTTTACATCCGTTTCTTAGTTTCCGCCTCTGAAACGGATTTGAGCTCTTCCGAACGACTCGTTTAGGTCGCAATCCGATCCTACAAAACTCACGAATTGAAGCCTCTAATCTACTCTAAATCAAGTTTCAAACACGAATTAGTGATCACCTTGTTGCAGGGATCAAAAGGTATTCAAAATTTTGGTATTTTGATTCTAGTTCAGTTTTAGGTCAATTGAGAAAATCAAAAATTGAGCTTGAATATATGTTGTATAGTTGAAATTACAAGTAACATGAAGTCTAGGGATAAAACCCTAGATGGATTCTTGTTAAAATTTGGTATCATAATTGTGGAGATTATAATCACCATTGTAGGTGATTATTGGGTTTATAGAGACTAGATAAACACTAGGATTGTGATTACTATTCTAGTGAAAACTGAATGCATGTGTTAAATTCAGTATTTTTGATGTTGAAATTTTGTGCAATTTACCTAATTGAAGTGAATGTAGATGAAAATAATATGTCAAGAACCTAGTAATGATTATGTAAAAATCTGACCCGCTAGGTGCTTGTTAAAACGCCTAAGTGAGGAATAAAATGTTAAAGATCAGACAAAAACGCAGATTTGAATATCATAATGAATTGTCTGTTATTGATTATAAAAGAGTTCTAAATTGGTTGTGAATGGAACTCTTTAGGTAAAGAATCCGGGTCGTCAAGTGGACAAGCCGGAGCTGATACACGCTTGAAGGGTGCGCTTTAAAGGTACGCGACTTATGGTTTCTTTACATTATGTTTAATTATTAGTTTTGCCTTGTTATATTGAAATTTGGTAAACAAGGAAACCTGTTAAGTCACGGAAGTGACGAAGTGCCATAGACAAATAAAACGGGTCAAATCATGTGCTAGAAATAGAGATTGGAATGTTTTGAAATGGTGGTCTCCATTCGGCATCCAAACGGGTCAAAACAAGTTGAAATTTATGCTTGTCAAATAGTGTTAAAAAGCATGTTTAAATCCTTGAAACAAGCATGACGATTATTGCGTAAGCAACCCTCGGGAGGGAAGCGAAACGTCATAGTCGAAAAAACCCGGGATTGGGTAAATTGGTAGTACATATGTGATGACATTAAAACAAGTTGTTGAACTTGTAAACAAACGGGTCGAATAAACAAGGAGCCGAATTATAGGTCAATAGTTCTAAAACTGAAATTTTATATGAATGGTGTCGATAAACACGTCCGTAATTAAATTACGGTCGCGTAGGAAAAAGAATCGGCTAAAACGGACGCCTGAGTCAAAAGTTATGTCGATTTAAAATTTGTATTTGATAAAAATGGTGCTGGGCTGATTTGCAGCCCCAGCTAACAAACATTCTGTCAAAAATACATGGTGGCGCTATACCACGGCGAAAGACATTCACCTTCGCGCGACGCGACGGCGGTGGCGGGCCGCGACGGCCAACCCCCATATCCGTCGCGCGGCGCGACCGCCTCTAATCCGTGGAATTTTGCTTGTTTCTCAATGTTTAACCACAGAACTTGTTTTTACTTGATTTTTAAGTGTCAAAACTAATTATTTTCATGGTTTTAACCATAGGTGATGATGGACCTAATCCGGATAGCGATCAAGCAACTCTCAAGAACCGAACGCACCAAACAAAGCTTCTGCATTTTATCTATTTTGTTTTAGTAATATGTAAACACTTGAAATTATGTTTGAAAGTTTTATCTAGTAGGATGATAACTTAAATGTTATGATCAAGTATGATCTTAAAACTAAGATTCTTATTTTTGTAAACTCGAAATTTTTGTACTAAATGCATGTTATGTATTATTAATTTGGTTATTTTAAGAAGAGTCTTACAATTGGTGGTAGAACACCTTAAAAATCATAAAAACACCTAAACACACTTAAACATACTTAAACCTTCTAGTTTGCACTTTAAACCCCAAACTTCCAAAAATTTACATTTTACCCCCTTCACCAAATCCGGCCCCAACAAGGGCCCAACTTCAAGATTTTATCTATATATTATATTAGATCTTGTTACTACTTTTTAAAACATATTATACAATGGAGAAATGTTATGAATGGGTTATAAGTATAACCATAAGCACATGAACATCATATCTCTCACACACTAAAACACACACTTTTTCTCTTCTCCCTTGCCTACCTTCGGCCGAGATCAAGCACAAACACCACCACCATCATCAATCATTCTTCATACATTTCACACATATACAAAGATGTTAGAAGACGCATAGAGAAGCTAGGAGCTTTCGGAAGTTCAAGGACCTCTCTTATTTGCTTTTATCCACTTGTTTTCTCCTCTTGATCATCCCTAGCCTTGAGCTAGTGGTAAGAACCATGATCTTTCCATTTTACTTCTATTTTAAGTGGTTAAAAGATGATACAAGATGATTATCATGAAGAACACTAAGAAACAAGAAGATGAAACATGAACATAAGCTTAAAATTATAAGAAATCATGTTGTTTTGTGTTGATTTGCTTGTTGATCATTGTTTGCTTGTGAAAATGATGTAGATCATCCCATGATCTTGCTAGATCATGATTAAAAACATAATCTAGCAAGATAAGAAGATAAACATGTTAGAGATTCACATATCATCCTAACATAAAGCATGAACTTGAAGGAATATATTGTTTTCTTATAAAGTAATGATCAAAGTAAATGTAAATTTTGTAAATCTAAGATTTCAAGAGTGATTTTCTAAGAAACCAAGTTAAAAATACAAGTTTTACTAGATCTTGGTTATTACATAAACAAATCTTATTTTTAGTGGTTAAACAAGTGTAGAAACACTTGTGTAATAAGAAGAATGCATAAAGAAATATTTTTAGAAAATATTATTTGAAGTTGTAAACATCTATATTCTTTAAAAATGAAGTTTTTAAAGAACTAATCACATTTTAAAGGGTAACAAGGCTTACTAATGACACTAGTAAGTTCTTACAAATTTTTACAAATATTCTAGTTCATGAGGTAGTAGATTATATGTTGGTGCATCTAGTGTCTGTTAACTTCGTCTTAATCAAGTCTTATGTCTAGATAGGATAAACGAGCACACAACAGGGTTAAAATTAGGGTTTTACATGTTAAAGTGGGTGATTCCTCTTGAAAGTGTCTATGTGCAGTTCAAGCGAAATCAACACATGTGATTTCGCTTGAAACAGACATGTCATTTGGAGCGGAATCTCAACATTATAAATAGGTGTGTGCTATGTTCATTTGGAGTGGAATCTGGTCATTGTCTCTGAGTCGAGGTGCTGTCCGTTTGTCATTTGAACGTGTAAAAAGCTCTGGATTGATCAATACAAGGATAATTAGAAAGGAACAAGCTGTGTTGACATCTTTTACATTGATTCCGCCTTTGTACTTGATGATGAACTACTCATACTGACTGTTTAGGGTCACCGAACGATCCAACAAGTGGTATCAGAGCTCAGGACGAGGAGTTCATACCAATTTAGCTTGATTCTACCGAATTCTCTTACTTCTACTCATTCTTTTCTGATTTGAACAAGATTTAACGGTTGAAATGGCCTGATTTTCACACATATCAAGCGAAACATAGTTTTAACTAATCCTTGAAAGTTTTGGACCTTAATTCGAACAATTTCTGATAGAAACTCATAATTTCGCTCGAAAATCTGTTCGAAAATGCTGATGTCATCTTGATTTCGCTTGAAAGATATTGTCTGATTTCACTTGAAAATCAGATTTCGCTTGAAAGTCGAAGCGAAATAAGAGATTTCGCTTGAAAAACCTTATTCCGCTTGAATTGCTATTTCGCTTGAAAAGTAATTTTGCTTGAAAAGCTGATTTCGCTTGAAGCTATTTCGCTTCAACTGATTTCGCTTGAAATTGCTGTTTTTCAAAATCAAAAATTTTTCTAAGTGTTTGTTGATTATTTCAGGTACGTGAAAGATGGATGAGTTCAGGAATCCGTTTTATGATGTGTTTGCTTTTACTGGTGGTTCAGGAGATGACACTTCAAACAACACGAATGAAATTACAACAACACCGAATCCAAAGAAAATTCTTTCTGATGCTATGAGTGTAGACAGTGCGTATGGAACATACAATAAGCCGCCCAAGATGATGGCGATTGAAGATTACAACAGGTGGGCTACAAGATTTGAGGAATGGCTTAAAGTGTTTGCTTATCAGAGTTGGAGAAGTTTGAAAAATGGTTTTGATATGGGGAGAGATGATTATGAGAACTTGGAAGAAAATCAGATTGAAAGATATGTTTCTGAACAAAAGTGTATTGCTTTGCTTCACCAATCTGTTCGACATGATATTATCGCACTGATCGAATACAAAGATTCGAGAGATCTCTGGGAAAAAATAAAAATAAAATGTATTGGTAGTGCTGAAATAGTTAAGAACAAAAAGAAACTGTTATGAAAAGAGTTTGATTTGTTTGGTTGTTTAAAGAACGAGTCAGTTTCTAAGATGATTGAGAGATTTGGACATCTGAAGATGGAGCTTGCTAGACATGATATCATTTACACTCAAGAAGAGCTGGTAGACAAGTTGTTTGATACACTTCCAAATGAGCAAGACTAGCAGTATTTTGCATTGATGCTGAAGAATACGATAAAACCGGCTGATTTGAAGGTTGATCTGCTTATTGAAAGACTAGAAAGTCATGAATTGGAGATCAAGAAATCCAGCAAAGTCAATAACACATCTTATCAGCAGAATGTGGAATTGTATTACAGAGGAAATCTACCAAAGACTGGTTCTCCAAGAACAGCTTTTTCAGCAGAAAGCTCAAACTCAATGAATCAAGAAACTCCTAGCAGTGGTTACCATGGTGGATCTTCTTCAACAACTTCAAACCAATCTACATCAAAGAATCTTTTTCAATGCAACATTGCTGTTGATCTGAAGAATGGTCAGAATTTCAGTGAAGAGTCTGCTAAACAGCAGATGGTGTTCTTAGCTTCTGTGTTAGAATCGTACGAAAGTCTCGTTGCAGGAAAGATAGGCAACACCAACCTAACAAAGGAAGACTATAATCAAATTGATCCTGAGGAGATGGAATTGATTGATATAAGGTGGTGTATGGCCAGTGCAGTGAGAAGAGCGCAGCGTTTCATGGAGATTACTGGAAGACAATCTATTGGTGGACCTTCTACCAAGTTAGGCTTTGACAAGTCAAAAGTGACATGTTTCAAGTGTAAACAGAAAGGTCACTTTAAGCGTGAGTACAGAAATGCTTACACTGATGATACTGCAAATCCTTTTCGAGAGGATTATTACAAGAAGGCAATTTATCATCACAATAAATCAGAACCTCCCAGGATGAAGCAGATAGAGGAGGTACCCAAAGAGAAATCCAGGGCACTTGCAGTTTTTCATGACGATGAAGGATACGATTGGAGTGATTTTTGCCTGAGGAAGACGCAGTTAGTTATGCTTTCACAGCAGCAAAGATTGTTCCGTTTAAAGATAAAAGATCTGAGAAAGTGAAGTATGTGAACAGGAGGGAAACAGCTTATTTCATGAAAAGCAAAATCTATCGTATATAAAAAGAAGCTAAACAGGCGAAAAGATGGGATCCTGATAGAGAATGTTATCTTGATCAAAATGGAAACATAGCTATGGATCCAGATACTATTGATATTGAAGTTCTCACCAAGCAAATTACTGATGAAGAAGAAGCAAGACAGAGAGAATGGTGGGGAGGAGGAGAAGCTGTTGAGAAAGAAAAAGAAAAAGAGACATCAAAAGAACCGGAGCCAAAGAAGATTGATGATGGAGTTATTGATACGTCACAAGAACTCACCGCTGAAAACTTGAAGAAAATGGCTGACAAAATTCTAGCTGCAAAAGAACTAGAGGTAGTTTCTGGTTCTGGAACTGAGTCCAAAGATAAGGTCAGTTCAAATGATACACATGAGTCAGGTAAGAATGGTAAATTTGAGAACAACTGCAAAAATTGCATGAAAGAGTGCAAAGTTTGTAGTACAAATGCTTACCTCAGTGGTAAGAAAGTTGAAGATCTGACTAGTAGAGTCAGAAGTGTTGAAGATCAAATCTTAAACCGGGATAAATTGTTGAAAGCTTCGAACGACAAATTAAAAGAATTAACTGAGAAAATCGAAAAAGATAAAAATGACGTAGAAAGAATTAGGAAAGAAAATGAAAAATTGATTCTTGAAAATCCTCAAATCTTAGAAAATTTTGAGAAGCTAAAACGAACGGTTAAAGATTGTGATGAAAGAAATGGTAAGACAGACAAGGAAAATCTTCAATTGACTGGTGTTCTTAGAGTGAAAGAAGAGTTAATCAATCACCAATTGGATGAAATTGCTAAATTGAAGCTTCAATTCCAAGAAGCTAAAATAGAAAATGAACGCATCCAGTTGAAATTGAACAGTTACAACTCTGCAAGCTTTGTTTTACAACACATTGTTCCCAAACCCATCGGGAAAAACAAAGCAGGCGAAGATGTTTACTCGGATGGAACTGGGGTTGGGTTTCATCAGGTTCCACCACCAGTTTTAAACAATTATTCAAAGAAAAAGTCCGGGTTGGTTAATGATGAAGATGAAACGAATGAAATAAAACTTCCAGAGTCAATTGATGTTACATTTTCTTCATCTGATGATAGTGTTCAAACTGATATTGTGAAAGGCATGGCTGAAAGTGTTTTGAAGTCTGATAGTGATTCAGTTGATATGAAGAGTGTTTTCTGAACAATTACATTCCGAAATCAAAATCCAAAAACAACTTAAATGAAGAACCTACTCTTGTCATGTACAAGATGTCGGGGTCGGATAAGTTGTATTCGGATTCTGAGTTTCCTCTGGAGAATGTTAATTTGAACAAATTGAAAAATGTTTTCAAACTGGTTGAAATTGATTTGTCTGAAGTAGAAGGTTTGAATCAGACAAAGAGACAAATGAATTTTGAAAAAGATAAAGCTTACTACAAGAAACCTGTTGTTCCACCGCGTTTTTATAACAACAATCGAAACAGATGGTCTGGTGGTTATCAAGGTGGTAAGAATTATCAAAGAAGAGATGTTCAAAACAAAAGGTTTATTGAGAAGAAAGTGTCTGTGTCAAGTTTGAGTTCACTTTCTGATGAAGAATCTAAGATTTTTTCCAAGACAAATGAAGAATTCTTTGAGAAGAAGGCCTCGCAGCCTCAGTCTGAAGGCACAAGTCGGGTAGTTGATACTCGAATATGTTTTAAATGCAATCAAGTTGGACATATTGCACGAAAGTGTACCAACTGGAAGCCTAAGACTGAAGTTGTGATGAATTCAAGAAAGAAAAATGATGTGAAGGGAAAAACTCCATTGGTTGTTGAGAAAAAGGTTTTGAAAAATGACAACATCAAGATCAAAACTGAACCTGTTAAGAATATGATAACTAAAAATGACAAGTTTTACAAACGGGTTGCATCGTCTCAACAAGCATGGAAGCCAAAAGTGGTTGAAAAGAAATCAAGCGTTTCAAAACCAATGGTTTCTGAGTCAGAAAAACATTTGTCTTCTACCACACCGGTAAAGATGGATGTTCCTTTGGATTACTATGAGAAACTTGAACCACAAGAGGATATTACTTCTGAGAAAAAGATTGTTTTGAAAAAAGACCAACCATCTGGTCAACCTCAAAAAGACAAATTTTTCTTATACAAAGAGGTTGAGGTTGGGTCTACAGAGAGCTTGAAGATGAATGATGAAAATTTTCCGCCACTTTACACTACAAAATCTCACATTAATGTCAAGTTACCTGAGTCCAAAGAGGCTTGGGTAGCATCAAAATCTCACTAAATATTTTTGATTGGTGCAGGAGCTTCCAAGATCCGTTTTGCGATGGATTATGGATAGTGGAGCTTCTCGGCACATGACGGGAAAAACAGCCCTACTGTACGATGTTAGAAATTTCAATGGAGGTTATGTAGGTTTTGCAGGAAATCAAGGTGGTAGAATAGTTGGTGAAGGAACGTTATCTAATGGCATTGTAACGTTTGAAAGAGTTAACTACATCGCCGAGCTTGAAAACAATCTTCTGAGTATCTCTCAGATTTGTGATCGCATGTATACAACGCACTTTACAGACAAAGAATGTTTAATCTTGAAACCAGGATTTGTTATTCCTGAAGAGTGGATTATTATGAGGGCACCTAGAGTGAATGATTTGTACGTGTTGGACATGAGTGTAGCAACTACAACCACGGGTCAGGCTCACTGTTTTGTGTCAAGAGCAACTGAGAAGGAATCGCAATTGTGGCACCGGAAGATGGGTCATATACATCTTAGAAAAATGAATCACTTGGTGCAGAATGATTTGGTTATGGGTGTTCATGTCAAAGGTTTTCATCTTAAGGGGGAGTGCATTAGCTGCATCAAAGGTAAGCAGAAAAAGAAATCACATCCTCAAAAGAAAGTCAATTCAGTTTCGAGACCGTTAGAGAGACTTCATATGGATCTTTTTGGTCCAGTGAATGTTAAAAGCATAACTGGTGATCTCTACTGTCTAGTAGTAACTGATGATTATTCCAGATTTTTGTGGGTTTCATTTCTGAAGGCGAAAGATGAGACGTTTGAAAGTTTGATGGCGTTGTTTAGAAAAATTGAAAATTTGTACCAAAGGCGTATCAAAAGAATCAGAAGTGATAATGGAACTGAGTTCAAGAATAACAAGATGGAAGAATATTGTGATGAAAGAGGTATATTGCATGAATTTAGTGCTCCTTACACTCCGCAGCAGAATGGAGTAGGTGAAAGCAAGAACAGGACGCTAATTGAAACGGCTAGGACGATGCTTGCTGATTCAAAGCTACCAGTCAATTTTTGGGCAGAAGCAGTATCCGCCGCATGCTATACACTCAATCGGGTTCTTACAATGAAGAAATTCAATAAGACGTGTTTCGAGCTAATCAATAACCGCAAACCGAACCTGAAGTATTTAGAACCGTTTGGGTCACCCTTCACAGTTCTAGAGCCTTTTGGTAAATTTGGTCCAAAGAGCATTAAAGGAATATTTGTGGGTTACTCAAGTCCATTAAAACGAGTTTTTGTTCCAAGCTTGAAGCAGATTATTGAAGCACACAATGTTGAGTGTCAAGGTTACACAATGCCACCGCAGAATCCGGGAGATTCATGGCGTTTTCATTATGACACTTTATGGGATTCATTTGACATGAAGAAGAAAAGGAAGAAGAAGAAGAAGACTTCTTTGACGAGTTGGATATTCTAAGAGAGTATGAGTCTTCGCAGGAAAGGTTCCCAGCTGAGTATTCAAGTCGACCGCGACAAACTTCAAATGACAATGAAGCAGGTCCAAGCAATGCTGGAGAACATGATGATATTCAACAAAATGAAGTTGCTCATGATAATCAGACGGCACAGAATGATAATCAAGAATCTGAGAACATGCCAGTATTTGATCGTAGTGATTCAGATTCTGAGGGGGAGCAAATTCAGATTTCAAGTCAAACAAACCCAGTCAATGAACAAGGTGCAAATCAGAATGTTACTAATCTGGAAGGCGAGGTAGATGTTTCAGGCGAGGTGATGCCGAGAACTCTTTCATACCATCCAGAAGAGTTGATCATTGGAGAATTGCAATCAGGCGTTCGCACTAGATGTCAAATTGACCAAGGCCTTACTTGTTTTTATTCTACAGTAGCACCTTTACAAACTGAGTTTTCACTAAGTTGTTTTATTTCGCAGATCGAACCGCGAACATATAAAGAGGCTCTAACTGAAGATTCTTGGGTCAATGCTATGCAAGAAGAGTTGAGTCAGTTTGAGAAGTTAGGAGTGTGGAAATTAGTAGACTTGCCTGATGGTCAGAGGAAGATAAACACCAAGTGGGTGTTCAAGTGCAAGAGAGATGATAGAGGGGTTATTATTCGTAACAAAGCTCGACTCGTAGTCCAGGGTTTCAGTCAGCAAGAGGGGATAGATTTCACTGAAGTATATGCTCCGGTTGCTCAACTAGAAGCGATCAGAATCTTCCTAGCATTTGCATCTTGGAAAAATTTCAAAGTATATCAGTTAGATGTAAAATCGGCGTTTCTCTATGGGAAGGTAAAAGAGGAGGTATATGTCGGACAGCCACCGGGCTTCACCGATCCAATCCACAAAGACAAGGTTTACTTGCTAGACAAAGCGCTGTATGGTTTACACCAGGCCCCGAGAGCTTGGTACGAGACATTGTCTCAACACCTGTTAGCCAACAGCTTCATTCGTGGAAAAGTGGATGCCACTCTCTTCACTAAAGAGGTCGACGGACATCTTCTGATTGTTCAGATATACGTGGACGACATCATATTTGGGTCTACAAATAAGAATTTGTGAAAAGATTTTGAACAAGTTATGAAGCAGAAATTCGAAATGTCATCGATGGGTGAGATGAAATTCTTCTTGGGACATCAGGTTGATCAACTGCCTAAGGGAATTTTCATACATCAAACGAAGTACGTTCATGATATCTTGGAGAAATTCGGGATGTCAGGTTCTACTTCAGCTTCCACCCCATTAGCAACGAATCATGGCATAAATCCCGATCTCACCGGAGAGAAGGTAGATGAAACGATGTATCGTTCCATGATCGGTTCGTTGATGTATTTGACTGCTTCAAGACCCGATATTATGTATCCAACATGCCTCGCAGCAAGATTTCAATCTAACCCAAGAGCTTCGCACATGGTGATTGTAAAAAGGATATTACGCTACCTTAAAGGAACTCCATCATTGGGGTTATGGTATCCAAAAGATGGCGAATTCATGCTTGAAGGTTATTCCGATTCAGATTCCGGATGCTGCAAAGTTAACGCTAAATCAACAACAGCGGGTTGCCAGTTCTTTGGATCACGATTGGTCACCTGGCAATGCAAAAAGCAGACCTCTGTGGCTTTATCCACATGTGAAGCGGAGTATGTATCTGCTAGCAGTTGCTGCTCACAGATCTTGTGGATCCAGCAACAGATGCGCGACTACGGTTTGCAATTTCTAAACACCCCTATCTTTGTTGATAATGAGGCAGCGATTAACATTACGAAAAATCCTGCTCATCACGCTAAAACCAAACACATTTAAATTTGTCATCACTTCATTCGAGATTGTTTCGAGAAGAAGTTGATACGAATTGAGAAAATCCACACTGATGAACAAAAAGCTGATTTGCATACCAAAGCATTTGACAAAACTCGTTTTCAATATTTGCTAAAATTGAATGGTATGAAGTTTTTATCGGTGTTGGAGGAGATTCTTGGCGTTGATGAAGGAGACATTGTAGATGATGATGTTGAGAAGCAATCTGCAATGGTTTGTCGATTTTTTACTTGTTTTGGTATTTAGGGGGAGAATAGGGTAATATTTTTAGAAAATACAAAAACAGTAAAAAAAAAATTCAAAAATCCAAAAACATGAGATATTTTCAAAATCCAAAAACAATAGAAAACCAGAAAAGAGCTTGTGTAAAAAGGGAAAATGATAGTACATTGGCTTGACAGTTACAGTATGCTAAAGAATTGTAATGTTTAAATGTGATTAAACAGTCTCGCTGATGATGTGCCGCTAGGTTTTTACACATTTAGTAGGTTTGTTCGGGATATAAACCTAAAATCCTTACTTGCTTATTTCGTGGGGAACACTACTTGGATATATAGGTAACCCCTGAAATCTTGTTTGAAGGACCCCTCTTTCTGAGATACTAGGTCTTTATACTCAGTGATATCTGGGGTATTATTCCGGGACTTCTGATAATGCGGAAGCAATGGCCTAGTCCCCGAATAATACTTTCTGCATTACTTGAAATATAGCGCCGTCCTCAGCATAAAATGATGAGACAATAAAATTGCTAATCAATGCTGTTGTAAAAAAGTTCCTCTAAAGGGGACACACCAAAAGTCGAAGCCGTCATCTCTCTGCTGAACGGAAGTTCTGACCTGAGCTCTCACGGTTCTTCGCATTTAACCCCTTACAGATATCATATGTGGTATACTCACCTGTAAGACTGAATATTGGGATTTGGATACAGGAGTATATTCAAGAGTTGGGACACACGTATAAGTTTAAGTTTCTAAAACATTAAATCCGTATCCTGGATAGATTGAAATTTGTGTGAAAATTTAAGTGGATCAGTATATCGACAATCTAAGTGAATTGTTTAATTCTGAGTATGTAATTAAAGCTTAACGGTACTTGTGACTTGTCGAATAGCTGATATGATTCCCTAACACGATCATCAAAAATATGTTTGTATATAGTTTACTTTCATTGCATTTTATTTTCTGTATTTCATTTCTAGTTTAGAAACTTTATTAAAATTCAAAAAGATTTTACATTTTTGCTTTATTTTCCGACAAACCAAAGTGGAGAGTTGATCTTCAGATTTGAATTTGAAGCAGATGCAGGAAGTTGTCTGAATTGGATGATGAGTTTGGAGCTAATCATGTTAATATTGAGAAGTTGAAAAGTTAAAACAAGTTCATTAAGTTGAAACTTGTAAATTTCAGAAAATTGTTTGAAAAATTGTACAAATGTCAGTGTGAATTGTCTCAGATCAACCAAGGTCATTAAGTTGGACTTGGTAGATAAATTGAGTAATCGGGGTCATTAATTTGGACCTGAACACTTAAGTGGATTTCTATACACTGAAAAGATCATTAAATGAGAATGAATGGTAAGTTTAGATTGAAACTGTTATTGTCATATATCTTATATTTAGGTAGATTTTGTGCAGGTAACAGGAATCAAATTCTCCATGGCAAAGAAAATGTCAAAGTTTGAATCAGAATTCAAGTCCCAGCTGATCGAGAGGGGGAGTCATCGAAAGGGGGAGTCAAGATTCTGGATCAACACTCAAAGGAGAGATTGAAGGTAAAGATTGAAGGAAGCTTTTACAATGCCAAAACAATTTGGATAAAGTGACAAAGACTAAAGACTCGACGCCGAAGACTTTGTCAACATCCTAGGGGGAGTCTGTTGGTGCATCTAGTGTCAGTTAACTTCGTCTTAATCAAGTCTTATGTCTAGATAGGATAAACGAGCACACAACAGGGTTAAAATTAGGGTTTTACATGTTAAAGTGGGTGATTCCGCTTGAAAGTGTCTATGTGCAGTTCAAGCAAAATCAACACATGTGATTTCGCTTGAAACAGACATGTCATTTGGAGTGGAATCTCAACATTATAAATAGGTGTGTGCTATGTTCATTTGGAGTGGAATCTGGTCATTGTCTCTGAGTCGAGGTGTCGTCCGTTTGTCATTTGAACGTGTAAAAAGCTCAGGATTGATCAATACAAGGATAATTAGAAAGGAACAAGCTGTGTTGACATCTTTTACATTGATTCCGCCTTTGTACTTGATGATGAACTACTCATACTGACTGTTTAGGGTCACCGAACGATCCAACATTATATTTATTTTTGGCAAAACTGGTAAGTAAAGGTTGTTTATTATTGATTGTGAATGGATTGTGATGATTTTTACAAAAGAAAATGATATGCTTGAAAGTATGGAAACCTCTTTTTTTAGGGGAAACTATGGCAAAATTTTCTAAAAATATAAACACTTAGAAAAATATTTTTAAACAAGTATTTACAAGTGTATTCAAACCATAAATTGTTACATAAACTTTGCCATAATTTTTGTTACAAAAATTATAAATATTGGAGGTTGGTTACAAATAAAAGTGACTAAATATGTATTTAGGAAATATATATTTAGAAGGCACCATGTGTGTGATTATTTGTATATTATGTGTATTAGTTATATTATTTTAGGATTTGAAATAATATAACTCATCAAAATACCAAGAACTTACAATCCAAAATATTACCAAAATCCTAAGAATATGAATATACAAGATTACACAAAATATCGGTAAAACCGAACAAAGGAATATAACTTGCAAAATATGCCGGAAATATTATTCATATGTACATTTTGGTAAATAATATTTTGGACACCAAGTGAATGAAAATATGATTTTCACAATTATTACAAAGTTATATAATATTTTTTTGACAAGAAGAAAATATATTATTTTTGGTGGACAAAAATATATTCTCTTGGAATCAATAGAAGATATATTATTTTTGTAAGAAATATATATTTTCTCAAATGAACATGAAATATATTATTTTGGGAGAAAAATAAGTTTGTTTATATTTTCCAAGATAGACTTGAAAATATAGTATTTTTGGAATTTATATGAAAATACGAATAATTTTGCCAAGAGAGAATTATAAATAATTTTCTAAGTAACATACCTCGGAATATATATTTTGGAAATATATAATAAAGTATCTTACTAAAAATATTATTCTGGAAAAGTTGATATAAAATTAAGTATATGAATACTTAATGATTACAGGGTTTTATTCATACACACCGGAATACGACATCAGTACATGGCAAAAATATACAAGTATAAGATACCCCATCCTTGGGAAGGAAATACAAGTATAAATATTTGGGAAGTATTAAGTTAATATATATTGTTTTAACAATTATTCCAAAATTTAATAAATATAATTTGAGTTAAAATATTAATTATTTTAACAAATAATTATACACTTGGAATAATAATGAAGACACTATGAAACGTAACTCAAAGACACTAATCAATACTAAGTCAAGGCACGACCCGCTCGTCTAATGGACCATTGTACGCATGTAGGTAGTCGTGCGCTCTAGAGGAAGCTTTGGGTTACATCGGATACAAGGAACGCAAAACTGTGAGTTCATGTCCCCCTTTTCTTTTAACTGTTTTCAGTTTTATAACTTTGGGGGTGAAGTACATGTTACAAAATGATTACGAACAATTACAATTGGTATGGCTATCTTTGGAAAGTACAGCAGATCATGTGAATGGGTAGGCGCACTCTTAAGGCCATTAATCCTCGTTGTAGGACCGAGGGACATCAGTGATAGATCTATTTGGGTGTAGCGAGCCCCACCCATGAGTCCGTCGAGTGGACCATGTGGTGACTATGTCTTATTGACAAAGTCTGCTAGGTTTGAGTCTTCCTGCGCCATGTCATGTATATTAATGTATTAGCTACACATTAATTGATCTGTTTCCTTGTTGCTTTCATACCGGATTTCAATTACATACAAACATACTTACAAAGGTTTCAAAGGTTTATTCACAAACACACACATGAACTCGCTCAAGTTTTGTTGATGTTTTCAAACTACATGTATTTCAGGAAACTAAGTATGGATCTGGTGGGCGTTAAAGTTTCAAGTATTGTCTGGAATAAAAGATGTCATCTGGTGTCGAATGGTTTAGAGTGTGTATCCTATCCTGGATAGGGTACATGTTTCAAAGCTTGGTTATCATTAATGTCTTTTAAAAATTCCTTATGGAACTTAAAACCTGTTGGTGTTGTATTCTGAATATGAAGTCTGTGTTTTTGGGGTTAAATCAATGTTGTTGTAGTGTTTCAAAACTTAATCAATGGATGAACATCTTGGATTTATCATACAGTTGTTTGTTATGGTTGAATGCAATGATATTAAGCAAATCACACCAAATCACGCTTCCGCAAAAGTCAGGGTGTGACACATATTGTGCACGAGTGGCGCACCATGTGTAAGGAGCGTGCTAGCTGGGAGAGGTATCGGGAGCGTTTGTTGAAGGAAGTTCAGGACTTTGAACGTCATAAAAATGCATTTGCTGAAGAGAAAGCTTCCTTCGAGACGCGGATGAAGTCGGAGGAGTGGGGGCGTGAAGGCTTGAAAAGCAAGCTCCAATCCACCGAGGAACTGTTGTCAAAGGAGCGGGCTGAGTGGAAAAAGGTATGAGAGAAAGATAATCAGGGCATGTACGCTGCCCGCTCCAAGATTACCGACCTTGAGGCTCAAATCGCTACTCTCAAAGGAAAGGTTGAGGAAATTCAGGCAGAAAAGGAGCCTGCTGAGGTTTAACAGACTTAACTCTTTTTCTTCCTCTTTACGTTACCTTATCGAAATATTTCTTACTCCTTATTTCATCATTTGCAGACTGAGTTGAATGCGCGCAAGGACAAGGAGCTTGCTGCAAAGGATGTGGAGATCACAGAGCTGAAGCGCAGATTGTTTGAGGCCCATGATAAAAATGCATCATTAGAGATAGACCTTGAGGCCGAAAGGGTGAAGGCTGAGACCGCTGAGGAGGCGAAGAAGAAGCCCGAGTAGGCGCGTGATATCAACACTTCTGCCCTGAATGTGGTTCAGAATAATTATGCTGAGGCCCAAACAATCGTTGACACACTTGTCTCTGAGGCCGAATGGATGCGTAGCAGAGGGGTAGTCAAGGTGAGTTTCTCCTCTTTTGCCTTGGGTTTTCTTTGTTATTGTTTTGTTCTCATGATTTTTCCTTCTTTATGCAAATTGCTAACGCCGTGTTGAATGCTACCGAACTGGATGAGGCTGTTGTTGCGCTGACTGATGTCGCGCGGGCCGTTGGGTACCGCGGTGGTTATCTTGAATGTGCTCATCATGTCGAAGAAGCTCTTGGCCAACAGTTTGATACTCGCCATTGCTCGGTGTCCGATCAAGCTGAGGATTTACTTCCTCGTGCTGAACATGTTTACGACCATCTTTCCTTGCCAGTTATGGAGTTGGTCACTGAATTGTTAAAGCTTGATGACTAGAATGCACGGCTCAAGTCCGTCATTGACCCTCCGGAAACTGTGGAGTTGACCGATGAGGAGGAGGAAGTCGGCGGTGATGGCGATGGTGATGGTGATGGTTATGAAAAGGTAGTGATGTTTTCATGTTGATGCCTTGTAATTTTCATGTTTTTAGTCTTAAATGTAAGACTTGCGTAGTTGCGCTTTTTGAATGGAACATACAATGTTTGCTTCTTATTCTTGTCAAGTTACAATTATTGCACTGTTGTTTGAAACTTTGGTTAAATTAGCTCGAATAAATGTAAGTGTGGCTCGTATATGAGCGTTATTGCCCGGTCTCGCGCTATGCTCGCGGAGGACTGACGGGTGGTCCGTAGGACAACCCTTAAAAGGTTTAATACAATGCACATTCTATACTTATTTTGGTTAATCGCTTGAACTTGGTAACCACTAGAGGATTTGATGTTGCAGGTGTTAAGGTGCTCAAAGTGCGGGATTTAGGAAGCTTGGATGGATGTGGGAAGATGGCATCATTAAGAGATGAAGAAATCAAGTTTTGAGGGAGAAACAAAGGAAATAGCCCACTCAGCGCCGTAACCTACGGTGTCTTGCCGTAGGTTACGGCCATTCATGCTCAAAAGTTGTCTGCCGTAGATCAGAAGAAAAGCACCGTAAAGAATTGTTGAACGTCGTAAGCTACGGTGAAGTGCCGTAGCTTACGGCACTATATTGACTTCTTGAATATGCTGACCGCCGTAACCTACGGTGATCTGCAGTAGGTTACGGCGCCGACTGATGCAAACTTGTAACTCCTTCCATTAAATGCCATTTTCATGAAGATTAAAGGGACTTATCATTTCCAATTGGTTACCACTCACTTGTGGACGAATTTTGGCTAACTTTTGGAGACTAGAGCTGGAATAACACTATCTTGAAGATTAGTTTTATTGTCTTTGATCTTTATGAACGATAATACTTGTGTTATGATGTTGATTCGAGCCATGAGTGGCTAAACACTTTGTGGTCATCCTGGATTGAAGGTTTGTTTGACACATTTCATGTTGTTTTCCTAATTTCTAGAATAACAATCTCTATCTTAATGGTGTGTTTGTTATGGTGTGTAATTGCTTGTTAGTAACTTGTTGATTCTTGCATTGAACTAATTAGAAACCATACGTTCTTGGTGTCGTTGGCAATCGAGATATCATGGGTATAGTTAGGCTCGGGTAAGGGTTGATTGATCATCGGGTAACAACCTCACGTTCTAGGAATCTGAGTACTTAGTTCCCTTTCATCACTACAAGTAGTCACACATGAACTATGTCTATGTAGTTCTTTCTAGTGGAATAATAACATGAATGTCAATTGAAACCGAAAATCTAGGATGGTCATTTGTCTCTAATTTTCTTACAACCAAAACTTTCATCTTTGCAATTTAATTAGTTAATTTCAGTTTTAAAACCAAATCCAATCAAATTAACTCTTGAATTTTATTTTATTTGCAATTAGATTAATTAAGTCAAAGTTAGATACTCTAGCAAATAACACATTTTCCACAAACTCCCTGTGTTCGATACCCACTTACCGCTAGCTAATAGTTGTATTTGGATTAAATTTGATTGAGACCACGACTTCACGTCAAATTTTGGCGTCGTTGCCGGGGAGTAGTGCGCAACGTGTGTTATTTTTTATCCTTTTTAGTTTGTTATTTTTCTGGTTTACGCTAGGTGTGTTAGTGTGCAGGTATTACAGGTGCATGCGTACTAGAAGCTCTCACAAGCTTTCACCATTGGCATTTGATCCGGAAATTGAGCGAACATTAAGAGGAAACAGAATCTTGCTAAGAGAGAACAGAATCAGTGGTTCACCAACAACACCAACTACACCAATCACACCAATTCGATACATGGATCCACCACAACCACCACCCACTACGGGTGAACTTATACCACCTTTCATACCATCATCCACTCAACCTTCACCAAACACTACCATACCCAACACCACCACCAATCCTATTTCACTTCATGATGCAATACCAACTTACACCACCCAACCCATTACCACTCAAGAAGAACCTACACTTTCCTTTAACCCTTCTACCAAAATTCCACCATTTTCCCATTTCTTCCCAGTTTCAGGTCAATCATCCTCAACCTATACATTACCACAAGGTTCAACTGTCGTTCATGCTACATCTACATTTAGACCATCGAATCAGTCGGGTTTTCAATATTCGACTCTTCCGTTTGGTCAATCTTCGGGTATAGGGGGAGATGGATACGAATAAGGATATGAGGATTTTGAGGGTTACGAAGAAGAAGGATATGCATATATGGGTGATGGGGACCAAGGAGACTTTGGTGATGTGCAAGGCCAATCTCAAGGAATGGCAAGTGTTGGTGGAATGCCACAACAACAACAACTCATACCACAACACATTAGGCCAAGGCCACAAGGGCCACCAATGTAACACCCTATACCATTGCAACAAGTTCGACCACAACATGCACAACCACAATTCCAAAGGCCAATTCAACACCCACCGATGCCACAACAACAATTTCAACAACCATTCGCACCACAAGGGCATATACCAAGACCAATGGGTCCTATTCGTCCAAGGGGTCGGTTGGGTGTACCAAGAAGGCACCTTAGGGAACATGCGAGGGGAATTGAAGCACATTTTAGGCCGGTAATTACTCACAACCCTTCATCGGTGGTTATTCCTCATAATAATCAAGTAAGAACTTTTGAAGTGAGAACCAATTCTTTGCAAAGTTTGCCGAAATATAAGGGTCTAGCAACGGAGGAACCCTACTTTCATTTGGAGGCCTATGACTCAATTTGCAATACTCTTGGGAGTCAAGGTTTTTCGGCCGATGATGTCAAGTTAGTCTTGTTTCAATTTTCGTTGGAGGACAAGGCAAAGAAGTGGTTTTAGACTTTGCCTTCAGCATCTATTTACACTTGGGCGAAAATGCAACAAATTTTCCTAGATGAGTTTTACACCGCTCAAAAGACCAACGATGCTAGGAAGGGGTTGAGGAGTTTTCAACAACAACAAGGCGAAATGTTTCATGAAGCCTTTGAGCGTTTCAACATGATGATCAAGAATTGCCCTCACCATGGAATTGAACTTTGGGAATTAATGAATGTTTTCCACGAGGGGTTGAGTGCCGAAGATGCTCGAGACTTAATGTCTATTACCGGTGGCACTTTTGGTACGAACTATGAGCAAGACGATTGGGAGTCTTTGGAGCAAATGGCAATTACATCAAAGAGGAAAGCTCAAGCATCAAGGAGAGCACGACCGGCCGTTACCCGAACACAAGTGCATGCGGTTGACGATGGTAATGTTCAAACCTCTAATCAAATTTATGATGTTTGTGCTATTTGCAATGAAATAGGTCATGCGGCTGAAAATTGCCAAGGAATGGTGGAAGGGCAATATGAAGAAGTTCATGCAGTACAAGGTCAAGGAGGGGGTGGTAGAAATTACAACAATATGAATTCTAATACTTACCACCCCGGTTTAAGAAACCACCCAAACTTTCGGTATGGGAACCCTTCAAATCAAGCTAACCCGAATTTCCAAGGAAACCAAGGATTTCAAAGGCAATATCAAACGGGTCAAAGCTCTTCAGGTGGAAACGAAGTAATGGAGATGTTGAAGGCGATGCAAGTTGAAATGCAACGAATGAATCAACGTGATGAGGTTCGGATGCAAAAGGACGAGGCCCGTGATAAAGCGATTCAAACTTTGACAACCCAAATGGGTCAACTTGCAAGTGAAGTGGCGATATTGAAGAAAGCAAAAGGCCAGTTACCAAGTGACACGGTGATAAATCCCAAAAACATTAAAAGTGTTAATATCAATGTGGTAAGCACCGTTCCTAGTACTAAATTTAATGAAACATTGCTAACTTCTTCGTATCAAGTGAATGCAGGTTTGGAAAAAAAAATGCCGAAATCGAGAATGACAAAGAGTATGGAGCGCCAATCGTGCCTATCCGAGTGGGGAAACTAAAAATTCCTCATGCATTGTTGGATTATGGGGCGAGCATGAGTGTGTTACCGGGTGAGCTATATGACATGTACGATTTCGGTCCGCTTCAAGATGCAAACACTATGGTGAGTTTGGCGGATGAAAGTTGGAGGCGTCCACGGGGAATAGTTAAGAATGTTATGATTCGATTGAGAGAATTCGAATACCCGGTGGATTTTCTAGTTCTAGATTATGCTTCTACCAAAATGGCAGCACAACAAGGGGTAATTTTAGGTCGACCGTTTCTATACACAGCAAATGCTCAAATCAATTGTAGAGACGGGATTATTACCATGACCGAAAAGAACCGTAAGTTGTCTTTTGATGTTCAAATTAGAGTGATTAGTTATGAGTCCATTGAGGGGAAGGGTGGTGAGTCTAGTGATTGTATAAAAAATGTGTGTCAAAGAATGAAAATAAATCACACACCGAATCGTGAAGACACGCATACGGGATCAAGTAGGAGTGTATTTGATTACCCACCGAATCGAAGCGGGACAGATGCATTTTACGAAATGACACGATGTAGTGATGGAAGTGGCAGAAACCGATTCTTTGAGCCACCATAAATGGGGGGTGGCACGGTCTGGCTGAAGACTTGAAACTTAGCGCTGCTCGGGAGGCAACCCGGGGTTTTATATTGATCTTGCTGTGTTTATTTTTCTATGTTTCAGAGCCATGGCAACACTCAAGTGTGGGGAAGATGTGCGGAGATTTGTGTGAAGGTGGTGGGTGATAGGAAATTGGATCATTTACAATATCTGTTGTGTCAAACTTCACCAGGTCAATGTACTTTTTCCTTAGACTTGTCATGTCTTTAGCTTTGAAATATTGTAGTTTATTAATTTGTTTTTGTTTATTAAAAAAACACAAAGTTGATGTTTTTGGTGTTTAAGCCATCTTTCCCTAAAAACCATACATTGGGACAATGTATCCCAAGTGTGGGGATGGGGAGAATTTTTGAGAATTTAAAAATTTTGTAAACTCAAGCGAAACTTGTCAAAATTTGAAAATTTGATATTGTTCCACTTGACACACCGACACCCATTCCTAGTCCTTTCTTGGTGAGAGTTTGAGCCACTTATGATTATTAAAGATGTTTTCTTTGTTTTGAGTGGCGGTGTGTGGCTTGTGTTAATAGAACTTGTGTACGAATTCTTGCCAAATCCTAGAGTTAGCATGCTTGTGAAAAGGATATGGGACTTTTAGGTAGCCTCGTCTAGATGTTTGAGAGTGTAGGATTGGTGGGTTGGACCTCATACGTTACATATATGAGCTTGGTTTGTGAGGGGTGGGGGTTTGGTCTTTAGAAAGCCATGTTTGAGCCTTATACCATTCGGTTGTGACCCAAACCTACTTCCTGCAAAACCCTACCTATTGAGATGACCCGGTTTAGGAGTTTAGTTGTGATTATTGATGTTCTTGTATATATTGTTGAGTTTATGTGTTATAAAAAAATATGAGAAAAATACCAAAAGAAGTATTTAGTTGCAATAGTAGTTGAGATGTTGAATAAGTTGTGTTTATAGTTGATGTTTGCTTTGTTTAGTAGTAGAAATAAAAACCGGGTCGAATCAATGAGCTACTTTCACATTCCCACTATTTCCTACCTTTACACCTAGCCTCGTTACAACTCGTAAGTTCCTTTGATTCATAAGCATGCTCGATATTTGTTAGGAGGAGACTTGATTTTTATACAAGCTTATTGTCGCACACACACACACGCGCATTGAGTGGTTTAGCATTGTATGCTAATATTTCTTGCTATTGAGAGTCTTTGTGAGGGGTGTGTCTTGTGGTATGATTGAAAGTTAGTAGAAGGACGGTACGTTTAGCTTGGTTTGCATGATTGATCGCTTTAGTTGAAAATAGTTTTTGAATGGGTTGCTTGGGACAAGCAACGGGTAAGTGTGGGGATGTGACGGGTGGTCCGTAGGACAACCCTTAAAAGGTTTAATACAATGCACATTCTATACTTATTTCAGTTAATCGCTTGAACTTGGTAACCACTAGAGGATTTGATGTTGCAAGTGTTAAGGTGCTCAAAGTGCGGGATTTAGGAAGCTTGGATGGATGTGGGAAGATGGCATCATTAAGAGATGAAGAAATCAAGTTTTGAGGGAGAAACAAAGGAAATAGCCCACTCAGCGCCGTAACCTACGGTGTCTTGCCGTAGGTTACGGCCATTCATGCTCAAAAGTTGTCTGCCGTAGATCAGAAGAAAAGCACTGTAAAGAATTGTTGAACGCCGTAAGCTACGGTGAAGTGTCGTAGCTTACGGCACTATATTGACTTCTTGAATATGCTGACCGCTGTAACCTACGGTGATCTACCATAGGTTACGGCGCCGACTGATGCAAACTTGTAACTCCTTCCATTAAATGCCATTTTCATGAAGATTAAAGGGACTTATCATTTCCAATCGGTTACCACTCACTTGTGGACGAATTTTGGCTAACTTTTGGAGACTAGAGCTGGAAGAACACTATCTTAAAGATTAGTTTTATTGTCTTTGATCTTTATGAACGATAATACTTGTGTTATGATGTTGATTCGAGCCATGAGTGGCTAAACACTTTGTGATCATCCTGGATTGAAGGTTTGTTTGAGACATTTCATGTTGTTTTCCTAATTTCTAGAATAACAATCTCTATCTTAATGGTGTGTTTATTATGGTGTGTAATTGCTTGTTAGTAACTTGTTGATTCTTGCATTGAACTAATTAGAAACCATACGTTCTTGGTGCCGTTGGCAATCGAGATATCATGGGTATAGTTAGGCTCGGGTAAGGGTTGATTGATCATCGGGTAACAACCTCACGTTCTAGGAATCTGAGTACTTAGTTCCCTTTCATCACTGCAAGTAGTCACACATGAACTATGTCTATGTAGTACTTTCTAGTGGAATAATAACATGAATGTCAATTGAAACCGGAAATCTAGGATGGTCATTTGTCTCTAATTTGCTTACAACCAAAACTTTCATCTTTGCAATTTAATTAGTTAATTTTAGTTTTAAAACCAAATCCAATCAAATCAACTCTTGAATTTTATTTTATTTGCAATTAGATTAATTTTGTCAAAGTTAGATACTCTAGCAAATAACACATTTTCCACAAACTCCCTGTGTTCGATACCCACTTACCGCTAGCTAATTAGTTGTATTTGGATTAAATTTGATTGAGCCTTCGACCTCACGTCAAATTTTGGTGTCGGCGGTGATGGCGATGGTGATGGTGATGGTGATGGTTATGAATAGGTAGTGATGTTTTCATGCTGATGCCTTGTAATTTTCATGTTTTTAGTCTTAAATGTAATCATTGCGTAGTTGCGGTTTTTGAATGGAACATACTATGTTTGCTTCTTATTCTTGTCAAGTTACAATTATTGCACTGTTGTTTGAAACTTTGGTTAAATTAGCTCGAATAAATGTAAGTGTGGCTCGTATATGAGCGTTATTGCCCGGTCTCGCGCTATGCTCGCGGAGGACCTTGGAGGCTTAACTCAAGAACTCGTAATTTACTGAAGTGTTTTCGTGCTAATCAAAAGTTTAACATGCATTTGTAACGTAGAAGGCATAGGATGATAAATCATAAGGCATAGCCAACGTTTGTATTAAGTAACTGGAAACAGGCGCAAGGCCATCATACATAACTGAAAAAAGAAAAGGCGCATGGCCAACATAGATAATCAAAAGGCACGTGGCCATCATAAATAGATAAAAAGGCACGTGGCCAACATAATTAAGTGAAAAGGCGCATGGCCGAAGGTAATCACATGTAGCACTTGCATAGTTGTTGCTCGTTCCATGTGCGCGGGATAATGTGGCCATCCAGTGTGCGCAATTTGTATGCCCCTTCCCTAGCACCTCATGTATCAAGTATGGGCCTTCCCATTTTGGTGCTAGTTTTCCGGGGCGTTCAGCATTGGAAGCTTCGTTGTCTCTGAACACGTATTCACCTGGAGTGTAGGTACAAATGCGCACCCTTGCATTGTAGTACCTCTCCAATTGCGTCTTATACTTGGCCTCTTTCATTCGCGCTATTTCACGCCTTTCTTCGAGCAGGTCCAAGTCTAAGCGGCGCTCTGCCTCGTTATCAATCTTTTTGACTGCTGATAAGCGCGGCGAGGGGAGGCCTATTTCAGCTGGGATAACCGCTTCTGAGCCATAAACCAGGCTAAAAGGGGTTTCGCCATTGCTTGTTTTTGGCATGGTGCGATGAGCCCACAGTATGCTGGGGAGCTCATCAACCCAGCCTCTTCTTTTGGTGCCCAGTCGGGCCTTTATCCCTTCGACAATGCTTTTGTTTACACTTTCTACTTGTCCGTTGCCTTGAGGGTGCGCAACGGAAGAGAAAGTGTGTTCGATGTTTAGCTCCTTCATCCAGTTTTGAAGGTCTTCAGAAGCAAAGTTGGTGCCATTGTTTGTCACGATCTTGAGTAGGAGACCAAATCTGCAAATTATGTGCTCCCATATGAATTTTCGCACCATCATTGCGGAAGTTGAAGCAAGAGCTTTGGCCTCCACCCATTTGGTGAAGTAATCAACAGCAACGATTATGAACTTAACCGCGCCGGGAGCTTCAGGGAATGGACCCACTATGTCAATCCCCCATTGTTGAAAAGGCCAAGCTGTTAATACATGGATCAGATTGTTTTTTGGGCGCAGGGTCTTTGGCACGTGCCTTTGACATGAATCGCACTTGCACAATTCTTTCAAAGCGTCGACATGCATCGCTGGCCAATAGTAACTTACATTCATTATCTTTGCGATGACCATGCGCGGGAGTGCATGAATGCCGCATATGCCTTCATGTATTTCCCTGATCAGATAACTTGCGTCTTGGGGGTCTACGCATCGTAGTAATGGGCCCAAGAAGGATCTTCTATATAGAATGCCCCCGTTCATTTCGTAAAACAGCGCTTTGTTCTGTATCTTTCTTGCTTCCGCTTTGTTTTCTGGTAGAATTCCCTTTTGGAGATACTGGATGATAGGGGTCATCCATGAAGGTGGCCCTATCTCAATCACATTAACTTGGCGCAGTAATACTGATGGGTTTTTCAGAACTTCAATTCTTACATCCTTGGCGAGGTGTTGGAAAGCTGTTGAAGCTAGTTTGCTCAGCGCGTCAGCGGGCTTGTTTTCTAATCGGTTGATATGAACAACCTTGTACGATTTGAACTTTTGGAGTAGCTCTTTTGCTTGTTCCAAGTATAAAGCCATGACTTCGCCTTTTGCATCATACAATCCATTGATTTGACTCGCGATCAAGAGAGAGTCAACATGCGCTTGTAATTTTTGTGCTCCCATCTTGATGGCCAGGCGCAAGCCTGCCAAAAACGCTTCATATTCTGCCTCGTTGTTGGTGTTTTTGAAATCCAACTTGATGGCATAGGTAAACTCCTGTTTTTCTGGGCTAACAAGGTGCAAACCAACTCCTCCGCCGTCTTCATTTGAGGCTCCGTCGGTGAACAACAGCCATAATTCATCCGATGTGTCTTTGATGGGAGCATCTACTGCTTCGCACTCTTTGATCTTGTCTTCTGGGACTTCAGTGATGAAGTCTGCTAATACTTGACCCTTTATAGCTGGGCGTGGCCTGTATAGAATGTTGTGGCCTCCCAGCTCGATTGCCCATTTCGCCAAGCATCCTGAAGTTTCTGGTTTTTGCAAGACTGTGCCGATGTGGAAGTTCGTGAGTACTGTGATCACATGGCCGGTGAAGTATCTGCGTAGCCTTCTGGAGGCATGGAGCAGTGTGAGCACTAGCTTTTCCATGGTGGAATATCTCGTTTCCGGATCAGTGAGTACTCTGATAACATAATAAATCGGGGTTTGGACTCCATCTCTCTCTACCAGCAATACCGACCCAATTGCCTTGTCCGAAGAGGACAAGTACAGAATGAGTGGTTCCTTTTCAACCAGCGCAGTTAAAGTAGGGAGCTTAATCAAGCACTCTTTCATCTGTTGGAAGGCTGCTTCCGTTTCAGGCGTCCATTTAAACTCTTGTTTCTTTACACAGTTGCGCAATGTACTAATGAAAGGATAGGACTTTGCTGCGTGGTTTGACAGAAAACGATTAAGCGCGGCTAAGCGGCCGGCTAACCTCTGCATTTCTTTGATCGTGCGCGGTGACGGCATTCGTTCGATGGCTTGAACTTTTTTGGGTTAACCTTAAAACCACCGTTTGTAACCACGAAGCCGAGAAACTTGCCTTCTTCCATGCCGAAAGAACATTTTGCTGGATTCAACTTCATGTTTACGCTTCTTAGAGAATTGAACGTCTTCTCTATGTCCCTCAGCATTTGGTCCTCTTCAGGACTTTTGATTACAAGATCATCAATGTATACTTCAATATGTTTTCCAATGTCTTCACCAAATATCTTGTCCATTAGACGCTGGTAGGTTGCGCCAGCATTTCCAAAGGGCATTTTTGTGTAACAGAAGATTCCGAAGTCAGTGCGGAAGGCTGTTTTATCTTCTTCTTCTAGCTTCATCTGGACTTGGTGATATCCTTTATAACAATCTAGAAAACACTTCCATCTAAACGGCACGAGAGATTCTATCTTCTTATCGATCTCTAGCAACGAATAGCAGTCTTTTGGGCATGCCTTGTTGAGGTCAGTGTAATCAACGCACATGCGCCATCCACCATTAGACTTCTCGACCATTACAGAGTTTGCAACCCAGCTTTGATAGCGCACTTCGCGCAATATACCTGCTTTAAGTAACTCGCACACTTGTTCATTCATGGCTTTTATTTTGTCGGATCCTAAGCTGCGCTTTCTCTGAACCTTGGGTTCAACAGATGGATACGTGTTTAAGAAATGTTCTGTGACATCGCGCGGGATGCCCGTCATATCAGACGGGGTCCAGGCGAAAATGTCCATGTTTCGGAATAGTAATTGCTTGAGGTGTGTCCTGATACTTGGTGGAATTGCGTGGCCAATTGTCACCGTTTTCTCGGGGTACTTGAGGTTCAAGACCCATTTTTCTGGCTCTGTTGTTGAGACTTTAGCTGCTTAGACTGGTCGCGCATCCTCTGCTGCCATCACTTCTTTCTTTGAATAGATAATTGCTACCCCTGTTTTGGTTAGGAAACCAATAGCTGAGTGGGGTGTGGAAGTTACCATATTCATCTCACCTTGGGTTTCTCTGCCAATTAAGACATCATGCCTTCACTTGACCGGCATCACCATGAAATTAACATTCGTAGTTCTTGAATGCTTCCCATCAGACAGCGTGACGGGGAAGCTGATCTGACCCAATGGGAAGACTGTCTCATTGTAAAATCCGGATAAAGGATAGTCAACAGGTTCGAGGCACGCTTTGTCTTCCGGTTCAAATTGGTTGAAGCATTGTTCATAGATAATATCAGCTATGCTTCCGGGAACGATGAAGACATACTCTGTTTCGTAATGGCCAATGATGCCAGTGATAACAACGGGGCGCATGGTGCGTGGACCCCCGCGCACCACTGGAAAAATGACTTGTTGTTCTTGCCATGATGGTTCAAACGGGCGCTTGCCTTTGCTTCTCGCGCTGTGCCTTGGTCCATCGACCATGTGAGTTTCAAGGCGCCTGACCTTCTTCTGGTTTCCATCGTCATTCCTTTGGATTTGGCGCGTTTCCTTGCGCACATTCTTCACCGGGTGGCTTAACTTGCCGCTCTTTAAAGCCTTCTCGATCTCTTGCCTTAGACTGATACAGTCATCTGTCAAATGACCTGTATCCTTATGAAAATCGTAGTACAGATTGGGGTATTGCCCCTTCTTGTTGGTCATCGGTTTGGGTGCTTTAAAATCGTGGTTCTCCATCATAAGCACCTCCTTTGGTGTCTTAGTGAGCGGAGTCCAATGTTTTTCTCGGTTCTCGTTCTTTACTGCTTTACGATAGCCAATGCGATTAATTGTGTCTTGCGCGTCTTCTTTGAAGCGAGACCTTTCTTCGTAACCATTGGATTGGCTTGCTTTCCATCCAGGGTTTCTGTTTCTGTTTCTCTTGCTGTTGTCGCGTGAGCTTGGTCTTGAAAAACGATCATCGGTGTAAGCGCTTTTGGTTCCTGCCAACGATTCCTCTGTCTGCGCTACAATCTTTGTAGCTGCCATGGTTTGTCCCATTCTTTAGGTATACCGTCCTTCCCTGTGATAGTCCTAATCAGACTATCACAACGGATGGCCTTTTTGAAGTTGGCGCGCATTAATTGTTCACTTACACCTCCGATCTCTAAACACTCCTTGTTGAAGCGCGTGATGAAATCTTCTAACCCCTCATTTTCTCTGCGCTAGATGTCTATCACTTCTGAAGTGTCGCGCTGATAACGCCTCTGTTGGCTGAAATGAGCTACAAATTGGTCTCTGAAGTCAACCCAAGACTTGATTTTTCCCGGAGGAAGGCTGTTGAACCATGCGCGAGCAGCCCCGGTGAAAGTTTGGATGAACAGATGGCACCACATTGGCATGGTCCATTGTCCAAAAACACCCACGCTTGTAAATACTCGAACATGATCATCAGGTTTGGTGAGACCGTTGAACTTTCCCACTGTTGGAGGTAGCTTTGCTTTTTCTAGCGGGGCTAGAGCGATGCTTCGGACAAACTTCGAGTGTTCGGTGGCTTCTGCTGGTCTATAAACAAGGCTAAAATCATGTTCTGCTTCTTCGTTTTAGGCGGCGCGTGGCCTTTGCCTGTAAGACTCATGATTTTTCTGCAAACGGTTGAAAATTGAAGAGCCTTCATCATCTTGCCACGTAGGATCATCCAGATCTGTGTCGTCCCATTCGTTGTTCATGTTGCGCGGCCCTAGCCGGCTATGAACTGGGCACCTATGTTGCGCATTGGAAGGATGGTCATAGTAACTGCCTGTCTCCCCGTATGTATCGCGCGTGTCGTGCACGCTTTGTCTTCTTTGGGGAGGAGGTCTGATGAACTGCCCTTGAACGTTTTGCTGAGGAGGTGTCTGGCGCGCCCCCTGCGTTGGACCTGGTGGTGTAACCAAGGATGGTTCCGCTTGCAAAATCGCATGTTGTGTACTCAAGATTTGATAAGCAACATTTATAGTAGCAATCTGCTTGGCATACCAGGAGGCAAGGGTTTCACCTTCTGGTAGCCCCAATAGCGCTGAAATGTTTGGATTTGGATTTAGAGCTGGGTTTGACAGGCCAGCAACATTACTCGATGGGGTACCCGTTTGAGTGATACGAGTGATGCTTGCGCGGGGTCCCCCTGTGTTTGTTCCTTCGCCTTCGGCTATCTCGTCAATGGGATGGAGTTGGACGTGCAAGTTGTCCTCCCCTGCTCCCGCTTGAGAGGCAGTGCCGAAACCAAAATCAGGAATTATCCCTTGACCAGCCATGATCAAGAGACTAGAAAAAACTCAGAAAAAAAGAAGATGAATTGATTGTAAAAATAGGTGGGCGCCAATGAAGAAACACGTAACTAATTTTAGGTTAATTAGGGGATTTAGGTTTCAAACATGATGGTTAATCTTCTTTAATCTTCTCTGAGCTCAAGTATGATCCGATCTTCCTGCAAAACAGCAACACTGTTAGCTCGTTAAGAGGGGAATATGGGGGTTTCCCTCTTAACCAGACTCCGACGTGAGAATAAGTAACCGTTTTGAGGATAATAAAGTGTGTGTTAAGAATGAGAGTAGAGAGAACGGAATGTTTAACCTGTGGTAGGAAGGTCCCTATTTATAGCCGAAGTGGTGTAGGAGGAGATGGGCTGATGGGCCTTTGGCCAGAAGGCGACAACAAGGAATATCCTTTTTGTCTCACTGGTATCGACCGTTAGTGGCTTCTAGAAGATCTCTGGTGCTGGCGCACCTTGATTGGAGCCAAGTGTCTGGGTTGTCGTCCCTGTCGCCCTTCTGACATCAGCAGGTGTGTGGAGATCATGGGGCAGTTGTCGCCGCCATCTGATTGGTGCCACATAGGCGTCCTTGTGTACCTTTGGTCTCCTGCACAATTGTTGATCGTGGAGCATGATATAGTACAGCCTGTTGGAAGCTGATTGGCTCGCTCTTCTGCCACTCTTACTTTTCGTACTTCCTGAAATGGCCCTGCGCCGTAACTCTCGCGCGACCTTTGAAGTGTGTACCACTAGCCGACGCGAGGTGTAGGAGTTGAGGGCTCTTATTCAAGATGCTAAGTGTAAAACTGGTGTTATATCTTCTTTGGGCCTCGCGCAGAGTTCAGGTTTTACCCAAGTAGCCCGCGAGGGGTCTGTGGATTAACCAGTTTATTGAGTAAGGAGTATGGTTCAGAGTGCGACCCGAATGGTCTGCGTGACTTTTTGGGACCATACCCCTTCAACGTGATAATACAAGATTGGAGGGGTCAAAGGGGTGTTGATTAGTTCTGTATAAACATAATGGAAAACATATAGAAATAACTGTAACCGGAGATAGACCAGCAGAGAATCCGGTCAGAGAAGCAGCCATTGAGTTTGACATGATTGTCAGCTTGATCGGGTTCCTCCTTAGGGTGTAAGATGATGATGGTGAAACCGAATTCTAGGGTTGGAATTTGGATGGAGAGAGAGGAGTAGAGGGGGACGAAAATAATGATGTTATGGTTATGATAATTGTCTAACCTTTAACCTCTGTAGTTATCTTCTTATATATACACCTAAGAGAAAACCTAATTAGTTAATAAGGGTATTATGGTCCATAACAAATTACCAACTAATTATATAATAGGTATAATATATTTTGATCTATATAATATAAATGATTATAATGGCTACACAATTAAATATAACACAATAATTATATTTAATATTACATTCTCCCACTTAGCCGAGTAATCATTTATCATGAGTATTACATAAGCCTGATCAGATTTTAATACTCATTTTATCTTTAAACCAAGAACCGTAGCAGAGAAATACAGCGTTGAATCATCGTTCGACCCAGGACCCCCATAGTCATACTACAACCTCAATTTAAAACCTAACAGTTATGATCAAAATACGCACATAAGCCCTTTAATGTTTGATTTGTATTTATATTTGTCTATATGTCATTATACCGGCAGAACATATGTTAGAGACATACAAAATCAAAACTGGGGAAATTTCATTAATTAAAACATAAGTAAGTACAATATGCTATTAAATAAGGTCTTTAGTAAATCCCATATTCGAAACATGTTCTTTGAAAACTTTTGGTGGGAGACCTTCAATCATCGGATCCGCAAGCATATTTTTAGTACTAATATACTCAATATAAAAATTATTTTCCTCGACTCGTTCACGTACGAACAAATACTTTATATCGAGATATAAACCAGCTCCAGTAGAACTGTAAGTGTTCGAGAAACTAACGGCAGCTGAGTTATCACAGTAAAGCTTCAATGGTCTAGAAATGGAATTAACGATTTTGAGTCCAGTGATCAGATTCCTAAGCAACATTCCATGACAGGTTGCGTTATAAACAACAATGTATTCTGCCATCATTATGGAAGTTGTGGTTAACTGTTGTTTATGACTCTTCCATGAGATAGGTCCGCCTACTAACATAAAGATATAGCCCGAAGTGGATTTCTTATCATCTTTGCATTTGGCAAAGTCAGAATCAGAATAGCCTACCACTTCTAAATGATCACTTCTTCTATAAGTCGGTTTATAGTCTTTCGTCCCTTGCAGATATCGAAGTACTTTCTTAGTTGTTTTCCATTGATCTAGGCTAGGATTAGTCTGATAACGGTCTAGCATTCCAGCGATATAAGCGATATCCGGGCGAGTACAGACTTGAGCATACATCCGGCTCCCGACTACTGACGCGTAAGGTATCTGGCTCATTTACTCATTTTCAACCTCTGTTGTCGGAAATTGGAATGAACCGAAAACATCTCCCTTAACTACTGGAGCGACTGAGGGTTTGCACTGTTGCATGTTGTAACGTGTAACGATCTATGTAGGCCTTTTGAGACAATCCTAAGATCCCTTTGTGTTTATCTCAGTGAATTTCGATGTCAATGATGTAAGAAGCATCTTCGCGATCCTTCATATCGAATTTAAGCGAGAGTAACCGCTTCAACTCATGCAGCATGTCTAAACTATTACTTGCCAATAAAATATCATCTACGTAAAGGACAAGTATAGTAAAGTTGCTCCCACTTGTGACATTTGTGCTTTTTGTAATCATTATACAATTCCGAACAATTTCATAATCAATGAAACCTTGTGTTTTATTTATGGGATTTCATAATTATTTATGACATTTGTACATTTTCAATCCTTGTTCAATTTCGAACTCTCAAAGCTTTTCTGGAAGTAATTCGTAAACTGTTACGCAAACGTAATCAGTTTAACGCGACGTACACTCCAGAACAATGACATAAGCTACGCATACCCTAAATACCCTTTACATAACTTAGAAATAAGTTTTTGAAGGGTTTTGTATGGCAAAAACATGCTTATTCGAGTCCAGGGACTATTTGCGACAAACTGCGAAAGTCTGCCAATCTTCGTATTTTTTAATATGGACCATGTACGCACATCCAAAAATTTTTGTAATCATTAAAATCTTGTGTTCTATTGATAAGAATGCAAAAATATCAATCGTTGCGAAAGTTCGGTCATTTTCTTGTTCGTTATACGTTTGACGTAATTAAGCAAAAAACATAACCGTAGAACCGAACGAACCGACATCCACGACATTCTCGGGCAAAATCCAAGTTACATGTGCCTTAACACCTTTATATAACCTAAAAGTGGGTTAAAAGGGGTTAAAAGTGACAATATGCAACAAATTAAGTACATGGACCATTTCTGCCAAGTTTTAAACCCGACATGGGGGCTTGGCGTGTCGCGAAGCCATGGGGCTACCCCCGTCGCGGGGCGTGACGCCTTGACCTGAAAAGAAATTCTTTTTGATTCGGGTGCCGACAAAAGTTTTGTATCCCTAGCATTTGAACCTTTGCTTACCATGCCTAGAACAAAACTAGGAAAGCTCTTGACAGTAGAGATAGCTAGTGGTGAACCCCTTGTACTCGATTCTGTAATTCGAAATTGTCAGTTGAACCTCAATAACCACCTTTTTCCCATTGACCTCACGCCAATGCAACTTGGAAGCTTTGACATTATTGTGACAACTGGCACAAAACCGGTAATTTCCGTACTATTTTAATAATTATTTATTTCTTGCATTTATGTGTTCACACGCCAACATTATATGCTTACATGTTATGCAATTTAATTCATGCATGTTTCATACATAAATGGTCACATTATACAATACTTTAAACGTTGCGTCAAAATGATTAGTAAGCTCATCGGTTAGATAAGTTGTGTCAGCATGACTTCAGAATACAGTTAAACAACAAATTTAGGACTTAGATGTAGGTCCAACATCAAAAATACATTGAAACCTAAGTGAGTGAACAAAGGTTAACATAAACACTTTCCGAAAGCTAAAACAAGCACTAAAAAGTACCCGAAACGCACTTTAAATGCAGAATTCAGCAAAAATCGGCATTTAAACATCAATATAACATGCAGAATTAAGTTTTAAATGTCCAAAATAACTTGTAAAGTGTTGGGAATGAAAACTGTCACAAAAGGTACTTCATACCTTGTAAAATTCACAATTTAGCACTTTAACGAACCGATAACCGAACGATTAACCGGAACACTACCCAAAACACTAAAAATAGACTAGAAGCATTGTTTTTGTGTTTTAAACCTAGTTATGATGATTAAACACCTTAAAAACCTTAAAAACACACTTATAACATTACATTTAACACTTTAATTCACATCTTCTACCCTAGACTTCCAAAAAGTTACATTTAACCCCCCTTACTTCCAACCGGCCCCAAATGGCCCACCAACATTCCCCATTAAAATATTGTTAATGTGTGCAAGATATGGGACATGAAGTCTAGTGGTTAATAGATTTGTTGGAGGATTATAACTTAACTTACAAGATCACATTCTCATAACATTCATTCAAAATTTTCACAACTCTTCCCCATTCTCTCTTCTCCATTCTCGGCCACAACTACCTTCACTACCACCACCATTTTCTTGCAACTTTCAAGCTAATCCAAGGTGTTACAAAGGTGTAAGAAGGTGATCTAAGGAGGCTTAAACCAAAGGGTAACTTGTACTTAGAGATTTACAAGTTAGGTGATTAACATACTTAGAACATCTATAGGTTCCGACATTCAAGTAGCGGACGCCGGTGAAGACACACGAGACTCAAATCAGTGAGTTCATGTCCCCACTTTTAAACATTTTTACTGTTTTTTTATAAACTTTAGGGAAAATACATGTACAATGGTATGTTTAAAACAAAGGAATCATACATAGATCATGTCACGAATAGAATATACGTAAGCACCATCAATCTAGTTTAGACCGAAAGAACAAGGGTTAGATCTAACAGGTCCGGCAGCCTCACTCTCTTGACAACACATAGCCAAGGAGTGCTTTGGGTCACAGTCGTAGGGTAAACGATGTTAAAAGTCGCCTAGGTTTGGATGCTTCCTATGTCGTTACAAATGTTAATGTCCTTGCAAAAAATTAGCGATCTCGATTCCCTTTCTTACAACTTACAAACTTACATTTTGTCTTTTGTGTGTGTGTGTGTGTTTTAATTTTAGGTTTTTCATTTTCCATAATCAAACTTTGGTTTTTTATAGTTTTGCCACAAAAGTTAAATGAGTTTAGTTTTTTAACTATTTTTTGTTTTACGTTTTTTCTCGGATTTGGTTGTCGTTTGATTGCTATCTACCATGGCGTTTGGTGGTCACATTTCATCATTCAGATTTTTTACCCCTGAAATTTCTAATACGTGTCCGTATAAATTCAACTTCGTCTACATTTCACGTAACATAAGTTACTTGGTGTTAGAAATTCGTATTTTTATTTTACGCTTATTCCCGGTTTTGATACTACTTAGCATCGTTACGTCCCTCTCCTCAACGCGAGGAGCTTAAGACTAGTTATAATTAAAACTTGCTTTTAACCCACGCCAAAGTAATACTTCTAAACAGCCCCTTTTGACCCAAGCCAATTTAGTCAGGACCCGTTTTGACACAGCAAATTCAACTCAAATGCAGTTTGACTCGTTACCCTACACGACCGTTTTGCAAAGCTTAGGTTCATCTATTATCTGCACTAATCGGTGTTGACATGCACACTGACATGATCAACTATTCTACAAATGACAAAAAGACAGAGACCATAGTACTTTTCATTTTATAGGTGGAAAGATGACCAATACAATAGTATGTCAAAGTAGCCGACATAATACATAATTCATATACCAACCCAACGTTTTATAAAAGAAGAAACCAATTATGTTCATCCAGCCACCTTGCTGCAATAAGGTCTACAAGGTGGGGGAATATACATTTGCTGCTGTCTCGGAACAGTAGCACCAATGCCCATTTGTGCCAACTTCTCAGCAGTTTCAGAAACACTTGCGCCCTTTCCCACTGCATCATCAAACTTAAGTGTTTCAGCCCAACAGAACGCGCCAGCTTTCTTTTTTATAAAAATGATTACAAAAGTTTATATTATTTCAAAATTTTAATTTACAAAAGATGTCGTGTTTAAAAATTACACTTGATAACCAGTTCCCATTTTAGCTTAATTTTTAGGTTAACTGGAACCCACCATTCATAAATAGACAGACAGATTGACATTAAATGACATTGTAGAGTATGAATTTTCTAAATAACTTCTTACATGTATTGTAGTTTCTAGTAGGTTGGTATTTTGCTTGTCTGGGAATCGTCTTTTCACACACCTGATTATTCATTCTCGACTTATGATGCACCCCTGTAGTAAATATAAATTAAAAAAAAATCTATAATTAAAATGATAGAATCTTGAAATTGATAGAATAATCCAATTCGAGAATGATTAGATCTCCGATAGGTATAAATAAAAACCCTAATTTATATAAAAACCTCGACTCCTAATCTAAACGACACACATTAAATAAGATTAGAAAAAACTAACTGCCCACTACTTGCTCCTAAAATTGTTTCCCCCCAAAACCCATTCCCACTAATAATTAAATGGGTTAATACCCAGCTGGAGCTGCCCAGAACATACGGGTCAACCCACAGGTTCGTATCATAAAATGGCATTGCTCTAGTTAAAGGCAAAGGCACCTATAACTAAGGTGACTTCTATGATAAGGGACTAAGACGAAATCCATCAGGATAAAATAACTACATATAGCATATATGACATGTTTTAACCAACAAAATAACAAAAGTTTTAAGTCAAACTGTGATATTAATAGATATATTCACGATTTAATTTAAGGTTCATGCTATTAGTTTAGTTGTTTACAATTAGTAGTTAGCAGTTACAAGTTTTTACTAAAAAATATCCTCTGGTTAACATAAATGATTCCAAAAAACCAACTTTTATAAAGTCAAACTGTGATCTTGCTTCTGAGATGGTTGTTATGGCATAGAAAGAATAAAAATGAATTCTAATATTCTATAGTATGAACTAAACTACAAAATAAAATGATCATGATGTACAAAATAAAAGTACCATAGTCGATTATTGTGAGGACCGTGTAAATCTTAAAGCATACATACAGGTTAATAAAATTGTTTTTGTTACTATAACTACCACACAAACTATTTATAAGACTATACGAGAAGAACAAAAAAAGTATTTGTTAGTCAACCTGGCCCATTTCGGGCTGTATTAAAAAGGACTCATTTTAAGCACAACCAGTAGGACCCGTTACCCTAAGTGACCATCTTGCAGCACAAAACAGTCTACTTCAGTAGAAGTATTTGTATAAAATCAACTTATTTATATGTTACCTGATTTTAAAGAAGCATGTACTCTTGCAGATGATGTTTCATTGCATGCCGGATTCACATTAGACAAAAGACTAGTATATCTCGTTACACTGTTCTGCACCATAGCTCCGCTCCCATTTAATCCAACTGAAAAAAATTGATCACCGTTCAAATTATGAACACTAAATAAAAATGTTCTTTATAAATTTACTAGAAATTTATGATTGTAAAAGAGCATAAGCAAACCAGATGGAGAAATCCTAGCAGTAGCATGCTTGGGGCGAAGATATGGAGGAATATAGTAACAATTCTGCAGAATCAAAATTTAACTGTTTTAGTCATCTAAACAACTATATTTTATAACGTTTTCTTATTTGATAGCAATGGCTACCTGGAAGAAAGGATGCTGAAGCGCCTCCACAGCTGTTGGTCTCTTGCATGGATCCCAAGAACAGAGCGCCTATAGTGCAAATAGAACATAATGATTTAAGCAAAAAAATTTAACGGCCTATATAACATGAAGATTATTAAAAAGTTTTCAGGTGCAAAAGAGAAACGAGTTATTACAGCAATTAAGTTGGCTGCCTCATTACTTGCAGATGGTATCAGTGAAGAAAGATTTACACCAGCAAGCTGCAAAATGACAATTTAGAAAAAGAGTAGGTTAGGGGGACTTATAGCACATGTTGATTGGCAAAAATTATCATATGCCATATGCTACTACTTACAGGTGGGTATAAAATGAGCACAAGAAGCATTCGCAAAAAAATATATATGATCCATGTTCCATACGTTTTTGTACTTTAGTTTCATTGAACAAGACGAACTAACCTCTGGAAACTGATAATTGATTTTACTTGACAGTTCAAGTCCCTCACACCATGTGCTCTCTGTTGGGCTTCCGATCACACTGCAGATTTTGTAAATTTCATCCGCTTCACTGCAGATGAATACCACAACACACAATTAGTTGCCACATGCCCCCAAAACAGCATAAAAAATTGATATATTATGTAGCATTAAAAAACATGGCAAGATTAACCCATATAGTGAAATCAATCTATTTAGGTATAGCAGTTATATGCTGCACAAAGTATTGAAACAAAACTGCAAGCTAGGCGTGCTACTTTTAAAGGGACAGGCTGTATACCTTGAACCTGGGAAAAGTGGACGGAGGGTAAATAGTTCAGCCATGATGGCGCCCATTGCCCATAAATCTGTGATTGAAATATTAGCTCCACAAGCATTGTAATACACTTGAAGAAACATCACTACAAAGTCCCATCAACTCACCAACTGCAGAGCCATATTTTGGCGACTGAAGAAGTAACTCTGGAGCCCGATACCTGCAAAACCCAAATTTCTCTAATTATTAACAGGCAAGTAGCCGGTGACCAAAAAAAGGTAAAACTATATTGTCATGACAAGATATAGAATGAAAGAACAAGACTCGCCAGCGTGTTGAAACATAGTCAGTGTATGGTGGTTGGGATGCAATCTCACGAGCAAGACCAAAATCAGCTATTTTTATCACCCCCTTGGAAACAAGCAAGTTCTCTGACAACATAAATACAAAATATGCAATTAAAAAACAAAACGTGAAATCTTTTCACTGACATACACACAACATAGTCCATTACAAAACAAAAAATTACTTGCAACATTATTATTCATACTCTTTAACTGTCAATCCAATGTAATCATTCAAGAAGAATATACCTGGCTTAAAATCACGATGAAAGTAGCCATGCTGATGCATGTATACAAGACCTTGAAACACGTAAAAGAACCAATTTCTAATTTCCGTTTCCGAGAAAGGTTTCACTCTGTCTTCCATAAGCTGGTAAAGACTGCATTCCTAGAAAAAGAAGAAGAATATAATGATATTTATGTAAGTACAAAAAATAAACACACTAAGTATTGAGTAAAAGCTACTTACCATATATTCAAACACAAAGTACAAAATATTATTTTCTCTAACAACTTCCTTGAGCTTCACAATATTTGGATGATTCATCTTACGCAGTGACTATCAAAAGTAAGAAAGTCAACTTGAGAAATGGATGCTAGTAAAAGAACAGATAATATTGGATGATTCATCTTACGCAGTGACTATCAAAAGTAAGAAAGTCAACTTGAGAAATGGATGCTAGTAAAAGAACAGATAATAATGTACATGTGGCAATTTCAATCCATTTACTAGTAAAACAGGTCAAATAAAAGTAACAGAAGTCATAGTTATTAAAGGCGCTAATCGCACTCAAGGCGCATAGGCCTCGCCTGGGGCCTAGGCGCAAAGCGCAAAAAAAGCGAGGACCTAAGAAAAATTAAGCGCATAATGAAAAAAAGTTAAAAATAAATTATGTATTAAAAAAGAATACTATTCTTCAAATAAAATAAACAAAATCTTTTACTACCTCCGTCCCATTAAATGTGTCTTATTTTGAATTTTCAAAGTCTTTATTTATAAACTTTGACTTTAATTATATATTTTTGTATTATATAAAACTTTATGAAAATTAACCCGATAAAAACACTTGTAAAACACACTCAAATCATATAAATTTCATCAAGTATTATCTAACACAAACAAAATTATTTAAGGTCAAAGTTTACAAATAAAGACTTTGAAAATTCAAAATATGACACTTTTAGTGGGACGGAGGGAGTATATAAAATTATGTCATCTATTTAGAACCAAAAGTTCTAAAAATATTAGTGTATTAGTGTAGAAAAGTAGTTTTCCTTAGATAAAAGTAGAAATCTGGCTAGAATCTTGTCGGAATTTAGAGAATTTGGCCGGAAACTATCCGGAATCTAGGAATCTCGCCGGAATGTGCGGCTGAACCATCACCGGGAGAATTAAAGCGCAAATTCCTCGACTTAAAGCGCAACTGCCTCGCCTCGCCTGAAAAATGGGCCTAGGCGCAAGAGGCGATGGCTTTTAACAACTATGACAGAAGTAATGGTACCTTCACTTCTCTCAAATTCATACATTCTTCCCACGAATAATATTTTCTCTTCATTTTCTTAATGGCAACCTGTAACCACGATACATCAACATTAAAATACCCATTCACTGAAATTTAGCAAGTTCATCAAGATGGATATCAGTTCTAGCATGCTATGCTATTCACAGAAAAAAACCTACCAATTCACCATTATGCTTATTCAAGGCCCGCCAGACAACCCCAAAGGTTCCATTGCCAACTTCCTTTATTATCGTGTACCTAAATCAGAATAGGAAAAAAAAAACTGATTCAACTTTGGTTTCACATCGACAATCCAAAAGCACAAATGAAAATAAGCTCACTTATCCATTTCCGAGTTCACAGTTGCGCGTGGAACTTTATTTATCAAGAGGGCACGAACATAGAAGAAATAACACGCTTTTTCCAGAGAACTATAGAAGAAACTATAGAATGTAAACCACCAGACTGGCTGTTGTAGCTAAATCCACCTTTTATTCTTAAAGCATGAGCAGAAGAGATGTAGACTTCAGATAGACAGTCCACACAGCCTTATTCATAAAATGCACTAGATCATTGACATTGAGCAACTTGATACGAATCAAGGAATAAACTCATATAAGCAGGCCACTAAGAAGACCTCCAAAATCCTGCCTTTTGTACTTGTAACGGCTATCTCATATCTCCTAATTAAATTATGTCTCGAAATAATATCTATTCTATCATTGAACTAACTGTAATCCATCAAAAGGAATGATGACTATAACTCGTTGACGTACATCAAAAGGAACGACGCCTAACACTTACTCGTTGACGTACAATAACAATCAAGCACCTGTCTCAGGAAAAAAAATGGCATTATGCCTGCTTAACTGCTCATATACTGTAGGTTTGCTAAGAGCAGTTGAAGGAAACACAATGGAAACCGCCAAAGATAAGACAGCGCCAATAGAGTACTTCCTGGAATAAAAAAACATGTCTCTGGTAACAACCTGACAAAGGGCACACTTGCTCCATACTTCAGAAGTGATTTTAAGTTTTCCAAGCTGGCAACAGAAAATATACTTACATTAGTATCAACCTAATTCATTGGAGACTGAACAGAACTCTATGAACAAACCAACACAGCAAATACCACATACACATAACCCATTATGCATTAAAATGTTGGTTGCAAACAAATGGCTCCTAAGGTTTATTTGGTTCAAAGTTTGTTTAGCGTTGAAGTCTATCCAGTATTTCAAATATCAGTAGTGTTTCTACTTTCTCATGTGGCTTACTTTTTCAGTTAAGGGTTTTTCACCAGTTGTAGATCCTTTCAATTCTATAGAACTAATAGCATTCCAATTTTCCTTCCTAGTTGATTAGCATATTCCAGTTGAAGCCAGATGAATACTATGAAAAATTTGTAACTTCAGATGTAACACCAACCGATTGAGATGCACATACAATTGACCAAATTTCGATAACAGTAGTCAATCTGGCATCAGCTCAACACTAAATTGTTAATATTTACTAGCAACCCAAATCTAGAAGACACCATTGGCCATCCTCTCAATAAAAAAAAACACCAGATCATACCAGCATAAAACATATAGGAAATACAAACTACACTAAACTTGACAGACAGTATGCAATTAATCAGTAATTGTAACCTATCTATTTTATTAATTGACAAGAAACCCTAAGTTAACTCAGCCTCTTAAACCTATCCTGATCCAAACGAGGAAGAATCAAAAGCAAATTTCATTGAATCAAACCGAAAAGAAAAACAATTAACAGGACGAATAGCTTACGTAGGGCAAACGGCAGATGCTAGAGGTAACAACAGGAGAAAGTTAAGAGACAAGAAACCCTAACGAAGCGCTTTCAATCTGTTGTGTGGGAAACGAATGGCTGGAATTATTTGTTTATAGTATGCTTTACTTTCTGATTTCATGCCTTTTTGCTCGGAAATATCTACTAAATTAATTATCTATTTTTTTAAAAGAAAAGATTAATTTATTTTATATCAAGATTTTTGTATTCTTCTTTTTAATATCAGCATCTATCAACCACAACTAGCAAGCAACGAAAAAATAAAAAAAATCCATTAATCACTTGATTCAATTCAAACATTATATTCTCTTTCCTATTAATTAACAACCAATAAAAAGAAAAAAAAACATTAATTAACAACCAATAAAAAGAAAAAAAAAACAATGTATCATCACAAACCGTCTCCTCCCTTTGATTATTATATTATTATTATTATTATTTTTTGAGAAAAGTGCTCGGATAGTCCCTGTGGTTTGCCCGTTTTTCATCTTTAGTCTCTAACTTTCTAAAATTACAGCTATAGTCCCTAACTTTTACAATTTCGTTCTCAGATAGTCCCTGGCGTGGATGGAGGTTAGTTTTTGATGTTAAGTGGGTGTAAAACGACTAAAATGCCCTTAATATAAAAAATAACTATTAAATCATTAATATAGGCTCAAACTATCTACACACCAAGTGTGTAGATAGCCAACCCAAAAAGATATTTTTTGTCCTATGTGCATACCCTGCAGTGTCGAGCTGTGGCCAAAGCGTGACGTTTTGGTCCGGTCAACAAGACAAAGACTGGCGGGAGTCTGACGGGTCTGTTGACCGGACCAAAACGCCGAGCTTTGGCCGCGTTTTGGTCTTGTCTGTCACACCCCAACCGATGGCGGAATCATCGGGGCGCGGCACTAGGCGAATCAGATTGCTCAAGAGAATCCATAACAACTATATTGCGATAATATTTAATACATTCGTTATCCCATACTAACAAATAATACAATCACATGAGTTATCACAGATTTCTTGTCCTCTCGAACAATACAAATCCGACAACCTAGATTTTAGTTGAGTTTCTAGACTTCCTAGCTTGATTTGAAATAGCCTGCGATCTAACCTGCAACATACGTTAAAATATCTGTCAATACAAAAGTATTGGCGAGTATACAGGTTTGATATGTATAGCGTAATAGATTAAAATGTGTAGCGATATTCCATATGCATAAACGTAACACACGGCATATATACTCACAAAACTGATACTACCAACTAAGTCCTCGATGCTCGAATATGCGATGGCAAACTAGACCCCGTCGGGCGCAATAGTACTATACTAGTCATGGTGGGACGTCGCGAGTATAAGCCCTAGCACATATGCAACTAGTATCACGTATATCGATGCATAACAGTTATTCGCAAGTGATAATTCGATTGTTTGAATAATTCGTTGATAAGTTCGATTTGTTAGAAACGTATGTTACACCCAAAAATGCGATTAAAAGGGGTTCAAGCATACTCACAGTGCGCGTTTAGCGAGAATACAACTTGATTGGATCGGTTGCGAGTTCGTCTGCGTTGAACATTGAGCGGTATTGTAAACGATGCACGATTAAGCGGGAATAGTATCAAAATGACAGTTATCCAGTCGGATGGTGCTCATCCGGTCGGATGACCTTATCCGGTCGGACGACCCCATCCGGTCGGACGACCCCATCCGGTCGGATGACTATTGGTTTGTTTATTCTGACATTCGATCGGATGACTGGAGTTGGATCGGATGACACTTGGTCCGGTCGGGTGGCATGTTATCCGATCGGATGATATGCTGTCCGATCGGATGGCGGTTGATTGGGTCGGATGATAGTCATCCGGTCGGATGACATGCTATCCGATCGGGTAACATGCTATCCGATCGGATGACATGCTATCCGATCGGATGACATGTGATCCGGTCGGATGACATGTGGTCCGTTCGGATGACATGTTATCCAGTCGGATGACACGTCTGTTTTATCGTCCCGATCAGTCGTTTTTTAGTGTTTTTGGTAGGAATACGTGCGGTTTTACTGGGACAGTGTAATTTCGTATTAACAATTGAAATTCCATCAGTTCCGACCCGTTCTGACGGCCGGGAATCACCCCGTTCCATCAGATCCGGCCGTTCTTGACGGTTTCTCATGTTAATCCCGAAATCGCACAGTTCCTTGGTTAAATACATAGATTTAGGTGAGATTTGTTATCAAAACATGTGGAAATCACCCAGATCTGAGTCGTTTATGGTGGGATGAGGTCACAACTTGAAGTTCATATGAACTCTTGGTGACATCACCTCAAATCAGTAGATTTCACGGTTAGAATTTGAGTTTTGAAAGACAGAATGATGTAGAATTGAGTGTAGATCATAGAAGTACAAGATTTTAGGTTGAAATCTTACCGGAATCGCGAGGAATTGAGAGAAAAGGGGTCCTGAAGCGTGTTTGGTCGAGTGGGAGCTGTCACATCACTTGAACAGTGATGTGACATGCTATTTATAGGCAAAAGTGGAAAAATGGAGGAGTTGGGTCGGATGGCCCATCCGTTCGGATGAGGCTGTCCATTCGGATGGCCACTCCGGCGCGGGAAAAATCACCGTTTTTCAAGCGTTGCGATAGTTTTGGAGTACGTGCTTTCTATAGTTAATTTATATCATTATTATATATGTATATATATCACTAGGGGTCGTATTTACGTATCCATATTTCAAAGTTTTGAAATAACAATCGGTTTTCGATTCGAGTATGCGATTATTAGCGACGTTTCACGGCCATCAAGGAGGGTAGTATAGGTCCTTTCTCGATGTCATCGTGAACGTTATTGTGTGTTGTGCCACGATGACTGACGGGGTACCATTCACTCGTATCGTCATCATCGTCACGACGACTGGAGCTATAGCACTCACCCGAGAGTCTTTGTTAGCATTATTTGTCTGAGTTTCGACACATCACGGCCACCGAGGAGGGTAGAATAGGTCCTCACTCAATGTCATCGTTAGTGTTTGTGTTGTGATGTAACGATAACGTATTGCGAAAATATGCGATTATCCTTCGAATAGCGATGTATGCGACATAGTTACATTATGATCTGAATCTCTGGTGCTAGGCGTAACGAGTATATCGAGTAGTAACAACGCACGAAAGTGCGGGTTGTTACAGTCTCCCCTTCTTTAGGAAATTTCGTCCCGAAATTAATCCAACAAGTAGACTTTTGAGAGTTGATCCTGGATAAGTAGCGATACAGCGAGTGATTTGACCGTGAGTTAACAAGCGAGAGCGTTTCGAATAAGAGAGGTCGGTTGTGATGGCGAGATGGTGACGTAGAGACAAAAGTAATATCCCACAAGTTGGCGTTCCACGGTACCCCGTGTCGCGAAGAATTCGTTAGTTCGATGCGATTGCAATTTTAAAGAACTTGGAAGGTTTCTCATGACGTAGGGTTAACTGAGTCGATTGTTAACTAATCGTTACAAGAAGTTTATGTTTTAAACATTTTAAGGAATTCGAAGATGAAAACTGAGGTTACGAAAACTCTCCTATGGCATGGGTTCAAGCTGAACTCGTTGTCGAACCAATGTCTTAAGAAGGATTTCGTTTTGATGTTGTAAAAGCTTCAAGGAAAACTGGACTTATGAAACTTTTCTTGGACATGGAGTTAAGCTGATTCGATGTTATCTCCACGTCGTGAGAAAATTTCACTTGTCCACTGGTTTTTAAATCAATTTTTTTATATAAAATCCGTTTTAATAGTACAAAAGGTAGTTAATCATCGAGCCCCACTTGGCACTTTCCCGCGAAAGTTTGTTAATATGTTCAAAACACTTATATATAGGAAGTACCAGCGGCGTATCCACCATGTTTTGCCCACATTACCTCTGTTTCGTGAGGTGGTGTCAGGTGTGTCGATATGACACGGATAGAATTTGCGCTTACTCGGTCCAGTCGATAGGGAGTCGGACCGAGTATAAGATAGAATCGAACAGGTAAAACCGGCGAGTTGAATTGCGAACGTAGCCGTAGCAGCGTGCGCGAGTAGCCTGATGACACAAAACATTTATGTGTCGTGTCTGGGTAGGCGTCAAGCGATAGGCGATAAGCGAATAGCGCGTTTTCGATTTGATTCTCCATTAAACCCACATGGCACGTTTCCACGAGAGTTTGCTAACATGGCGAAACACCACGTTTAACCAGTTTAGTTTTGCCTCGTGAAGCGGTGTCGTGTGTACTAATACCACACAGACTGCAATGAACACCAAGCGAGCGATAAGCGGTACGCGATACGCGAATAAGTGGTAGACTATACACGATAAGCGATAAGCGATTAGGTGATTAAGCGAATAACACAACACCAACAATGACGGCGATGATAAATGAATTACGATAAGCGACCGTTGTTGCGTTGCAAGCGATGGAGGTATGCGCGATTTATGCGGTTCGATTTGATTGATTAACACCACAGAGTTTACTAACATCGGGCCCCGCATGGCCTTTTTCCACGAAAGCCCGCTGATATGGCTAAAACACCTTGCTTTAACCATATGAGCTTCATCTCATGAAGTGAGGTCATGCGTGCTAACTTAACACAAATATCACAGATAACGGTATAGCGGTAGATTGATACACAGCAAACGATATAGATTCCCATAATAAGCGATAGAGATTGCGAGATACACATGATAAGCGATTGTGATTAGCCGAGTTTTGTTTCGAATAAGCTTTTTGTTAGTTGCGACGCACCACGGCTGTTGAGGAGGGTAGAATAGGTCCTCACTTCAACAATATCGTGAGCGTTTATGTACTTGCTGAGATTTGTTGCAACAAACTTACGACCAGTCTTGCATCGATGCAATTGCCCTGCGAGGTAGACTCTCCAGAGTCCATTGATGAGGCGATTGCACTGCGTTTGCAGACTTACGACAAGTCTCGCGATGATGTGGTTTGTTACGCCTTGCGATTGAGTGTAGTGTGTTGAAAATAATCACAATAGTACAATAGGTCTAATAACATTCAACTCCACGTGGCACTTTCTTCACAGAACTTTGGTAGTATGATAAAGCACTCCTTGCTTGACCCCTACTACTTAGATCTCGTGGTTTGGTGTCATACTTCGTCGTAACGCTTATGGCACCTTAGAATTTACTACGATCTCCGTGCACTGACCCAAATAACCCCGTGTGCACCCGTGATTAGTCGTTCCTTGCACGTTTATCGTACCTCGCTCTAAGAGTGTAGTGAGGGTAAAACACATTATTTTATGATATAGTATATAGTATGTGTGTGAATCTAATTTAAGTGTGATGACTAGAGTGTGAGAGAGAAAATGAAAACGAGAGTTAATGTTACGCATAGTGGCAACATCGAGTAATAGAGTAGGTTCCAAAACTTAGAAATTAACGTCAAAGATCGTATCATTACAACTTTATCCTACGCTTGCTAGATGTTTGATGCTGAAGACTTTTGATGGAGCTGTTGTTGTTGTACTCAAGTTCGCGGTTCGATGCGGCAGTTGCGGGTGAAGTGACCGTAACAGTTGCAGTTATTGCAATAGCGACAGTCAGCCCCAATTGGATGATGATAGGTACATGAGTAACACTAGGGATGAGCTCCAGTGTAAGCTCGTTTTGGAAATGCCGGAACTGCTTGGAGAGGCTTCGATTGCAGCAGTTCGGTGGTTGATGAGTCCGGGCTTGAAATCTTTCGTTTGCGGCTGGGTTTGTCGGTGTCTTGCGAAGAGGTGTCGTCGTTGGAGGATTCGTCTGAGGACTCACTTGCAGAATCTTTGGTCGATTTGTCGGAAGATCCGTCGGCAGATTTGTTAGAAGAATCGTTGGCAGATTCGTCAGAAGAATCGTTAGGAGATTCGTCAGAAGAATCATCAGCAGATTCGTCAGGATCGCCTGAAGAATTAATGGCGATTGCTTGATAAGCTTGCTTGACAGGATTCTTTGAGAAGAACCCTTCCATGAGTCGTTTGTTGTTGATTTCTGCGGCTAAGCGGTAGGTTTCTTCGATGGTAGCAGGTCTTGCAGCTTCAACAAAATCACCCACACACTCAGGCAAGCCGCGAATGTACTTCGAAATGGCTTTTTCTGAAGTGTTGACTTGACTTGGGCAGATTATGCTAAGCTTTTGAACCTTGCGGTGTAGCCAGCATTGTCACTTTCGACTTGCTTGATTTTCCAGAATTCGTCTTCCAGCTTCTGAATTTCGTGAGGAGGACAGTACTCTTTCTTCATTAGCTCTTTCAGCTCGTTCCAAGAGAGAGCGTAAGCTGCGGAGATTCCATGTTTGTTACGTTCGGCGGTCCACCAGTCGAGTGCTCGTGATTGAAATACTCCGGTAGCACAAGTAGTACGGAAACTATCGGGACACCCACTTTGACGAAGGGTAACTTCGATAGAATCGAACCACTGAAGTAGTTGAGTCACACCTCCTTCACCCGTGAATTCCATCGGGTCACAGGCTTTGAAGTGTTTGTAAAGAAAAGCAGATTGCGGCGCTTCCGTCTTGGAGTCTTCCGAGGCTCGAGAGTTGCTGAGAGAGTGCACTCGAGCGGCAATTTGAGGAATGAGCTTGACCACTTCCTTGGTTACAAGTGATGCAATCCTTTATCGGCGCTTCGTTTGGCTCTTCTCCTAGCTATTCGTCTCGAGGTAGAGTCGTTGGAAGGCATCTAGACAGGAAGAGACTTGGAATGAGATTCGATCATAATGATTTTTGAGTTTTGTGATGCGATTGAGCGCGTTCAAAACTTGATGCGATAGTATATTAGTAGTGCGAATCACATAGGAGCCACATAGGAGACACGAAATTTCCTAAGTTCTCACACAATGACTTGTTTGTTTATACGTACGTATATATTTTATATAAATGTAATTTGTAATCATACACATACCGGTCAATTTAGAATAAGCGAGGACGCGTCGAGGTGAGAAAGCGAGAGCGAAGGCGATAGATTATGCATTAGTTTTGTTGCGAACATTCGGGTTTCGTTTTAGATTGCGATGGCTATGCGAATTGTGCGTTTTTAAAGCAGGGAGTGAAAATCGTTAAATCGAGAAATCGATAAAGCGTAAAGTTCCAAAATGTAAATAAGTTCCAACCATTCGTAAGATCGACGGGTCGTATGATAGAGTGCCTTGGGTGTTTAGGCGTCGACTACCCAAGGTAGCCCAACTATATTTAACAAGTTCGCGCACGCGCGTTGACCAAGAAGACTCCATGCTTCCACTGGGATGCAGCTCATGGCATTCGTCTTCCTAGTCATCGCGTGGCTCGAGTTATCGTGATAGTCGAGTCCTTGGTAATAGCTTTTTGAAAACCAATTTAGAGAGTGGAACGGCTTATTAAGGTACGGGTTTCACCCCTGACTTAACAACCTTGTCCCTAGTTGTGGTTATGCTCTTCGAATAAATTCGTGAGTTCCACTAGATTTCGAAATGGAGACTTTCGTCGAGATGTGGATGTCACTCCTAACTCTATGAAAGGTTCTCGTGCTAGAAAATGCGCTGAGTGAGCGATCTCATCGAGATTTCTTGGTTTTCACACCTGGTCTCGACAGGATCACTCGGTTTTGTTATGCGAGTATTTTCGAAAACACGTGTATTGTGTCAGCCTTAGGAAAGGCTAAGTAGTATTCCGGCCTTAGGAAAGGCTCCTTCGTGAGAAGCTGTAGTGCGCGGTGTTCACACAAAGTTGTAGCTTTTAGCAATTTCAATCGAGAGTATCAAGTAGGCCCGATACAAACCCTACTGGTTCGTACGAGTCGGCCTGTTGGTACTTAGACTATAGACTAGGTCAATTTCTAAGACGTCGACCCGGACTAGGTCGAGTCTGGCCTAATTCCCTATAGTTATGGCTCTGATACCAATCTGTCACACCCCAACCGATGGCGGAATCATTGGGGCGCGGCACTAGGCGAATCAGATTGCTCAAGAGAATCCATAACAACTATATTGCGATAATATTTAATACATTCGTTATCCCATACTAACAAATAATACAATCACATGAGTTATCACAGATTTCTTGTCCTCTCGAACAATACAAATCCGACAACCTAGATTTTAGTTGAGTTTCTAGACTTCCTAGCTTGATTTGAAATAGCCTGCGATCTAACCTGCAACATACGTTAAAATATCTGTCAATACAAAAGTATTGGCGAGTATACAGGTTTGATATGTATAGCGTAATAGATTAAAATGTGTAGCGAAATTCCATATGCATACGGCATATATACTCACAAAACTGATACTACCAACTAAGTCCTCGATGCTCGAATATGCGATGGCAAACTAGACCCCGTCGGGCGCAATAGTACTATACTAGTCATGGTGGGACGTCGCGAGTGTAAGCCCTAGCACATATGCAACTAGTATCACGTATATCTATGCATAACAGTTATTCGCAAGTGATAATTCGATTGTTTGAATAATTCGTTGATAAGTTCGATTTGTTAGAAACGTATGTTACACCCAAAAATGCGATTAAAAGGGGTTCAAGCATACTCACAGTGCGCGTTTAGCGAGAAAACAACTTGATTGGATCGGTTGCGAGTTCGTCTGCGTTGAACATTGAGCGGTATTGTAAATGATGCACGATTAAGCGGGAATAGTATGAAAATGACAGTTATCCAGTCGGATGGTGCTCATCCGGTCGGATGACCTTATCCGGTCGGATGACCCTTTCCGGTCGGATGACTATTGGTTTGTTTATTCTGACATTTGATCGGATGACTGGAGTTGGATCGGATGACACTTGGTCCGGTCGGGTGGCATGTTATCCGATCGGATGATATGTTGTCCGATCGGATGGCGGTTGATTGGGTCGGATGATAGTCATCCGGTCGGATGACATGCTATCCGATCGGGTGACATGCTATCCGATCGGATGACATGCTATCCGATCGGATGACATGTGATCCGGTCGGATGACATGTGGTCCGTTCGGATGACATGTTATCCAGTCGGATGACACGTCTGTTTTATCGTCCCGATCAGTCGTTTTTTAGTGTTTTTGGTAGGAATACGTGCGGTTTTACTGGGACAGTGTAATTTCGTATTAACAATTGAAATTCCATCAGTTCCGACCCGTTCTGACGGCCGGGAATCACCCCGTTCCATCAGATCCGGCCGTTCTTGACGGTTTCTCATGTTAATCCCGAAATCGCACAGTTCCTTGGTTAAATACATAGATTTAGGTGAGATTTGTTATCAAAACATGTGGAAATCACCCAGATCTGAGTCGTTTATGGTGGGATGAGGTCACAACTTGAAGTTCATATGAACTCTTGGTGACATCACCTCAAATCAGTAGATTTCACGGTTAGAATTTGAGTTTTGAAAGACAGAATGATGTAGAATTGAGTGTAGATCATAGAAGTACAAGATTTTAGGTTGAAATCTTACCGGAATCGCGAGGAATTGAGAGAAAAGGGGTCCTGAAGCGTGTTTGGTCGAGTGGGAGCTGTCACATCACTTGAACAGTGATGTGACATGCTATTTATAGGCAAAAGTGGAAAAATGGAGGAGTTGGGTCGGATGGCCCATCCGTTCGGATGAGGCTGTCCATTCGGATGGCCACTCCGGCGCGGGGAAAATCTCCGTTTTTCAAGCGTTGCGATAGTTTTGGAGTACGTGCTTTCTATAGTTAATTTATATCATTATTATATATGTATATATATCACTAGGGGTCGTATTTACGTATCCATATTTCAAAGTTTCGAAATAACAATCGGTTTTCGATTCGAGTATGCGATTATTAGCGACGTTTCACGGCCATCAAGGAGGGTAGTATAGGTCCTTTCTCGATGTCATCGTGAACGTTATTGTGTGTTGTGCCACGATGACTGACGGGGTACCATTCACTCGTATTGTCATCATCGTCACGACGACTGGAGCTATAGCACTCACCCGAGAGTCTTTGTTAGCATTATTTGTCTGCGTTTCGACACATCACGGCCACCGAGGAGGGTATAATAGGTCCTCACTCAGTGTCAACGTTAGTGTTTGTGTTGTGATGTAACGATAACGTATTGCGAAAATATGCGATTATCCTTCGAATAGCGATGTATGCGACATAGTTACATTATGATCCGAATCTCTGGTGCTAGGCGTAACGAGTATATCGAGTAGTAACAACGCACGAAAGTGCGGGTTGTTACATTGTCAACCAGACCGGGTGTCAGTCTCTTGTCTGGTTGACAGAACCAAAACGCGGCCAAAGCTCGGCATTTTGGTCCGGTCAACAGACCCGTCCGACACCCGTCAGTCTTTTTCTGGTTGAACGGACGAAAACGCCGCACTTTGGCCACAGCTCGACACTGCAGGGTGTGCATATAAGACAAAAAACACCTTTTTGGTGTGCCAATAGGCAAATGGGTGTGCAAATAGGTACACCCTTAATATATGTATTCAGGTGGGGCCCACATGGTTTATTGTAAACCTATCCTTCTCTCTCGTTTACCACCGAAGAACCACCACCACCCTCCACCGGAGAACCACCACCTCTGCCGTACGTCCACCATCCATCATCTCCGTCATTAACACTACTCCACCCCTTCAACCACCGTCTCCTCCTAAAACAGAGATGTATGAAATTGAGATGGGGACCAGACAACCAGTGGTTCTCCTAATTTCACACTGATTATTCGAAAGAAAGTGTAAACTGTAATAGGTATCCTACAATTACTATATGATAATAGAAGAGTGGAATGAACAGTTATCGAGGGTATTTTCGGGATTTTACCCTTAGACCCTTTACACGTGCTTGACTCCTCGCCCTCCACCGCTCCCACTTAAAAAAAAAGCAGATTAGAGATATGGATAGTGAGAGAGAGGCACGACAGAGACAGAGAGAGAGGAGCCGCAGAGATGGAGGAACCGGCCATCGTCTCCCGTCGGCCACCCTCTTGGCCTTCGGTAAGACCGGTGGTGGGTTGTCGTGGTTAAGACGCGTTAAACAATGGTAGAAGGCGGTGGTAGACGAGGGTTTGGCGGTAGCTAAAGCCGACAATGACGGCTGGGGGTTCTAGGGTTCCGACAAATGTACCGGTGACTCTCAGCGGACGATCTAGAGAAAGAATGGGAGACTGGAAGCAAACAACGATAGAAGGCGGTGGTGCTCCGTCCGGTATCAAGACACAGATTAGGGAGATATAGAGAGGAGTAAGAGCGAGATAAGATTAGAGAGGTAGTAGAGGGAGCGGAGCAATGGTGATGGAGGAACAGGCGGTGGTCTCCGTCCGGCTACCGACCGGTGGTGATATCTTAGGTAATCGATTTTTTCTTTGTTGCTGAAATTCATTGCAAGCTTGGTTATTGAGAGATGTGATTCTAGAGATAAATAAAGAGAGGAACAGGTGTTGCCCTGTCGTTGCCGGTGGCTTCGGCCGTCTATGGCGGCGGCGGCGGGCGTACTATGTGTTATGCCTCTGTTGCTTTCTGCCTCTGGCTTTAATTCTTTTCATTTGCGTCGATGTTGGTAACAATCTGACTGTGATGTGGTTCTGGATTTATTCTCAATGAGGCTATGATGATTATGAGCCTTATGAGTTCCAAAGATTAAAGTATGTTATAGGCCTGAATTTGGTTATTGCTTCATTCGTTTTTTTTTTCAGGAACGAAGAATGGATGTAGTGGACTATTGGGACCAAATCTGGAACAACTAGGTAATTTATTAGTTTATTTCAATTAAGATTGAAACATGCATGTGTTTGAGGCTATTTACAAGGCCGATTTGGATTGATCTAAGGGCTCTTATCCGAGTCTGACTAAGAGCTTGTGTCTAACATGGTTGTTTGGGACTTCAATTCCAACAAAAATCATGGTTTTTTGGGGCTAAGATTTGTTGGTTTCCAAGTTATTTTGGTGCATGTGTGTTTAACGAATGAACCCTAGCAATTTGAAACCAAATTGAGGCTCATACGGACTAATAAGGGACTGCCTTAAAAGGGACTGCAATCTAAAGTTCCACATAAAATTGATGATTATGGTCTTGCAAGGATGGTGGATGGTAGGTGTACACCTGCAACCCGCCTTGCAACCATGTTTTTTTCTCGGAATTCGGAGCCTTTTAAGCGTTGACAAGGGAAGGAACACCCACCAGAGATGAAGCTTTGGATGGCCAGGATCTCAAGGATCACTGTTGAAATAGTTGTGTTTTTAATAGATAGTATAATATAATATAATATAATATAATATAATATAGTTTGGTCTGGTTTCAAGCTTGAATTGTTTTCATCTATTCCTTTAGTTTGTGATCTGTTGATGGTTTTGATGTTTTGTGGATTTAGGGGTTTTATGTTGTTGGATTTAGATAACTGGGAGAGTGGTGGTGGTGACAAATCTGTGTAGGGTTATCATTTTGGTTGTTGGCTATGATGAGTTCTAAATATTTCTAGAAGATTCATGAGGATGGTATGGCAAGGATAGTGGATGGTAGGCTTAAACCTGCAACCCGCCTTGCAACTATGTTTTTTTTTTGTGGAACTCTGAGCCTCTCAAAGATCAATTTCGTAGATTGTTTTTCCTAATTACATTTTTTTTATTGTCTCAGATACCTAGGCTGACTTCATTTATTTCTTTTTATTTCTGAATGATATAAGGATTTCCTGTGCCCGTTGTAACCATGTATGTCAGATTGTTTTTTGTTGATTTTAAATATATATATATTTTTTGTTTAACTGTAACTTCCCTTCAAAGTTTTTACTTTTATACTATTGATTTGGTATCTTCGTTCCTTCACAATTTCCAAATTTAGGGCTATACAACGGATTCGCATGGATAAACGCAACAACGACTAAGGCGATCGAAGGGTTTAGTTGTTTAGGGGATCGTCAATAGTGAATGGTTGTTTTGGCTTACTAAAGGTGACTGAACTGGGTCAAACAATAGCAGCAAATAGGGGTCGTTATCATGGTGTAAGCCTACGGTAGCGCGCTGTGAAACAAAAACGGTTTTTGTGGGGCGAACGACACAACGGTTCCATTTCCAGTTATAATCTTCATGCTTGCACTGTAAGTCTCTGACTAGGATCTACAAACGCTGTATTTGTTTGTGTTAGTTTTGTTGGGATTTGATTTCGATACCGATACCTGAAGGGTGTATATTTGAAGATCCATTATAGATTTACTCAAATATGTTTCCTTCATTGCATCATTTGAAATGCAATATAAAATGCATATTTCTTTTTTTGATTGGTACATGAGTGAGTATATCCCAATACTATGTCCTTTGCAGTTAGGTTAAGAGTTTGTTTGTTATTTTTTTTTTAGATTTTGAAAACAAGACTAAAATATTATAATTATTTGTTGATTTTTTTGTAGATAACTTGAATGATGCTTTCATGCTCACAGCCACATTAGTCCAAAAGGGTGTGAAACACCGCCCCACGGGCATGAGTGGGGCTTGATGGGCAGCCTTTTAGGGCAATGGCGAAGCTTGAGATTTCCGGCCGGGGGGTCGCAAACGTATATACCAAAAATTTCTATAAAACCTGGGGGTCAAAAACGTATATACCAAAAAAATTCTATACTAAAACTACATACTCTCCACTAGCGAGCGAAAAATTCGGGGGGTCGGCCGCCCCCTCCCGCCACCACAAAGCTCCGCACTTGGTTTAGGGCGGGTCACGAGCGTAGGAATGGAGTAGTTAAAAATGTCATTTGGTTTTGCAAATGTGCAGTTATCATTTGCTGAATTTTTGTAGATAACTTGAATGAATGTTTTTATCTGTACCATATGTTTTTTAATATGAGGATTATGCAAAGATGCTGATTGTTAAGGTGGGGTTGGTGCTATAAAATCGAGGTATGATACATGGTAGTAGGTAAGAGTGATGCATATATTAACATTTAGTTTATGGCATATTTCCTTGAATGCTTTAAAGGCTTTCTTTTTGGGGATATGTTTATTACTTTTGTGGTTCTGATGCACCTAAATTCGAAAACTCTTGCATAAGAGTTTAGTTTCCCGCCGCAACGCGCGAGCGGGAAAAACCTAGTTCAAATAAAGTCCATTGTTTCACCTAAATCTAACAGTAACCTAAATACGAATTGAGTAAACAAACAATTTATCAACATAATAACCAAAATCAAATCAAATACAACCTAAACAGAGAATGATAGAACCTTCTTGCTGTTGTTTTTACATACAAATTTAGAAGCTGCAGAAACTTTTTCGTGAATGATGTGAGTGGATTTGTGTGAACCAGAATGTACCACATGTACCACCGGAGGAGTGGAGCCGGAGCTGACGGTGGTTGCTCCGTCGGAGATTTCCTCGGTTCGAAGCCATTGACCTCCCAGTTCCACCTGTTCTTCGACATTGATTAATTTTCCTGTTACCGAGCCCTAATTCATGAAATTAAAGGGAACTGATGGGGATTTGCAGGTGGTGGTAGCGGGGTGGAGGTGTTACGGGGGTGAGTTTTCCGGTGATGTCGGGGTGAAGTGGCGGCGGCGTGGTATAGTTGTTATGGTGGGGCGTTTTTCGGTGAATAAACAACAAAAACTTGGGTCACCAATGAAGACGGTTGTTATTGTGAAGAAACAAAGTGATTCTTCATCAGTGTCAGTCAAGAAACAAAATGATTCTTCATCGATTGCAGTCAAGAAAAAGATTGCAGGTGGGGAGTTGGGTGGTGGTGGTGTTTGGAAGAGAGAAAGAAGAAGGAGAGGTGTTTAATTTTTAATTAGATATTTAAATAGATTATAAGGTGGGCCCATTTGTTTTTAGTCAGATGTTTTAATAGATAATTAATAACTTTTTTTATTAGTAAGGGTGAGCGGGGCACCAGCGGGGAGGCGGATCGGTGACCCCATTCCCCGAGCGGGAACACCGCCGCCATCCCTGCGGGGACCCAAATCGGGGAGTTGGGTCGGGGAGGAGTCACCGCTTGAAGAGAGAGGAGATGGTGGGCCCATAGCTTGTAACAACCAATCAATTATTTCCTTTTTTTTTTGAATAAAAAAACAAGTCACCTAATAGGGGAGTGCCGCTATCAAATTGGGGTGTGAGGGGAGTTTAAGAGGGGAGTTGACGTGGCATAACCTGATTGGGTGTGCGTAAGAGAGGGGACTCCCCTAAGAGGGGAGTGCCCCTCTCACCCTAAGGGTATTTAGGTAATTTCGCACCCATCTAACACTAAAAACTAACCCTCATTCGCGTCAGGGACTATCCGAGAACGAAATTGTAAAAGTTGGGGACTATAGCTGTAATTTTAGAAAGTTAGGGACTAAAGGTGAAAAATGGGCAAACCACAGGGACTATCCGGGCATTTTTCTCTTATTTTTTTTAACCACAAACTTCATTAAAAGAGAAACTACTAGCAAGGAGTCAGAGCTTGAACAAGCAACCAACGGAAATTACAATACAAAATTACACCAATCCTTCCATTCTAAATTCTTAAACGTCGATCGATTTTTTATCCATAGATACACCAAATATTTAATCTCTTTGATTCTATAGATGTTTGCCGTTTTATTTCTAAATATGCCTTCGTTCCGCGCACACCAAATACACCACACCGCAGTGAGAATGACCGCTTGAATCACTTTTCTCCTCTTTTTTCCACCTTCAAGTGTCAATGAATGCTAATTAAATCCCTTAACTCGACGCTAATGAATTGCCAAATTATCGTCGCTATGTAGCAAGATGAGAAAAGATGATTGCTATCCTCCTCGACTTCACCACATAGCTGACACATAATCGAGTCCACGTTAAAGTTCCTTTTACTCAAAGATACCAGCGTGGGTATTTTGTTTTTTTTTTCCGCTTTCCACATAAAAGTGTTTATTTTCTTAGGAATCCAGTTATTCCACTTCCAAACGAAGGGAGCCACCACCTGTTTCGCCTTTAATATAGAATTTTTCATTGATGCCATAGTGTACACCCCCGTGTTATCCGCATTCCATTTCCAACGATCCTCCGCAATTGTTATTTTAACCTGCTCCAACTTGTTTGTAATAGACTCAAGCTCATCTTTTTCTTGCTGATTGAAATTATTTTTCTTCCCTCTCCATTTCCACTTTGTTTTTTGATTCTCAATATCATAGCAATCCTCAACCAATACTCCTTTGTCTTTTTCCAGAATATACAAATCTGGATAAATCATTTTCAGTGGTTCTTTTGTGATCCAAGGGTCCAGTCAAAGTCGAATGATGTTACCTTTACTCACCTCGCCTTCAATCATATTCCTCAGCACTATATTTTGCTTCCTCAACTGGTTTTCCACATTAACTATCATTTTCCACCTACCTGAAATAGAAGAAGCAAGCGGCATAGTCCAACAACCTCTCTTCGAGTGATGTATGGCCGTCACCACTTGTCTCCAAAGCGTATCCTTTTCGATTTTGTATCGCCGCCACCACTTGGACAAAAGCACCAAGTTCGCATCCCGTAAGGAGGTGATACCAAGGCCGCCTACGTCTTTAGGAAGAGTGACTTCCTCCCACTTTACCCAGCACATCATGTGCTTATTTTCTGAATTACCCCATAAAAAGTCGCGTCGTTTCTCTTCAAGGTTCTCGATAACTTTCATAAGTGCATTAAAATGAGAAAAAAATAAGTTGGAATTGTTTTTAAAACGTTTTAATAGGAGTTAATCACCCTCCTTCTGAAAGGATTGACTTTTTCCAATTTGCCAATCTTTTGTCAAAAATATCCATAATCGGTTTCCATTGTGAGATTATGTTCATGTTGGCTCCCAACGTAAGGCCAAGATAAGAACATGGCAACTCCCCATTTTTACATCCAATCTCTCATGCAGGATTATTAACCTCACCCATTGCAACTCCAATTCCCTTTGATTATTTGATTAACAAAACAATTTGTTTCTATACCTTCGTATTGGTATTATTCATTAAATAGTAAACAATTTGTAATTTGTATGTTGCAAGGCCGGCTAAAGGCTAAATCCTAAGTAAAACAAGTAGGTAGAGGTGCACTGATCAGGTTTTTGTTTCGGGTATGATTGGTGGTCACACAAACAGTTTGATCAAAAACGTCGTACATTACGACTTTTACTCTTTTTCATATTTATATATATATGCATCTATTACAAACTACTACTGGAAATCAAATATACTATGCATCCGTATATATATATATATATATATATATATATATATATATATATTGTTAGGATCGGAGGCTCTCATGATTGTGTTTGTTTGTATGTTATGAACAAATCAAATAGATATGAACAGTTTAAGTGCAGCGGAAATGGAAACAAACTTTGTAAACACAATCAAAGGAAGAATAGTATGATAAACAATTGCTTCTCATAGAGTCGAATGATTTACAAATCAAAGCAAAAGATTACAGAAATGCTTACAAACTACACTCCCCCTCAGCCTGATGCCCCAAGGTTGGTTGCACACAAGATGAAAGGATTAGACATGAGGAGAAGAACTCGCTCAGTCAATCAAATGTAACAGTACAGGGTACTGTTACATTTATAGGCAAACCAAACCACTGAGGAATCTCAGCTGACGTCACCATGAAAGCGACGTCTAACAGCCTAACAACCTGTAGACACTGTCCTTATACAAACTACTGATGTCTAACAACTGATTGTAAATAAAATACACAACATGAGGAAACAACTGCTTCTCGTTCCACTGTTGTAGCCTAAGCACTGATGCTTAATACCAACATCAGTGCTTTCTTCAAAGGTGATCAGTCCTTGAATGAGCAGTGTTTGTATCTTCAGCAGCACTTAAGAGACAGCAGTAGATAGAGCGACAGAGTTTGTCTTCAGCAGTCTTTTAGGATTACATCAGCGTTTGGATCATCAGTTGTTCTTTTGAGCAGTACTTAAGATTCATCAGCTGATAGATATCCACTGTCAAGGGGAAAGCAAGTGTAAACTACTGCTTATTGTGAATCCTCTGTTGTGACCTGGTTTTGGCTTTACATTATCTGTTCCTCTGGTAGGGTTCAATCCCAACAATCTCCCCCTGGAACAGATAATGCCAAAACCTTTCATTATTCAGGACCTTTATTGCTCATCAAGAGTGCCTTAGCTTGTTCTTTGAATTCAGCTTCAAATTCCTTTGCACTCTGGTCATCTTCATCCCTGCACAGTGTAAGCTCAAGGAGATCTAGTTGATCTTCAACACCCAGGCCTAGTGCTTGATTCCTTGATATATGCCTCACTTCTCCATTGGTTCTGACCAAGGTCAATACATGGGTCTTTTGATCAGACATCCACTTTAGTATTTTAAAACCAAATGGGTTTCTTGGGAGAGATTTATTTCCAGATGAGCTGGATGTATTTGGCCTTGAGAAAAACTGTAAAGCAGTATCTTGAACTTCAGACATTCTTTTAAAAGCTTCTTCTATGACTTGGTTTGCTGCAGCTATGTCTTCTGCAACTTCTTTGTCAAGCAGCTCTTGTTTCTGTTGTTGATCAAGCTCACTGTCTGTGATATCTGCTGATGATGGTTTGCTTACTACTTTGACCCTTTTTGCAAGGTTTTGTAGTTTTGCTAAGTTTTCTTTATCTGAAGCCAACCTTTTGGTAGCTTCTTCAATCAGATCATCTTCTTTAAGCCTTTCCTTTTCTACATTCAGCTTTTCCTTTCTTTCTTTTCTCAACCTTGTAACAAAGGCTTCTGCTGTGCTGATCTGTGTTTCAAAGGTCTTGACCTGTTCCTTCAGCTTTTTGTAGTCAGACTTTTTAGGAGTGTCCCTCCTTTTCCTAAGTCTTTCATAAGCTTCGTCTGTTTGCTGCTTGGTCCATTTTGCTATGGCACTTGCAGAATCCACTCTTGCATCTACCAACTCCTGCTTCTTTCTCTTGTATTCAGAAATAAGATCAGCTATGAGCTTCTTGTATTTATTCCAATTTGGAGCTGTCTTTTTCTTTCTTGAATCATTGTTAACCTTTTCAATTCTTTTTGCCTCATGCTTTAATGCAATTATTGGCCAATCTTTGAAATCTGTTTCTTCAGCAGGATAGAACTTCTCTTTCATTATGTATGCAAGATATTCCTTCCTCAATTCATTTCGTTGATCTGCTTCAGGAGATATGCTTGACATTTCCTTGTTCAAATCACTTGCATATTCTTTTATTTGGTTAACCTTGTTGAGCAGGAATTCTCTTCTTTTCAAAATAGCTTCATTGCCTTGATTCTTGCATTCAAGTTTGGCTCTTATCCTTGCTTGTCTTACTTTCATTTCAAGGTACTCATCCATGTCTTCTGGAATTATGAAACCTATGAGAGAAGGAAATTTCCTTTTAGAAGGATCATCTTCAGTGTAAAATTGTTTCATCTCATTTTTCACAGCTTCTAATTCCAGTGGATTTTTAGCAGCAACAGGATCATACTTTTCATCAGTGTCCTGAGTTGTTTCTCTTTTTCGTTTGTAAAGCTTAGGAGGTTGTGATGCAAGACTGGTGGGAACAGTGGAAGATGACTGACTAACAGCTGTTGAAACAACTGGTGTCTCAACATCTGTTGTCACTACAACTGCTGATATGTCAGCAGATGTCTTCTGCTTTTGAGCAGGAGAAAGGGGTGGTGATGAATGTGGTGAATCAACATCTGATATGAGTTTCCTTCTCCTTTTTAATGAAGAAGGAGCAGATGATGTTTTGGGTGGAGCAGTGGTTTGTGGCAGTGATTGACTGACAGTGGTTGAGACAACTTGTGTTTCAATCACCGTTGTCATTACAACAGATGTTGTAACATCTGTTGTCTTCTGTTTTATGACAGGATACAGTGGTGATGGTATGATTGTAGATGATGATGGTGGAACAGTAGTTGTAGTGGTGTGTGTTGGGGGTGTGAGTGTTGATGATATGGCAACTGTTTGGCTACTGACAGCAGTTTTTGTAATTGCTGTTGCAGCAGTTTTTGTAACTGCTGCTGTATCAGCTGTTTGGCTAACAGGTTTTGAGACCTGTTTTTCTTTTTCTTTTTCTTTTTCAGGTTCAATATGAATGCCATGTTCAATTCCCTTTTTCTTCATTTGCTTCAATATCTCCCCCTTTTTGGCATTATCTGCAAGAGGGTCATCAAAGAATAGTAAAGTTGAGGGAGCCTTGCCAGTGGCAATTTGGATACTGGCCTTAATAGCCTTGATATCTGCTTGAGTATCCTTGAACCTTGATTCCATCATGTTGGACAACATTTGTACTTAAATGGCATGCTTTTTGTCAGCCATTTGTTGCTGTGCTTCAAGCATGGGTTGAAAAATATTCCAAAGCTCATTTGCAGCAGGTGCTTGTTGTGGAGCAGATGCTTGAGCAGGAACAGCAGAGGATTGTGCTTTCTGAGCTTTTAAAATCTCTTGCACCATCTCTTTTATTTCAGAAACTGATTCTTCAAGTTTTTCCACTCTGCCCGTCAATTCCTGATATCTTGAATCATCACCTACTTTAGTAGGATCATCTGAATCCCCACCTGTGGTGGTTATATCAATGTGTGACTTAGGAACAGAGTCCCAAAAATCACCCATTGATGCCCCTTGTTCTCGGTACTGGGGACTTCTTTCTTCGGCACTCGATAAGCCTTTGATGATACCAGTGGTTAGATCCAACTCACTGATGGTCACTGAAGTTGCCATGGAAGAAATTGCCTTCAAGGGAGTCTTACTTATGAAAAAACTGTCCAACTGAGGATCTGTTGATCCACCAGTTGTAGTTGCTGCTCCACTTGAACTACTGACAGGAGTTACTTGTAACTCCTGCAGTGTAACCTCCTCAACTGTTGCTGGGATAGCAGAAGTATACGCATCAGACCCAGTCACTTGTGGATGCATACTCTCAGTGATAGGTGATAGAGAGGAACTGGTTTGTGTCTGTGCAATAGCAGCTGCATGCAACAGAGGTATCATGGATTGTGGCATTATTATTGGTGAGGGGATGGGGGTTGAAAGAGACATGTCCTTGGGATCAGGACTGAGGAAGATGGATCCGAGTGGATTCAGAGCTTCATATTGTGGTGTCCCTGTGCTTACAACCTGATCCTTTTGTGAGGATGCAGGAGGAGTTTTAGGCATGGGTTGAGATCTTTCTTCCAACTGCTGTGAGGAAGTAGCAGCAGTGGTTTGTGGTGACTTTTGTGTTGTCACATGCATTTCCTCTGGGATCTCATCTTCCAGAGTTGCCTTTGTTTTGGGTTTGGTGGGTTTTCTGGATGTTTTCTTTTTGGTTATGTCAGGTGTGGGTTTCAAAGCAGTGGGAGTGCTGCTCTGATCACCTGGAGCAGTGGGCTCAGCAGCTGATACCTGAGGAGCAGTTGTAACCACTAAAATCTGCTAAGGTACCCCTGCTTTTGTTTTTTATTGGTGCCATCATTCTTGAAAATGTTTCTTTTGTTAAGCTCTTTATTTGACAATGAACACCTTGTTTTAGCAAGTTTAAACTTTCCTTTTCAAATTTTTGTTCAAAATAGTAACTCAAAAATCTTGGAAAAAGTAAAAATGCTTTACTTTCAACGTTTTTTACCATGTCATTGAAAATCTCCTGGGAGTAGTTGTAGTCCTTTTTATTCAAAATAGCATAACCCAGGCATTGAATTTTTAATGGTATTTCGTTGAAAGATGTTGTTTTATTCGAAGCACACATCAAGAGTGTGTGAAATAAAAACCTGGGTGCAGATGGAAAATAACCCTTTTGTAGGGTATCTACCTTTGATTCTTTTGCATAGCCCCTTTTCAGAAAATCAGCTTTTAACTCGTTTTTGTCAAAAGAGGTTTTACCGTTCTGATCATCGAGTATGAAGACTTCTGATATCGATTGTGGTGTGATTTTGATCGCTTTTCCCTGTATCGAGGAGTTAATGGCAATGACTTTATCGTCTTGTTTTTCAAGCGTCGCCTTTTTCCAAAACTCTCTCTGGGTTTGCAGATATATGGGAGCATTTACCGTCATCAAAGTTTTGTACTTTGATCCAGTTATTGCATCAATGATGGTGTCAAAGGTGTGATTATCAGTAGGTTTTGTGAGTAAACCCAGATAATTGTGAGATTGTTTGAATGGTATTTCGATGGGTTCTTCGGCCGTTTGAGCGACCTCTTTGGAAGGTGATGGTGATGTAGGTTTTGATTTTGATTTTCCTTTTGACTTCGTCATTTTGATGAAAAAGAATCGGAAGAGGATTTTGGAGATTTTGAGAAGAAGGGTTGGAAACTGCTATGAGAAGAGAATTTTTGGAATTCAATTCGACAGTGTAAAACCCTGTTTGGGGGTTTAGGGCAGGGTTTTATTTAAAAATGATCGCTGATGTGGCAGCGGTTATTAAGATCTGAGGGCTAAAAACTGACCACGTGTCAAACACTGATGAGACGGATGAAGTATGTAGAACAGTTGTTTTAAGAGCCACTGACGTATCAAGCATCAGAGGTTACAACGGTAAAAATATGGGCAGTGGATGATTTTTACTATCAGTGGATAGCATGTCAGTGGATAAGACACTGATTTTGAGCATCAGTGCTTTTCAAGAAAATAAGGGATCAGTGGTTAACTTTCAGCAGTGGACAGTGTTTAGGAATCAGAATTTGGAACAAATTAGTGGTTAGGGTAAATGGTAAATATCTGAAAGACAGATGTTACAGCAACAATTTTGAGGATTTTCAATCAAGGTTTTGCCACATGTCAATTTTGAAGGACAGTGGTTTAGTACCCAGATGATGAACACTTTTTGCTAAGGCAACTCATTTTCGTTTAATATTCAATTAAAACATGAGTACCCTAGTATTTTAAGCACAGTCTGCAATCAACCTTTGATAAAAATTTAGGAGCAAACCTGAGTATGACATGATCATGACATATGTACCATTTCCTTTTGACCCATTTATGAGGACACTTATACCATAAAAATGAGGTATTACATCCTGACAGGAGCTGAAACTATTGCCAACAAAAACAAGCATAAGTTCCAAATATATTATTCCAAAAAAAAAAAATGAATAATATATCCTGATTATTTGAGAAAATCCTTTGAACAACAAAAAATAGTTAAAGAATTTTCTGAGAAAAGTATCAAAAAGGATCTGGTATAACTTCAATATAGTATATAATCACATCATACGCAAGTTTTTGAAAATGTTCAGTGGTCACCAGTGGAAAGAAACTTTTTGGATACATTTTGACCACTGTTTGGAACCATTTTCTTTGACAATTGATTGCAAACTTGAGGACACATGGAGAAAATTTTTGAGCATTTGTCTAGTCCTCTTTGGAGTTCATTTACTGGAATCAAAACCTTTTTCTGAACAGATAAATGCACATAGTTGCTTAATGACCATTATTACCCTACACTTTGACTCTTCAGTGTTTTATGTTTATACTCTTTTCTTCTGACATCAGAAGTTTTGAGATGAACACACTTCAGAGTTTTTGTGAATTTTCTTAATGTATTTTAACATAGTTGATTTTGTCCTTTTGAGGAACTCAACCTGTTTTCAACACATAAGATCTGGATGACTAAAGTTTTAATTTCCCTCTTTTCATGTTAGCAAAACATAGATGTTTTTATGAACATGGGTTTTGTTAAACTGAGGTTCATACTTTAGCATTTAAAAGGGTGACATCACAATTGTCATAACAACAGTTGAAATCAATTTAGAAAATCCGAAATAGTCTCATAATTTGACAGATATACTTTCAGATCTAGAAACTATGAGTGTATTATGCATGAAATCACTTGTTGTGTGAAATTTGTGTGTCATATGACATCTTGGTTGATTTACAGAGTTTTTGATTAACCATTTTGGACATGATTTACTCGATACTCTGTTCTTCAACTAAATACAACCAACCTTAGTATCAATGAATTTTGAGCCGAACTGTTATGTCAATTTGACTGTTAAATCGAAATTGACTGTCCAGGCTCTGATACCAATTGTTAGGATCGGAGGCTCTCATGATTGTGTTTGTTTGTATGTTATGAACAAATCAAATAGATATGAACAGTTTAAGTGCAGCGGAAATGGAAACAAACTTTGTAAACACAATCAAAGGAAGAATAGTATGATAAACAATTGCTTCTCATAGAGTCGAATGATTTACAAATCAAAGCAAAAGATTACAGAAATGCTTACAAACTACACTCCCCCTCAGCCTGATGCCCCAAGGTTGGTTGCACACAAGATGAAAGGATTAGACATGAGGAGAAGAACTCGCTCAGTCAATCAAATGTAACAGTACAGGGTACTGTTACATTTATAGGCAAACCAAACCACTGAGGAATCTCAGCTGACGTCACCATGAAAGCGACGTCTAACAGCCTAACAACCTGTAGACACTGTCCTTATACAAACTACTGATGTCTAACAACTGATTGTAAATAAAATACACAACATGAGGAAACAACTGCTTCTCGTTCCACTGTTGTAGCCTAAGCACTGATGCTTAATACCAACATCAGTGCTTTCTTCAAAGGTGATCAGTCCTTGAATGAGCAGTGTTTGTATCTTCAGCAGCACTTAAGAGACAGCAGTAGATAGAGCGACAGAGTTTGTCTTCAGCAGTCTTTTAGGATTACATCAGCGTTTGGATCATCAGTTGTTCTTTTGAGCAGTACTTAAGATTCATCAGCTGATAGATATCCACTGTCAAGGGGAAAGCAAGTGTAAACTACTGCTTATTGTGAATCCTCTGTTGTGACCTGGTTTTGGCTTTACATTATCTGTTCCTCTGGTAGGGTTCAATCCCAACATATATATATATATATATATATTACTAGGATTAAGTTCAAACGTGAACAAAATCCCAAGAGTGAACTGCGTGAACTGATCTGGGCCCTTGATTTTTATGATCTTGAGATTAAAGTGAGTGGCATGATGGTAATTATTTGGTTAATTTTTTCATTTAATTAAATACAAAAAGGGTATATGTGTAATTTCAATCTTAAATTGATTGCATAAATCTCTCACAAATCAAGTAATCAATTATCCTCTTAAATTGATTGCATAAATCTCTCACAAATCAAATCAAGGATTAGGAAAGATGTAACTTAATTCAATTATTAAAATAATTATTTGTTTAAATGCGATGTACACATGTGTATTCTGATTTTGCCCTCTTTTTAATGCGATGTACACATGTGTATATCGTCTGTTTTTGTGATATCTCATAATTTTTTTTGTATTGAATGTTGATGTACACCTGTGAATTACTGTACACATATGTACGATGCTGAGTACACATGTGTACTGTTCTATTTATATCCAAGTACACATGTGTATACCGTTGAAATATGAAGGTTACGTGGATCTTAAAAATCAAAATTTGAATTCTGGTGATGAAATCTGAAATAAAAATTAAAATTGAAATCTGGTGATTTGTTGTTTGTTTTGATAATTATCTTATTAATAAATAAACATAATGTGGATAATGAATTTAAATTAGGAAAGATGTAACTTAATTCAATTATTAAAATAATGATTTAAATCTAATTTTTTTATACAATTACAATCCTACCCTTAACAACTAAAAAGGAAATCAAGGGTCCATATATGTTCACGCAGTTCACTCTTGGGAGGTTGTTCACGCTGGAACCCTACCCTATATTACTATTGTATTTTTATATTTTTTTTATCAAAATACAGAATTACACATATATCTAGGTATTTTCTAAGTGTCATGTATCCAATCATGTATGTCACGTTCAACATGCTTCCACATAAGCTTTTCTCCTATTAGTCGAATTCTATCTCCTTCCTCTACTAATTCGTCACCCAATGAGTGAAGTTCCTCCAAATTTTCCTGGCCCATAGGTGGAATGGGTGCTGGTACTGGATCAGGGTGTTGAGGGATAGGTTGTCCATAAGGGTATGGGTTTCTTATTACACTCTGCGTCCACCATTCGCTACTCCAAAATGGATCTAAAGGGTTAAGGTCAGTGTACTGAGCTATGAGGTTTGGTGGGGGAATTCTAGGAATCTCATAGGGATCTACATCTGGGATTCGAAATGAATCTTCCTGGTAGGGTTCTAGCATTTGTTGGTCTGGAACAAAGGTAATAGTGGAAATTCGGCTACTTGGTTTAGGTTAGCATCTACTTCTGTAGTGGCTAACATATGAAAATTGGCCAGCTGTCTATCCAATTCCTCTTCCCAAAGTGGCCTACTGGCTATTTCCTGAATTTGTGCATCTGCCTCCCTATTGGCCCTGACTATCGCCCTCTGTTGTTGTAATTTCTTCATTCTTTTTCTTCTCTCATGTGCTCCTCTATTAAACCAACCTCTTTTCTTAGTAGTAAAGGGTTCCCCACACTGTGCCTTAAATATAAATATTCCTTCTACGGTATCGGCCGAGTATCCTAAGGGATTAGGTTGAGATGATACTCCCTCATTTTTCTATGAACTATCTAATGACAATAAGCGTCCGACGTTCCTTGATCATTCATACTGTAAACTAACAAATAGTCAAATAACACAAAACACATAATCACATAAGTTATTTCTTAACACAGAATTTAGGTGTCAGCAGAACACTTCTTTGGCTTAAACCAGTGGTTGTAGCTTTGATATCACTCTCTGTCGCAGCCCCCGGCCCCTACCCCAGAAGCGGGCGCCGCGAGCATCCAGATGGGTGGTATCAATATTTATTAATTTGGCAGCGGAATACATCAGGATCGTAGTTAGGAAATATTTTTATCAGAGTAAACCACCAACTTTTATAATAATAAAGCTTTGGGATAAAACCCAAGTTCATTTAATAATACATCTGTAGGGATAAACCCTAATTATTGAAAACAAAAACTTCTTGTTTATTTAGGTAACTTTTATAGCCATTTTTCCAAGCCTTCAGTGCTCTCCAGCTGGCTTCTATTTGGCTTTCACTTTGTGTTACCTGAAACGCGTTTTAAAAACATTTTATCAACAAGAAATACTGGTGAGTGCATCCCAGTTTAATCAAAATAGTTTTATCACTTTACAGAATTGAGGGCATCCGCGATTACATTTGTTTGTATCTACTCAATTACTCATTCAGTACTGTTAACACCTGACTTGTGGGTCATATTACCCATTGACTAACTCTTTGTCCAATGGTAACGTTTTCCACATTTTGTATACAAAACCCCAACATACCGGCAGTAATTGTAGAATCACAAATACTCGATTACTGTTAAGTGTAATTTAAAACATTTGAGGTTTTGGTAAAACATTTTGACTCATAAAAATATATTTACAAAAAGGTGGCAAAAAGCAGATGTACTCCCATTGCAAATTTTGGTAATACTAAAGCTTCATGAGAATTTCCTGGTTATTATCTATTAAAATCAAATAATGCACACGTGTTAGTAAAATAACCCAATTCAAATTAACCTTACAACTCGAGAGAGAATTCCAATGACTGAGTCGGGCAGAGCCGACATGCATTAAATCAATCGGGTGTACACACGAGACAGAATTCCAATGACTGAGTCGGCAGAGCTGACATGCATTACAGAATCCTAAATCGATCGTGTAGGGTAGTAGTAGGGTTATAGTACTTACAACGAGGCAAAGCTTCGCTTTAAGTGGGTATTATGCTCGGGTATAGCTTCTACTATTCAGAAATTGAGAGAGAATTCAGAGAAATGAACGATTTCAAATGAAGCCTGAAGCTGCTATTTATAGGCTGGTCGTATGGCGGCTCGTGGCCCGCGTAAACCTAGGCTAACTCTTTCGCGGCCCGCAAGAGAGTGCGTGTTGTTTATAGCTTAGTCGAGTCAACATATAGGCCTGCCGAGTCACCTGCCACGTGGCAGTCTGCCTTGTCCGACAAACAAAGGTAGTCGCGGCCCGCGACAGACCGGGTGGTCTCAGTCGCGCCCCGCGAGCGACTGTTAAATTTTGTTTTTCTTGATTTTTATAAATATAAGGGTATTTCGGGCTCGTTTCTCGCGTACGGGGTATATTTTAGGACATTTAGGGGTGTCCAAAAATATTTTTAGGAGGGTTGTTATAAGAAGCTCTAGTCCTCAAATGGCAAAAGTTCTAAACTAACTCAAAACACTCCTATATATAAGGCTTTCATAAAGAAGGTTTCCTTATTTACAATAATGCCATTACCCTATATTTAATATTATGAAACCGTGTTTTGATCAGTTTTCTGCTATGATTCGGGATTGACGAAAGTGATAGACATTATGCATTCACAGACTCCCCGTTGGATATTACTGCAGTCAATCTCGTAGCTTTATGTCTTCTCTCTCTTTCTGAGTCTTCACGAAGCTTTGACAATATCAACAATAACAGACTCCCTCTTCAAGCTTTTCTTGATTCTGCGTTCTGAATCAGCTCCCACTTTCGGTCGACTCTTTCTCCAGGCTCCCCCTTTCATAAAGCTTTTGTGTATTTAGGATCGACACCTGGTTCTTCGATTACAAGCCCCCCCTTACGTCAAGCTTGTCTTCAGACTCCCTCTTAGTCTCAACTATCGAGATCGTAATCTGGTTAAACAATTTCAAACAACTTGTAAAAGTATTTGACAATTTAGATTCAAAATTGTGAACCTGGCTCTAATTACAAATATAACAATATGTAATTTCCAGACTTGGTTCTCTCCCCTATCAAATAACTATATATGTGACAGTGAAAGCATCCAAAATCCTCTCAGGTTAATCTTCCAAGTCCAAATTAATGACCTTGGAGGTTTTCACAAACTGTTTTTGAAATTTTCTTTTAAAAACCTCAAGTTTCAAATTAATGAACTTGTTTATTTTCAGAAACATGTTCAGCGTACTCAGATTTTGAAACTCAGCTTTCAAACATCGGTTGTCGAAAATAAAGTAGAAGCAAAATCTTTTTGTATTTTTCAAAGTTTATGTTAAAAGACTCCGAAAATCTTTTTGTGATTTTTCTGTAAAGTAAAGCAATAAAGAAATATTTACAGACATATTTTTTGTTTGAGTTCATGTCAGAGGATCATATCAGTTTATGACAAATCACTAGCACCGTTGAGCTATATACACTTTAAGTTCTAAACGATTCACTTAGATTATAAGTATACTGATCCACTTAACTTCTCACACAAAGTTCAACTGATTCGAGATACGAGATTTAGTGTTTTAAGAACTTAACATATTCGCGTGTCCCACCTCAGAATATACTCCCATATCAAGATTCCCTAGATTCAGTCTTAGAGGTGAATATACTATATTGATATCTGTACTCTAGGTTAGTGCGAGACCTTGAGAGCTTAGATATGAACTACAGTTCAGTCAAAGAGATGAGGCTCGACTTTGGTGTGTCCCACTTAGGGATCATCTTTACAACTGCACTTGATATATATCTTTCGATATTTTCAATTTTTATGCAGAGGGTAAGTTTTTTATAAGCGCTTAAAGTATTATACGAGTTCTAGGCCATTGCTTCCGCAATATCAGAAGACCAGGTATAATACCCCAGATATCAAACAGTATAAAGACCTAGTATCTCAGAATCAGGCAACCTCTCAAACAAGATTTCGGGGGTTACCCATATATCCGAGAGATGTTCCCCACGAGATAAGAAAGCTATTGATATTTAGGTTTTTATCTCGAAAACAATCCACTAAGCGTGTAAAAACCTACTGGCACATCATCAGTGAGACCGTTTATCACATTTGACTTTCTATTTCTTTAGCGTACTGTGATCGTCTACTGATGTACTATTATTTCCTCTTTTTACACAAAACTCTTTTTCATTTTCTCATGTTTTTGACTTTTTCAAATTTTCAAATGTTTTTGTATTTTCTAAATTCTTACTCCCCCTAAAATTCAAAACATTTAAGAAAATTAGACAACCCGATGCAGATAGTTTTGTCTCGCCATCCATTTTCTGCTTCACATGCTCTGTTTTGCCGAAAATACCCCCATGATTTACAACACATTGATTTTTAACAATGTTAAAACCATTTTTAATTGTGAAATAATCATGTTTGTTCAGCCGTGAGGGTTTCGGCATATTCAATCAAAATTTTTTTAAGATTTCTGATTTTTAAAAAATTTTAAAAACAAACATATTTTTTCATTTTTCAATTTTTGATAGAATAAAAACATATTTTTGGTTTTTAAATTTTTCTGTTTTTAGGGTTTTTGGATTATGGTTTATTTGTGTATAAAAACAAACAAACTCCCTGTTTCTTAGTGGCAGGGACTAGACTCCTCTCGTGCCAGGCTGCTCAGCTCTCCAACTTGACATTCAACCATCTTCAAGAACACCTGCACACACAAACAATTCAATTACTTGAACAAAGCAATCCAAGCCTGTTTTGACTCAGGTAGTTGAACATGTATCTTTCCAGGCAAAACTAGATAATTTCATTCATTTTTCTCAAAAATATTTTCCTCAATTTTCTCTGTCACAGAAGTCTTTTTCTTCTTAACCACCCAGGTTTGTCCTTTTAAACCATTTCTTTGATAAAATCGTGACTCGTTTTGAATATTTTGTTTTGACAAATCAACTTTTGATTTCCAAAATTGGTGTGGCTTTGTTAAATCAGTCGTTGTTTTGCAACTTTGTTTAGTCACAAATCAGGGTGTTGTTGGTTTCCAGGTTTGTTGTGATTCATCCTTGGATGTTTTCGGCTTCCAAGTTTGATTCGATACAACTTTGGCTGACGTTTGTTTCACAACATCAGACTTCTTTGTTTCTTGGACAACATCAACAGGCTTTAGAATCTGTGGGCATTTACGACTAACATGTCCCACCTGTTGACATTTAAAGCATGTTTTCTTTTAAACATCTTTAGCCTGTTGTTGTTGCTTTTTCTGAGCATAGAACTCTTCATTAGACTGTCGTCTAAATTTTAGTTCTTTCTCTTCTTCTAAACTTGTTCCGTGAACAAAGTTCATTTTTGTTTGAAAATTTTATTTTTCATACCTTCTCTTTTGGTTTTGTTTCTTTTTATAACCCAACCCAGCCTTCATATTCTTGTTTTTGTAACCAGGTTTGTTATAAAAAGTTTTGTTGCTCTTACCAGCAAATTTTGAAATTTCGGACTTCTCGATTTCTACCAGTTTGAAAACTTTGTCAATCTTATCCTGAATCACATTTTTAATTGGGAATTCAACATCTGAGAATAATTTGTCCAATCCAATCATGGTATATGCTAATCCCATTGGATTATCATTCGATTTTTTCTCAGATTATGAATTTTTCAAATAGTTTTTGTGAAAACTTTCCTCATCTTCCCCCTGTGATTCGGACTTACCTTTGTTGACTCATCTTTTAGAACGCTTTCAACAACCTTACTTACCACCTCTGAATCACCAGCATCATCAAATTTGGTGTAAGTCACATCAATGTTTTCAGGTAATTGGTCAACCATGTTCAGACCTTTTGCCACCTCTTCATCATCATAGAACGTGTAGTTATTCTCCAACGGTCATGGCACCTGATGATATTCTGAACCAATACCCTTTTTGTTCTTTTTAGAATCTTTCTCATCTGGTGTGATGTTGAAAATACGTTCGAGAATGTATGACGAAGCATGATAGCTTTGAAGTTTATTAACAACCTTTTCTTTTTAAGCCAATTCTTGTTTAAGTTTAGCAATTTCATCAATATATTTATTTAAACCTCTTGCTTTCCTTTTTATTTGACTTCAACAAATCGTGTTGTTTCTAAACATTTTGACAATCTACCGTCCATGCTTTTGACTTGTCTCTTCAAAGTATCATAAGCTTCTTGTAAATTATCATTTGCAAATTTCATTTTATCATACTCTTTCTGTAATTCTTGAATGATATTATCGTTATGTAAACATTCATTGCAGCTTGCTGAACACTTTTGTTTTAAAATCTCATTTTCTTTTTCAAACTCTTGACATTTCAGTGTCAGGGTATCAACTTTTTGTTTCAAAACTTCTTCATTTTCAATCATTTCTTTACATGTTGTTTTGAAAACTGTTTCGATTTTGGTAAACTCAAGATCTCTTGATTTTAACTTTTCGTCTTTCTTAGTACAGGCTCTGCATGTTTCCATGCATTTCCTGCACTGTTCTTCAGTTTTATCAACAAATTGTTTAACATTTTCATCATTATTTGACGACTCAGAGAATTTAGTTTAAATTGTTACCTTAGTTTCATCTGGTGTGTCACACCCCAAAAACGTCGCAGCGGAATATAAAACGTAGTGGTGACGGAAGTTGGTGTCCATTAATATCTTGTTGAACGATGCATCTCATTGTTGGACATTTTAACTTAATTAAAACATAGATTTTAAACATAAAGTTTCAAAACACGGCACAACCACAACATAGTTTAGTTGTCTTGATCCTTATAGATCTTATTACATTTGTCCCAAATAGTTTTAAAAGTTTGTCCAACACATTATGAAACCAAACATGCATCAACAACCACAAGATACGCCATAATTCCTGAAGCCGAACTCAAGTACCTGAAGAACACGTTAAAATCAAGTGTCAATACAAGGAAGGTGAGTTCACATTGTCATACCCTGACTTTTGCGGAAGAGTGTTACGTATGACTTGCTTAATATCATTGCATTCAACCATAACAAACAACTATATGATAGAAACTACGATGTTCATCCACTAAAGAGTTTCAAAATATTACAACCAACATTGTTTAACAACAAACCAAGACTTCAAGTTTAAATACATAACAACCAAAGTTTTTAAGTTCCATAACGGACCTTAACAATAGTGTCACGGCCCCAGCCCCGGTTTGACCCGGTCAGGAGCCGCGGGACAGGAACCCGTGGTATCAATGATGCGACAGCGAAAGATTTTCAACATGATCTTTTTAAAACTCAAATACCCAATTATTTTATTCCATAAATTGGAGATAAACCCCATAATTTACAATAGAGGAATTTAACTAGGAAATTCCCTGATTTATTAAAACATGTTTATTCATTTTTAACTGAGCCACCTCTTCAAGCTTGATAGTGCTCCATAGCACGTTTTCCTTGTTTTACAGTGTTAGTGCAGTAATGTCTATAGCCTTCGTCAATCCGAGCTGTAGCGAGAAACTGAAGATAACTAGTCTTTATTGTGTTATGACTAGTCAAAAGGCAAGGTGGCAATCTTGTAATTAATGAAAAGTTTCATTAAAGCCTTGACCTATATATAGAGGAGTTAGTAGTAAAGTTAAGAACTTTTGCTCATTTGGGAATTTTGGAGCTAATCTTAGAGAGAGAAAGTGTAGAGAGAGAAAGTTCTCTATGTGGTCCTTAGAAGCTTGTACACGTCATATTTTCAATAAGAATCACGGTTCTAGTACGTTCTTGTGTGTTCGGTCACGCACGTTCACGGATTTCGCACGTCGAACGTGTCGTTATGCAATCGTACGGTGTCAAAACCGATCCTACATACAGCAGGTTGCCTGAAACATGTTTTAAAAATATTTTATCAGCGGGGAAATGCTGGCAAGTCACTCCATTTAAGAAAATGACACAGTTATAAATTACAACATAAGAGCGATTACAATGGTCTGATTCCGCTCGAAAATACATTGTTTCAACTTGAATTGGTCTGATTCCGCTCGAGCATTTGGAGCGAAATCAGGGTTTAGCTCCAAAAGGTTGATTCCGCTCCAGAATATTGACTGATTCCGCTCCAAGTTGTCTGTTTCTGATTTAAATTGTTGATTCCGCTTCAAAGTTTTCTCTAATTCCGCTCGAAGCTACCAAATTAGAGATTCCGCTCGAATTTTGTGTCTGATTCCGCTCCAGTTGACCTATTCCACTTGAAGTATTTCAAGCGAAATCTGTGACTTTACCTGAAAGCTGATTCCGCTCGAATATTATCTCGCCTGATTTTGCTTGAACGTGAACATAACAGTTGTTGGTCCAATGAAAAGTGTTCTCGTGAATCAAAATTGTCAGACCCATGTGTTTTGAATATTAGCGGCCTAATCAAAGTTCAAAATACATATCACATTTAAAGTGTTGTCGGCCACGTTTAAAAATCGGCTCAATCAGATTTCGAGTAGTGTTTGTTGCATGTGATTACTTGAATTGATATAAATATATTGAATGGTCCAATCACAATCAAAAGGTTAAATCATATTGACTGACCACTTAACTAATTCGGCCCAATCATAGTTAAAAGGTGTTGGTCATTTTCAAAAAGATAAAAAGCAGACTTTGAGGTCCTATAAAATTGAGCTTATCATTTTTGTCGGTCATTTTAGATAACAAATCAAGTGATTCAAAGTGATTTAAAGTCAAAGCATCGGATACCCGCACAAGCGAATCTTTACCCGATCCGTTGTCATCGGATTTTTGTCACTTAATTGGATATTCATCTGATTCAGTTGTTTGATAAAGTGATTGAAACTAATCTCAGATTGTGTGAATTTTCATATTGTTTGAAAATCCGTTTTTGTAAATTGTTCAATACCGAAACATGGGTTCTGAGATTTATATTGCACTGAACAAGTTTGATAGTTTTACAGGTATCAATGGAGAGTCTACAAAAGAATTGATCGATAGGTATGTCGAGTTGCATTTAGAGATGAGGCGTCTGAACATTAACAAAATGGATGAGACATGGGTTGACAAGTTGGCGAATGCTTTACCAAAGGATGTGTGGGGTACTTATTTGCTGGAGTTGAAGAATAATTCAAATTATGTTAATCTCAACATTAGTGCATTCGTCGAGAAAATTGAAGCTCAAGAACTTGAGTTCCAAAAGATTAGAAAATTGAAGTCTGATTCAGGAGAGAAGTGTTTAAACTGTGAAAAATCTGAATCAGACAATGCCAAATTCTTGAAGGATTTGGAGAGTTTGACATTGAAAATCAAGAGTTTGAATGATGAGAAGAAATCTGATGATAAACAGATTCTTGAACTGCAGGAAAATTATGAGAAATTGAAATCTGAAAATGTCAAACTGTTAATTGATTTGGACAGTTTGACATTGGAAAACAAAATTTTGAAATAAAAGGAAAAAGATTTTGAAAATGAAAAATTGAAAATTGAAAAAGATTTTCAAAGTCAAATGAAGATTTTAGAAGATGAGAAATCTGCTATTTTTAAAAATAATCTTGAAAAACAGATTGAAATAAACTCTCATCTTCAGAAAATCATTCGGCTTGAAAATGAAGCTGAAATTGCTCGGAATAAAATTGATGAGCTTGAAAAGAAATTGAAAGGTTTTGTGAATTCATCAGTACCAGATTATATCTGTCCAAAACCGATCAATTCTGTTTCAATAAGTGACATTGTCACAAATTTTGACAAAGTCAAAATTGAAGATTGCGATGAGAAAACTGATGATGAAAATGAGAAAAATGAGAAAAAGAAAATATTTTTGAAATTAAAAGAAAAATTTCAAGAAACTGTTCTGCAATCAACTGAAAAGGGTGAATGCTCTACGTAAAAACCCTTGAAGAAGAAAGTATAACAGAAACAAAAAGTTAAAAATTCAGAAAATGTTCAAAACAAGAATAAAAGCTCATCAGTTCAATCATCCAATCAAGATAAAAAACCACAAAAATTGTAAAATCAAAACTCACAAAAAGTTGGTAATATGTGGTGCAGGTTTGACCACAGTGCTTCAAAGATAAATCTAGCTTTCAGGAGGAGTGATGATTACCACAAAGCTAGACAATGCTATGATCTAAGTGTTTGGTGTGAAAGTGGTGAATGGTACGATAACAGAGTGTGTTACACTTGTGGTGTTCAAGGACACATTGCTGTTAACTGCCAGAATCAGTGGTTTGAGACGAGGAGATGCTATAACTGCCAAATCAAAGGACATATTGCAAGAGATTGCCCAATGAAATCAATGGAAAGATTGAGGGCTGAATCTCAGAAAAAGGTGACAAAATCGTTCAAAGTCGATGAATAGCCCAGAACACAGAAAAAACAAGAAGTGAAAGAACCGAAAGTGAAACTTTCACAAGGGCAGAAAGATCGATTGAGAAAGAAAAGGAAGAAAGCACGAGAGTATCTCGAAAGGATTTTGTCCTCGGGTACAACGGTTAATTCAGATAAAAGTTCTGATAAATCGTCTTGCTCTCAAAAGAATGACAAATCAAGCAAAACGAATTCATCAGATACAAATCTGAGGACAGAATGGTGTGTGAAGAAAGAAAAAGTTCCTGGCGATGAATTTGTTTCTTCGGAAACAAAGGAGCCACGTGTTGGCGATGAATCTGACTCGTCAAAGTCAGAAGAGCCATCTGTTGAGCAAAAAGGAGAAAATTCAGTTCCGCCAATGGATGATATCAACTTTCCACCATTGCGGACTGAAAATTTTAAACAAAAAGATGGGAAAGTGAAAATTTCGAATCAGTTCTATTCTGAAAAGAAAGAATTTGATGTTGAAAAGGCTTTTAATAGCAAAGTAAAAAAATTTTTTGGAAAAATGGTTGAGGGTAAGGTAAAAGGAGTTAAAGAATTTTATGAATAAAAAAGGTATGTTCAAAACACCCAAGGACCGTCAGGCTTGGGTGAATCTCTTTAACTGAAAAACCTGACTTGCCGGAACTCTCAGGTTGGTAATTGGGGAGTAGGAATCGGCATCTTTCTTGAGAAATTCACAGGTTGGTAACTGTGATATTTCGACTTACAAGTGGTTAATCAAGGACATTAAGTTGTACTTGATTTAACTATCTTACAAGTGGTATGATTATTGGAAAGTGTTTTTGTGATAAACCTACAAGTGGTTGAAAACAGTGTGATGAATTAAAACCCCATGTTTGTGAAACGACACACAAATCTAATTTTCCGGAAAAACCATTTTGATTAAAACAAACTTAAGTGTTTTGAAATCTTAATGGGAAAATAGTTTGTTGTCAGGGGGAGTTCTGATTGTTTAAGCCAAGTGGATGGCGAATTGAGGCAATTCTCATCAGTTTGTCACTTTGTTTGTATAGTTTACTGCTTTATTTTTCAATTTTTCTCAGAAAATCAAAATTGAAACATATTTTGATTTTAGGGGGAGAAAATTTTTTAAAAAAATTAGAAAATTTGAAAATGCCAAAAACATTTGAAAATGAAAAAATGAGTTTTGTTGTGGAAAAGAGGAAATGATAGTAAATCAGTTGGACTGTCACAGTACGCTAAAGAAATGGAAAGATATAAATGTGATAAACGGTCTCACTAAAGATGTGACAATAGGCTCAGCTAGACTAGTAGATTTGCGATAACGATACAAACTTAAATAAAAAAGCCTAGTTCTAGTGGGAAACATGATTAAAAGCATAGTACTTAGTTTTGTCCTTCTTGATTGTGTGCCTACTCAGTAATCGCTGAATGCTAAAGAGTATAAAAACCGGTCAGTTTGTGAACTTTCACAACTTGCTGAAAAAGTCGTTGTGATTGTGCATTTCTTTTTGCAAAGATTTAAACTTGTTTTATTTCTTTATTTTGTTTAAGCATTGGACATCCTCTGCGTATACGTGAGTATCGACCTGGATGTTATTGCCTAAACGTTCTGCTTTATTTTCTTTGGTGTTTCGTTTAAGCTTTGGATCACCTCTGCGTATACGGGAGTATCGACCTGGTGGTTAAAGCCTAAACAATTTCAACTTGTTTTTTATTTCTTATTTTGTTTAAACATTGGACTTTCTCTGCGTATACGGAAGTATCGACCTGATTGTTAATGTTTAAACATTCTGCTTTGTTTTCGCACAAATCACAGTTGATAAAAGTTTAAAGGCATTACTTGAGTTAGTGTATTGTATGATGAGGGGATATGCTGAGATCGTGGGGTCCATAAGAACTTAGTGCATAATTAATATACCTTAACGTATCGGTAAGCATTTCGAAAGTTTTTAGATTGAGTTTAAGTGGACAACAATATCGTCAATCTACGTGAATCGTTTAGAACTTAAAATGTTTAAAGCTTAACGGTGCTAGTGATTTGTCTCATAAACTGATATGATCCTCTTACACAAACTCACAAAAATAGTGTTTGTACATATTTTATTTCTGCATTTAAGTTTTGCTTTTGCACTTACGTTTCATATTTAAAAAAAAAATCCAAAAAGATTTTCGACAACAGATGTTTAAAAGCTGTTATTCAAAATCTCAAAGGCTAAACAAGATGAACAATTGGTTTGGTTAAGATGATGAGAAGTTGGAAGATAATCCTCAAATGTTTAGATGATTCATTAATTTGAATCACAATATTGTGTGTTATATGTTTGAGAATTTTGAGTGAATTCTTTTAGAGTCAAAATTATTTTGTCTTATGAAAGGTTGAGATGTGTAGGTTTCTGATTCTGTTGCTACGGAAAGCCAGGCGTCGATCCTAAAAGCACGGAAGCTTGACGAAAGGGGGAGCCTGAAGAAATAGTCTACCGAGGAGAGGAGCAACTAAAGCTGAAGACAGATCCACGGGGATTCTGTTCGAAAAAGAGAAAGACAAGACGCTACGAGATTGACTGCGGCAATATCCAAGGGGGAGACTGTTAGTGCAGTAATGTCTATAGCCTTCGTCAATCCGAGCCGTAGCGAGAAACTGAAGATAACTAGTCTTTATTGTGTTATGCTAGTCAAAAGGCAAGGTGGCAATCTTGTAATTAATGAAAAGTTTCATTAAAGCCATGACCTATATATAGAGGAGTTAGTAGTAAAGTTAAGAACTTTTGCTCATTTGGGAATTTTGGAGCTAATCTTAGAGAGAGAAAGTGTAGAGAGAGAAAGTTCTCAACGTGGTCCTTAGAAGCTTGTACACGTCATATTTTCAATAAGAATCACGGTTCTAGTACGTTCTTGTGTGTTCGGTCACGCACGTTCACGGATTCCGCACGTCAAACGTGTCGTTATGCAATCGTACGGTGTCAAAACTGATCCTACATACAGCAGGTTGCCTGAAACATGTTTTAAAAATATTTTATCAGCGGGGAAATGCTTGCAAGTCACTCCATTTAAGAAAATGACACAGTTATAAATTACAGCATAAGAGCGATTACAATGGTTTCTATCTTATTGTTATATGGCGCCGTGTCACCTCCTGGTGACGATGGTCATACCACTATTGGGTCCTGTCACCCAATTAGTGATGATATATCACTGTTAGGGCCTATTAGCCTAACCTGTGTTAGGGCTTATTAGTCTAACCCGTGAGAAATTAGTAATGTGCGCAATACCCCACTAGCCATTGATTAAGATTACCACGACTTACTCCCTGTAATTATAACATTTGAAAATAATTTGAGGTATTGTAAAACAGTTGATAAAAAGAGAATGACTCACATTGCAGATTTATATGGGCAGAGCTTAGCCTACTGATTAGCCTTTTAACCTAAATTTAAACAACATGCACACGAACTCGGTCAGTAACTAATACATCATTTACGATAACTCAAAAGATTAAACCCTCACAACGAATGACAAAGTGCGATACTTAACATCCATCGAATTTACGACGAATGACAAATCATAAACCCTAATGTGGGCAGCACTTAAACATCCATTGGATAGTTTTAATCGATCGGACATTGAATCGTAGCAGCGATCGAGTTAATACCCGGTATCGGAGCAGCGCCTCGCTAATTTAATTGAAATTTCGACTTTTGGAGTGTATTCTTTCGTTTTTGTGATGTGATTTCGACACCAGAGGATAGCTCCTGTGACAAGCTATTTATAGCTAAAATTAGAGGTTCACGCGGCCCGCGTGAACTTCCCTTTGTTCTTCACGCGGCCCGCGAGGGCAGCCTAGTCTACGTATAGGTTTGCATGGTCATGCATAGGTTGGCCAGATGGGTGATATGTGGATCCGGATACTTATCCGGTCAAACCACACCTTGACGCGACCCGCGTAAGATGTGCTTAACCTTTACGCGGCCCGCCTGAAGACCATATTTCTTGTTTTCTTGGTTTTTCATGCACAGTATGGTTTCTGGGTCCGGGATTTTACTTACGGGTATTTTTAGGACAATTTTGAGAGTCCTTACATCCTCCCCACCTTATTTAAAATCTCGTCCTCGAGATTCATTGGAATAAGTGAGGATACTTTTGCTTCATCTCCGATTCCAGCTCCCAAGTGTATTCGGGTCCTCTCTTTGAATCCCACTTGACTTTAACTAGCACCAATCTTTTGTGTTTGAGAAATTTGATCTTTCGATCTTCGATTTGAAGAGGTTTCTCAACAAATTTTAATTTCTCATTTACCTCTATATCTTGGAGAGGCACTACTAAAGATTCATCTGATAGGCATTTCTTGAGGTTGGATACATGGAATACATCATGTACTCCAGCCAATTCTTCTGGTAGTTGTAAACGATAAGCAACTGGTCCTATACGTTGGATCACTGGGAATGGTCCTACGTATCTTGGACTTAGCTTTCCTTTCTTACCAAATCAAACTACTCCCTTCCAAGGTGAAACTTTCAATAGTACTTTGTCTCCAACTTGAAACTCGAGTGGCTTCCGTCTATTGTCTGCATAACTCTTTTGACGATCTCGAGTAGTCTTTAATCTTTCCTTGATCTGTGTGATTTTGTCGGTAGTCTCTTGCACTATCTCGGGACCTGATAATTGACTTTCTCCTATCTCGGCCCAACAAACTGGAGTTCTGCACTTTCGTCCGTACAATGCTTCAAATGGGGCAGCTTCAATGCTTGAATGATAACTATTGTTGTAGGAGAATTCGATTAAGGGTAAATGATCGTCCCAATTTCCACGAAAATCTATCACACATGACCTAAGCATGTCCTCCAAGGTTTGGATCGTCCGTTCACTTTGTCCATCTGTTTGAGGATGATATGCAGTGCTTAGATTTAGTCGAGTTCCCATTGCTTCTTGGAAACTAGTCCAAAAATGGGAAGTGAAACGACTATCCCTATCTGATACAATGGAGAGTGGAACTCCATGTAAGGATACTACTTCATCTACATACAACTTTGCCAACCTTTCCATGCTAAAAGTTTCTTTCATAGGTAGAAAGTGAGCTGATTTGGTTAATCGATCCACAATTACCCATATCGTGTCATTACCTTTTCTGGTTTTGGGTAACTTAGTAACAAAATCCATTGTTATGAGTTCCCATTTCCATACAGGCATTTCTAGTTGTTGTAATAGACCTGAGGGTTTCTGGTGTTCTGCCTTAACTTGTGAACAAGTAAGACACTTAGAAACATATCGAGCTATGTCCTTTTCATTCATATCCACCAAAAGTTATTTATTAAATCTTGGTACATTTTATTGTTTCCAGGATACCTAGATTTATGGGCTTCTTCTAAAATCTTATTTCTTAATTCTCCCTGCTTAGGTACCCAAATCCTTCTTTTGCGGAATCTCCAAATTCCATCAGCTCCTTGTTCTAATTCTTTTATTCGTCCCTTCATTCCTTCAGCATCATCCTTGATCGCTGTTTCTTGAAAATACTTTAATTGTTCCATTAAATCTAACTGTAGATTTAATCTAAGAGCACGAACCCGTCGTTGTTTCTCATGGTACTTACGACATAAGGCGTTAGCAACTATATTTGCTTTTCCTTCGTGATATTGAATATCGCAATCGTAATCACTTAGGATTTCCATCCATCTCCTTTGCCTCATGTTTAATTCTTTTTGCCCAAATATATATCTTAAACTCTTATGATCTGTATAGACAGTAAATTTACTTCCATCAGATAATGTCTCCAAATTTTAAGGGCAAAAATTATGGCTCCTAATTCTAAGTCATGAGTCGTATAGTTTTCTTCGTGCCTTTTCAATTGCCCTGGAGCATACGCAATTACCTTCTTATGTTGCATTAGCACACATCCTAATCCTAGTTTTGAAACATCACAGTAAACTTCAAAATCTTCGGTTCCTTCTGGCAAGGCTAAGATTGGGGCATTTGTTAACTTTTGCTTTAAAATCTTAAACGCATCTTCTTGCCTAGGTCCCCATTCAAACTTAACTGCTTTACAGGTTAGCTTAGTTAATGGTACAACTATTTTGTAAAAATCCTTAATAAACCATCTATAATATCCGACTAAACCTATAAAACTTCTAATTTCCATTGCGGATTGCGGAACCTTCCATTTGGTGATCGCTTCTATTTTAGCAGGATCTACATGAATACCTTTGTTGGTGCACTAAATGTCTACTGATTACGTCTTAATCAAGTCTTGTGTCTAGATAGTTTGAATGAACACACATTAGGGTTTTATATGTATAAACTTGTGTATTTCGCTTGAAAGGGTTTATGTGTGTTTCAAGCTAAATCAACATTGAAGATTTAGCTTGAAATGGTTCAAGGGAAATCATGATTTAGCTTGAAATGGGTTCAAGCGAAATCATGATTTAGCTTGAAATGGTTCAAGCGAAATCTACAGTCTATAAATAGGTTTGTGTGTGTCATTTGTAAAGGAGTAGGTCATTGTGTGTGAAACGAAGTGCTGCCGGATTTGTATCAGAAAACATTGTACAAGCACGTAAATCAATCAGAAAAGAAAGATTAAAAGGAAACTAGTTGTTATGACTTTGTTTATGTTGATTCCGCCTTCATATTCAAAGATGAACTGCCTTAACTGACGTTTCAAGGTCGTAGAACGGTCCAACAAGTGGTATCAGAGCTCAGGACGAGGAGTTCATACCATTACAGCTTGATTCTACCGGATTTTCTTATCTCTACTTACTTTTTCTCTTACTTTTCTGATTTGAACATATTTCAGCGGTGAAAATGACCTGAATTTGACATATAACAAGCGAATTAGTGTGATAACTAATCCTTGAAAGATTTGGACTTAAAATCGATCGAATTCATATAAAAAAATTAAGATTTCGCTTGAAAAATTTTCGTAAAAGATGACATCAGCAGATTTAGCTTGAAATATATTGATGATTTCGCTTGAAACAGTTGAAGCGAAATTGATTTGATTGGATTTCGCTTGAACTGTTGAACTAGTATTATCGGATTTCGCTTGAACTGATTGTATTCAGAATAACAATTTCGCTTGAAAATCATGGACATTACAAGCGAAATAGTAGATTTCACTTGAAAACAGTTTGTTTCAATAGATTTCGCTTGAATCAGATTATTATCTGATTTTGTTTGAAAGTTGTTGTTTTCGCTTGAAGCTGTTTACACTTCAAGAGATTTCGCTTGAACTTGCTGATTCTTCAAAACCTAAAAATTTGTCTAAGTGTCCTCGGTAATTCACTGTTACGTATTCAGTCCGTTTGAACTGATTGTTTGTTTGTTTGTTTGCAGGTGATTCGAGGTGATTTACAAGGCACAAATACCAAGAATTCAAAATGTTTGACGAACTGGAAAACACTAAACTTGAAAGAATAAACAATTGGACTTGTTGTTCTCCTTTTGAGAAAAAGGAGGTTTTGGTTGAAAGATTTTAACATTTTATGTGTAGGAAATATGAGAATTTTAATGATACGTATAAGCGATATGAAGATTTACATAAAAGTTTTGAAATGTATTACTTAACGATATCAGATGCTGAAAAGATATCTAAGTTTTCAGATGCGTTACCTTCGGATTGGGATGAATTTTTGGGATAATTGAAAAAGGATTATAGGTTCTCAAAATTTGGTTATTATGATTTCATCAAAGAGCTTAGAAAACAAAATGATGAGAATGAAGAGAAAAAGAAAGAGTTGTTAGAGAAATTAAAAAGAAGCTCAAAATGGTTAAGTTTGGATGTGTTTCTTGAAATTATCAAAAGAATTGAAAATGGTATTGATGTAAGAAGAAAGATGAAATATGATCACAAGAGAGGTTGTTTTTTAAATGAAGATTTGAATCCTGTTGATATGGTTAAACTTTTTCTTTCAGGAACAGAAAAGAAGGAGACAGAGAGAATGTTAAAGAATGAAGAATCGAAGAAAAACGAAACTTCAAAACATGACGTGGTGTGCTCAAAATGCGAAAAATCCGAAGCAGAAAATGTCAATCTCTTGAAAGATATAGAGAATTTGACATTGGAAAACAAAGCTTTGAAGGATGAGAAAGAATTTGATAATAAACAGATTCTTGAAATGAGAGAAAATTGTGAGAAATTGACGTCAGAAAATGACAAACTGTTGAGTAGTTTGGACAGTTTGACATTGGAAATTAACAATTTGAAAGAAAAAGAAAAAGATTTTCAAAATCAAATCAAGATTTTAGAAGATGAGAGAGATATTTTGGTAAAGATAATCTTGAAAAACAAATTGAAATTAATTCTCATCTTGCTAAAATCATTCAGCTTGAAAAAGAAGCTGAAAAAGCTCGGATTAAAATTAACGAGCTTGAGAATAAATTGAAAGGTTTTGTGAATTCTACTTCACATGTTTGTCCAAAACCGATCATTTCTGTTCCAATAAGTGACAATGTCACAAATTTTGACAAAGTCAAAATTGAAGATTGTGATGAAATATTTGATGATGATAAAGAAAAGAAAAGAAAAATATTTTTAGATTTACAAGAAAAATTTAAAAATACTGTTTTGCAATCTACTGAAATAGGTGAATGCTCTAATCAAAAACCTGTTAAGAAAATTGTAGAACAGAAACAAAAAGTTAAAAATTTGAAAAATTCTAAAAATGCAAATAACAGTTCATTATTAGCATTTTCCATCTGATAATTAATATATATAAATTATTATCATAAAATAATTAATAGCAATACACAAATAATCACACAATTTCATAACACATGGATAACCAAAATTATCGATTTCTCGATTCTCATTTTTATATATTATAATATGCATCAATACACACCGTTATCTTACAAAGTTTTATTTGTAGTTATTTTACAAGATTATAGTTTACTATTATTATTATTATTATACAATCACAGTTTCACAACCCCACTATCCCTCGTCAGTTGGTACTTTAGTAACGACGTTCCCTTTCGTCGTACTTCCAGGAGATCTATTCTCCTACCTCCCGAATCCTATTTCCTGCATCCACCAGCTCCTCGCCAAAGTGGCGGAGTTCAGCTAAGTTTTCATTGCTCATTGGTGGGTTTGGTATCGGTTCCGGGTCGAACTGAGGGAGAAAGGTATAAGGATTGTTAAGGAGGTTTTGAAACTGCCAATCATTAGTCCACCACTCGTCCATTCCTAGAGGTTGGGTGTGGATTATAGGTTCTGGGATTGTTGGTTCCAAGTTTATTGGAAGTTGATTTTCGGCAGGATAAGGGTAGAGGTTATTATTGATAGGCCTAACAATATCACAGCTTGCCAATGCGCGATCCAATTCCTCCTGAAATGGCAACTCCTCGATTTGCCTAGAGCTTTCCCCAATTTCCATCTTTGTTTGCCTAGAACCTTCCCCAATCTCCATTCCTGTCTGCTTAGAACCTTCCCCGATTTCAATCCCCTTTCCTTTGTCTATGGGATTTTCTATTTTGGGAATCTTCCTAGTTGTGGGTTTCCTCCTGCGCACACGCCTCCATCCCACAAATCTTCTCCTTTTCTTAGGCTTGGATTTTTCCGGAGGTGGAGCGTTGAATTCCATAGGTTCTTCTATATCGGGTATATAACCAGTAAAATCTCTGGAAACTTCTATTTTTACCGGATAGAGATTGAGATTCTGAAGGGCTTCAGATAACTCATTCATGCTGTTTAGCATATATGCAAAATGCACAAAAAAAATTGCATAAATTAAAATTTTATAACAAAATTTTACAGATAACCATTCAAGTATTATTGCATACCATGTGACTAATTTAATACAAAGGACAACTGACAATTAAAACACACTAGGGTTTACTGTAAACTTATTTATTTACTGGGTAAAGTTTCTGGCTTGTACGTGATAAGGGTGCTAGAACTTGAGTCAGGTGTATTTAAAGATTTGCATTTACTGCTACAGTGGCTAGCATATAGAGATCCGCCCATTTTTCATCTAACTTGTCTTCCCACGGTGGGTTACTGCCTAGTTCTTGGGTTTTCTGATTAACTCTTATTTCTTTTGATTGTGATTTCTTTATTTTCTCTTGACTTTTCCTAATAATCAAACTTCTTTTATTAGGAGAAAGTGGTTCCTCATATTGTGCCTTTCGAACAAATATTCCTTCCTCAGTATCTGTTGGGTATTTTGAGGATGAAGTTCCTTTTTCTTTTGCTGAAGTATCTAATTTATAGTAGATATCCGAAAGTCCTTGCTTACCCATACTGTAAACAAATATTCAAATAATAAAACATATAATCACAAAAATAGCAATCAGTAAAATTAAGTATTTTCTAAATACTTAATTGGCTTTAAATCAGTGACTTGATCAGTGTGGCTCTGATACCACCTTTTCCTGTCACGGCCCCAGCCCCGGTTTGACCCGGTCAGGAGCCGCGGGACAGGAACACGTGGTATCAATGATGCGACAGCGGAAGATTTTCAACAGGATCTTTTTAAAACTCAAATACCCAATTATTTTATTCCATAAATTGGAGATAAACCCCGTAATTTACAATAGAGGAATTTAACTAGGAAATTCCCTGATTTATTAAAACATGTTTATTCATTTTTAACTGAGCCACCTCTTCAAGCTTGATAGTGCTCCGTAGCACGTTTTCCTTGTTTTACAGCAGGTTGCATGAAACATGTTTTAAAATATTTTGTCAGCGGGGAAATGCTGGCAAGTCACTCCATTTAAGAAAATGACACAGTTATAAATTACAGCATAAGAGCGATTACAATGGTTTCTATCTTATTGTTATATGGCGCCGTGTCACCTCCTGGTGACGATGGTCATACCACTATTGGGTCCTGTCACCCAATTAGTGATGATATATCACTGTTAGGGCTTATTAGCCTAACCTGTGTTAGGGCTTATTAGCCTAACCCGTGAGAAATTAGTAATGTGCACAATACCCCACTAGTCATTGATTAAGATTACCACGACTTACTCCCTGTAATTATAACATTTGAAAATAATTTGAGGTATTGTAAAACAGTTGATAAAAAGAGAATGACTCACATTACAGATTTATATGGGCAAAGCTTAGCCTACTGATTAGCCTTTTAACCTAAATTTAAACAACATGCACACGAACTCGGTCAGTAACTAATACAGCATTTACGATAACTCACGAGATTAAACCCTCACAACGAATGACAAAGTGCGATACTTAACATCCATCGAATTTACGACGAATGACAAAGCATAAACCCTAATGTGGGCAGCACTTAAACATCCATTTGATAGTTTTAATCGATCAGACATTGAATCGTAGCAGCGATCGAGTTAATACCCGGTATCGGAGCAGCGCCTCGCTAATTTAATTGAAATTTCGACTTTTGGAGTGTATAATTTCGTTTTTGTGATGTGATTTCGACACCAGAGGATAGCTCCTGTGACAAGCTATTTATAGCTAAAATTAGAGGTTCACGCAGCCCGCGTGAACTTCCCTCTGTTCTTTACGCGGCCCGCGAGGGCAACCTAGTCTACGTATAGCTTTGCATGGTCATGCATAGGTTGGCCAGATGGGTGATACGTGGATCCGGATACTTATCCGGTCAAACCAAACCTTGACGCGGCCCACGTAAGATGTGCTTAACCTTTACGCGGCCCGCCTGAAGACCATATTTCTTGTTTTCTTGGTTTTTCATGCACAGTATGGTTTCAGGGTCCGGGATTTTACTTACGGTTATTTTTAAGACAATTTTGAGAGTCCTTACAAATAGACACTAATTAAAGCTAGGCTTTGAACCATGTATCCAATCAAAGATAAAATACACGATTCAAACCCTCCAACACAGGATGACATTATTTATTGAAGACATAACTTGAAAACCTTAAACGCCCGCCAGATCCATAATCAGTTCCCTGAAATACATGTGGTTTGAAAACATCAACAAAAGTTGAGCGAGTTCATGTGTTTTGTATGTGAGCTCGTTATAAACTTGTAATCACTGAAGTATGTATTTGTAAATCCGGTATGAAAGTGTCTATGAACAGATCAATTAATGATTTGCAAGGTCATTAATATGTGTGCAATGGTGCAGGAAGGCTCAAACCTAGCAGATTTTGTACCGGGCTTCCGGCTGGAAGACATAGTCACCACCTTCGGCCACATCTGGCCCAGGGGTGGGGCTCGCAACACCCAAATAAATCTATCACTCATGTCCCTCGGTCCTTATATAAGGATTAACGGTCTTAAGCATTGTACCCACCACTCACATGATCTAATAGTTCATTCCTTAGCTAACCATACCATATGTAAACATTTGTTTTGTAACATGCATTTCACCCCCAAAGTTATAAAATTGAAAATAGTTAAAAGAAAAGGGGGACATGAACTCACAGTCTTGCGTCTCGTAACTCGGTATTACTCAAGGCTTCTTCTCGGTCGCACGACTACCTACACACGTGCTATGGTTTATTAGACGGGTGGATTGTGCCTTGACTTTAAGTCTTAATTGTTATGACTTAATATCCTTGAGTTACGTTTCTTGGTGTCGTAAATATTATTCCAAAGTATATAATTATTTGTTAAAATAATAACATTTTAACTTAAATTACATTTATTATTTATTGGAATATTTGTTAAAATAATATACTTTAACTTATTTGTTTTGTAATCCTTCATGATTATTTTCCCCCAAGGATGGGTATACTTATACATATATTTTTGTACTTGTGTATTTTTGCCAAGTATTGGTGGCGTATCTCGGTGTATTTATACGTACGAGAATACGTATTTTTTATTGTATTTATTAAGTATTCTTATACTTAATTTTTGTATTTATACTTTCTGGAATATTATTTTTAATAAAAAAATCACCAATATATGTATAATTCTTAAAACATATATATATTTTAAGAAAAACTTTTATAGAAAAATTATCTATAACTCTTCCTTGGCAAAAATAATTGTATTTTTTATAAACTTCAAAAATAATATATTTTCAAGATTAACTTAGAAAATATTTATAAATCCATTTTTCACCCCAAAATAATATGTTCTAAATTTGTTTAAGAAAATATATATCTTTTCTTCAAAATATTATATTTTCCAAAAATTCAAGAAAACATATATATTTTTCTTTACTCTAAAATAATATATTTTCTTCTTGTAAAAAATATGATGTATTTTTGTAACACTCGTAGAAATCAAATTTTCGTTCCCTTGGTTTCCAAAATACCGTTTAATTTGTTTGTCAAAATATTCATATGAACTTAATTCCGGAATATTTATATAATCCATATTCCTTGTTCGGTTTGTCCAATTTTGGGTATAAATTATACATTCATTTTCTTGGAATTTTGGTAATATTTTGTATTATAATTCTTGGTATTTTGGTAAGTTATATTATTTCAAGTCCTAAAATAATATAATTAATACACATAATATACAAGTAATCACACAAATTGTGACATCTAAATATATATTTTCCTAAATACATATTTAGTCACTTTTATTTATCAAAAACAACCTCCAACATTTATAATATTTGTAATAAAAATTACGGCAAATTTTTATATGAAAAACCATGGTTAAAATAGACTTGTAAACACTTGTTTAAAAATATTTTTCTAGGTGTTTAAATTCTAAAAAAATTTGCCATAGTTTCCCCTTAAAAATGGAGGTTTCCATACTTTCAAAGGATATCATTTTCTTTTAAAATCATCACCAATCAACAACAATTCATTCAATACTTACCAAGTGCCAAAATCATGCATTTTACACTAAATCATGAACTTGAAATTTTTGTAAAAACTTGCAGTAACTTAGTATGTTGTTAAGTAAGCTTAGTTACCCTTTAAAGTGTGGTTATTTATTTATAAATCACATTCTTGAAGATTTTAGACTTTCACAACTTGTAAAATGATTTTTCTAAAAATCATTCTTTTGAATTTTTCTTGTTAACAACATATTTCTACACTTGATTTAACACTAAAATGTGATTAGTTTCTTTAAAACTCATGTTTATGCAAATCTTGTAAATAAACTTGATTTCTTGAGAAAACTTGTTTTGAAATCATCCATGTAATAGACTAATAACATGTATTCATAATCATCTTACATAAAATCATCTTTGTTTTCAAGTTCATGATGAACATAAAGGATGATCATCCTAACTTTTCACAAGATCATCCTCTCACTTGCTAGATCATGTGTTTAATCATAATCTAGCAAGTTTCATATGGTGTTTATCATCATAAACACAAATATTCAACGATCAAGAAGTATACATACACTTAAACAACATAGATTATTATGATTTCAAGCTTTATGTTAAGAGTTATGTTCATGATTCTTTATGTTCTTCACATTTAGTTACTTATATCATCTTTTAACCAACATGATAAGAAGTAAAATGAGATTAGGAGGGTCTTACTACTAGCACAAGGCTAGGGAAGAGATCAAGGTTGAAGATGATGATAAACTTGGTGGTTAATAGCACTAGAGAAAGGTCCTTCAATCTTCAATGGCACCAAGCTTCTTATCCTAGCTCCTTACACCTTTGTATCACTAGAGATTGGAGGAACAAGACTTGAAGATGACGGTAATGGTGGTGCTTGGTTTCGGCCGTGAGGGAGGAGAAGAGGAAGAAAGAGTTTGAGTGTTGGTCAGTTTGTGAAATGAGTTATGTTGCTACTTGTGGTGTATAACAAAAAACTTCCAACATGTTCTTATCCCATGTATAAAATGTCTCTAAATAATCAACATGATCTAATAAACAAAACAAAGAAAATCAAGGGTGGGCCACACCCTTTGCGGCCGTCTCAAGGGGGGGGGGGGGTTCTAGTGAAAATTTGGTGTTTCGGGTAGTGTCCGGTTGTTCGGTTGGCTACCAGTTTGTTAAGGTGCTAAATTACACAGTTTAGTGTGCTTTAGGTTCCCTTTTGTGACAGTTTTGATTCCCGACACCTAGGAAAGTATTCTGGACCATTAAACCATAATTCTGCATAATATTAAGTTGTTTAAATGCTGATTTTTGCTGAAAATTGCAGAATTCTGCAGGTTGGGTGAGTTTTAGACACTTTCCGGCACTTAAACTATCACTATGAAGGCAGTTTTATGATCCTTACTTTCCTACACACCATACTAGTGTAACTCTTGGTTTTTGGCTCATTCTGTGTCTCAATACCATGTCTGTCTGAGTACTGATCACCCGTCACTGCTTCTAATTTATCTGATATCTATGCTAACTTTGTTTCGTGCATCATTTGAATCATAAAGTGTTGCATGCAATAATGAAATGAAATCATGCAATATGTGATGCACTTGTATGTATATGACAATAATCATAGAGCATTTATGTCATTAATCTAGATCAAGCACAATCATTAAAGCACTAATTACTGCTTAACTAATGTACGGATACATGGAAATTTGACAATTGTCACATTCTCCCCCCGTTGAGAAAATTTCGTTCCGAAATTTTAAGCTGCGCTATTGGTTGCAGGGGAGTTAGGGAACAAATGTGGGTACTTTGCTTTCATTCGATCTTTACGCTCCTAAGTAAACTTTGGGCCGTGACGCAAGTTCCAATGAACCTTGACAAGCTTAACACTACTCCTTCGAGTCTTGTTAACCTTCCAATCTGTAACCTCAACGGGTTCTTCTATGAAGTGGAAAGTGTCGTCTATATGCACTTCATCCGCAGGGATGATAACTGTCTCTTCAGTTGGACTTTTTTTCAGGTTAGATACATGAAATGTATCGTGAACACCGTTTAGTTCCTTTAGTAATTCCAACTTGTATGCTATGGTACCAACTCTTTCCAATATCCTGAATAGTCCAATGTAACGTGGGTTTAATTTGCCACGTTTCCCAAATCGTGCTACACCTTTCCAAGGTGAGACTTTTAACAAAACCATGTCTCCTATTTCGAATTCCAAGGGTTTTCGTCTTTGATCCGCATAAATCTTCTGTCTATCACGAGCCGCCTTGATGCGCTCTCGGATCTGCATGATCTTATCAGTGGTTTCTTGGACCAGTTCGGGGCCAACCATCTGTCTATCACCAGCATCTGCAAAACACAATGGTGAACGACATTTACGTCCATAGAGAGCTTCGAACGGTGCGGCTTGAATACTTGTATGGTACCTGTTATTTTAGGAAAACTCAACCAGAGGTAAATGAGTATCCCAACTGCCACCCAAATCCATTACACAAGCGTGAAGCATATCCTCCAGCGTCTGAATAGTTCTTTCGCTCTGTCCGTCTGTCTGTGGGTGAAAAGTCGTACTCAGATTCAACTGAGAACCAAAAGCTTCTTGAAAGGATTGCCAAATCCTTGATACAAACCATCCATCTCTATCAGATATTATGGAGATAGGCACTCCATGACGTGCTACTATCTCCCTGAGGTAAAGCTCGGTTAGCTTCCCTGTGCTATCCTTCTCTCGAATAGGTAAGAAATGCGCAGACTTGGTCAACCGATCTACTATTACCCAAATCATATCATGTCCTCAAGGGGTTCTGGGTAACTTTGTTATAAAGTCCATAGAAATCTGTTCCCACTTCCACATGGGTATTTCCGGCTGTTGCAAGAGACCTGAAGGCTTCTGATACTCGGTCTTTACCTTGGCACAAGTTAGGAACTTCCCAACATACATGGCAATGTCACTCTTGAGTCTTGGCCACCAGTAATAATCCTTCAGATCTTGGTACATCTTGTTCGATCCTGGATGGATCGAGTACCTCGACTTATGTGCCTCATCAAAATTAGCCTTTCTAATACCACCATAAAGCGGAACCCATATACGTCCCATGAAATACAAGGTTCCTTCCTTGTTGGGTATCAACTTCTTCTCTGTTCCCCAGAGATATTCCGCCTTAAGGTTTTCTTTCTTAAGAGCTTCCTTTTGCGCGGCACGAATACGCAAAGTGAGATCCGTCTGAATAATCATTTCTAAAGCCCAAACCCTTATAGGCTTAATCCTTTCCTTTTGGCTTAAGGCATCTGCTACCACATTTGCCTTTCCAGGATGATACTTGATCTCGCAGTCATAATCATTTAGCAACTCAACCCAACGTCGCTGTCGCATATTAAGCTCTTTCTGATCAAATATTTGCTGAAGGCTCTTGTGATCCATGAAAATAATACATCGAGTACCATACAGATAATGTCGCCAGATCTTCAAAGCAAATACCACTGTGCCTAGCTCCAGATCATGCATGGTATAATTCTTCTCATGGACCTTCAGTTGACGCGAAGCATAAGCTATAACCTTTTGGCGTTGCATTAGTGTCACACCCCTTTCAAAGGCGGAAGCATGATGTGTGATCATGAAAGGTTTTCATTGCAGACGATTGGTAAACATCTACATGCTCATAAAAATAACTTCAAAAGCCAAACATTACATAACTGAAATCATAGATTTACACAAGACGGCATATTGTCTGAAAAGTTTATAACTTTATTCAAAGATAAAACATAAGCAACATCCATGAGCAAGAGTATGACCGCGCGCACATCCACTTTAGTTACCTGAAATACATGTGAGTTTTTGGAAAAACGTCAACATAATGTTGGTGTGAATTCATACAGTTCTTGTATTGAACGTTTGTATACTTTGTATGAAAACATGGTATGTATCTTGTATAAATCAAGTATTTCTGTATGTATCTAGGTTGTTAATGGGTTGCAAGGCCATTAACATGTGACACGACATAGGAAGCATCGAAACCATAGGCATTTTTCTAGTTGTCGATTCACGACTGAGACACAAAAGCACTGCTTGGTACTAGTTATCACCAAGAGTGTGGCTGCCCAAAAACCCATTAGATCTACCTTTTTGTTCTGCGGTCTTAGTATGTACACGATTAATGGTGCTTCTGGTACCCTATTCGTGACACAATTTCAAGTATCATTCCTTAGTTCTTGTATCCATCATACCATAACTCATGTATTTTCCCCAAGTTTAAAAAGTATGTAAAAGTTTAAAAGTGGGGACTTTTCTGTAAACATTTAGTAACATGTACTTCACCCCCGAAGTTATAAAACTGAAAACAGTTAAAAGAAAAGGGGGAGCATGAACTCACAACTTTACGTTCCTTGCGCCGTAAACTTCACTGGTTTTTGCTTATCTAGCGTCGTGAACTAAACGTGTTTTATTAACGTTAATCACTAGACTTGTATCGCACAAGTACAAGTCACCATCTTTTATGTATTTGTTCTTTGTGTGTTAAAAATAATTTATATTTTTAACTATGTATCTTACTTATATTATTTTCTCAAGAATAAATATAAGTATCTTGTTTTTTCACCCGAGTTATGTATTTTGTCCAAAACTTCATTTCAAGTTCATAATTTATCCAAGTTACGTAATCTTTTAAGAAATACATTTTAATAAATATATTCTCTTGTATTTGTCTATGCATGTAGTATGTGTATTTTTGTCTTTCCACTCCTTGGAAGTATTTAGTGTACTTTCAAGTCCTAATACACTATTACATGTAATACATACTACATACACTTAGCACAAAATTTGGTGATCAATAAATATATATACTTTTCTAAAAAATATACATACTTAATATCAATTTTAATCTTGAAGAAATCATCATTTCTTAACACAAAAATTAGGGAAACCTTGGTAAATATTTTTAGATACATTTTTAGGGAATAAATTTCTCAAAAACTTATATTTTTCTAAGTGTCAAAATTTATAAAATTTTTGATATAGTTTCCCCTAAAAATGGAGGTTTCCCATGTTTTCAAAACATGTGTTTATTTTCTTTTAAATCATCATCAAACATCAACAACTCAATCAAGACTTACCACAAGCCAAGATCATGTAAATCACACTACATCATGAACTTGAAGTTTTTTGTAAAAACTTGTAGTAACTTGGTAATGTGTTTAGTAGCCTTAGTTACCCTCCAAAATATATTTCCTTCTTGGTAAACTTCATTCTTGGAAGCTTTAGATGTTTACAACTTGTAAACATATTTTACAAAAATATTTATTTATAACCTCTTTTTGTTTCTCTAGTATTTTTACACTTATTTCATCACCAAAAATAGTATAAGTCTAGTAAAAACTATGGTCTTTCAAAAATCATATTTTGAACTTGGTTTTCTTGGAAAATTATTCATAAATCTTGGATCTACAAGTTCACTAGTTCACTTTGATCATTGTTTTACAAGAAATCATTTTTATTCATCAAGTCCATGTCTTTACAAGAAGATGATTATTCTTGGTTGTTACATAATCATCCTCCCACTTGCTAGATTATGTGTTTAAACACCATCTAGCAAGCTTCATGTGATGATCAACATCATCATCTCAAGAAATCAACAAGCAAACATCATACATGCACTAAACAACATCATTTCAACAAGATTTCATCATATATCATCTTATGTTTCAAGATTCAAGTTCAAGTCTTTTAATGTTCTTGTTATTTCAACATAATATATATTTTATCCACTAAAAATATGAAGTAACAAGAGTTACAAGAAGCTTACTACTAGCTTCAAGCTAGGGAAGAAACAATGAAGAAATCGAGTGGATAAAAGCTAGCAAAGGAGGTCCTTCAAGGTCCGAGAGTTCCAAGCTTCCTTAATCACCCTTGAACACCTTTGTGAGTATGTAGATTGAATGAAGTTTGAATGATGATGATGGTGGTGTGTGGATGGAGGTTCGGCCGAAAGTGGGAGAGGGAGAAGAAGAAGGAGTGTGAAGAAGATGATGTGCTAATGTGTTCTACTTATAACCACTTTAGGGTGTTTGTCCAAAGGGTCTTATGTCTACAAGAGTACACAATATAATCTCATCAAATCCAAGGGAAGATTTAAGTGAGATTTAGGAAGATTGTGGTGATCTTGGTGGGCCACCCATAACCGATTACTAGCATGGGGGGGGGGGGCAAATGTAACTTTGATGGTAATTAGTTAGCTTATTCTTCAATTCCAAGTATATAGTTACAAGTGTTAATTAATTAAATATTGTAGTGGGTGTTAGGGTGTTCGGGCATCATAACTAGCTCAGAAAAAGTAAAACAATTCTTCTAGTAATATTTTGATGTTCCGGGTAATGTCCGGTTGTTCGGTTAAATACCGGTTCATTAAAGTGCTAAATTACACCGTTTAGTGTCCTTTATGTATCCTTTTGTGACACTTTCAATTCCCGACACTTAGGAAGGTATTCTGGATCAATTAGTCAAAATTTTATATGGTACAATCTTGTTACAATGCTGAATTTTGCTAAAATATGTAAAATTCAGCATTTAAAATGTATTTCGGGTGCTTTTCAGTGCGTATTTTAGCTTCCGGAAAGTCTATACGTTAACCCTTGTATGTACTCTTGGGTTTTAATGTATTCTTGATGTTAGACCTACACCTAGGCTCCAATTCTATTGTCTAACTTGTAACACCTGTGCCTCCACGGCCATCAAACAAATACCGAACCAATGAAATATTGTATTTCATACTTTGGATTTGTATTAATATGTGTATCATTTGCACATATCGATTCCTATTCGATTTCAAACTCTAAATCGCTTTCTGGAGGGTTATACGCGCTCTGATGTGTAGATATAACCAGTTTAATCCAACAAACACTCCAGAATAGTGAAATAGGCTTAACATACCTTAAATAACCTTTACATAACTTCTATATAAGTTTTGGAAGGTTTGGTGTGGTGAAATCAAGTTTAATCGCTTACAGGGACTAAAGTTGACAAACTGCGAAAGTATGCCAATTTGAACTGTAACAGACCTTCCGGAGCATGACCATAAGTTAAACATACCATAAATATCCTTCACAAAGCTTAGAAATAGGCTTTGAGGTGTTCGGTATGCTAAAATAAACTTTTGTGTCATTCAGGGACTAAAAGTGTCAAAAAGTGCACAAGTTTGCATTTTTACGCATAACTCACGTTCTGAATACATCCGGACATCCAAAAATTTATATAAGCATGACTATATTATATTTGAGTGTTCGCCTTAAGAAAAATCCATTCGTCGCGTCATTTGGTTCGTTTTTCGCGCTTATGCGCATTCCGTCGTAATTAAGCGAACATCGCGTTCGTACGGCTAAACGAACCGACATCTGAGATATTTTTGAACACATTTTAAGTTCCCTATACTTTAACTTCATTTTAGAGCTTTGAAATGGGGTTAACGGGCCTTAAACGTGTCAAAAATGGCCTAAATACAGTTCAGGGACCAAAACTGTAAATCTGCCAAACTTAACCCCTACGATGCGCAGGGACTTTTGCCCTACGATGCGCAGGGGTATTCCAGACCAGATGCAATGTTTAAACAGCCTGTTTTCAGCAGAATTAACCACATCCACATGTTCCTAATTATCTAGTCATTAGATAAGGATGGCATTTTTAGCCACCATAAGGTTCCAACACATGTACGGCCTTGATCGTTTCCCCTTTTCCAAGAAACGATCTCAACGGTGGACCGAATACTATAAATACCCCACCCCCCATTACTTCAAATGCACTAGAATTCTGATTTTGAGAGCTCTAAGTTGAAACCATTGTTTCATACCTGAGTTCTTGAAGTCGGGATTAGCATTCGGGGACCCTGGGTAAGTATTCTTTCGTTCTTTTCCTTATTTTATTGCTTTTCGAGTCAGAAAGTCAAACTTTGTTTGACTTTCAGCGTTGACCAGTAATGGTCAATGCGAAGTTCGTTTGAACTTCGCAACGTGAGTGTAATCACGTTGGTCATAGTCCCTTGGGACTATGCCCACTGATTACCACGTTGTCTAGAGTCGTAGGGTAGGCGATCTAATAAATCGCCTATACCTTCGAACTCGACCCTTTTGGTCGATCATTAGGATCCGACCAAATACATTAGGTGACCATAGTAGGTAGGGAATAACCTTCCGAGGTTATACCCTATGGTCACATCGTTTAAGTAGTTGTATGATAGGTAGTTTATATGCCTTAGGTAAATTACCAGAATACCCTTTTCATGTATAATTGGTAATTAAGCATATGTAACCTAAACCTTTGTCATATAACTGATTATGTAACATGTTTAGGCATATAACACTTGTCATAGGACTAGTTAGACGGTCCGAACGCGTTTCACGCGAACGACGCGTTAAAGTAGCATAAGCTACCTAAACGGGTCGTAATGGGTCGATAGCACTTAGGTTTGGTTTCATTGTAGTATGTAGGCCTTGTTAAACCATATCATATGAGTTCCAACACTCATTTGGTTTACCAAGCCTCATCCTATCCGATCTCCCGATTTAGGTCCGGTTTATTTATATAGTTTTAGATTGCCGATTGATTCCGTGCTCCCTCAAGCTTTGTTTGGTTGTTGTTCAAGACCTCCAAGCATTCTCAGGCGAGTACATTCTTCCCCTATTTTACTGTTTTCAATTGTTTTGGGGTGACTCATATGTGCTAAATGTTTTCGATGTTATAACAAATAGTTTCAAAAACGATAAAGGCGATTTATACAAAACTAATAACGATTTCATAAAGTGAACAAACTTGTTGGTTGTAGTTACATAACATATGACATTCATTAGCAATGATCAAGCCGACCAGTATTAGGTTATGGTACCATAGGATCTGACAAATCCCGTTATTTACTGCACCCGTGGTTATGTGTGGGTGTTGTGGGTAGCGACTGAATCTGTAAGTGTTAACTTACCCTATGGAGGTTTGTTAATGCGAATACGAGAAGCGACGAAATCGAGAAGCGACGAAATCGAGAAGCGACGAAAACGAGAAGCGACGAAAGTCAAGAAGGTTTGAATGTTATTAGCGAGCCGACCACATAAGTAGTTTCACGACCTAAAACGAATTAAACGATTTACGATTGGGTTTTCACACGATGTTTTAACGATTGGGTAACGATTGGGTAACGATTGGGTTTTCACACAATGTTTTAACGATTGGGTAACGATTGGGTAACGATTGGGTTTTCACACGATGTTTTAACAATTACTTTGGTGGTTTGGTTTGGATTAAATGATTAAGTAACAATGCGTGTGGAATATGATACAAGCATGGTGGATACGCCGCTGGTACTTCCTATATATAAGTGTTTGTATGGTATTACATATTGTAGTGTTATTTGAATCATTTCAGCTCGAGACATAGAACATTTTATACAAGTAACATACTTTTCACAAGACATTTATTTACAAACAATTTATCTTATACAAACTCATATTACATGGTTATTCATTTAATCATGCTTTATTTTCTTATTTATACATATCACCTGAACTTATCATTGTTTTTCCAAATAATTTACTAAAACAAATGTTTTTGGGTTAAGAGTCATGGCTACGAGGTTTTACAAATTATAACCCGCTTGATTTGAGTTGGTTAATTAAGTTGCAATATTATACTCTTTTCAAAACAAGGTTTTTAAATAAAGTATTGCAACATCTAAACTAGCCATGATTTCGACACTCCTACAAAACCTATGTACTCGCCAGCATTTCTTTGCTGACCTCGTTTTCACATATGTTTCAGGTATTGATTGAATGAAATCGATTGATAAGATGCATGCTCACATAGGACTGGACAAGGCCTTAGTGACTAAATAACAATGATAGACTATGTTTAATTAGTGTATTTAGATTCCTAAACGATGTAATTATTCAATGATTAATAAAACGAAACACTTTTTATATCCATGGTTATGAAACATTAATTCTGTTGCAACACGCCCCGATGTTTCCGCCACGTTTTGTATGTTCCACGTGGTCGGGGTGTGACAGAAAAGATGGTATCAGAGCCAATGGTTATAGGGAATTAGGTTATTAGTAATTAGTAATGCTTTGACCTAGTCTATAACCTTCTTAGGACCCTAACGCGAGTTTACTTGCGTTTAGTCATAAAACAATACCGTCGCCTATCCTTAGGCGACAACCACAACAAGAACATGAACTTCAAAACCGCTTTAAAAACTAATCATCTGTTCTAGGATGATTGATTACTAGGTTTCGAACTCTCTATTATATAGTTTTGAACCTCTTTGAGTTTTCAAAACTTCGTCAAGGTTTTGGGTTTTAAATAATGTGAACACGTGCAAACTGGAAGGGTGAATGCCTGTATTCTGGGTTTTCTGTCTAGGCAAGCACTTCGTATACATCTCATCAGACGCGAGACCAGTTGTGCTTACCTGGGAATTCTTGGGGTGAGTGTTCACTTATAGGCGAGCATGTCTTCGCGATACATTATTTTTGACCCATTTACTTTGATTAGTCACCGTCTCATTTGTTTGCCTTAGGTAACAAACAAATGATCGCAATTTTCATGCGTTATCATCCTGTTTTGAGTATCCAAAAACCTTTCACCTGTTTCTCCCTATGCCTTTCTTTTTCTTCAAGAATGTCTCTTCATCACGATGACGCCCAGATATCTGAGCAAGCAGCCAAATTCGCTCAGCGAATAGGCGATGTATCATCTCCAGGATGAAGCCACTCAAGAGTCACCAAGACAGGCAGGACCTAGTCAGGCGACAACACCATCAGCCAATAAACCAATCGAGGAATCAAAGACCATGGATGAACGATCCCCTAAGAAGTCAAAGAAGCGAAAGGCTTCTCAGAACTTCGCCATGGTCGCTCACAATGGTAAAGCAGTCCCCAACCAACCAGCTCAACCCCCTGCTAGGTGTATGACTTTTCCTATGATACCTACATCAAGGAACTATGCACCTTACAAACTACTCTTGTGATTTCTCTCTTTCAAATGATTGCTCATGATTCCCTCGAAAATTTTAAGTACTCGTTTCACCCTAAGAAACAAAGTACAGAAAATTAAGTGACATTATGAGTAATCGTGCTTTTCGCACATCTGTGCCTTTAAATCCTTGGTTAGATAACTAAGGGTATTTTCAAATCTCATACCCATTACGTTTTGATTTTTCAACATACACAGTACCAGTATTTCAAAACAATCTTCATGATCTCAAAACATTTCATATAGTTCGAAAACAATTTTTCAAGATACATTGTCTATGTTATTTCAAAAACATTGGCCATGTTATCAAAACCAACCTTTCAAATTTCAAAATATTTCATATAGTCTGAAGACAATATTAACACAATACATTTTCTTATCAAGTGCATGATTTCGGAGAGCATCATTCATATTTTCAAAAACCTTATACATAATTTCAAAATTCATCTCGCATGATTTTAAAATATTTTTGTAAAAATATCTATCTAATACACCTACTTTATGATTTCAAAATATTATATATATATAAGGTTTCAAAAACATTTTTTTTTTAACCGATGCATAGTTTTCCAAATATATTTTCCTCACACATTTACATAACCTTCAAATTCTGCTTCATATGTCGCCTTGACATATCTAGCATCTCAACTTCATAAGCATTTCAACTTCATGTTTTGACTTAAGCACATCCCGTGCGAGATTTCAAAACATCTTCAACTTCTAAAATTCATATGGGATCTTTTTATCTTTACAATTAGATCCTTGTGGATGATCATCATTCAAATCAGAGTCCTTAATTGGATTCTTTATGTACCTTAATTCGAACACTTCGGTTCCTAATAATCGAAATCGAATTTTCTTTTTGAATCTTTCTATCTTTATAGTTAGATTCTTGAAAATATTTAAAGTACCAAATGAAATCCACGGATTGGATTCCTAGTATGCTTTAAATACCCATGTCCAAAGATAACAAATTAAACGATTATACGAATAAGCGATTATGCGACTATGTGGTTATGTGTTATGTGTTCTCCTTTATGTTTTTGTGTGATCCGATTTTCAAATCCTCATAGAACCTTTCATATCTTCATATGAGGGATTCATAGTAGGATTTTCAAAAAGGTACTACCTTAAATCCTTATGGGCTTCTACTTAGTAGTTAAGACCCTTGGGTTATATAGTACCATTCCATGATTCATAAGAGACCCATTTGGTGGTCTAGTCAAAAAGATTGATTCACAATTTGGTTAGAAAAACGACATCTAGTGATGTAGCTGAACAGACTCCTTGATAGTCTATTTAGATCATTCATTGATTTAATCAAAAGGACTCAATGGCGGTCTAGTTACACTCATCACAGGATTGTTCATTTGGTTTTCCCCTACACACTATAAAATAGACTGTGTGAACTGTGCAAGGAATTATCTGATTATGGACATGTACATAATTATGAAATTTAGTGCACAGAAACCCAGTAAGGTTTATTATGTGTAAGAACCGATAGTGACAACAATAACAAAATAAGAACAATGTAATGGAGGTACGGTGGACGCACCAATGACGCTTCATATACTTGTATATAAGTATCCCTCTTACATTGCAATCATGATGTTATTAAAGGTTACTAGAAGTTCAGAACCCTAACCAATGTTGTTTGATCTTTTCAACTTCATATTTTCAAGCTCTCACAAGTTTCCTCTAAATAAATTTCGGGACGAAATTTCCTAAAGTAGGGGAAACTGTAACACCTGTGCCTCCACGGCCATCAAACAAATACCGAACCAATGAAATATTGTATTTCATACTTTGGATTTGTATTAATATGTGTATCATTTGCACATATCGATTCCTATTCGATTTCAAACTCTAAATCGCTTTCTGGAGGGTTATACGCGCTCTGATGTGTAGATATAACCAGTTTAATCCAAAAAACACTCCAGAATAGTGAAATAGGCTTAACATACCTTAAATAACCTTTACATAACTTCTATATAAGTTTTGGAAGGTTTGGTGTGGTGAAATCAAGTTTAATCGCTTACAGGGACTAAAGTTGACAAACTGCGAAAGTATGCCAATTTGAACTGTAACAGACCTTCCGGAGCATGACCATAAGTTAAACATACCATAAATATCCTTCACAAAGCTTAGAAATAGGCTTTGAGGTGTTCGGTATGCTAAAATAAACTTTTGTGTCATTCAGGGACTAAAAGTGTCAAAAAGTGCACAAGTTTGCATTTTTACGCATAACTCACGTTCTGAATACATCCGGACATCCAAAAATTTATATAAGCATGACTATATTATATTTGAGTGTTCGCCTTAAGAAAAATCCATTCGTCGCGTCATTTGGTTCGTTTTTCGCGCTTATGCGCATTCCGTCGTAATTAAGCGAACATCGCGTTCGTACGGCTAAACGAACCGACATCTGAGATATTTTTGAACACATTTTAAGTTCCCTATACTTTAACTTCATTTTAGAGCTTTGAAATGGGGTTAACGGGCCTTAAACGTGTCAAAAATGGCCTAAATACAGTTCAGGGACCAAAACTGTAAATCTGCCAAACTTAACCCCTACGATGCGCAGGGACTTTTGCCCTACGATGCGCAGGGGTATTCCAGACCAGATGCAATGTTTAAACAGCCTGTTTTCAGCAGAATTAACCACATCCACATGTTCCTAATTATCTAGTCATTAGATAAGGATGGCATTTTTAGCCACCATAAGGTTCCAACACATGTACGGCCTTGATCGTTTCCCCTTTTCCAAGAAACGATCTCAACGGTGGACCGAATACTATAAATACCCCACCCCCCATTACTTCAAATGCACTAGAATTCTGATTTTGAGAGCTCTAAGTTGAAACCATTGTTTCATACCTGAGTTCTTGAAGTCGGGATTAGCATTCGGGGACCCTGGGTAAGTATTCTTTCGTTCTTTTCCTTATTTTATTGCTTTTCGAGTCAGAAAGTCAAACTTTGTTTGACTTTCAGCGTTGACCAGTAATGGTCAATGCGAAGTTCGTTTGAACTTCGCAACGTGAGTGTAATCACGTTGGTCATAGTCCCTTGGGACTATGCCCACTGATTACCACGTTGTCTAGAGTCGTAGGGTAGGCGATCTAATAAATCGCCTATACCTTCGAACTCGACCCTTTTGGTCGATCATTAGGATCCGACCAAATACATTAGGTGACCATAGTAGGTAGGGAATAACCTTCCGAGGTTATACCCTATGGTCACATCGTTTAAGTAGTTGTATGATAGGTAGTTTATATGCCTTAGGTAAATTACCAGAATACCCTTTTCATGTATAATTGGTAATTAAGCATATGTAACCTAAACCTTTGTCATATAACTGATTATGTAACATGTTTAGGCATATAACACTTGTCATAGGACTAGTTAGACGGTCCGAACGCGTTTCACGCGAACGACGCGTTAAAGTAGCATAAGCTACCTAAACGGGTCGTAATGGGTCGATAGCACTTAGGTTTGGTTTCATTGTAGTATGTAGGCCTTGTTAAACCATATCATATGAGTTCCAACACTCATTTGGTTTACCAAGCCTCATCCTATCCGATCTCCCGATTTAGGTCCGGTTTATTTATATAGTTTTAGATTGCCGATTGATTCCGTGCTCCCTCAAGCTTTGTTTGGTTGTTGTTCAAGACCTCCAAGCATTCTCAGGCGAGTACATTCTTCCCCTATTTTACTGTTTTCAATTGTTTTGGGGTGACTCATATGTGCTAAATGTTTTCGATGTTATAACAAATAGTTTCAAAAACGATAAAGGCGATTTATACAAAACTAATAACGATTTCATAAAGTGAACAAACTTGTTGGTTGTAGTTACATAACATATGACATTCATTAGCAATGATCAAGCCGACCAGTATTAGGTTATGGTACCATAGGATCTGACAAATCCCGTTATTTACTGCACCCGTGGTTATGTGTGGGTGTTGTGGGTAGCGACTGAATCTGTAAGTGTTAACTTACCCTATGGAGGTTTGTTAATGCGAATACGAGAAGCGACGAAATCGAGAAGCGACGAAATCGAGAAGCGACGAAAACGAGAAGCGACGAAAGTCAAGAAGGTTTGAATGTTATTAGCGAGCCGACCACATAAGTAGTTTCACGACCTAAAACGAATTAAACGATTTACGATTGGGTTTTCACACGATGTTTTAACGATTGGGTAACGATTGGGTAACGATTGGGTTTTCACACAATGTTTTAACGATTGGGTAACGATTGGGTAACGATTGGGTTTTCACACGATGTTTTAACAATTACTTTGGTGGTTTGGTTTGGATTAAATGATTAAGTAACAATGCGTGTGGAATATGATACAAGCATGGTGGATACGCCGCTGGTACTTCCTATATATAAGTGTTTGTATGGTATTACATATTGTAGTGTTATTTGAATCATTTCAGCTCGAGACATAGAACATTTTATACAAGTAACATACTTTTCACAAGACATTTATTTACAAACAATTTATCTTATACAAACTCATATTACATGGTTATTCATTTAATCATGCTTTATTTTCTTATTTATACATATCACCTGAACTTATCATTGTTTTTCCAAATAATTTACTAAAACAAATGTTTTTGGGTTAAGAGTCATGGCTACGAGGTTTTACAAATTATAACCCGCTTGATTTGAGTTGGTTAATTAAGTTGCAATATTATACTCTTTTCAAAACAAGGTTTTTAAATAAAGTATTGCAACATCTAAACTAGCCATGATTTCGACACTCCTACAAAACCTATGTACTCGCCAGCATTTCTTTGCTGACCTCGTTTTCACATATGTTTCAGGTATTGATTGAATGAAATCGATTGATAAGATGCATGCTCACATAGGACTGGACAAGGCCTTAGTGACTAAATAACAATGATAGACTATGTTTAATTAGTGTATTTAGATTCCTAAACGATGTAATTATTCAATGATTAATAAAACGAAACACTTTTGATATCCATGGTTATGAAACATTAATTCTGTTGCAACACGCCCCGATGTTTCCGCCACGTTTTGTATGTTCCACGTGGTCGGGGTGTGACATAACTGCTTTCTGCAGAATTGTTGACACAATGTGTCTTACCGGTGAGTTTACTAGTATTTCTGACGCAACGCTGTTCATTATTGCATAAAGCAATATCTTGTAGTATAAAACGTGCATGAATTCACTTGTATAGTATGTAATCAGGCAATGTTGACATTTAAGCACATAATTGCAGTTATCAAGTATTAATTAAAGTGTACGGAAATTACCGGTTTTGTGCCAGTTGTCACAGTCTCCCCCCGTTAAAAGAATTTTGTCCCGAAATTCAGGCTGATCTATCTCTCGCAGGAGTTTTCTTGAACAGGTGGGGGTACTTTTCTTTAAACTGGTCTTCACGTTCCCACGTGTACTCGGGTCCATGCTTAGAGTTCCAACGTACCTTGACAAGTTTGACACTTCTCCTTCGGGTCTTGTTGACTTTCCAGTCTGTAACCTCAACGGGTTGTTCTGTAAATCGGAGGGTGTCATCAATATGCACTTCATCCGCAGGGATGATCACTGTGTCTTGGGTTGGACTCTTCTTGAGGTTGGATACATGGAATGTATCATGTACTCCATTAAGTTCTTCTGGTAATTCCAACTTGTATGCCAAGGTACCAATTCTTTCTAAGATCTTGAATGGTCTGATGTATCGTGGATTCAGCTTTCCACGTTTTTCGAATCTTACTACGCCCTTCCAAGGTGAGACCCTTAACAAAACTTTGTCTCCTACCTCGAATTCTAATGGTTTTCATCTCCGATCCGCGTAGCTCTTTTGTCGATCTCGAGCCGCCTTAATGCGCTCTCGGATCTGCATAATCTTGTCGGTTGTCTCTTCCACAAGTTCAGGACCAACCATGCGTTTGTCTCCAGCGTCTGCCCAACACAAGGGCGATCGGCACTTGCGGCCATACAGAGCTTCGAACGGTGCGGCTTTTATGCTCGTATGATAACTGTTATTGTAGGAAAACTCAACTAAAGGTAGATGAGTATCCCAGCTGCCGCCTAGGTCCATAACATATGCGCGAAGCATATCTTCCAGTGTTTGTATGGTTCGTTCGCTCTGGCCGTCTGTTTGCGGATGGAAGGCCGTGCTTAGATCTAGTTGAGATCCAAAGGCTTCCTGAAAGGATTGCCAGATTCTTGAGACAAAGTGTCCATCTCTGTCTGATATGATTGAGCTAGGCACTCCATGACGTGCCACGATTTCTTTTAAGTATATCTTAGCAAGCTTTCCAGTGCTATCCTTTTCTCGGATCGGTAGGAAATGCGCAGATTTCGTCAATCGATCAACTATATCCCATATCATATCGTGCCCTCTAGGGGTCCTGGGTAATTTTGTTATGAAGTCCATCGAGATTTGCTCCCACTTCCACATGGGTATCTCTGGTTGTTGCAGTAGCCCAGATGGTTTCTGATATTCAGCCTTAACCTTAGCACAGGTTAGGCACTTTCTAACATAAACAACAACATCGCTTTTAAGTCTCAGCCACCAATAGTAGTCTTTCAAGTCTTGATACATTTTGTCCGATCCTGGATGAATCGAGTATCTAGACTTATGAGCTTCATCAAGGATGACTTCTCGAACACCGCCATAGAGCGGAACCCAAATACGCCCCTTAAAGTATAAGGTTCCCTCTTTGTTTGGCACCATATATTTCAACATACCCCGGAGGTATTCAGTTCTACGATTATCCATCTTAAGGGAGCTTCTTGTTGTGCGTCACGAATACATGCAGTGAGGTTCGTTCGAATAGTCATTTCCAATGCTCGAACCCTTAGGGTCTTAACCCTTTCCTTTCGGCTTAATGCGTCTGCTACAACGTTTGCCTTTCCAGTATGGTACTTAATCTCATAGTCATAATCGTTCAGCAACTCAACCCATCGTCGCTGACGCATGTTTAACGTCACACCCCCAAAATCCACATGCGGAGTACCACCGCTTGGAGGCGTGACTGACCAGGATCAAGCCACCAATCATATCAAACATAATATGTGATAAATGTAATTTAAACCAAACGATATGAAAGGTGTTCAAACAAAACATATTAAGTGTCTAGCGGAAGCATAATTGTAAACCCAATGCAAGTAATAAGTTCAAATGTCTAAATGTTTTAACGTAGCATCCTCGATCCATGTTCCACAACGACTGCGCCTCCCGTGCAAGCTCCAAGAGTACCTATGGTCCTGCAAGGCATGTAACAGAGAGTCAACAACTAGTTGAGCGAGTTCACAGTTGGTTATTCAGTTATAGTGTTCGTATCGTAAATCGTAAGCTCGTTTAGTAATCATGTATCGTATATAATGGTATCGCGGCCCTCTAGGCATGTTTGCGAAGTTTAGTGGGGGTTTCCTATGTTTTCTAGACTAGGTATATTTGTATCGCAGCCCACCCGGCATGTGTGCGAAGATTAAAGTATGGTTCGCGGCCATTCCAGGCATGTATGCGAAGATTGTTCTATTATCGTGGCCAATCCCGGCATGTGTGCGAAGAGAAGTATATGTATCACTAGTCTAGCAGTATCTACAAATTCTCTTCCTCTCCCGAGGAATAATCCCATTAATCATGTAAGTACAAGTATCATCCAACCCATTCCCACCCCGGGAATCCCATGCCTTGGTAAGAGTGTGAACTCACCTTGGTTTGCTCGGTATGCTAAGTATGCTCACAGTTAATCAATCACGTCCTAAAGTACGCACGTATACATAATCAGTTTGTATTCACGAAGTTGGCACGTAAGTATAATCATAGTAGACGGCACATCAAACAATCACCAAGTAACACATTGCATGTATTCATGATCATACAAGTCACGCATAGCATCTAATAGCAGTAAGTTAACTCAGTTAAGTTTTAACAGAAATAGTTACTGTGCAAATTACCCAATCGGCGAAACACCCCTGTTTCGCCGTGAATCCCTTTCGACGAAACGCCCTCCGTTTCGTCGTGACATCCCTCGGCGAAACACTCTTGATTCGTCAAGTTTGTTTCGTCATGATTAGTCTCGGCGAAACACAATGTGTTTCGCCATGTCGGGTTCGCCGTCAAAAGTGTTTCGCCAATGCATTTGTTACGTCCCAACACACAAAAGCAATAATACAGATTCTTAATAAAATTATCGGTTGGCATTTATGTACCATTGGGCCGATACAAACAGCCAATGGTCTTCATTTGACCGCCCATCACTACCAATCAAATAGGTTCATGGAATTAAAATAAATTTCCTAAACACCCACATATCCCCCTTTACTGCACATGGTGTGCTACTGATTTTTGTTCATGAAGCATGTGCACCTCTAGGTTCCATCCACTAGGCCGCCACTTAGGTTTAATGTCGACAATAATTACCATGCCACACACATATAATGAGCCGACCAAGTTACTGACATAGATCAGTTCCCTAGAACTCATCTAATTTGCCTTTTTATTAAATAACACAATCATCAAACCAAATCAAATCACAATAATCATGACTACCGATACTAACACGTTCGTACTTTGAAAGGATAATAACAATAAATATGCATTATAGACTACACGTGATGATCATCAACAAATGCAGCCAAACAGTAGTCAAAAGTGTTTTTAAATCATATAATCGGATAATGATTAACACTAACCACAGTGAACAAGGAAATAACTTGATCGTTCTTTGAGGATCTCAAAGTCACAAGGTTGCCGTCGATAGATGAGGAGCTCTAGGGTTTGAGAGTTTGGTAACCGTTCCCCCTATACACAAACCTAACTAATATAAAGTTACGCATAAGAGTTTGGGCCCATACTGGGCTTTGCGGTGAACTGGCCCGGCGAAACGTTTCTGTTTCGTCGAATCGAAAGATGACGAAACACATCAGTGTTTCGTCGGGCTGTTTAATGGCAACCCTCTTGTTTCGTCTACTCGTTTCGTCTAGTGGGTTATCATGTTACTTAACATATCCCAACGTATACACTCAAACATCCAAACACATAAGCATGCACAAACAAACAATTATCTGAACTATGACCCAGTGTACAGTGTACAGTTACAAAGCAAATAATCAGGTAACTAACAGTCAACATGCAATAAATGCGAAAGTGAAATGTCGGAAACTCGAGTTGTCACATTATCCCCAACTTGAAAGAAATTTCGTCCCGAAATTTAGTATGTGGTTACTGAGGAAGCTAATTGTGTGATGTTGTTTACCTGTTTCGTATCGCGGCTCCCCGAGCAGGTTTGCGAAGATTACTGGTTTTCCTGGGGTGTCACATCATCCCCCCGTTGATTTGGAATTTCGTCCCGAAATTCTGTAGTAGCTTCGGCCTCAGCAGTGGTTGCTTGGTTTCCGAATAACTGGGGATATTTGAGTTTCATTTGATCTTCTCGTTCCAAGGTGAACTCTGGGCCACGACGGGAGTTCCAACGAACTCGAACAAGAGGTATTCTAGTGTTCTTGAGGACCTTAACATCCCGGTCCGTGATTTCAACTGGTTCTTCGACGAAATGCAACTGTTCGTCGATAGTGAGCTCCTTCAAAGGAACTATGAGGGTCTCATCTGACAGACACTTCTTCAGATTCGACACGTGAAAGACGTTGTGAACCGCACTGAGTTCAGCTGGTAAGTTCAGTCTGTAGGCTACTTTGCCTATTTTCTCAATGATTTCGAACGGTCCGACATATCGCGGATTAAGTTTGCCCTGTTTTCCAAAACAAACCACACCCTTCAAGGGTGAGACTTTAAGTAAAACCCGGTCCCCGACCTGAAATTCCAAAGGTTTCCTACGCTTGTCAGCGTAACTTTTCTAACGGTCACGAGCTGCCGCCATGCGTTGTCGTATCTGTGCAATCTTTTCAGTAGTATCAACTACCATTTCTGGACCTGTGATTTGACTATCATCCACCTCTGCCCAACAAAGAGGTGACCGGCATTTACGCCCGTACAATGCCTCGAATGGAGCGGCTTTAATGCTGGTGTGGTAGCTGTTATTGTATGAAAATTCCACAAGTGGCAGATGCTTTTCCCAGCCATTGCCAAAGTCAATTACACATGTACGAAGCATGTCTTCTAAAGTTTGAATAGTGCGCTCAGATTGCCCATCCGTCTGAGGGTGGTAAGCCGTGCTCATGTCTAAACGAGAGCCAAAAGATTTATGCATTGCTTGCCACAGTTCTGAAGTAAAACGTGCGTCTCGATCAGAGATAATAGAGGTTGGCACCCCGTGCCTTGAAACCACTTCTTTTAAGTAGATGTCTGCTAAGGTAGAGAACTTGTCTGTTTCCTTAATAGTCAGGAAGTGTGCAGACTTTGTGAGTCGATCCACGATCACCCAAATAGTATCATTCCCACGTTGAGATCTAGGCAGGCCAGTAACAAAATCCATGGAAATTTGTTCCCATTTCCATTGTGGTATCTCAGGTTGTTGGAGTGGGCCTGAAGGTTTTTGGTATTCGGCTTTGACTCTCGCACAAGTCAAACACTTGCTGACGTAAGTTGCTATGTGAGCTTTCATGCTAGGCCACCAATATGTAGTTTTGATATCGTGGTACATTTTATCCGAACCAGGATGTACCGAGTAACGAGACTTGGGTGCCTCATCCATCACAAGCTCTCGTAGGCTGCCATAAAGTGGGACCCAAATGCGTCCTGTGACGTAGTAAGCACCATCTTCCTTCTGTTCTAAGCGTTGCCTTGAGCCGCGTAGGGCTTCAGCCCTGACGTTTTCTGGTTTCAATGCTTCTACCTGAGCATCTCGTATCTGAGAAGGAAGACTAGACTGTATAGTGAGTTGTAAAGCTCGCACACGCTTAGGCGCGGTGTTCTTTCGACTGAGGGCGTCAGCCACAACATTGGCTTTGCCTGGGTGGTACCTGATCGAGCATTTGTAGTCATTCAGCAGTTCGACCCATCGTCGTTGTCGCATATTCAGTTCCTTCTGTTTGAAGATATGTTCGAGGCTTCTGTGATCAGTGTAGATAGCACATTTGGTACCATACAGGTAGTGTCTCCATATCTTAAGTGCGAAAACAACCGCTCCCAGCTCTAGATCGTGAATAGTGTAGTTCTTTTCATGAACTTTGAGTTGGCATGAGGCGTAGGCTATGACTTTATCCCGCTGCATCAATACACAACCAAGACCCTGAATGGTTGCGTCGCAGTAAACCACAAAATCATCGGTGCCTTCCGGCAATGAGAGAATAGCTGCGCTACAAAGTCTATCTTTTAAGTGCTGAAACGCTGTTTCCTGTGCATTACCCCAACGATAAACAACACCTTTCTGCGTCAGTAGTGTAAGCGGCTGTGCAATCTTCGAGAAGTCTTTGATGAACCGTCTGTAATAACCCGCCAAACCCAAGAATTGGCGTATTTCGGTTGGTGCGCGAGGTGCAGGCCAGTTCTTGATCGAATCTACCTTGGATGGATCGACATAAATCCCATCCTTGTTTACCACGTGGCCTAGGAAATGGACTTCACGAAGCCAGAAGTCGCATTTTGAAAAGTTGGCATACAGCTGTTCCGTTCGAAGAAGTTCCAAAATAAGTCGTAAATGATGCACGTGTTTCTCCTGACTCTTCGAGTAGATCAGGATGTCATCGATGAAAACAATAACAAACTTGTCAAGGTCAGGTTTGCACACCCTGTTCATAAGATCCATGAAAACTGCAGGCGCGTTCGTTAATCCGAATGGCATGACCAGAAGCTCATAATGGCCGTAGCGTGTTCTGAATGTTGTTTTGGAGACGTCCTCATCCCGGACTCTCAGTTGGTGATAACCTGACCTCAGATCAATCTTCGAGTAATAACTCGACCCTTGCAACTGGTCGAATAAGCCGTCGATACGTGGAAGAGGATAGTGATTCTTCACGGTCACCTTGTTTAATTCGCGGTAATCTATGCACATACGGAAGGTACCGTCTTTCTTCTTCACCAATAGTACTGGAGCTCCCCAGGGCGAAGAGCTAGGATGTATGAAACCCTTTTCCAAGAGTTCTTGCAATCGCTTAGACAGTGCTCCTACTTCAGTTGGAGCTAAGCAATAAGGTGCTCGAGCTATGGGTGCTGCTCCAGGAGCTTGTCACCATGAATTACCAAAGGTTCTTAACCAGCACGAGGAATGCGGACGAACTTTTCTTTGCAAAGAATCTCTGCTCGATGTTGACGTAACCAATCCATACCAATAACGATGTCGAAACCATCACAACGTTGGGGTCATTCCTAGCATCATCCTGACCAATCACGAACAGTCGACCCCTGGCACCATTGCCGTCATTATCACCCCCGTTGTTGTCTCCACTATTGTTCCCGTTTCCTTGGTTGTGGTTCTGATTCTGGTTCTGGTTCAACTGTGGGCAGTGTCTCTTGAAGTGACCTTCAGCACCACACTGATAGCATCCCTTGTTACCCTACCGTTGCTGCTGATTCTGTGGAGCTTGTGACTGCTGTTGTCGGTTTTGGTTTGCAGGACGTGAGCTTCTACAATCTTTGGCTCCATGCCCCATCTTGAGACACCTCTGACAACGACCCTTGTTGCACTGACCACTGTGGTGTCTGTTGCATCTATTGCACTTTGGGTGATTTCCTCGATATCCACCCAGCCCTTGACTACCAGAAGACTGTTGACCCGGACTCTGGTAGTCATTGATCTTTCGCTATTATGCCTGGGACTGAACTGAAGTCGAACCCTTGCTGGAGGTTCCATCCCACTTTCGTTTATTGTCACTAGGAATAGCAGAGGTAGCAGTAGTAGTAGCACCGATACGTTTAGGCAGCCCGTTCTGTTCCACTGCCTGGTCTGTGAGACGATGAGCAAGACGAGTAACATCCTGGATAGTAGCAAGGTTAGCCGAAGTCACATGACTTTGAATCTCTGGTACTAAGCCTTTGAGGTACAGCTCAATGCGTTTGATGGGGGGATCCACCATAGTTGGACATAACACTGCCAGTTCGTTGGATCGTTTCGTGTACGCTTCTATCTCTGACCCCATCATCTTCAGGTTAAAGAACTCCACTTCCAGCTTGTGGATGTCATCACGACTACGGTATTCACGTTTAATCAGTTCCTTAAAATCATTCCATGGGGTGGCATTAGCAGCCGCCAGCCCCAGCATCTGAACTTGCGCGTTCCACCGAGTTAGCACAGTGCCTTCGAGAGTACCAGTGGCATACTTCACCCTACGAGCCTCAGGGCATTCACACATCTCAAAAACGGACTCGAGCTTTTCAAACCAATGGAGGAGTCCAACTGCTCCTTCCGTGCCACTAATGGTAGTAGGACGACAGTCCATGAAAGTTTTGAAACGTGCACACAGGTGGCTGAGCGTGTTGACCTGTCGTGTGCGTAAGAGTAAACATACTTGAGCACGAGTGTTGGTTTACGAGAGTAGGATCTAAAGATCCTAGAGTAAGTGGTGATGGCAGGTTACACCTCCTGCCTGGGCAGCTGCGAGTGCTGCAGTAACTTGTTCAGTGATCGAAGCCGCCAACTGGGCTTGAGTTAGGTTAACGCGTCCACTCATGATCTTGATATCAAGGAGAAAATGAGTGAGAGAGGTTCACAAATAGTGCGATGACAGAAGAGAGTAAGCACATAAGTGTTTCAATCGACAATTGTTACGTTTATATAAGCATACCGTGAGCAAAGTTCTATGTAATCTAGTAAGTAGGCAATGTAAACATAAATCATATCACCTAGAATGTCGAGTCTTGCACGTGGAGCGAAGCGTCGTTGTGGATCGTTGAGCACTGTACAGGTTATAGTCTGGTTTTAATAAAAACGTTTTCCCCTTATTAAAACCGAGTTCTCTATAACCAATGGCTCTGATACCAATCTGTCACAACCCCAAAATCCACATGCGGAGTACCACCGCTTGGAGGCGTGACTGACCAGGATCAAGCCACCAATCATATCAAACATAATATGTGATAAATGTAATTTAAACCAAACGATATGAAAGGTGTTCAAACAAAACATATTAAGTGTCTAGCGGAATCATAATTGTAAACCCAATGCAAGTAATAAGTTCAAATGTCTAAATGTTTTAACGTAGCATCCTCGATCCATGTTCCACAACGACTGCGCCTCCCGTGCAAGCTCCAAGAGTACCTATGGTCCTGCAAGGCATGTAACAGAGAGTCAACAACTAGTTGAGCGAGTTCACAGTTGGTTATTCAGTTATAGTGTTCGTATCGTAAATCGTAAGCTCGTTTAGTAATCATGTATCGTATGTAATGGTATCGCGACCCTCTAGGCATTTTTGCAAAGTTTAGTGGGGGTTTCCCATGTTTTCTAGACTAGGTATATTTGTATCGCAGCCCACCCGGCATGTGTGCGAAGATTAAAGTATGGTTCGCGGCCATTCCAGGCATGTATGCGAAGATTGTTCTATTATCGTGGCCAATCCCGGCGTGTGTGCGAAGAGAAGTATATGTATCACTAGTCTAGCAGTATCTACAAATTCCCTTCCTCTCCCAAGGAATAATCCCATTAATCATGTAAGTACAAGTATCATCCAACCCATTCCCACCCCGGGAATCCCATGCCTTGGTAAGAGTGTGAACTCACCTTGGTTTGCTCGGTATGCTAAGTATGCTCACAGTTAATCAATCACGTCCTAAAGTACGCACGTATACATAATCAGTTTGTATTCACGAAGTTGGCACGTAAGTATAATCATAGTAGACGGCACATCAAACAATCACCAAGTAACACATTGCATGTATTCATGACCATACAAGTCACGCATAGCATCTAACAGCAGTAAGTTAACTCAGTTAAGTTTTAACAGAAATAGTTACTGTGCAAATTACCCAATCGGCGAAACACCCCTGTTTCGCCGTGAATCCCTTTCGACAAAACGCCCTCCGTTTCGTCGTGACATCCCTCGGCGAAACACTCTTGATTCGTCAAGTTTGTTTCGTCATGATTAGTCTCGGCGAAACACAATGTGTTTCGCCATGTCGGGTTCGCCGTCAAAAGTGTTTCGCCAATGCATTTGTTACGTCCCAACACACAAAAGCAATAATACAGATTCTTAATAAAATTATCGGTTGGCATTTATGTACCATTGGGCCGATACAAACAGCCAATGGTCTTCATTTGACCGCCCATCACTACCAATCAAATAGGTTCATGGAATTAAAATAAATTTCCTAAACACCCACATATCCCCCTTTACTGCACATGGTGTGCTACTGATTTTTGTTCATGAAGCATGTGCACCTCTAGGTTCCATCCACTAGGCCGCCACTTAGGTTTAATGTCGACAATAATTACCATGCCACACACATATAATGAGCCGACCAAGTTACTGACATAGATCAGTTCCCTATAACTCATCTAATTTGCCTTTTTATTAAATAACACAATCATCAAACCAAATCAAATCACAATAATCATGACTACCGATACTAACACGTTCGTACTTTGAAAGGATAATAACAATAAATATGCATTATAGACTACACGTGATGATCATCAACAAACGCAGCCAAACAGTAGTCAAAAGTGTTTTTAAATCATATAATCGGATAATGATTAACACTAACCACAGTGAACAAGGAAATAACTTGATCGTTCTTTGAGGATCTCAAAGTCACAAGGTTGCCGTCGATAGATGAGGAGCTCTAGGGTTTGAGAGTTTGGTAACCGTTCCCCCTATACACAAACCTAACTAATATAAAGTTACGCATAAGAGTTTGGGCCCATACTGGGCTTTGTGGTGAACTGGGCCGGCGAAACGTTTCTGTTTCATCGAATCGAAAGATGACGAAACACATCAGTGTTTCGTCGGGCTGTTTAATGGCAACCCTCCTGTTTCGTCTACTCGTTTCGTCTAGTGGGTTATCATGTCACTTAACATATCCCAACGTATACACTCAAACATCCAAACACATAAGCATGGACAAACAAACAATTATCTGAACTATGACCCAGTGTACAGTTACAAAGCAAATAATCAGGTAACTAACAGTCAACATGCAATAAATGCGAAAGTGAAATGTCGGAAACTCGAGTTGTCACATTTAATTCCTTCTGGTCAAATATGTGTTGTAGGCTTTTGTGATCTGTGAAGATTGTACATCGAGTACCATATAAATAATGTCGCCAGATCTTCAAGGAGAATACCACCGCGCCGAGTTCCAAGTCGTGCGTGGTGTAGTTCCTTTCATGCACCTTCAACTGTCTTGAAGCGTAAGCAATGACTTTTTGGCACTGCATAAGCACGCAACCCAAACCTTGACGCGAAGAGTCGTAGTATACCACGAAGTCTTCAGTGCCTTCGGGTAAGGATAGTATTGGTGCATCGCATAGCTTATTTTTAAGCAGTTGGAAGGCTTCTTCCTGCTTATCACCCCAGTCGTACTTCTTGTCTTTCTGCGTAAGGGTTGTTAGCGGTTGAGCTATTTTGGAGAAATTCTCAATAAATCGCCGGTAATAGCCCGCTAAGCCCAAAAATTGTCGAACTTCAGTCGGGGTTTTGGGAGCTTCCCAATTCTTTATGGCTTCTATCTTGGATGGGTCTACATGAATTCCCTTCTCGTTCACAACGTGACCAAGGAATTGTACTTCGCGAATCCAAAATTCGCATTTTGAAAACTTTGCATAAAGTTTCTTTTTCTTCAGTAGTTCTAGAATGGTCCTGAGGTGTTGCTCGTGTTCTTCTCTCGTTTGCGAGTAAATCAGGATATCATCAATAAATACAATCATGAATTTATCGAGATATGGTTTGCATACGCGGTTCATCAGATCCATAAATACCCGCGTTCGTCAGTCCGAATGGCATCACAAGGAACTCGTAATGTCCATAACATGTTCGGAATGCAGTCTTTGGTATGCTTTCCTCTTGAATCCTTAGCTGATGGTATCCAGATCGAAGGTCGAACTTGGAATAGTAGCTCGATCCTTGCAACTGATCAAATAAGTCATCAATCCTCGGTAGTGGGTACTGATTCTTGATAGTGAGCTTGTTCAATTCTCTGTAATCGATACACATTCGCAGTGTTCCATCCTTCTTCTTCACGAACAATACTGGAGCTCCCCAAGGCGAGAAGCTTGGCCTTATGAATCCTTTATCCAACAACTCCTGGAGTTGTGTAGATAATTCTTGCATCTCGGATGGTGCAAGCCGATAGGGTACCTTGGCTACAGGAGCGGCTCCTGGATCCAAGTCTATATGGAATTCGACTTGTCGTTGCGGAGGTAATCTGGGCAGATCTTCGGGAAAAACATCAGGAATTCCTTCACCATAGGAATGTCTTCGAGTTTCGGCTCCTCAGCCTTCTTATCTACAACGTGCGCTAGGAAAGCAACACATCCTTTCCTTAAGCACTTTTGTGCCTTCATACAACTGATGATTCGCAGAGGCGCGTCTCGTTTTTCTCCATGCACGATGAGCGTTTCATCATTCGCCAGAGGGATGCGAATGATTTTCTTGTGACAAACGACTTCAGCCTTGTTCTTGGACAGCCAGTCCATTCCGACCACTACATCGAAGCTACCCGATTGAATAGGTAAGAGATCGATGCTAAATCTTTGCTCACCAAGTTCTAAGGTACAACCTCTAACAACTTCGCCTGATTCAACAAGTTTACCATTGGCTAGTTCTATGGAATAAGGAATATCTAATCTACTAGATTCTATTCCAAGCATGCGTTTAAATTCCACAGACATGAAGCTATAATCGGCACCAGTGTCAAATAGTATGGATGCAAAGTGATTGTTAACGAGAAACATACCGGTGACCACATTAGGGTCCTCGCGTGCGTTCCTTGCTCCAATCACAAATGCTCGAGCCTGAGCATTGTTTCCCCTTGGGTAATCTTTTATGAAATGATCCTTGCTTCCACAACTAAAGCATCCTTGGTTTTGCCCAGCTCCATTCCCATTCCGGTTACCATTGCCGTTTCCACCACCGTTTCTATTACCAGCACCGTTGCGGTTTCCGTTCCCGTTCTTATTTCCTTTTCCCCAACAATCCTCAGTATGGTGACCCAGTTTTCCACACTTGTCGCATTTTGGAATGCGACAAACTCCTTCATGATGACGCTTGCACTGGTTGCAGGTGGGCAGAGTGCCTAGGTACCTTTTTGCAGGAGCGTCATTCATGGTTGCAAGAGTTTTCGCCTCCTGGGGTGGGTTGGGGTCTCGCTTCTTGTTGTTGGAACCCTAGTTGTTACGTGTTGCTTGACTCAGGTTCGCATGCTTCCTTTTCTTGTCACCAGACGACTCAGCATGCGTCTCGGTCTTTTCTGTTGGGTTCAACGATAACTTCTTCATTCGAACAACATCTTCAGTAAGGCTGACAGCCAGAGTTACAGCCTCAGTGATCGTTTGAGGTTTGGCCGAAGTTACCATGCTGCGAAATTCTGAGGCCAATCCCCAAATGTAGCGTTCAACGCGCTTAAATTCGGGAGTCACCATGTAGGGGATCACACTTGACAAGTCATGGAACCTTCGAGTATAACCAGTAATGTCAGCACCTTCCATGGTCAAATGCCAGAACTCAGTCTCCAACCTTTGGAGTTCAGCATGAGAGCAAAACTTCTCTCTCATTCGTTCCTTTAGTTCATCCCACGTCATGCCGTACGCAGCATCATCACCCAGAGTCTGGATTTGCAAATTCCACCAAGTCAAAGCTTCATCAACAAACAACCCCGTAGCAAAAGTGACTTGTTGATCCGTGGTACACTTGCTCATACGGATAGTGGCATCAGTCTTCTCCGTCCAGCGTACAAACGCCACTGCACCTCCATTGCCATCGTAGTTTAGTGGCTTGCAGTCGAGAAACTACTTGAAAGTACAACCTTGAGCTATGCTTCCTCCAGATGTGTCTCCCTGCCCATTACGTCTAGCATTGCTTGGTCCTCCACTTTGTTCGGTGCGGTTCGCCTCGTATTGGGCGATAGCTGCGGAGATCCTTTCTTCTAGTAGGGCGTTCAGTTCCTCAGCGGTCCTTGGCAGAAGAGGAGGAGGGGGTTGGTCGGAACCTTGATTGGTCACAGCTCTTCTAGGTGCCATGTTCTGTCGGAACATAACACAACAGGGTTAGACATTTGTTTGATATCATCGTTCGAAACAGTAATAGTATATATACACAGACATATACCACATAAGTGACATCAAACAATCCGCCAAACGTATAAATCAATTCATACAGCAACAAGCATGCACAAATAGATAGATACTGATGTGTCATAAGATATTTACTAAGTCTTTACACATATCAGGGCAACTTATTACGTTATCGTTTGTGAAACAAATGCATAGGGGTTACATCTCCCCAAGGTACAAGTTTAATATATGTAAAAGATAAATATCTTACTTCACATTGGTGCTTCATGTCTCTATACCCTAATTTATTACTCCAAAAGAGTATTTAATAGGCTGGGGGAAGGGTGTTCATGTTTGACCTTCTCTTGTATTGAAGGAATCTCGTTTGATACGTGACAAGACTTGATGTGGTTTCTGTGCACTGAATTCCATAATTATGTATGCATCCATAATTACGTAACTCCTTGCATAGTCCACACAGTTCGTTTCATCCTCGTATCTCTTCCTTCAGATAGGCCACTACTTTCAGGTAAAGTCACGTGTACTTGTGGTATTCTACTTCTAGTATATGTATATATCAATTATCACACATAGTTGCAAGTGATTTCTAGTCAACGACAAGTGCTACTCCGGTGCACCCTAAGTCTCGTAGTGTCTTTTCTTGACTCTTTGAAAACAGTTTCAGGTACTGGATGTCGCGGAAGTTTTATGCAATGAAAAACTTTTTGAAAAATTGTTTTCATGAAAGGATCCTAGAGATTGTAGACTAGTCTCGAGAAGGAATCCTGGTTCACTACAATCGCATCTCTGATACCAATCTGTCACACCCCTTTCTAAGGCGGAAGCACGAGGTGTGATCATGAAAGGTTTTCATTGCATACGATGGGTAAACATACTACATGCTCATAAAAATAACTTCAAATGCCAAACATTACATAACTGAAATCATAGATTTACACAAGACGGCATATTGTCTGAAAAGTTTACAACTTTATTCAAAGATAAAACATAAGCAACGTCCATGAGCAAGAGTATGACCACGCGCACATCCACTTTAGTTACCTGAAATACATGTTAGTTTTTGGAAAAACGTCAACATAATGTTGGTGTGAATTCATGCAGTTCTTGTATTGAACGTTTGTATACTTTGTATGAAAACATGGTATGTATCTTGTATAAATCAAGTATTTCTGTATGTATCTAGGTTGTTAATGGGTTGCAAGGCCATTAACATGTGACACGACATAGGAAGCATCCAAACCATAGGCATTTTTCTAGTTGTCGATTCACGACTGAGACACAAAAGCACTGCATGGTACTAGTTATCACCAAGAGTGTGGCTGCCCGAAAACCCATTAGATCTAACCTTTTGTTCTACGGTCTTAGTATGTACACGATTAATGGTGCTTCTGGTACCCTATTCGTGACACAATTTCAAGTATCATTCCTTAGTTCTTGTATCCATCATACCATAACTCATGTATTTCCCCAAGTTTAAAAAGTATGTAAAAGTTTAAAAGTGGGGACTTTTCTGTAAACATTTAGTAACATGTACTTCACCCCCAAAGTTATAAAACTGAAAACAGTTAAAAGAAAAGGGGGAGCATGAACTCACAACTTTGCGTTCCTTGCGCCGTAAACTTCACCGGTTTTTGCTTATCTAGCGTCGTGACCTAAACGTGTTTTATTAACGTTAGTCACTAGACTTGTATCGCACAAGTACAAGTCACCATCTTTTATGTATTTGTTCTTTGTGTGTTAAAAATAATTGATATTTTTAACTATGTATCTTACTTATATTATTTTCTCAAGAATAAATATAAGTATCTTGTATTTTTCACCCGAGTTATGTATTTTGTCCAAAACTTCATTTCATGTTCATAACTTGTCCAAGTTACGTAATCTTTTAAGAAATACATTTTAATAAATATATTCTCTTGTATTTGTCTATGCATGTAGTATGTGTATTTTTGTCTTTCCACTCCTTGGAAGTATTTAGAGTACTTTCAAGCCCTAATACACTATTACATGTAATACATACTACATACACTTAGCACAAAATTTGGTGATCAATAAATATATATATTTTTCTCAAAAATATACATACTTAATATCAATTTTAATCTTGAAGAAATCATCATTTCTTAACACAAAAATTAGGGAAACCTTGGTAAATATTTTTAGATACATTTTTAGGGAATAAGTTTCTCAAAAACTTATATTTTTCTAAGTGTCAAAATTTATAAAAATTTTGACATAGTTTCCCCTAAAAATGGAGGTTTCCCATGTTTTCAAAACATGTGTTTATTTTCTTTTAAATCATCATCAAACATCAATAACTCAATCAAGACTTACCACAAGCCAAGATCATGTAAATCACACTACATCATGAACTTGAAGTTTTTGTAAAAACTTGTAGTAACTTGGTAATGTGTTTAGTAGCCTTAGTTACCCTCCAAAATATATTTACTTCTTGGTAAACTTCATTCTTGGAAGCTTTAGATGTTTACAACTTGTAAATATATTTTACAAAAATATTTATTTATAACCTCTTCTTGTTTCTCTAGTATTTTTACACTTATTTCATCACCAAAAAATAGTATAAGTCTAGTAAAAACTATGGTCTTTCAAAAATCATATTTTGAACTTGGTTTTCTGGTTTTATTGGAAAATTATTCATAAATCTTGGATCTACAAGTTCACTAGTTCACTTTGATCATTGTTTTACAAGAAATCATTTTTATTCATCAAGTCCATGTCTTTACAAGAAGATGATTTTTCTAGGTTGTTACATAATCATCCTCCCACTTGCTAGATTATGTGTTTAAACACCATCTAGCAAGCTTCATGTGATGATCAACATCATCATCTCAAGAAATCAACAAGCAAACATCATACATGCACTAAACAACATCATTTCAACATCATTTCATCATATATCATCTTATGTTTCAAGATTCAAGTTCAAGTCTTTTAGTGTTCTTATTATTTCAACATAATATATCTTTTATCCACTAAAAATATGAAGTAACAAGAGTTACAAGAAGATTACTACTAGCTTCAAGCTAGGGAAGAAACAATGAAGAAATCAAGTGGATAAAAGCTAGCAAAGGAGGTCCTTCAAGGTCCGAGAGTTCCAAGCTTCCTTAATCACCCTTGAACACCTTTGTGAGTATTTAGATTGAATGTAGTTTGAATGATGATGGTGGTGGTGTGTGGATGGAGGTTCGACCGAAAGTGGGAGAGGGAGAAGAAGAAGGAGTGTGAAGAAGATGATGTGCTAATTTGTTCTACTTATAACCACTTTAGGGTGTTTGTCCAAAGGGTCTTATGTCTACAAGAGTACACTACACAATCTCATCAAATCCAAGGGAAGATTTAAGTGAGATTTAGGAAGATTGTGGTGATCTTGGTGGGCCACCCATAACCGATTACTAGAATGGGGGGGGGGGGTAAATGTAACTTTGATGGTAATTAGTTAGCTTATACTTCAATTCCAAGTATATAGTTACAAGTGTTAATTAATTAGATATTATAGTGGGTGTTAGGGTGTTCGGGCATCATAACTAGCTCAGAAAAAGTAAAACAATGCTTCTAGTAATATTTTGATGTTCCGAGTAATGTCCGGTTGTTCGGTTAAATACCGGTTCGTTAAAGTGCTAAATTACACCGATTTTTACACATTTAACGCGATTTTTACCGTTTCTACCGCTTTAACCGCACAAGTGTATATGCATAGTCTAAATTTCCCGCTATCATGTCAACACTTAACATATTATCATACATACATGTCTAAATCACATAACACATTTTAACACATAAGGTTCACCCATAAATAACCCATGCTAGTGTACATTGTAAAACGCGTATTTTTGTGATTCGGTAACGTTTTCGGGCGTCGAAAGTCACGTATGACTAACCAAACACCAAGTAAACTCAAAATTAGTTAAAATACTTATATTTAAACTAAAAATGTCAGTTTAATTACTGATTTAAAACAGTTTTATAAAAATCCATTGAAAAGCCGATTTTTTATCGTTTTACCGCATAGTTTTGCGTTAAACGTTACTATAACCATCGCAACTCGAAATGACTTGATATTATAACACAATACATGTTATTTACTGATTAAAATGATGATTATTTACTGATTAAAACGATGATTATAATCAGATTAGTGCAGTTGTTGTGTAAGTCACATAAATCATGCGATTTCACGTATTTTACAACACATAAAGCACCAAGTACAACATGCAAAGCTAGTAAACTTTATGACAAAGTTTTATATCATTTTAACACTTCAAGTATTCATATTTTTAGTGTTTAGAATCTGATCAAAATTTATTTTTATCAAATCATACTCAAATCATCCTTTTATGATCACATATCAACATGCATGTCCAAGTATATGCATCTAATGCACCCATATCATAACATTATCATCGTACATGAACTTAAATGCATCAAAGAACATATTTATTTCATGTCCATAAAAATCACAACATGTTCATCACATTATCATATGAACTTTTATAAATCACATTTTGATCATGCATGTCACACCCTGAATATCGCAGAAGCGTGATTATGGTGTGACTTTCTTAATACCATCGCATTCAATCATAACAACATCTATATGATAAACCATAGATCATCATCCATTAAATAAATTCGAAAACATCTCAAACATCATTGTTTAAACAAGACTCCAAATTCAAATTTTACAACCCATGCAAATTGTTTAAGAGTTCATAAGGACTCATCAAAAGACTTGAAATAAAAACCAAGATTTGGGAATGGTGTCTTGACCAGGATAGGACACCTAACTAAATCTCAAGACCATGGATGACATCTTTTATTTTTACAACACTTGAAACTTTCGAACGCCCGCCAGATCCACCTTTAATTCCCTGAAATACATGTATTTTGAAAACATCAACAAAAGTTGAGCGAGTTCATGTGTGTGTTTGTGAATAACCTTTGAATCATTGAAAGTATGTTTGGGAAAAATGAACAAATCAATTAATGTGTAGCTAATACATTAACGTGTGTGAACCGGTGTAGGAAGGCTCAATCCTTTGCGTATTTCGCACCGGGCCTCCCGACTGGAACGACATAGTCACCACATGAGCCACCTCGCCGACTCATGGGTGGGGCTCGCAACACCCAAATAGATCTATCACTCATGCCCCTCGGTCCTTCTAAAGGATTAATGGTCTCAAGCTAACGCCTACCCTTTCACATGATCTAGCAGTTGATTTCATTTGTAAACCCTTTGAAATCATAATCATTTATAACATGTACTTCACCCCCGAAGTCGTAAAACGAAAATAGTTAAAAGAAAAGGGGGAAATGAACTCACATTCTTGCGTCTTCAGCAATCGTAACTCTAGCTTCTTTGGTGAACACGACTACCTACAACGTACTAATGTCTATTAGGCGAACGGGCCGTGTCTTGACTTAGTATTAATGTTCTTGAGTTACGTTTCTTTTGTGTCTTCGATATTATTCCAAGTCACATAATTATTTGTTAAAATAATTAATATTTTAACTTAAATTATATTTATAAGTTTTGGAATAATTGGTAACCAATATTATTGTATTAATACTTCCCAAGGATGGGGGTATCTTATACATGTATATTTTGCCATGTTTTGGAGTCGTATTCCCTTATAAATTCCAAAAATAATATATCTTCAAGTTCACCTGGAAAATATATATATAAACTCATTTTTCCCAAAAATGACATACTTCACATTTATTTAAGAAAGTGTATATTTTTTCCCAAAAATATTGTATCTCATGTTTGTGTAAGAAAATATATATTTCCTAAAAATATTATATCTTCCAAAAATTTCAAGAAAAGTATATGTTTCATACTTGTCAAAAATATGATATATTTTTCCTTGTTAAAAATATGATATACTTTTGTGGTAATTGTAAAAATTATATTTTTACTTCTTGGGTGTCCAAAATATTATTTACCAAAATATTCTTTTGTGAATAAATCTTCCGGAATATTTTGTAAGTCTCATTTCATAGTTTGGTTCTCCAAAAGTTTTGTGTAAGCTTGTATATTTATTCTTTGGAATTTTGGTAATATTTTGGATGGTAATTTCTTGGTATTTTGTGAGTTATAATATTTCATGTCCTAAAATAATATAACTAATACACGAAATATACAGTTAATCACACACATTGTGTCTTCTAAATATATATTTCCTAAATACATATTTAGTCACTTTTATTTATAAAAACCACCTCCAATATTTGTATTTTTGTAACCAAAATTTATGGCAAAGTTTATGTAACAATTTGTGGTTTACAATATACTTGTAAATAATTGTTTAAAAATATTTTTCTAAGTGTTTATATTTTTATAAAATTTTGCCATAGCTTCCCCTAAAAATGGAGGTTTCCATGCTTTCAAGCATATCATTTTCTTTTGTAAAAATCATCACAATCAATTTACAATCATCAACAAACAATCCTTGTTTATCAATCTTGCCAAAATCATGCATATTCTACTACTTCATGAACTTGAATATTTGTAAAAATTTGTAGTAACTTACTAGTATTCTTAGTAAGTCTTGTTACCCTTTAAAATGTGTTTACTTCCTTAAAAACTTCATTTTTAAAGAAGTTGGATGTTTACAACTTCAAAACATATTTTCTTAAAATGTTTCTTTATGCAACCTTCTTGTTTCACAAGTGTTCTTACACTTGTTTAACCACTAAAATAGGATTTGTTTAGGTAAGAACTAAGATTTAATGACACTTACATTTTTAACTTGGTTTCTTTAGAAATCATTCATAAATATTTAGATCTATATGTTTAACATCTTACTTTGTTTATTACTTTTCAAGAAAACAACTATTCTTTCAAGTTCATGATTTTCATAAGGATGATCCATTCACTTTCATCAAGTTCATCCTCTCATCTAGCTAGATTATGTTTTTAATCATGATCTAGCAAGATCATATGATGATCAACATCATTTCTACAAACAATCAAAGATCAACATGTATAACAACTTATATTCATCAAGATATATTCATTAAACAAGCTTATGTTCATGTTTCATGCTTATGATCTTTAGTGTTCTTTAAGTTTTTTTTTTTATCATGATTCATCATTAACCACTTAAAATAGATGTGAAATAGATAGATCAAGGTTCTTACCACTAGCACAAGGCTAGGGATGATTCAAGTGGAGAAATGATGAGGATAAAAGAAAATAAGTGAGGTCCTTCAAGATCCAAGGCCACCAAGCTTCCTTGTCTTGCTTCTAGCACCTTTGTATGATCTTGTAATGTATGAGAAAGGTTGGATGAAGGTGATGGTGGTGTGGTTTGGGGTCGGCCGAGAGCTCACAAGGGAGGAGAGGGAGAGTTTGTGTGTGAAGTATGTGAAAGATGAGAAGTTATGGCACCTTAGTTACTTCTTATAACCATTTCAAATGTTTAACTCTTGGTTTATATGTTTCTAAAAGCATAAACAAGATCCATATTTTTATTGAAACAAAATCAAGAGTGGGGCCCATGTTGGGGCCGTCCACTAGGTGGGGGGGGGTCTAGCTTAGGTGCTAACAAGTTTAGTTAGTGTTTAGTTGGAATCTAAGTATTCGTTACGTGTCTTGGTTATTAGATATTTTAGGAGGTGTTATGGTGTTCGGGGACCATAACTAGCTTGGAAATGTTAAAACAGTGCTTCTAGTGTAAATTTGATGTTTTGGGTAGTGTCTGGTTGTTCGGTTAGATACTGGTTCGTTAAAGTGCTAAATTATACAGTTTAGTGTTCTTTATGTACCCTTTTGTGACACTTTTAATTTCTGACACTTAGGAAAGTATTTAGGACCATTTAAGCATATTTTTGCATGAAATTATATTGTTTAAATGCTGATTTTTGCTGAATTCAGCACTTTGGGTGAGTTTTAGGCACTTTCCGGCACTTAAACTATCACTTAGAAAGACAGTTTTGGGATCCTTACTTTCCTACACACTATGCTAGTGCAGTACTTAGTTTCTGGCTTATACTGGGTCTCAAAACATTGTTTGCCTATATGTTGAGTCCTGTCAGCATTTTGTTGATTTATCCACTCACTGTGTTAACTGTACTTAATGCATTCTTTATGCCAATATGTTTGCATGCAGTAATGAAATGACATTATGCAATAAGTGATGCACAGGTAAATATGATGCAGTAATCAGAAAGCAGTTAATTGTAAATTCAGCACAGTCATTAAGCACTAATCATGATTAACTAATTGTATGAATACCTGGATTTTTTACTGTTGTTACATTCTCCCCATGTTAAGAAAATTTCGTCCCGAAATTTTAAGCTCTACTACTAGCTGCAGGGGTGTTAGGGAATAAATGTGGGTACTTAGCTTTCATGCGGTCCTCACGCTCCCAAGTAAACTCTGGGCCGTGACGCACGTTCCATCTAACCTTGACCAGTTTAACACTACTCCTTCGAGTTTTGTTGACTTTCCAATCGGTAACCTCAACGGGTTCTTCGGTGAAGTGGAGTATGTCGTCAATGTGAATTCGTCAGCAGGAATAACCACCGTTTCTCGTGTTGGACTTTTCTTCATGTTAGATACATGGAATGTATCATGAACACCATTAAGTTCTGCGGGTAGTTCCAACCTATATGGTACGGTACCAATCCTTTCTAGGATTTTGAATGGTCCAATATATCGTGGGTTTAACTTACCACGCTTCCCAAAGTATGCCACACCTTTCCAAGGTGAAACTTTTAACAAAACCATATCTCCCACTTCAAATTCCAAAGGTTTCCTTCTTTGGTTCGCATAGCTCTTTTGTCGATCACGAGCCGCCTTAATGCATTCTCGGATCTGCATTATCTTGTCTGTTGTCTCTTGAACCAATTTAGGACCAACCAGCTGTCTATCGCCTACATCTGCCCAGCATAACGGCGATCGACACTTTCGTCCATAGAGAGCTTCAAACGGTGCTGCTTGAATGCTTGTATGATAGCTGTTATTATAGGAAAACTCAATCAAAGGCAGGTGAGTGTCCCAACTGCCTCCCAAGTCCATTACACAAGCTCGTAACATATCTTCAAGCGTTTGAATCGTTCTCTCACTCTGGCCGTCCGTCTGTGGGTGAAATGCGGTGCTCAAATTCAGCTGTGAACCAAACGCTTCTTGGAAAGATTGCCAAATCCTTGATAGAAATCTTCCATCTCTATCAGATATAATCGAGATAGGCACTCCATGACGTGCAACTATCTCCCTTAGGTATAGCTCAGCTAGCTTACCCGTGTTATCCTTCTCCCTGATCGGTAAAAAGTGTGCATATTTTGTCAGACGGTCTACGATTACCCAAATCGTATCATGACCTCTGGGTGTCTTTGGAAACTTGGTTATAAAATCCATTGAGATTTGCTCCCATTTCCACATGGGTATCTCAGGTTGCTGCAGAAGTCCTGAAGGCTTCTGATATTCGACCTTTCCCTTGGCACAGGTTAAGCATCTTTCGACGTAAGTAGCAATATCACCTTTTAATCTTGGCCACCAGTAGTAATCCTTCAAATCTTGGTACATCTTATCCGATCCTGGGTGGATCGAGTACCTCGATTTATGAGCTTCATTGAAAATCACATCTCTAAGACCACCAAAGAGGGGAACCCAAATTCGCTTCATGAAACATAAAGTTCCTTCATCATTGGGTATCAACTTCTTATCCATCCCACAGAGATATTCATCCTTAAGATTCTCTTTCTTAAGAGCTTCTCTCTGAGCAACACGAATGTGCAATGAGAGGTCCGTTTGAATGATCATCTCCAAAGCCCTAACCCTTATGGGCTTAATCCTCTCTTTTCGACTCAAGGCATCTGCTACCACATTCTCCTTTCCTGGGTGATATTTGATTTCACAATCATAATCGTTTAACAGCTCCACCCATCATCGTTGTCGCATGTTAAGCTCCTTCTGGTTGAATATGTGCTGAAGGCTCTTGTGATCGGTGAAGATTGTGCATCGAGTGCCATACAAGTAGTGCCTCCAAATCTTCAAAGCAAACACCACTGCGCCTAGTTCCAAATCATGCATGGTGTAATTCTTCTCATGAACTTTCAACTGGCGCGAAGCATAAGCGATAACCTTCTGTCGCTGCATCAGCACGTAGCCTAATCCATGACGCGAGGCGTCACAGTATACAACGAAGTCATCGGTGCCTTCGGGTAGGGACAAAATAGGTGCATCACAGAGCTTGTTCTTTAGCAGCTAAAAAGCTTCTTCTTGCTTATCTCCCCATTCGTACTTCTTATCCTTTTGAGTAAGGAAGGTCAACGGTTGAGCAATTTTAGAGAAATCCTCAATGAATCTGCGATAATATCCTGCCAAATCCAAGAACTGTCGGATCTCGGTTGGCGTCTTAGGAGTTTCCCAATTCTTTATCACCTCAATCTTGGTGAGGTCCACATGAATCCCATCTTCATTCACTACATGTCCAAGGAATTGTACCTCACGCAACTAGAACTCGCACTTCGAGAACTTTGCGTATAGTTTCTCCTTCTTGAGCAGCTCTAGAATGACTTTAAGGTGTTGCTCATGCTCTTCCTTTGTCTGCGAATAGATCAGAATATCATCGATAAATACAATCACGAATTTATCGAGATACGGCTTGCAAACTCGGTTCATCAAATCCATAAACACTGCTGGCGCGTTTGTCAGACCAAACGGCATCACCAGAAACTCATAATGTCTATAGCGAGTTCTGAAGGCAGTCTTCGGAATACTCTCTTCCTGAATCCGCAGTTGGTGATAACCTGATCGAAGATCGATCTTGGAGTAGTAACTCGAACCTTGTAGTTGATCGAAGAGGTCATCAATCCTCGGCAAAGGATACCGATTCTTGATTGTTAACTTGTTTAGCTCTCGGTAGTCAATGCACATACGAAAACTACCATCCTTCTTCTTAACAAACAAAACTGGAGCTCCCCAAGGCGAGAAGCTTGGTCTAATGAATCCCTTGTCCAAAAGCTCCTGGAGCTGCGTCGACAACTCTTGCATTTCTAAGGGTGCAAGTCGATAAGGTGCCTTGGCTACAGGCGCGGCGCCTGGAACTAAGTCAATATGGAATTCGACTTGTCGTTGTGGCGGTAATCCTGGCAAGTCTTCGGGGAAGACTTCAGGATACTCCCTTACCACAGGGATATCTTCCAACTTCGGTTCTTCAGCTTCCTTATCAACAATGTGAGCCAAAAAGGAAACACATCCCTTTTGCATGGACTTTCGGGCCTTCAAACAGCTGATAATCCTTAGAGGAGTATCGTGCTTCTCTCCATGCACTACAATCGTCTCGTCATTCGCCAACAGAATATGAATTATCTTCTCGTAACATATGATCTCAGCTCGGTTACTTGATAACCAATCCATTCCAACTACTACGTCAAAGCTTCCCAACTCGACTGGCAGGGGATCAAGCGTAAACTCACGCTCTCCGAGTTCTATCACACAACCTCTAATGACTTCATTCGTTTCTACTAGCTTTCCATTAGCTAGTTCTATCGAGTACGGAATATCTAGCTTACTGGCAACTAACCCACGTATATTCTTAAATTCTAGGGATACAAAGCTATAATCGGCACCGGTATCAAATAATACAGATGCAAAATGTTGGTTGATAGGGAATGTACCAGTGACTACGTTCGGATCTTGACGAGCTTCCCTAGCTCCGATGTTGAAGACTCTGGCTTAGGCTTGGTTGTTCTTTGGGCAATCTCGCTTGAAATGCCCGATGTCTCCACATCCAAAACAACCTTGGCCTCTACCATTTCTGTTTCCATTTCCATTTCCACCCTGGTTGTTGGTTACTCCGTGGTTTTCGTTCCCAGCTTGATTTCCAGTACTACCATGATTCGCATTACCGCCATTTCCTCCTTGATTGCGGTTCCCAGTCTGATTCCCATTACCGTTTCCACCACGGTTTCCATTACCATTTCCACCGGATCCGCCGTTCCTTCGTCCAGCACTATACCAACATGCCTCCCTGTCATGTCCTACCTTGCCACAATTCTCACATTTCCCATACCTACATCGCCCCGTGTGATGGTGTTGACAAAGATCACACTTGGGCAGGGTGCCCATGTAACCTTTCCCCTTGCTTTCCGAACTTGCAACACCAGTCTTGACCTCTGCTGGTGGGTTAGCATCTCTTTTCTTGTTGGTACCACTACTGCTTCTTTGGATTCCTTTCTTGAAGTTGGAGAACTTCTTCTTGTTCTCTCCTGATGACTCGACGTGAGTCTCCTTCTTCTTTCCATCAAAAGTCGAGAACTTGTTCAGCCTAATCGCTTCTTCAGTCAATGCCACACTCAAATTAATGGCTTCAGTGATTGTTGGAGGCTTCGATGTTGTCACCATGCTCATGATTTGGGGTGCCAATACCCGGTGCTCGCCACTATCTTGCTTCAAATTGTCAAATTCCCTTTCTAAAGCCCTCAGTTCATGATGAGGACAGAACTCCTTCATCATAAGGGCCCTAAGTTCGACCCAAGTCTGTGCTAAAGCAACCTCAGCACCGCGTCTCTCATAACCCCGTTCCACCATGTAAGAGCCCTCTTCTGGAACACACTGGAAGCAAACTCGACCTTGCGATTATCAGGACACTGAACGTGGCGAAATGTACTCTCAGTGCTCTCGAACCATTGTAGGAGCCCAGTTCCTCCTTCAGTACCACTAAACTTGAGTGGCTTAGCCGAATTGAAACTCTTGAAATTGCATGGAGCATGATTGTTGTTGTTGGCTTGGTTTAGTTGAGCAATAAGATTTGGGAAAGCAGCAGCCGTTTGCTGCGCGATGATTTCTGCCAGTTCGGCATTCGCTATCTGATTGTCGCGTCGAGGAGGCATTCTAAAAGAGGAAACATGAAAGGAAACGAGTGAGATGATTGGATGAAAAGAATGAGATGATACAAAAATTGACAAAAGCAAAGATGGTGGTCATTTGTTCGTTACCACAAGGCAAACAAATGACACATTGTGACTAATCAAAGTAAATGGGTCAAAAATAATGCATCGCGAAGACATGCTCGCCTATAAGTGAACACTCACCCCAAGAGTTCCCAGGTAAGAGTGACTGGTCCGATTATGTGGATTTGTACGAACACTCTAGCCTTAGACAGAAAACCCAGGGTACAGGCATTCACCCTTCCAGTTTGCACGTGTTCACATTATTTAGAACCCAAAACTTTGACAAGATTTTGAAAATTCAAAGGGGTTCAGAACCTTATAACAGAGGGTTCAAAACCTTACAATAGAGGGTTCAAAACCTAATAATCAATCATCCAAGAACAGATGATTAATTTTCAAAGCGGATTCAGAATTGATGTTCTCGTTGTGGTTATCACCTAAGGATAGGTGAAGTGCATGTTTTAAGATCTAAACACAAAATAACTTGTGTTGGGGTCCTAGAAAGGTTATAGTCTAGGTCAAAGCATTACTAATAACCTAATTCCCTATAACCATTGGCTCTGATACCAACTTTTCTGTCACACCCCGACCACGCAGAACAACAAAACGTGGCGGAAACGTCAGGGAGTGTTGTAACAGAATTAATTGTCTCACAACCATGGAAAATTAAAGTTACGTTTTATTTATCAACAAGAAAGTTACATTGTCTTATACAAGAAACAAAGAGTACATAACATAATTTAACTAGTTCTTGCTTCGTTTTAAGTCACTAAGGCACAGGTCCGCCTAAGTGTGTCTTGATCATCCTATGCAAAAGCTCCTGAAAACACATGTGAAAATAGGTACGTCAGCATAAAAATGCCTGTGAGATACATAGGTTTTGTGAAAATAGGATTCATGACTTAAGTTTAAGAAAATGCTTGATAAAATTTAGTCATGAACCTTGTAAATTGTTTTGTTTTGTAAATCATTTAAAAAGCGATAAGATCAGATGATATGTATAAATAAAAGAATAATGTAAGGTTAAATGAATAACCAAGTAAAATGAATTGTATAAAGTAAACTGTTTTGTAAACCAAAGTCTTGTGAAAAGCATGTTACTTGTGTAAAATGTATAAGTCCAAAATGAATGATTTAAATAACGCTATGATATGTAATATAATACAAACACCTATATATAGGAAGTACCAGCGACGTATCCACCATGTTTGTATCATACTACTCACATCTCGTTGCTTAAGTCACTTACACAAACCACCAATGTATAAAGTCTATGTTTAAACCAATTGTCAAAAAGTCCTTGTATAAACCATGTCAAATGTTAAAAGTCCAAATGTAGCCAAGTAATGTGCAACAATCGTTATGTATGGTAAGTAATGTGTTGTTACATAAACCAAATGTAAAAGAATGTACAAAACAAAGTATTTTGAATATATCAAAAAGTTATGTTTTGCAAAGTAAGTGCATGTTTATATTGATACAAACACTTATGTGGTAAGTTAACGCATACATTCAAGCCTTGAGACAGACGGATAACCCTAAGTCAAGGTTATCAAAAGAAATTTTTTCGGATTCAGTCATTCCTTACATCCAAACAAACCCAGGATGTCAGGAACGGGATTTGTCAAGTCCTATGGTACCACTACTTACTACCGAGCGGCGTAGCTAATGTTAATGAACGTATATAAGTCTCGTTTGTACAAACCAAATGTCATACCGATTGTAAACATGTTAAATGGAAACAATGTGCTAAGTATGCTAAGTTAACATACAAAGCAGAAAAGTCATGTAAATCAATGTGCTAGCATACTCAGTCAACATACATAGCAGAAATGTAAAGTAAAACAATGTACTAAGTATGCTAAGTAAACATACATAGCAAAACAATGTAATGTAAATCATGTACTATAAGTGTACTAATGAACATAGCAAGTATATGATGTGCAAACAGGAAAGCATGAAAGTAACAAGTAGGCACATGTATTTTACCCCAAAACAGTTTGAAAAACAGTAAAAGAGGGGTCTATGTACTCACTTGAGATTGCCTAGAAGTCCTTGCGTAACAACCAAACAATGCTAGAGATCACGGAAATCAAACGGCACCTAATATAAGTAACTATGTTAATAAACCGGACCTAAATCGGAGGATCGGATAGAATGAGGGTTCGTAAACCAAATGGGTGTGGGAACTCATGTAATATGGTTTAACAAAGCCTACATACTAAAATGAAACCTAACCTAAGTGCTTACAACCCATTACGACCCGTTTAGGTAGCTTATGCTACGTTAACGCGTCGTTCGCGTAAAATGCGTTTGGACCGCCTAACTAGTCTATGACAAGTAAAATATGCCTTAATATGACTAATATTGTTGCCAAATTAGTTTAGATGTCAAAATTTATGTTACATATGCTTAAAATGAATTTTGGCGTAAAAGGGCATTTTGGTCATTTACCTAAGGCATATAAACTACCTATCATACAACTAACTAAACGTCGTGACCATAAGGTATAACCTCGGAAGGTTATTTCCTATACACTATGGTCACCTAATGTATTTGGTCGGATCCTAAAGATCGACCAAACGGGCCGGGTTCGAAAGTATAAGCGATTGTTTAGATCGCTTACCTTACGACCCTATATAAGCACTAAACTAAAAGTGACGAGCTAAGCATGTTAAAACATGCTTAACTAAGTTAGAAAACAAGTTTGGTATCAAAACAAACGGTTTTGATACCTAAAAGTAGTTTGGTTACAAAATACGCAAGAATACGCATTTTGGCCGAAACTACGACTCATCACTGAGCCTAGATAACGTGGTAATCAGTAGGCATAGTCACAAGGGACTATAGCCATCGTGATTACGCTCATGTTGCGAAGTTCAACCGAAATTCGTGTTGACCATAAACTGGTCAACGCAGAAAACGCTAAAAGAACGAAATGTTAAAAGAACGAAAGAGGACTTACAACGGGTCCAAGAATGGAAGTTTTGATCCGAATATTCTCAGGTATGAAGTGTTAAACACATCAACTTAGAGAACAAATTCAGATTCAAAGGTGTGAGTTTTGGAGTTGAGATTATGGGGGTATTTATAGGATTTCTAGGACCGTTAAGATCGTTCCTCGAAAACCGTGCTTCAATCTCATCCATACACCTCATGCCCATGGTTTTACAAAACCATTGGAGCCCCTAGTATCAGGAAATACCATGTGCAAGTGGTTTACGAGTGTGTAACAGCTGTTTAAACTGATTATGCTGATCTGGGAGGGCCTCGCGGCCTGCGTAAGGGACAGCAGAAACTTACGCGCCCCGCCTGGGGGTCTCAGACCAGCAACAAGTTTCAAAAGTGACAGTTTTGGTCCCTGTTGGTGTTTAGAGCTATTTCCGACATGTTTAAGGCCCGTTAAGCCATCTTTAAGGCCCTAAAATGATGCCTAAACATTGTGGACATGAAACATGCTAAAAAATATGCCGGATTTCGGTTCGTTTGATCGTATGATCACGATGTTCGCTTAATTACGACGGAATGCGCATAAGCGCGAAAAACGATTCAAATTGCGCGACGAATGGATTTTTCTCATGCCAAACACTAAAATAAAATATTTTAGTGCTTACATAAATTTTTGGATGTCCGGATGTATTCAGAATGTAAGTTATGCGCGATAATGCAAACTTGTGCACTTTTTGACGCTTTTAGTCCCTGAATGACCCAAAAGTTTATTTTAGCACACCGAACCCCTTAAAGCCTATTTCTAAGCTATGTAAAGGATATTTATGGTATGTTTAACTTATGGTCATGTTCCGGAATGTCTGTTCCAGTACGAATCATCATACTTTCGCAGTTTGTCGAATTTAGTCCCTGTAGGCGATTAAACTTGTTTTTGCCATACCAAAGCCTTCAAAACTTATTTCTAAGTTATGTAAAGGTTATTTAAGGTATGTTAAGTATATGTTGATGTTCCGGAGTGTTTTTCGCATTAAACTGATTACGTTTACGCACCAGTTTGCGTATAACTCTCCAGAAAGCGATATAGAGTTTGAAATTGAACAAAAGTCAATACATGAAAAAAATGTCAAACATAGATAAACAAACATTGGGATTAAATAACGTTGTTTTATTGATAACTGAACTATTTACAATGATTACAAACACAGGTGTCACACAAATGTAACGTAATGTGTCTTGAGTGACTTAAACATTACCGTGAGGTGGGTTATTTCCTGAGGTACCTCCGCTGTGCTCAGAGCGCAAGGCCTCATGTTGTACGATTGCTTGTGAAATCCATTCTTGCAGTTATGCCTCTGTTGTGGGTAACTGATTGTTTCTTCGAGGAGGCATCTTCTATAAAGAAGATGGTATTGGTCAGGTCTTAAATAGTATAATAAGTATATAGTAGGTATATGTAATAACATCTATCAAGTAAGCAAGCACATAACATCTCAATCACAGAACAACATGCATTTCAACAACGTATATAATGAGAACATTGCAATTGAGCTTTCATTAATCATTGACCACAAATACAGTTACATGTTCTACAAATGTATCGTATCAAAAGGGAACACAGGGTCACACTACCCTTGCCCAAAATGTCTATCAGTCTACCATAAGTCACACAATCAAAAGTGGTCTCCAAAAGGCTTCGTAAGCTAGGCTCAATAGCGGTGCTCTCATCAAAAGCAAGCTACCTACATAAAACCAAAAACCGGCTATGCTGATGGTGGTGGAGGAACAAAAAGCAAGCTGCGCACATGCGCAAGCTCCTCCACAATATCATAAATGCGCCGCAACAGATAACTGATCTGCTGCTCCATGGTGAGAAATCGAATATCAAGATCTGGATAAGGCAAAAGAGGAGCAGGTGGAGTCGCAAAAGGTGACGGACATGAACAAGGTGGGGGACGTGGAATCATCTCTAGCTCCAAAACTCTACGACTCATGATCTCATACTAAAGCTGTAATGACAGGAGTAACTCATCCCGTGTGTAGCCAGTGAAGTGTGAGAGATGGTAGGGATCAGAAATCGGCATGGTATAGGGCGGGAACCATCTAAATGACTCATCCAGTGGTGAAGAAGTAAAATGAGCAGTAGGTGTATACTGAGGTATGTGAGGAAAAGCTGCTGAGACACGAGGGTCGTGGCCAGGCTGCTGGCTAGAAGGACCTTCCCCTGGATGGGGTGCAGGTATGTCCTGCAAGTAAGTGATAGGTAAGTCAGTGCGGTGTACATCTGACTCAATCAGATGAAAAGAAGCAACGTCAGCAGGTGCATGTGCAGGTGGGGGAGTAACGGGCTCGATAACAGGAGGGTCAGCGGGTGCAGGAACCGGATCTGGTATGAGTGGTGCAATGTCAGGTGTGCCAAAAGGGATAGGATCAAAATCAGGCAAAGGCTAAGGAGCGAGCATCGGCTCAGGATCAGCGGGTGCAACAATAGGCTGATCGATAGGGATAAAATCAAACTCAAGTCCAGGCTTAACGTCATGTGGAGGAATCGGGGCAGCTGACATGGCTGTATCGTCATCGGTATCAGTGGCGTAACGTCGTAAACCAACTGCCTGTAAGGCGGAGGATGACACAGACTCAAAAGAATCGGGGACAGAATGATCAGAGGAAATCTCAATAATAGGAATCTCAACGAGTGGAACAACAATGGCATCCTCAGCTACAACTCCATCACCTTGGGCATCATCAGGTGGATCATCAAAAAGATCGACGTCATCATCAAACAGGTCATCAAAAGGCAAATCCTCGAAAGGAAAGGCCGCAAGAGGCAAAGGGGCGAGGATTGGAGCCACGGCATGCTCACCATCGGGATGTCCGAGGATGAGATGGCCCTGGACAGGAATAGGAATAAGAAAGGGATCCTCGTCGGGGATACCATCAGCATGCGGTACATCATCGCCAAATTCGGGCAGCGCAAATGGCTGAAAATCATCATCGTCGTCGGACATCATCTCCGGGTCACTCTCGGTATCGGAGGTAAAGATCTTTGGCTCAGGGATAATCTCATCGTCAGAGACAATAGCCATGGGGTTAACAGTGTCAGATAGTCCACTCTCAGACGAAGACATAGTGTCTGAAACAAAACAATCACAACATATGCACATATATTAACATCTATCATTTAGCATGCAGTCAAATCAGTGTAATCATGTGATCATGTATCTTTCCTATCCTTCCTAGTCTCCCAGACTAGACCACCTAGTCTCCCAGACTAAACCAACTAGTCCCTTAGACTAAACTAACCAGTCTCTCAGACTACCAACCAGTCTCTCAGACTGAACCACCCGGTCTCCCAGACTGAACCATAACCATAAACTTTGAAAATGTGTTTCATACCTTTTGTTTGTAAAAATATTTGTTTCCTGGATCTGGGCGTTTCGTATATGCAATGAAAACATGTTGTAAAATATTTTCGTGAGAGCCCTAATTATTGTAGTCTAGACTCGAGAAGGAATCCTAGTTCGCTACAACCGAAGCTCTGATACCAAGCTGTCACACCTTGAATATTGCGGAAGCGTGATTATGGTGTGACTTTCTTAATACCATCGCATTCAATTATAACAACATCTATATGATAAACCATAGATCGTCATCCATTAAATAAATTCGAAAACATCTCAAACATCATTGTTTAAACAAGACTCCAAATTCAAATTTTACAACCCATGCATATTGTTTAAGAGTTCACAAGGACTCATCAAAAGACTTGAAACAAAAACCAAGATTTGGGAATGGTGTCTTGACTAGGATAGGACACCTAACCAAATCTCAAGACCATGGATGACATCTTTTATTTTTACAAAACTTGAAACTTTCGAACGCCCGCCAGATCCACTTTTAATTCCCTGAAATACATGTATTTTGAAAACATCAAAAAAAGTTGAGCGAGTTCATGTGTGTGTTTGTGAATAAACCTTTGAATCACTGAAAGTATGTTTGTGAAAAATGAACAGATCAATTAATGTGTAGCTAATACATTAACGTGTGTGAACCGGTGTAGGAAGGCTCTATCCTTTGAAATCATAAACCTTTCGCATCGGGCCTCCCGGCTGGAACGACATAGTCACCACATGAGCTAACTCGCGGACTCATGGGTGGGGCTCGCAACACCCAAATAGATCTATCACCCATGCCCCTCGATCCTTCTAAAGGATTAATGGTCTTAAGCTAACGCCTACCCTTTCACATGATCTAGCAGTTGATTTCATTTGTAAACCCTTTGAAATCATAATCATTTATAACATGTACTTCACCCCCGAAGTCGTAAAACGAAAACAGTTAAAAGAAAAGTGGGACATGAACTAACAGTCTTGCGTCTTCAGCAATCGTAACTCTAGCTTCTTCGGTGAACACGACTACCTACAACGTACTAATGTCTATTAGACGAACGGGCCGTGCCTTGACTTAGTATTAATGTTCTTGAGTTACGTTTCTTTTGTGTCTTCGATATTATTCCAAGTCACATAATTATTTGTTAAAATAATTAATATTTTAACTTAAATTATATTTATAAATTTTGGAATAATTGGTAACCAATATTATTGTAATAATACTTCCCAAGGATGGGGGTATCTTATACATGTATATTTTGCCATGTTTTGGAGTCGTATTCCCTTATAAATTCCAAAAATAATATATCTTCAAGTTCACTTGGAAAATATATATATAAACTCATTTTTCCCAAAAATGACATACTTCACATTTATTTAAGAAAGTGTATATTTTTCCCCAAAAATATTGTATCTCATGTTTGTGTAAGAAAATATATATTTCCTATAAATATTTTATCTTCCAAAAATTTCAAGAAAAGTATATGTTTCATACTTGTCAAAAATATGATATATTTTTCCTTGTTAAAAATATGATATACTTTTGTGGTAATTGTAAAAATTATATTTTTACTTCTTGGGTGTCCAAAATATTATTTACCAAAATATTCTTTTGTGAATAAATCTTCCGGAATATTTTGTAAGTCTCATTTCATAGTTTGGTTCTCCAATATTTTTGTGTAAGCTTGTATATTTATTCTTTGGAATTTTGGATGATAATTTCTTGGTATTTTGTGAGTTATAATATTTCATATCCTAAAATAATATAACTAATGCACGAAATATACAGTTAATCACACACATGGTGTCTTCTAAATATATATTTCCTAAATACATATTTAGTCACTTTTATTTATAAAAACCACCTCCAATATTTGTATTTTTGTAACCAAAATTTATGGCAAAGTTTATGTAACAATTTGTGGTTTACAATATACTTGTAAATAATTGTTTAAAAATATTTTTCTAAGTGTTTATATTTTTAGAAAATTTTGCCATAGTTTCCCCTAAAAATGGAGGTTTCCATGCTTTCAAGCATATTATTTTCTTTTGTAAAAATCATCACAATCAATTTACAATCATCAACAAACAATCCTTATTTATCAATCTTGCCAAAATCATGCATATTCTACTACTACATGAACTTGAATATTTGTGAAAATTTGTAGTAACTTACTAGTATTCTTAGTAAGTCTTGTTACCCTTTAAAATGTGTTTACTTCCTTAAAAACTTCATTTTTAAAGAAGTTGGATGTTTACAACTTCAAAACATATTTTCTAAAAATGTTTCTTTTTGCAACCTTCTTGTTTCACAAGTGTTCTTACACTTGTTTAACCACTAAAATAGGATTTGTTTATGTAAGAACTAAGATTTAATGAAACTTACATTTTTAACTTGGTTTCTTTAGAAATCATTCATAAATATTTAGATATATATGTTTAACATCTTACTTTGTTTATTACTTTTCAAGAAAACAAGTATTCTTTCAAGTTCATGATTTTCATAAGGATGATCCATTCACTTTCATCAAGTTCATCCTCTCATCTTGCTAGATTGTGTTTTTAATCATGATCTAGCAAGATTATATGATGATCAACATCATTTCTACAAACAATCAAAGATCAACATGCATAGCAACTTATACTCATCAAGATATATTCATTAAACAAGCTTATGTTCATGTTACATGCTTATGATCTTTAGTGTTCTTTAAGTTTTTTTTATCATGATTCATCATTAACCACTTAAAATAGATGTGAAATAGATAGATCAAGGTTCTTACCACTAGCACAAGGCTAGGGATGATTCAAGTGGAGAAATGATGAGGATAAAGGAAAATAAGAGAGGTCCTTCAAGATCCAAGGCCACCAAGCTTCGTTGTCTTGCTTCTAGCACCTTTGTATGATCTTGTAATGTATGAGAAAGGTTGGATGAAGGTGATGGTGGTGTGGTTTGGGGTCGGCCGAGAGCTCACAATGGAGGAGAGGGAGAGTTTGTGTGTGAAGTGTGTGAAAGATGAGAAGTTATGGCACCTTAGTTACTTCTTATAACCATTTCAAATGTTTAACTCTTGGTTTATATGTTTCTAAAAGCATAAACAAGATCCATTTTTTATTGAAACAAAATCAAGAGTGGGGCCCATGTTGGGGCCGTCCACTAGGTGGGGGGGGGTCTAGCTTAGGTGCTAACAAGTTTAGTTAGTGCTTAGTTGGAATCTAAGTATTCGTTACGTGTCTTGGTTATTTGATATTTTTAGGAGGTGTTATGGTGTTCGGGGACCATAACTAGTTTGGAAATGTTAAAACAGTGCTTCTAGTGTAAATTTGTTGTTTTGGGTAATGTCCGGTTGTTTGGTTAGATACTGGTTCGTTAAAGTGCTAAATTATACAGTTTAGTGTTCTTTATGTACCCTTTTATGACACTTTTAATTCCCGACACTTAGGAAAGCATTCAGGACCATTTAAGCATATTTTTGCATGAAATTAGATTGTTTAAATGCTGATTTTTGCTGAATTTTGCTGAATTCAACACTTTGGGTGAGTTTTAGGCACTTTCCGGCACTTAAACTATCACTTAGAAAGCCAGTTTTGGGATCCTTACTTTCCTACACACTATGCTAGTGCAGTACTTAGTTTCTGGCTTATACTAGGTCTCAAAACATTGTCTGCCTATGTGCTGAGTCCTGTCAACATTTTGCTGATTTATCCGCTCACTGTGCTAACTGTACTTAATGCATTCTTTATGCCAATATGTTTGCTGCAGTAATGAAATGACATTATGCAATAAGTGATGCACAGGTAAATATGATGCATAAATCAGAAAGCAGTTAATTGTAAATTCAGCACAGTCATTAAGCACTAATCATGATTAACTAATTGTATGGATGCCTGGATTTTTTACTGTTGTCACAATGCATGCATTTCATTTTCAAGAATCACATCAACATAAATCAACTATTAATCAAGACACAATCTCCAACTCATATATATATACACTCACGGCTACACACATATATACATATACATCCATTTCAAATGACTAAACCCTTTTATAATCTTCCTTTGATTATTCATGCATTTCACTTTTCAAAAACCATATCATACAAGAATCAATCAAAATCAACTCATACTCTAACATATATATATATATACATACTCACGGCCATATATATATATACACACACACACACACTTCCATTTTAGTGTTGTTTAAAAACCCACTTGTTTTAGTTTCAAGTTTGTGAAAAACTCCAAGCTTTTGAGAAACTTTCTATCATCATCATGATGAAACAAGAATATAATTTTTTTTAAATAAGTTTATACCTCAATAATTTAGTGGGTTTTTGATGATATTTTGATGATATGGAGCTTATTCTTCCTTGAAATCACTTGAAAACACCTTTAGATCTTCAAACCAACTTGGAATGGCTTTAATCTTCAAGAACAAGGTTTAAATTTTTGAAAATGGATATGTGTATGTGTGTATACGGTTGAAAGTAAGAGTAAAAGTGGAAGAATTTGTGTTTAATTCTTGAAAATGACATAATATGTAGATTACATGCAAATTCTAATGATTAGAAAACATGTAGGCTTGACACTTGTCCAATTGCAACAAAAGAGGCAAAGATGGTGGCACCCTTGGCCGACACATATACACACACACATACTATATGCATACTCACATATACATATAATATATATAGTTAAAAACAGGAATTTTACTAGATACCAAGTATTTTATCTAGCGTTTTAATCCCGTTTTATGGCGTTTTAATTTATTTTTATCATTCTATAAAAATAATATCACTAAAATATTACTGAAATAATTACCAGTTGCCTTGACTGGCTGCGTTGACAATATTTTGTCAGATACACGCAGTATCGTGCAGTACGCGCTTAAACTCGAAAAATAGAGTTTCTTAGCGTTTTAATTTATTTTTCCTTCCGGACATGGTTAAAATTACCATTCTAATCATAACAGATTATTTTTAGGATTTTAACATTGATCGGGTGGTCACCGACGTTCATTTCGCATTTTGTTCGTTCGCGATAAGCGTTTATCTTATTGTTGCCAACATAATTTTTATCAAAGTTTGGATTTACCAACACATCAGATATCACATATAAACATCAATATCAGTCAAATACAGCCTTTTTATTTATTCATGACATGTGTTACATTTGTACGGTACAACCTAAAAAGTCGGGTATCACAGTCTCCCCCTGTAGGATCGAGTACTGACCCGAACGAGTCGTTCAGAGAAGTTTTAATCAGTTTCAGTGGTGGAAACAAAGAAACTGACTTCGAAACAGCTAGCAATTCTCTTTAAACACGTTTCTGATTGATATTACAGCTTGTACACTCACTGGATAAACCGGCAGCACTTCGGTATCCAAAATCACAAACGTTACAAATGAGATCTCTTGAAGAACTATATATAGGCCCTATGGTTTCTCTTGAAAGTGACAAGACTCAGTTCAAGTGAAACCTCCTTGGTTGCTTTCTCTTGAAACTGACCTACTCTCTTTCAAGAGAAACCTACTCATTCAAGCTAAACCACTATATCTCGAACTATGTGCACTGATCTAACATTCTACGCACAAGTCTCGATACAAGACGAAGTCGACAGATGTATGCACTAACAGACTCCCCCTCAGATGTTGACGAGTCTTAAAGTGTCGAGTCTTCGCATCTTCAGTCTTTATCAGTCACTGGGCTTCACTCTTTCAATCAGCATCAACAGACTCCCACGAACAATCTCTACTCGGATGTCTTCAGACTCCCCCTTTTGATATGTTGGGATCGCAGTCTGGCTCGTTTAAATCACACATTCCTCAGGTATCGGAACATGTCTCTCTATCATCAGGTTCAAGATCGAAACCTGGCTACACCTGCACATTCTTAACCCATAAGTAAATTTCACAAATTTAACATTTCAACAAATTTACTCTCTTCTAACCACTCGAACACACAATCTCAAAATGATTTAATCATTAGTAATATTTGATGAACCACTTAAATGAATATCAATTTTCATTTCAACATCTTCAAACAAACTTTCTTTCCCAAACCTGTTCGTCATGTTTAGCACTTGGAATTTTGAAAATCAGCTTCTCCAACATCAGTTGTCGAAAATCTTTTTGGATTTTTCAAAAATTATGCTAAAACACACCGAAAATCTTTTTGAATTTTGAGATATTAAGAAATGAAATGCAGTAAAGAAATATTTATAGACAATATTTTTGTGAGTTTGTGTAAGAGGATCATATCAGTTCTTGACAAGTCACAAGTACCGTTGAGCTTAGTTACACATTAAGAATTAAACAATTCACTTAGATTGCCGATATACTGATCCACTTAAATTCTCACACAAATTTCAACTGATTCAGGATATGATTTAGGTGTATTAAGAACTTAAACTCATTCATGTGTCCCACCTCTTGAATATACTCCCGTATCCAGATCCCAATATTCAGTCTTACAGGTGAGTATACCACAGATGATATCTGTAAGGGGTTAATAACTTATGAAGAATCATGAGAGCTCAGGTCAGAACTACCGTTCAGCAGAGAGATCATGACTCAACTTTTGGGTGTGTCCCCTTTAGAGGATCTTTTGAATTACAACAGCAATGACTATCAATTTTATTGTTTCATCAATTTGCTGAGGGCGACGCTATGTTTCAAGCAAGCAGAAAGTATTCTCCGGGGACTAGGCCATTGCTTCCGCAAAATCAGAAGTCCCGGGATAATACCCCAGATATCACTGAGTATAAAGACCTAGTATCTCAGAAAGAGGGACCTTTCAAACGAGATTTCAGGGGTTACCTATATATCCAAGTAGTGTTCCCCACGAAATAAGCAAGTTTTGAATTTAGGTTTATATCCCGAAAAAGTTTACTAAATGTATAAAACCTATCGGCATATCATCAGTGAGACTGTTTAACACTATTTAAACAATACAATTCTTTAACATACTGTAACTGTCTACTGATGTACTATCATTTCCTCTCCTTTGACACAAAAAACTCATTTTTTATTTTATCATGTTTTTCTCTTTTTCAAATTTTCAAATGTTTTTGGATTTTCTGAAATTTTCTACTCCCCCTAAAATGCAAACACATTTAAAGAAATTTGAAATCAAACTATACAATCAAATTGACAACCGATATCGAATCACTTCACTTCGCCATCCACTTGGCATAAACAATCAGAACTCCCCTTACACAAAACTATTTTCTCATTATGATTTCAAAACACTTAAGTTTGTTTTAACCAAAATGATTTTTCCGGAAAATAAGTTTTGTGGATTTTACCACTTGTAAAATTAGGGGTTCATCATATCATTCCTCAATCATTTGTAGAAAATCAAGTACAATTTAATGTCCCTGATTTACCACTTGTAAGTCGAAAACCTTCTTTAACCACTACTCACCAACTATAACCTCATGTGAATCAAAATATAACAATATAAAGATATCACCTGAATATTTACCAATCAAACATACCAAGAATGATGCCGATTCCTGCTCCACTCTTACCAACCTGGGAGCTTCGGCAAGTCAGTTTTTTCAAGTAAAGAACACAGACACCCAAGCTTGACCAGCTTTGGGTGTAATCTTCTCAACTTCACTAGGGGTTGGGCTGTAAGTAGCCTTCTTTGATTCGTAAAATTCTTTTACCCCTTTAACCTTCCCATTGACCATTTTCTCAAAAATATTTTTCACATTTCCATTAAAAGCTTTCTCAACATTAAATTCATTCTTTTCAGAATAAAATTGATTTGAGATTTCAACCTTTCCAACTTTTTGTTTAAAATTCTCAGTACTCAATGGTGGAAAGTTCTCATCATCCATTGAAAGAACTGAGTTTTCTGCTTTAATCTCAACATGTGGCTCATCAGACTTTGTGGAGTCAGATTCATCGCCAGATTTTACACTTGATTTCTTAACAACCCAAGCTTGGTTGTCAAGATTTCCCCTTTTCTTGTAAAACCTTTTCGAACACCCACCAACTTCATATGTTGAATTTTTAAACACATTAAACCTTTCAGTTGGTGGTTCGGTTTTATCAACAACTACTTCTTTAAGTTTTTCTGAGACTCCCTGTTTTGTGTTGATTGCCTTAGGACAGTTCCAGGCGATGTTACCAACTTCTTGGCATTTATAACAGGTTCTAGTCTCTCTTCTCTGATGAGCTTCACTATTCTTCTTCTCAGCAAGAAATTCTTGATTTGTTTGTCTCCAAAATGAGCTCTTCTGTTCTTCCTCTGCAGTTGTCCCTGAAACAAATTTAACTCTGGAATTAAAAACTTTAATATATTTTTCATTTTTATAGTTTTTAGGTGGAATAAAACCTAATCCTTTCTTTTTGTAGCTACCATTATGGTTTGGTTTCTTTTGAAAACCGGAACCAGAATTGTAACTCTTTTTCTTGTTTAAACGTTGTTGAACTCTTGAAGTGTATTTCTTAGGTTTTCCAGTAAGATTTAAATCTTTTATTTCAGAAATATTAATTTCTGTCATTTTGAAAACCTTTTTGATCATGTCAAAACGAACACTTCTTATTGGAAACTCTTTATCAAAATATAATTTGTCAGAATCACTCAAAGTATAGGCAACTTCAAATGTTTCATCATTCAAATTAGATTTTGACAAAAAAAATTCTTTACTATAAACCCGTTTTTCCGACGATTTTGAACTCTTTCCAGACGAACTCGATTTCCCGACCGACAAACACGAACTTTCGGACTCGGACTTTGACTCTGACTCCTCATCCTTATCCAACACCTGATCGACCATTCTTTTTATTAATTCGGACTCATGATCTGTGTCGGATGCTGTGAACGTGACGTCAATGTTGTCTGGTAATACATCAGTTAACTCGGACTCTAACTTTAGATTAACTGCCTTTTGGACTTGTTCCTCATTCGGTTTTCTAGGCGAATACCCTTCCCAAATTGGAGGCGGACACTTATTATAACAGACACTCTGTTTCTTACCAGTATCCGTTTTCTTCTTTGGCTGTTCGTCTTTAAATGCCTCAAAACCTTCAACCGTTGGATAAATTCTATTAATTATGTAATCACAACTTGTATAACTTCGCAGCAATCTTCTGATTCTTTCATTCTCAGCTTTCTCAGTTTCCAACTCTTTCTTCCATTTTGCACATTCTTCAATGTAAAAATTTATCTCTTTCTGCTTTGACATCATGGTAGCATTCAACATCTTCAAAGCTTTCTCTCTTTCAGAGTTAGTCTTTTCCAGACTATTCACAGTTCTGTTCAATACATCATATGACTCTTTCAAATTTTTCACATCAAACAACAACTTTTCTTTCATCTTCTCTGATTCACTAAACCTCTCGTCTTTTTCCTCACATTGTTTGCAAGATACTGAACATGTAAGACATGGTTTTGTGACTTCAACAATCTTTTCGATCTCTATGACTTTTTCAACAACTTTCTCAGCTTCAGTCACCTTTTCTGCTTCAATAATCTTCTCATCAACACTTTCAATCTTCATTTGATTTTGTTCTTTTGCTGCACGTCTCTCCTTCAGCTTCTCCAGTCGATCATTATCAATTGGCGATTGGTCAAACTCTACTGATTTGTCAGAACTATCATCCGAAGAACCAGAATCAGATGGTGTTTGATAAAAAACTAATGCTCTTTCGGAACTTTCATCTGAAGAACCAGAATCAGTTGATGTTTGATCAACAACAATTGCTTCTTCTGAACTTTTATCGGATGAAACGGATTTTTCTTCTTGATTCTTCTTATTCACATCATTGTTCTCCATTTGTTCTTCAAGCTTCTTAATGAATTGACAAATTGACAATCTAGAGTATTCTCTAGTTCTTTTTAAATCCAACAGATATGTACCCCATTCTTGTTGAGGTATGGAATTGGCTAATCTCTCAACCCATTCATTTGGATTTTTCTGAATACCCTTCTTAGACATTGAGCGAACAAGATAACTATACCTCTCAATGATACTCTTTGTACTTTCTCCTGGACAACCTGAAAACGAATCAAATTCTTTCTTTAATACATTTATTCTATTAACTGTTTCACTAGTCGTATTAAAGAAACTTAACGTTTATCGAGCACAACACTTTCAAGCGAAACCTGATGGAATGTTCAAGAGAAACCTGATGGAATGTTCAAGAGAAACCTGATGGAATGTTCAAGCGAAACCACAACCGAAGCCCATTTTATCTATTTTTACTTCGAATTTAGCTATGAAACTTTCAAGGGTTTATCAAAATGCAGTTTTGTACAATATGTGAAAAATTGATCCAATTTTAACCGTAAAAACTTGTAAATTCTGAAAAGAAGGGGTAGAAAACAGAAATTTCGAGCTGAATCGGTAAGAACTCCTCCTCCTGAGCTCTGATACCACTTGTAGGATCGAGTACCGACCCGAACGAGTCGTTCAGAGAAGTTTTAATCAGTTTCAGTGGCGGAAACAAAGAAACTGACTTCGAAACAGCTAGCAATTCTCTTTAAACACGTTTCTGATTGATATTACAGCTTGTACACTCACTGGATAAACTGGCAGCACTTCGGTATCCAAAATCACAAACGTTACAAATGAGATCTCTTGAAGAACTATATATAGGCCCTATGGTTTCTCTTGAAAGTGACAAGACTCAGTTCAAGCGAAACCTCCTTGGTTACTTTCTCTTGAAACTGACCTACTCTCTTTCAAGAGAAACCTATTCATTCAAGCTAAACCACTATATCTCGAACTATGTGCACTGATCTAACATTCTACGCACAAGACTCGATACAAGACGAAGTCGACAGATGTATGCACTAACACCCCCTGTTTAGGAAATTTCGTCCCCGAAATTCTACTCTACAGGTCTCGTTTTCCCACAAGGTGGGAAGAGATGAGGATATTTCCATTGCATCTGGTCCTGTCGTTCCTAGGTGAACTCGGGTCCACGTTTAGAATCCCAGCGAACCTTGACCAACTTAATCCTACTCCTCCTAAGTTTCTGAATTTTCCAATACATAACCTATTCTGGTTCTTCGATAAATCCCAATTTATCGTCCACTCGAACCTCACCAGGGGTATAATCAGTGTCTCATCAGACAGACACTTTTTCAAGTTGTAGTCATGAAACACGTCATGAACTCCACTCAACTCATGTGGCAGCTTGAGCCTATATGCGACTGGTCCAACTCGAGATGCGATTTCGAGAGGACCTATATAACGCGGGCTCAGCTTTCCCCCTTTTCCAAACCTCACAACGCCTTTCTAAGGCGATACCTTCAAGATAACACAATCTTCGACCTGAAACTACAACAGTTTCCTTCGATTGTCCACGTAATTCTTCTATCGATCGACGACGACTTTTAACCTTCCCTTGATCTAGGCAAACCCTGTCGCTGGTTTCCTGGATAAGCTCGGGTCTGGTTAGTTGCCTTTTGCCAACTTCAGCTCAACAATGTAGTGATTGACACTTCCTTCCATACAAGACTTCAAACGGAGCTGCCTTGATACTAGCGTTGTGACTATTGTTGTAAGAAAACTCAGCCAACGGCAAATGAGTATCCCAACTTCCACCGAAATCTATCGCACACGCTCTCAACATATCCTCTAACGTCTGAATTGTGACAACTCGTAACTTTGAGGTAAAAAAAAAACCTTTTCGTTTCACTTTTATAAATTAAATCCTACATGTTATTATTTGATGAATTAATTACATTTTTTTCGTATCACGTTGAACCGACCCGAAGTATTTGAACTAAGTGCACGTCGATTCGACCCACTTGCATAACTAGAAACTTACGGGGCCCGAACCATAAACTTGACTAATGTACATATATTAGATTAGTTGATGCTTAATACACTCTTATTTTAGATGAAAAAAAAAACAAACAAATGAATATACTAAAGTATATGATACAAGAGTTGCTACCCTTTTTTTTCTTTCTTTCTTTTGGTCGACCCCAGCCCAACACTACCCTTCGGCCCACCTCTCCTAAACCGCCACACCCTTTTTCTTTTTTATGCACGTAGTGCATGTGTATTAATTGATAACTACCATCAAGTATAAGATAAAACCCTAGTAACCCTAGCATGCGAACTGCCTTTTCCCTCCTCTTGCTTCTGTCGACAACAATCAAGGCTCTAAGGACTTCCAGTTTACCTTCAAGATCCCATCCAAGCTCCATAGGTTACTAGGTATCGCCTCTTGGTTCTCTTGTTTATAAATTTTAAACGTTATATGTATGTTTTTCAGTGTTAAATCGAGTTGATATGGATGTGTTGGTATGCATCTGTGATGTTCTTGAGGTTTACAACCTTAATCGTAGTGTAGAATGCATGAAAAATCAAGAATGTGTTGTAGTTTTATGAATTATGTTTGTGTAGGCATACATATATATATAGGGCCAGGATTTAGAGAGAACGACTAAAAGTGTAAGAACGGTGAGAACGACTAGGAACCGTCAGATCAAAACAATCTATGGACTACATGACGCGGTGGAATTTTCGTAAATAACATCACTTTTATTAGTGTGGCGCGCTTCCATAAGGGCAAAAAGGTAAATGACCATATACAAAACACATCAAAAGCCTGACCGAAACATATATACTTCCCATAAAAAGCTCCCAAAACCAACGTAAAACGCGAAAACCCTAGAAAACGCGAAACAACAAAAACTATGGCGTCGAAAGATCAAACCAAATCCAGAGGAAAAAAACATAGTGAGTTAACTTTGATTTACATTGGGCTAGTTTATGCTGCTTTTGGCGTTCTAATTTTAATAAAAATTTGCAGTTTCTACAAGGGGGGAAGGGGAAGAGTCATCTGCTCCAAAACTCTAAAAAACGAATGAGCAACGAAAGAAGACAACAAGAGGACATGGTACACAAATGTTACTTTTTGTGATGTAAAAACAAACTTTCATACTTGTTGCCAAAACGCCAAAATATGTATCGTTTGTTACTAAAGGCCACAACACATGAATCTTGTAATAGCTTTGTTACTAAACGCCAAAAAATGTATGGATTCTGTTATAAACGCCATTTTACTTTTATTGAGTTGTTCAGCATCTATAATCTCTTATTGATTTATAAAACGCCATAAATGTGTCATAGTTATGTTAAATTATACTATTAAAACGCCATAAAATAAAACGCCATGCAATCATTTTTTATAGGCGAAGAGAGGTTAAGATTGAGAATAAATGTGCATACTGGAAAGGCCCAAAACGCCAAAAAGAGAAAGGCATTAAGTCAGAATGTGGAGGTTGAGGAAGAGCCATACCATGAGTTCAGTGGGGCTAGGATCTTGTCAAGAGTAAAACCTACAAAATTGACTGGTTGGTTTATGAATCTAAACGAAAACCAAAGAAAGACAGTACACCATGTAGGATCGTGTAAAGACCCGAAACGAGTCGTTTAGAGGCTTTCTACACAATATGAAAGGCGGAAACAGACATATTGTGTGTGATTCAGCAAGATATTTGTCACACCCCGACCACGTAGAACATACAAAACGTGGCGGAAACATCGGGGAGTGTTGTAACAGAATTAATGTTTCACAACCATGGAAATTTAAGTTTCGTTTTATTGATTAAAAGTGTTACAATGTCTTAACAAACAAAGAAATACAACATAATTAACTAGTCTTGCATCTTTTATGGTCACTAAAGCCCAAGTCTGCCTATGTGTATCTTGATCATCTTATGCAACAGCTCCTGAAAAACACATGTGAAAATAGGTACGTCAGCATAAAAATGCCTGTGAGATACATAGGTTTTGTGAAAATAGGTTTCATGACTTATGTTTGAGAAAATGTTTAGTCATGAACCTTGTAATTTGCTTTGTTTTGTAAATCATTTGAAAAACAATGAGTTCAGATGATATGTATAAATAAGTGAATAATGTATGGTTAAATGAATAACCAAGTTAAATGAGTTTGTAAAAGATAAGTTGTTTTGTAAAACAATGTCTTGTGAAAAGTATGTTATTTGTATAAAATGTTATATGTATCAAACTGAAATGATTCAAATAACGCTACAATATGTAATACCATACAAACATTTATATATAGGAAGTACCAGCGGCGTATCCACCATGCTTGTATCATATTACACACGCATCGTTACTTAATCACTTACTCAAACCAAACTAATAATGTAAAATGTTCATGTCTAATGTAAATCATGTAATGTAGAACCAATGTCAAAAGTGTTTATGTGTCAAATGTTAACCATGTAATATGCAACCAAAATGATATGTATGGCTAGTGAAGATGCATCAACTAAACCATAGATGAAATGCACAAAACAAAGCATTGAAGTAAAACTTGGTTTAAATCAAAGTTATGTTCTGTGGAAATGCATGATCAATGTAAATCATGTAATATGTAAACCAAACTGATCTGTATGGCTAGTGATAAATATCAACTAAACCATATGCACAAAAACAAAGTATTGAAGTAAAACTTGGTTTAAATCAAAGCTATGTTTTGCGTAAATGCATGATCAATGTAAATCATGTAATATGTAAATGTAAAACGATGTACTAAGTAATGCACACAGTGGGCACACCTAGCATGAAATGTAATGTAAAACGATGTACTAAGTAATGCACACAATGGGCACACCTAGCATAAGATGTAATGAAATCATGTACTATAATGTACTAACGAACATAGCATGTATATGATGTGAAAACAGGAAAGCATGAAAGTAACAAGTAGGCACATGTGTTCCACCCCAAAACAGTTTGGAAAACAGTAAAAGAGGGGGTCTATGTACTCACTTGAGATTGCTCAGAAGTCCTAGGATAACCACCAAGCAAAGCTAGAGATCACGGAATCAAACGGCACCTACTATAGGTAACTACATTAATAAACCGGACCTAAATCGGAAGATCGGGTAGCATTAGGGTTGGTAAACCAAACGAGTGTAGAGACTCGTGTCATTTGGTTTAACAAAGCCTACATACTAAATGAAACTTAACCTAAGTGTTTACGACCCATTACGACCCGTTTAGGTAGCTTATGCTACTTTAACGCGTCGTTCGCGTGAAACGCGTTCGGACCGCCTAACTAGTCCTATGACAAGTGTTATATGCCTAAACATGTTACATAATCAGTTATGTGACAAAAGTTTAGGTTACATATGCTTAATTACCAATTATACATGAAAAGGGTATTCTGGTAATTTACCTAAGGCATATAAACTACCTATCATACAACTACTTAAACGATGTGACCATAGGGTATAACCTCGGAAGGTTATGCCCTATACTAGGGTCACCTAATGTATTTGGTCGGATCCTAATGATCGACCAAACTGGGTCGGGTTCGAGGTATAAGCGATTTATTAGATCGCTTACCCTACGACCCTAGACAACGTGGTAATCAGTAGGCATAGTCCCAAGGGACTATAACCAACGTGATTACACTCACGTTGCGAAGTTCAAACGAACTTCGCATTGACCATAACTGGTCAATGTAGAAAGTCAAACAAAGTTTGACTTTCAGACTCGAAAGACTCGAAAAGCAATAAAAGAACGAAAGAATACTTACGAAGGGTCCCCGAATGCTAATCTCGATCCAAGAATCTCAGGTATGAAACAATGGTTTCAACTTAGAGTTCCTAAGATCAAGATTCTAGTGATTTTAGCAATGGGGGTGGATGGGTATTTATAGGAATACCCGAACCGTTAAGATCGCTTGTCGAATATCGTGCCTTAATCGTATCCGTACAAGTGTCGGAAAGTTATGGTGCCTAAAATCCATCCTTATCAGCTGACTAAGCATGTTAGAATGTGTGGTTGTGAATTAAACAGCTGTTTATACATCGAATCTGGTCCCGAAAATGCAAAACTGAAGTTTCTGCCCAGATAAGGTGCTCGCGTAGCGCGACGGTAAAGGCCCTATGCAGTCGCGCTACGCCACCATGCACCAGCTTCTGAAAAGTTTCAAAATTTACAGTTTTGGTCCCTGTGGTGTTTTAAGGCCTTTTTCGATGCGTTTGAACCCCGTTAACCTCATTTCAAGGCTCTAAAATGAAGTTAAAGTATAGGGAACTCAAAACATGCTCAAAAATATGCCGGAGGTTGGTTCGTTTGGCCGTACGAACGCGATGTTAGCTTAATTACGACGGAATGCGCATAAGCGCGAAAAACGATCCAAATGACGTGACGAATGGATTTTTCTTATGCCGAACACTAAAATAAAATGTTTTAGTGCTTACATAAAATTTTGGATGTCCGGATGTATTCAGAACGTAAGTTATGCGCGAAAATGCAAACTTGTGCACTTTTTGACGCTTTTAGTCCCTGAATGACACAAAAGTTTATTTTAGCATACCGAACACCTCAAAGCCTATTTCTAAGCTATGTAAAGGATATTTATGGTATGTTTAACTTATGGTCATGTTTCGGAATGTCTGTTACAGTTCAAATTGGCACACTTTCGCAGTTTGTCAAATTTAGTCCCTGTAAGCGATTAAACTTTGATTTCACCACACCAAACCTTCCAAAACTTATATCTAAGTTAAGTAAAGGTTATTTAAGGTATGTTAAGCCTATTTCACTATTCTGGAGTGTTCGTTGCATTAAACTGGTTATATTTACGCATCAGTGCGCGTATAACCTTCCAGAAAGCGATTTAGAGCTTGAAATCGAACAAGAGTTGATATGTACAAACGATACACATATTTTTACAAATCCCAAGTATGAAATACAATATTTCATTGGTTTGGAATTTGTTTGATGGTTGGAGTGACACAGGTGTCACAGTCTCCCCTACTTTAGGAAATTTCGTCCCGAAATTAATTCGTAGGAGTCTATCTGTGGCTTTGTGTTAAGTAACCATCAAAGATAAGGAAGGCATAATCCTGTTATTTCTCTTTAATGGACATCTTTCAGAAATGAAAAATGAACGGAGTTATTTTCTACAGGCCTTCTTTAGAAATGAAAATGAACGAAATTTGTCATTTCCCACCACTTCTTCAGAACCGAAAATGAACAAAATGAGTCATTTTCCACCACTTCTTCAGAACCGAAAATGAACGAAATGAGCCATTTTCCACCACTTCTTCAGAACTGAAAATGAACGAAAGGAGTCATTTTCCACCATTTCTTCAGAACCGAAAATGAACGAAAGGAGTCATTTTCCACCATTTCTTCAGAACCGAAAATGAACGAAATGAGTCATTTTCCACCATTTCTTCAGAACCAAAAATGAACGAAAGGAGTCATTTTCCACCACTTCTTCAGAACCGAAAATGAACGAAAGGAGTCATTTTCCACCATTTCTTCAGAACCGAAAATGAACGAAAGGAGTCATTTTCCACCATTTCTTCAGAACCGAAAATGAACGAAATGAGTCATTTTCCACCATTTCTTCAGAACCGAAAATGAACGAAAGGAGTCATTTTCCACCATTTCTTCAGAACCGAAAATGAACGAAATGAGTCATTTTCCACCACACGACCAAACTAGCTGTGGTTTCCATGCACTGAATTCCATAATTATGTATGCATCCATAATTACGCAATTCCTTGCATAGTCCGCACAATTTGTTTGTAATGTGAAGGGGAGGAAAAATCAAACCTGTGATGAGTGTGACTAGACTACCATAGGGTCCTTTTAATTAGATCGACAAAGGATCCTTTTTAATTAGACCACCAAGGAGTCCTTTCAGCTATATCATCACATGATATTCCTAACCAGATTTTTGGATCAATCTGTTTACCTAGACCACTCAGGGGTCTAATTATGGAATGGTAAAATATAATCCAAGGGTCTTTACTATTACGTAAAAGCCCATTGAGGATTTAATATAGTACCTTTGGATATCCTACCATGAATCCCTTATACGCAGGTATGGAAAATTCTACGAGGATTTGGATAACAAAAACTTGGATTACTCAAAAACATAAAAGGAAACACATAAGCACATAATCACATAGTTGTTTAACTTGGTTATTGATTTGTTATCTTTGGACGCGGATACTTAAAGTACACCAGGAATCCAATTCGTGGATTTCATTTGGCACTTTAATCATTTCAAGAATACATTCATGAAGATTGGATGATCTACCAAAAATTCGATTTTCGTTTTCAGGAAAACGCAATATGCGAATTAAGGTACACAATAATTTAGGACATACGGAAATACCCTTGGGTACCCTATTAAGAATTTATAGTGGTACTTGGGGTATTCGTACAGAATTATAACTTGCACCTTGCACTTCGTCTCTTTGCAAGAGACGGGTACTTAGGATCTTTGTGTAAAACGTACGAGATTGTAAAATGGAAGAATTTTGGGGGTAGTCTGTTCTTCAAGGAATGCGGTTCCTTGATTGTCGGTGTTGTAGAGGATATGTTGTTTACACATACAATCACATAAATACATTGCAAATGTAAATAAAAAGATTTATTTATTAACAATGATAACAACTGTTTCATGGACCTTGACAACAAAAGAAAATAATACATAAGACATGATTATTTCTAAACGGTGTTGTCTTCTAGTCGGTCAGATGCTCATCTCTGTGCTGGATTAGCATTAGCACGCTTTGGGCAATTTCTTCGGAAATGTCCCATCTCGCCACACTTGTAGCAAGAACCTGGTGGAAAGCGAGCTCGAGCAGGTTTGTTGTTAGCTTGATTTGGTGCAACTGCTGCTACGCAAACTTTTGCTGTATGACCTTTACGTCCACAAATTTGGCATTCGCGGCACTTCACCATAGCATGATGATAAAGGTTACATTTGTTGCACAAGGGTGAAGTTCCATTGTATGGCTTCCTAGTACGGGGTTTAGCTGGTTGGTTGGGGGCGGCTTGATCATTGTGAGCAACCATGGCGAAGTTCTGAGAAGCCTTTTGCTTCTTTGACCGCTCAAGGGATCCAGTCTGTTCATCCATGGTCTTTGATTCCTCGAGAGGTTTCTTGTCACCCTTTCGGAAAAGCTTACGTTTCCTGATATGAGATTCAGTCAGGGTTGCAGATAGCTCAATGGCCTGCCTAACTGTAGTGGGGTTACTACCGGTAACAATGTCTTGAACTGAGTCAGGGAGGCCATCAATGTATTTTTCGATCGCCTTATCCAAAGGCGTAACCATGGTAGGACACAACAGGCTCAGCTCCTCATATCGATCGGTGTATGCTCGATGTTCACCGCTGTCTTGCTTAAGATCGTCAAATTCCCTTTCCAATGCCCTGATCTCGTGACGAGGACAGAATTCCTTCATCATCAGTGCTCGAAGTTCTTCCCAAGTTTGGGCCAGTGCCACTTCGGCACCCCTATCTCTCACCACACCGTTCCACCACGTCAAAGCTCGTTTCTCAAAGACACTAGATGCGAAATCTACCTTTCGCTCATTTGGACATTGTACATGCCTGAAGGTGCTCTCTAGACTCTCGAACCATTGCAGAAGTGTTGTCGCTCCTTGAGACCCAGAAAACTTTGATGGCTTGGCCGAGTTGAACGTCTTGAAGCTGCAGAGGGCATTATTGTTGTTGATAACTTGGTAACATTGAGCAACGACGTTCGGGATTGCAGCAGTCATTTGCTGTGTAATGACAGCTGCTAGTTCGTCAATAGATACCGGGTTTTCGCGTCGTGGAGGCATTCTAAAAGAGGAGAACATGAAAGGAAATGAGTGAGAGAATTAGACGAAATGAATGAGATGAAACAAATCTGATGAAAGCAAGGATAGTGGTCATTTGTTTGTTACTACAAAGCAACAAACGACCCTGGTGATTAATCAAAGTAAATAGGTCAAAAATAATGTATCGCGAAGACATGCTCGCCTATAAGTGAACACTCATCCCAAGAATTCCCAGGTAAGCACAACTGGTCTCGCGTCTGATGAGATGTATACGAAGTGCTTGCCTAGACAGAAAATCCAGAATACAGGCATTCACCCTTCCAGTTTGCACGTGTTCACATTATTTAGGACTCAAAACTTTGGCAAGAGTTTGAAAATTTAAAGGGGTTCAAAACCATATAACAGAGGGTTCAAAACCTTACAATAGAGGGTTCAAAACCTTGTAATAAATCATCCTAGAACAGATGATTAGTTTTCAAAGCGGTTTTGAATTTTATGTTCTTATTGTGGTCGTCGCCTAAGGATAGGTGACGGTATTGTTTTATGACTAAACGCAAGTAAACTCGCGTTAGGGTCCTAAGAAGGTTATAGACTAGGTCAAAGCATTACTAATAACCTAATTCCCTATAACCATTGGCTCTGATACCATCTTTTCTGTCACACCCCGACCACGTAGAACATACAAAACGTGGCGGAAACATCGGGGAGTGTTGTAACAGAATTAATGTTTCACAACCATGGAAATTTAAGTTTCGTTTTATTGATTAAAAGTGTTACAATGTCTTAACAAACAAAGAAATACAACATAATTAACTAGTCTTGCATCTTTTATGGTCACTAAAGCCCAAGTCTGCCTATGTGTATCTTGATCATCTTATGCAACAGCTCCTGAAAAACACATGTGAAAATAGGTACGTCAGTATAAAAATGCCTGTGAGATACATAGGTTTTGTGAAAATAGGTTTCATGACTTATGTTTGAGAAAATGTTTAGTCATGAACCTTGTAATTTGCTTTGTTTTGTAAATCATTTGAAAAACAATGAGTTCAGATGATATGTATAAATAAGTGAATAATGTATGGTTAAATGAATAACCAAGTTAAATGAGTTTGTAAAAGATAAGTTGTTTTGTAAAACAATGTCTTGTGAAAAGTATGTTATTTGTATAAAATGTTATATGTATCAAACTGAAATGATTCAAATAACGCTACAATATGTAATACCATACAAACATTTATATATAGGAAGTACCAGCGGCGTATCCACCATGCTTGTATCATATTACACACGCATCGTTACTTAATCACTTACTCAAACCAAACTAATAATGTAAAATGTTCATGTCTAATGTAAATCATGTAATGTAGAACCAATGTCAAAAGTGTTTATGTGTCAAATGTTAACCATGTAATATGCAACCAAAATGATATGTATGGCTAGTGAAGATGCATCAACTAAACCATAGATGAAATGCACAAAACAAAGCATTGAAGTAAAACTTGGTTTAAATCAAAGTTATGTTCTGTGGAAATGCATGATCAATGTAAATCATGTAATATGTAAACCAAACTGATCTGTATGGCTAGTGATAAATATCAACTAAACCATATGCACAAAAACAAAGTATTGAAGTAAAACTTGGTTTAAATCAAAGCTATGTTTTGCGTAAATGCATGATCAATGTAAATCATGTAATATGTAAATGTAAAACGATGTACTAAGTAATGCACACAGTGGGCACACCTAGCATGAAATGTAATGTAAAACGATGTACTAAGTAATGCACACAATGGGCACACCTAGCATAAGATGTAATGAAATCATGTACTATAATGTACTAACGAACATAGCATGTATATGATGTGAAAACAGGAAAGCATGAAAGTAACAAGTAGGCACATGTGTTCCACCCCAAAACAGTTTGGAAAACAGTAAAAGAGGGGGTCTATGTACTCACTTGAGATTGCTCAGAAGTCCTAGGATAACCACCAAGCAAAGCTAGAGATCACGGAATCAAACGGCACCTACTATAGGTAACTACATTAATAAACCGGACCTAAATCGGAAGATCGGGTAGCATTAGGGTTGGTAAACCAAACGAGTGTAGAGACTCGTGTCATTTGGTTTAACAAAGCCTACATACTAAATGAAACTTAACCTAAGTGTTTACGACCCATTACGACCCGTTTAGGTAGCTTATGCTACTTTAACGCGTCGTTCGCGTGAAACGCGTTCGGACCGCCTAACTAGTCCTATGACAAGTGTTATATGCCTAAACATGTTACATAATCAGTTATGTGACAAAAGTTTAGGTTACATATGCTTAATTACCAATTATACATGAAAAGGGTATTCTGGTAATTTACCTAAGGCATATAAACTACCTATCATACAACTACTTAAACGATGTGACCATAGGGTATAACCTCGGAAGGTTATGCCCTATACTAGGGTCACCTAATGTATTTGGTCGGATCCTAATGATCGACCAAACTGGGTCGGGTTCGAGGTATAAGCGATTTATTAGATCGCTTACCCTACGACCCTAGACAACGTGGTAATCAGTAGGCATAGTCCCAAGGGACTATAACCAACGTGATTACACTCACGTTGCGAAGTTCAAACGAACTTCGCATTGACCATAACTGGTCAATGTAGAAAGTCAAACAAAGTTTGACTTTCAGACTCGAAAGACTCGAAAAGAAATAAAAGAACGAAAGAATACTTACGAAGGGTCCCCGAATGCTAATCTCGATCCAAGAATCTCAGGTATGAAACAATGGTTTCAACTTAGAGTTCCTAAGATCAAGATTCTAGTGATTTTAGCAATGGAGGTGGATGGGTATTTATAGGAATACCCGAACCGTTAAGATCGCTTGTCGAATATCGTGCCTTAATCGTATCCGTACAAGTGTCGGAAAGTTATGGTGCCTAAAATCCATCCTTATCAGCTGACTAAGCATGTTAGAATGTGTGGTTGTGAATTAAACAGCTGTTTATACATCGAATCTGGTCCCGAAAATGCAAAACTGAAGTTTCTGCCCAGATAAGGTGCTCGCGTAGCGTGACGGTAAAGGCCCTATGCAGTCGCGCTACGCCACCATGCACCAGCTTCTGAAAAGTTTCAAAATTTACAGTTTTGGTCCCTGTGGTGTTTTAAGGCCTTTTTCGATGCGTTTGAACCCCGTTAACCTCATTTCAAGGCTCTAAAATGAAGTTAAAGTATAAGGAACTCAAAAAATGCTCAAAAATATGCCGGAGGTTGGTTCGTTTGGCCGTACGAACGCGATGTTCGCTTAATTACGACGGAATGCGCATAAGCGCGAAAAACGATCCAAATGACGTGACGAATGGATTTTTCTTATGCCGAACACTAAAATAAAATGTTTTAGTGCTTACATAAAATTTTGGATGTCCGGATGTATTCAGAACGTAAGTTATGCGCGAAAATGCAAACTTGTGCACTTTTTGACGCTTTTAGTCCCTGAATGACACAAAAGTTTATTTTAGCATACCGAACACCTCAAAGCCTATTTCTAAGCTATGTAAAGGATATTTATGGTATGTTTAACTTATGGTCATGTTCCGGAATGTCTGTTACAGTTCAAATTGGCACACTTTCGCAGTTTGTCAAATTTAGTCCCTGTAAGCGATTAAACTTTGATTTCACCACACCAAACCTTCCAAAACTTATATCTAAGTTAAGTAAAGGTTATTTAAGGTATGTTAAGCCTATTTCACTATTCTGGAGTGTTCGTTGCACTAAACTGGTTATATTTACGCATCAGTGCGCGTATAACCTTCCAGAAAGCGATTTAGAGCTTGAAATCGAACAAGAGTTGATATGTGCAAACGATACACATATTTTTACAAATCCCAAGTATGAAATACAATATTTCATTGGTTTGGAATTTGTTTGATGGTTGAAGTGACACAGGTGTCACAATATTCACTTAAACTGTTTCTCTGATTAATCTGAAAAAGTTTTACAGTGAAATAAGACTTCGGCAGCACTTCGGCTCCGGAAACACACATACATGAATGCCTCAAACGAAATCAGACAACGGCTATTTATAGGCAACCTAATTCCGTTTGAACAGACTCAAACGAAATCAGTTTCATGCGGAATTAACTTCAAACGGAATTAACAGAGTTAATTTCGTTTGAACTTGCCTGTTAACCTATTTTCTCATTTTCCGTGCTCTGATCTATCTTTTCACATACAAGACTCGATACAAGACGAAGTCGACTGACGCATGCACTAACAGACTCCCCCTCGAATGTTGACGAGTCTCCAGTGTTGAGTCTTCGCATCTTCAGTCTTTATCAGTCATTAACTCTTCCTGAAGTATCTGACACTGTAAAGCATACTCAATCTTCTTTCTCTTTTTTTCTAGAATCACAACCTGGCTCTATGTTCTTCTTGATGCTCTTCTTGATCAGGTCTCTTGATTCCTTAAGTTCATCAGCATCATCAGCTTGCGTGAATTTCAGGTCCAAGATCATAACCTGGCTCACCTGCATATTCTTAACCCAGAAATAAATCTCACAAACTTAACATTTTGACAAATTTATTCTCTGTTTATCACTTGTAAACACAAACAAATAATAAATGATTTTACAATGTAAATCTCTGATGTACCATTTGTATGAAAAATATTTTTCTTTTAAAAACTTTTCTTGTTTCAAGCTAACTCCCCCTCTCTGATTGTCATCATGTTTAGCACTTGGAGTTTTGAAAATCAGCTCTCCAACATCAGTTGTCGAAAATCGTTATGAATTTTTTCAAGATTTTATGCTAAAAACACACTAAAATCTTTTTGGATTTTTACTAAATGAAAAAAAAAACAGTAAAGAAATATTTACAGACAATATTTTTGTGAATTTGTGTAAGAGGATCATATCAGTTTTTGACAAGTCACAAGTACCGTTGAGCTTAGTTACACATTAAGAATTAAACAATTCACTTAGATTGCCGATATACTGATCCACTTAAATTCTCACACAAATTTCAACTGATTCAGGATATGAATTAGGTGTATTAAGAACTTAAACTCATTCATGTGTCCCACCTCTTGAATATACTCCCGTATCCAGATCCCAATATTCAGTCTTACAGGTGAGTATACCACAGATGATATCTGTAAGGGGTTAAATGCGAAGGCCGTGAGAGCTCAGGTCAGAACTTCTGTTCAGCAGAGAGATGACAGCTTCGACTTTTGGTGGGTCCCCTTTAGAGGATATTTTTTACAACAGCACATGATTTGCATTTTTCAATGTTTCATCATTTTTTATGCTGAGGGCAGGCTTTTATTTCAAGTAAGCGTAAAGTATTCTCCGAGGACTAGGCCATTACTTCCGCAAAATCAGAATTCCCGGGATAATACCCCAGATATCACTGAGCATAAAGACCTAGTATCTCAGAAAATGGGATCCTTCAAACGAAATTTCAGGGGTTACCTATATATCCAAGTAGTGTTCCCCACGAAATAAGCAAGTTTGAATTTAAGTTTATATCCCGAAAAAGCTTACTAAATGTGTAAAAACCTATCGGCATATCATCAGTGAGACCGTTTAACACTATTTAAACATTACATTTCTTTAGCATACTGTAACTGTCTATTGATGTACTATCATTTCCTCTTTTCGACACCAAAACTCATTTTTGAATTTTATCATGTTTTTGTCTTTTTCAAATTTTCTAATGTTTTTGGATTTTCTGAAAATTCTTACTCCCCCTAAAATTCAAAACCATTTAAAGAAACTTTGAAAACAAACTGTACAAGTAAAATGACAACTAATATCAAATCACTTCAATTCGCCATCCACTTGGCAAAAACAATCAGAACTTCCCCTTACAACAAACTTTTTTTTTCATTATGATTTCAAAACACTTAAGTTTGTTTTAACCAAAATGATTTTTCCGGAAAATAAGTTTTGTTGATTTTACCACTTGTAGGTTAGGGATTCATCACATTGTTCTTTCATTTTCAACCTTTTTGAAAAATATAACAATTTTAGATTTTAACAACAATATCACTTGTAGAAAATCAAGTACAACTTAATGTCCTTGATTTACTACTTGAAGATCGAATTATCACCAGAGTGAATTTCTTAAGAAAGATGTCGATACCTGCTCCACACTTACCAACCTGGAAGCTCCGGCAAGTCATACTTCTCACTTATGAAAAACAGACATCCAAGCTTCACCAAACTTGGATGTTTCTTTCTCAACTTCACTTGGGTAATAAGTTGCTTTCTTTTTTTCATAAAAGTCCTTTACCACTTTGACCTTTCCCTCGACCATTTTCCCAAAAATCTTTTTAACATTTCCATTAAACACTTTCTCGACATCAAATTCTTTCTTCTCATAATAGAACTGATTTGAGATCTCAACCTTTCCCACTTTTGATTTAAAATTTTCAACCCTCAATGGTGGAAAATGAACATCATCCATTGGAGGAACTGAGTTTTCACCATTTTTAACAACTTGTGGCTCTTCTGATTTTGTGGAATCAGATTCATCGCCAGGTTTTACATCTGATTTCTTAACAACCCAAGCTTGATTGTCAAGATTTCCCCTTCGTTTGTAAAACTTTTTCGAACATTCACCAACTTCATATGTTGAATTTTTAAACACTTTAAATTTTTCAGTTGGTGGTTTTGTTTTATCAACAACTATTTCTTTGAGTTTTTCTGAGACTCCCTGTTTTGTGTTGGTTGCCTTTGGACAGTTCCATGCGATATGACCAACTTCTTTGCATTTATAACAGGTTCTTGTCTCCTTTCTTTGATAAGCATCATTCTTCACTTTCTCTTGCTTTTTGGCAAGGAATTCTCTGTTTGATTGCTTCTAGAATGAACTTTTTGATTCCTCTTCACAGCTTGTCCCTACAACAAATTTTGTATTGATTTTAGAAGTTTTTTCATGTTTATAATTTTCTGGTGGAATAAATCCAAGACCTTTCTTTTTGAAATTACCGTTATGGTTTGGTTTCTTTTGAAAACCAGAACCAAAACGTAACCTTTTTTCTTGTTTAACCGTTGTTGAACTCTTGAAGTGTATTTTTTAGGTTTTTCAGTAAAATTTAAATCTTTTATTTCAGAAATATTAATTTCTGTTAGTTTGAAAACCTTTTTGATCATTTCAAAATTAACACTTCTTATTGGAAATTCTTTATCAAAATATAATTTGTCAGAATCATTCAAAGTGTATGCCACTTCAAATGTTTCGTCATTCAAATTGGATTTTGACAACAAAAATTCTTTACTATAAACCCGTTTTCCCGACATCTTTGAACTCCTGACAGACGAACTCGAACTCCCAGACTCGGACATTGACTCGGACTCCTCATCCTTATCTGACACTTGATCGACCATCCTTTTTATTAACTCAGACTCATGATCTATGTCGGACGCTGTGAATGTGATGTCAATATTGTCTGGTAATACATCGGTTATCTCAGATTCTAACTTTATATTGAATGCCTTTTTAACTTGTTCTTCATTCGGTTTTCTAGGCGAATACCCTTCCCAAATTGGAGGCGGACACTTGTTATAACTGACACTCTGTTTCTTACCAGTATCCTTTTTCTTCGGATTCTGGTCGTCAAACACTTCAAAACCTGCAACAGTTGGATAAATTCTGTCAATTAAGTAATCAGAACTTGAATAACTTTTCAGTAATCGTCTGATTCTTTCATTTTCAACTTTTTCAATTTCCAACTCCTGCTTCAACTTAGCACATTCTTCAATGTAGTAATTGATCTCTTTTTTTTAGACATCATTGTTGCATTCATCATTGTCAAAGCATCTTCTCTTTCATAATTTGTCTTCTGCAAACTATTTATAGTTCTGTTTAACACATCGTATGATTCTTTTACATTTTTGATATCAAACAGCAACTTCTCTTTCAACTTCTCAAGCTCACTAAACTTTTCATCTTTATCTTCACATTGTTTGCAATATTTCAAACATGTAAGACAGGGTTTAGTTACTTCAATAATCTTTTCAATCTCCACAATCTTCTCGGCTTCAACTACCTTTTCCACTTCAACAATCTTCTCAACAACCTTAACTACTTCCATTTCTTTTACAGCTTTTCTCTCTTTAAGTTTCTTCAATTTATCTGCAAAATAAAATTCAAAACTGTCAGAAGATAAATGAGTTTTTCCAATGTTTATCTGTTCAATTTCTTCATCATCATCACTAGTATCTGTTGAACTGTTTTCAGAAGAAACAGATTCTTCATCTTGACTTTTCTCTTCATCGGCTAACACTGCTATCCATTCTTTCATCAATTCTGGCTTTTGAACAATTTGAGCAATAAAAGCTTTAAACTCCCTATTCTCATTCACAAACCTATCCCAGCTAAATCCTGGAGCCATCTTTTCATCATCTTGATCAATGATACCATAATAAGCTTTCTTATTTGCATCTTCGATCATTCTTGCATGCGCAGTTTGTGGTTCTTTTTGTTGATGCGGTTGATGAGCAATTTGTTGATATATAGCCTTCCGATAATAATCATGTCCACCAAATGGATTCTTTGCTCCATTTGCTTCTTGATTTTTACATTCTCGCTTAAAATGTCATTTCTCCCTGCATCGAAAACAAGTAACTTTAGATTTATCAAAACCTAAAGTAGAGACATTTGTATCTAAGAAATCATTTCTTCCTGTAATCATTTTGAATTTCTCAGCTCTCCTTAGAACACTTGCTAAGCACCATTTAATATCCATAAGCTCCAATTCCTCTGCATCAATCTGGTCATAATCTTCCTTTGTTAGCATAGGATTACCAATTCTTCCAGCAATCAATCCTTCATATGATTCCAAAGCAGTAACCAGTAATGCCATATGACTTTTAACAACTTCTTCAGAAAAATTCTGACCATTTTGAAGGTGCAATGCAACATTACACTGAATCATATGTCCATAACCAACATTTGAACTTTGAACACTTGGAGGATTGACATTTGAAAATCCACTAGTGTTGATTGAACTTTGACTGACTGATCCAGATGAATTTCCTGCACTAAAAGCAGTTTGGACTTTGGATCTTTGGACTTGCTTCAACAGTTTGAACATTTCCTTTATAGTACAATTTGATGTCTTGTTGATTGCTCGAGCTGTTCATTCTGGCAATCTTTTGCTGTTCAAGATCCTGTCCCTCAAGCTTTTCAATAAACTGTCCAATTGACAATCTACTAAACTCTCCTGTATTCTTTAAAATCATGAGATATGTACCCCATTCTTTCTAAGGTAAAGCATCAGCTAACTTTTCAACCCATTTTGCTATTGATCATTTCCGTACTTCCTTCAAATTTCTTCTCAAGTGCCTCCCATATTGAGAAAGCACTACCATCATGCTGAAGCAAAACAAATATGTCCTCTTTGACAGCTTGTTGTAAAAGACTAATCATCATTTTCTCTCCTTTATAACTATCTCTCTCTTTGTCTGAAAATTCTGAGATAATTTTATCAACATTCAAAGCGGTCTGTGGTCTAACATATTTTGTTTCAATGCTTTCCCAAGCTCTTAGATGATTTTCCTGAACCCAATTCTCAAAACGATTTTTCCAGCCATGGTACTCTTCAATTCCCATAAGTTTCGGAGGTTTTTGCAACGTTCCAGTTTCGTTTTCCATATTCATGTTCTTAGCAATTTCAACTGGAGTAGTCGGAGATGTAGCAAACGCGTTATAGAATTCTTCTTCCATGTTTCGACAAAATTTTTCAAAAAACTGACACTTTCAAACGGAATAGCAACTCAAGCGAAATCACTCTTCAAACGGAATACCTTTTTCAAACGGAATACCCACTTCAAGTGAAATACCAATTTCAAACGAAATCTCTAATTTCGTTTGAACTAACACTCCTTTCAAACGGAATCAACAACTTGAAACGAAATCACTTATTTCGTTTGAACCTTTCAAACGAAATGCCTATTTGAAATGGAATTACCCTATTTGAAGCGGAATCCCCAAACGAAATAACGTTTTCAAACGGAATTAACACCAACTTTCAAACGGAATTAAATTGATGTCATCATTTTGGTCCAACTTTTTTCAAATTGATCAAGTTTTAAGCTGTTTTAAGATCTGAAACTTTCAAGGGTTTGTTAAAACACAATTTCGCACAATATGTGAAAAAATTAGCCAATTTTAACCGTAAAAAGTTGTTCAATTTTGAAAAGAAGGTGTAGAAGTTAGAAAATCAGATGAAATCAAGCTAAAATGGTATAAATCCTCCTCCTGAGCTCTGATACCACATGTAGGATCGTGTAAAGACCCGAAACGAGTCGTTCAGAGGCGTTCTACACAATATGAAAGGCGGAAACAGACATATTGTGTGTGATTCAGCAAGATATTCACTTAAACTGTTTCTCTGATTAATCTGACAAAGTTTTACAGCGAAACAAGACTTCGGCAGCACTTCGGCTCCGGAAACACACATACATGAATGCCTCAAACGAAATCAGACAACGGCTATTTATAGGCAACCTAATTCCGTTTGAACAGACTCAAACGGAATCAGTTTCATGCGGAATTAACTTCAAACGGAATTAATAGAGTTAATTTCGTTTAAACTTACTGATCCATTTCAAACAGAATTACATCAGTAATTTTGTTTGAACTTGCCTGTTAACCTATTTTCTCATTTTCCGTGCTCTGATCTATCTATTCACATACAAGACTCGATACAAGACGAAGTCGACAGACGCATGCACTAACACACCAAATGGGTTTTGGTGCTACACTAAGGTTGAAAATAGACATCGTACCCACAATGCTTGCGTCCTAGTTGGTTGAAAATTATAATGAAAAGACAAACACCCTAAATGTTGGCAACCATACCATACATATAAATGAAGAATTAGTAAACTCTTTAACGGGTATACCAAATGGAAGGGTGCCTGTGAACATGAAAAAAAGACCAACAGCTAAAGACCACGTGGTGGCTGAGTGGAAAGCACAGTTCCGAGGGGCTGAGTGGAAAGCAAAGATAGGAGGGTTGGGCTGGGTTAACAGACCAAGTGTGAGGATATACTTTGATAACGTTTTGCCTATGATGGATGGCGGAGAAACTTCTGCCTAAATTTCCTTGTAGCATTCTTCACTATAATGGGGCATGCAACTGACAATGCAGTCATCAACAAACAATTCTTGCACAATGTTACACCAGATGTTCAAATAAACCAAATGAACAGGTGTAGTTATATCATCCAATGCTTGCAACACGCCAAAACCGCATGGGCTCCCAAAAAGCATTACACAGGGCCACTGGTCATACTTGCGGTAAGAATAAAATTACACTATTCATTTGTGTGTCATTAAAACACCAAAAAATATATCTCATTTGAAAATCTATTTTGTTACAGCTTGCCTTGGTGAACGATGCTTGCAATTTAAAAAAACGAGAACGAAAAGAATGATACCCAATTGAGTGGGTTACAACAGAAACTCTTGACTTATTTGAAAGAGCAATGGCAAAACACCTTGTGGGCAATGAAGTAAAAAGGAATACAGTCAAAAAGGGTAAAGGAAGCAAGCCCCCAAAAACAAGAAAAATGCAGATTGTTGTTCGTGATGAAGATGATGGTGATGATGCTAAGAATGAAGATGAAGATAATGTTCACAATGTCGATGAGCATGATGATGAGTTTGATGATGATGATGGTTTTGATCATGATGATCATTATAACTCTGAACTGCAAAACGCCAGGCCCTTCAATGATGCTGAAGAGGCTTCACTTCAAAGGATGGTGAATGAGGATATAGAAAGCCGGGAAACGATGTTTGAAGTTTCTGCATCAGGAAACCATGCTCTTATCAGAGAAGTAACATAGTATGACAACATTTTTGCTGAAGAAGAAGAAGAACAAAACAAAGAACCTGAAGCGGTATGTTGTTCAAATAATAAATTTAAAAAAAACAAAAAACACCAAAATAAACAAAATCCTTTTTATATTTTTTATAACAGGAAATGGCTGATAAATTGGATGGAGCATACAAAGAATTAGAAGACTGTTACAATAAAATGAGCGCATTGTTAAAACAGTCAAAGACTGAATACCCAAACAGCCTCCTGGCACACATTAAATACTCACAATGTATGACAATGTTGGATAACATCTCAAAATTTGTTGATGAAAACGCCAAAGAAATGCCAGCTGAAACAGAAGAAGATACACAAGAAACTGAGGATGAAAATGAGGTGGCACTAGGAGATGAAAATGAACAAGAAGGGGAAAAGGAGAAGGCTGAAAAAGAAAACGCCATTAAAGAGCAAACAGTTTGTGAAAACGCCAAAGAATTTGAAAATGAAGAACAAGGAGAGGAAGGATGCGAAAATGAAAAAGAAAGGGAGAAGGAGATGGCTGGACTTGAAAACGCCATTGAAGAGGAAACAGTTGATGAAAACGCCATGCAAGTGGAAATACTTCATGAAAACGCCATTGAAGATGAAAATGAAGGAAAAGGAAAAGAAGAAGGAGAAGGAGAAGGAGAAGGAAAAGGAAAAGGAAAAGGGGAAGGAGAAGAAGAAGAAGAGGAAGGGGAGTGGGAAGGGAATGGTGAAGGGGATGGAGAAAGAGAAGGAAAAGGAGAAAGAGAAGGAGAATGAGAAAGGCAAGGAAAAGGAGATACAAGGGATGGGGCAATAGAAAAAAAGGTCAAACCCTCGACTGCTACAACAGCGCCAACATATGATGATGAAGAGGATACTACATCATTAGATGAAGATGTAAACGAAAATGATATTGAGAGGTGGAGTTGTGATTTCAAGACACTTGAATATCACATTTCAAGATACAATGGGGAAAAAATAATTTAGAGGAATATTGCTGAGATTTTGGAGCTTCCAGGACAAGATCTAAAACAAATGATTGATATTAAAGAAGGTCTTGACAATTCAAAGATGGTGGATGAAGCAATTAAAGCAATAAAAAAACATCTGTAACTTGCTGAAGAGACCCCAAAAATGCCTGTATTTGATAAGACACCAAACATCGCCACGACAGAAACAAAAGACAGTCAGGCATTCAACACTAAAAAAGAAAAAACTAAAGGGGACATGGTGAACAAAAGTGTTGACCAAGAAGGGGCAGTGTTTGATAAAACGCCATATGAACAGCCACCAACTACATCTGGGAAAAACCTCTTGAAAAGTTTTGAAGAGGAAGAGATACCAAATAAACCCCATGATGAAAACGCCATCAACACATCACCACCAAAAACGCCAAACATGTCAGATGTGCAGGAGAAAGGTGATGAGGACTACACTCCAGACATCACAAAGCTGATGCAAGAAAATAAAATTTTAAACCCTGAAGAGCTGCCTGGTGATGAAAAAGCTGATAAAGATGATGAAGATAAAAACATAAAAAATAAGAATGTGGCTGAAGAGGAGAAGAGAGATAAAAAATTGAGCAAGGCATGTTTGTCACCTTATCTAAGGAGGCAAGTGGTGATACATGAAAAAAGGACAAACCCTTAAAATAACCTCTCCACATACATCTTCACTGGAATCGACGATTATGAGTATGTACACTTCTCTTAAAATAAAATGCCAAACTTTCAATTCATAACGTTTTCTTGAGAATATGCATGCAAAAACAATCAAAATGCCATGTATTATAATAGAATGAGTTTTATAACTAAAATGCCAAATGATATTCTTTTAGAACAGAGCTGTTCAAGATGGGAGAACAGCTCAAAATAAAACGCCAAACTATCCATTCATAACGTTTACTTGAGAATATGCATGCAAAAACAATCAAAACGCCATATATTATAATAGAATGAGTTTGTATAACTAAAACGCCAAATGATGTTTTTTTTTAGAACTGAGTTGTTCAAGATGGGAGAAAAGTTTCTCATGAGGGTGATATGTGAGAGCATGAAACCAGGATTTCAAGCACACGTCTCAATTATTCTAAGTTGGGCACATATCCTGAACTATGAAGAAAGATACAAGGCTCAAGAATCACCCTCAAGGTTATTCTGCACTATTCTGCACAGAAATACTGCTGGTAACTCTTTTTCTATATATATATTTGATAACATTATAAAATGACATTGTTTTGTTGTTTAATTATGTGGTACTCAATATTACAGAATACTCCGGCATACTATGAAACAACAACAGAAGATGCACAAAACAATGAATTCAACATAAACATGGAAACTGTTCTGAAAAACACACGTTTCAAAGAAGACAAGAAACAGAAAACCATCAAGGATTATGAACTGGTCTTCGTGCCAATAATCTGGGAAAGACATTTCAATGTTGTCTGTTTCAACATGAAACACAAAAGAGTTGATGTATTGGACAACAGCCGTGCAGGGGATAAAGTAAGCATCAAAAAAAAGTATGAAGGATGAGTAGAAAAATTGGTAAGTATCTTAAAAACTTTGAATATAGGAACTATGTTGACAAAACGCCAAACTAATATATGCAAAAAAAATGTGAAAATTGCAGCACGGAGCTTTTGCAAACTACTTGCGTATTAAAGATCACCCAAACCAAGAGATCATGAGCAAGGCGAAGGTTGTCAGACAAAAGATGGATTGGAGGACAAAGTCTAACGTCATCGACTGTGGAATTTTCGCAATGAGGCATATGAAAACATACATGGGGGATATAGCTAGTTGGAAAAGTGGTTGGCAACAGAAGATGCCCCAAATCAACTCCAACAAAAAACAGCTAAATGAACTAAGGGTAAAATACATTGGAAAAATCATGTTTCATAGCGAAAATGAAAACATAGACCTAGTGAAAAGTTGTCTGAATACATTCATGGCTTATGGCGGAGAAAGAATACGTAAGTTGTTTGACAAAGCAGAAGAGAGAATAGCAAAAAGAATGTCAGAATATGTAGATTAGCTAAACGCCATGTATTTTAATGTTGACTATCATGTTTTACTCTTTAAATTATTACATCTACATGTTTGGTTGTGTGATCTACTACCGTATTTCGGCAAATCAAATAAAACGCCATAATTAGAAAAATTAACAAAAAGTAACCATTTAAAACATAAACAAAACTAAAAAAAGGGTTAAAAAACTAAATTAAAACAGGTAGAAAACACAAAAACGCCAAATCTATAGGAAATTAATAAAACGCCATTAAAACATAAACGCCATTCGTAAAAAATATTTTTTAAAAAAAGCCATGAAAAAACAAGCATAAAGATGAAAACGCCATTAAAAACACAAACGCCATTCGTAAAAAATACACTTTAAAAAAACGCCATGTAAACTAGCATAAAGATGAAAACGCCATATATATTTAATTATTTTTGGGCAAAGCAATCATAACGCCATTGTTTAGCGGGAAGTGGACAATGACAATCGTACCCCGGCATAACAATTAGCGCTCCCAGTCACGTGTTGGGCCAAGATCCGTTCTCCCCATTCTCACACTTTTCACCGTTCTCTCCTGATCCCGATTCTATATATATATATATACATGGAATAGGTTGAGCATGCTAAATCTGATATAGATGACTAATAACCTGCTGCAATTAATATTATTCTGTCGTGGGTTCGCTAGTTGATCGTTTGCGGGTTCGGGAAACGAAAACAGCTTCTGTCCAGGAAGTTACAGCCAACTTCTGTTGGCTATAACGGGGTCATAATTTAACAGAAATTGGGTTTTCTTGATTCTATAACGTGTTATTTCGAAAAACGAATCAAATGGCACAGGAATCATATTTTTTCGAGGTCGTTTGCTATTTTTAAAGGTCCGTTTTCTACAGCAGAAATAGTTGCGTTTTTTCTGCAGAAAATGTGTGTTATGTTTTTCGTCATAACTTGAAATCTGTGTACAATTAGGTCATTAAATTTGTTTAGTAGATGACCACGGGTGTCATTGTAATTCTCCAACTGGAATTTCGTCAATCGGATTTACGATGAATTTTAAATGAATTTTTCTGTGGACTGCAGTCAGAAAGTGACGAATCTGATTGCAGCCCGGTAAATGAATTTTATAAATAATTGGTGATGAATTGGATCCCGAGATTTTGAAACAATAATATTTGGATTGTTTAAAACATTCTGTAATTTTTTGGGAATTTTGTTGTACACGAACTATTCCGGATAACAATCCGAAAACTGCCGAAAATACACTATATTGCTTAAATTTTTATTGAAGAGTATTTTAAGTCTTTCGTGACACTTGTGTTGTCGCAGAGCTATGTCGTGATAAATGCATGCATGATATTTAGTATTGTATGATATAATGTGCTACGTGCTAGATACGTGTAGGATTCGTGTTTCCGCGTGAACACACCCACTAACCCTTAAACGGTAATCATGTTAGGACATGATTGACCAGTTCCACCTCACATAATTCATTCCATAACTTATTCTGCCGAGCTAATCTAAGGTGAGTTCACACTTTCCACAAGGCATGGGATTCCCAGTGGTTTGGGAATGGGTTAAGTACACTAAGGAAACCTGCGTATTCTCCTTCGGTAGAATGCGTACTCCCACCCTCTTAGTTGAAGGGTGACAACATTGAAACCTGCGTGTTCATCTTGACACATACTCCCACCCTCTTAACTGAAGGGTGACAACACCGACACTAGACAAAAACTCTATCATTAAGTCTGTGACACCTGTGTCACTTCAATCGTCAAACAAATACCAAACTAATGAAATAGTGTATTTCATACTTGGGACTTGTATAAATATGTGTATCATTTGCACATATCAATTCTTGTTCGATTCCAAGCTTTAAATCGCTTTCTGGAAGGGCGCACTGATGCGTAAATATAACCAATTCAATGCAACAAATACTCTGAAACATCAACATATGCTTAACATACCTTAAATAACCTTTACATAACTTAGAAATAAGTTTTGAAGGCTTTGGTATGGCAAAATCAAGTTAAATCGCTTACAGGGACTAAAGTTGACAAACTGCGAAAGTATGCCAATTTGAACTGTAACAGACATTCCGGAACATGACCATAAGTTAAACATACCATAAATATCCTTTAAATATCTTAGAAATAGGCTTTTAGGGGTTCGGTATGCTAAAATAAACTTTATGGTCATTCAGGGACTAAAAGCGTCAAAAAGTGCACAAGTTTGCACTTTCACGCATATCTTACGTTCTGAATACATCCGGACATCCAAAAATTTATGTAAGCATTATAATATTATGCTTTAGTGTTTGGCTTGTCAAAATTCCATTCGTCGCGCATTTTGGACCGTTTTTGCGTTCGTTACGACTTCCGTCGTAATTAACCGAACAACGCAACCGTACGGCCAAACGAACCGACATCCGAGATATTTTTGAGCACATTTTAAGTTCCCTATACTTTAACTTCATTTTAGAGCCTTGAAATGAGGTTAACGGGGCTTAAACGTGTCAAAAATGCATCGAAAACCAAGTTTGGAGCTGCAGGGACCAAATCTGTCATTTCAGCAAAGATGATGGCTTACGGACCGTAAGCCATCACCCTTACGGTCCGTAAGGACCTCCCAGTTGCTCAGAAACTTCTAAACAGCCTGTTTCCAGCTGTCAAACCCACCAAACCCAATTGCACTTGCCTCTTCATGTTAATGAGGGGCCATTTTGGTGTTCCATGGGAATTTCAACAAGTGTAGGGGTGAGATTAAAGCCCGGATTACGAGAAACGATCCTAACGGTTGTCCATTTACTATAAATACCCAACCCCATTCATTTGAAAAACCCACAAAATCTGATCTAAAAGCTCTAAGTTGAAGCCATTGCTTCATACCTGAGCTACTTGGATCAAGATTAGCTTTCGGGGACCCTTTGTAAGTGTTCCTTCGTTCTTTTTATACTTTTAGCGTTAAAAGTCAAACTTTGTTTGACTTTCTGCGTTGACCAGTTTTTGGTCAATGCAAAGTTCATTTGAACTTCATAACGTGAGCGTAACCACGATGGTTATAGTCCCTAGTGACTATACCTACTGATTACCACGTTATCTAGGCTCAGTAACGAGTCGTAGTTTCAGCCAAAATGCGTGTTATTGCGTATTTTGTAACCAAACTACTCTTAGGTATCAAAACCGTTTGTTTTGATACCAAACCTGTTTTCTAAACTTAGTTAAGCATGTTTTAACATGCTTAGCTCGTCACTCTTAGTTTAGTGCTTATATAGGGTCGTAAGGTAAGCGATCTAAACAATCGCTTATACTTTCGAACCCGACCCGTTTGGTCGATCATTAGGATCCGACAAAACACATTAGGTGACCATAGTTGTATAGGGAATAACCTTCCGAGGTTATACCTTATGGTCACATCGTTTGAGTAGTTGTATGATAAGTAGTATATATGCCTTAGGTAAATTACCAAAATACCCTTTTTACTCAAAAATTCATTTTAAGCATATATAACATAACTTTTGGTATCTAAACTGATTTGGTAACAATATTAGACATGTTAAGGCATATTTTACTTATCATGGGACTAGTTAGGCATTCCGAACGTGTTTTACGCAAACGACGCGTTAAAGTAGCATAAGCTACCTGAACGGGCCGTAATGGGTCGTAAGCACTTAGGTTAGGTTTCATTTTAGTATGTGGGCTTTGTTAAACCATATTACATGAGTTTCCCATACTCATTTGGTTTACTAGCCCTCATTCTATCCGATCCTCTGATTTAGGTCCGGTTTATTAATGTAGTTACCTATATTAGGTACCGTTTGATTCCGAGATCTTCTAGCATTGCTTGGTGGTTATCCTAGGACTATTGAGCAATCTCAAGTGAGTACATAGACCCCTCTTTTACTGTTTTCCAAACTGTTTTGGGGTGAAACACATGTGCCTACTTGTTACTTTCGTGCTTTCCATGTTTTCACATCATATACTTGCTATGTTCATTAGTACATTTATAGTACATGATTTACAATACATTGTTTTGCTATGTGTCACGGCCCCCGACCCGGTTTGACCCGTTTCAGGAGCTGCGGGACAGAAAACCCGTGGTATTTAATTAATTGAGTTTAACAGTGGAAGTTTATCATCAGGATCGTTTTAAAACTGAAATATTTCCCGATTATTTTATTTCACAACGCGGGATAAAACCCCGGTAATTTACAATCATTTGATTTCACAAAGAAATCTTTTATTTTACAAAACATGTTTCTTTATTTTATCTTAAGCCATTTCCTTGAGCTTGTAGTGCTTTATGGCACTTTTCCCTAGATCATAACAGATCACCTGAAACATGTTTGAAAAAGGTTTTGTCAGCGGGAAATACTGAGTGAATCATTCTATTTTGCATAATGATGCATAGTTATTAATTACAGCATAAGAGCGATTACAATGGCTTCTATCTTATTTTTATCTGGCGCTCTGTCACAATGGTGACAAGTCACAATGGTGACAATGGTCATACCACTATTAGATCAATGAACCTAAATAGTGATGATTATCCCTAGTAGGTCAATGAACCTTACTGGGAGAAAATTAGTAATGTGCACAATACCCCACTAGCCAATGATTCAAGATATCCACGACTTAGTCCCTGTAATTATAACCTTTTGAAAATAATTTGAGGTATTGTAAAATAATTGATAAAAAGAGAATGACTCACATTGCAGATTTATACGGGCAGAGTTTAGCCTACTGATTAGCCTTTTTAACCTAAATTTAATAATATGCCCACAATTCGGTTAGTAACTTAATACAACATTTACGATAACTCACGAGATCAAACCCTCACAACGAATGACAAAGTGCGATACTTAAACATCCATCGAATTAACGACGAATGACAAAGCATAACCCTAATGTGGGCAGCACTTAAACATCCATTGGATATTTTGATCAATCGGACATTGAATCGTAGCAGCAATCGAGTTAATACCCGGTATCGGAGCAGCACCCCACTAATTAAAGTTGTATTTTCGAGTTCAGAGCTTTATCAATTCGTTTTTACGAAAAGATTTTGACACCAGAGGATTGTGCAAGTGACGGGCTATTTATAGCTGAAATTTAGACCTCACGCGGCCCGCGTAAAGTCTTAGCTCACCCTTACGTGGCCCGCGTTGCCGCCCAATCTACGAATAGGGTTGACTAGTCATACGTAGGTTACCAGATGGTCGACATGTGGCACGATTATGCTTATCCGGTCAACCCAATGTTGACGCGGCCCGCGTAAGATGTGCCTTGTCCCTTACGCGGCCCGCCTGAGACCCTATATTTTGTTTTTCTTAGTTTTTAATATGGTTTAAGGTTTCAGGGGTCCGGGTTAGAACTTATGGGTATTTTTAGGATAATTTTGAGAGTCCTTACATTCTCCCCACCTTAATTAAAATCTCGTCCTCGAGATTTACTGGAATAAGTGAGGATATTTTCGCTTCATTTCTGATTCCAGCTCCCAAGTGTATTCAACTCCTCTCTTTGAATCCCACTTAACTTTAACTAGCACTAATCGTTTGTGTTTGAGAAACTTCACTTTTCTGTCTTCTATCTGAAGAGGTTTCTCAACAAATTTTAACTTTTCGTTTACCTCTATATCTTGGAGAGGTACTACCAAATATTTGTCTGATAGACATTTCTTGAGATTGGATACATGAAATACATCATGTACTAACTTTCCTGGTAGTTGTAAATGATAAGCAATTGGTCCTATAGGTTGGATCACTGGAAATGGTCCTACGTACCTTGGACTTAACTTTCCTTTCTTACCGAATCTAACTACTCCTTTCCAAGGAGATACTTTAAATAGCATTTTGTCTCTAATCTTGAAACTTCAACGGCTTTTGTCTATTATCTGTATAACTTTTCTGGTGATCTCTAGCCGTCTTCAGCCTTTCCTTCGTGATACTGAATATCACAGTCGTAGTCACTTAGGATTTTCATCCATCTCCTTTGCCTCATGTTTAATTCTTTTTGCCCAAATATATATCTTAAATTCTTATGATCCGTATAGACAGTAAACTTACTTCCATACAGATAATGTCTCCAAATCTTCAGGGCAAAAATTATGGTTCCTAATTCTAACTCATGAGTCGTATATTTTTCTTCATGCCTTTTAAATTGCCTTGATGCATACGCAATTACCTTCTTGCGTTGCATAAGCACATATCCAAATTCTAGCTTTGAAGCATTACCATATACTTTAAAATCTTATGTTCCTTCTGGTAAGGCTAGGATTTTGTTAATTTATGCTTTAAGATCCTAAAGGCTTCTTCTTGTTTAGGTCTCTATTCAAACTTAACTGTTTTACAGGTTAGTTTAGTTAATGATATAGCTATCTTGTAAAAATCCTTAATAAACCGTCTATAGTATCCGATTAAACCTACAAAACTCCTAATTTCCATTTGCAGATTGCGGAACCTTTTATTTGGTAATTGCTGTTATCTTATCAGGATCTACGTGAATACCTTCATGATTCACCATATGATCTAGAAATTGCACTTCTGGCAGCCAAAATTCACACTTCGAGAATTTGGCGTAATTCTCTTTTCTTAACAAAGTTAAGAGTGCATGCAAGTGCTGACAATGTTTTTCCTGACTTTTGGAATAAATAAGTATATCGTCGATGAAGACAATTACAAATTTATCCAAATATGGTTTACAGATCCTATTCATCATGTGCATGAATGCTGCAGGTGCATTTTCTAATTCGAAAGGCATGATTGTAAACTTGTAATGACCATACTTAGTTCTGAAAGTAGTTTTAGGTGTGTCTTCCTCTTGTACTTTCAATTGATGATATCCGGAACGTAAGTCGATCCTAGAAAAATATCTATCTCCCTGGAATTGATCAAATAGATCATCAATTCTAGGTAATGGGTATCGATTCTTAATTGTAACCTTATTCAATTCTCTATAATCAATACACATTCTCATTGAACCATCCTTCTTCTTTACAAACAACACTGGAGCTCCTCAAGGGGATGAGCTAGGTTGTATGAATCCTTTACTTAATAATTCATCTAATTGCTTTTTCAGTTTTAATATTTCTGTGGGTGCTAACCGATAAGGTGCCTTGGCTATCGGTATAGTTTCTGGAATTAGATGAATCCTAAATTCTACCTCCCTATCTGGTGGTAACCCTGTAACTCTTCTGGGAATACATCTGGGTATTCTGAAACTACAGAAATTTCCTTAAGTTCTTTACCCTTAGTATAAATGATTACTGAAATCATATATACTATTCCTTGCTTTCGTTCATAACTAGCAACTTTCATTACTGATATGAACTTTATATAATCATTATTACTTCTCTAGTGGGTGTACAAATTTATATGGAATTCCTATCGCAGATAATTCGAGCATAGTTGTTTACTAATCAATTCATTCCTAACATAACATCGAATTCAACCAATATGATTGCATAGAATTTATGACTTAAAAGTTCTATTTCCATGTTTTGCAGAACCTTATTTATTTTAACTAAATTCCCATATGCCGTTTTTACTGTAGAAATTCTTCTAATGTTGGTTAAAGGTAAGTTAAGAGTTTGGCAGAATGAAGTATTTATAAAACTTTGGTTTGCACCAGAGTCAAATAATACTTTTGTGTAAACATGGTGAACTAAGAACGTACCAGCTATCACATCCGGAATGAGCTCTGCGTCCTGAGCAGTCAATTGGAAGGCTCGTACATTCCTTTTTGCTCCTTCTGCGGTTTTGGCTTTATTGTCAGATGGTTTGTTCAGTTTTGGACAATCTGACCTAAGATGTCCAGCTTCTCCACAGTTGTAGCAAACTAAAAATTTCTTCCTCCTGCAGTCTTCTTCTTGATGCCCTGGAATTTTGCAAAAATTGCAGTATCCTTTGCATCTTCCAAAATGCTTCCTTTTGCAAGAATTGCAAAATGGACTAGTGGTAGATTGCTCATTCCCTCTTTTCTTGAAATTGTTATGGTTACCCGAACGGAATTCTTGGGTAATCTTTTGGGCTACTTCCTTCCTTCTATTTTCTTCTCTTGTCCGTACTAGTTCGTCAGTCAGAGTATTGGCTAATTCCACCGCATCATCAATCGTGCGAGGTTTCGCAGCCTTGACGATATTACGGATTTCGGAAATCAATCCCCAAATATAACGAGAAATAAGTACCGGCTCTGGTGAAGCCAGGGTTGGTACCACTCGAGCATACTCGAAGAATGTCGAAGTATACCCTCGACAATCTACATCCACCATCCGGTGGGTTAGAAACTTATTGGTCATTTGTTCCTTTTCATACTCGGGACAGAATTTTCTTTCTACAAAGCTCTTAAATTCTTCCCAGTTCATAGCATACGCCATCCTTCTTCCTTTTGCTTGTAACACCGTATTCCACCATTCTAGCACCCCTTCTTTGAAAAGGTTTGACGCGTACATGACCTGATCATCCTGAGCACATTTACTTATGGCAATTACTGCCTCGGTTTTCTCTAACCAACGCAGTGCCGCAGTCGCTCCTTCATTGCCTGCAAACTCAGTGGGTTTACAAGCAAGAAATTCTTTGTAAGTGCAACCAGGCGTTGCAGCTTTCATTTTCTTAGGAGGAGGAGCTTGCCGTGGTTCATTCTCATGATTAACATGATTACCGCCTCCATTTACGCTATTACTGAAGTTATCTTCAGAAATGCGTTTGCTAGGAACGATTTGTTGCGGTTCGATTGGATTTTTAATAGCAGCAACGATTGCTGGAATAGCGTTGGCTATCCGTTGAGTAACTATTGCTGGAATAGCGTTGGCTATCCCTTGAGCAACGATATTTTCTATATCCTGCCTGGTCATATATTGATCCCCCGGTTGTTGCTCAGATTGATTAACCTCATTAACTGGTTCATTATTAGCGTTTTCCATCTGATAACTAATTTATAGATAAATAATTAGTATAAAAGAAATAATCCAATGTCACAATTAATTGCACATAATCCCGTAATCGAATATACAAACAAAATTGTAAATTTTCTAAAATTTCATTTGTTTTATTGATTATATCATGCTTCTATATACAACCGTTTTATTATTTATTTTAAACATACTGATTTTACTATTACTATTACACAACCATAGTTCCATAAATCCCCTATCCTTTGTCAGATGATATTCTAGTAACGGCGTTCCCTCTCACCGTATTTCCAGGAGATCTGTCCCCCAATCTCTTGGATCCTATTCTCAGCATCCCTTAGTTCTTCGTCAAAGTGGCGGAGTTCAGCCATATTCTCATTACTCATTGGTAAATTTGGTAAAGGTTCTGGATTGAACTGAGGAAAAATCTTATAGGGATTATTTTGTAACTGTATTTCATTAGTCAACCATTCGTCTATTTGCGAGTGGATTGAAGGGTTTGGAATAGCTGGTTCTAAGTTCATTGGTAGTTGTGTTTCAAGAGAATGAATAAAAACATTTTCATTAATAGGCTTAATAATATTATAGCTTGCCATTATAAAATCTATCTCTTCCTGAGATGGTAACCCCTCAATTTGCCTAGAGCTTTCCTCAATTTCCATTTTCTTAGGCTTGGATTTCTCGAGAGGTAAAGCGTTGAATTCTATAGGTTCTTCTATGTTTGGTATATACCTATTGAAATCTCTGGAAACCTCTATTCTTACTGGATAGAGATTTAAATTCTGAAGGGCGTCAGACAAGTTACTCATGCTGTTATGCAAAATACACACAAATACTAAGTTTAAAATTATATCAAATTTCATAGAAAACCTTTAAATATTATTTAATATTGGGTAACTACGAAATAACCGAATATGAAAACATATTAGGTTTTATTTGTAAATTTATTTATTTACTGAATCAGGTCTCTGGCTTATATTTAATAAGGGTGCTAAAACTTTGAATCAAAATATTTAAAGATTTGTATTTACTGCTACAGTGGTTAACATATAAAGATCTGCCCATACTGTACAAAATTAGTCAGATAATAAAACACATAATCACAAAATAGCAATTAATAAAAATTAAGTATTTTCTAAATACTTAATTGGCTTAAATCAGTGGCTCGATCAGTGGCTCTGATACCACCTTTTTCTGTCACGGCCCCCGACCCGGTTTGACCCGTTTCAGGAGCCGCGGGACAGAAAACCCGTGGTATTTAATTAATTGAGTTTAACAGCGGAAGTTTATCATCAGGATCGTTTTAAAACTGAAATATTTCCCGATTATTTTATTTCACAACGCGGGATAAAACCCCGGTAATTTACAATCATTTGATTTCACGAAGAAATCTTTTATTTTACAAAACATGTTTCTTTATTTTATCTTGAGCCACTTCCTTGAGCTTGTAGTGCTTTATGGCACTTTTCCCTAGATCATAACAGATCACCTGAAACATGTTTGAAAAAGGTTTTGTCAGCGGGAAATACTGAGTGAATCATTCTATTTTGCATAATGATGCATAGTTATTAATTACAGCATAAGAGCGATTACAATGGCTTCTATCTTATTTTTATCTGGCGCTCTGTCACAATGGTGACAAGTCACAATGGTGACAATGGTCATACCACTATTAGATCAATGAACCTAAATAGTGATGATTATCCCTAGTAGGTCAATGAACCTTACTGGGAGAAAATTAGTAATGTGCACAATACCCCACTAGCCAATGATTCAAGATATCCACGACTTAGTCCCTGTAATTATAACCTTTTGAAAATAATTTGAGGTATTGTAAAATAATTGATAAAAAGAGAATGACTCACATTGCAGATTTATATGGGCAGAGTTTAGCCTACTGATTAGCCTTTTTAACCTAAATTTAATAATATGCCCACAATTCGGTTAGTAACTTAATACAGTATTTACGATAACTCACGAGATCAAACCCTCACAACGAATGACAAAGTGCGATACTTAAACATCCATCGAATTAACGACGAATGACAAAGCATAACCCTAATGTGGGCAGCACTTAAACATCCATTGGATATTTTGATCAATCGGACATTGAATCGTAGCAGCAATCGAGTTAATACCCGGTATCGGAGCAGCACCCCACTAATTAAAGTTGTATTTTCGAGTTCAGAGCTTTATCAATTCGTTTTTACGAAAAGATTTTGACACCAGAGGATTGTGCAAGTGACGGGCTATTTATAGCTGAAATTTAGACCTCACGTGGCCCGCGTAAAGTCTTAGCTCACCCTTACGCGGCCCGCGTTGCCGCCCAATCTACGAATAGGGTTGACTAGTCATACGTAGATTACCAGATGGTCGACATGTGGCACGATTATGCTTATCCGGTCAACCCAATGTTGACGCGGCCCGCGTAAGATGTGCCTTGTCCCTTACGCAGCCCGCCTGAGACCCTATATTTTGTTTTTCTTAGTTTTTAATATGGTTTAAGGTTTCAGGGGTCCGGGTTAGAACTTATGGGTATTTTTAGGATAATTTTGAGAGTCCCTACACTATATATGTCCATTGTGTGCATACTTAGTACATTGTTTTACATTACATTTCATGCTATGTATGTCCATTGTGTGCATACTTAGTACATTGTTTTACATTACATTTCATGCTATGTATGTCCATTGTGTGCATACTTAGTACATTGTTTTACATTACATTTCACGCTATGTATGTTCATTTGATTACATACTTAGTGCATTGTTTTCACATGCTTACATTTTGGTATGACATTTGGTTTGTTTAAATGGGACAAAAATACATTCATTAACATTAGCTACGCCATTCGTTAGTAGGTAGTGGTACCATAGGAATTGACAACTCCCGTTCCTAACATCCTAGGTATGTTTGGATGGAAGGAATGACCCAATTCGAAAGACATAACACAGATAAACCTTTAATTTGTTTAAAGGTCTATCACCACAGTCACAAGGCTTGAATGTACGCATTATAACAATACCGCATAGATGTTTATATCAGTATAGCATGCATTTGTTCCACAAAACATAACTTTGATTTAAACCATGTTTTACTTCAATACCTTGTTTTTGTGCATTTTACATATGGTTTAGTTGATATATTTCACCTACCATACATGATATTTTTGGATACACATTACATGATTTGCATTAGACATAAACATTTTGACATTGATATACACAATTCATGAATTACATTAGACATAAACATTTTGACATTGATATACACAAAACATTTTGACATTGATTATACATAAACATTTTACTTTGGTGGTTTGGTTTGAGTAAGTGATTTAAGTAACGAGGCGTGTGTAATATGATACAAGCATGGTGGATACGCCGCTGGTACTTCCTATATATAAGTGCTTGTATGGTATTACATATCGTAGCGTTATTTGAATCATTTCGATTTAGACATATAACATTTTATACAAATAACATACTTTTCACAATACATTGTTTTACAAACAACTTATCTAATAGAAACTCATTTTACTTGGTTATTTACTTAACCATGTATTATTCTTTTATACATATATATCATTTGGTTTATTTATCACTTTTCAAATGATTTACAAGGCAAAGCAAATTACAAGGTTCATGACTAAACGTTTTCTTAAACATAATTCATGAATTCTATTTTCACAAAACCTATGTATCTCACAGGCATTTTTATGCTGACGTACCTATTTTCATTTGTGTTTCAGGATATGATGCATAGGATTTATCAAGATACACTTAGGCGGACTTGGGCCTTAGTGACAATAAAAGATGCAAGACTAGTTATTTATGTTATATTTCTTTGATTGTCAAGACATTGTAACTCTTTTAATCAATAAAACAATATTTCAATTTCCATGTGTTATGAAACAATGATTCTGTTACAACACTCCCCGACGTTTCCGCCACGTTTTGTTGTTTTACGTAGTCGGGGTGTGACAGAAAAGTTGGTATCAGAGCTCATGGTTATTGGGAATTAGGTTATTAGTAATGCTTTGACCTAGTCTATAACCTTCCTAGGACCCTAACGCGAGTTTACTTGCGTTTAGTCATAAAACATTACCGTCACCTATCCTTAGGCGACAACCTCAACAAGAACACAAATTTCATAACCGCTTTGAAAACTAATCATCTGTTCTAGGATGATTGATTACTAGGTTTTGAACCCTCTGTTATAAGGTTTTGAACCCCTTTGAATTTTCAAAACCTCGTCAAAGTTTGGGTCTTATAGTGTGAACATGTGCAATCTGGAAGAGTGGATGCATGTACTCTGAGTTTTCTGTCTAAGGCTAGAGTGTTCGTACAAATCCACATAATCGGACCAGTCACTCTTACCTGGGAACTCTTGGGGTGAGTGTCCACTTATAGGCTAAAGCATGTCTTCGCGATACATTAATATGACCCGCTTACTTTGATTAGTCACCGTCTCATTTGTTTGCCTTAGGTAACAAACAAATGATCGCAATTTCTATGCGTTGTCATTTTGTTTTATTTGCCGATAACATTTCATTTGTTTCCTCCTATACCTTTCTTTTCCTCCAGAATGTCTCTTCTTCACAACAACGGTCAAATGTCCGAGCAAACAGCCAAATTTGCCCAGCAAATAGGCGAAGTGATTCTGAAGACTGTGGATTTAGGCATTGCCATGTCTCGTCTCAACAATGAGGCCACTCAAGAGTCACCGAAGGAAGCAGAAGTCAAGCCTGCACCAAAATCAAGGAAGCGTAAGGCTTCAAGGAAACCCGCAGCAGTTACACCTAATCAAGCGGAACCTAGCCAAGTGGCAGCGCCACCAGCTAGGAAGCCGTACTTAGGAGCTGCCCCATGGTGCAAACGATGTAACCGTCATCATTTAAACCGCTTACCCTGCTTCAAATGTACCTACTGTGGACGGTGGGGACATTTGGTTAGCATATGCCGTTTTGCTATCCAAAACAAAGCTACTATAAACCTTGCTGCTACCCGACTCCAAGTCAACCCTACTCAAGCTCGTTTTCCGTCTGGTACTTGCTACAACTGTGGAGAGACGAGCCATTTCAGGAACAAATGCCCAAAGATTGTCGATGCAAATCCAACCCTTGGATGAGCATTTGGCTGATTAGAAGAAGCTGCTGCTTTAAATAATTTGTATCTGTTACTTTTATTTCTTTTGTTGAACTTGGAAACAATGTGTTCAGTTTATGAATAAATTGTTGTTCACAATTCTGATGTACAAGTGTAGTTACATATGTGTATACCATTTCCCTATGATACCTACATCAAAGAACTATGTTCTTTACAAACTACCCTTGTGATTCTCCCTTTCAAGTGATCGCTCATGATTTCCTCGAAACATTTTAAGTACTCATTCCATTCTAGGAGACGAAGTACAAGAAATAAAGTGACATTATGAGTAATCGTGCTTTTGCACATCTGTACCTTAGAATCCTTGGTTAGAAAACTAAGGTATTTTTCAATCTCATACCCATTTACGTTTTGATTTCTTTCAACATGCATAACATATGTTTCAAAAGCAACCTCCATGATTTCAAGGACATTGTCTATGTTTTCAAAAACAACCTTCATGATTTCAAAATGTTATTAATACCATATAATTACTTATATCAAGTGCATGACTTCAAAAACATCATTCATGATTTCCAAAAACCTTATACATAATTTCAAAATTCATCTCGCATGATTTTAAAACATTTTATAAATATACTTATCTAATACACTTACTTTATGATTTCAAAAAAAAATAATAATAATATTTTCCTCATACATTGACTTAACCTTCAAATTTCGCTTCATATGTCACCTTGGCATATCGAGCATCTCAACTTCATAAGCATTTTACCTCATGTTTTGACTTAAGCACGTCTAGTGCAAGGTTTTGAAACGCCTCCCGCTCTCCAATTCCCAAAATCCACATGGGATCTTTTTATCTTCCCAATTAGACCCTTGTGGATGATTTCCATTCAAATCCGAGTCCTTAATTGGATTCCTTGTATACCCTAATTCGAACATTTCGATTCCTTATAATCGAAATCGACATTTTTTTTAGATCTTTCTATCTTTATAGTAAGATCCTTGGAAATATTTAAAGTGCCAATCAAAATCCACGGATTTGATACCTGGTATGCTTTAAATGCATGTGCACAATTAACAAGATGATAACAAATTAAAGATCAAGATAAACAATTTTGTGGTTATGTGTTTTTGTGTTATGTTTTTCCTTTTGTGGTTTTATTTTCGTTATCTAAATCCTCGTAGAACCTTCCATATCTTCATATGAAGGATTCATAGTAGGATATCCAAAGGTACTACCTTAAATCCTTACTGGGCTTCTATGAAATAGTTAAGACCCTTGGATTATATAGTACCATTCCATGATTCATAAGAGACCCTTTTAGTGGTCTAGTCAAAAAGATTGATTCAAAAATCTGGTTAAGAATGACATGTGATGATATAAGCTGAAAAGACTCCTTGGTTGTCTATTAAAATCATTTATTGATTTAATAAAAGGGACCCTATGGTGGTCTAGTCACAATCATCATAGGCTCGTTCATTGTTTTCTTCCCCTATACATTTTAAGATGCACTACGTGACTATGCAAGGAATTACGTGATTATGGATGCATACATAATTACGAAGATCAGTGCACGGAAACCACAGTAAGATTTATTATGTGTAAGAACCGATAGTGGAAACAATAACGAAATGTGAACAATGTACAGGAGGTATGGTGGACGTACCAATGACGCTTAATAGACTTGTATATAAGTGTCCCTCCTACATTACAAGCTTGATGTTATTTAAAGTTACTAGAAGTTCAAGAACTCTAACCAGTGTTGTTTGGTCTTTTCAACTTCATGTTTCAAACTCTCACAAGTTTCCTCTAAATAAAATTTCGGGATGAAATTTCCTAAAGTAGGGGAGACTGTGACACCTGTGTCACTTCAATCGTCAAACTAATACCAAACTAATGAAATAGTGTATTTCATACTTGGGACTTGTATAAATATGTGTATCATTTGCACATATCAATTCTTGTTCGATTTCAAGCTTTAAATCGCTTTCTGGAAGGTTATACGTGCACTGATGCGTAAATATAACCAATTCAATGCAACAAATACTCCGAAACATCAAAATATGCTTAACATACCTTAAATAACCTTTACATAACTTAGAAATAAGTTTTGAAGGCTTTGGTATGGCAAAATCAAGTTAAATCGCTTACAGGGACTAAAGTTGACAAACTGCGAAAGTATGCCAATTTGAACTGTAACAGACATTCCGGAACATGACCATAAGTTAAACATACCATAAATATCCTTTAAATATCTTAGAAATAGGCTTTGAGGGGTTCGGTATGCTAAAATAAACTTTATGGTCATTCAGGGACTAAAAGCGTCAAAAAGTGCACAAGTTTGCACTTTCACGCATATCTTACGTTCTGAATACATCCGGACATCCAAAAATTTATGTAAGCATTATAATATTATGCTTTAGTGTTTGGCTTGTCAAAATTCCATTCGTCGCGCATTTTGGACCGTTTTTGCGTTCGTTACGACTTCCGTCGTAATTAACGAACAACGCAACCGTACGGCCAAACGAACCGACATCCGAGATATTTTTGAGCACATTTTAAGTTCCCTATACTTTAACTTCATTTTAGAGCCTTGAAATGAGGTTAACGGGGCTTAAACGTGTCAAAAATGCATCGAAAACCAATTTTGGAGCTGCAGGGACCAAATCTGTCATTTCAGCAAAGATGATGGCTTATGGACCATAAGCCATCACCCTTACGGTCGTAAGGACCTCCCAGTTGCTCAGAAACTTCTAAACAGCCTGTTTCCAGCTGTCACACCCACCAAACCCAATTGCACTTGCCTCTTCATGTTAATGAGGGGCCATTTTGGTGTTCCATGGGAATTTCAACAAGTGTAGGGGTGAGATTAAAGCCCGGATTACGAGAAACGATCCTAGCGGTTGTCCATTTACTATAAATACCCAACCCCATTCATTTGAAAAACCCACAAAATCTGATCTAAAAGCTCTAAGTTTAAGCCATTGCTTCATACCTGAGCTACTTGGATCAAGATTAGCTTTCGGGGACCCTTTGTAAGTGTTTCTTCGTTCTTTTTATACTTTTAGCGTTAAAAGTCAAACTTTGTTTGACTTTCTGCGTTGACCAGTTTATGGTCAATGCGAAGTTCGTTTGAACTTCATAACGTGAGCGTAATCACGATGGTTATAGTCCCTAGTGACTATACCTACTGATTACCACGTTATCTAGGCTCAGTAACGAGTCGTAGTTTCAGCCAAAATGTGTGTTATTGTGTATTTTGTAACCAAACTACTCTTAGGTATCAAAACTGTTTGTTTTGATACCAAACTTATTTTCTAAACTTAGTTAAGCATGTTTTAACATGCTTAGCTCGTCACTCTTAGTTTAGTGCTTATATAGGGTCGTAAGGTAAGCGATCTAAACAATCGCTTATACTTTCGAACCCGACCCGTTTGGTCGATCATTAGGATCTGACCAAACACATTAGGTGACCATAGTTGTATAGGGAATAACCTTCCGAGGTTATACCTTATGGTCACATCGTTTAAGTAGTTGTATGATAAGTAGTATATATGCCTTAGGTAAATTACCAAAATACCCTTTTTACGCAAAAATTCATTTTAAGCATATATAACATAACTTTTGGTATCTAAACTGATTTGGTAACAATATTAGACATGTTAAGGCATATTTTACTTATCATAGGACTAGTTAGGCATTCCGAACGCATTTTACGCAAACGACGCGTTAAAGTAGCATAAGCTACCTAAACGGGCCGTAATGGGTCGTAAGCACTTAGGTTAGGTTTCATTTTAGTATGTGGGCTTTGTTAAACCATATTACATGAGTTTCCCATACTCATTTGGTTTACTAGCCCTCATTCTATCCGATCCTCCGATTTAGGTCCGGTTTATTAATGTAGTTACCTATATTAGGTGCCGTTTGATTCCGATATCTTCTAGCATTGCTTGGTTGTTATCCTAGGACTATTGAGCAATCTCAAGTGAGTACATAGATCCCTCTTTTACTGTTTTCCAAACTGTTTTGGGGTGAAACACATGTGCCTACTTGTTACTTTCGTGCTTTCCATGTTTTCACATCATATACTTGCTATGTTCATTAGTACATTTATAGTACACGATTTACATTACATTGTTTTGCTATGTATGTCCATTGTGTACATACTTAGTACATTGTTTTACATTACATTTCATGCTATGTATGTCCATTGTGTGCATACTTAGTACATTGTTTTACATTACATTTCATGCTATGTATGTCCATTGTGTGCATACTTAGTACATTGTTTTACATTACATTTCACGCTATGTATGTTCATTTGATTACATACTTAGTGCATTGTTTTCACATGCTTACATTTTGGTATGACATTTGGTTTGTTTAAATGGGACAAAAATACATTCATTAACATTAGCTACGCCATTCGTTAGTAGGTAGTGGTACCATAGGAATTGACAACTCCCGTTCCTAACATCCTAGGTATGTTTGGATGGAAGGAATGACAGAATTCGATAGACATAACACAGATAAACCTTTAATTTGTTTAAAGGTCTATCACCACAGTCACAAGGCTTGAATGTATGCATTATAACAATACCGCATAGATGTTTATATCAGTATAGCATGCATTTGTTCCACAAAACATAACTTTGATTTAAACCATGTTTTACTTCAATACCTTGTTCTTGTGCATTTTACATATGGTTTAGTTGATATATTTCACCTACCATACATGATATTTTTGGATACACATTACATGATTTGCATTAGACATAAACATTTTGACATTGATATACACAATTCATGAATTACATTAGACATAAACATTTTGACATTGATATACACAAAACATTTTGACATTGATTATACATAAACATTTTACTTTGGTGGTTTGGTTTGAGTAAGTGATTTAAGTAACGAGGCGTGTGTAATATGATACAAGCATGGTGGATACGCCGCTGGTACTTCCTATATATAAGTGCTTGTATGGTATTACATATCGTAGCGTTATTTGAATCATTTAGATTTAGACATATAACATTTTATACAAATAACATACTTTTCACAATACATTGTTTTACAAACAACTTATCTAATACAAACTCATTTTACTTGGTTATTTACTTAACCATGTATTATTCTTTTATACATATATATCATTTGGTTTATTTATCACTTTTCAAATGATTTACAAGACAAAGCAAATTACAAGGTTCATGACTGAACATTTTCTTAAACATAAGTCATGAATTCTATTTTCACAAAACCTATGTATCTCACAGGCATTTTTATGTTGGCATACCTATTTTCACATGTGTTTCAGGATATGATGCATGGGATTTATCAAGATACACTTAGGCGGACTTGGGCCTTAGTGACAATAAAAGATGCAAGACTATTTATTTATGTTATATTTCTTTGATTGTCAAGACATTGTAACTCTTTTAATCAATAAAACAATATTTCAATTTCCATGTGTTATGAAACAATGATTCTGTTACAACACTCCCCGACGTTTCCGCCACGTTTTGTTGTTTTACGTGGTCGGGGTGTGACAAAGTCCCTCATTTTATATCGACTTAATCGTCGGGCCAATGGCGAACGGGTCATTAGTTAAATAGCGCTATTAGGTTTGACAAGCCTCACACCATGCCGCAGAGGACGGGCGTGGACTAATGGACTTGGGCACTAGTCAATGATGATAGACATTGATGCAGGGCACATAAACATAACTACAGTCAGTAGTTGATATGGTAATGGGTCTAGTGGGATACATGGGGAAGCCCCCACTGAGTATGGTTTGGGAAATAAGGAACTGGTTAACTCGTGGTTTTTCGAAACATAACTATGGTTTTTTTGGAACAACGTTAAAATGGACAACCAACTGTGAACTCGCTCAACATTGTTGTTGATTCATTGTTACATGCCTTGCAGGTCGTTAGGTACTTAGCAGGAGCTTGCATGGGAGGAGTCGTTGTGGAACATGGACCGTTTTGTGTTCATGATAAACTTATGAACTTTAAACTTATCTTTTGGTTTTGAACTTTTTGCTTCCGCTGATAACTTAGACTTTGTTAAATTGTGTTGGACACCAATTATAACGTTTGGTTTGGATTTTATTTATTTATTTAAATTGTTCAATATGATTGGTGGTTGGATCTTGGTCAGTCACGCTCCCTGCGGTGATACTCTGCTTGTGGAATTTGGGTGTGTGACATGAATGGTTCTCTCACTCTGACCATTCGTTTGAGGATGATATGCAATACTCATCTCCAAACGAGAACCCAGCGATTCCTGAAGAGATCGCCAAAATCTGGAGTCAAACCATCCGTCTCTATCTGGGATAATTTACACTGGTACTCCATGTCGGGCTACAATCTCGTTAAGGTACAACTGCGATATCTTCTCTGTATTGTCTGTTTCCTTAAGCACTAAGAAATGAGCAGACTTTGTTAATCGATCCACAATTACCCATATCGTATCATGCCCACGCGACGTGTGGGGTAACTTGGTGATAAAGTCCATCGTAAGATGTTTCCATTTCCACTTAGGAATCTCTGGTTGCTACAGAAGCCCAGACGGCTTCTGATGTTCAGCCTTAACCTTTGAGCACGTCAGACATTTACTCACATACACCGCAATATCTCTCTTCATATTCGGCCACCAGTATAAATCCTTGATATCCTGATACATCTTGGTAGAACCTGGGTGAATGGAATATCCGGATTTATGAGCTTCATTCATAATCAGTTCATATAGGTTACCTCTAAGCGGAACCCAAATCCGGTTCATGAAGTACATCACTTCATCCGCTTTTGGTATCAGTTCACATTCTAAACCTCTCAAACCTTCTCTTCTCAGGTTCTCATCCTTCAAAGCTTCCCGTTGCGCATTACAAATTTGATCAGTCAAACTCGTTTGTATGGTCAAGCCCAAAGCACGCACATGTAGAGGCTTCTCCCGCTCCTTCCTGCTGAGCGCATCCGCAACAACATTTGCTTTACCGGGGTGATAACGAATATCACACTCGTAGTCGTTAAGTAACTCTACCCAACACTGTTGTCGCATGTTGAGCTCCTTCTGATCAAAGATATGCTGGAGGCTCTTATGGTCTGTGTATATCGTACACTTCGTGTCATATAAATAATGTCTCTAGATCTTCAAGGAAAACACAACAGCTCCTAACTCCAAATCATGCGTCATGTAATTCTTCTCGTGCACTTTCAATTGTCTGGATGCATAGGCTATCACTTTTTCCTTCTGCATAAACACGCATCCGAGGCCTAAACGTGACACATCACAATATACAATGAAATCATCATTTCCCTTGGGAAGGGAAAGAATAGGTGCACTACACAACTTCTCCTTCAACAGCTGAAAAGCTTCCTCCTGCTTTTCCGTCCAATCAAACTTCCTCTCCTTTTGGGTCAATAGCGTCAACGGCTGCGCTAATCTGGAGAAATTCTCTATGAATCTCCTATAATACCCAGCAAGTCCTAAGAATTGTCACACCTTTGACGTAGTCTTTGGCGCTTCCCAATTCTTGATCGCCTCTATCTTCGACGGATCCACGTGTATACCTCTCTCATTTATGGCGTGTCCAAGAAAATGAACTTCTCGAATCCATAATTCACATTTAGAGAACTTGGCATACAACTTCTCGTCCTTCAGCAGCTCCAAAATCAACTTCAGATGATACTCATGATCTTCTTTGGTTCGTGAATAGATAAGTATGTCGTCGATGAATACTATCACGAATTTATCCAAATAGGGTTTACATACCCTGTTCATGAGATCCATGAACACAGCTGGCGCATTAGTTAAGCCAAAAGGCATGACTAAAAACTCGTAATGGCCATATCGTGTTCGAAAAGCAGTCTTTGGAACATCTTCATCAGCAACCTTCAACTGATGATATCCTGAATGCAGGTCGATCTTCGAATAGTAGCTAGACCCTTGTAGTTGGTCAAACAAATCGTCAATTCTCGGTAAAGGGTACCGATTCTTGATAGTCAACTTGTTCAGCTCTCTATAATCAATGCACATCCTGAAGGATCCATCCTTCTTCTTTACAAACAAGACAGCTGCACCCCAAGGCGAAAAGCTTGGTCGAATGAAACCTTTGTCTAGTAGCTCTTGAAGCTGATTCGAGAATTCTTTCATCTCTGACGGTGCCAATCTATAAGGAGATTTTGCAATTGGTGTAGCACCGGGTAACAGATCAATTCTAAACTCAATCTGTCTCGCAGGGCGCAATCCAGGTAAGTCTTCAGGGAAAACTTCTGGATAGTCGTGAGTTATAGGAATCTCTTCGATCTTCCTACCTTCAGCCTTTGTATCCACTATGTTAACTAAGAACGCAGGATAACCCTTACGCAACATCTTAAGCATCTTCATAACACTAACAACACTCAGCACTCGACTCGATTGGTCTCTGTGAACAACTATAGCTTCACCACCACCAGGACGAGGTATCCTCACTTGCTTCTCCGAGCAAATAATCTCAACTTTATTCTTGAATAGCCAATCCATCCCCACAACTACATCAAAACTACCCAGCTCCACTAGCAATAAGTCGATACTAAAACTATGATCATCTAATCGAATACTACAACCACGAACGACTTCACTAGTCTCTATCAATTTACCATTTGCTAGTTCTATCGATTACTTTTTACTTAGCTTACTTGTTGGAGAACACAGAAATGGTTCAAAGTTTTTCGAAACAAAACTCAAGTCAGCCCTAGTATCATAAAGTATGAACACAGAATGGTTATTGATCAAAAACGTACCGGTAACAACAGCAGGATCATCACGTGCCTTTCCAGTGTTTAGCTTGAACGCTCTGCCCCTGGCATTCTGACCCTTTGCTTTAGGACAATCCCTCTTGAAATGTCCCTATTCACCGCACTGGAAGCATCCCTCTAGCTTCGCTCCCTCCGAAGTACTTTTAGCATAGCACTCGCGGGTAACATGCCCAGTTCGACCACACCTGGTGCACTTTCTCTGCTCATCGTCGTGAGTCTTCTTCTCAGAACTGCTCCTGCCATCCCTAGCATTATCCTTTCCTAAACCACTAGAGTTAGTCACATACGCTTTCCTCGAACTGTGTTTCTTATCACGCTTCTCATCGGTATCCTTTCTCAAACTCTCAAACTTTCGCTTTCGCGAATCCCCAGATCTAGGCTCGGAATGCTGAATTATTTGAATGGTCGACCCGCTGTGACGGCCCGACATCACGCATACCGTTGCCACGTCATTGCATAGGGCACCGTAAATGATCTTGGGTTACAACCCTGGATTGTTTTATGTGTACATCTATGTACTATTCATAAGGTTAATGAAAAATCAGGATGATGCTCCGATTATATCATAACACAGGAACTACTAAAACCTTCTGATCATTATATTACCTACACGGTTTTCGATCTGTGCCCTACCAAAACCATGCCCATGAGTACCATGTCCACGTCCCTGGCCATTATTATGGTTAGCGTCTCGCTGTTCCTTGGCAGTATTAACGTGTTGGGCTATGAGCTGGCTAACTCTTCTGGGGTGGTAGGTAGTCCAGGACACTGTCTCGCTTTTGGCGGCATTTCGTCATTACTATTATTACGACAATAATAAAAACATAAGACAATATTCCAAAAATAATTCAATCATTATATGCTAGTGGACCAAACATTGCGCATGTATAATATCCACATACTAATGAGAACAATTTTTAAACCAAAAGAAACCCATTCGATATTTATACAAGAAATTACAAAGCTTGTTTTTAGTACAAAGACTAATCAAAATTTGGCGTGTCTACATCAACACCTGCAACAAGTCTATATGAAATTTCCTCCTAAATGTCTGGAAATTTGGCATGCAAGCCTTAAATAGGGTTCATCAAAGAGACATACAAAACAACAACAGAAACAACCAACAACTGACGCTTCATACCCAGGAAGTCCAGCAGTTTCCTAACAAGCTCTTCTAGCTCAACTATCCTCCAATGCATCTGATCCCTAGCACTGTCATCCAAGTCCTTAAGCTCATCATACTAGTCCATCTGTCTCTCTAAGTCCTTCATCTTGCCCTTCGTCATCTCCAAGTCTCCGCATAACGTGGCGAACTGACGATCGCAATGAGAGTGATTGACCCAAATCCCTTTCTGCTTCTTCAAAGCGGACGCTGTCTCAGCTCTCGAAGTTGATGCGATCTCTCCAACGGGTCGAGTCCTCTTCCTACGACGAGTGTAGACTAAAATAGGTGTAGCAAAACACATGACCCGAATAGCGGAATAGATGATTCTGTAACGACGGGCGGAGGAATCTCAAGTGTAGGCTCAACAGTATCAGTGAGCAGGACTACTAATGGCTCCATAGGCCGAGACGTGACATAACGTAACTGTACAAAGTAAGTGCGTGTTCAAATGAAAAATAACACATAAGGCCCAAATAAACAGATTAACACGTATGCACATAAACACACAATGGTTTTCATACATGATAAAAATTCCATGTTTATTTAAAAAAAATTGCATCGCGAATTTTGGACTTTAACTAAAAATTCTTTGTTTGAAGTCTAGAGTTTTCCCAGAAAACATTTAGTTCGCTAACAACCGTTGGCTCTGATACCAACTTCTGTCACACCCCAAAAACGTCGCAGCAGAATATAAAACGTAGTGGTGACGGAAGTTGGTGCCCATTAATATCTTGTTGAATGATGCATCTCATTGTTGGACATTTTAACTTAACTAAAACATAGATTTTAAACATAAAGTTTCAAAACACGGCACAACCACAACATAGTTTAGTTGTCTTGATCCTATGGATGTTATTACATTTGTCCCAAATAGTTTTAAAAGTTTGACCAACACATTATGAGACCAACACATTATGAAACCAAACATGCATCAACAACCACAAGATACGCCATAATTCCCGAAGCCGAACTTAAGTACCTGAAGAACACGTTAAAATCAAGTGTCAAAAGAAGGTGAGTTCGCATATTCAAATTTAAAATAATTTGATCCCAAGGAAACACTTTCTAATTATGTGTTTATTATAAAAACATCCATATAATTTCCAAGAAAGTTAATTCATTTCCTTGTAAAATAACTCAAGGGTCAGCCATCGCAAGCATTTCCGTAGAACCTTCCGACCATAGACATATTCCCGAGTTTACATATTAAATTGAAAGAATCAAATGTTCGAACTCGTAAGTTAGCTAGACATTATGAACTATATATTTACAATGAATGTATAATCAATGCTAGACTATGAACAGAATATCAGTTCGTCGTTTGACTTGACACGGAGCGACCGGTCACGATGGGGTTGTCAACCCGATAGATCTACCAACAACTCCATATCGTGGCCATCTATGATGCCTGCCTCACGTACAATATATATATCCTACTAATATGACAAATTTAATATATGATGTTGTACGAATTTACTGAAATCTCTATGATCAAGAAAATTCGTCCCAACTACACTGTTGTTTTCTCTGAAACACCGTAACAATCCCCGTTTCTCCCTGAAACATATATATTCAAAAACCGTTTCTTCCCGAAACTTATACATTCACCAAAACCGTTTCTCTCGAAACATATATATTTAACAAATCCATATATTTTCAATGAAAATCTATAATTTATATCAAAAGGTATGTTTTATTCAAAAACATCATTAAACCCTTTTAAACGTGTTCTTCCCCCAAAACATATACAAAACAGTAAAAAGAGGGGGTTTAGTGACACTCACCTTTGGGTGCGTATTTTAAATAGCGCAATCCCACAAATTGATTTCTACACGTCCTATTATGTGTAGGAACGATTTTATCAATCAATATATCACAAAAATTCCTAAGTTTCTCCGTATCTTAGAATTTTCACATAACTTTGAGATTTTCTCAAGAAGTTATCGTTTTAGATTATGTTGGCACGTTAATATATATATGAGTTCATATACATATATTTTTAAGATTTTGTGACTTGAACGATTTTATTGGTGACCATTATAATGTAAATCTGTTAACACACCCGTTTATACGTAATATATCTACGATTTGCGCATCGTAATATATATACATAAACGTACACATAAATTAAGCATCGTAACACGCGAAATCTCGTTAACTTATTTATTTTATCATTTTTAAAGCATGCATACATAAATAACTTATATGTATCAATTTTCATGCTCGACAAACAAGTTACACATTTAACACGATTTTACCGTTTCTACCGCTTTAAGCGCACAAGTGTATATGCATAGTCTAAATTTCCCGCTATCATGTCAACACTTAACATATTATCATACATACATGTCTAAATCACATAACACATTTTAACACATAAGGTTCACCCATAAATAACCCATGCTAGTGTACATTGTAAAACGCGTATTTTAGGGATTCGGTAACGTTTTCGGGCGTCGAGAGTCGCGTATGACTAACCAAACACCAAGAAAACTTAAAATTAGTTAAAATACTTATATTTAAACTAAAAATGTCAGTTTACTTACTGATTTAAAACAGTTTTATAAAAATCCTTCGAAAAGCCGATTTTTAACCGTTTTACCGCATAGTTTTGCGTTAAACGTTACTATAACCATCCCAACTCGAAATGACTTGATATTTTAACATGATACATGTTATTTTCTGATTAAATTGATGATTATAATCAGATTAGTGCATTTTTTGTGTAAGTCACATAAATCATGCGATTTCACGTATTTTACAACACATAAAGCACCAAGTACAACATGCAAAGCTAGTAAACTTTATGACAAAGTTTTATATCATTTTAACACTTCAAGTATTCATATTTTTAGTGTTTAGAATCTGATAAAAAAAAATTATCAAATCATACTCAAATCATCCTTTTATGATCACATATCAACATGCATGTCCAAGTATGTGCATCTAATGCACCCATATCATAACATTATCATCCTACATGAACTTAAATGCATCAAAGAGCATATTTATTTCATGTCCATATAAATCACAACATGTTCATCACATTATCATATGAACTTTTATAAATCACCTTTTGATCATGCATGCATTTCATTTTCATGAATCACATCAACATAAATCAACTATTAATCAAGAAACAATCTCCAACTCATATATATATATACACTCACGGCTACACACATATATACATATACATCCATTTCAAATGACAAAACCCTTTTATAATCTTCCTTTGATTATTCATGCATTTCACTTTTCAAAAATCATATCATACAAGAATCAATCAAAATCAACTCATACTCTAACATATATATATATACATATATACATATATACATACTCACGACAATATATATATATATATACACACACACTCTTCCATTTTAGTGTTGTTTAAAAACCCATTATATATATATGTATATATATATATATATACATATATACATACTCACGACAATATATATATATATACACACACACTCTTCCATTTTAGTGTTGTTTAAAAACCCATTTTTTTTAGTTTCAAGTTTGTGAAAAACTCCAAGCTTTTGAGAAACTTTCTATCATCATCATGATGAAACAAGAATATAAATTTAAAAATAATAAGTTTATACCTCACAAGAATTTAGTGGGTTTTGCTGATATGGAGCTTATTCTTCCTTGAAATCACTTTAAAACACCTTTAGATCTTCAAACCAACTTGGAATGGCTTTAATCTTCAAGAACAAGGTTTAAATTTTTGAAAATGGATATGTGTATGTGTGTATACGGTTGAGAGTGAGAGTAAGAGTAGAAGAATTTGTGTTTAATTCTTGAAAATGACATAATATGTAGATTACATGCAAATTCTAATGATTAGAAAACATGTAGGCTTGACACTTGTCCAATTGCAACAAAAGAGGCAAAGATGGTGCCACCCTTGGCCACCACATACATACATACTATATGCATACTCACATATACATATAATATATATAGTTAAAAACAGGTATTTTACTGGATACCAGGTATTTTATCTAGCGTTTTAATCCCGTTTTATGGCGTTTTAAATTATTTTTATCATTCTATAAAAATAATATCACTAAAATATTACTGAAATAATTACCAGTTGCCTAGACTGGCTGCGTTGACAGTATTTTGTCAGATACGCGCAGTACGCACTTAAACTCGAAAAATAGAGTTTCTTAGCGTTTTAATTAATTTTTCCAGTGGGACATGATTAAAATTACCATTCTAATCATAACAAATTATTTTTAGGATTTTAACATTGATCGGGTGGTCACCGACGTTCGTTTCACTTTTTTTCGTTACGCGGTAAGCGTTTATCTTATTGTTGCCAACATAATTTTTATCAAAGTTTGGATTTACCAACACATCAGATATCACATATAAACATCAATATCAGTCAAATACAGCCTTTTAGTTTATTCATGACACGTGTTACATTTGTACAGTACAGCCTAAATAGCCGGGTGTCACATCTGGCACCTTTGATTCTTCTGTTGCTTCTTTCTGATCTTCATCGGCCTTCTGCTGGCTCTCATTAGCTTCTCCTGCTGTCTTTTTTTAGCTCCTCAACCATCTTCTCAGCATGTTCTTCTTTCTTCCTTTTCAACTCCATTACCTTTGGTAAGCTCTCGTAAAACACTTCGTTTAAACGCTTATACAGATTCGCCCCGTAATCTTTCTCTAACGACCTTCTCGTATTGAATGTTTGACAAGTTGGAAAGACATTTGTCGCTGCATTGAAAGCCACCTTCTCGGGATCAACCACTGGATTACCTTGTGGATCTAAGAAGCATTCTCGATCAGCATCCTATCTGTTTGCTCTAGGTGCTTCCTCAAACAGAGCATACAATTTTCTAATCTCATGTCAAGCAAAATATTTCTGCCATCGTTTATCAACTTCAACTTCAGAAACTAACACATTTATCTTTTAATTCCTTCTCTTGAAATGTAATTACTCCAATTGAATCCTTCATCTTCTTGAACTACCGCCATTGCTTGTTTTCTATCTATTGAAGAACCTTCACCAATTTGCTTTTGATTCACCTTTGGTGGTTCACTGATGCGATGGTAGATTGCTTTCTGATAATAATCGTCTCTGAATGGATTCACAGCTTCATCTGTTTGCCTGTTTGTGCACTCTCTCTTGAAGTGCCCTTTCTGTTTTCACTAGAAACAGGTAACCTTCGTCTTGTCGAATCCCAGCTTCGTGTCAGCAGCTCCCAAACATGATCTTCCTATAATCTCCATAAACCATTGTGCTCTCCTCATAACGCTAGCCATGCACCATCTTATATCGATCAGCTCCATCTCCTCTGGATCGATTTGATCATAATCTTCCTTTGTCATATTCGGGTTTCCAACCTTACCCATGACAAGGCTTTCGTACAATTCCAGGATAGATGCTAAAAACACCATATGTTGCTTGGCTGCTTCTGAATTCAGGCTTTGAGAGTTTTTCAGATCTATGGCAATATTGTATTGAACTATGTTCGGATTTAACGGATTTGAAGCAGATGAATGATAACCCGAATCATATTTTGGAAGACTGTGTTGTGATGAATCTTGTGAGCTACCAGCACTAAACGCCTTCGGTGCTTGATTGTTTATCAGCATGCTTCTTCTGTAATACAAATCGACATTTTGCTGATAATTTTGATTGGCCGTTTTGTTTTGTTTTTGAATTTCTAGTTTGTGGCCTTCAAGCTTCTCGATTAACCAGTCAAGATTCATCGTTTTAGTATCATTTCCGTTTTTTAGTATCATGACATAGTATGGCCAATCGTTTTCATTTGGAAGTGCTTCGATTAGCCTGTCAATGATTTCCTTGTTGTCTTTTAAAACACCAAATCTTTCAAGTTCGAGTTTAAGTTGACAAAATCTTTCTATCATTTGACGGACATTTTCACCTTTCAAACATGTAAACAAATCAAATTCCTTTTTCAATAAAGATCGTTTGCTGTTAACAATTTCATAACCGCCCGTACATTTTTTCTTTAACGCTTCCCATAATCCTTTAGATGTTTCATCATAATTGAGCAATGAAATAATGTCGTCTCTAACAGATTGATATAATAGTGCGATCATTTTTTGTTCAGCAAACACGTTTTTTATATCATTTTCAGTATATTCTTAAAGTGTTAATAAAATTCCACCTTTTTTTGTTGGTTTTTTATATCCTAACTTCAACATTACCCAACTCTCATAAGCAAACGCTTTTACCCAACCCTCAAATTGTTTTTTTCTACCAATTATAGTCCTCGATATTCATAAGTTTCGGTGGTTTCTGATGGTTTTCGTATACGTTATCGTAATTTAAACTATCCGAAGTTGTTCTCGATATGCTTTTCGTCTCCGATGTTTCAGATGTAAATGCGTTAAAAAATGTGTTGTGGAATTCGTCTGCCATGAACTCGAATCTTCGAATCACCTTGATTATCTTGAATCACATGCAATTTAACAAACACTCGATCAGTTTTTAACAAATCAAATACTAGAAAACCCGTAAAAATGTGCAATTATGAAATAATGTTGAATTTTTGCAGATGGGGATCGATCTACGACTCGTGCGGATGAATATGAATAATGCTTTATGAGGATGAGCAAACTTGTGCTTTCAACCAAATGATCTTGTTTCAAATGAAATAAATTGATTCGAATTAGCTCAACACAAACGTATAGACACTTCTATTGAACTGGATGGACTATCGAATGAACCTAAGTGTTCGAATGAGCTTTTAATGACTTGTTCGGATGAGTTTCAACTTAACAAGTTCACACGGATGGACTTAAGAGAATGACCTTGTATAATTCTCCGGATGAATTAACTTTCCAAATGAGCCAATTGTTTAAAAACACATCCGGATGAAAAAAAACTGCTTAACGGATGGACTTTGAGAATAATTATGTCCGAATGAAGATCTTTAGAATGGACTTTTGTTTCCGAATGAGCCTGATTACACAAACATCTCGGATGAACCAGACATGCTTCAGATGGGCTCAACACAAACTGATGATCACTTATCTTTGTTCGAATGAACTATCAATTACCAAATGAGCTATCACCACTGGCCCGGATGGCCCAAATTCGATCCAGATGGACTGTTTTGTAAATATCTGTTCAACTTCGCAAATAATTCAAACTATCACAGATTTACGCTGACTGATTTGTTACAGCGAACAATTTGCGGCTGTTTTTAGCGACTGAATAACAAACACGAGTCTATGATCTGCAGCGAATTGACTTTTTAATTATGCGCAACTTAAAATCTGTGCATAAAACTCGATTCTGCAAATGAATAACGATTCTGCGCAAATAACGACTAACTCTATGGACAGCTATATTATATGCACCACTAACGAACAGATTATACACTAACGTACAAACCAGAATCTGCGATTGAACTAATGTTTTTTTAAAAACCAGTTCCATGGATAATCGATTATGCGAACAAACTTTAATTCTGAATCTGTTTCTGAATGAATAAACCTAATCCGTAATCCTTTTACGGACAAAACTATGATGAAAGTTTTATCAAATGTATAACAGTTCTGCTAACTAAACAATTATATGTGACTACACGCTGATTTCAGCGAATGAATGTATAACAACCCCTATTTCAACCTTTTTGAACAACTCAAATCTGATCGAATGGATGTGTAAAGAAACAACTTGTAACTGTTCAATTATAACTTTCCAAATGAACACTGATATTATGGATAAAGACGAAACCCTGATGGAAATTTTCCAGTCATTCGGATGTATACAGACGGATGGATGAACACCGACACCCGGATGAATATTTCGTCTTCGTTCGGATGAACACCCGGATGGATACAATCGAGCGGATGGAGATATTTAAGAACTTTCGAGTGGATGGAGTTTGTTTCCTGTTAGGATCTGAGTTTGTTTGATTGTGTTGTTTAATTAAGTGAATAATGAAAGAAGATAGATCAGAGGATAATTGCAGCGAAAATTGAAGATAAACTTTATAGCATAATCAAAAAAGAATAGTTTCCAACAAACATGATTTCATTAGTCAAAAGATTGTATCGATTACAAAAGTTTAACTATGCATGCATGTATGCTAAACTCCCCCTAAGCTTGAGCTCACTAGTTTGTTCGTACAAGATGATTGGTGAAAGAGAGCTAACAGAACAGTACATGTACTGTTCTATTTATAGTACAAATCTAACCACTGAGCATCTAAGCTGACGTCACCTAGACAGTGACATTTAACAGACTAACAACCTCTAAACACTGTTAAATTAAACAACTGATATACTAAGTACTGATGCTTCCATCCGCTGTTGATGCTGAACCACTGATGTAGCAGAGCAGTGCTTTCCTCATAGGTTGATCAGGCCTTTGAATCAGCAGTACTTGGACTCCAACAGGGCTTTGACAATCATCAGTTGATAAGGTCTTCATTAGGGCATTGTAACCACCAGTCTTTAGGAAACAGTTGTTGAGTAGATCAGTCTTTAGGATGATCAGCTGATAGAAACACTATCATTGGAGGAAACTTAAAACATACACTTCTTATTCTGGATCAACTATTTGAGAACCAGTTTTGGCTTTCTGTATCATCTGTTCTCCAAGGTTTGATCACATGGGCCAACAATCTCCCCCTAGAACAGATGATGCCAAAACACTTCTTTATTTTTTATCTTTATTCTCTCATCAGTTTTTCCCTGATTTGCCTTTTGAATTGAAGTTCAAAGTTTAGGGAATTTTCATCATCTTCATCCCTATGAAGTTGAAGTTCTAAAAGATCTTGGGGGTCAGCTGCAACCAGACCTAGTGCATCCTCCCTTGATATGTGTCCAACTCTACCATTGGACTTGAGCAGAGTCAATACGTGGGTCTTTTTATCAGACTTCCACTTTAGTATTTTGAGTCCAATGGGTTTCTTGGGAGAAGCTTTATTTGCGATGAGTTTGGTGATGGAGGTCTGCTTGTAATCCTTTTGACAGTTTCAACAAGTTGAGCTTGGAGTTTCAAGGAAGCATCATCCAATCCATATAACAACTGATTTTTGATAGCCTCTTTTCTGATGTCAGCTTCTCTCTTTTCATCTTCCACATCCATCTGCTGCTGTCTTTTTCTTTGATTCAAGACCTGGATGGATAAATCAGAGGATGTGAACAGCTTTGTAAGAGAGAGGGTCTGCTGCTGAGGCTCATCAGTGGTTTGGTATTTGTAAACTAGCTTCTTGGGAGTTGTAGGATCTGTTTCCCTTAGTTTTTCCAACTTATCATATATCTGATCAACATACTGCCTGGACCATCTTGAAATAGTCCTTGCATTCCCATACTTGGCTGCTACTAGCTCAGCTCTCTTCCTCTTGTATTCTAAAGCAAGATATGCACTGGATTTCTTGAACTTGTTCCAGTTTGGTGCAGTCTTCTTCATCTGAGGATCATTCTTCATTCTTTCACATCTGTTTGCTTCTTCTTTGAGAGCTGGGAGAGGCCAATCTTTGAACTGATACTCTTTGGCTGGGTATGGTTTGTCTCTCATGATAAGTTCTATGAGATCTTTCCTTAGCTCCTTTTAAAGATTAGCATTAGGTGGCAGATTTGACATCTTCTTGCTCAAGTCTCTTGCAAAGTCTTCCAGTTTCCTGACTTTACTTAGCCCATGCTGCATTCGACTTGATAAGTTGGTGTCACCTTTCCCTTTACTCTCTTGTTCTTTGGAGTTCTGAAGCCATGAAGAGATGGGAAGGTTCTTTTACATGGATCATCCTCTGCATAAAATTGTATCATTTCACTTTGAACTGCGTGCAGTTCCAGAGGAAATTGTACTGCCAATGGTATGTCTCGTGTAGGGTTGTGATCTGTGAGTGGTTAAGTAAGTGGGTTTGATGTTGGTGATGGAGGAGGAATGAATGGTTCAGGTGAAGTTTGAATGAATGGTGAGGATGATAAAGGAGTAGGTGCAGATATGTCATCATCATGCACTGTGAAATTCCTTTTTCTTGTATAAACTGATTTTGGAGAAGGAGGTTTTGAAGGAGAAATGGCTATAGGAGTGAAAATTGATTGTGAAGGAAATTGGAAAGTTGTGGGAGTAGTGGATTGACTAACACCTGTTGAAACAACTGGTGTCTCAACCACTATTGTCTTAACATCTGTTGAAGCTTTTGTAGCATCAACATCTGTTGCAATGGCGGATGGTAATGGTGAAGAAGGTTTTGTTTTCTGCTTTTTGGCAGGTGTTTTTTATGGAGAAGGTGTTGGTTTAGGTGTAGCAGTGTATGGATTTTCTGTACCAGCAGTGGTTTTGAGACCAGCAGTGGTTGGCTTTTTAGGTGCTTGTTTTTGTGATTGTGGTTTAGAAATATGGCAAGTGGAGGTTTGTTATGTTTGAATGATTTCTTTCTATTTGAAGTGCCAAGATCCTTTATCTTTATTTCCCACTCTTTCAACTCCTTTTGTTCCTTTTTCCAAATCCTCTCCTTTGTTTCATTCTGATTCTTTATAGTCTTTTTATTTGCAATTTCTTCATCTGCTAGAATATTCAGGGTTTCATCAATTCCCTTTTCCTTTTCTTTGACAGATGTTTCAGCAGAGGTTGCAGAAGACTTCTTTGCAGGCTCTGGCTTTTGTCTTGGTGTTGGCTTACCAAAGTTTTTCATGTTATGTTTCTCCCCCTTTTGGCATCATAATCTTCTTTTTCAAAGACAAGAGCAGGGGTAGTGCTAGTCAATTTTACCAGGGCTTCTTTGATTCCACTGATATCAGCCTGTGTATCCTTATATCTTGCATCAACCATAACTCTTACAAAATCCATTTCTGTTTTATGTTGAGGAGCAAGCAGTTCCCTTTGAGCAGCAAGAATAGGTTGGACAACATTCCAAAGCTCTTGGGAGTACTGTTGAGGTGTAGGCTGTCTTTTGGAAGCTTCTACCAAAAACTTGATTGATTCATTCATTGTAGCAACAGTGGTTTGAATTGTGGAAAGCCTCTTCGTCAAATCCTGATATTTTAAACCGTCACCCAACTTAATGGGATCATCTGACTTCCCACCAGTGGTGGTTGTATCTCCTTGTGAAGCAGGAGGAGTCTCCAAATTTTCATCAACAGATGCCCCTTGTTCTCGGTACTGGGGACTTCCCTCTGCAGTGGTTACCTTAGAAATCTCACCAGTGGTTAACTTGAACACACCAGTGGATACCTTGGTAGCATCAGCAGTGGTTACCTTCAAGGGAGTCTTATTGATGAAACTACTGTCCAGATGTAGATCAGTGGATCCAACATCTGTAGTAGCTGCTCCACTTGAACTACCAGCAAGAATTTCATGAAATTCTAGTGGTGTAGCCTCCTCAGTTGTTTGTGGGTTAACCAATTGAATTGGTTCAGATGCACGAGGCAATGTCACCTGCATAAAGCATGCCTTGTGGCAAAAGGGTTTACTTAACAACCTGGTCTTGATTATCATGAGACATTCAGTCCGGTAATAAAGGCAAGTACTCTTCGGGTTCTCTTGTCTCTTGTCGTGACAAGCAACTAGTGTTTACATCAGTTAGATGTCAAAAATGCTTTCTTACATAAGGATTTAAAAGAAATTGTCTACATGAAACAACCACCTGGTTTTGTTTATCCACAAAAACCAAATCATGTGTGGTTCACAAATCTCTCTATGGACTCAAGCAAGCTCCTCGGGCCCAATTTACTCGCTTATCAGGAACTCTAGTTGTACTTGGATTTTATGGATCAAAAGTTGATCCCTCACTATTTATCCTTAACTCTGGTGGCACTCTTGTTTATGTTCTTGTTTATGTAGATGACACGATCGTTATGGGCAACAATGGCCTTGTTCACCGCCTTAGTTCCATGTTTGCCATCAAAGACCTTGGAAAGCTTCATTATCTTTTTGGGAATGGAAGTGGTTCTTCACAAGAAAGACAACTTCCTATCACAACAAAAATATATTCTAGATGTCCTTAATCGTTTCGGCCTCTCTGCTTGCAAACCGATAAATACCCCAATGAGCACGTCCCAAGTGTTGACCATTGATGTGACGATTGTCGTCAGAGTCAATCAAAAACCTAATTAAACTACGTAGATAGTGTAAGTAGGGTATCATATCCATGGGGAATTTGTGGTTAGTGTTTAACTAGAGAATTATTATATATTAAAGAAAAGCAACTCCCACCCAGAATCCCGAATGCAAGTTTAACACAAAAACCCGTTTACAGATTCATAACACCACATAGACATGGCCTTGGAATTAATGACTTTGATTAGTTACTAGGGATAGTTTTTATGATTCACCATACAACCTAATAACCCGTTTAATTATACCAATTACCCACCAATTTACAAATTTACCAACCCGCTAACAACGCAAGTATGTTGCCAATACGCTTGATAAACGACAAACAATTCAAATATAATAAACATTTCACAAAATCAACACAAGTGGTCAAGATTTACCAGTTAATAAGAATCAGAAAAACAAAGTTTAATGTGAAAATTTAGAAATCAATCATCCTGGGAAAGTCATATAAGATAAAGGTAAAGTCCTCCAAGTTTCAGATTCTAGGTTCACACTAAACTCAGTTTAATCATTAGTTGGACACCACATAGACATGGTGCTGAAAGTCGGTTAATTTAAGTGGTAATCAAAAAAAGACTTTGTCATCAGATCTTTTACAGTTCAGTTACCCTATTTACTAATGTGAGTCAACCTACTCTATGTCACCCAACAAGCTACAAGATCTTGTCATCAACCGAGCAAGTTGTAAAGCAAGAACTCAAAAACATGCAAATAGTATAAATAAACCAGCTCATCAAATTGTTTATATGACGTTGTCAATGTCAAAAACAAATCAAATAATGAATAAAACTAAGAAAAGTGTCAAACCCTACGAACCGTTCACTTGGAGAAATCCACCTAGTCGCTCATGCTTTGAACCGTGCACAGCCGCCAAAAGGCGGCTGCCTATCCGTGCGTCCCCTCTGTTCCTCCTTCAGCCGTCAATAGTCCTTTTGTGCGATCCCCTCCTTCAATACTGTTGTCCCCCTTTATATTAATTCACGAACCGACCTCATCCTCTAAATGGGTTGTTTCTTTCAGATATAATAGATTGTGGGCCTCCTGATTTGACATCGAAGTCCAATAATTTCTCTACAAAACAATTTGTTCATGATTCATGCTCATGCTAAATGGCTTCATGTTCACTGCGGATCCAAGAATTTTTTCCATCGGGTTCCTTTTGGTAGATTTTCACTAATTCTCACTATTTTTTTTTTAAATCATACAAAATTTCCACTGTTTTTTTCATTTTTTTCCAAACCGAGGGGGTTCCCAGGAACCTCCAAAACACCCCTGGATCCGCCACTCTTCATGTTTCCTGTACACAAACCCAACACAAAACATATCACATTTTATTTTAGATAATGCAAAGATCTTTAATTAATTTCTTTGTAGCAACTTACAAACCATCTAATCATCAAACATAATCTTGACTATCCAAGTTACGATGGTTATGTTGTGTTTCTTAACCTATAAAATATATAAAAAAAAACTAGTTAAACCAATATATTTTATATTCGTGTCAATGCATTTTTGCAATAATTTGTATTCAATAACATGTACATAAAATGCATTGATCATGATGACAGCCCACTTCTCTCCGATCCAGTGAAATATCATCAAGTCGTTGGCGCCTTACAATATGCTACTTTATCTCGCCCGGATATTGCTTTTGCTGTTAACCGTGTATGTCAACTCATGCATGCTCCAACAAAAAAACACTAGTCAGCAGTTAAACAACAATTAAACGTATACTCCAATACCTGAAGGGGACCACACATTTGGGTCACTTTATACGCCATTCTTCGGGTTCCATCTTGCCAGCCTTTACAAATGTCAACTGGCAAAATGTTGTCACTTCACCTGTCCGTGCCTATTCTGACTCATATGGGGCAGGTTGCCCATTCAACCGCCGATCCACGGGAGTGTTCGCCATATATCTTGGATCCAATCTCATCTCCTTGCTAATACAGTGGCAGAATTAATCTGGTTACAGTCTCTCCTACATGACTTAGGCATTTCAGTAAACACTTCCCATACACTTTGGTGTGACAATTTAGGGGCCACTTATCTCTCAGCGAATCCTATATTTCATGCTTGTACAAAACATGTAAAAGTAGATTTTCACTTTGTTCATGAACAAGTGGCTCAAGTTAATAAAATGTCCAGATTATCTCTACAAGTGAGCAGATTGAGCATGTTTTCACAAAGCCCTTACAATCTCAGCGGTTTCTCCACTTAAGGTCCAAGTTGCAGGTAATTCCCCGCCCCACCCTCAACTTGCGGGGGAATGTTAAACCAAAAGTTTGTCATGTTTATTATTGCTAGAGGGCTGAATGTGTAAAAATTTCCGTCTTTAAATTTGTCTGATTGTAATCTCTCTATTCATTCAATAAAATCCAGCCCTTTGGTTTAACGTGGAAAAAGTCCATCACAAGCACATTTGTGTTACGGTATTAGCCTTAATGCCCACAACACCCCTTCAATCGGATTGATGTTTCCATCGACGACTCTGATTGGTCCATCTGTTGTAGTGATCCTTACTTCCTTAGGCAAAGTCTTTTGGCCTCGGCTCTAGAGATAAAATTGTGACTTGAACCTGTATATCAACCAACGCCTTTTTACGTTATCAATTTACTTCAAAGTTTACGAATCAAAGTTGTCCTTTTGACTTCATAATTGTTGGAAAATAAGTGAAAATAGCATTTTTCACAAATATAGGAAAATGATTTTTTCCTATTTTGGACTAGAAATAAATATAATAAAATGAGCGGGTTTTATATATTTATTTGTGGGTTTGTGTTCTATGTTGGAAGACCTTCGCAACGAACTAAACCACGTCCAAAACGGAGCTAAGATGAATGAGATATCGATGCTCAAAGTTGGGTGTTTGGAACATTCAATGCTGAAACAAAAGGGAAAGTAGCACCTTGTCCCACATCGGATGAGAGTTGGAACTTAAATGGGTATTTAAGGTGGAACTCTCCATCCTTATTGTTTCATGGAAGCACACACTAGTGTCCTCGCGAAGGGTGCGGAGCACCCTAACTCGCACTCGCACTCGCGCGCGTGGCGTGGGCGATGAGGCGCAATGTGGCGCACTTCGCACGCTCGCATCGCCGCGAGCCGCTTGAGAGCCGCCTTTGTATTTTTGACCACGTGCGCGTGGTGGAGCACAAGGGTTGCAAGGACCAAGTGGTAGGTGATGCGGCGCACCAGAGTGAGCCAATACGGCGCGACTGTGTGGCGCGCTCGTATAGCCGCACAGGTGACGTGGCGCACGCGCGCATGGACTTGAGCCAAGAGGACGCACTACATGGGTGACGTGGCGCGCGCGCACGGGTTTGAGCCAAGAGGCCGCACCGCGCATGGGCGCGCGGCGCACGGCTATGAGCCAAGAGGCCGCACCGTGCATGGGCGCGCGGCGCACGGCTGTGAGCCAAGAGGCCGCACCGCGCATGGGCGCGCGCGCGCGCAGAAAGCTTCCAGCATTGAATAACAGAACAGTTTCAGTTCAGCTTCGTAACTGACGAGTTAATGGGCTTAGACTGAGAATTAAATGACGTCTTAAATTGCATTGAAGACGTTTAATGCAATTTAAACCTCTCTTTAATTCGTTTTTAACTGTTTCGAATCTGGAGCTGTATAAATACAGCTCCATACCCAGCAGAGAAGGACACCAGCTACACAACAGCAATCACAACTCTCTCTAGAAATTTTTCTGATCTTTTCTTTGCAGTCTCAAGGTAACCTTCGGGTTGTAGGTCTACTCCGGCAGTACTACTGCTCCGGCTGTTGTACCCTGGGAAACAAAACGAGTACTCCTGGGAGACTCGGAATTTGTTTTAAGGGAAGCGTGTGTTCACGTGCCTCAGCCAATTCTGTTTCATCTTCATTCTTGTATTGTCTTTATTTCAGTTGTAATTGTACCAGTAATTTGTTTTCTCATTTCTGTATGGTAATCAAGTTTAATAAAATTTGTTTATTTTATTTAATTTATGCGAACGGTTCCTACAATCTTAAAACAAATTTTTAAAACCGTTCGTGTAATCAAAACCATTCTGTTTGTGATTCAAACCAGTTTTGTTTTCACTCAGTTTGGGTTTTAAAAACAGATTTTTTGTGTTTTCATCTTCAAAGGAGCGACTTTGGTTGAAAACATTTTTTGATTACTTCAGAATTTGTCCTAAAAATTGATAAAACTTTCTGATTTGGTCTTCAAAGTTGGACTTAGAAGCCAGTCAGTAAGTTCTAAAATTATAAATTTTCTGTTTTTGGTCTTCAAAGTTGGACTTAGAAGCCGAAACAGTAAATTGTGGTAAAATTAAAATTTATTAGTTTACTTCTGTTTTGTGCGTAAAACAGAATTTTTTGGACTAAAAAGTTTAAATTTTTAATTTTACAGCATGTCGAACGAGAATGTCAACGTTAACAACACTGCGAATGTTGTGACGGGAACCCCCTTGAACGCCACCACTGTGGGAGCGTCCACAGTGGCCAATCACGCGGAACGACCCGAGAAGTTCTCGGGTCTACACTTCAAAAGGTGGCAACAGAAGATGTTCTTCTACCTGACCACCATGAACCTTGCGAGGTTCTTGACGGAAACCGCTCCCCAACCTGTGGAAGGGGAGACCGACGCACAAAGACAGTGCGCGGTAGATGCGTGGAAGCATTCGGATTTCATATGTCGTGGCTATGTGTTAAACGGCCTAGCAGATGCGTTGTATAATGTGTACTACAACGTCAAGACTTCCAAAGAACTTTGGGATGCCTTGGACAAGAAGTACAAAACGGAGGATGCTGGCACAAAGAAATTTGTGGTAGCCCGTTTTTTGGATTTCAAAATGGTTGATTCTAAAAGTGTTATGAATCAAGTCCAAGAATTCCAAATTATACTACATGACATCTTTGCGGAAGGCATGACACTTAGCGAGACATTTCAAGTGGCAGCGTTGATTGAAAAGTTACCTCCTGGTTGGGTGGATTTTAAGAATTATCTTAAACACAAACGAAAGGAGATGACTTTAGAGGACCTTATTGTTCGTCTTCGGATTGAAGAGGGCAATAGAATTGCCCTTAAAGGCAACCAAGCGCAAGCTTCTGCTAGCGCAAATTTGGTTGAGCATGGGCAATCCTCTAAGGGCGCGAAGGGTAAGGGAAAAAAGGACAAGGAGAAAGCAAAGGCTAGCAAACTTGGACCGAAGAAAGGGGTTGTGAAAAAGAAACCTCCAACGTTCCAAGGAACTTGTTACAACTGTGACGAGCCGGGGCATCGGGCTAACCAATGCAAGAAACCAAAGCGTGAGCGTGCGCATATGGTGGATGAAGACGGAATGCCTTTGGTGGCAATGATTTCCGACAAAAGCGCGATGATGGATGAGGTCAATACTGTGACCAACACTCCAAAAGGATGGTGGATTGATACGGGCGCGACCCGTCATGCTTGCGCGGACAGAAGCCTATTTACCACCTTCAAGGCGCTTTCTGGAGAAGATAAGTTGTATATGGGAAATACAGCCACCGCTGACATCATGGGTGAAGGAACGGTGATCTTGAAGTGGACTTCGGGGAAGGAGCTCACTCTAAGCAACGTGTTGTATGTCCCGGACTTGCGCAAGAATCTAGTCTCGGGTTGGTTGCTTAACAAGTTTGGATTTCGTTTAGTCTTTGAGAGCGATCAATTTGTGTTAACTAAACGAGGAATGTATGTAGGCAAGGGCTATGCCCAAAATGGTATGTTCAAATTGAATGTAATGGCTGTCAAAAAGGACATGAATAAAATTGCTACTACTTCTACTTATATGCTTGAGTTTTCTGAATCGAATAAATGGCATGGTAGATTAGGTCACGTTAATTTTAATTCTTTACGCCGTTTAATCAATTTAAATTGCATACCAACATTCCATATTGATTCACACTATAAATGTGAAACATGTGTAGAATCCAAACTTACAAGAACATCATCCAAATCGGTTGAACGAATAACCGAACCCCTTGATTTAATTCACACCGATATTTGTGATTTAAAAGCGGTACCCACAAGAGGTGGAAATAAGTACTTCATCACGTTTATTGACGATAGTACTAAATATTGCTATGTATATTTACTAAAAAGTAAAGATGAAGCAATAAGTAAATTTATCTTGTATAAAAATGAAGTTGAGAATCAACTTCAAAAGAAGATAAAAGCTTTGCGAAGCGACCGAGGAGGCGAATATGTTGCACCTTTTGCCGATTTATGCGCAAAAAGTGGCATTGTACATGAGTGTACACCTCCTTATTCTCCACAATCAAATGGCGTGGCGGAACGAAAGAACCGCACATTGAAAGAAATGATGAACGCCATGTTGATAAGTTCTGGGGTGAGCCAGGAAATGTGGGGGGAGGCCATTCTCTCGGCCAATTATCTTTTGAACAAGATACCATTGAAAAAGAGAGACGAGATTCCATATGAGTTATGGAAAAAGAAAAAGCCTTCATATAAATACTTGAAAGTGTGGGGGTGCCTAGCAAAGGTGATTGTACCACCTCCTAAGGCTCTTAGGATAGGACCCAAAACTGTTGATTGCATATTTATTGGGTATGCGCATCAAAGTAGTGCACATCGCTTTCTTGTACATGAGTCCAAGAATCCTGATGTACACGTAAACACTATCATGGAGGTGAATCCTAACGTTGTGTCTTACTTTGAAAATGTGTTTCCTTTGAGAAGACAAACACATGCAACGTCATTAACACCTAATTTTGAAGTAGGTGAAAGCTCATCTAGACGAGATGATGAGGTAGTTCATGATAAGACACATGAACAATCTGAGGTTGAAGAAAGTGACCGTAGGCGAAGCAAAAGGCCAAGGGTTGAAAAATCCTTCGGTCCAGACTTCGTTAGCTATATGGTAGAGGGCGAGCCCAATACATATCGCGAAGCGGTTTCTTCTTCAGAAGGACCTCAATGGAAAGAAGCAATAAGAAATGAAATAGATTCTATATTGCAAAATCATACTTGGGAGTTAGTAGATCTTCCACCTGGTTGCAAACCACTTGGATATCGTTGGATATTCAAAAGGAAGATGAAAACTGATGGAAGTATTGATAAATACAAGGCTAGGTTGGTGATTAAAGGATTTAGACAAAAGGAAGGTCTAGATTACTTTGATACCTACTCGCCTGTGACGCGCATAACCTCGATTAGATTGGTTCTTGCTATAGCGGCTTTAAGAAATTTGGAAGTTCACCAAATGGATGTTAAAACCGCATTTCTAAATGGCGATTTAGAAGAAGAGATTTACATGGAGCAACCTGAAGGTTTCTCCGCCCCAGGTCAAGAGGGTAAAGTATGTAAACTCGTCAAGTCTTTGTATGGCTTGAAGCAAGCACCAAAACAATGGCACCAAAAGTTTGATCATGTCATGATTGACAATGGTTTCAAAATAAATGAGTGCGACAAATGTGTTTATTTCAAAGACACAAATGAAGGTTATGTGATTTTATGCCTTTATGTAGACGATATGCTTATCATTGGGAGTAATGATAAAATTATCAAAGCTACTAAAAGCATGTTGAAAGCGAGATTTGACATGAAAGACATGGGTTTAGCTGATGTGATTCTTGGAGTAAAGATCATAAGAACCCAAGAAGGTCTTGTGTTAAGTCAATCTCACTATGTGGATAAAATTCTTGAAAAATTCAACTCGGGAGATACGAGTGTAGCTCGAACTCCAGTTGATACCTCCCAACATCTTAAGAAGAATAAGGGAGATGGAGTTGCTCAGTTAGAGTATTCAAGAATTATTGGCAGTCTAATGTATCTAATGACATGTACTAGACCCGACTTGGCTTACGCGGTGAGTAGGCTAAGTAGATACACCAGCAATCCGTGCGCGGATCATTGGAAGGCTATCACGAGGGTGCTTAAATACATAAGATACACAAGAGATTATGGACTGCATTATACCCGACAACCAGCAGTGATCGAAGGATACACTGATGCAAACTGGATATCGGATAATAAAGATTCCAAATCAACAAGTGGTTATGTATTTACACTTGGAGGAGCTGCTATTGCTTGGAAGTCTTCTAAGCAAACGGTCATAGCAAGATCCACAATGGAATCCGAATTTATCGCCTTGGATAAGTCAGGCGAGGAGGCGGAATGGCTACGTCAATTCGTGGAAGATATTCCAAGATGGCCAAAGCCTTTGCCAGCCATATGTGTACATTGTGATAGCCAATCAGCGATTGGTAGAGCTCAAAGCTTGATGTACAATGGCAGATCAAGGCATATGCGACGTAGACATAACACGATACGACAACTACTCTCAACGGGTGTTATCACAATTGATTATGTGAGATCAGCGGATAACATTGCGGACCCGTTTACAAAAGGCTTAAGCAGAGAGTTAGTAGAAACGTCGTCAAGAGGAATGGGACTAAAGCCCGTGGTAAATGGGAATATGAGGGAAACCTAACTTAGTTGACTGGAGATCCCAAGATCTAAGTTCAATAGGACAACTTAATCATATTACCAAACGGAGTCACTGTGGGGGAGTACCCCAAACCAAATAAAAGGGAGTTAGTTATATACTTCCTAGTCCATTCCAATCAGTGACATTGAAGTAAGGCTAAGCATATTAAGGTTAAGGATTTCGGGAAATCAAATAACCATGATGCTTTTAATGATTCAGAGGAATCACCTATGTTAGAGAGAAGTAGGGTCGCTTCGAATGGATTTGTGGGGTGCGCAAATCCTAGAGCTCTCGCAGAACCAGGCTAGTGTTCCAGGACCATAATAGGACACGACAATGAGGAGTTGGCCAAACCAGGGAGAGTATTGTGTGAAGTGTATTGTCGTTTACACAAATGGGGGTATGTTCAAGGACATCGCGTCTACATACCGCTAGTAAGCTAAGTGTGCTTCACAAAAGAAGGTTCAAAGAGTAAAACCTACCTATCTTGCAATACTCAACTGTCGAAGTTTATCGTTGAAAAGTGTAAGGAAAAGATTCATTTCCATACATGTGGGGGATTGTTGGAAATTTGATGAAAATAGCATTTTTCATGTGGGGGATTGTTGGAAAATAAGTGAAAATAGCATTTTTCACAAATATAGGAAAATGATTTTTTCCTATTTTGGACTAGAAATAAATATAATAAAATGAGCGGGTTTTATATATTTATTTGTGGGTTTGTGTTCTATGTTGGAAGACCTTCGCAACGAACTAAACCACGTCCAAAACGGAGCTAAGATGAATGAGATATCGATGCTCAAAGTTGGGTGTTTGGAACATTCAATGCTGAAACAAAAGGGAAAGTAGCACCTTGTCCCACATCGGATGAGAGTTGGAACTTAAATGGGTATTTAAGGTGGAACTCTCCATCCTTATTGTTTCATGGAAGCACACACTAGTGTCCTCGCGAAGGGTGCGGAGCACCCTAACTCGCACTCGCACTCGCACTCGCACTCGCTCGCGCGCGCGCGCGTGGCGTGGGCGATGAGGCGCAATGTGGCGCTTTGATGGCGCACTTTGCACTTCGCACGCTCGCATCGCCGCGAGCCGCTTGAGAGCCGCCTTTGTATTTTTGACCACGTGCGCGTGGTGGAGCACAAGGGTTGCAAGGACCAAGTGGTAGGTGATGCGGCGCATGACGTGGCAGTCATGCGCATGCGCGCGCGGGTGCACGCATGGTGCATGGGTTCTGCTGTGTCGTGCGCGGCGCACCAGAGTGAGCCAATACGGCGCGACTGTGTGGCGCGCTCGTATAGCCGCACAGGTGACGTGGCGCACGCGCGCATGGACTTGAGCCAAGAGGACGCACTACATGGGTGACGTGGCGCGCGCGCACGGGTTTGAGCCAAGAGGCCGCACCGCGCATGGGCGCGCGGCGCACGGCTATGAGCCAAGAGGCCGCACCGTGCATGGGCGCGCGGCGCACGGCTGTGAGCCAAGAGGCTGCACCGCGCATGGGCGCGCGCGCGCGCAGAAAGCTTCCAGCATTGAATAACAGAACAGTTTCAGTTCAGCTTCGTAACTGACGAGTTAATGGGCTTAGACTGAGAATTAAATGACGTCTTAAATTGCATTGAAGACGTTTAATGCAATTTAAACCTCTCTTTAATTCGTTTTTAACTGTTTCGAATCTGGAGCTGTATAAATACAGCTCCATACCCAGCAGAGAAGGACACCAGCTACACAACAGCAATCACAACTCTCTCTAGAAATTTTTCTGATCTTTTCTTTGCAGTCTCAAGGTAACCTTCGGGTTGTAGGTCTACTCCGGCAGTACTACTGCTCCGGCTGTTGTACCCTGGGAAACAAAACGAGTACTCCTGGGAGACTCGGAATTTGTTTTAAGGGAAGCGTGTGTTCACGTGCCTCAGCCAATTCTGTTTCATCTTCATTCTTGTATTGTCTTTATTTCAGTTGTAATTGTACCAGTAATTTGTTTTCTCATTTCTGTATGGTAATCAAGTTTAATAAAATTTGTTTATTTTATTTAATTTATGCGAACGGTTCCTACAATCTTAAAACAAATTTTTAAAACCGTTCGTGTAATCAAAACCATTCTGTTTGTGATTCAAACCAGTTTTGTTTTCACTCAGTTTGGGTTTTAAAAACAGATTTTTTGTGTTTTCATCTTCAAAGGAGCGACTTTGGTTGAAAACATTTTTTGATTACTTCAGAATTTGTCCTAAAAATTGATAAAACTTTCTGATTTGGTCTTCAAAGTTGGACTTAGAAGCCAGTCAGTAAGTTCTAAAATTATAAATTTTCTGTTTTTGGTCTTCAAAGTTGGACTTAGAAGCCGAAACAGTAAATTGTGGTAAAATTAAAATTTATTAGTTTACTTCTGTTTTGTGCGTAAAACAGAATTTTTTGGACTAAAAAGTTTAAATTTTTAATTTTACAGCATGTCGAACGAGAATGTCAACGTTAACAACACTGCGAATGTTGTGACGGGAACCCCCTTGAACGCCACCACTGTGGGAGCGTCCACAGTGGCCAATCACGCGGAACGACCCGAGAAGTTCTCGGGTCTACACTTCAAAAGGTGGCAACAGAAGATGTTCTTCTACCTGACCACCATGAACCTTGCGAGGTTCTTGACGGAAACCGCTCCCCAACCTGTGGAAGGGGAGACCGACGCACAAAGACAGTGCGCGGTAGATGCGTGGAAGCATTCGGATTTCATATGTCGTGGCTATGTGTTAAACGGCCTAGCAGATGCGTTGTATAATGTGTACTACAACGTCAAGACTTCCAAAGAACTTTGGGATGCCTTGGACAAGAAGTACAAAACGGAGGATGCTGGCACAAAGAAATTTGTGGTAGCCCGTTTTTTGGATTTCAAAATGGTTGATTCTAAAAGTGTTATGAATCAAGTCCAAGAATTCCAAATTATACTACATGACATCTTTGCGGAAGGCATGACACTTAGCGAGACATTTCAAGTGGCAGCGTTGATTGAAAAGTTACCTCCTGGTTGGGTGGATTTTAAGAATTATCTTAAACACAAACGAAAGGAGATGACTTTAGAGGACCTTATTGTTCGTCTTCGGATTGAAGAGGGCAATAGAATTGCCCTTAAAGGCAACCAAGCGCAAGCTTCTGCTAGCGCAAATTTGGTTGAGCATGGGCAATCCTCTAAGGGCGCGAAGGGTAAGGGAAAAAAGGACAAGGAGAAAGCAAAGGCTAGCAAACTTGGACCGAAGAAAGGGGTTGTGAAAAAGAAACCTCCAACGTTCCAAGGAACTTGTTACAACTGTGACGAGCCGGGGCATCGGGCTAACCAATGCAAGAAACCAAAGCGTGAGCGTGCGCATATGGTGGATGAAGACGGAATGCCTTTGGTGGCAATGATTTCCGACAAAAGCGCGATGATGGATGAGGTCAATACTGTGACCAACACTCCAAAAGGATGGTGGATTGATACGGGCGCGACCCGTCATGCTTGCGCGGACAGAAGCCTATTTACCACCTTCAAGGCGCTTTCTGGAGAAGATAAGCTGTATATGGGAAATACAGCCACCGCTGACATCATGGGTGAAGGAACGGTGATCTTGAAGTGGACTTCGGGGAAGGAGCTCACTCTAAGCAACGTGTTGTATGTCCCGGACTTGCGCAAGAATCTAGTCTCGGGTTGGTTGCTTAACAAGTTTGGATTTCGTTTAGTCTTTGAGAGCGATCAATTTGTGTTAACTAAACGAGGAATGTATGTAGGCAAGGGCTATGCCCAAAATGGTATGTTCAAATTGAATGTAATGGCTGTCAAAAAGGACATGAATAAAATTGCTACTACTTCTACTTATATGCTTGAGTTTTCTGAATCGAATAAATGGCATGGTAGATTAGGTCACGTTAATTTTAATTCTTTACGCCGTTTAATCAATTTAAATTGCATACCAACATTCCATATTGATTCACACTATAAATGTGAAACATGTGTAGAATCCAAACTTACAAGAACATCATCCAAATCGGTTGAACGAATAACCGAACCCCTTGATTTAATTCACACCGATATTTGTGATTTAAAAGCGGTACCCACAAGAGGTGGAAATAAGTACTTCATCACGTTTATTGACGATAGTACTAAATATTGCTATGTATATTTACTAAAAAGTAAAGATGAAGCAATAAGTAAATTTATCTTGTATAAAAATGAAGTTGAGAATCAACTTCAAAAGAAGATAAAAGCTTTGCGAAGCGACCGAGGAGGCGAATATGTTGCACCTTTTGCCGATTTATGCGCAAAAAGTGGCACTGTACATGAGTGTACACCTCCTTATTCTCCACAATCAAATGGCGTGGCGGAACGAAAGAACCGCACATTGAAAGAAATGATGAACGCCATGTTGATAAGTTCTGGGGTGAGCCAGGAAATGTGGGGGGAGGCCATTCTCTCGGCCAATTATCTTTTGAACAAGATACCATTGAAAAAGAGAGACGAGATTCCATATGAGTTATGGAAAAAGAAAAAGCCTTCATATAAATACTTGAAAGTGTGGGGGTGCCTAGCAAAGGTGATTGTACCACCTCCTAAGGCTCTTAGGATAGGACCCAAAACTGTTGATTGCATATTTATTGGGTATGCGCATCAAAGTAGTGCACATCGCTTTCTTGTACATGAGTCCAAGAATCCTGATGTACACGTAAACACTATCATGGAGGTGAATCCTAACGTTGTGTCTTACTTTGAAAATGTGTTTCCTTTGAGAAGACAAACACATGCAACGTCATTAACACCTAATTTTGAAGTAGGTGAAAGCTCATCTAGACGAGATGATGAGGTAGTTCATGATAAGACACATGAACAATCTGAGGTTGAAGAAAGTGACCGTAGGCGAAGCAAAAGGCCAAGGGTTGAAAAATCCTTCGGTCCAGACTTCGTTAGCTATATGGTAGAGGGCGAGCCCAATACATATCGCGAAGCGGTTTCTTCTTCAGAAGGACCTCAATGGAAAGAAGCAATAAGAAATGAAATAGATTCTATATTGCAAAATCATACTTGGGAGTTAGTAGATCTTCCACCTGGTTGCAAACCACTTGGATATCGTTGGATATTCAAAAGGAAGATGAAAACTGATGGAAGTATTGATAAATACAAGGCTAGGTTGGTGATTAAAGGATTTAGACAAAAGGAAGGTCTAGATTACTTTGATACCTACTCGCCTGTGACGCGCATAACCTCGATTAGATTGGTTCTTGCTATAGCGGCTTTAAGAAATTTGGAAGTTCACCAAATGGATGTTAAAACCGCATTTCTAAATGGCGATTTAGAAGAAGAGATTTACATGGAGCAACCTGAAGGTTTCTCCGCCCCAGGTCAAGAGGGTAAAGTATGTAAACTCGTCAAGTCTTTGTATGGCTTGAAGCAAGCACCAAAACAATGGCACCAAAAGTTTGATCATGTCATGATTGACAATGGTTTCAAAATAAATGAGTGCGACAAATGTGTTTATTTCAAAGACACAAATGAAGGTTATGTGATTTTATGCCTTTATGTAGACGATATGCTTATCATTGGGAGTAATGATAAAATTATCAAAGCTACTAAAAGCATGTTGAAAGCGAGATTTGACATGAAAGACATGGGTTTAGCTGATGTGATTCTTGGAGTAAAGATCATAAGAACCCAAGAAGGTCTTGTGTTAAGTCAATCTCACTATGTGGATAAAATTCTTGAAAAATTCAACTCGGGAGATACGAGTGTAGCTCGAACTCCAGTTGATACCTCCCAACATCTTAAGAAGAATAAGGGAGATGGAGTTGCTCAGTTAGAGTATTCAAGAATTATTGGCAGTCTAATGTATCTAATGACATGTACTAGACCCGACTTGGCTTACGCGGTGAGTAGGCTAAGTAGATACACCAGCAATCCGTGCGCGGATCATTGGAAGGCTATCACGAGGGTGCTTAAATACATAAGATACACAAGAGATTATGGACTGCATTATACCCGACAACCAGCAGTGATCGAAGGATACACTGATGCAAACTGGATATCGGATAATAAAGATTCCAAATCAACAAGTGGTTATGTATTTACACTTGGAGGAGCTGCTATTGCTTGGAAGTCTTCTAAGCAAACGGTCATAGCAAGATCCACAATGGAATCCGAATTTATCGCCTTGGATAAGTCAGGCGAGGAGGCGGAATGGCTACGTCAATTCGTGGAAGATATTCCAAGATGGCCAAAGCCTTTTCCAGCCATATGTGTACATTGTGATAGCCAATCAGCGATTGGTAGAGCTCAAAGCTTGATGTACAATGGCAGATCAAGGCATATGCGACGTAGACATAACACGATACGACAACTACTCTCAACGGGTGTTATCACAATTGATTATGTGAGATCAGCGGATAACATTGCGGACCCGTTTACAAAAGGCTTAAGCAGAGAGTTAGTAGAAACGTCGTCAAGAGGAATGGGACTAAAGCCCGTGGTAAATGGGAATATGAGGGAAACCTAACTTAGTTGACTGGAGATCCCAAGATCTAAGTTCAATAGGACAACTTAATCATATTACCAAACGGAGTCACTGTGGGGGAGTACCCCAAACCAAATAAAAGGGAGTTAGTTATATACTTCCTAGTCCATTCCAATCAGTGACATTGAAGTAAGGCTAAGCATATTAAGGTTAAGGATTTCGGGAAATCAAATAACCATGATGCTTTTAATGATTCAGAGGAATCACCTATGTTAGAGAGAAGTAGGGTCGCTTCGAATGGATTTGTGGGGTGCGCAAATCCTAGAGCTCTCGCAGAACCAGGCTAGTGTTCCAGGACCATAATAGGACACGACAATGAGGAGTTGGCCAAACCAGGGAGAGTATTGTGTGAAGTGTATTGTCGTTTACACAAATGGGGGTATGTTCAAGGACATCGCGTCTACATACCGCTAGTAAGCTAAGTGTGCTTCACAAAAGAAGGTTCAAAGAGTAAAACCTACCTATCTTGCAATACTCAACTGTCGAAGTTTATCGTTGAAAAGTGTAAGGAAAAGATTCATTTCCATACATGTGGGGGATTGTTGGAAATTTGATGAAAATAGCATTTTTCATGTGGGGGATTGTTGGAAAATAAGTGAAAATAGCATTTTTCACAAATATAGGAAAATGATTTTTTCCTATTTTGGACTAGAAATAAATATAATAAAATGAGCGGGTTTTATATATTTATTTGTGGGTTTGTGTTCTATGTTGGAAGACCTTCGCAACGAACTAAACCACGTCCAAAACGGAGCTAAGATGAATGAGATATCGATGCTCAAAGTTGGGTGTTTGGAACATTCAATGCTGAAACAAAAGGGAAAGTAGCACCTTGTCCCACATCGGATGAGAGTTGGAACTTAAATGGGTATTTAAGGTGGAACTCTCCATCCTTATTGTTTCATGGAAGCACACACTAGTGTCCTCGCGAAGGGTGCGGAGCACCCTAACTCGCACTCGCACTCGCACTCGCACTCGCTCGCTCGCGCGCGCGCGCGTGGCGTGGGCGATGAGGCGCAATGTGGCGCTTTGATGGCGCACTTTGCACTTCGCACGCTCGCATCGCCGCGAGCCGCTTGAGAGCCGCCTTTGTATTTTTGACCACGTGCGCGTGGTGGAGCACAAGGGTTGCAAGGACCAAGTGGTAGGTGATGCGGCGCATGACGTGGCAGTCATGCGCATGCGCGCGCGGGTGCACGCATGGTGCATGGGTTCTGCTGTGTCGTGCGCGGCGCACCAGAGTGAGCCAATACGGCGCGACTGTGTGGCGCGCTCGTATAGCCGCACAGGTGACGTGGCGCACGCGCGCATGGACTTGAGCCAAGAGGACGCACTACATGGGTGACGTGGCGCGCGCGCACGGGTTTGAGCCAAGAGGCCGCACCGCGCATGGGCGCGCGGCGCACGGCTATGAGCCAAGAGGCCGCACCGTGCATGGGCGCGCGGCGCACGGCTGTGAGCCAAGAGGCTGCACCGCGCATGGGCGCGCGCGCGCGCAGAAAGCTTCCAGCATTGAATAACAGAACAGTTTCAGTTCAGCTTCGTAACTGACGAGTTAATGGGCTTAGACTGAGAATTAAATGACGTCTTAAATTGCATTGAAGACGTTTAATGCAATTTAAACCTCTCTTTAATTCGTTTTTAACTGTTTCGAATCTGGAGCTGTATAAATACAGCTCCATACCCAGCAGAGAAGGACACCAGCTACACAACAGCAATCACAACTCTCTCTAGAAATTTTTCTGATCTTTTCTTTGCAGTCTCAAGGTAACCTTCGGGTTGTAGGTCTACTCCGGCAGTACTACTGCTCCGGCTGTTGTACCCTGGGAAACAAAACGAGTACTCCTGGGAGACTCGGAATTTGTTTTAAGGGAAGCGTGTGTTCACGTGCCTCAGCCAATTCTGTTTCATCTTCATTCTTGTATTGTCTTTATTTCAGTTGTAATTGTACCAGTAATTTGTTTTCTCATTTCTGTATGGTAATCAAGTTTAATAAAATTTGTTTATTTTATTTAATTTATGCGAACGGTTCCTACAATAATTTCCATGATGATGCATAGTGTTCAAGTGTATTATTATGAACGAATTGAACAAGTCTCTAAAATTTCTCCATTATCTGTAATCTTCTCTAATCCTTATGTTTTCTCTAAACATCAATTTCATACACATCAGGATGTTCCTTCACCTGTTTTAGATTAGCTTTAGCCACCTGCGATATTGATGTAACTCTGACAGTTCTTTATTAATAAAAGCATATGTAAAATTTAAAAAAAAAATTATAAATAAAATAATTTATCACATCAAATATTAAAATGTTAAAAATACTAAATTTAAGAAAAGTAACAAAAAGTTATACATTAAAAAAAATTATGATCCAACTAATCCAAACTACTTTTTATTAATCTATTACTTATATTAAAACAAAACAATTTTGGCCACTTGGCATTTGCTTAAACCTCTTTTTGCCACCTGTCAAGTTAATATTCCACACAATTCTTCTTTGGGCGGCAATATACATCGATCACTTCCCATGTTTCTCTTTGATTGTACCGCCTTTGGCTTTTATTGGCTTTTATTGTACAGCCGTTTCAAAACCAATGCTCCATCCTCCAATCCATCACCATCTTCAATTGAATACTAGCAATCAAAATCGATGAAGGAGGATTGGTATCAAGAACCCTAGATCTATTAATAATTATGTATTCCTCTGTTTCTTCATCGATTTTTTTCCTTATTTTGATATATGTAATGTGTAATCCTACTCATTGATGTCCTGAACGATTAGGGTTTTACTTTCTCTCTTGAGTCGGTTACTTTCAAGGTTCTGGTTAGTTGTGGATGATGGAGGCGGCGATGGTGATTAAGGTTCTTTCCCTTTTTTCTTTCATCCTCTTCACATTTACAAACCCTAATACACATATACTACTTTACTACTTCTGTGGCACATATGAACCCTCACCGGGTATGTTTTCTTCATTGTATTATGACGTATTCTGATAATCCTTTGAATCTTCTGCTTTAATCAATGTTTAATATGTTAATCGTTGACATATGTAGTTGATGATTTAATCCTACTTTAGTTTTCTTAGTGTGTAGATTCCTTTCATTTTATTTACTTTAATCGATGATTTAAATGCTTATTTAACCTTACTTGAATGGCCGATCATCATTTTTTTCCATTTTATTTGCTGTAGTTGATGACATTAAAGGCTTATTTTTTTACATTTTTTTTATGTAATTGTAGTGACATGCCTAACAATAATATGGTCCAACTGCAAATGGAGAACGCATAAAGAAGAAAACCACCTTACGTGATGATGTTTTGAAAGGATTAGTGGAGTGGCTTTGTATTCAGGTGTGTTTTGTAATTGAATGTAGAAACTCTTTTATGTTGTAACTTATTCCTCAGGTTGAAAGATTGAACATCTTTTGTGTATATAGATATTTTGTTTCATGTTGAGTTGAGCAATTAATTAATTTATTTTTCACTAAACAGATGCAAAGCGTCTTATCGGTAGAAGGTTTAGTGATGCGAACCGCTGCTGCTATCGCTTATGGTATTGACAAGAAGGCTACCAGTGTTGGTGAGAAGAACGTGTTGATCTTTGATCTTGGTGGTGGTACTTTTGATGTGTCTCTTTTGACGATTGAATAGGGTATCTTTGAGGTCAAATCTACCGATGGTGACACTCATCTTGGTGGAAAGGACTTTGATAACAGAATGGTTAACCATTTTGTTCAAGAGTTCAAGAGAAAGAAAAAGAAGGATATTACTGGAAACCCAAGGGCATTGAGAAGGTTGAGAACTTCATGCGAGATAGCAAAGAGAACTTTATCGTCCACAGCTCAAACCACCATTGAAACCGACTCTTTGTATGAGGGTGTTGACTTTTACTCCACCATTACCCGTGCTAGATTTGAAGAGCTGAACATGAACCTGTTCAGAAAGTGTATGGAGCTGGTTGAGAAGTGTTTAGGAGATGCCAAGATGGACATTATGTGATGAATTATTTAAACCATCGCGTAGCGATAAACCCTAACTTTTGTAAGACTTATTACCTTAATTTTGACCAATGTTTCTCATATGTGTGCAGCTGATGTTGTTGCAGGCTCAGCAGCATGGCTTGGCAGAGGCCTCTCGTGTGTTTGCGTTCTGGGCCGTGAAGGCTATTCACGCCCCTCCTTTGGTTTGACTCCTGCTCAGGTAAGATTGTATACATTATGGCCCGATTTTTTACAAATGAGTTATGGCTTACGATGTTATTTATTGGCATCATTTGATTTGACTCCTGCTCAAGTATGATTGTATGGCTCAGATGTCTACATTATTTTTAATCGAAACCAATCACACGTGTAAACTCACCCTGCTCGATGCTATATTCAAGGTTGATTCTTCGACCGCTGTGAGATCGTAACCCCCCCGCCCCCCTAATATTCAAGATTTTTGCTAAAATGTAATGTTTGACCTTTGAACTATCAAATGCATAGTTGAAGAAAGAAGACATTCTATCAAGGTTTCTGCAAAACAACTTAGTGCCACTTGGCACAAACTTAAGCCAGAGTTACGTACCCTCGCTGGAGAAATCCCGAAGCCGTCGGAGGAACCGAGCTCGCCGGAAAAAAGCATCGAGTGTTCCTGTCATTGTATCGGTATATCCTTTACCTTAAATCCTTTTATTTTTTTCCCCACATATGAAACACGACAGATCCATTCGAAAAGTTCTTAAGCTGCTACTTTTATCAACATCTTTTCCATGTATACCTTTGTATGCCACTTCCTTATTATTCAACTAAAATGGTTGATTTTACTATTTTAATCTTACACCAGGAAGTGTGAGCAAAATAGTTACAAAGAAAAAAAAATATATAATAATCTTTAATATGAAGATGTTGACCAATTTCAATATTAATTTCGTAATGTATAATTCATAAAACAGATATAAGGAAAAGTTTCTTTTTTATTTATTTATTGTTGTTAATTTGTATTATTCTTTTGTTATCTACACACGACTTAATCACTTATTAACAATTTACTCTATTCTTTTCTTTTACTCAAGCATAGCGCTAGAATGAATGTTTAGATTTGCATGTTTGATTTGATTTCAAGATGTAATATTGGTGTTTGTTTGTTCTAGCATCTTGCTAGATTAAATAATAAGATGTCCTTAAAAAATAGGCATTAAGCATATTTTCTATGTGGTGACCCATGTTTTGGTGATTAAATTCAAATATTTTTATTCTTTATAAATTATGATACATGACTTTGATCTGATGCAGTGTGACTACAAGTGTTTCTGGAATAACTGGATGCCTAACAAAGTGTGTATTATCGCTTGAGGGCAGAGTTAGATAGGCTCCCAACTAAGGCAGCTCTGGGTGCCAGAAACACCCAAGTTGGATCTAATTCATGCGCTTTATGCAGTGACTTCGCAGTATCCCCGGAACATATTTTGTTTTGTTTCAAGTCGCTCAGGTGGTTTGGCAAGTGCCTTTGAGTTGGTGCAAGGTTCCCCCAATTTTCGATTTTCACATTAGAGATCTCTTGGAGTTATACAAATTTGTTTTCGCCTCATGGAAAAAGAAAAGGTTTTCTGCGCGATTATTCTTATTACATTTTGGTGTTTAGAGAAGGCGAGCAGTCAAAAAGTTTTTGAGTAGATGCCGGTTTCAATAGAAAAGGTCATAGAAGATGCAAAAGTTATAGCTTTCCTCTTGGTAAAAAAAGATAGAGCAGGGATTGGAAATTTGTCTTGGGAAAATTGGAGTGCTTTTGACTTCCATTGTATGGGTAGTTTTTTTTGTTTTTCTTTCGTTTGTAGTGTGTGTGTGGGGTGTTGAGGATGTCCAGATAGTGTTGTTAGATGTTGGTTGTTGGTGCTTTTTTGTACTTGTGGCTTGGCTTCTTGATGGTTGTTTGTTTTCTTTTATAATAAAAGTTTTCGTTGGCGTTTCAAAAACACACTATTTTCTTAGTTGGTCAATTATTATGCATTCTGTTTGTATTTACTTTCAAACAAAGCTAAAAGCTAAAACTTTTGGGTATTAAATTTACGTTATAAAATTTGATGAAAAACTTTAATCCAATTAAGGCTGAATAGTTTTTTTTAACCAAATTTAACATTGAAGTCAAATAGTTACCTAATTATTAAAGTTTATTGTTAGTAAATTATTACCTAATATATTACATTTATTAACAGTCATTTTACCATTTATAACTTTATTATAAAGACCTTCGTTTCCCACATATATATTAATATTACCAATAATAACAAATCTTTAATTAGCTTCCTAAATTAAATGTATAAAAATTTTCTCAGTTTTTTCCTTAATTTACAATCACGAAATTAGCAATTCAATTATTTCCATGATAAAAATTAATAAAGATTTTGCTTAAGTATTTAAAGATACTCTATTTTTCAACGATCAAGTATTATCTTTGCATTCTTTAACTTACATTAGAAAATTTTAATTTCCATTAGTAATATTTCATATACATTATTTATACGAGGTTTAGAGTTATGGATGGTATGATATGATTCAAGTCGAAGATATTTCTTTAGGTGATGATTGTTTTTCAATTGGTCAACAACAAATGCGAGGTTATTGGTTACGAAGCTCCAAAAAAAGAAGGCGTGATGACGCCACCAAGTAAAGCACAAAACTTTTGCGCGGAGATTTAACATGTTTGGACCTTTTGTTGTTTAGTATCAAACTATGTAAACATTGAATCCACAAACCAAATATGTGACGCACAATATCTAAATAACATTATCTTTAATCATAGATAGTGATTAACAAGTTTACAAATAAACTTTGAGTTTTTATATAAATAGTATTTTAAAGTTTTTAGATGGTACGATATAATTCAAGTCAAACAAATTTGGTTAGGTGATGATTGTTTTTTCAATTCGTCAACAACGAATGTGATGTTATTGGTTACGAAGCTCAAAAAGCAGAAGTATTAGAGTAATAGGCTACCTATTGATATCTCAAACTACATAAACGTAATTTCGTTATTTATTTGTCTTTTCGTTTTATTTATAGCAATAACAAACATATCATTTTTCAACACCGCGAAATTCGCGGGTTCATATGGGGGGTGGGGGGTTAGGTTTTTTTTTAGGTTTTTGGGGGGTGGGGTGGGGTGGGGGGGTTAGGTTTTTTTGGTGAGGTATAGTTTTTTTTTTTTACATGTATGTTCCATCCTTTTTTAAATTTTGACACAAATTATCCCTTTCTCTTTTCAACATGAATGTTCTCTTCTTTTTAAGGCTCTTACATAAATGGCTCATTTTATTAACCACCGATCATATGAACCCTCAATTTTTAAAAATGCAGTTTTGAACCATAGACTATTACTCCATTCTAAACCGCGTCAACTTTTACCACCATTCACAATGACAATTAGCAAGAGTCCGGGCCAACCGCTATCGAGAGTTGGTCTGTACTTGAAACAACCAGTTTTCACCCACGGTCAGCTGTATGTTGCTTTATCCAGAGTAAAAACCAGACAAGGAGTTAAACTTTTGATATTGGATAACGACGGCAAACCAACTTATAAAACGACAAATGTAGTTTATAAAGAAGTATTTAGTGATTTGTGATTTTGATGTATTCATTTATCTATAATTGTTGTTTTTTAATGATTTTTGTTAACGTAATACAAAACATGTATACTCATACACACACTTAAATATTACCCGAAACTTCTACATAAAGAAACAGTACGTTGACTTATAATTCGCTATCCATTATCTTCCATAAACACAGTATTAAACAAATTTGCATCATCATGTATCACGAGATATTAAATTATTTTTCTCATTGTATTTTATTAATTTTTTATTACTTGAACGGTCATTTAATTCAAACGATTAGTTCAATAAATTAAAGTTACTCATTTGTGTTTTAGTCCACCCGCGAACCTCGCGGGTTCTTAAACTAGTGAAAACATATATAAATTAAAGAATTGGAAAACTCCAAACCTTCCTGTGCAAAGTTTCTCCCTTTGATGACGCGCAAGTTGAAGATGAAAACGCCATTTCAACAACTACATTTTGAAATTTCCCACAACATATTCGGCAGTTGTACCACCCATCTTTTTCATGGCTTTCACCATCACAAAAAGTTTTTTCATCACCATTCCATTTCTTTAATCTATTACTTCCAACAACTGTCACATAAATTATTATACCAATCATTTATGCATCATACACTCATATTGTCAACATCGTTGTATTATGTTCTTCAACTTTGTATTTTGTAGACCAATACAACTCTAACTCTTTGTGTAGAATGGTGTGTAAACGAGTCAGCAGAGCCTAAGCTCGTTAAACTTATGAAAGCCTCTTGTTTAGTCTCGTTAAACTTAGGGGAGCTTGCGCTCGGATTGTTTCGAGCTCTATTTCTTTAAACTCGAGCTCGGCTAGTTAGTGGTGTATTATACATTTATTAGAGTAAATTACTTTTTGAGTCCCTGTGTTTTAATGGTTTTAACCACTTGAGTCCAAAATCAAAAGTTTAATGCTCTGAGTCCCTAACCCAATGGCGGACTTAAAGGGTTAGTAAGGGTAGCATGGGCTACCCCTCAACCCCGTCTACGTAGTGTAAAAGTACCCCTTAACTCTATTTCGGTAGTGTAAAAATACCACTCAACTGCGTTTCTGTTATATAAAGGATACCCCTGATCCTAAAAAAAAATTAGGATACCCCTAACCTTTTGGGCTAGTTCCGCCACTGCCCTAACCACTCATTTTATAACGTTTTGAGCCCAATTTGTAACACATGTACTTTTTATTTTGGACTCACATGGTTAAAAGCACTAAAACACAGGGACTCAAAACGTCATAAATGAGCGGTTAGGGACTCAGGCCGTTAAACTTTTTGATTTTGGACTCAACTGGTTAAAACCACTAAAACATAAGGACTCAAAAAGTAATTTACTCCATTTATTATTATTATTATTATTATTATTATTATTATTATTATTATTATTATTATTATTATTATTATTATTATTATTATTACTATTTATTTATTTTGTTATTATTTTCAATGTATAATAATTATCATATAAATTTGTATTTAATGTACAAAATTGAAATTATAAAAATAGTAGGTTTGCGAGCCACTCGAACTCGATAAGCGTAGCTCGGGCTGGGCTCATTTACAAAACAAGTTTAGTTTTAGGCTCAAGCTTGTTTAAGGTGGGCTCTATACAAGTTTTTTAACAACGCGATCTCGAGTAGCTCACGACTGGCTTTGCTTGTTGACACCTAGATTAATGGATCACTAAGGTACAAGAACCCCACAAAGATTTGATGGTTTGGTCACAAAATGGATGATAAGATTTCCCAAAACAAATGCATTTTATTGATTGTGTTTGTGGGTGGAAAACAATTGGTTTTTAATGTATATTTTTGGTATTGTGTTGAGGTTTGAAACCGGTAAGAAGAGACAAATGTAGAGTAGAGGGAATCCTGGGGAATGTGTGGTCAAAGATCCCATAATTCAGGTGTATTTTAATGTGCCCACCCCACCAGGTGTTTGAAGCAAGTCCTGAAGAAGTAGAATACGCGTATATGCTATCGTATACGTCAGGCCACTTATTAGTTTATTCTGTTTGACTTTTGAATGGTTAAACTCTTGCTTCCTGATTGTTTAATGAACTCCTTGCCATATATCTATTTGTCATCAGTCCACTGCTTGAAGAAGGGACACCAAGAACAACCTCAGTAATTGTTTGAATTGTTTGTTGTCTTAAAGTTAGTTGTTGTTCTGGTTGTGGTCCATAATAGTATGATTAATAATGGAACCAAGGGAGATTTTATTGATAACTCGTATGTGAATAACGCGGTTCAGGAGCAGAAACTGAGTACATCTACAGGTGAAACCGGAAAGGGTTACATGGAGATGGAGGGAAGAGTTTATTCAGATTTGTATAGAAATTCGAGTGAAGATATGTTCATACGAACGTTAATGGAGAGCTCGGTTGGCATGCCATCACCGAACATGGAGATGCTTGGTTTCAAGAATCTTTCTAATAATTTCCGGGCAGATAGTGAGGAGCTTTTCAAGAACTGGCTAACCACTGCAGAGGCAAGCACTTATATCTTGCTTTTAATTCTCTCAAGATATTTTTATTAATTATTGTTTATTTGTTGATATGATATACGTTCTCCAGAATCCAACAAGCTTAGTTCATAATCGTTCTCGACAATTATCACGGATGTAAGTTTGTTTCATGTCTCAACAACTGAACAATGGTTTATATATTGAAAGTTGAAACTATTGTTGACCACAGGATGCTTACTGATCAAGCGACTTTGTCGAATCACCAAAACGAGGGTTCCATTGAACAGAGAAAAAGCAACGAGAATCTGCTACCACAAAGTTCTATAGAAGTTGGTGAATCCTCAAATGACAGTTCCGTTAGGTACGTCACAGTCTAGTGGTGAAATATTTGTTTTTCAAATAAAAATATATAATATAATTGGGGTATTTCCATCAGGAATGTGGCAGAAAGGGGGTTGCAGGCTAGCAACTTATACTTGGCTAAGGTTTGTTAATATTAAAATTCTGCATATCTATTTGCCAATTTGTTCTGGAATCTCATCCATTTAATTATTTTTCTGCAGGCATGGTTTCATAGTTCTCAACCAATGACGAGAAGTCGTTCCTCTGAATTAAGGTACTAATGCTTGAATTAGAGGTGGGGATTTTAACCCGTAAAATGAGTGGATTCGGGTTATGCATTTATTCTAACTTGTCAAACGGGTAAAATAAATGAATTTACCTTAAATGGAAACGGGTCAAACAGATTGACAGCTGCCCAAAGAGTATTTTTGATGCAACAAGATCTCCTAAATTCTTTTCAAAACAAATATTATCACTAAAATAATATTACTTTTGTAATCACATCTGACACAATAACTATTGATACGAAAACTTAAAAGTTTTGGACAAAAAGTGTCTCAGGTTGATCCGGATAATTTCTACCAGTACCAAAAAATTACCCATTTGACGACCACCCATTTTGTCACCTCTGGCTTGAAGACTTATGCAGAAACTGGGACTTGGAAGCTTAATATCGCTTTTTATCTGCTTTCTTGATGTCTAAAACTTGGTTTTTTAACCATAAAGTTGAATTGACATTCTGGTATTATACATGTTACAGGAGGAGGTATGTTGCAATGCAAAACTCTCAAACAGCAATAGGTATGGAAGCAATGCATAATGCATCAGGGAGTCGAGTCAACCAACTAAAACAAGAATCAGCCAACCATAACTCTTTCAATGAGGCTTCTTTATACGATATTCCCAACCAACTAGACGGGTTCATGCCCCAGTCTAACTCATCTTCATCTATTGACAAGGTTTCTTCTGTCGTAAGCATGCTAAAGGGTACCTTAGAACGCAAGAAACTTAGCAACCATATTGCAAAAGAAGCGGTTGAAGATGGTTCTTTAGGTTATTATAACGGTCAACATGTCTTTGACTATTCAAACCTGAATCACATGAATGAAATTCACGATTTTGAGGTACAAGAAACAGTTCAAGATCCAAGGTTGTTTCAGACAGTTCAAGGGCCTTTAGATGCTGACCTGGATAATTTTGTGGCCCCCAATAATCAGATTCAGATGAGTTTTGCATCTAGAGAACCTTCACAAAGTGAATCATCTGCTGCTGCACCTGTAATATCAAGCGGTTTTGATGTATGTGATGGCCCCACCAACTCAGGTCAAGCACCTACTAAAGGTACAGGTAAAAGATACAAGTTAAATCTAACATTTAGATTAGTTACCAAACTTTACTCTACGTTGTTGGTGGCAAATGGGCGGGCCACAGGTTCGGGTCAAAAATAGATAATTTTAGTTTATGTCAAAACGGGTTGGGTAGATACCGCAAGCGCTTTTAATATTTTACTTTGGTCTTTATATATACTTATTTACAAATATAACTAAAAATCCATACTCCTTTAATGATAATCTAATTCTTGAAATAAAATACAATTAAGAGGTTTTATGCACTGTGAATGTACTTTGCCTGATATTTTGACCCGTTGAATCTGGTTACACGTTCCCTACTTTTATTAAGCTTACACGTTTAACCCGTGTGAGGCAAAGTATTACCCATATCAACCCGTTTATCAGTGAACATGTATTACTATTTACTTGCCACCTCTAGCTCACATGGTTGAAATGAACTTCACGCACAACCCATGCCTACTCCTGTCATTGTTACAAAAGGATAAAAGAACGGATTTTTGTTTTATAAACCTGTCAACTATTGTAGAGAACCAAACTTCATTATTGAGTTTTAGTCCTTGTTCATTTGTATCAACATAATGTTTGACCCAAAGAGAAAAGGGGTTCCGGTGAAAACCATTGATTAACTATTTACTCTCTTTAAATGCTTAGATACATGATAACCTTTTTGATTATGGATTTTGATTGCAACTGTACAACTTTTATATGCTGTTTTGTTGGTGTTTTTGAATCAAAACGTGAAACATGTTACTAATTTCACTTTTTTTTATTGGTTCATAGATACAAAGGAACAAATGCATGATAATCTTCAAGAGGACCGCAAGGTTTGTCTTTACTGTTAGTGGTCACTAACAGTATTACATTCGGTTTTACTGCCAAATTTATTGATCAGGAAATAGTTTAACTATTTGACAATTGCTTATCAATACCCTTAACAATATCACTAATTGCACATATCGTAGTGATGGTGTGCAAATAGGAAAACATAATTCCAAAAACTTTCTAAGAACAAACTATTGCCTGTTCGCAAAAACATCCCAAAATGGAAATGTTTACGGTCCGTAAGAGAAAAAAATATTTTATGCCATACTAATTCTTTATCGGTTGTGTATTCCAGCAGAGGAAAAATTTAATTCGGTTTGGATCAGTAACATCGGCTGCCTCAGGTGAATATGGAGTTTTTCTTTATTTTTTTTGAACGCCTTAATTTTGTCACCAATGGGATTTGAACTATTACATGTCATATTAGTTCTGTCACGTTTTATGTAGTTTTAATAAGATGAGGGACTATTCTGTAATAATTAGATTGTTTAGGGAGTGATTAGCAAGGTCTCTAACGAACTATGAGTTAGTTGATGTAGCTTGGTAATGAGATTGATTCCTATTCTCTACACGATTCTCTCGATTTCCTTATCGTAACATGAACCCTCACCATATGGAAAGGCAGAGCCTTACCCAACACCTTGATACCACTAGGCCAAAGGACTTTTGGTGAATATGGAGTTTGATTCGAGTTTTGTGCATCTCGTTTTCCGCCTTCAAAGTTATACACTTTTATTTATATTTTAGTGTGATACTTATTTTGAACTCATTTTCCTTTACATGAACAAGTACAAAGATATGAACATATGCATCTAAGTTTTTTTTTTTTTTTATTATTTATGCAGTGGACAGCAGGGATCCTACAAAGAAACGCAGGGTGGAACGATCACGGAAGTATGTAATGCTATCTTTACTTAATTCAAGAAAAAGAGATCTCTATATTATTGAAACATGAAGTATTTATAGATAAAAGTTCTACTTTGTTAAATGTCTACTAACATGATGTGTGACGATGACGATGTAGAATGGCAGAAGCAAAGGGAAGAACTCAAACCCCTGCAACTTCATCAGACATGCAGTCTATGCTGAAGCGATGTGAAAATCTTGAGAAGGAAGTGCGATCGCTTAAACTTAATTTGGCTTTCATGAATAGGTACAGTCACAACTGATCCAAACACACCCTTAAACATATATATCAATGTAATCAAGCATAAACTAATCCAAACACCCCTTTAAACATTTCAGGAAGGATTCTGAACAAACTAAGCAGATCGAAGAACTCCAAAAGCAGAACGAGGAGATGAGAGATGAAAAGGAACGCCTTTTAGAAGAGATCGAAAGGATTTTATCTGAACCAGATAAGATGTGATATGAATGTTGTCAGGATTGCTATCTAACATCTATGCACAACTAATATTTACATTTACTATATGCTCATAGATCATATTTGCATATGTGGGTTTTTTTATACACTTACATACATATTTGCTATTCTCCTTTTCTTGTGATGCAAGCAAACGGACATATGCGTTTTGTCTGCTCAGTTTTGGGTCTTGTGTGTAAGTTACACAATCATTGTAACAGTAGTGAGTTAATTGAAGATTACATGAATACATTTCCTGAATTCACTATTAAATTCTTTTTTTGGGTAAAGGGTTACCCCGGTGATTCTATATATTCACAAACAAAAAAACAAGTAGTGTTGAGAAACCAACACTAGTTCAGACATAGGACAGACCCCTATGACTGTAAAAACCAAAACCCCAAATGAAATCAACAAAAGTATCAACACCTAGACAAAATTCTAGAAAATAAGAAAACAATCAAGAACAATCAGCCTCCATTATCAATGACACTGTCGCTATGGATCTCCCAGCTTTCCAACAATTTTCTCACTCTATCCGTGTTCCTGAACTTAACTCCCATTAGCTTGTATCAGACAGTACTTAAAACCAGGTCACGTACCATATCCGGCGGTCTTGCATGGTTCTTGAAAAGTCTTGTGTTCCTCTCTTGCCAAATAGTATAAGCCGTGGCAGCCACAATTAATCGACTTACATAATTACCAGCCGATTTAGAAGTAGCCCGGTCCCGTAACCAATCAACAATGTTTCTCCATTTTGAGTCGAGAGACGCCATGTTCCCTTTGGATCTAACCGAACTCCACACTTGAGATGAAAAGCCACATTCGAAAAAAAGATGTTCATGAGAATCCACATTCGCATAGCATAGCACACAACACATCATGTTCATATTCTTCCTCCTAGACAAATCCCATTGCAAAATTTTGTCTTGAGTCAACAGTTTACCCCGCATTACTAACCACATATGGAACGCATGGCGCGGAATACACTGAGAGAACCAAACAATTTTAACCCAATCCACCTCGGCCTCGGTAGCTCTAATGGAGTCCCAAGCCGATGACGAAGAAAATTCAATCAGATTGTTACCAACCTTCCACAAAGTACGGTCACTAGTATCCGGATTACAATGAAGATGATTCAACTGATTAATAACCGGAAATAAATTCCTCCACTCGACCGGCCAGTTCCAAGTACCATCCCCGTAAACGTCCTGAACGGTATCAGCTAGGCCAAATCCAGCGCGAGTAATAACCCTCGGAGAAAGGAAAGAACATAGCGGACCACCATCACACCAAAAATCATACCATGCTGACGTAGAGTTACCATTTCCGATTTTTACCCAATTATAGCGTCTAAACTCTGACCGTGTCTGAATTATCTTCCTCCAACTCCAGCAACAATTGGTGACAGGTTTACAATTCCATAGAGTGCGGCCTCTTAACCGGTAGGAATGAATCCAAGCAACCCAAAGCGATTCTCGGTTTGTAACAATACTCCACACATGGAAAGCCATAAGAGCACGATTCACGTCCCGTATCCTTCTAATACCTAACCCACCTTCATGCTTTGGAAGACAAACCACCTTCCATCCCACTTTCGCTCTCCCCTTATGAGTCGCATCCGTAGCCCACAAGAAATTACGCATAAGGGCTTCCAATTCCTTAATAATACGAGCCGGTAATAAGAAAACTGAAGACCAGTACACGTACATAGACGACAAAACTGAAATAATCAGCTGAAGACGGCCAGCAAACGACATAAATTTATTCTTCCAACTGTTAATACGGTTTTCCACGCGCTCCACCAGGATATGACAATCTGAATATGAGAGCCGAGACGAAATAAGAGGGACTCCCAAATACCGAACCGGGAGAGCACCCTCCACAAACGGCAGGATATTGAGAATAGCAATTTTAACATGATTCGGGACATTGCAAAAGTAAGCTGTACTCTTTTGAATACTAGGCGTTAATCCCGACATCTGCGTAAACTTAGTAATCGACGTCATAATACAACTCGCCGAGCTAACATCACCTCTAGCAAACAAAAATAGGTCATCGGCAAAGCAAAAGTTGATGATAAGTTGTTTTTCACATTTATTATGATACCTGAAAGAAGAATCGATTCTAGTCACCTGTTGCAAAATACACGTCAACACTTCCATCACAAGCGTGAATAGATAAGGAGAGATCAGGTCCCCCTGGCGTAACCCACGTTTACCCATAAAGTACCCATGAACGTTACCATTAACACATATCGAGTAAGAGGGAGACGAAACACAAAGCATAATCCAATCAACCATTTGTCTATTAAAACCAAACCCGATCAGAGCATATTTGAGAAAACTCCAGTCCACTGTATCATACGCTTTCTGAATATCCACCTTGAAGGCACACCTAGGAGGACCCGAGTTCCTATGATAGTTGTGCATCAGCTCTTGTGTAAGTAAAATATTATCCGATATTCTTCTACCCGGGACAAACGCCGACTGGTTGATACTCACAATCCCACTTAAAGCACCTTTAATACGATCCGCCAGAAGTTTACTAATACACTTATAGAGAACATTACAGCAAGAGATCGGCCTATAGTCCGATATAGTGGACGGCGTAGACACCTTCGGAACCAGAACTATAAGAGTATGATTAATTTCTTGTAGAAGACGCCCCGTATTAAAGAAATCCAGAATAGCATTCGTAACATCATTACCTATAATCGGCCATGAATTCTTAAAGAAAGCAGCTGTAAACCCGTCAGGCCCCGGAGCTTTATCATTACCAATAGAAAAAACAACCGCCTTAACCTCCTCAATAGTGACCGGACGCACCATATGACTAGCCACATCAGTATTCAGAACTTTAGAAAATAAATCCGGAGAAGGCGTTAGTGAGACGTCCCCTTGACCACCTAGAAACTTAGCATAATGATCCACAAAAGCTTTTGATACATTATGCCCTTCTAAAACATGCCCACTAGCATCCGTGATCCCATCTATCCGGCTTCTATGGTTCCTGCTTTTTAAAGAATTGTGAAAAAAGAAGTATTAGCGTCTCCTGCTCGAAGCCACTCGACTTTTGACTTTTGCTTAAGGAATCTTTCTTCATCTAAGCAAGCTTCCTGATACTCCCGAAGCACAATAGCTTCCTCAATCCGTAACTCCTCCACCATATAATTTCTGTCAATCTCCTTTTGAATGGATTCAAGTTTATCACGCAAGACAACAACCTTCGAGTGGAGGTTACCTTGTTTGAAGAGAAGAGACCGTAGCGGCTGTTTCAAGAGCCGAAGCTTCTTTACAACTCTAAACTGATGAACACCATTCACTTGGACCTCCCAACCAGTCTTTACAATATCTTGAAATTCCGGTTTGTGAACTAAAAAATTAGCGAACTTAAAAGGCTTCGGTTTCATTCTACCAGCATTGGTAATTTTTAGAATACACGGGCAATGATCCGAAATCCCATAAGGCTTAAACATAGCATGCGAGTCAGGAAATTCAGCAACAAAAGCAGTATTACCCAAGACTCTATCAAGTTTCTTAAGCAAACCAACACCCTTTTTAGGTTTTTGATTCCAAGTGAAGTGCATACCTGTCCTATTAATATCGAATACCTCCAAAACCTCCACACAATCTCTAAACTCCTTCATGCCTAGCGAGATGGATGACGTACCCACAGACTTATCTTCAAGAAACAAAGCTGAGTTAAAGTCACCCATAACCACCCACGGCTTGTTATCAACCAAGATCCTATACTTCGCCAAATTACTCCATAAATGTCTTCTATAAATATAGGAATTAGCCGCATACACAATAGAACCAAAAAACAGTTTCTTATCCTTCTTTAAAAACACATGGATATGCATCACCTGATCCGTTTGAGATAAAACCATGACATCAGCGATATCCGGGTTCCATCCAAGAATAATTCGAGTACCTTTATCACAGCAATTTCCATTAGAAGTCCAATCCCAGTTTCTAAACACCGAAGAACAAACTCTACTCAGGTTACCAACATTCACATGAGACTCAAGAATAGCACAACAACTCAGCTTATTATCTTTAACAGCTTGCCGAACCTCCATTTGTTTCAGAGGGTGGTTCAACCCCCTTATATTCCAACTGGGGTAGCCCAGTTGGCCAGTCCCACCCTTTCTCTCCCCAGAGACCCGGGTTCGACTCCAGGTATGGTCACCAGCCAACCACCTCTTCACAGGGGAAACGGATCAGACTCGGGACAGGGTATTAACCCCCAGGTGGCTATGGGACTAGGCTAACCTGCGGAGTGGGATCACTCCGGCGGTTGGGAGGACCGTGGAATATCCCCCCCCCCCCAACCCCCTTATATTCCAAACAGTGAAACTAATCATTAGAAACCACTTGTTTAGTGTCACACCCCCAAAATCCACCCTGCGGAGTATCACCGCTTGGAGGCGTGACATGACCAGGATCGAGCCACCAATCATATTGAATGACGTAATTAAGTAAATAAAACCAACCACAATACAATTGGTGACCAAAAGCTAGTTAACCAAGTTCAAATTAAACAGCGGAAGCATTAAAGATAAAACCCAAAACATAAGTCTTATAAGTTCATAAAGTTCAAATATTAGGCACGGGACATAACAGTCCGCATCCCACAACGACCACCTCCTCGTGCAAGCTCCGTAAGCATCTAACGACCTATAAGGCATGTAACAACGAGTCAACAACAAAGTTGAGTGAGTTCACGGTTGGTTGTTTAGTTTTTCAGTTGTTTCCGAAAACATGGTTTGTCTTTCGTTGGCATAATTGCCGTGGGGGTTACCCCATAGTTGAAAGTATGATTAACCAGGTCCTTCTTTATTACCCAAACCATATCCATAATCAGTGGGGGCTTCCCCATGTGAACCACTAGACCGTATGATATCGAATACTAACGAATTTTTTTGTGCCCTACGTCAATGTTCTATCATCATTGACAGTTTGCCATAGTCCATTAGTACACGCTCGTTCGAACGACACGGTGTGAGGTTTGTTAAACCTAATAGCGCTATTAACTAATGACCTGCTCGCCATCGGCCGCGACGATTAAGTCAATATAAAATGAGGGACTTAATGATAGAGTTTTGTCTAGTAAGTTTTAAGGGTGTTGTCCAACCCAAGGAGGACGAACGTACGTATTCTACTCAAGGAGAATATGCAGGATTAATATTGGCATCCTACCTATGGAGGATGGCCGTACATATCCTACCCAAGGAGGATATGTAGGTTCCGTTTTAGTTTCTTAACCCATTCCCAAACCACCGGGAATCCCATGCCTTAGAAAGTGTGTGAACTCACCTTGGTTTGCTCGGTTAGATTAATTACTCAAATAATCAGGAAATCAAGCACGTCCTAATAAGGTATAGATATCAATCAGTTTCTCATACATAACACGTATCCTACGTACGGTTTATCCACTCATTACTTCTATCACATACCACACAATTCAAATGTCAAGTTATATTGCCAAGTTACATTATTTTACCCTAAAATAATATAACTATCTCACAAAATGAACAAGTGTCCACACAAGTGTTCTAGTATAAGATATATATTCTAAATATATATATATTTACCCATTTTTATTTACGAAAACTCAACCTCCGACACTTTGTATTTTGTTACAAAAATTATGGTGAAGTTTGTATTCAAAACACAATTTATAAAATATACTTGTAACGCTTGTTTAGAAAAATATTGTCTAAGCGTTGGAGTTTTTAGAAAATTTCGCCAGAGTCTCCTTTGTAAATGGAGGTGTCCATGCTTATTAGCATATCATTTTCTTTCAAAAATTCATTCAATCAATCAACAACAATTTATTAAACAACATACACTAATCGAGCGTAAAAACAATGCACTTTACATGTCAACATGAACTCGGCTTTTCATAAAAACGCGTAGTAACTTTGTAGGGTGTTTAGTGGGTTTAGTTACCCTCCAAAGTGTGTTTTCTTTTAGTAAAATCTTACTCTCGGGATTTTTAGGTGTTTACAACTTGTAAACTCATTTTGCAAAAATGTGTATTTATTGGATCTTCTTGTTCTAAAAATATTTCTACGCTTATTTTGTTACTAAAATAGTGTAGGTTTAACAAAAGTCATAACCTTTCAAAAATCATCTTCTATTCTTGGTTTATTTAGGAAAAACCATTTGTAAACCTCGGATCCATACGATCACCAACTTACTTTGTTAACTATTTTTCCAAGAAAACATATTGTTACCAAGTTCATGCTTAAACATGGAGGTGATTCTTTTATGGAATCACTAATCACCTCCTAACTTGTTAACTTAAGCTTTTAATCTTACTTTAACAAGTTTCAACCATGATGTTTAACATCACATCTCTAGTAATCAACAACAAGCAACAAGAAATCATCAACAATACAAGACAACATCATCCATATCATTACTTCTTCATTTTATCAATATTTCATCATTAAGTTAGCTTTATGTTCAAGACCTATCTTTATGATTTTTAGTGTTCTTAAGGTTTCATCATGATTTAACTATTAACCACTCTAAACATGAAGTAAATGAAGATTCAAGAGACTTACTACTAGCTTTGAAGCTAGGGAAGAAACAAGATGGAAAATGAGTGGTTAATAGCACTAGCAAGAGGTCCTTCAACTTCCGAGAACACCAAGCTTCGTTGAACGCCTTGTAGCACCTAGAAGTACACTTGGATTGCTTGAAGTTGAAACGAAAATGGTGGTGGTGTGGTGAAGGGGGGCGGCCGTAGGTTATGAGGGAGAGGAAGAGGTTGTGTTGTGGTGAAGAAGGTGATCTCTAGTGCCCCATATATAATTCCTAAACTCTAATAACCAATGGCCCTTGTGTTCCCTTAAGTACACTCAAGGTCACCTCATATCTAAACAAAATCCAAGGAATATTATGGAAGGGATTTGAAGAAGATTTAACCAAGTCTTGGGTGGGGCCACACATTTGGGCCGTAGACAAGGGAAGGGGGGTTAAATGTAAATTGTTGGCACATGATGATAAATAGTAGGGTGTTAAGTGTAATGTTTAGTGTTTAATGCTAGGATGCTTTATGTAATATGTTTAAGTGTTCGGGAATCAATACTAGCTCAGAAAAAGTGAAACAATGGTTCTGGTAATATTTTAGTGTTCCGGGTAATGTCCGGTTGTCCGGTTGGATACCGTTCCGTTAAAGTGCTAAGTTACTCCGTATAGTGTCTTTTATATATATTTTTTGTAACATTTTTAATTCCCAACACTTAGGAAAGCATACAGGACCATTTAGTTAATTTTCTGCACAAGACTAGTATGTTACAAAGCACATGTAAGTATGACACAGTAATCAAAAAGCAGTTAAGAAATTCAGCACAGACATCAAGCACTTTAATTAACATTAATTAATCATGCGGATACATGAAATTTTGAGGGTTGTCACATTCTCCTCCTATTAAGAGAATTTCGTCCCGAAATTTAGCGCGTGGTTACTGACGAAGCTAGTCAAGTTGCGTTGGTTTCCTGGTTTTCCTGGGGTGTCACATCATCCCCCCGTTGGTTTGGAATTTCGTCCCGAAATTCTGCAGTAGCTTCAGCCTTAGTAGTGGTTGCACTTTTCTTAAACAACTGGGGATACTTGAGTTTCATTTGGTCTTCTCGTTCCCAGGTATACTCTGGGCCACGACGGGAATTCCAACAAACTCGAACAAGAGGTATTCTGGTGCGCTTGAGAACCTTAACATCTCTATCAGTAATCTCAACTGGTTCCTCGACGAATCGCAACTGGTCGTCGATTGTGAGCTCCTTTAAGGGAACTATGAGGGTCTCATCTGACAGACACTTTTTCAGATTTGACACGTGGAATACGTTGTGAACTCCGCTGAGTTCTTCAGGTAGATTTAACTTGTAAGCGACTTTGCCAATTTTCTCAATGATTTCGAACGGTCCGACATAACGCGGATTGAGTTTGCCTCGTTTGCCAAAACGAACTACACCTTTCCAAGGTGAGACTTTGAGTAGCACTCGATCCCCAATCTGGAACTCGAGTGGTTTCCTGCGCTTATCAGCATAGCTTTTCTGACGGTCCCGAACTGCCGCCATTCGTTTTCGTATCTGAGCAATCCCTTCGGTTGTATCTACTACGAGTTCTGGCCAGTGATTTGGCTGTCACCAACTTCTGCCCAACAGAGAGGTGATCGGCACTTTCGTCCATACAATGCCTCAAACGGAGCAGCCTGGATACTGGTGTGGTAACTGTTGTTATACTAAAACTCCACTAACGGGAGGTGCTTTTCCCAGCCGTTACCAAAGTCAATTACACATGCCCTAAGCATGTCTTCAAGGGTTTGGATGGTGCATTCAGATTGCCCATCCGTCTGTGGATGATATGCCGTGCTCATGTCTAATCGAGAGCCAAAGGACTTGTGCATAGCTTGCCACAATTCAGATGTAAAACGTGAGTCACGATCAGAAATGATGGAGGTTGGCACTCCGTGCCTTGATACTACTTCCTTTAGGTAGATGTCTGCTAGAGTAGAAAACTTGTCGGTTTCCTTGATAGCCAAGAAGTGTGCAGACTTAGTCAATCGATCCACTATCACCCAAATAGTTTCATTTCCGCGTTGGGATCTAGGCAGGCCAGTAACGAAATCCATGGAAATTTGCTCCCATTTCCATGTCGGGATCTCTGGTTGTTGAAGTAGGCCTGATGGTTTCTGGTACTCGACCTTGACCCTAGCACAAATCAAGCATTTACTGACGTAGGTTGCTAAGTGGGCTTTCATGCTAGACCACCAGTATGTTGTCTTTAGGTCGTGGTACATCTTATCCGAACCAGGATGTACTGAATAACGAGACTTATGTGCTTCATCCATCACAAGCTTGCGTAAGTTTCCATAAAGTGGGACCCAGATGCGCCCGTTTACATAGTAGGCGCCGTCTTCCTTTTGTACTAACCGTTTCCTTGACCCTCATAGGGACTCAGCCCTGATGTTTCCTACTTTCAATGCTTCGACCTGAGCATCACGAATTTAAGCGGGAAGGCTAGAGTGAATGGTAAGCTGTAACGCACGTACACGCTTAGGTATAGTATCCTTTCGACTGAGGGCGTCGGCCACAACATTGGCCTTGCCCGGATGGTATTTGATCTCACATTCGTAATCGTTCAAGAATTCGACCCATCGGCGTTGTCGCATGTTTAATTCCTTTTGCTTGAAGATATGCTCGAGACTCCTGTGATCGGTGTAAATGGTGCACTTGGTACCGTACAGGTAATGTCTCCATATCTTAAGTGCGAAAACAACTGCTCCCAATTCCAAGTCATGCGTAGTGTAGTTCCTTTCGTGAATTTTAAGTTGGCGCGATGCGTAGGCAATGACCTTGTCACGTTGCATCAACACGCAACCAAGTCCTTGGATGGAAGCGTCGCAATAAACCACAAAATCATCTATGCCCTCAGGCAATAAGAGGATGGGCGCGCTACAAAGTCTATCTTTTAAGTGCTGAAATGCGGACTCCTGTGCATCACCCCAACGATAAGTGACACCCTTCTGAGTCAATGAAGTGAGAGGTTGCGCAATCTTTGAGAAATCCTTGATAAACCTTCTGTAATATCCTGCCAAACCCAAGAATTGGCGGATTTCTGTCGGTGTACGGGGTGCAGGCCAGTTCTTGATCGAGTCAACCTTGGATGGATCCACATGAATCCCATCCTTGTTTACCACATGGCCTAGAAAGTGGACTTCGCGAAGCCAGAAGTCACATTTCGAAAACTTGGCATACAACTGCTCTTTTCGAAGAAGTTCCAGAATAAGCCTCAGGTGTTGCTCGTGTTCCTCCTGACTCTTAGAATAGATCAGGATGTCGTCGATGAAGACTATGACAAATTTATCCAGGTAAGGTTTGCACACTCGGTTCATAAGATCCATGAAGACCGCAGGTGCATTCGTTAATCTGAAAGGCATGACCAGAAACTCGTAATGGCCGTAACAAGTTCTGAATGCTGTTTTGGAGACGTCCTCATCTCGGACTCTCAGCTGATGGTATCCCGATCTCAAATCAATTTTAGAGTAAAAGCTCGACCCTTGCAGCTGGTCGAACAAGTCGTCAATACGTGGAAGAGGATAACGATTCTTCACGATCACCTTGTTAAGTTCGCGATAGTCAATACACATTCTGAAAGTACCGTCTTTCTTCTTCACAAACAAGACTGGAGCTCCCCAGGGCGAAGAGCTAGGACATATGAAACCCTTTTCCAAGAGTTCTTGTAATTGCGTGAACAATTCTTCAAGTTCTGACGGGGCTAGTCGATAAGGTGCACGAGCTATTGGTGCTGCTCCAGGAGCTAGCTCGATTTGAAACTCGACTTGTCGATGAGGTGGAAGACCAGGTAATTCCTCAGGAAAGTCGCACACAATAGGAATGTCTTCAATTCTCTTCTCTTCTCTTCCATTGATGTATCAGTAACGAGTGCTAGAATGGCAGTGTGGCCCTTTCGCAAACACTTCTGAGCCTTAAGGAAAGAGATAATGCCTACGACAGCACCACTCTTATCGCCATGAATCATGAGAGGTTCTTCACCAGAACGAGGAATGCGGACGTTTTTCTCCTTGCAAATAATCTTCGCTTGATGATGAGATAGCCAATCCATCCCAATAACGACGTCGAAACTACCAAGTGTGATAGGAATAAGATCGATAGAGAAAGTCTGACCAGCTAAGACGAGGTTATAACCCTTAACTATGTGTGTGGCCTCTAGACTTTTACCGTTTGCTAGCTCTACCGTGTGTTTGGTGTTCAAAAGTGTTGGGGTGCGCTTAAGCATTTGACTAACTTTTAAGGACACATAACTAGTATCGGCACCCGAATCAAATAAAACAGTAACAAAGAAGTCGTCCAGAAGGAACTTACCCATTACAACGTTGGGATCGTTCCTTGCATCACCCTGACCCAGCACGAACACACGTCCCCTGGCACCATTGCCATTATTGTTACCCCCGTTGTTGCCTCCATTGTTGCCTCCATTGTTGTTCCCATTTCCTTGGTTGTTGTTCTGATTCTGGTTCAGCTGAGGACAGTTCCTCTTAAAGTGGCCTTCTGCGCCACACTGAAAGCATCCTTTATTGCTCTGCTGTTGCTGCTGCTGGTGGTTCTGTGGAGCTTGTTGTTGTTGTTGGCGATTCTGATTTACTGGTCGTGTGCTCCTGCAATCCTTTGCTTCATGACCAAACTTGTTACACCTCAGGCAACGACCCTTGTGGCACTGCCCGCTGTGGTGCAAATTACATCGATTGCACTTAGGGTGATTTCCCTTGTATCCACCCTGACCTTGATTCCTAGAAGACTGCTGACCGGGGCTCCTGTATTCATCTGTCTTTCGCTGCTGAGACTGAACTGAAGTGGAACCCTTGCCCAAATTTCCATCCCACTTGCGCTTGTTATCACTGGGAGCATCAGTAGTAGTAGCGCTAATACGCTTGGGTAGCTTGTTCTGCTCAACTGCCTGATCAGTGAGACGATGAGCCAACTTGATGATTTGCTGAATAGTGCCAAGATTAGCTGAGGTCACGTGGCTTTGAATTTCTGGCACCAAACCCTTAAGGTACAACTCGATACGCTTGATAGGAGGGTCCACCATAGTGGGACACATGATAGCTAATTCGTTCGACCTCTTTGTGTATGCCTCGATTTCAGACCCCGTCATCTTCAGATTGAAAAATTCTACCTCTAGCTTGTGGATGTCGTCACGACTACAGTACTCTTCTTTGATCAGTTCTTTGAAACCATTCCATGGGGTGGCATTAGCAACCGCCAGCCCTAGCAGTTGAACCTGTGCTTTCCACCAGGTTAACGCAGCACCTTCAAGCGTTCCAGTAGCATATTTCACCCTATGATCTTCAGGGCATTCGCACATCTCAAAAACAGACTCAAGCTTCTCGAACCAGTGAAGAAGGCCTACAGCTCCTTCTGTGCCGCTGAAGGTACTAGGTCGGTAATCCATGAATGTTTTGAACATACATACGGGAGGCTGAGCATGTTGACCTCCTGCAGGGACAGCTGCGAGTGCCTCAGCCACTCGTTCGTTGATTAGAGCCGTCAGCTGGGCTTGAGTTAGGTTGATACGTCCTCCGCGTCCGTTCATGATCTTCATAACGAAGCAACGTAAGTGAGAAAAGTGTCGCGAAAGTGCGTAAGTGTGGGACGACAGTAGGGAGTAAGCACTCAAGGTTCAAATAGCAATTATCACGTTAATTAATGCACAGTGTGAACTATCTAACCGACAATATAACATAAATCATACCACCTATTGTGTCGAGTCTTGCACGTGGAGCGAAGCGTCGTTGTGGATCGTTGAGCACTGTACAGGTTATAGTCTGGTTTTGTCAAAAAGCTTTTCCCTTTTTAAAACCAAGTTCGCTATAACCAATGGCTCTGATACCAATCTGTCACACCCCCAAAATCCACCCTGCGGAGTATCACCGCTTGGAGGCGTGACATGACCAGGATCGAGCCACCAATCATATTGAACAACGTAATTAAGTAAATAAAACCAACCACAATACAATTGGTGACCAAAAGCTAGTTAACCAAGTTCAAATTAAACAGCGGAAGCATTAAAGATAAAACCCAAAACATAAGTCTTATAAGTTCATAAAGTTCAAATATTAGGCACGGGACATAATAGTCCGCATCCCACAACGACCACCTCCTCGTGCAAGCTCCGTAAGCATCTAACGACCTGTAAGGCATGTAACAATGAGTCAACAACAAAGTTGAATGAGTTCACGGTTGGTTGTTTAGTTTTTAAGTTGTTTCCGAAAACACGGTTTGTATTTCGTTGGCATAATTGCCGTGGGGGTTACCCCATAGTTGAAAGTATGATTAACCAATTCCTTCTTTATTACCCAAACCATATCCATAATCAGTGGGGGCTTCCCCATGTGAACCACTAGACCGTATGATATCGACTACTAACGAATTTTGTTGTGCCCTACGTCAATGTTCTATCATCATTGACAGTTTTCCATAGTCCATTAGTACACGCCCGTTCGAATGAAACGGTGTGAGGTTTGTTAAACCTAATAGCGCTATTAACTAATGACCCGCTTGCCATCGGCCTCGGTGATTAAGTCGATATAAAATGAGGGACTTAATGATAGAGTTTTGTCTAGTAAGTTTTAAGGGTGTTGTCCTACCCAAGGAGGACGAACGTACGTATTCTACCCAAGGAGAATACGCAGGATTAATATTGGCATCCTACCTATGGAGGATGGCCGTACATATCCTACCCAAGGAGGATATGTAGGTTCCGTTTTAGTTTCTTAACCCATTCCCAAACCACCGGAAATCCCATGCCTTAGAAAGTGTGTGAACTCACCTTGGTTTGCTCGGTTAGATTAATTACTCAAATAATCAGGAAATCAAGCACGTCCTAATAAGGTACAGATATCAATCAGTTTCTCATACATAACACGTATCCTACGTACGGTTTATCCACTCATTACTTCTATCACATACCACACAATTCAAATGTTAAGTTATATTGCCAAGTTACATTATTTTACCCTAAAATAATATAACTATCTCACAAAATAAACAAGTGTCCACACAAGTGTTCTAGTATAAGATATATATTCTAAATATATATATATTTACCCATTTTTATTTACGAAAAATCAACCTCCGACACTTTGTATTTTGTTACAAAAATTATGGTGAAGTTTGTATTCGAAACACAATTTATAAAATATACTTGTAACGCTTGTTTAGAAAAATATTGTCTAAGTGTTGGAGTTTTTAGAAAATTTCGCCAGAGTCTCCTTTGTAAATGGAGGTGTCCATGCTTATTAGCATATCATTTTCTTTCAAAAATTCAATCAATCAACAACAATTTATTAAACAACATACACTAATCGAGCGTAAAAACAATGCACTTTACATGTCAACATGAACTCGGTTTTTCATAAAAACGCGTAGTAACTTTGTAGGGTGTTTAGTGGGTTTAGTTACCCTCCAAATTGTGTTTTCTTTTAGTAAAATCTTACTCTCGGGATTTTTAGGTGTTTACAACTTGTAAACTCATTTTGCAAAAATGTGTATTTATTGGATCTTCTTGTTCTAAAAATATTTCTACGCTTATTTTGTTACTAAAATAGTGTAGGTTTAACAAAAGTCATAACCTTTCAAAAATCATCTTCTATTCTTGGTTTATTTAGGAAAAACCATTTGTAAACCTCGGATCCATACGATCACCAACTTACTTTGTTTACTAATTTTCCAAGAAAACATATTGTTACCAAGTTCATGCTTAAACATGGAGGTGATTCTTTTATGAAATCACTAATCACCTCCTAACTTGTTAACTTAAGCTTTTAATCTTACTTTAACAAGTTTCAACCATGATGTTTAACATCATATCTCTAGTAATCAACAACAAGCAACAAGAAATCATCAACAATACAAGACAACATCATCCATATCATTACTTCTTCATTTTATCAATATTTCATCATTAAGTTAGCTTTATGTTCAAGACCTATCTTTATGATTTTTAGTGTTCTTAAGGTTTCATCATGATTTAACTATTAACCACTCTAAACATGAAGTAAATGAAGATTCAAGAGACTTACTACTAGCTTTGAAGCTAGGGAAGAAACAAGATGGAAAATGAGTGGTTAATAGCACTAGCAAGAGGTCCTTCAACTTCCGAGAACACCAAGCTTCGTTGAACACCTTGTAGCACCTAGAAGTACACTTGGATTGCTTGAAGTTGAAACGAAAATGGTGGTGGTGTGGTGAAGGGGGGCGGCCGTAGGTTATGAGGGAGAAGAGGAGGTTGTGTTGTGGTGAAGAAGGTGATCTATAGTGCCCCATATATAATTCCTAAACTCTAATAACCAATGGTCCTTGTGTTCCCTTAAGTACACTCAAGGTCACCTCATATCTAAACAAAATCCAAGGAATATTATGGAAGGGATTTGAAGAAGATTTAACCAAGTCTTGGGTGGGGCCACACATTTGGGCCGTAGACAAGGGAAGGGGGGGTTAAATGTAAATTGTTGGCACATGATGATAAATAGTAGGGTGTTAAGTGTAATGTTTAGTGTTTAATGCGTAGGATGCTTTATGTAATATGTTTAAGTGTTCGGGATGAATACTAGCTCAGAAAAAGTGAAACAATGTTTCTGGTAATATTTTAGTGTTCCGGGTAATGTCCGGTTGTCCGGTTGGATACCGTTCCGTTAAAGTGCTAAGTTACTCCGTATAGTGTCTTTTATATATTTTTTTGTAACATTTTTAATTCCCAACACTTAGTAAAGCATACAGGACCATTTAGTTAATTTTCTGCACAAGACTAGTATGTTACAAAGCACATGTAAGTATGACCCAGTAATCAAAAAGCAATTAAGAAATTCAGCACAGACATCAAGCACTTTAATTAACATTAATTAATCGTGCGGATACATGAAATTTTGAGGGTTGTCACATTTAGGAGTGCTTGCCCCTTTACTATTGGTTTCTCGTCTATCCTCCCTGATAAATTCATTAGTTTCATTATACACCTCCACCACCTCTTCGTCATCTGACATATTTTGATCAGGCCCTACACCCGAGCTACTTTGGCCAATATCAGTTCCATCCCCGAGAATATCATGAATTTTCATACCATGAATTTTCATTTTTTAAACAAAATGAAATCTGTGAACTATAAACAAGGCATATATGCAAAAGTATAGATGTCTATAGTAGAAGATTAATCAAAATGAAATATGTGAGTATAGATTAAAGGTCTGTGTTATTCAATTTGGCTTTGAGAATATTTATGGTTGAAAAGAAAAAGGGTGACACAGAAAATGGCATTTTAAAAAGGGTTGAAATAATTGAAGATTTTGTTTGACCAGTATGAATTAAATAGTGAAACCCAAAGTTCAAATAAGGGGACAGGGGGCAGTCCCGTTATTTTTCCGTGATGCGTAATTCAACGCGTTGAACTTTCAATATTCCCACCCCCACCATGAGTTTATAATGCGTGGTAATGTAACGCGTGTAAAATTCAACGGCGTGATGGCCAGATTTTGTGAGAGGAATTGTTGGTTGGGGGAAATTGTTGGGTGTGGTGGTGAGTGATGACCATTGCCACCAAAAAAGGTTGTGAGTGATGGAAAATGGTTGATGACATGGCGGAACTTGATTGATGCTTGTGAGTGATAGAATTCTATCACTAGTGACCACCCCCTCCCTCCTAAAGTTTTACAAAGTCAAAGGAACTTTGAACAATCAACACAAGTAGATAATGACTTTTTTTTTTTGAAGAATTTAAATCAGATGGTGGTTTTACCTCTTGTAACACCAAATCAGAACTTTAAAAGGTACCATAAGGAAAGAGAAGGACCATTACCAGAGATGTAATATTCTGCATTGGTGGAAAGCTTCATCTTCAAAATACCTCGTGTTAGGAAAATAACATTTGTTTACTAGTTTAGTTATATTACTTACTAGGTTAAAACCCGGGGTTGGATAACATGAAAAACTAAAATAAAAAGTTATAACAAATAAATACATATCATAATTGCAAATTGTTTATTTATAGTTAAGAATCATATTTACAAACACAACTGAGAAATCTATAGATACAAATATAAATTACAAATCTCTAAAAACTTCTTTATATACAACAATAACGTTCACTGTCATATTCGTAAGTTTACCATCTTTATCAACAATTACGAGTTTGAGTCCATCTCTACTTTTAACTCTGGACAAAGGGACATAAAGCTGACCATGTGAAAAGACTGGTTGTCTGAGAAACAGTTTAGCATAATCAAACTGTTTACTATGAAGAAGAAACATAAGAAAATGATAAACTTGCATACGAATTGGTATTATTACCTGGAATCATTGTTAGAGGAAACCCTGCTTGTGGTAGTTGATATGCTTGAACTGATGGAGCTTGAACTGATGGAGTACGCAGGAGAGGTGTTGGCGAGTTTGTGATAGTTGTAAATTCCAGATCTCTCGTATCTATATAAAGGTGAAGATTAAACCATGATCCCTAAAATCTTGTTTTTAAAAAAAAATCAAACTGATTACAGATATTGAACTTTCCTGAAAGTATGCTAAGTAAGTTTAATAATTTTCCTGGAATTAATTAGTATATCCCTATTATTTGGCTTTTAAATATCCTTTACTAAATTAAGTTGAATAAAGTTTGACTAAATTCGAAAAAGTTAAGTTAAATGTCATACAATTATATTCCTATCATTTTGGTTATTTGTTGTACTAAGATTTATTGTAAATTAATTATTAATTCATCTTGGGAGGTGAAATGACAAGTATGCCCTCATGTGCAAGGCACATGACCATACTTAGCCAAAAATCTGACTGAGTTAGGCTCAAAGGACAAACCGTGCAAGATTTTGAAACGTAAAGTACACAACTCGTCAACTTTTGCGCTAAAAGAAAACGCCTGCAATTTGGTGTAAACATAAAAGACAAAACTTGTAATTTACTCTTTAAAAAATAATAGAAAATAGCCGTTACTTCCTGACTGTTGCCCAACGTTCCATTGGCCGTTCTCTCTTCGATCCGGCGTGTTTAAGAAAACGCCCAACCTATTTATCAATTGGAAACTTCAACTTGGAAATCTATCTAAGAATCATCCAACCTATTTATTGGAAGATGTATATGGCCCGGGTTGGTTACCGGAAATCCTAGTTTCACCTTGCCTAACCTGACCTTACATATAGGTTGACCATATATCGTAGTTTGACCTTATATAGTTATGTTTGACCAAGTATCATTGTGTTTGACTAAGATTGTTTGTGTTTGGTCATGATTGTTAATATGTGATATTTTTAGTACTATTTGACTAAGAGTATCCACAATAGGATGTATGTTAATGTTTTTAAGGAGAGAGAAAGGTGAGGTGGATGAGAGAGGGTGTGAGTTGGAGGAGAGAATGTGTGGTGGTGTATGTAGGGAAAACATGTATTTGAGGAGAGAGAAAGGTGTTGTGAGAGGGAATGAGGAAAGAGGAGAGATTAGAGAGAGTGTTGTTTTTGGATGATAATATGGGGCAAGAGAGAGAATGTGTGTGATTGGTGGGGCAATGCCAACTTGACACAATAAAAACATCAAAAAAACACCCCTTATTGGGGATGCTCTAAGCATTTAACCAATTTTGCCGCACTCATCGTATTTGTAGTCTAAATACAGATTTAGAGTCTTGTTCTACGTACACTGAAACCTCCAAGCCATTCTTGGACGGATTAATCTGCAGAAAACAGAAAGCACATAGAAGATGAGTTCACCGAAGAGGGCAAGTGGAGTCTATATACTTAAGATTCGACTAGAAGGCATCAGTTGTACCAACAGTTTTAGAAAATCAAATATATATTTTTTATATATATATACGTGTATTAGCGACAAATTTGTAACATATAGGTTTTTTCGCAACATCAGCAACAAAAATGTGACTGCCCTATCTGTGATGACTTATTCAGTCACAAATAATTACCCTTACAGATTCCGTCGCTAATATTGCGACGATATTTACCTGTCACTAGTCCAGTGACCGTCACAAATTCCGTCCCAAAATTTGCGACTAATGCTTAGGTCACAAGACTGTAGCGACGAAGTTGCTGTCGCAACTTCTTGTCACAGATACGTGATTAAGCTTATACATACAACCTTTTAAACTCCTCGTTCAATCAATACCCTGTCGCTAATATCAGTGGCGAAGCTTGAGATTTTCGACCAGGGGGCGAAAACGTATATTCTAAAAAATTGAGTTAAATGTCATTTTAATCCCTGTGGTTTGGGCTATTTTGTCAGTTTAGTCCAAAGGTTTCATTTTTCTCCTGTGGGTCCAAAAAGGTTTCACCATTGTCATTTTAGTCCACTGGGTTAACTTCATCCATTTTTCTGTTAACGAGAAGGGCAATTCGGACATTTTATATGTAATTCTGTGAACTAGAAGGACAATTCGGCCAATAAAATGACCGAATTACCTTTCTCGTTAACAGAAATAATAGATGAAGTTAACCTAGTGGACTAAAATGGCAACGGTGAAACCTTTTTGGACCCACAGACGAAAAATAAAACCTTTAGACTAAACTGACAAAATGGCCCAAACCACAGGGACTAAAATGTCATTTAACTCCTAAAAATTTATAGAAAACCGGGGGGTTGAAAACGTATATACCCAAAAATTTCTATACGAAAACTACATACTTTCCACTACTGAGCGAAAAGTTTAGGGGGTCGGCCGCCCCCTCCCACCCCCACTATGCTGCGCCCCTGGCTAATATGTCGTACATTGTGATCCTTAGTTGTCTTTTACAATCTAACTGTTGAAACTAAAACAAAACACATAACGTCCAACGGACTAGCCCCTATCCATAAGGCCATAGGGTGTGGCTTAGCGCCACCCCGCCATGTCAGCCATTTTAGCGCCCGGGGCGCCATCAACCACACCACCATCGTTAACAAGGGGGCGCTATGGCATCCCTGCCAGCGTGCTAACGAATGTTAAAGGAAAAAGCTAGTGGGGCCCATATGATATCAACCAATCAAATCTTTTCTCTATATTTATTTATTTATGTAACAACCCGCTTTCCGAAAGTCAGAGTCAAAGTCAAGATTGAAGTCAAAGGAAGAAAAGATTGCTAATTGCGATCTATCACTCCTTGCTCCACAATCGTTTGACTTCTTTGACTTGTAATCGAATCCATTATTTAATTGTTTTAGTTGTATTATGTGGAGTATCTATTAATAATCGAGGTTTAATCACATGATAATCGCTAATCGCTATCGCAATCGCAACTCGAATTATGTGTCCTGGATATTGTTTTACGTGTGTGTGCTACTTATGTGTTACTTGTGCATGTTATGTTTATGATGAGGTGTTAATCGCAATCGCAATCGCAGTCGCAGTTCTATCGCATCGCTATCTAATCGCAAACGCTAAACCCAAGTTAATTATAGTAATTGTATGCTAGATATAGTAGTTATGTTATTTGGGTAACTAATGGGTAATGCTATCGCATCGCTCGCTCGAATCACACCGCAATGCTCAACACGCGAATCGAAAAGACAAAACTCGTCGCGCCGGACACCAGGATCGAGTGGCCAACCGACCGAGTGGCCATCCGATCGGATTGTCATCCGATCGAGTTGTCACCCGATCGGACTGCCACCCGATCGGACAGCCATCCGATCGGTGACCTGCACGACCCTTCACCACTTTCCTTTTTGGGAAACCCTATAAATACCTCCCTGTCACATCATTTGTGATGTGATAGCTCCTCACTCGACCCAGCCGCACTCAAGCTCTATTTCTCTCGATTTCTTGCAATTCTTGTAAGTTTTCAACCTAAAATCTTGTACTTCTATGATCTACACACACTTCTTCATCATTTTCTCTTTTGAATCTCAACTTTTAACCGTGAAATCAGTGGATTTGAGGTGTTCTTGGGTGATGTCATCATGGAGTTCTTATGAACTTCATGTTTTGGCTTCAATCCACCAAGAACAACTTAGATCTGGACGATTTCCACATGAATGAACAAAGATCTTGCATAGATCTGAACATAATCATGGTAAACAGGACTGAAAGATGGTTTTCCAACTTTCTTTCAGCTTTTTTACACTCAATGCACTCAAAACCGATAGAATCGGAACTCGTTCTGATCTTCTACTCTTTCTTAGTGATGGGTTAGTCCAAGATCTGAATTCTATCCAAGAGACAACTGATGTCGGGTTAAACATGAACAACCGTCTCGAACCGTGAACTGGTCGGACTAGGTCCTGTTCGATCGGATCACTTAGGTCATGATGGGGTTTCCGTTGTTTAGCGCGTCGTCAAACCTCTCGAACACTGCAAACAATCAAAATAATCAAGTGTCAAGACGATCAGACCGTCGGAACGGATTGCCGTCCGATCGGATTGCCATCCAAGAGAGTGTTTACTTGTTGAACACAATCTGTGAGTATACTCGATCCCTTTTTGCTTTATGCACTTTTGGGTGTTACATACGTTACTTATTCTAAATCACATCGATCACACAACGCAAACGCTATTTATACGCTGACCTCTAATGCATGTTATACGTGACTCGATGAATGCCTGTTTGTTATGTTTACACATTGATTGATGTCTGCCTGCCTTAACAACGATAGTACTATAGTTTGGACTCAGCACCTGTCGTGGACGGGGGTTGTTAAGGATATTACTTCACGTGTTCGCAGTGGTGAACATGTGATGCGCACTCGCTACTCGAAGTCAAATCGCAGTCATTGGTATTGATAGGATCTTTGTCGATAATTTACATGCTTCACATTATACGTTGCACATGCTGGTCATGCGTAAACGATTTCGAACTCTACTATGCTAGTATCAAACTTGTATGCTCACCTTTACACTATGTATATTGACCTCTATTTTAACGTATGTGACAGGTGTTTAGGATGTTATGCTTGCTTGCTACTTGATGGAACCGAGCCTAGGAGAGTCTAGAAACAAACAAAGACAATTTATTTTTATTTGAATCTGAGTTGTTGGAACAGTTTATTTGTTTCGGAGATATCTATGTCTGTAATAATTTACTTGCTTAATAGGTTATGGTATGGGACATAATGTTTAACTATTCAGTAAAGTAGTTGTTATGAAATTTCTCTCGAACAATCTGTTTCATCAGTGCCACGCCCCGATGATTCCGCCATCGGTTGGGGTGTGACAATTTATTTGTATTTTGTTTAAGAGGGGTTTTAAAGGGGCTTTAAATCATTGCATGCAAGTTAAAGAGGGGGCTACATAACACTGATGTGGCATGATAAAGCCCCTAGGGGCTTTATACTACACCCTCCACTAAATGTGAAGTTCAGATGCTCTGATATTATCTGGTTACATATTTTAAACTACTCACTCAAACAAGTTGACTTGTATTCGATTAAATTGATTATGGGTGTAACTTGTAATCATATAATATACATTATACATTATCTTTAAACCATATGTACGCTGATTTCATTGTAGTGTAGAATAAAATAACTACACAGCAGAAGTTTATATACATACATTACATACACACATGTATGATCTATACAACAAATTGAAGTACCTATTTTTACCCTTTGGTTGATAGGTGTTCAACCAGATTATGCATATTCTTCTGGTACTGGAATATTCAACTCCGAACACACGAATTGGATTATATCTCTAGTCACAGACCCAAAAGACAACTTGTTTAGGGTCACAGAGATAGCAAACCTGTTGCTTATATCACAATATGCTGTAGACCCACCTAAACCCGAATGACCGAATCCGATTAAAGATCCATCTTTTGAGCACACCCGCTTGAATCCAAGCCCGAAATCCCCGTTCGGAAGAACCAAATTTTCATACTCTCCAATACCCAAAAAGGAATCATGAAGTTTTGCTTTTTGGCTGCTGAATATTTTGAAATCATTAAGGTTGTTTGTCTTTGAATCTTTCTTGTTTCCACCATGTTTTTTGTTGGAAGTGTCTTTGGGATGGTGAGGGTGGCTTCCGAGTGGCGGCTGGGATAAGGAGGAATGGGGTGGTGGGACCACACCGCCGTCGAGAAGGGCGGCGTAGTAGCGTGCAAGTGCACGCGCTGAGCAATGGCCGTTGGCGGCAGGGAGTATTGCACGGCGAACATTGAGTGTGTTAAAAAAGGGAACTAAGCCCGCGAGGATATCAAACTGGAACATGGGAGGAGAGCTAGAGCTAGAGATAGACGTCGGGCTGCTGACTTCTGCTAGTTTATTGAGATCGTTTGTGTCTAGTGTCAGTGTTGCAAGTCGGGATTCCACACCTGAATTAAGCAAAAAAATGTTAACCAACTAGCAATGAGATTTGGTTCAAAGTATTTTTCTTTAGTGTGTGTGTGTGTGAATTTGAGACTGGAAATAGTTAAAATAAATAAGATGGGTTGAATCATGCCTTGAGGGATTCCAATATAAAGCTCCCCTTCAACGTTAAGCGGGTGAACCATAGCCTCCTCAAGGATATCCTGAAATTTTCTCTTTGATGCATGCTGTACATTGAAGGACCATTAAACTATAAACAAAACACAACCTCAAAGGGTATTTGTCAATCGTCATGCAACTTTTCTCTTTGAAAACATCCTGAATAGAGATACCATGTAGCTATAAAATGAGTTGATTTGGGTTGTATTTCATCTCAAAAGGATCAAATAAATGAAAGATGAAAATTTTTCATATTTATTTTTAATGCATACGACCTCCTATACCTATTTATATAAATATTCAACAATGAATGTAATAGTACTGGTATTGTAGGCATAAATAGCACATTAGCTATCTACAAAAAAAAAGAGATGATCTCATATATCCCCACAAAACCTTAAATAATTGCATTAGGTTATGAGAGTTTGAAGTGCATGAAGAAGGGTATAATACTCATATTATAGTTGTACTGAATGAGGAGGGTAAATACAAATTTGAACCGTTTTCAGGGGTATATATGAAATTGGCCCATAAGAATTAACAAAAAAATTGAGAAGAGGATTTGAGAGTACCTGAATGATGCCACCACATAACCAACCATATGATAGGTAATGATATAGCTGTTGTTGACCAGGTTCAGACTCTGGTGCAACCATGGCAACACGTTTCAAGCACTCCTCCCAATCACACAACACCATTGGATTATCTTGCACAAGGCTCGAAAGAGCATTTTGCAGACCAGATGTATGATTCAGTACATGATGAACCTTCATGGTAACAAACGATAAAAAATGTACACATATTACTTTAATAGTCTGATTGGTTTAAAAAAGTGTGAGGCGCTCCGAGGCGTGAAGCGTTGCTCTATATTTATCCGTTTTAAATATTAGCCTTATTATCAAGTAAACCATTCATAATCTTTTGGTTGTTTTTACATATGGCCCTAATTTAGGCCAAGTTCATATGACCTTGATTTTGACCAAGTTTGACCCAGATGTGCACGACGCGGCGCCCTAAGGCGCTTACCTGATCGCCTCTAGCCAGATAAAACGTCATAAGACAAAAAGAAAACCTTTATTAGATCTTTTCTGTTTGAACTGAACTCTGGCCAGATGTTTGCAACCTTCTCCTCAAGTTTCACTTTCCTGCAATAAACACTCAAATCAAATTTGAAATATCTTGAGTACATTAAGGTCAAATTGGACAGAATATAAAGTGTCAAATGATTATAGCGAACAAAAATACAATAGGAAGAACAAAAAGTTAGCATACCCTTTATCAACAAGCCAATGTAAGATTCCAGCTGTGACTCCCTTTGTAACAGAAAAAACAGGAAATAAGGTATCAGGCTGAACCGGAGAAGGATCATAATTTCCAAGAACCCCAGCTGCAGTATCAATTATCACATTCCCGTCTTTATAGGCACAGACCTAAGAGAGAATACTAACAATCAGAGTATCAGATAATAATGTCTCACATTCATTCACAACTTTTCATTGAGATGCATGCTTTCATATGTGCATGTCACATATATTATTAATATGCTCTCTTGATGAAGAAATGACAACTGATCATCTTTTGTTGATGAGTATGTAGTTAAAGGCCCAGACGAGGTGATGCACAGCCCAGCATAACCACCTTGAGTGCAGCAAGACGCACTGAACAGGAAAAAAAGCTGGCCTGAACCGACAAAAAAACTATCTGAACCGGGCAAAAGTAAACTCAAAAAGTTAGAACCAGCCAAAAACAAGTCTAAACAACTAAAATGGCATGGACCGGACGTGCACCTTACTTGTCTCGGGCGTGCACTATATAAGCGCCTTGCGTGTCGGCGACAGGCTCACCCTTTGTGCCTTAAGTGCGCCTTGAGTCTTTAACTACCTAGGTTTATGAGATTTTTCGCTACTGTGATGGGTCAAACTGTTACCGTTTTTTTCTTTTTTCTTTTTTTCTTTTTTGCTTTTGGAGCGGAGCATTTATTGTATATAGGTGACAATCATGACCCATTTTTCAAAGATAGGGTTGATTTGGGCAAAAAAAAAATATGAGTTCATTTGGGTCACCTCCAATTAGTCAACTGGCAAAAACAGTCAACTATTCTAAAACTTGCTAACTGAAAATGGGCTAGCACGTTTGTCTCCACCACCTACATATCGCTGGCACCACTGCCGCCACTCCACCACCGCTGCCACCTACTGTAATGGGTCAAATTGATACTGCTTTTTAGCATTTGTTGCATTGTAATGCTACTGTAAAGGGTCAAATCTGCCACTGTTTTTGGGCTGGAAATGCTGGTAATCGTTACTGTAACGGGTCAATTTATGATATTGTCGTGCTGGAAATGGTTGGAAATGATGGAAATAGCTGTTTTGTGTTACTGTTTAATATTTGTTATTGGTTTTTTGGTTGGTATTTGCTATTGTAATGGGTAAAATTGTATATTTAATGCTAGAAATGGCTGGAAGATTTGGAGAGAAAAAAAATAGCTGATGGAAGCCAGAAAATGCAATCTTGCTGAAAAAAATAGCTAAAAAATGGAATGGCATATGCAATCTCGCTGGAAAAAAAGGAATGAAAAAGTCTCAGGAAGAAAGGAATGAAAAACAAGAACAAAATGGCCTTCATAGGTATATATGTGATGATTAAACTTTTGGAAAAAAAAAGGGTACAATGGTCATACTATGAGTTGCTTTTAATTAAATAAATTAAATTTGGTAAATATAATACTTTACTCATTTGACCCGCTAGAAATAAATGAATCGACCCATTTCTAACAAATGGGTGTAACTACTACCCACATGTAGTACGCAAACATGTATAAACAAAGAGACAGATGTATTTATGTACCTGGATTCCAAGTATTTTATCAGCATATCCCAGCTGTACTAATAAAGCCCTCAGCTTTGCCTCTACTTCAGAATTAACAGGGCTGTCACATACCCATTCTGCGTTATCTTTGGGTCCCTCATTTGTATCACTATAACAAGTTAGCTTATATAAATTAAAGATTTGACAATAATATAAGGTTAACGAATACATAAAATCGGTGAAATGACACAATGAATTTATGACAGAAACAAACCATTCTAGAGCAGATTCAGCAAATGGTCTAATGATTCTATAATAGCTAACACTCACGTTCAATGCCGTTGAAAGCCCTGAAACCAAATAATTCAAATTATCATTTATTTATATTGCAAGAAGGTAAGGTCTTGAAGGATTTAATAAACACCTGCAAGCAAATTAAGGACCCGCAAGAATAATACGATATCGCCTGAAAGAGCATCAAGCTGAAGATAGTTTCATTAGTTTCTCCAAGAAAATTATATAAATATAATATATATCTCAGCTTTAAAAATATGCCAACAATTCATGTATACAAGTTTGAAGAACTTTGGTTATAACTAAATGAATTCAACAGATAACTGAAATCAACAAAAACGGAATTCAAACACAAGAAAGGAATAAACAAACCTCAGCAGACGCCAGAAACATTTTTGCAACAGTATGTTTCATGGAGCTTGAAAGCAATTTCGTAAACCCAAAATCTAGCAAAACTGGAAGATGTGGACGTGACTTGGTTACAAGAAAATTACCTGGAATCAGACACAAAATTGAAGTTAACCAGTTTTCCGCGTGCCATGTCAGACAAAAAGTCAACATGGTCAATACAGAGGACGAAAACATTACCAGGATGAGGATCAGCATTGAAAAACCCATCAAGAAATATTTGGTGTGCGTATGCACGTGTTATTTCTTCAACAATATTTTTTTTGTTGACACCAAGTGAATCCAGTGAACGGGAATCATTTAACCGCACGCCATCCATATACTCTAGAATGAGGACTCTTTCAGTTGACTGTTATTACACCAAAAATGATATAAAAATAAAAATTTGACTTACAGCATTAGCCTACACTTCTAGAAAATCAATTGATTCAATATTGATACCTGAATAACTTCAGGCATCAATACTTTAACACGATGCTCTGGGTTTTTGTCAAGACGGTTGTCTTTGCAGCCAAGATTTTTAGAAACTTTTCTAGTATTTTCTACAAGCATCATAGCAAATAAATCAACAAAACATATATATTAATATATGGGATGAGTTATCATACCAGCTTCCTTGTTAAAGTCTAGTTCTTTAGGTGCTTCTTTGCACCATTCATCTATTACGGGATGGAAATTATATTTAGGTTCTGCCCAAACGATCCACTCGACTACTGATTTAGCATCCTTCAGATCCTGCAAGAAACTTAAAACAATAACAAGTTTGGTACTTTTTCATTATAAGGATTTAAGGACCATGGGTACAAAATGAATAACCTCTAATATTATTGTCTTGATGCCCTCGTGTTGAACTTTAACAACCACCTCCTGCCCATCACGTAGAGTTGCTCGGTGAACTTGTGCTATCTGCGTATACGATATTTGTATAAAAGAAACAATATATCAGATTATCAGTATGTTGATAAAATAAAATTATGTTAGTGCATATATTTCTTTTATGATCATAATCTAAAATGGTGGTTGGTCTTATATGATCTATTAATTTTGGAATAACCAAGTATTAGATGCCTTAAACTACCAAGTTATTTAAAAGCTTTTATAATAATTTTAGGAACTTACTGATGCGGTTGCAATAGGTGCTTCAACAAAAGTTGTAAATAAATCATCCATTGATTTTCCCAACTCTTTCTGTATAGTCCTGCAAACCTGAATAAAGAAAAACGTTCACTTGCTATTGGTTGTTTCCAAAATATTGAAAATAAGACACAGTTATAGATACTTTAAAGAATCACATATATGAATGTGTGTTAGTGTGCAGAAAGAATAAAAAGGGTGCGTTTACAGCTTCATATCAATATGTTGCAAACTTCTAAACTTTAACAAGAAGACTTATCTTCAAAATTCAAAACTCTGAACTAGAGGTATTATATTCAGACTCGTTTACTTATATATGGATCGATTCATGCTATGTTTTATTTTAATAGGTCAAGCAGGTAAATCAAACATATTAGCTAAAAACAAACGCGTCAAATGCGTTCAATGGATCAAACAGGTTTAATGGTTCAAAAGTTGCCCAAAGTGTACTTTTAAATTTTAAAGCATAAACCCCGTAAACGATTTAATTCAAAAAATTAGATTGTTTTGCAGATAATAGAACTTCTATAATCATATACCAATTATTCGATAAAAGATTTACAAAACTTAGACAGAAAGTGCTTCGGTCAGCCCAGCCCAGCCCAGCCCAACCTGTGTTGCCACATCTGCTGCAGCATGCATACCTCTTTCAAGCAGCGAGGAGGAAGTGAGTCTTGTAACTGCTTCAAAAGGCGTGGGTAGGCCCCAGGAAGCCCGTCAGCCCGCACAGAAAAATATTGACCCATTTTAACCCACATGCCTTCCAGCTCTATAATCAACTTAACTATACGATTAGCATTGCGCTCATGGGCTTTCTCCCATAAAGCAGCTTTTTCCGAGTCACTCGTCCATTTCTGTCTGTGCTTCAGAGACTTCAATACATATATTTCCAGAAGCGTAAGTTTTTTTCTCAGTTAATGTTTACGATACAACCACTTGAAGGAAGCATTAAAAAATACCTTATAATCTAAGTAGATTAGAATCGCCAATGAGAAAACTTTCATACGTCTAACGTAGATGCTCCCCCAACCCATTGAATGAAACTTTTTTACTACCGGTTTGAAGGGATCAAGCTAATATAATTACACAAAAAGATTAAAAATCATTAAATAAAGAACCAATATGTCATATGGATAATTAGCATCATAATCAATTATTAACTATATAATACATGATTAACAGGGGACAAAAGCATACAAAATTCAACTAGAGGGTAGTTGATAACATATCAATCTCTGTTGAACCTAACCTAACCTAACCTAGATCTATGAGGGTTTGGGAGAACTGACCACCGAACATTTGCTTCGAAAGCGTCGAATTGCCATCCCGCAACTAGAATTACAAAACTAAACTGTTTGAAAACAAACAAAATTAAGATTCCACTATATGAATGATCGGCTCTTCTAGAATATCATGAACAGGATGATTGAAACTACAACGATTAGGAGGACCTCAAACGGACGGATGAATCGCCAAATATGAATGAATACACATAGCACAATCTGTTATAATATCCGTTGCATATGAATCACCAAAATGTAGCAATTGAAACATATGAAAAGGATCCAAGGAAGGAATTTACCGGAAAGAAAACAATCGGAAGGCGGGAGATGAACGTCTTCCGTTTACAAGAGTAAAATACTTCTTTCTTGATGGTCAGGGTAATTGTAATTTTTAACATATTTTTATAACATGCTAGCTTTTATAAACCCACGGGTTAAATATAAAAAAAAATTAGGTTGAATAATATTTAGATATATAGGTGTTATAAATCAGTGGCGGAACTAGAACACTAACCCATGGGTATCCTAAAAAAAATTCACCGTGCAATCGTACAATATTAAAAACGACAATAAATAAATAAAGTAAAACACATACCTAATAGATTTGTCATCTTCTTTTTTTCATAGCTTGAAATCGTTCCATCACATCGTCGTCTTTTACTTCACGTAAAAAATACTTTTCAAAAATTCCGGGCCCATTCGATTGCGTAAATCCGTCTTGACAAGCTTCAATTTCGAAAAACATCTTTCAACGGGTGCGGTTGCAACCGGTAAAAGCAAAGCTAGCTTCACTACCCGATAAACTGAAGGAAAAGAACTATGCGTTCCCGTTTCAACCATAACACGCGCAAGATCACTTATTCCATTCAAGTTTGCAAATTTATCACCATCACTTATAGTGTGACGAAATGGGCAATTGGGATTTGGGCTTATTATTTTCAATTGATTGGTATCCTCGTAATTGTGTCATGCCGTGCATTAAAACTTCAAGGCAATTGGGCAACTATTTACAATATTTTATTATTTTGGGCTAACATAATGGGCAATTGGGCTTATTATTTACAATCTTCAATTGAGATTTGGGCTTATTATTTTCAATCTTCAATTGGGCAACTACGACTCGGACAACATAAGGTCCTCCCCTGTTATAAATCTGTGTATTACACGTGTTAAATATATATAAATGTTGGGATCAAAACGCACACACGAAGACGAACATGACACCGAAAGCAATAAACGAACACGGGGATTTATGTGGTTCGGTCTAAACTGACCTACGTCCACGGGTGGCAACTAGGATATTTTATATTGAGTTGTTAAACATTACAACTACAAGAGATCAATATATAGACTACACAATTAGGGTTGAAGCCCAATGGGCCGCGACATGGAACGACTGCCCTTACTCGTGTCGAGAAGTCTACACCCCAACAATATCCCACTTGAAGGCTTCAAAGACACGATCAACTGCGCTTCACTGTATTTCTTTAATCTGTCAACGGAAACTCTATGCTCCACCTCTAGTTGCCACCAACCTTCTCATGAATTAACCTGAAGGCTCGTTGAAGCTCCCATTGAGCTTCAACTCATTAGTCACTACTCGTGACTTGCTCTCTGTCCCTTCTGGCTCCCACTTAAACGAACTGCCGCACCCTGAGAAATCTTAAGAACTAACACTCTCCATCATAAGCAAGTAATTCACTGGAGAGACTTTAACAGCTGGAATATGAGTTCTCTTAACCCACTGTCGTCTAGGAGCTCTAACTGAAGCACTACATGTGCTCCCACTGCCACGAACACCCTTGACTGGTTTCTCTAAACCTTTCCTAGCACGTTCAACCTGAATCTGACCTGTGACTTTGGGTTTATCTCCTGCAAAACAAACCTTCTTATGTCCTCGAGATTCTGTGAATCGGATCTTGGTCTTCTTCTGAACTGGGAGAACCTCTCCCTCAGGCGGTACACTGATCATGTACAATGAGCCCTTCTTCTTACCACATGCTACTACTAAATTTCCCTTAGTTACCTTCCACTGTTCACTACAGAATTTAACCTCGTGACCCTGATTGTAACACCCGTTCTTATAACTCGAGGTTTAACTTATGTTTTACGAAAACAATCATGTGATTGAGATTACATATACGTCGAAAATACGGGCTTATTAAAATCTTTTACAATTTAAAAGTTTAGAACATAATGTAATTAAGTTCGTCATTTAAAAGTAACAACGAAACGTCGTGCGGAAGCTTATTTCTTGATCGTATTCGGTTCTTCATTGTGCTTGATCGTCCTCCGGTGCTAAAATTTTACCTGAAACTCAATAAACATGAGTTGGATTAGTCATACGTAACTTAGAACGTATTTAAACGGGTTCGCAATGCATCAACGGTTAAAATAAACGATTTTCGCGAAACTGACACATGCTCGCGTAGCGCCACTGCCCGTCGCGCTACGCCACGGCCAAATTTCATCAGATTGTTGCAGCTGGTTGCTGCATATTCCCCGAATAACCCGATTTCACGGAAACGAGCATAACTCTCTCGTTTTTAATCCGTTTTACCCGATTCTTTTTCCTACGCGTCCGTAATTTAATTCTCCATCTTATGAAGTTAAAATCCTATATCCGGATTAATAAAATCTCAGACTTTTAAGTCTTCGACTTATTACCCTTTTTACCAAATTTGACCCGTTCGTGATTTTATCACACAAACATGTTTATTTGGTCCTTATTCTCATGATATTTATAATTTCAATAATTCCTATCATATTAGGTTCAAGTCACGGGTCTCTTACGTATCTTAAACCCGTTTACGCTCATATGCGTATTTTGACCCGTTAAGGGTATTTAGGCATATTTTGATCATGAAACACTTTCATTCATTTCTAGCGTTATTATACAACATTTCTTATCAAATAATCTTCCACCACAACTAGATTTGTGGTGGACTTAATGAGGTGATCTATATAATCCGAGTTTTTCTCGTCGGATTGCTAATTTACGACAAAGACTCATATAGAGTCATTTGACCAAAGGTTTACATCTTTCGCTTCTTATACTTATTCCAATTATTTATTTGATCATAAAACTCTTTTCAAAACTACCTTTAAAGGTCGTTTGTCCAATTTAGCTTATAAGGGCGTTTTAGTCCGTTTAGCCAATCATTTACGATAAAGGATTTTTGAAAGTATATTTAACCCATAATCCCTCTTTTAACCTATGATTTTGTTTGAAAAGTCATTAAGCTTTCCAAACGCAATGTTCATTATTTAAAACATTCGGTTTACTTATCAAGTAACCAAATGTTTATTTTGACTTCTTTTAACACTCATTGAACCACATATTCTAAATGAGTGTTACCCTTTTTTTTCACATACCTGGCGCAAATCAATATATTAACCCGTTTTTAATACCTTGCTTTTATATCCGCTAATCCATAGCGTTGCTAATACCCATTTGACATTTACTCCCGAAATAATATAACTCGACAATAATCATTAGTCGTTATTGTCAAAAGGTGATATCTTCACCTTTTGACCCATTTGGTCTAAGTGACCGATTATGTTGGCGAAATGATATTTATTACCATCTCGTCTATATGACTCGCTCCGGTTTACACCGTGCGATCATTTCACTTATTAATCGTTTCTTAACGTTTTTTAGCCTATTATGGCTTACGTCATACAGTGCCTTTCAAAACCAATAGTTATGGTCAACACGTGACCAATTTACCGTTTTACCCTTATTATTTGTTTTGGTTTACCCTATTAGGTAACCATTCAAAAGTTTCATTTTTCCATTTGTCATAAAATGATCGAATTACCGATTTTAACTCCTTTTAAACCATCAACATGGTTTCTTGTCATGCTCGACTATCTTGTTCCGTGCGTCTGCACGCCGGAACATCATACCGCAATTATGTATTTATCTTATTCGTAACTAATACGATAAGAGAATATTCTAAAATATAAGACTAGTGTAAGCTATACTTACCTTGCATTCCGAATACGCTTTTCCTTTATGTTTGACTCGTTCGACCCGCTTTCTCCCCAAGCTTCACCTAGCTTGTTAAGCGCTAACTATCATTCATTATTCACAAGGTTGTTAGATTAGTCATTCCAAATCATGACTTTCACACCTTATGATTCTTTGACTATTTTTCTCTTTAAACTCAATCATGAATCATGAGTTTAATTCTTGTGTCAAGACTCACTTCTAATCAATTATGAACTCTTAACAAAATCCCTATTTTGTTCAAGTAGTTCATTCATACGAGTTAGTATGGCGTTTATAAATACCAATACAACATTAATTTCATCAAATCAACTAAACCCATTTCGTAGCAATTATGATCATATACTCAAACTTGTAAATTGTTCAAGTATTTTGCTTCAACTATTAAATATGATGATTTTAACATGTGTGTATCATCATTTTCACTACATAATCCAAACCCACTTGTCTAAGTGTAGTAATCCATCAAATTATTCAAATCATAGCTAATTTTTCTTCAAATTTCTACTTAGGGTTTGTTCCTAAGCAATGACACTTCATTAATTCGGCCATAGCCTCTACGATTCATACATAGATTGCATCATGCAAGGTTAATAGATTTTCACAACTTCAAGAATGTTAGAAATTCAACATACCTCACGATCCCCTTGACTTGGTGATCGTTTCTACGCGTTCATGCATTGATTTGGATCTTGATACGAGCTTCAATTTGACCAATTTGTAGAACTAGGGTTTTGAGCTCCTTGCTCTTGTCCCTGGTCGTACGCACACACACACACACTAAGTGTGTATTGTGTTTGATTTTTAGTTTTTATAAATCAAGTCCCTTTGTTTGCAACTTAAGTCCCTCTAGTTTGGTTAGTTATTAAGTAGGCCATAACCTACTTATTTCTAGTAACATTCCCTCTTATTAACTAGGTTAATTATTCCTAGTTAGCTTACTGGGTTCGGGAAGTCATAACCCGTTTTATTTTAAGTCCCGTTAACTCAGGCTCTTATAAACTTAATTCCTTAAAACTTTGATTCGTTTTTATTTAATATTAGGATTTCTTATTTAAATCCAAATATTTGTCGGGTTATTTTTACTACTAACGGTACGTTACCCGTCTTTTAGTATTAACGGGGTTTAATTACCAAACCCGTTTTCGGGGTGTTACACTGATTATCCAGCTGCCCGACTGAAATAAGTTGTAGATTCGACTCCTGGATCGATTCCTTGACCGTTGAATGTGTATGAGCACGTATCTTGTGCGGAATCCAAAATACGTGTGTGGATGAACACGAAGATGTAATTATAAGTTGATTTATATTGATGATATGACAGGTACAATACCACGAAATCAAATGGACAGAGTTTCCCTACTTTAGTCACCAAAGTTATCAAATGACAAGACCCTACACTTCTATTTATAGGCACACTTCATCTGAACCAAACATGCTAGCAGATGGCCTTCATCCGGACGGATGAACCTCCATCCGGACGGATGGACTCTTATACTACATGTGGCAATTGTGCCTACAGTTATCACTAACCAATCCCGAACAATTTCGTAAGCAATAAAACCTTGTGTTTTATTTCTTGGATTGTGTAATTATCTATGATACTTGCACAATAACAATCCTTGTTCAAATTCAAACCCTTAAACACTTTCTGGAAAGTTATACGCAAACTGATACGTAAATGTAATCAGTTTAACGTGAAAAACACTCCAGAATAGTGACTTATGCTTAACATACCTTAAATAACCTTTACATAACTTAGAAATAAGTTTTGAAGGGTTTGGTATGTCAAAAACAAGCTTATTCGATCACAGGGACTATTTGCGTCAAACTGCAAAAGTCTGCCGTTTCGTATGGCAACTTACATTCCAGAACATGATCATAAGCTAAACATACCATAAATAACCTTAACATGGCTTAGAAATAAGCTTTCAGGGGTTTGGTATGCGAAAATGCGCTTATTTGATCACAGGGACTAAAAGCGTCAAAAATTGCGTAAGTTTGCATTTTCGCGCATATCTTACGTTCTGACCATATCCGGACATCTAATTTTTTTTTTGAAATCATTAAAATATTATATTTTAGTGATAGGAATGCAAAAATACCATTTGTCGCGCAATTTGGATCGTTTTCGCATCAGTTCGAGTTTCGTCGTAATTAACCGAATAACGCGACCGTACGACCAAACGAACCGACATACGAGATATTTCCAAACATATTTCAAGTCCCCTATGCTTTAACATCCTTGTAAAGCCTTGAAAATGGGTTAACAGGGTTTAAACGCATCAAAAATAACTTAAAGAGTGTGTAGGGACCAAAACTGACATTTTTGAAAGTCAGTTGAGGGCTCACGGGGCGCCACAGCCTAGCCCCTTTGCTGTGGCGTGACGTGTCGCAACTCCGCCCCTTATCTATCTCGGGAACAGGCGGCCGTGAGACCAGTTTTGGTGGTATCATTTGTTTATCAATTTGGCAGCGGAAATTTCATCAGGATCGTAGTTAGGAAATGTTTTATCAGAATAAAACCACCATATTTTATATTAATAACCACATGGGTAAAACCCAAGTTTCTTATTACAACATGTTTATAGGGATAAACCCTAGTTTATTGAATTTAAAACATCGTCTTTTAGGTAACTTTTATAGCCACATTTTTCCAAGCCGTCAGTGCTCTCCTGCTGGCTTTCTTCTAATTGGCTTTTACATTTTGTTACCTGAAACGCGTTTAAAACATTTTGTCAGTGGGAAATACTAGTGACTGAATCCCAGTTTAATCAAGAAGAGTTTTATCCTTTAACAGTATTGAGAGCTATCACATTGTTTATTTCTACACAATTACTCATTCAGTACTGTCAATCCTGACTGGTGGGTCATATTACACATTGGCTAACTCGTTGTTCAATGGTAACGTGTTCTACATTTTGTATACCCAACATACCGGCAGTAATTGAAGAACTACAAAGACTCAATCACTGCTTAATCACATTGTAAAACATTTAAGGTTTTGTAAAAACGATTTACAAAAAGGAGATTACTCGCATTGTTGTCTTAGGTTTTCTGTAAGGGTTTCCTGGTGATTATCTATAATTTACACAAATGCACATATGTTAGTAAAATAACCCATTATTTACATTAGTAATACCCTCCCCGAGACGGCATTCCAACGACTACGTCGGGCAGAACCTTGACAGCCGTTATGGAACCTTGGATCAATCGGGCAGCGTATCTAATACGTAACCGGGGTTATAATACTTACATCGGGGCAGAACTTCGTTAATTAGGGGGGTATTATGCCCGGAAATTATGTTATCTTCTTAAGAAATTCGTAAGAAAGAAAAGAAATGAGCAATCCTAACTAAAGGCCCGAGCTCCCATTATATAGGGGCTGATTTCGGGTTTCACGCGGCTCGCGTAAGGTGAGACCACGGGCTACGCGGCCCGCGTAGTAGAGTAATAGGGCTAGGGTTGCTGATTCGTTGGGTTTAAGGTTGACACGATGATGACACATGGCGCTCTAGGGTTTCGTCTGGGTTAGGAGCTGTCGCGCCCCGCGTAAGATCCCTAAGGGGTCTACGCGGCCCGCGAGCAACATAAAAATCTTGTTTTTAATTAATTTTTAATGTTATATCGTATTTTGGGCTCGGTTTTCACATACGAGGTGTATTTTAGGACATATAGGAATATTTTAATATATATTAGGGTGTTAGAAAAAATTCAGGAGGGTTGTTATATCCTCCCCACCTTGTTTTAGAACTCATCCTCGAGATCTACTGGAACAAGTGTGGATATTTCCTTTGCATTTCTGATTCAAGCTCCCATGTGTATTCTGGTCCTCTTTTGGAGTCTCACTTCACTTTGACCAGAACTAATCTCTTATGCTTGAGGTTCTTGACTTTCCTGTCTTCAATTTGTAGAGGCCTCTCTATAAATTTTAACTGCTCATTTACCTCTATATCCTTAAGAGGTACTACGAGTGATTCATCAGCTAAACATTTCTTGAGATTAGATACATGAAATACATCATGTATTCCTGCCATTTCCTCTGGAAGTTGTAGCTGATAGGCTACGGGTCCTATTCTTCTAATAATCTCAAAAGGTCCAACATACCTGGGACTTAGCTTTCCCCTTTAGATGAATCTTACCACTCCTTTCCAAGGAGAGACTTTCAATAACACCTTATCTCCTACTTGAAATTCCAATGGTTTTCTTCTGTTATCAGCATAACTCTTTTGTCGATCACGCGCTGCTTTCAGTCGTTCCTTGACTTGAATGATTTTGTCTGTTGTTTCTTGTACTATCTCAGGTCCAGATAGTTGCTTTTCTCCAATTTCTGCCCAACAGACTGGCGTTCGGCACTTTCGTCCATAAAGCGCTTCGAATGGTGCAGCATTGATACTTGTATGATAACTGTTATTATAAGAAAATTCTATCAATGGTAAATGATCGCCCCAATTACCTCTGAAATCAATTACACAAGCTCTAAGCATGTCTTCCATTGTCTGAATTGTCCTTTCGCTTTGTCCGTTTGTTTGAGGATGATAAGCGGTGCTTAGATTCAACTTGGTTCCCATTGCTTTTTGGAAACTGGTCCAAAAATGAGAGGTAAAACGACTATCTCTGTCAGAAACAATTGATAGAGGGATTCCATGTAATGAAACTATTTCATTTACATATAATTTAGCTAATTGTTCCATACTGAAAGTTACCTTCATTGGTAGAAAATGAGCTGACTTAGTTAGCCTATCTACAATCACCCAGATTGTATCATTACCTTTTCTTGTTTTGGGTAATTTAGTAACAAAATCCATTGTTATCAATTCTCATTTCCATACTGGCATTTCTAATTGTTGCAATAAACCTGAGGGTTTCTGATGTTCAGCTTTAACTTGTGAACAAGTTAAACACTTTGCAACATATGCTGCTGTATCCTTTTTCATTCCTATCCACCAGAAATTCTTCCTTAAGTCCTGATACATCTTATCACTTCCAGGATGCATCGTATATTTAGACTTATGGGCTTCTTCTAATATTCGGTGGCGTAGGTTTCCTAATTTAGGTATCCACATTCTTTTCTTATGGAATCTCCAAATTCCATCTGTTCCTGGTTCTAATTCTTTAATCATTCCTTTTAATTTTTCAGTATCATCCTTGATTACTGATTCTTGTGCTTTTCTAATCTGATCATTTAAATCTACTTGCAAATTTAACTTAAGAGAACGTACTCTTTTTGGTTTTTCATGATATTTTCGACTTAAAGCATCAGCTACTACATTTGCTTTTCCTACATGATACTGGATATTACAATCATAATCGCTAAGTATCTCCATCCAGCGTCTTTGTCTCATATTCAACTTCTTTGTCCAAAAACATACCTTAAACTCTTATGGTATGTGAATATGGTAAACTTACTACCGTATAGGTAATGTCTCCAAATTTTAAGGGCAAAAATTATAGCTCCTAACTCTAGATCATGGGTTGAATAATTCTCTTCATGATTCTTAAGTTGTCTAGAGGCGTAAGCTATGACCTTTTGACGTTGCATTAACACACATCCATAACCTAATTTAGAAGCTTCACAGTAGATTACAAAATCTTCAGTTCCTTCTGGTAACGCTAGTATGGGTGCATGGGTCAATCTTTGCTTAAGAATTTTAAATGCTTCTTCTTGTTTTGGTCCCCATTCAAACTTAACGGATTTACAGGTTAACTTAGTTAAGGGAATGACTATTCTAGAAAAATCTCGAATAAATCTTCTATAATAACCGGCCAATCCTAAGAAACTTCTAACCTCTGTTGGTGACTCAGGGGTTTTCCACTTGGTAATCACCTCAATCTTGGTGGGATCTACATGAATTCCTTCATGATTAACTAGGTGTCCGAGAAACTGTACCTGTTCTAACCAAAACTCACACTTCGAAAACTTAGCATAAAGCTTTTCCTTTCTCAATAAACTTAGAAGTGCGTGCAAATGCTTTGCATGATCCTCTTTACTCTTAGAGTAAATTAGAATATCATCTATAAAGACGATTATGAATTTATCCAAATATGGCTTACATATTCGGTTCATCATGTCCATAAATGCAGCTGGGGCAATGGTTAAACCAAATGGCATGACAGTAAATTCATAATGGCCATACCTTGTTCTGAAAGCGGTCTTAGGAATGTCCTCTTCCTGTACCTTTAATTGATGATATCCTGACCTTAAATCGATTTTAGAGAAAAATCGTGCTCCTTGCAATTGATCGAACAGATCATCGATTCTTGGTAATGGATACCGATTCTTAATCGTGACTTTGTTCAATTCACGGTAGTCAATGCACATACGCATTGATCCGTCCTTCTTTTTAACGAATAAAATCGGTGCTCCCCATGGTGATGAGCTTGGCTGAATAAATCCTTTCTCCAACAATTCATCTAATTGTTTCTTTAGTTCCTGCATTTCTGCGGGTGCCAATCGGTAAGGTGCTTTGGCAATTGGTGCGGTTCCGGGTATCAAATGGATTCTGAATTCAACTTCTCTATCTGGAGGTTGCCCTGGCAGCTCTTCTGGAAATACATCTGAAAACTGGGATACTACTAGAATATCCTTTAATTATTTTCCTTTAGTGTTAGTGATTATGGAAATCAAATACACTAATGATCATTTTCTTATATAACTTGATGTTTTCATTACAGAGATGAATTTTGTGGATTTAGAGAACTTATTTCCTTTAATTGTGATCTTTTCACCCCTTAGTGAATTTACTTGGATTGACTTTTGATCACATAAAATACTGGCTTTATTGGCTATTAACCAATCCATTCCTAACACAACATCAAATCCTGCCAAATTCATTGGGTAAAGGTTTGCAATAAATTTCTCATTTAGAATTTCTATTCTTGCTCCCTGCAAGATTTCAGAAATCTTAACGGTTTCCCCATTTGTTGTCTCTACTAGACATTCTTGTGGAAGTTTAGTTAATGATTGATTAAGAAGTTTGCAAAATGGAGTATTAATAAAACTTTGGTTTGCACCAGAGTCAAATAATACTTTAGCAAAAACATCATTAACTAAAAACGTACCGGTGATCACATCCGGGATCATCTTTGCTTCTTCTGCAGTTAGAACAAATGCTCTAGCATTTTTAGTATTCTTGGTGTTCGTAGCTAGAGCTAGCTTTGGACAGTTAGGCTTGATATGACCTTGTTCTCCGCAGATGTAGCATATCCTGTTGCTAGGCTTTTTCCTGCAATCTTCCTCCTTGTGTCCAGATATTTTGCAGAAGTTACAGTATATGGAGCATCTTCCTGAATGCTTCCTTTTGCAGTACTTACAGTAGGGTGCAGAGGTAGAACCTACATTTCTCCCACGGTTAGAATTTCCAGAACGGAATTCTTGGGTAAGCTTCTGGGTTAGGTTCCTCATTTGATCCTCTTCTCGTGTACGGACTAATTCATTTGTCAAGGTGTTGGCTAGTTCTACAACTTCTTCTATGGTTTGAGGTCTAGCTGCCTTGACTACATGTCTAATCTCTCCAATTAATCCCCAGATGTAACGGGAGATTAATACTGGTTCAAGTGAAGCAAGGGTTGGTACTATTCGGGCATATTCAAAGAATAATGTAGTATAACCCTTACTATCTATTCCAGTCATCCTAAGATTTAGGAATTTATTTGCTATCTGTTCTTTTTCATTGGGAGGGCAGAATTTCCTTTCTACCATGTTTTTAAATTCCTCCCATTCAATATTGTAAGTTCTATCACTTCCCCTAGACTGAAGGATAGTGTTCCACCATTCTAGTGCTGAATTCTTAAACAGATTGGAAGCAAACATTATCTTATCCTCTTCCGCGCATTTACTTATTCTTAAGACTGCCTCAGTCTTTTCTATCCAGCGTAGAGATGCAACGGCCCCTTCATTGCCCTAGAATTCCATTGGTTTACAAGACCAGAATTCTTTATTAGAACAATCGTAAGACACGGTTCTTCTTCTTTTGGTAATGGGCACTTGAATTACGGGTCCATTGTTCACGTTGTGTTCAGGTTCAGAGGGTCGCTTGCTATCATGTTTACTTTTATTTTCCGCTTCCTTAACAGTTTGAATAATAAATGGCATCGCATCTATTATTCCTTGTGCCACTATGTGTTGCATGGCACTATTATCCACTTGGTTTCCATTATTGTTGTTGTTCGGGTTTTCATTATCCGGGTTAATGTTACTCTGGTTATCATTATTCTGGTTTTCCGGGTTTACTTCGTCGTCCATCTGAATTTTAAACATTTGCCAATTATTAATATCACCAAATAGTTAATAATTTAGGCAACAACCACAAAATACACATATTGGTCAAAAGCGTCGAGCATTGCGACTTTACTCTTTCTTATATAGTATGCGTCTAATACACACTAAAGCTGGAATTAAAATTACAACACTACTATGCATCGTTAACTACGAAGTGGTCTATAATAAAACATATGTTGTTATTATTATTATTACACACACACACACACACACACACACACATATATATATATATATATATCCTTTCATACAAATATATTATATTATTATTATTATTACCAACTCCACCATCACCTTCACTGATCTGGATTCATCCAGTAATCCATATTGCGCTCGTCGTACTTCCAGACGAGTCGCTCTCCTACCTGCCTTATCCTCTCACTACTCTCTAAAATCTCTTCTCCGAATGTTCAGAGCTCGTGCACATTTTCTGCACTCATTGGGGGTGCAGGTACTGGTACTGGGGCATGGGATTCTCCTGAGGGTACGGATTCTCTAAGATCTCCCTAATGTATTCATCGTTATCGTAGTAGGGATCTAGAGGGTCCAGACCTGGATAAGTTGCTAAGTTTGGCATGGGTTCGTCGTTTAGGTGATAGCGTGGCACATAATCCCTATGATCATCGAACCATGGATCATAATCTGGGTCTAAGGGATTAGGGGCTGGTATCCTAGGTATCTCCTCAGGGTTGAAATCATGCATTTGGACTTGGTTTTCGGGGTTGTTTTCTATCTCCATCGGCTGAGTGGGAAACAAATGTAAGGGTTGTGGGGCTACTAGTTGCTCCAGGTTTGGGTCAGCAGCAGTTGTTGCTAGGATATGAAAATTGGCTAAGCTCCTATTAAGCATATCCTGTGTATGGGCATCTGATTCTCGCTTAGTGGCTGCTAGGACTCTTTGCTGTTGCAACTTTCGCATTCTTTTTCTACGCTCGAATGCTCCCTTATTGAACCATCCTCTCTTTTTCTGAGGGAATGACTCTTCTGACTGAGCCTTAAAGACAAACATCCCTTCTTCCTGATCAGTTGAATACCCAGAGAGGGCAGGCTGGGAAGAAGTACCTTCACTCCTAGGTGAATCGAACAACTGACGATATGCGTCTGAGGGTCCTTGATCACTCATACTGTAAACTAACAAATAGTCAAATAACACACAACAATAAAATACAATTATGCACATATTTCCATAAATTAATTTCCTAACAATTTAAATAATATATTGGTGTCCTTTTTGGCATGAATTCTCGCTCATTCATTTTTAGCACCATCTTTTCACATTAGTTCTCAAATGGTCTTCCACCACAATTATATTTGTGGTGGATTTGATATAGTAAACTATTTATGTCGCGCTTTACTTCTCGGTTTGTCATATTACGAAAAAGACCTATTTCTAGGCAATTGACCCACAAAGGTTTATGCCTATCACCTTGATGCTTATCTAAGGATTACATGGTTACAATACGTGATTCCCAAACCACCCATAGGAGCCGTTTGCCTGATTTACCCATCAAGGTATATTTATCAACATTAGTCCTTCATTTACGATGAAGGACTTTCACTACAATTATGATCAAATCGCACATTTAAAATGTAATCTCATTGATGCGTACCTGGCTCGGGTCAACAAATAGACCCGATTTATACCTCGCTTTTATTATCACATATTCTATGGACGAAATTAACCATATTGCTAATCGCTCCTGTTAACACAAGACTTGACAACCATATTAATCAATATTGTCAAATGGTGTTATCACACCATTTGACCCGTTTGGCCTATAAGACCAAGCATTTTCATAAGTAGCAAAACATGGTTATTAATTACCAATTTGTTCATCCGACCCATTTCGGATTCTTGCTACAATACCCCTTTTTCTCTTAAACTCTTTTCTTATATTTTTACCCATTCGGCTTACGCCACGGGTGCCCCTTTTGAACTTTAATTTACTTTAATCGATACTTGACTAAATTTCCATTTTTACCCAATTTCCCATTACTAGTTACACTATAAGGTAACCTTAAGAAAAACTCTTAAACTCTTAACCAATTCATGATTAGTTTACCATTTTGTCTTTTTCACCATTAATCATGGTTTAAAACGTTTCTATTCGTTCTGACCCAATTCGCTTCGTGTCGGAACCCATAATTCGAACCAAATCCTTTGTCGTATTTATCGCCTATAAAATAAACACGTATACTACAAGTAGGTGTAAGTTTTACTTACCTTGCATCCGAAACACGCTTTTACTTCACACTTGCTTCGTTTGACCCGCTCACTCATCAAGCTTCCACCTAGCTCGTTAGATGTCAAACTATCATCATAATTCATAAGATGGTTAGATTAGTTATTATCAATTATGACTACTCCATCTAACGGGTCTTATGTCGACTTTATCACTTGATTAAATCATTGATTAGTTTGACTTCCTAGAAGTCAATTGATCTATCAACATACTCAAATGCACACTTCACATGGAATTTCAACATTTTAGCTTCGTTTAGGCATTTCAACAAACACCTAGTGGGCATAATTTTTACATAACCATTACTAGGTTCTTGACATGTTACTTTCATCTATTTTCACTTCAATTAACAAATCTATACTAATTTTTAACATCAATAATCTCAGATTCGCCACACAAATTCAGATTTCACTAGAATAAGAACCATAATTCTAGTGTTTATTTGGTTTCTACAAACTCACTAATCACCTACAATGGTGATTATAAACCCCACAAGTATAATGCTAGGTTTTAACAAGAAATCATCTAGGGTTTATCCCTAGATGCCATATTACTTCTAGTTTCATCCATGCAAGAGATAATCAAGCTCAATTTCGGTTTTTCACAATTAACTTATAATTCAAGATGAATCAAAACATCAAATTTTTGCATACCTTATGATCCCCTCAACAAGGTGATCACTAATTCGCGCTTGAAAATCGATTTGGAGCTGATTTGAACCCTCAATCTGATCAATTTTGACATGCTCTAGGGTTTGGTGGGGAGCATATGTCGCCCCCTGTGTTCTTGTTCGACCAGACCTCACAAATGAGGTGTTTGGTTTTGTTTTTAATTAAAATTAATAATATAAGTTTCAATCTTAACAACATTTGCCCCTCTAATTTGATTAGTTAATTAAGTAGGGCACAACCTACTTATTTCCAACAATATTCCCCACTTATTAACTAGGTTAAACATTCCTGATTAAATTAGTGGGTTTTGGGAATTTATGACCAAGTTTAGTTTAAGTCCCGTTAACTCGGGCCTTCTACAAATTTTATTTCCCAAACACATTCTTTTTCTCTTTTTATTAATATTAGATTTAGTTATATAAATTCTAATATTTTCTGGCTTAACTTTTACCACTAACGGTTCTTTAGCCGTCTTTTAGTGTTAACGTGGTTTGATTACCAAACCCGTTTTTTGGGGTGTTACAGTAAGAAAGAAAAGAAATGAGCGATCGAAACTGAAGGCCCGAGCTCCCATTATATAGGGGCTGATTTCGGGTTTCACGTGGCCCGCGTAAGGTGAGACCACGGGCTACGTGGCCCGCGTAGTAGAGTAATAGGGCTAGGGTTGCTGATTCGTTGGGTTTAGGGTTGACACGATGATGACACGTGGCGCTCTAGGGTTTCGTCTGGGTTTGGAGCTGTCGCGCCCCGCTTAAAATCCCTAAGGGGTCTACGCGGCTCGCGAGCAACATAAAAATCTTGTTGTTAATTAATTTTTAATGTTATATCGTATTTTGGGCTCGGTTTTCACATACGGGGTGTATTTTAGGACATATAGGAATATTTTAATATATATTAGGGTGTCAGAAAAAATTCAGGAGGGTTGTTATACGACGCGATGCCTCAACTTCGACAGAATTCTTGTTTCAGCATTCAGCAGCTGCACATATGGTTTTCTAAGCTAGTTTTGGCCATTGTTTTGCAAATTTGTGGGTATTTTGAGTGGTATTAATTCTATCCACACACTTATATTGATCCTATGCTTGCTTGGGCAACACATAAGCCACATGGCATGATCCAAGAGCTCCAATTCAAGTATAAATACCGTCAATTTATGCCCATTTCATTGCTCATTCCATCTTTTGGACTCTAAGTGGAGGTTACCATCTTTGGAAGCCACCTACCTGAGTTCTAGTGCATCTCTTTCAGCCATTAAGAGCTTTGTAAGTGTTCTTTCATGGCTAATTCTTTATTTTCAGCAATTACAAGCTGAAAGTCAAATAGTTTGACTACCGTTTGACTTTCGGTTTTGACCACGAATTGGTCAAGTCAAAGTTTAATTGAACTTTGCAACGTGAGCGTAATCAGGATGGTTATAATCCCTAGCGATTATACCTACTGATTTACCACGTTGACTAGTCGAAGTGACGAGTCAAAGTTTCGGTCAAAATGCACGATTATGTGCATTTTGCGACGAAACTTTTTCCGGGTATCAAAACACTTTGTTTTGGTATCAAATCAGTTTTCTAACTTAGTTAAACATGTTTTAACATGTTTAACTCATCACTTTTAGTCTAGTGCTTATATAGGGTCGAAAGTCAAGCGGTCTTGACAACCGCTTAGACTTTCGAACCCCACCCGTTTGGTCAATCATTAGGATCCGATCAAACATATTTTGTGACCATAGCTGTATAGGGAATAAGCTCCCGAGGTTATACCTTATGGTCACTTAGTTTAATTAGTTGTATGATAGGTAGTTTATATGCCTTAGGAAAAATGACCAAAATGCCCTTTTCATGCATAATTTGAAAATAAGCATATGCAACTTAATTTTTTACACTTAAACTGATTATGCAATGTTATTAAACATGTTAAGGCATATAATACTTATCATAGGGCTAGTTAGACCATCCGAACGCGCTTTTGCGCGAACGACATGTTAAAGTAGCATAAACTACATTAACGAGTCGTAACAGGTCATAAGCACTTAGGATAGGTATCAAATCAGAATGTAGGCTTTGTTAAACCATATCATATGAGTTCCAATACTCATTTGGTTTACGAGACCTCATTCTATCCTATCTCCCGATTTAGGATCCGATTATCAACATAGTTACCTATATTAGGTGCCGATTGATTCCGTGATCCTACGAGCTTTATTTGGTCTTAATTCGAAGACTATTAAGCAAGCTCAAGTGAGTACATAGTCCCCCCTTTTACCGCTTTCAAATATTTTGGGGTGAAACACTTGTGCCTACTTGTACTTTCATGCTATTCATGCTTTCATGACATATACATGCTATGTTCATCTAGTACACATATAGTACTTGATTTCAATTATGTTTTGCTATGTATGTTAACTGAGCATGCTAGCACATCGATTTCATATACACTTCTGCTGCATTTGTTTACTCAGCATATGGGCACATTGATTTACATTACATTTCTGTTGTATATGTTTACTCAGCATATGAGCACATTGATTTACATGACATTTCTACTTCGTATGTTTACTTAGCATACTTAGTACATGGTTTTCACCTGACATTTGATTATACACGACATTATACATGTGGTTTGAATAAAGACTTTTATTCACCATACAAGACATTGGTTGTTATCTGACAATTGATTATACAAGGCATAGTTTATACCTAACATTGTGACATTATACATTGTTTGTGCATAACATTTGACATTGGTTTGACAAGACATTTTTGGTGGTTTATTTGGTAAGTGATTTAAGTAACGAGGCGTGTGTAATGTGATAAAAGCATGGTGGATACGCCGCTGGTACTTCTTATATATAAGTGATTTTATGATATTACATATCGTAGCGTTATCTAAACCACATTGACAGAAATGAAGACATGATACATTTTATACGAAAACAAGACATATTGTTTACAAGACACTGTTTTACAAATAACATATTTTACGCAAACTCGATTTTACTTGGTTATTTATTTAACCATACATCATTCTTTTATATCATCTGATTTTCATATCGATTTTCACATGATTTTATAAAAGAAAACATTTTATTAAGGTTCATGACTACCTTTTGTTAAATACTTCTTTTAACTTACAAGTCATGAATCCTGCTTTAACAAAACCTATGTATCTCACAGGCATTTTTATGCTGACGTACATATTTTCACATGTGTTTCAGGAACTAATGTATGATGATGGTCGTGCTACATTTAGGCGGACTTGGGCCTTAGTGACTTAAAATGAAGCAAGACAATTTAATTTACGTTATGTTTTAGGTTAAATTCCAAGACATTGTAAACAATTATTCTAATAAAACCAAACTTTAAATACTATGTGTTGTGAAACAATGATTCTGTTACTCCACTCCCCAACGTTTCCGCCGTGCGTCATCGCAAATTCCGGTCGACCCCCTTACCGGATTTCACGGTCAATGTCACAAATGACCACCACCGCCACGCCTGTGTATGTGTCTATGTCACTGCCGGAGTCAATCAGGAACTAACATTTAAACCATATATTTGGATGACAATCGTGAGGTGGCCGGATACTCACCGGGCCATCCGTCTGTCAATTATCTTTCTCTAGAGAATGTGATGATTTTAGTAAAAAAACATATACTTGGATGAGAAAATCAAATTATTTGGAAATGTATTACGCCGAATGGACTACAAAACAATTTATGGATGGACTGATCATGCATTCGTCCGAATGGACTTTGTATCCATTCGTCCGAATGAACTACAACATGCATCAACATTGTCTTTAGCTCAGTTCAGCATCGGTTTTGTATCATCTGATTAAGCTACGATACGTGATTGACGGAAGTTATAGACATTATGCACTCACAGACTCCCTATTGGATATTACTGCAATCAATCTCGTAGCTTTCTGTTTCTCAACACAGACTATCCCTTTACTCTAACAGACTCCCCTTGGATCTGCTTATAGCATTAGCTGCTCCCCTTTTCGGTTATCTCAATCTTCAGGCTCCCCCTTGCTTTAAGCTTTTGTGCTTTTAGCTTCTAGGATCAACACCTGGTTCTATCTCTACAAGCTCCTCCAGGATAGTTCCCTGGCTTTTTGACTGCAAGCTCCCCTTGCTTCGAGCTTATCTTCAGACTTCTCCTTAGTTTCAGCTATTAGGATCGTAATCTAGAATAATATATGCAAATCTCAAACCATTTGTAAGATATTTGACAATTTAAGTTTAGGATCGAAAACCTAGCTCTAAACATTTAACATGGATAAGCTGGAGCATTTCAAATATGTGACTGCACAGGACATCGTTTGTTCACAGAAATCTTGATTTTACAACTAACAGTGATAGATTTTTTATTTTCCAGAATCGATGACCTGGCTCAAAATATTCTCAATTTAAAATCTCCTAAAATTACCCGACTCTAAGCATCACAATATAACAGTTAAAGCATCCAAAACTTTTATCAACTAATCATCCAAGTCCAAATTAATGACCTCAAGTTTCAAATTAATGAACTTGTTTATTTTTCAGAAACATGTTCAGCATATTTAGATTTTGAAACTCAGCTTTCGAACATCGGTTATCGAAAATAAAGTAGAAACAAAATCTTTTTGATTTTTTCAAAGTTCATGCTAAAACACTCCAAAAATCTTTTTGGTGATTTTTCTTTAAGATAAAACAGTAAAGAAATATTTACATACTGTATTTTTGTTTGAGTTCGTATCAGAGGATCATATCAGTTTATGACGAATCACTAGCACCGTTGAGCTATAAACACTTTAAGTTCTAAACGATTCACTTAGATTGTCAGTATACTGATCTATTTAAATTTTCACACAAAGTTCAACTGATTCAAGATACGAGATTTAGTGTCTTAAGAACTTAATCTTATTCGCGTGTCCCACCTCAGAATATACTGATGTATCAAGATTCCCTAGATTCAGTCTTACATGTGAATATACTATACTAATATTTGTACTTTGGGTTAGTGCAAGACCTTGAGAGCTCAGGTATGAACTATCGTTCAGTCAAAGAGATGAAGGCATGACTTTAGGTGTGTCCCACTTAGGGATCTTCTTTACAACTGCACTTGATTTATATCTTTCGATATTTTCTCAATTTTTATGCAGATGGAAAGCTTTAAAAGTGCGTAAAGTATTATACAAGGTCTAGGCCATTGCTGACGCAAAATCAGAAGACCTGGTATAATACCCCAGATATCAAACAGTATAAAGACCTAATATATCAGAATTAGGCAATCTCTCAAACAAGATTTCGGGGGTTACCCATATAATCAAGAGACGTTCCCCACGAGATAAGCAAGTTATTGATATTTAGGTTTATATCTCAATCGTTGGAATCGAGACACACGTCGTTGTCGCCCCTCTCCTCGCCGGTGTCTTTTACTTGTATACACAGGTGCTTAAAACCATGCGCTTTATTGAGGATATCTTACACTAAACTCTTTGGAATTGCCGATGTTTGCAATCTCATTGCGTTTGTATGTGTACATCTATGTAATATGAGTTTTAAATTGATTATACCTTCACAATAGACTATAATTGTGATTTTGTGTAGAGTATGTGGTTACCTTTCTTCATTTATCTATCTGGATATGCCATAATACAATATGGTGTTATCTCATAATACAATTTACGTTCGCTGAGTCGATCCATCCACCAGTAAATAGGGTGAATTTGATGTCTCTATATTTACAAGGATCATCAATGTGGTTAGTTAAATAACTTTTGGGTTGTGGATCTTTTTTAGCTTACCACCTGATTATCTAATGCGTAGAGTTCAATATTTTCATTACACTATTTAATGGATAAACTTTTTGTATAACTAAATCTGATATATGAATAACCTCCCATGAAATCCTCACTTCACTAACCACCTGATCGTCTCATGCGAATCGTGTACCTGCCGCATTATGTCGACTACGCGGCAACGCGCGGGGTTCCTACTAGTATTTCTTATAATAATACGATTGATATTTAATGATATATATTGATCTGCGCAGTTACACATGCCGATCATATCAGTATGCAACAAACCCGACAACATAGTAGAGACTCAATTGGCAGTATCTTAAACAAAATATCATATTTAAAAATTTTAAGACCATATATTTAGTGTTATATTATTTGTGGTAAATAATAATAATAAGGATAAAGATCCTATACAAATAGCCCTATCGTATAAAACGTACGAAAGACATGAAAAGGTAGAAAAAACGCAGTGACATTTTTGTAATTATTTTACTCGTAATTACTCTACAGGATCAAAAATACTCTACAAGATCAAAATTACTTTATAAGATCATTTGTAGAGTAATTATGATACTCTACAAAATTACCCTACAAGATTAATATTACCCTAAAAGATCAAAATTACCATATAAGATCATTTGTAGACTAATTATCATGCTCTACAAAATTACCTTAGAAGATTAAAATTACCCTACAAGATAAAATTACCTTACAAGATCATTTATAGAGTAATTATGATACTCTACAAAATTAACCTACAAGATCATTTGTAGGGTAATTTTGATAATTACTCCACCAACCGTGCCTCGCCATCGTCATCAAAATATACGTTTTTTTTTTTTGCATCATCACCGCCCAAATCCAAACGGATCAAAACCCACATAGTTCACTGTTCGAAATCTACCAAAAAGCACCAGATTCAAAACATTCAAAAAGCCCCAGATTAAAACATTCAAAAGCACCATATTCAAACTTTCAAAAGCACCGAGATTCAAAAACATTCAAAAAAGCACCAGCAAAATATATGTTTTTTCTACCGTGCCTCGCCATCGTCATCAAAATATATGTTTTTTTTGCATCATCACCGCCCAAATCCAAACGGATCAAAACCCACATAGTTCACTGTTCGAAATCTACCAAAAAGCACCAGATTCAAAACATTCAAAAAGCCCCAGATTAAAACATTCAAAAGCACCATATTCAAACTTTCAAAAGCACCGAGATTCAAAAACATTCAAAAAAAGCACCATCAAAAACCACCAGCAAACATTCAAAAACACCAGCAAAAACATCCAGATTCAAAACATTCAAAATCACCAGCAAAAAACCAGCAAAAACCCTTACCAACAAACACATGAACATCATCAGCCGTAAAACAAACCGACGAGGAAAGGGAGGCCAAAGATACCGCCACCAACCCCAACGCCACCACAACCAAACACCAGTCGCAGGGGGGCGGCGAAGAGGAAAGGGAGGCCAAAGATACCGCCGGAGAACCTAGGTGGGGCCATGGCAACGAGGGGGCACCGTCACAGGTGATCAAGTGGGTGTGGGTGACCCACCACCACCACCACCGTCGCCGTCAATCCTCGCCGTCAATCCGATATAGGGAGCTACCACCGGACTACTCCGCCGGTCTCCCTCATTCTCTCATCTCTCTCTCTTCTCTGTCTACTCTCTCTCTCTCTCTCTTTCCTACTTGAAACATCAACCGGCACCACCGCCGCCGCAACGGAGTTTCAGCCAGACATACACTCTGGCGATTCAATGGGGTTTCAGCCAGACAGACACTCTGGTCTCCCTCTCTCTCTCTTTCTCTGTCTACTCTCTCTCTCTCTTTCCTGCTTGAAACATCAACCGTGGAGAAGAAGGGGGTGTGGGTGTGTCTTGTCTGTACCGAAACATCAACCGTGGAGAAGAAGGGGGATGAAGATGAACGTTTGCCTTTTTTGAAGAGATGAGGAGAGAGAAGATGAAAGGAAACAAATGAGGAGAGAGACAAAGACTGATGGCTTTAAATGCAAAGAGAGGGGGATTTGACATTTGGGGTAAATGACCAAACTACCCTTTAAGGTGGCAGAATATGATTGGTGGAGAGTGGTTCCCGTGGTTCTTACAACTAGGGGTGGTTTTCATTTTACCGGCCCCCTATATATATATATATATGTATATATATATGTATATATATATGTATATATATATATATAGGGTGGGGTTCTAGAGTGAATGCTAGTGTATTTGCGAACTGAGCGAACAAATCCTGGCCATTGATTTACACACATGTATGGCTAGGATTTCATCATCAAATCCTGACCATTTATTTACACACGTGTATGGCCAGAATTAGTTCGTTCAGTTCGCAAATACACCAGTGTTCACTCTTAAACATAATCCTATGTATATATACATATATATATATATATGATAAGGATCATGTGAGAAGTAGTAGGCTATTTGAGAAACTTGAGAAGCATTCTGGACCACACATTTTCCCTAAGCAAAAAAATGCAAATTTTTTTATTTTTTGGAAAAATCGCAGCTTTTTCTTTAAGGATTTAATTTTTTATTTTTTTTTAAATTTTTTTTTTGGGATTTATACATATGTGTATATTGTTAATCTTCTAACTATACATATATGTATATTGTCAATTATACATATATGTATATACATGTTTAAAGTTGAAAAATAAGTGTTATTTAGGGTTTAGCATTAGTATTTAGGGTTTAGCATTAGGGTTTAGGGTTTAGCTTTATGGTTTAGGTTTAGCTTTAGGGTTTAGCTTTAGGGTTTAGCATTAGGGTTTTGCATTAGCGTTTAGTAATAGTATTTAGGGTTTAGCATTAGGGTTTAGCTTTTGGGTTTAGCATTAGGGTTTAGCTTTAACTTTTGGGTTTAGCTTTATCTTTAGGGTTTGCATTAGGGTTTAGCATTAAGGGTTTAGCTTTAGGGTTTAGTTTTAGCTTTAGGGTTTAGCTTTAGGGTTTAGAATTAGGGTTTAGCTTTTGGGTTTAGCATTAGGGTTTAGAATTAGGGTTTAGCTTTATGGTTTAGGGTTCAGCATTAAGGTTTAGCTTTAGTGTTTATGGTATAAGGTTTAGGATTTATAACACATATTTTTTCAATTTTAAACATGTATATACATATACGTATAATTGACAATATACATATATGTATAGTTAAAAGATTAACAATATACACATGTGTATAAATCCCAAAAAAAATTAAAAAAAAAATTAATCCTTAAAGAAAAAGCTGCGATTTTTCCAAAAAAAAAAATTGCATTTTTTTCACCTTTTTTTGCATTTTTTGCTTAGGGAAAATGTGTGGTCCAGATTGCTTCTCAAGTTTCTCAAATAGGGTGGACTTCTCTTAGGATCCCTACCCTATATATATATATATATATATATATATATATATATATATATATATATATATATAGGGCTTGGCTATACAAGAAACCCCATCTTTTTTAAGAAACCTTGGAAACCCAATGTGAGCCATTGATTGTCTCTCATCACACTTGATCAATGGCTCTCATAATTTTGGTAACAATTAGATTTAAAAGAAATGTAATAATACACATTAGTCAACTGAAAAGGGCATTTTGGGTAGAACATTTCCTTCTCTCTCCACTGGCTAGTCTTATCATCTCTCTTTAATGCAATCATCTTTCTCTCTCTTCATATCCAATTCAAAATCACAATCCCTCTCTCTAAAAATCACAGATCTCATCTTCTCCTCCCCCGAATCAAAACCCTAGCCCCCATGACTTTCCCTTCTCTCTACACAACACTTACAACCTGCAAGCCTAGAGAGAGAGTGAGAGCCGTGAGAGAGAGTACCAGAGAAATCGAAAGAGAAAGAGATGTCCAGAGAAATCGAAAGAGAGATAGAAAACTTGTATGTTTCCAGCCAAGAACACACATACAAGTGTGTGAGAGAGAAGAAGTTTGAAGTATGTTGTTTTAGAGAGAGAATGATGACACACGCACGAGTGTGTGTGTGAGAAGAAGGTTTGAAGATCTTCTTCATGTTCATCGGACGGTTATAGATCCGGTAAGTGTTCTTGAAATATCATTTCACACTTGATTTTTTGTTGAAATGGTTATTAATATGTTTTTGTGTGCTGAAAATGTTTTAGTAATGGTTGTTAATATGATTTTGTATTTTAAATAAATCAAAAACTTTAGGATGAGATTTTGAACGAGTTTTTTTTGTTGGTTTGGTTGCTTGTTAGATGCTTTTGATCTTAATAGTAGCTGTTTTTTTGTTGGTTTGGGTTCCTTGTTTGGGTTTTTGATCTGAACAGTAAATGTTTTTTTGTTTGGTTGCTTGATTCACAGACTCAGACCCATAACATGTGTTAAGCCCCCTGTTAGAATGTTATGTAACGTGTGTTGATTTACAAAAACAAACCCATAAAGGTTTAGGTTGCTTGTTTGGGTTGCTTGTTTGGGTTTTTGATCTGAACAGTAAGTGTTTTTTTTTTTGTTAACAATAATTGTTTTTTTGTTGGGTTGCTTGATTTACAAAGACAGACCCATAACATGTGTTAAGCACCTGTTAGAATGATATATAACGCGTGTTAATCATAATATGTTGATTATGATAACAATTACTCATTTTGTTTATTAGAGGCAATGTTACTTTTTCGGTAAATTGGGATTGCATATTCAACATATTAGTTTGTTGTGATGAGCAGGAGCTTGAGAAAACAGCACTGAAAGAAAGGAAACTAGGATTCTTCTCATGTGGAACTGGTAATCCCATTGATGACTGCTGGACGTGTGCCCCGAACTGCCAAAAGAACCGCATGCGCCTTGCAGACTGTGGTATCGGTTTTGGGCGGAATGCCATTGGAGGCAACGACTTAACGGTTTTACATGGTCACGGATTCTGGAGACGAGTCATTTATAGTAACACATGTACCGGTAATGTGGATAGTATGTAACGTGTAATATGAAACGAGCCATTTATGGTAACACGTGTATCGGTAATTTTGGAATATATAATATGAAACGGGTCATTTGTTTTGCACAATTTTGGAAGTATAACATGTGTTAAGCCTCTGTTATAATCTTTTTGTAACCTGACATGTATTCATGTTTAAGCTAGTGGTTTACAAAACACCATGATGTGTATATACTGATCTAACAGTTACAATTTTTCTGTTTGGAACATGTAATTGCTTAACATGTGTTAAGCCTCTGCTATAATCTTGGTTTAACCCAACATGGTGTCATGTATAAGCTAGTGGTTTCCAAAACAATATTAACTTGTATAATCTTGGTTTAACCCAACATGGTGTCATGTACAAGTAATAAAAGTACAAGTTAGTATGTAACGTGCAATATGAAACGAGCCATTTATGGTAACACATGTACCGGTAATTTTGGAATATGTAATATGAAACGGGTCATTTGTTTTGCACATCTTGTAAATGTATAACATGTGTTAAGACTCTGTTATAATCTTTTTGTAACCTGACATGTATTCATGTATAAGCTAATGGTTTACAAAACACCATGATATGTATATACTGATCTAACATGTGTTACAATTTGTTTTGCACATTTTGGAATGTATAACAATTTCATGCAAAGGACGAGTCAGCAAATTTAGCAGATAAACAGCAAAGACAGACCGTCAACGGAAGATCCATCCCTTCTTAGTCCGCCATGAGACTCACCAACAAGCAAAAAAGGATATTTGTGTTACTATTGGGCTCTATGCATCCATTTTTGTTGTAAACTCACCAACAAAAATGTTTTGTGTTGGAGTCACCCGTTTTTGACGCATGCTAACATGTTAACAAACGTTATATATCATATGTTCCGGATGTTAATGAAAACAAATGTGAAAACAAACGCTGACATAAACGTAACACATGTTAATGAAAACAAATGTGACCTTACATGTACACTAACACATGTTAGTATCTGACCAACTATTGAGGGCAGTCATTTTTCCATCGTGCGATCCATTCGGCCTTAGAGAAACAAAAATGATATTTTTTGGATTCAACAACACGTACCAGTAACACATGAACCACCAAATATCCCCTGGTTCAGGATGTTTGCTTTTGAACTACTGTTTTATTGTAAACTCACCAACAAAAATGTTTTGTGTTGGCGCCATGGTTCGGGATGTTTGCTTTTGAACTACTGTTTTATTTAAATGTTATAAAAATATACCAATTAAATGACAACCATAGATCTAGTTAATAGAACATAATCAATGGTTGATGTTTGGCTTCATAGAATTTCACAATGGTTTCGAATGTCAATCTAGTCAAATGAAATAAAATACATGGTCTACATTTATCCACATGGTCAAAGAAGTAATCATGTTCTTTTTGTCCTTTGTACATACTTTTTAAATTAACAAAGGTTAACACACGTTATATATCATTCTATCAGGGGCTTAACACATGTTATACATGAACACATGTCAGGTTACATCATGGAGTTCTGTTACAGCATGAACCACTAACACATGTTATAAATGAACGAATAGTTCCTTCCCAAAAAATGTGACCTATTGAATATCTTTTTTTAACACATGTCCCCGCATTAACGTCACCTACATCCATCCAGCTTGTCGATTGAATATCTTTATTGGTCTGTTTCTGTAAATCAACACACGTTATATATCATTCTAACAGGGGATTAACACATGTTATGGGTCTGTTTCTGTACTATAACGCACAAAAACAGTTACTATTCAGATCAAAAGCCCAAAACAAAGCAACCTAACCAACAAAAAACAGTTACTATTCAGATCAAAAAGCACCAAACAAGGCAACCAAACCAACAAAAAAACAGTTACTGTTCAGATCAAAATCCCCAAACCATCAAACACATTTTTTTAACACAAAAATAACTAATCCATGAATCAAAATCAAACGAGTTTGAAACCAAAACAAGTAATCCATGAATCAAAATCAAAATTTATAAACACCAGAAGAATGAAAACCAAACTAAGATCAATAGTATTGAAATTTATTACCTATAAACGTCATTCTTTTTTTTTTTTTGAAACAATAATCAATGGTATTGAAAAATAATTAATCTTTTGGCAACATTCTTAATTCTGGAAAAAAATAAAACCAATTGTGAAGAACGAAAGTCAAAGTAAATGACAATTAAAAAATGAAAACCAACTTATTATTGACAGGATCTTGATTCTTCGACAGTATCTTGGTTCTTCGATTTCTTTTAAGAAATTAACATGTAAAGTTGAATTTGGGGTGTAAAAAAGAAAAAAAAAACTCGAACCCATAAAAAAAAGGATGAAAAACCTTGATCATTCTTGTCCTCGTCAGTAGGGAACTCGTTGTGAATGACGTTCCCGTCAGTGGGGATCTTGAAATGGATGTTTTGAAATGGTGGATCTTGAAACCGAAATGAAGTTCATGGAAATGGATCTTGGGTAGAACTTGAAACAGATATGAAGTTAATGGAAAATGGAGGTTTTGAAATAGTGGATCTTGAAACACAGAGATGAAGTAAGTTAATGAAAAAATGGAGGTTTTGAATGGTGGATCTTGGGTTTTGAAAGTAAATTTGGATGTGATGGGGTATTAATTATTGTCAAATCAAAAAGGGGAAATATCTAAGATAGAGGTGAAAATACCATAATGCCCTCAAGGATAAAAAGAATATGATATTTACTATGGACACATGGCAAAATCTAGACCATGCATTGAGTTTGCTAAGTTTTCTAAAAAAATGGGGTTTCTTGTAGAGCATTATCCTATATATATATATATATATATATATATATTGCTTGAATCACCTGGTGTTTATATGTTTGATATATTATGTTTTGGATTATCATTTTATATACTGTTTATATTACCTGTTGTTTACTATTGTAAACGGCCATTTTCTTCTTCAAAAGGTGTTGCACAAACTCATTTTATTATCAATCAAACACATATCAATTAAACTTAACCAAAACGAAAGACATCTAACTCGATCTTCCGTTCCGAAACACCCCCGACGCTGTTGCCGCTAATACCTGAACCAGTGACCAAGTCGTCGGAATCGAGACACACGTCGTTGTCGCCCCTATCCTCGCCGGTGTCTTTTACTTGTATACACAGGTGCTTAAAACCATGCGCTTTATCGAGGATGTCTTACACTAATCTCTTTGAACTTGCCGATGTTTGCGATCTCATTGCGTTCGTGTGTGTACATCTATGTAATATGACTTTTAAATTAATTATATCTTTATAGTAGACTATAATTGTGATTTTGTGTAGATTATGTGGTTACCTTTCTTCATTTATCTGTCTTGATATGTCATAATACAATATGGTGTTATCTCATAATACAATTTGCGTTCGTCTAGTCGATCCATACCCAGTAAATAGGGTGAATTTATGTCTCTATATTTACAAGGATCATCACTGTGGTTAGTTAAATAACTTTTGGGTTGTGGATATTTTTTAGCTTACCACCTTATTGTCTAATGCGTAGAGTTCAATATTTTCATTACACTATTTAATGGATAAACTTTTTATATAACTAAATCTGATATATGAATAACCTCCCATGAAATCCTCACTTCACTAATCACCTGATCGTCTCATGCGAATCATGTACCTGCCGCATTATGTCGACTCCGTAGCAACGCGTGGGTTTCCTACTAGTATTTCTTATAATAATACGATTGATATTTAATAATATATATTGATCTACGCACTTACACATGCCGATCATATCAGTATGCAACAAACCCGACAACATAGCAGAGACTCAATTGGTAGTATCTTAAACAAAATATCATATTTAAAAATTTTTAGACCATATATTTAGTGTTGTATTATTTGTGGTAAATAATAATGAGGATAAAGATCATATACAAATAGCCTTATCGTATAAAACGTACGAAAGACATGAAAAGGTAGAAAAACCGCCGTGACATTTTCGTAATTATTTTACTCATAATTACCCTACAGGATCAAAATTACCCTAAAAGATCAAAATTACCTTATAATATTATTTGTAAAGTAATTATGATACTCTACAAAATTACCCTACAAGATTAAAATTTTCCTACAAGATCAAAATTACCCTATAATATTATTTGTAGACTAATTATCATGCTCTACAAAATTTACTTAGAAGATCAAAATTACCGTACAAGATAAAATTACCCTATAAGATCATTTGTAGAGTAATTATGATACTCTACAAAATTACCTTACAAGATCAAAATTACCCTACAAGGTCATTTTACAAAATTATCCTACAAGATCATTTGTAGTGTAATTTTGATAATTATTGACGACGGTCCTCACTGGTAGCCCAGTTGTCACGGCCCCCGTCCCGGTTTTACCCGGTCCAGGAGCCGCGGGACAGAAAACCCGTGGTAATTATTATGTTGGCAACGGAATTTTTAACAGGATCTTTTAAATCTTGAAAATACCCAATTTATTTTATTTCACAAATTGAGGATAACACCCATAATTTACAATAAAGGTGATTTAACTGGGAAATCCCTTGTTTTTACAAAAACATGTTCCTTTATTTATTTGAGCCACTTCTTCAAGCTTGCAGTGCCACACGGCACTTTTTCCTGGATCACAGCAGATCACCTGAAACATGTTTTAAAAAGGTTTTATCAGCAGGGAAATACTGGCGAGTCACTGAAGTTGAACAAAACGACACATTGTTATAATATACAGTATTAAGGGTGATTACATTGTTTCTATCAACCAATTACCCCAATTCGGTATTTGTCACTCGACAGTATCTGTGACTATGGTCAGATCACCCATTGGCTAACCCGTTTTCCAATGGTGACGGGTATCAAGTAATGTATACAAAACCCCACATACCGGCAGTAATTGAATATTACAAAGACTTAATCCCTGTAATTATAACTTTGAAAATAAATAGGGTTTTGGAAACAGATTTGGTAAAAAGAGAATGACTCACATTGCAGATTTAGATGGGCAGCGTTTAGCCTACTGATTTAGCCTTGTTAACCTAATTCAATTAACAATGCACACGAAAAACTAGGTCAGTAACTTAATACAACTTTTACGACAACTCACGAGATCAAAACCCTCACAACGAATGACAAAGTATAGCCCAAATACGGGGCAGCACTTAAACATCCATCGGATTTGGTTTTTATCGATCGGACATTAAATCGTAGCAGTGATCGACTTATTACCCAGTTATCGCGGCAGAATTTCGTGCTTGTGTGTGTTTCTGGAGTAAACAGACGATATCTCAGCGTACAAATTGAATTTTAACGTCGAACCAAAGCCAAAATGCAAGTGCCAAACCCCACATTTATATGCTGAAAAATGGTCCCCGTCGCGTGGCGCGCCAGGGACACCTGGCTCCCGCGCGTGGCGCGACGGGCCACTTTAGCATAGGGTAGCCTCGTGTCTTGGTAGCTTAGGTGAGTCGATTGTTTGATGAAATTCGCATTTGACAACAAACTGTGAGGATAATAACGATTAGGGAATACCCCCCCCCCCCCTTGAGTTTTAGGGGCCCTGATCCTAGTTCCGATTGTTTTGAAAATTTTAGGGGTCATGTAATATTACTTGGGGGTCTCAATTAGGGTTTCCTATTGGACAAAATAAAATAAGAATTAATACTTTTGGTGAGAGTTATTACATCCTCCCCACCTTAATTAAAATCACATCCTTGAGATTTACTGGAACAAGTAAGGATATTTTCGGTTCATCTCTGATTCCAGTTCCCAAGTGTATTCTCGTCCTCTCTTTGAATCCCACTTGACTTTGACCAGTACTAGTCTTTTGTGCTTGAGAAACTTGACCTTTCTGTCTTCTATCTGCAGTGGCTTCTCAACAAAATTTTAACTTCTCATTTACCTCTACATCTTGAAGAGGTACTACCAGGGATTCGTCCGATAGACATTTCTTGAGGTTAGATACATGAAATACGTCATGTACCCCGACTAGCTCTTCTGGTAGCTGTAATCGATAGGCAACTGGTCCTATACGCTGGATTATTGGGAATGGTCCTACGTACCTTGGACTTAGTTTCCCTTTCTTACCAAACCGAACTACTCCTTTCCAAGGAGAAACTTTCAAGAGTACCTTATCTCCGACTTGAAATTCTATCGGCTTGCGTCTATTGTCTGCATAACTCTTCTGACGATCACGAGCCGTTTTCAGTCTTTCCTTGATTTGAGTAATCTTATCAGTGGTTTCTTGTACAATCTCGGGACCTGATAATTGACTTTCTCCTATTTCTGCCCAGCAAACTGGAGTTCTGCATTTTCGTCCATACAGTGCTTCGAATGGGGCAGCTTCAAGGCTTGCCTGGTAACTATTGTTATAGGAAAATTCAATCAAGGGTAGGTGGTCATCCCAGTTTCCACCAAAATCTATTACACATGCCCTAAGCATGTCTTCTAGGGTTTGAATCGTCCTTTCACTTTGTCCGTCTGTTTGGGGATGGTAGGCAGTACTTAAATTCAACCGCGTCCCCATTGCTTCTTGGAAACTCGTCCAAAAATGTGAAGTAAAATGCCTATCTCTATCCGATACGATAGAGAGTAGGACTCCATGTAAGGATACTACTTCATCTACATATAACTTGGCTAACCTTTCCATGCTAAAGGTTTCCTTCATGGGTAGAAAATGAGCTGATTTGGTTAATCGATCCACAATTACCCAAATCGCGTCATTACCTTTTCTGGTTTTGGGCAACTTAGTAACAAAGTCCATGGTTATGAGTTCCCATTTCCAAACAGGCATTTCTAATTGTTGAAGTAATCTTGAAGGTTTCTGGTGTTCTGCCTTAACTTGTGAACAAGTAAGACACTTAGAAACATATCTAGCTATGTCCTTTTTCATTCCTATCCACCAGAAATTATTCCTTAAATCTTGGTACATCTTATTATTACCAGGATGCATAGTATACCTAGATTTATGAACTTCTTCTAAAATCTTATTTCTTAATTCTCCTTGCTTAGGTACCCAAATCCTCTTCTTGTGGAATCTCCAAATTCCATCAGCTCCTTGCTCTAATTCCTTTATTCTTCCTTTCATTCCTTCAGCATCATCCTTGATTGTTGTGGCTTGAACATTTTTCAATTGTTCCATTAAATCTAATTGTAGATTTAATCTAAGAGCACGAACTCGCTTTTGCTTTTCGTGATACTTACGACTTAAGGCATCTGCAACTACATTTGTTTTTTCTTCGTGATATTGAATATCACAGTCGTAGTCACTTAGAATTTCCATCCATCTTCTTTGCCTCATATTAAATTCTTTTTGCCCAAATATGTATTTTAAACTCTTATGACCTGTATAAACAGTAAACTTACTTCCATACAGATAGTGTCTCCAAATCTTAAGGGCAAAAATTATCGACCCTAATTCTAAGTCATGTGTCGTATAATTTTCCTCGTGCTTTTTCAATTGCCTTGAGGCATACGCAATTACCTTTTTGCGTTGCATTAGCACACATCCTAATCCTAGCTTAGAAGCATCACAATAAACTTCAAAATCCTCTGTCCCTTCTGGTAAGGCAAGAATTGGGGTGTTTGTTAATCTTTGTTTTAAAAATCCTAAAAGCCTCTTCTTGCTTAGGTCCCCATTCAAACTTAACTGTTTTACAAGTTAGCTTAGTTAATGGCACAGCTATCTTAGAAAAATCTTTAATGAAACGCCTATAGTACCCAGCTAATCCTAGAAAACTTCTAACTTCCATAGCTGATTGCGGGACCTTCCATGTGGTGATTGCTTCTATTTTAGCAGGATCTACGTGAATACCTTCGTGATTCACCATGTGTCCTAAAAATTGCACATCCTGTAGCCAAAATACACACTTCGAGAATTTGGCGTAAAGTTTTTCCTTTCTTAACAAAGTTAAGAGTGCATGCAGGTGCTCACAATGCTCTTCTTGGCTTTTGTAATAAATAAGAATATCGTCGATGAAGACAATTACAAATTTATCCAAGTACGGTTTACAGATTCTATTCATCATATCCATAAAAGCTGCCGGAGCGTTTGTTAGTCCAAAAGGCATGACTGTAAACTCGTAGTGACCATACCTAGTTTTGAAAGCAGTTTTAGGTATGTCTTCTTCTTGTACCTTCAATTGATGATATCCGGAGCGTAAATCTATCTTAGAAAATATCTAGTCCCTTGAAGTTGATAAAAAAGATCATGAATCCTAGGTAATGGGTATCGATTCTTGATTGTAACCTTATTCAATTCCCTATAATCGATACACATTCACATCGAACCATCTTTCTTCTTTACGAACAACACTGGTGCTCCCCAAGGGGATGAACTAGGTTGTATAAATCCTTTGCTTAATAATTCATCTAACTGCTTTTTCAGTTCTAACATTTCAGTAGGTGCTAATCGGTAGGGTGCCTTTGCTACAGGTATAGTTCCAGGAATCAAATGAATTCTAAATTTTACTTTCCTATCTGGTGGTAATCCCGGTAACTCTTCTGGGAATACATCCGAGTATTCTGATACTACAGGAATTTCCTTAAGTTCTTTACCCTTTGTGCTAATGATTACTGAAATCATATAAATTATTCCTTGTTTTCGTTCATAACTAGCAACTTTCATTACTGAAATGAACTTCATTGGTTTACGCGGCTTATCCCCAGTAATCATAATTACTTCTCCTGTGGGTGCACGAATTTCTATGGAATTCTTATCACAGAGGATTCGAGCATGGTTGGCTACTAACCAATCCATTCCTAATACGACATCGAATCCAGCTAAATTCATGGGTAATAGGTTTGCAGAAAATTTATGACCTGCAAGTTCTATATTTTCTTTTTGCAAAACCGTATCTATGTTAACAGGGTTCCCGTCTACCGTTTCTACTGTATAAATCTGCCTAAGTTTGGTTAAAGGTTGCTTAAGAGCTTGGCAGAATGAAGTATTAATAAAACTTTGGTTTGCATCAGAGTCGAATAATGCTTTCGCATAAACGTTGTGTACCAGAAACGTACCAGCTATTACGTCAGGAATCAGTTCGGCTTCCTGCATGGTCAATTGGAAGGCTCTTGCGTTCTTCTTGTTAGTCCCTTCAGCAGGTTTGGCTTTGTTATCTGCAGGTTTGACCAATTTAGGGCATTCTGGTCTAAAATGCCCAGCTTCACCACAGTTGTAGCAGATCTTTGTTTTCCTTCTGCAATCTTCTTCACGATGTCCTATAGCTTTGCAGAAGTTGCAGGTTTCATTACATTTTCCAAAATGTTTATTTTTACAGTTCCTGCAGAACGGCGGAGTGGAAGATTGCCCAGTTCCTATTTTCTTGAAATTGCTATTATTACCCAAACGAAATCCTTGGGTAATTTTCTGAGCCAATTCCTTCTTCCTGTTTTCTTCTCGCGTACGCACCAGTCCGTCAGTCAAAGTGTTGGCTAATTCCACCGCATCATCAATCGTGCGGGGTCTCGCAGCTTTGACAATATCATGAATCTCGCTAATTAAACCCCAAATGTAGCGAGAAATAAGTACCGGTTCTGGCGAAGCCAGAGTAGGCACAATTCGAGCATATTCGAAAAACTTCGAAGTATACCCTCGACAATCAACATCCACCATTCGGTGGCTCAGGAATTTGTTCCCCATTTGTTCTTTTTCATATTCTGGGCAGAATTTTCTTTCCACCAGACGCTTAAATTATTCCCAACTCATGGCATAGGCCATGTCACTTCCCTTAGCTTGTAATACCGTATTCCATCATTCTAATGCTTCTTCCTTGAAAAGGTGAGAAGCATACATGACTTTATCCTCCTCGGCACATTTACTTATTTTAATTACTGCCTCGGTTTTCTCCAACCAACGCAGTGCAGCAGTCGCCCCTTCATTGCCTGCAAATTCAACAGGTTTACAGGCAAGAAATTCCTTGTAAGTGCAACCAGGCATTGTAGCTTTCATTCTTTTAAGGAATGGGGCTTGCATCCCATCATTATCATTATTATTAATGTTACCGCCTCCATTTATGCTATTACTGAAGTTGTCTTCATGAGTATGTTTGCTAGGAATAATTGGTTGAGGTTCAACTGGATTTCGGGCAGCAGCAAGAATTGCTGGAATAGCATTGGCTATTCCTTGAGCAACGATGTTTTCTATATCTTGTCTATTCAGAAATTGATCTTCATGGTTTTGCGCGGATTGGTTAACCTTGTTAACTGGTTCATTACCAGTGTGTTCCATCTGGTAATTAATATATATAAGTTATTTCCACAAAATAAATAACAATCACACAATAAAATAATTGCACGTAATCATGTCAACACGTATAGCCAAAATTGTCGACTTTGCGACTCCCATGTTTTATATATTAATATGCATCATTACACACCCGTTATCTTACAAGAGTTTTATTTTTAAGTTATTTTACAGGATTATATTTTTATTATTATTATTATTTTGTTATTATACAACCACAACCACACAGTCACACCATCCCCGTCAGCTGGCATCTCAGAAACAACGTTCTCTCTCGTCGTATTTCCATGATATCCTCTCCCCCACATCTCGGATTCTATTTCCTGCGTCTACCAGCTCCTCGCCATAGTGGCGAAGTTCAGCCAAGTTCTCGGTGCTCATTGGTAGATGTAGTGGAGGCTCAGGGTCAAATTGGGGGAAAGGTATTAGGGTTATTTAAAAGATTCTGGAATTTCCAGTCAGTGGTCCACCATTCTTCCAGCTCTCCTGGTAGAGGTCAGGGATGTATAATAGGATCTGGGATACAGGCTCCAGATTAACTGGAAATTGTGCTTCCGCTGGGTAATTGAAGAGGTTTTCATCGGCAGGTCCGATGAGGTCACTAAGTGCCAGTTTATGATCCAACTCCTCCCATGATGGCATTTCCTGGGCTTGCCTGGAACTTTCTCCGATCTCTATTCCTTTGCCTTTATCCTTGGGATCCTTAGTCTTTATAATTTTCTGTGTTGTTGGTTTCTTCCTACGCACACGCCTCCAGCCTACGAGTCATCTTCTCTTTTTCGGTTTTGGTTTCTCCTGAGGTTGGGCTTGGAATACCATTGGTTCCTCAGTGTCGGCCCAATAACCGGAAAAACCCTCGGAAACTTCCATGTCAGCAGAATGGATAGTGATATTCTGAAGAGCTTCAGACAACTCATTCATGCTATTAGCGTATGAAGAAACACACAAAAATTTCTAAGTTAAACTTTTGTAAATTAAATTTTCACAAAATCACAGAATGGCAATCAGAAAAAATTAAGTATTTCTAAATACTTAATTGGCTTAAATCAGTGGCTCTGATACCACCTTTTTCTGTCACGTCCCCCGTCCCGGTTTTACCCGGTCCAGGAGCTGCGGGACAGAAAACCCATGGTAATTATTATGTTGGCAGCGGAATTTTTAACAGGATCTTTTAAATCTTGAAAATACCCAATTTATTTTATTTCAAAAATTGGGGATAACACCCATAATTTACAATAAAGGTGATTTCACTGGGAAATCCCTTGTTTTTACAAAAACATGTTCCTTTATTTATTTGAGCCACTTCTTCAAGCTTGCAGTGCCACACGACACTTTTTCCTGGATCACAACAGATCACCTGAAACATGTTTTAAAAAGGTTTTATCAGCAGGGAAATACTGGCGAGTCACTCAAGTTGAACAAAACGACACATTGTTATAATATACAGTATTAAGGGTGATTACATTGTTTCTATCAACCAATTACCCCAAATCGGTATTTGTCACTCGACAGTATCTGTGACTATGGTCAGATCACCCATTGGCTAACTCGTTGTCCAATGGTGACGGGTATCAAGTAATGTATACAAAACCCCACATACCGGCAGTAATTGAAGATTACAAAGACTTAATCCCTGTAATTATAACTTTGAAAATAAATAGGGTTTTGGAAACAGATTTGGTAAAAAGAGAATGACTCACATTGCAGATCTAGACGGGCAGCGTTTAGCCTACTGATTTAGCCTTGTTAACCTAATTCAATTAACAATGCACACGAAAAACTAGGTCAGTAACTTAATACAACTTTTACGACAACTCACGAGATCAAAACCCTCACAACGAATGACAAAGTATAGCCCAAATATGGGCAGCACTTAAACATCCATCGGATTTGGTTTTTATCGATCGGAGATTAAATCGTAGCAGTGTTCGAGTTATTACCCTGTTATCGCGGCAGAATTTCGTGCTTGTGTGTGTTTTTGGAGTAAACAGACGATATCTCAGCGTACAAATTGAATTTTAACGTCGAACCAACGCCAAAATGCAAGTGCCAAACCCCACATTTATATGCTGAAAAATGGTCCCCGTCACTTTTAGCATAGGGCAGCCTCGTGTCTTGGTAGCTTAGGTGAGTCGACTGTTCGATGAAATTCGCATTTGATAACAAACTGTGAGGATAATAACGATTAGGGAATACCCCCCCCCCCCCTTGAGTTTTAGGGGCCCTGATCCTAGTTCCGATTGTTCTGAAAATTTTAGGGGTCATGTAATATTACTTGGGGGTCTCAATTAGGGTTTCCTATTGGACAAAATAAAATAAGAATTAATACTTTTGGTGAGAGTTGTTACACCAGTGAACCCATCTTATGTCACACCCCGGAAATATCAGAGCATTGGCGTGACGGGACTTGTATCTTCATTGCACAGCGGAAGCAAATAAGCTAAGACTTCTAGAAAATGAACGCCACTAAGTACTCAACTCTACATGGTTCTCCTATTCCAACCGTGACATAGTTTGAAAAAGTAACCTGAGAAAGAAACATGCGAAAAATCAACATAAAGTTGAGCGAGTTCATAGTTTGTTTGTAAAAGATTTGAAATAAATCCTGTGAATAACCGGTTTTTAATAGTTGTTGTGAAGATATAGTAAAATCATTTTTCTCGGCATGTTATATGTAAACTGTGAGCTCCAATAATCTTGTAAACATTTGTAAGTATTCCTTTGGTAACCGGTATGTAAGCGACTATGAACAGATCAATTAATGTGTAGCTAAGACATTAATATGTGTGCAATGGTGCAGGAAGGCTCAAACCTAGCGGATTTTGTACCGGGCTTCCGGGTGGAAGACATAGTCACCACCTTCGGCCACTTCCGGCCCAGGGGTGGGGCTCGGAACACCCAAATCGATCTATCACTCATGTCCCTCGGTCCTTATACGAGGATTAATGGTCTTAAGTGTTGTACCCACCACTCACATGATCTAACAGTTCATTCCTTAGCTAACCATACAATTTGTATACGTTTGTAAACAATTGTAACATGTATTTCACCCCCGAAGTTATAAAACTGAAAACAGTTAAAAGAAAAGGGGGACATGAACTCACTGGAATGTCTTGTTTTTCGTACGCAGAACAACCCAGTCCTATTTTTGTAACTAGGACATTCCCGTCCCTAATCATGAAAATCATGCACGTCTCGTAAATACACATTTTGTTTGTAAATCCGGTATATTCAGTATAAATCGTTCGTAAACCATTTTTGTCCCTTGAAATCCATTCGTAACATGATTTAGAAATATGAGTTTTCGTTCATTGAAAAGTTGTTTATTTTTGCAAAACCTGCATGTCTTTCCACCCCCGAAAACGTTTATATAAAAATGTAAAACCGTAAAAAGTGGGGGTTATGAACTCATCTGGATTTCCATGTGCAAAGCTAGCTAAATACGACTTCGTGATGTCGTTTCCAAGACGTGACTCGCTAGCGCGCATTCTACAATATCCCTAACACGGAATATCTTTTAATTTTCTAAATAAACGCGGTAACTAAACTACGTGCCACCGAGCTCTACCGAATCGTTAACCGAACGATTCGACGATGAGTTGTTAACTTGAAAGAAATGAAGAAGTTGTACTTGTTAAGTTTCGTTTAATGTCGGTGAACTTACTAAGTCGTGGAAATACTTAGTTTTCGAGGGACTTAAAATATATGAATACAATTATTTATATACAAAAATATATAAACATATTGTTATAATCGTGTTAGTTGCCTCGCGAAGTCGTACGTGTATGTAAAGAAATTTATGCGAAAATAATATATAACAACCCGTATAACATATTGTGTCTCGTATGATATTTGTCAAGTATATGTATATGCCGTTTAGGCGTTGGAAATAAACATAAAAATTATATTTATTTTATAAAAGAATCGCCGCGTTATTGTGTTTGAAAATAAATATATAAAGAGTTATATTTATTTTATAGAATTTTGAATCTTGGTTTAAAATAAATATAATAGCTATATTTATTTATAATAGAATACGAGTTGTTTGGCGTTTTGAAATAATATAGATAGTTATATTTATCTTGTATGGTGTTCGTATTGTGGTCGTTTAAAATAAATATAATAGTTATATTTATTTTATAAAAGAATCGTCGATCTTTTGACGTTTTGAAAATAAATATATAACTATTTTTATTCACGAAAGGTTTCGTTTCATTGGTTATCAAAAATAAATATATAACTATATTTATTTTTATAAAACGAATTTGTGTTGTACGATATTTGAAATAAATATAAACTATATTTATTTTATAGAAAGAATTCCTGTTGTTTGATACTTGAAAGAATTGTCGAAAATAATAAAAGAATTGAAAATATTATATCAAGTTTTATTTTATAAGAGCATTGTCGAAAATAATATCCAAATTGTCGTTTTCATGATGTTAAGTGTCGTCGATATTTGTATTTGTTTTACTAAAAGATTACTTGAACTCCGATAGTTTGTTTTACAATAAAACGCGTTTTAGTTTTTACGGATTTTCTCGAAAAACAGGCAGAGTTTGCTCTGTTTTTGGACGCCCCCGACAACACAAGTTGTCGATATTTTATCAAAATTCAATCAAGATTCAAACAATATTTACGTATAATTAGTTTATATAAACAAAATAATAAATCATAGTATACTTTAACTATCGATTCGTCATTTTATTTCGGTTCGAGCTCGTTTTCACGTAATGAGTTTAAACTAGAAAAAAAATACGAAATATTTGCCCCGTTAAAATCTTTACCAAAGCCCTCGCGTCGACTTGTCGGATAGGCTGACTGAGTTGACAACGGACTTGTCGGATAGGTTTGACCCGGAACCAAATCTTACCCGAACCAAGCCCGTTGACCACTGTTGACCGAGCCGCTGACCAAATTGACCGTGCCGCGAAAACCCGAACCAGAACCCGAAACTGACTCGAGTTGCACCGCGTTTAGCTGAAACCCGAATCTGACCCGCACTTGAGATGAAGAAGTCTGTTGAACCTTGTTATACCTGAAGCGAGATCGCATCTTGTGTTTTCACTTGAACCAAGTGAACCAGATCTGAAGCACCACAAAATCACCGCCACAGTCGTGGCTCCGCCACCGACGGCGAACCTTCGTCGGCTCATCACCACCGCCGACTACATCATCATCAGCATCAGATCTTAAGAAAAAAATTAAAAAAAACAAAAAAGAAAGAAATCGGAGAGGGGTTTTACCGGTTATCTGTCGGAGAAGTAATGGAGACCGCCGCCACTCGCCGTCGGCTATTACCACCGTACCTGATTCAAAAAGGTTAACCACACTGCTGCTGTTGTCGTACCTGAACCACCGCTACCGTCATCGTACCACCATCACCTGGTACAACCACCAACGGCCGGTATATCATCAGATCTTTACAGATCTAGAAGGAGGCGAGGACGGAGGAGGGTTGGTGACACTTATCGGATATAAACTTCAAACCGAGGCTATCGGAGCTCGTAAACATCACCACCGTCGCTCTAATCAGAAAACTAACCTCGTAAACGCGTTCGGGAGGTGTGATTTAGGGGGTACGCGCGCTCACGCGCCGGAATTCAGTCGCCTGACCACTGCCGGCGGCGATGGCGCCGCCGTGACGCCGCTGCGGCTCCGGCCGGCTCGGTATCAGTTGTTCGCCGGAGAAAGAGAGAGAACGAGGTGTGTGTGTGAGACTGGTTTGTTGAAAATGACAGGATAAAGGGGTGGAGCCCTCTTTTATACTTAGGATTTATGTAATGGGCTTTGGGCTTGGGCCCAAGGCCCACAAGCCCAATCCCCGCGTTTAAATAGCCCAATCGCACTTACGAATCCGTTAACAAAACCCAAACGTCATCTAAGTTCGTAAAAAATAATTTTAGTATTAAAACGCGAAATTTTAGGGTCGATAGTCGATGTTCGCGCGCTCGTTTGTCATTTATGATAATAATTGCTAAAAATCGTACCGTTGTCGTTTTAATTAGTTTTCTGATCCGATTCCGACTACGGACATTAAAATTTTATTGTGGAGCTAAATATAACGTGAAATTTCAATTTTGAAAGTAACACGTGTGTCCGATGCTCCCGTTTTGTTGATGGTGCGTTCCTGCAGTCGCGTTTTTCGTTCACGTTTACGTTTTGTGGCGTCCGGAAGCATTATAAATTCTAGAAACTAAATTTATAAATATAAAATATTCGTATAAAATTTGTATTTGTGGGCGTTGTCAATATTTTGTTCGGTTTCAATTCGTTGTCATTTAACGTTTAACAGGTTTTCCCGTAAACCACCGTTCGCGCACTGTAAAGCCGAATAGACGTTCCTTGGCACTCCAAAGGCCTAATTAAGTTAATTCGTGTCTTAAACACTATTTATTATTGCCTTAAAAGTATGTTAATTGCGTAATTAGGGGGCGTTAATTATCAGTTGTCACATTCTCCCCCTGTTAATAAAATTTCGTCCTCGAAATTTAGACTATGCTAACTCCTTAGAGTTATATTAAGCATCGGTAAATATGAATAATACTAAAGTGAATGATCATGAAATCGAATCAAGACTTATTTGAATGATGTGAATTCAAGGACGTATCTCAACAATAAAAACTCGGCGGTTAAAAGGAATGCGTCTCAGAATTTGATGTCCAGGGAAACGAGACGTATAGATGCAGTCACCAGTGTGACTAAGTTAACAAGGGTCCAATAAAAGAGGAATTTCGAGCAATAGAATTCCAAACGGACGTTCACAGTATGCAAATGAGTTCTAGAATCAATAACATCCGCTATTTGAAACTTAGAATTAGCAAGCTCAAATGAAATAGTTTTGCATGAAACGCTCGACCATGATCAGCACAAGCTGCAAGTTATACTGACGCTACAAGGTGTTGTAGTGATCAAGATAATTGAATAGTAGTGGCGACCGAACAATCGTTTTTGAAATCAAATGAAAGCGTAAGGAAGTATATCTGAAAATTTGTTTCTAACAACATCATAGGATTTTTCAATTGAAAATGGAACATCAAAGAAGTAAATGTTTCGATCGAAGATGAGAAAGCAATGAATGTTGCAAAACATTCAATCGATATTGAAAGAATCATTAGTAGGTACACCGGAATATACAATGAATTTGTGTACCCTTATCTTAACACACGATTGTATTAAGATTGCGTTAATATGATAAATCAAAGTGGATTTAAAATAAATCAATAAATAAATATTTAAATCCGTGCATGAGATGTGTAAACAAGATTAGCGCAAACTTCAAATTTGTGAGAACGCCACCACAAGGTGTTGAAATCAACAAACGACTTAATGGAGTCGTAGACCAAACAAGTCTACTACGAATCGTAACAAATGAAACGCTTGTTAAAACGAATTTGAATATGATGTTTTCAATACATCATATGGTGTCTTGAATTGAATATGTGTAATGGACAAGTTCAAACAATCGAACTTGGTTTCAGCGCAATCCGACAATAAATACATATATTGACAAGGAAATTTCGGCATGGTGACAAAGATAAACCATGTATGTAACTTGAAAGGAAAAGAAGTTTCGAGAAATATGTCGACTCGATAGCAAGGAGTCAACATTTACAAGAATGTATATCATCAATATCACGAAGCTATAATTGGATATAGCAAAATAATAATTGAAATTTTGATGAAAACGTTCATCCGGAGTGAAACCACATGCGTAACAAACGATGCATGTGTAACATATGAATTTTTTTTCAAGAAATTAAGCAAACGAGTGTTCGCTATAATAAAAGAAATCATTGTGATGCAATAACCATTAAGAGGAGTAGAGATGTAAAAATCTACTCACTAGATGCAAAAGTCGGAATTTCAATAAAAGAAATTTGAGGACTTTACCTGGGGTTGCATGTGATGACCGGTTGTTAGGTGACATTACCATGGAATGTCGGACATAAATTATATGCCATAAATGATATAGGGAGAATGCGAAGACGTGTGACTTCCTTTGCAGCGCCAACCATTGTGAGTCTTTTCAGACTAAGCATCGACTGTTGTGAAATCTTGTTTTAACGTAACTCAGCGTGACTCGTGTCATTTGCAGGATCACATGGCAAAGTATCGCATTTCGGTTGTTGTTTCTCCCGCTGATGGGATTAACATCGTTGTTGTCGTGACCATTTTTGGTTTCCCAAGGCCTTGCCTCGAAAGTCGTATGTGACGTACTTCAACCTCCGTGGATGTATAGATTGAGTTTCGGGAACTCTTGCACACTCGTGCTTCGTTTTGCGTAGGTTACCTGCTCGGCTAAATAAAATAGCATAAACGACATAATAATGGCATTTTCCCGAGTTAATGGACGTGGTTCCTACGTGATGACCTTTAATGAACTTCAACATAAGTTTCCGAAGGTCCTAAATGCATGTTTCCTAAACTTTCAAAGTTTTGTTTGCTGTGTGTAACTGTTTTGTATACCGTGTATAAAACACAACATTAGCGTTTGTTCAAAACAAAATTTTGACTCTTTATTTTTCGGCAACGGTTGGAGACCATATTCGAGTCTTAGGCGTTCTGTACGTATTCAAAGTCTTAATGAACTAAGTCCCCAGAAAAAAGGTGAGGTTAGAGCCTAGGTATCTCTACAGAAAACCTAATTTGTTGTAACCTATAGCTCTGATACCAATCTGTCACACCCTGAAATATCAGAGCATTGGCGTGACTGGACTGGTATCTTCATTGCACAGCGGAAGTAAATAAGCTAAGACTTCTAGAAAATAAACGCCACTAAGTACTCAACTCCACATGGTTCTCCTATTCCAACCGTTCCATAGTTTGAAAAAGTAACCTGAGAAAGAAACATGCGAAAAATCAACATAAAGTTGAGCGAGTTCATAGTTTATTTGTAAAAGATTTGAAATAAATCCTTTGAATACCCGGTTTTTAAAAGTTGTTGTGAAGATATAGTAAAATCATTTTTCTCGGCATGTTATATGTAAACTGTGAGCTCCAATAATCTTGTAAACATTTGTAAGTATTCCTTTGGTAACCGGTATGTAAGCGTCTATGAACAGATCAATTAATGTGTAGCTAAGACATTAATATGTGTGCAATGGTGCAGGAAGGCTCAAACCTAGCGGATTTTGTACAGGGCTTCCGGGTGGAAGACATAGTCACCACCTTCGGTCACTTCCGGCCTAGGGGTGGGGCTCACAACACCCAAATAGATCTATCACTCATGTCTCTCGGTCCTTATACGAGGATTAATAGTCTTAAGTGTTGTACCCACCACTCACATGATCTAACAGTTCATTCCCTAGCTAACCATACCATTTGTATACGTTTGTAAACAATTGTAACATGTATTTCAACCCCAAAGTTATAAAACTGAAAACAGTTAAAAGAAAAGGGGTACATGAACTCACTGGATTGTCTCGTTTTTCGTACGCAGAACAACCCAGTCCTATTTTTGTAACTAGGACATTCCCGTCCCTAATCATGAAAATAATGCACGTATTTTAAATACGCATTTTGTTTTGTAAAACCGGTATATTCAGTATAAATCGTTCGTAAACCATTTTTGTTCCTTGAAATCCATTCGTAACATGATTTAGAAATATGAGTTTTCGTTCATTGAAAAGTTGTTTATTTTTGCAAAACCTGCATGTCTTTCCACCCCCGAAAACATTTATAAAAAAATGTAAAACCGCAAAAAGTGGGGTTATGAACTCGCCTGGATTTCCATGTGCAAAGCTAGCTAAATACGACTTCGTGATGTCGTTTCCAAGACGTGACTCGCTAGCGCGCATTCTACAATATTCCTAACACGGAATATCTTATAATTTTCTAAATAAACGCGGTAACTAAACTACGTGCCACCGAGCTCTACCGAATCGTTAACCGAACGATTCGACGATGAGTTGTTAACTTGAAAGAAACGAAGAAGTTATACTTGTTAAGTTTTGTTTAATGTCGGTGAACTTACTAAGTCGTGGAAATACTTAGTTTTTGAGGGACTTATGTCACACCCTGACTTTTGCGGAAGCGTGATTATGGGGTGACCGTCTTAATACCATTGCATTCAATCGTAACATTAACTATATGATGAAACCATAGGTTTGTCATCCATTAAATAAGTTTAAAACTTAACAACATTGTTTTAAAACGTAGACTTCAAATTCAAGTTTTACAAACCATACAAATTGTTTATGAGTTCACTCAGGACTCTTCAAAAGATATTAAATAAAACCAAGGTTTGGGAGACGTGTCTCGTCCAGGAATAAGACACACTGACCAACCCAAAGACCATGGATGACATCTTTATTCCTAACGCAACTTAAAACTTCCAACGCCCGCCAGATCCACTTACTAATTCCCTGAAATACATGTAGTTTGAAAACATCAACAAAAGTTGAGTGAGTTCATGTGTTTAGTATGTGTGCACAAATCATCCGTGAAAACATTTGAAAGTATGTATGTATGTATTTGTAAACTGGTATGAAACAACAAGGAAAACAGATCAATTAATGTGTAGCTAATCTATAGACCTTTATAAAGCATTTCACATGTCTAGAATTGTAATTCTACTATAAGTACAAGTTATTAAGCAATATTTACAAGGGAGTGCAAGCCATTTAATTGGTATTTCCACTCAAGTTTAAGACGCTACAGAGGGCAATCTAGGTATTTCAATGTGACGATTCTCTTCCCCGTTAATGCAGGTGATTGAATGTGTTCGTGCGTTTCCATCCCACCCAACGAAGCGTCGTACTTCAACAACTTCATCCCTACCTATTCAGATAAAACCTCAGTCAAGCGCTGGTTTACCAAGGGTTGTTCAAGATGGTGATTGTCAGGGTTTAGGGTGATTACATAGAGGAACCAACGGTGTTTAGTTCTGACGGTAAAGTATATCTACACACCTTTGTTGGTGAGTTTCATCTCTTTTCAGTTCTATTCATCTTCATTCCTACCAAAACCCTAAAATTCGATTTCAGGTATTGAATGTGAATGTTGTTTATTGAAATTAACTTTGGGAATTAAGAAAGAAATCGACGGGGGATGTTGGTTTAGGAATAAAGGGAATGGATGAACCGCGTTTAATTTGTTAAAAGTAATTGAAACCCATTTCGAATAACAATAAGGGCGCTTGCCCAGTTGAGTAGTTATCAACATCAAGACCTGCTTTCATGTTTTTTTTTTCAAAAAAAATCACAGGTTTCAGAATTGCACAGATTTTGGGCATTTTTTTTGTGTGTGTAAGCATCATTTTCATTGATTTGTCATATATGTTCATATTTGGATTTATACAATTTTCTAAGTTAATCTTTGTTGTTTGCTGACTCTGTTTTCCTCCATCTATCTCTCTCTTTTTGTAGTTATCCTTTCAATCAATGAAGAATATTGTTTCATTTGAGTTAAACATTGTTGCTTCTGCAATTACTTGATTTTCCTTTTGTGAGCTATCTATATATTTTGTAACTATTTGGCATATGATATGACAATCAACGTAGACATATTCTGTTAGTTTGCGAGCAAATAGTGGTAATAGGTTGGAAATGAATGTATACGATTGTGGGATTATACAATTACTTGATTATACAATGCCTTCAACTCTTGATTATACACTTGTTTGTGAATATGCCTCAAAGAGATAACGTCCTAATATTGTCATATTAGTCTCCATAGGACAGGTGAGTCTCCATAGCACGCCACTTGTTTGTGAATATGTCTCAAAGAGATAACGCCACTTGTTTGAATGTTTTACACGTTACAAATATTGCACTTGTTATTTGGATTGCCCTTCCTTGTTCTTTTACTATCTTCAGGTTTGTAGTTCAGAAAGAAGTTAAGAAACTGGTAAGCTCCATGTATCACCATCATACTTTTATAGGGGTGATATTATCTATTCTTATTTATCCCTAATCTCCTTTTAGTTATTTTAAAGCTGGTCAATATATTTTGACTAGCCTTGTGTGAGATGTGGCTGATTCGTGAAAGAACCGATGCCCTTGATGTTGCAGGAAACATCACTTCAGCTATCAGAAGGTACATTGGTTAATGTACAAACTTATGTTTATACACTTTTTTGAATTTACTAGGTTTAAAATGTCTGGTAGGTGAATCGAGAGTCAAAACAGTTGTGCTTAAATCGATCCCGGGAGTCAATCCATGGTGGCCGGAGAACTCGCCCGGGTCCATGGTGGAGGGGTAGGTCAATCGGTAGCCAAAGATTTGTATTCAACTAGAAGAGTTGGTGAACTTTTCAAATTTCAGGTTAAGTTTTTCACTGGCACAAGGAAGGTTAGTCACGTTTTCTATTTATTTTTTCTTTTCCTTTTGTTTTGTAATTGTTATTACTTGTTAAACTAAAAATTCTGAGTCACATGTTATGGTTGGAATTGGAATTGGAATTGGTAGGTAAAGAGGATTGTTTTAATAATAGGTCATAAGTCACCAACTCACTGTATAAACTCCTCCTTTATGTGTCATAAGGGATTGTTGTTGAGTCATTGGGTGCTGACTCAAAGGACAACGTTTGTACACTGGTGGATGACATGGCGGATGGTGGCAAATCCGTAAATAACGAGGCACTGGGAACAGAGAATGATGCTTAAAGATCTCGGCCTTAAGTTGAAGATCAGATTCGGAATATGTTTCTGGTATAACAGAGAATTTGTAAATTTGGTTTCTTTTAATAACCATATATGTTTTTGTTTAGAGATTTTATCCGTTTCTTTTCAGGATGGACCACAAGAGGTTTCATTTTCCGATGTGTAGGACACACTTCGGCAAAGCCACTAAGGGTGCTAGAAAGTCAAAGCAGAAAGCATTTTAGGAGTAAATAAAATAGTGGAGGGCTGGAGAAGATGCCAATGAGTCTTTAAATAAGGTAAACACAGTTTATTTTCTCACTTGGTTTAATTCACTTAATGTTTTACTTTTCCTTGGTGGTTACCGCTATTGGTTATGACTATATTAAATATATAAGGCGAGAAATGGTGACATGCAAAATTTCATAGTTGTTGCTATTTGATATATCGAATCTGAATTTTTCAAAATAGTGTTTGAGTCACAGAAGCTGGTGTGATTTAGAACAGAAGCTGCACGACCAGTAAGTAGTGCTGGTGTGATTTAGAACAGGAACTGAAGCGACAGGATGTTGTGGTTCTTGATAACGAGACGATGTGGAAGCTGGACGTAAAAGTTTTTGTGGGTACGCGTTTTCCGGCACTTTTGGTCCCGTTAACACATGCAGAAAGTTGAAAACAGACTCCGGAAAATTGATTTGAGAGAGCTTGCATCAGCTGAGAGCCCATATACTTTCACACTTGTTTACACGCACATCCTCAAACATCAACCTGATTACCCAGTAAGTATGGTTTAATGTCCTACTTGATAATTTATTTTATCTGATTGAATAAGCAGTTTACTCAGTTCTTCTTGACAGGTTAAGGTTGAATCTTGATGAGTTTCTCTATTCAATTATCGGTTCATCCATACATCCCGTCAATGAAATCTCAAGAGAATTGATGCCAAATTCGACCTGATCTTATCCTGATCAACAAATTCGACCCGACCCGTTTCAACCTGAATCCATTTGTCCTTTGACCCAATCCGCTTCAATGTAGAAGCCACAAAATATTATTGGCAGCATTAGAAGACTTGATGGTGAAGGGAATGCGATATGCTGATAAAGTGTTCTTCCCATCAGTTAATCATTTCTTTAATAAATTTTTTATGGCATAAAGCCTCCTAAATGGTTGTGTTCAGAAGATTAAATTGTTGTTGAAATTATGAATTATATGAAATCATATTAGACACTAAATACTTAGAAAGTGTAAGGCAAAATGTGTTTCAAGCCAATTTGACTTATTTTGATCCGCACCATAACCATTTTGACCCGTTATCTAACCTGCCCATTGCCACGTTAAACTCTTAAAACATTCTACATAAGTTTGAGATATTGAGTTTTCATTATTGTAATATATAAGCTTATCTGTTTCATGTGAATGATTGTGAATGCTATATATTAAGTATTTAAAATTGTTGTTTTGGTTGCAGATAGATACAAATGGAAAAGGCACCCTAGATTATGGTGAATTTGTTGTTGTTTCACTACACCTCAGGAAAATGGCGAATGATGAGCATTTACACAAGGCTTTTTTCATACTTTGACAAAGATGGTGGTTACATAAGAGTCTGATGAGCTTCGCGATACATTAATGGAAGACGGTGATGATATTTCTGCTAATATTGCAAATGACATCTTCCAAGAAGTTGATACAGACCAGGTGATGCCTAACTACTTAAGCTATAAGAAATTTCATAATTCAATACTAAAGTTATTTTCAAAGTTCAAAGAAAAAAAGCCAAGAAAGGGTTAGCGGGCCAGCCTAACCTAATTTGACACAGGCACACGGTTTATTTTAGCCTATTTCGATCCATTTAGATTTGTTATTTGTTCCACCCAAAATATTAAGAAAATATTCCAAATTCAATCTGGTTATCTCCGTTTGGCCCATATTTTAACAATATCCAACAATGCAGGATGGGAAAATCAGCTATGAGGAGTTTGCTGCCATGATGAAAACAGGAACCGAATGGAGAAAAGCTTCCCGACACTATTCAAGAGGAAGATTCAACAGCCTCGGTGTGAAGCTGATGAAAGACGGTTCTCTAAACTTGGGAAGTACCGCCACCGAGTAAGGTTTATGTACTTCGCGGGCTTCCATAACCACACCAATAATTCAGACATGCAAGTTTTTGGAACATATAAAGTTTGTGAATGTAAATTTTGGGAGCATTAGCCGGATATCAATTCTCGCTAATAAGTTTATTGGCGTCCTTTATATAGAACGGAGGGGAGCTTTTATCATTGGTCGTAAAAAGAAAAAAGAGCCTTGGTGATTGTTGTTTTTTATGTTAATTCTTTGTTTATACTCAATTGCTATATTAGTTGTGTTAACAAACTGGTTTAAAAAATAAACCATGTGAACTCGTTGGGCAACGTGCGGCAATAAATCATAAATATCCGCGGCAACGCGCGGGCTTCCCACTAGTACATTAATATGTGTGACATGGCATAGGAAGCACTCAACCCTGTAAGCGTATTTCGTACCGGCCCCTCTGGCGGAACGACATAGTCACCACATGCGGCCAACTCGCAGGCCCATGGGTGGGGCTCGCAACACCCAATAGATCTATCACTCATGCCCCTCGGTCCTTATACAAGGATTAATGGTCTTAAGTTAATCGCCTACCCATTCACATGATCTAGCAGTTCATTCCTTAGCTAACCATACCGTTTGTAAATGTCTGTAAACAATTGTAACATGTATTTCACCCCCGAAGTTATAAAACTGAAAACAGTTAAAAGAAAAGGGGGAACATGGACTCACAGTTTTGCGTTCCTTGTATCCGATGTAACTCAAAGCTTCCTCTAGAACGTACGACTACCTACATGCGTACTACGGTCCATTAGACGAGCGGGTCGTGCCTTGACTTGGTAAAGATTAGTGTCTTTGAGTTATGTTTCAAAGTGTCTTCATTAATATTCCAAGTGTATAATTATTTGTTAAAATAATTAATATTTTAACTTAATACTTCTCAAGTATTTAAACATGTATATCTTTCCCAAAGATGGGTATATTTGTATTTGTATTCTTGTATATTCTTGCCATGTAAAGGTGTCGCATTCCAGTGTGTATTATCTTTAATAAGTATCCAATATATATTTCTAAAATATATATTTAAAGGAGTATTTCTTAGAAGATTATTCCTAACTTTTCTTTTGGCAAAAATATTTGAAGTTCCAAAACAATATATTTTCAAGTCTCACTTAGAAAATATATTTATAAACTTATCTTCATCCAATAATGTATTTCAAGTGTACTCAAGAAAATATATATATCTTTTTCCCAAAAATTATATATCTTCTAAAAATTCCAAGAAAATATCTTTTTACTTCCCGAAAATAATATATTTTCTCCTTGTCAAAAATATGATATAGCCTTGTAATAATTGTAAATATCATATTTTTATTTCCTTGTGTCCAAAATATTATTTACCAAAATATACTTTGTGAATATATTTCCCGGAATATTTTGTAAGTTACTTTTCTTGTTCGGTTTCGCCAATATTTTGTGTGTAACTTGTATATTTAATCCTTGAGATTTTTGGTACTATTTTGGATGGTAATTCTTGGTATTTTGATGTGTTACATTATTTCAATTCCTAAAATAATATAACTATTACACAAAGTATACAAATAATCACACATGTGTGTCTTCAATGTATATATATATATTCTAAATATATATTTAGCCACTTTTGTTTATAAAAACCAACATCCAATATTTGTATTTTTGTAACAAAAATTATGGCAAGGTTTATATGTAAAACTCATGGTTAAAATACACTTGTGAATATTTGTTTAAAAATATTTTTCTAAGTGTCTATATTTTTAGAAAATTTTGCCATAGTTTCCCCTAAAAAAATGGAGGTTTCCATGCTCTCAAGCATATCATTTTCTTTTGTAAAAATCATCACAATCAATTTACAATTATCAACAAACAACCTTTACTTACTAATCTGGCCAATATCATGCATATTTCACTACTTCATGAACTTGAATATTTGTAAAAATTTGTAGTAACTTGGTAGTGTGTTTAGTTACCCCTTTAAAGTGTGGTTGTTTATACAAAAACATCATTCTTGAATGATTTAGATGTTTACAACTTGTAATCATATTTTTCAAAAATATTTCTTTATGTATTCTTCTTGTTACACAAGTGTTTCTACACTTGTTTAATTACCAAAAATAGTGTTTGTTTATGTAAGAACCAAGATCTACTAAAACTCATATTTTAAACTTGGTTCTTTTGGAAAACCATTCATAAATTTTAGATCCTATATGATTATTATTTCACTTTGATTATTATTTTTCAAGAAAACAATATGTTCCTTCAAGTTCATGTCTTGCATGAGGATGATTTATAAATCTTTAACATTTTCATCATTTAATGATCTTCATCATTTATAAACCAATAATCATTTATAAACCAATAAAGTGATCTAGCAAGATCATATAATGATCTTCATCATTTATAAACCAATAATCATCAAACATCATAACAACACTAAACAACATGATTTCTTTAAGATTTCTTATAGTTTTATGCTTATGTTCATGTTCCATCTTCAAGTTTCTTAGTGTTCTTCATGATAATCATCTTGTATCATCTTTTAACCACTTAATATAGATGTAAAATGAAGAGTAGAAGATCTTACTACTAGCTCAAGGCTAGGGATGATCAAGTGTAGGAATGAAGTGGATAAAAGCAAACGGTGAAGGTCCTTCAACTTCTGAAAGCTCCAAGCTTCCTAACTTAGCTCCTTACACCTTAATATCACATGGGAATGAATGGAAGAAGATTGAAAATGGAGGTAGGGTGGTGATGAGATGTGGTCGTGAGCATGGAGGGAGGAAAGGGAAGCTTTGTGTGTGTTTGTGGGTGAAAGATAATGAGCTTAATCCTTCATATCCTTCTTATAACCATCTTAATCTTTTATCCATTGTGTAATGTGTTCTCTAAGTACAAGACATGATCAACTAGCATATCAAAACAAATCAAATGAAATCTTAATGTGGGGCCACTTTGTGACCGTCCACAACAAGGGGGGGGGGGGTTCTAGTTGAGTGGTGATGGTAAGTTAAGTTAAATGGTTAGATTTCAAGTGCATAATTAGATGTTTTAGCTACAAGGTATTTTTAGTGGGTGTTATGATGTTCGGGGATCATAACTAGTTCAGAAACATTAAAACAAAGTTTCTAGTATAATTTTGATGTTTCGGGTAATGTCCGGTTGTTCGGTTAGATATTGGTTCGTTAAAGTGCTAAACTATACCGTTTAGTATTCTTTATGTACCCTTTTTGTGACACTTTTAATTCCCGACACTTAGGAAAGCATACAGGACCATTTAGCCATGTTTCTGCATAATATTAATGTATTTAAATGCTGATTTTTGCTGTATTTTGCAGAATTCTGCACTTTAGGTAAGTTTTAGGCACTTTCCGGCACTTAAACTATCACTTAGGAATGCAGTTTTGTGGTCCTTACTTCCCTACACACTATACTAGTGTAGTACTTAGCTTTTGGCTCATACTGTGTCTCAAAACAACGTCTGTCTTTGTACTGAATTCCGTTAGCATCTTCCCGGGTTGTCTGTTAACTGTGCTAACTGTGCTTTGTGCATCATTTATGTCTATATGTTTGCATGCAGTCAATGATATGTCATTTGCAATATGTGATGCACATGTGTGTGTAAAGCAATAATCAAAAAGCAGTTCAAGTCATTAATTGTAATTCAGCGCAATCATTAAACGTTAATCAAGGTTAATTAATTGTACAGATGTATGCAAATTTGGCAGTTGTCATAACTTAAAATATATGAATACAATTATTTATATACAAAACATTATGTTATAACCGTGTTAGTTGCCTCGCGAAGTCGTACGTGTATGTAAAGAAAATTTATGCGAAAATAATATGTAACAACCCGTATAACATATCGTGTCTCGTATGATATTTGTCAAGTATATGTATATGTCGTTTAGGAGTTGGAAATAAACATAAAAATTATATTTATTTTATAAAAGAATCGTCGAGTTATTGTGTTTGAAAATAAATATATAAAGAGTTATATTTATTTTATAGAATTTTGAATCTTGGTTTAAAATAAATATAATAGTTATATTTATTTATAATAGAATACGAGTTGTTTGGCGTTTTGAAATAATATAGAGAGTTATATTTATTTTGTATGGTCTTCGTATTGTGGTCGTTTAAAATAAATATAATAGTTATATTTATTTTATAAAAGAATCTTCGATCTTTTGACGTTTTGAAAATAAATATATTACTATTTTTATTCATGAAAGGTTTCGTTTCATTGGTTATCGAAAATTAATATATAACTATATTTATTTTTATAAAACGAATTTGTGTTGTACGATATTTGAAATAAATATAAACTATATTTATTTTATAGAAAGAATTCATATTGTTTGATACTTGAAATAATTGTCGAAAATAATAAAAGAATTGAAAATATTATATCACGTTTTATTTTATAAGAGCATTGTCGAAAATAATATCCAAATTGTCGTCTTCGTGATGTTGTAAAGTGTCGTCGATTTTTGTATTTGTTTTACTAAAAGATTACTTGAATTCCGATAGTTTGTTTTGCAATAAAACACGTTTTAGTTTTTACGGATTTTCTCGAAAAACGGGCAGAGTTTCCTTTGTTTTTGGACGCCCCCGACAACACAAGTTGTCATTATTTTATCAAAATTCAATCAAGATTCAAACAATATTTAGGTATAATCAGTTTATATAGACGAAATAATAAATCAAAGTATACTTTAACTATCGATTCGTCATTTTATTTCGGTTCAAAATCGTTTTCACGTAATGAGTTTAAACTAGGAAAAAAATACGAAATATTTGCGCCGTTAAAATCTTTACCAAAGCCCTCCCGTCGACTTATCGGATAGGCTGACTGAGTTGACCGAGTCAACTGGGTTAACCGAGTTGACTCGCTGAGTTGACCAGGTTTGACCGAGTTGACCAGGTTTGACCGAGTTGACTCGGCTTGACCGAGTCAACCGAATCGCTCCCTAATCTGACCGTGTTGACCGGGTTGACCCGGAACCAAATCTGACCCGAACCAAGACCGTTGACCGCTGTTGACCGAGCCGCTGACCAAAATGACCGTGCCGTGAAAACCCGAACTAGAACCCGAAACTGACCCGAGTTGCACCGCGTTTAGCTGAAACCCGAATCTGACCCGCACTTTAGATGAAGAAGTCTGTTGAACCGTGCTATACCTGAACGGAGATCACATCTTGTATTTTAACTTGAACCAAGTGAACCAGATCTTAAGCACCACAAAATCACCGCGACAGCCATGGCTCCGCCACCGTCGGCGAACCTTCGCCGGCTCGTCACCACCGCCGACTACATCATCATCAGCATCAGATCTTCAGAAAAAAATAAAAAAAAAAACAAAAAGGAAAGAAATCGGAGAGGGGTTTACCGGTAATCTGTCGGAGAAGCAACGAAGACCACCGCCGCTCGCCGTCGTCACTCACCGTCGCCGCTCACCACTGTCGCCGGTTCCGGCGGCTACCTCAGCCGTCGGCTACTACCACCGTACCCGATTCAAAAAGGTTAACCACACTGCTGCTGTTGTCGTACCTAAACCACCGCCACCGTCATCGTACCACCATCACCTGATACAACCACCAACGGCCGGTATATCATCGGATCTTTACAGGTCTAGAAGGAGGAGAGGACGGAGGAGGGTTGGAGACATTTACCGGAGAGAAACTTCAAACCGAGGCTATCGGAGCTCGTAAACATCACCACTGTCGCTCTAATCCGAAAACTAACCTTGGAAACGCGTTCGGGAAGTGTGATTTAGGGGTGTACGAGCGCTCACGCGCCGAAAATCAGTCGCCGGACCACCGCCGGCTGCGGTGGCGCCGCCGTGATGCCGTCGCGGCTCCGCCGTGCTCAGGCCGGCTTCGCCTCAGTTGTTCGCAGGAGAGAAAGAGAGAACGAGGTGTGTGTATGAGACTGGTTTGTTGAAAATGACAGGATAAAGGGGTGGAACCCTCTTTTATACTTAGGATTTGTGTAATGGGCTTTGGGCTTGGGCCCAAGGCCGACAAGCCCAGTCCCCGCGTTTAAATAGCCCAATCTGACTTACGAATCCGTTAACAAAACCCAAACGTCATCTAAGTTCGTAAAATATAATTTTAGTATTAAAACGCGAAATTTTAGGGTCGATAGTCGATGTTCGCGCGTTCGTTTGTCATTTACGATAATAATCGCTAAACATCGCACCGTTGTCGTTTTAATCCGTTTTCTGATCCGATTCCGACTACGGAAATTAAAATTTTATTGTGGAGCTAAATATAACGTAAAATTTTAGTTTTGAAAGTAAAACGCGTGTCCGATGCTCCCGTTTTGTAGACGGTGCGTTCCTGCAGTCGCGTTTTTCGTTCACGTTTACGTTTTGTGGCGTCCGGAAGCACTATAAATTCGCGAAACTAAATTTGTAAATATAAAATATTCGTATAAAATTTGTATTCGTCTGCGTTGTCAGTATTTTGTTCGGTTTCAATTCGATGTCGTTTAACAGGTTTTCCCGTAAACCACCGTTCGCGCACTGTAAAGCCGAATAGACGTTCCTAGGCACTCCAAAGGCTTAATTAAGTTAATTCGTGTCTTAAACTCTATTTATTATTGCCTTAAACGTTTGTTAATCGCGTAATTAGGAGGCGTTAATTACCGGTTGTCATATCTTAGGCTTCTATCGTAGGGCCTATAAATAATAGTCAGGATATTTTCTCTTAAGAGTACAACTATGAAAAAGACGGGACACTAAGGAGGATCCAAAGTTCTACAGACGTAATAAATGCATGACGGAGAGAGAGAGATAAAGGTCGCCGGAAGAAAGGTACATTCAGCTGGCTTCATTAATGGGAGTCTGTAATCCTACCGTTGGGGCACAGACACGTGTTTGAGCTCCCCAAGGTTACTGTAAGACCATTAGATGATTCCTGCAATGGTTCCCGAGAAAGATAAGCTATTCTCTTTATATAAGGAAGGTAAACACTTTGATAAAGGGACAGAGAGAACTCATCTCATTTAATACACTATTGCCACATTAATTCCGACAACTTCAGACCACATTTAATTTCCCACATTCACTCACATCCACTAGAATTCACACCAAGGAGAATATCTCGACGATTACACTCGTCGGAATAAACTTCTCATTATCTCCGGTAAGTTTACTTATTCTCACGCCGGAGCTTGGTCACGGATTCCCCCTCTGGGGTCCTCCGTGACGAGGCTAACAGTTTTCTTTCTTGTAGGACAGCAAGACAGGACTCTCACAACGTTGACGAGGCCCTTTGACCGTCATCTGTGACTCGAGGACCCGACAATTACTCTATGAGTAAATAATTACGAAAATGACACCGCATTTTTTTACCTTTTTTTTGCCATTCATACGTTTTGTACGATAAAACTATTTGTATTTAATCTTTTGCCATAATAATAAATATCTTTTGATTCCCTCATTTGTGGTAAATAATAATAAACTAGAATTACGACCCGCCGCAATGCGGCGGGGATTCTTTAGTTATAACTAAGTCGATTTATGACGCGCACGTCATGTTGAACCTGTCAAACGGGGAAAAATAGACGAAACGTAAAAACGTTAAACCAAAGACGCACGTTGCGATGTGTTAAGTCACAAAATTTAGAACGAAGCATAAAGCGAAAAATTTGCGGAAAACAAAAGCTATAAAGGACCAAAGCTGAAACTAAAAAAAAAGTTGTGAGGATATATTGCAAAAGATAAAAAGTTTTGTGTTAAAAGTAAAAAAACAAATAGTTTTGGGTTAAAAGTCATTTATGAAATACTTTTGGGTGAAAAGTAAAAAAATCAATTTTTTTAAAAACCCCCAAAAGCCAACGTTTTAACAACCATATGCATAACCATTTTTTGTTTGAAAAACCCCCAAAGCCAAGATTACCACACATAAGTAAAAAAAATCAAAGTGGTTAAATTGCAAAAGATGGAAACTTTTGAATTAGTAGTGAAAAATCAAATTAATCAAAGGGGTTAAATCGTATAAGATAGAAACTTTTGAATTAGAAGGGAAAAATCAAATTAATCAAAAGGGTTAAATTACCAAAGATTAAAACTTTAAACTTAAATTATCAAAGATTAAAAGTCTAGGGTTAAAAAGGAAACAAAGATTAAACTTAAAACTTAAATTGTTAGACATTAAAACTTTAGGGTTGAAAATGAAAATTTCCATTTTTTTTTTTTTTTTGAAAAACTCCCTAAGCTTACATTACAACACATGTATGCATAGTTAGGTTGCTTCTTTATAAGAATAAAATATACTAAAAGAAAACATGATTCCCTCAAGGGTTCACACCTTACATTCATAGCATTAGGGATGAGTGTGATATCGGTACCATATCAAACTGGTACGGGTTCCAAAAATACCGGTATCAAAATTCGTTAAAACTGGGTATCGGTATCGAAATATTCAGTACGATACGATACCGGTATTTGAGAGTAAAATTCGATATTTTATCGGTACCGTACGTTCCGTAACGAACCGATACCAAAAGCACCAGTACTTAAAATGGAAAAAATAGATAACGGTACCTACTACCTAATGCTAGTCCAAACATAAGGTGGGTGTTTGGGGTTCCTTATTTTGAGGGTAAAAGGACTTTTGAAGGGCAAAAGGACTTTTGAAAAGTGTTTGGCTTTCCTTTTGAAGGGCAAAAGTCCTTTGGATTTGCCAAAAGTCAGGATTTCCTGACTTATTTTGGGCAAAAGTCCTTTTGCAAAGGCTTGGTCTATTCGCACACGGTCTTTGTCTTTTTGCACACCTAAAGCGCCCCGCTTTGGCCATAGCGGGGCGCTTTGGATGGATCACTTTGGGAATCTGAGATGCGTAGTTGCGGATCGCTATATCCGTCTTAGGACCGAGCTTGATCATCGGGAAATCAGGGTGTAGGTTGAGCGGTTTGGTATTCTTTTGTCTTCTAGAATCTTCGGGTGATATGTACGAGCTGTGTCGGGGAAGATCGTCTGAGGCCTCGACCCAAGTTTCTTCTGACGGAATGTACGAGCTTTTTCTAGCGGCTTCAACCTTTCTTTCTTCCTGCGTTTTCAATGTTGGGCGACCACGAGTTTTCTTCAGAACAGCAGGAGGTTTTTTGTTATTGTTCCCTGGATTGAGGATTTGCTGAAACTTTTCAAAGAAGCTCCTTTTCACTTGAGGGGGTGTTGGATCGATCTGTTGTTTCAATTTTTCAAATTCCGCGTCTACATCGATATCCTCTATTTTATTCTTTGCAGGCTTGAAGTCAAGCTTCTTCCAGAACACGTCTATGTGTGTGATCCGGAGTTGCTGACCTGTGGATGAAAACAAATTAGGTGGCAAAATCATAACGAGAAAGGTCAAAGATATTAATTACCGTTATTTTCCAACTTTTCCAAACGACAGGCACATGGCAAACCATAGCTGGTAAAAAGTTGGCAACCACAGCTTGCACCGTAGGCTCTCAACCCGTCTTCCTTACGTTTTAGTTCCATACTCAAAAGCTCAATCGCATATATTGAAACCTTTCTGAGAATATATGCAAGCATGGGCTGATTCTTGTGGTGCGTCATCACTTTTCGGAGGCTTGCTTAAGCTACTTCTAATCTCGGCGTATTGTCTATCAACAACATGATCAACATACAGTACAAGTTTATCCAGTGTGTTGCGATGACTTGGAAAGTGACTTTTTAGTGTTGCATGCATGCCCTCAACCCTGTTGGTCGTAGTTTGGTGAAAGTTGATAGTTTTGTTAATCCAGCAAGATACAAACTTTTCACGGTACGGATCCAACCAGGATTTCTTCAAATAATCAAAAACCTCTAAAATTAAAAAAACGTAAATAGCCAATTTTTGTTATTATATAAAATTTGAACATAATTATGTAAGAAATACCCACGTTCACGGTCATCTTCTTTCAGCTGTGCTTCAAGGTTTTCCAAGTTATACCTGTATATTTCCTCGGTCGTAGACTCGCACAATGTCCAAAATGTACGTACGAATTCTTTCCACTCCTTGTCAGAGAATTTCTTCTTGCTGTTCTTATTAATATTTTGTTGAATATGAAACCGACAAAGATACTTATGCGCTTTTGGAAAAACTTGTTCACACGCGTTCATTAGCGCAAAATCCCCGTTTGTTAAAATCACGCGCGGTTCCATACATTCTACCAGCATAGACTTGATCCTCTGTAACACCCATAGGTAGTTCTCTGACTTCTCAGCGGAAATTACCGCACAAGCAGCCGTAAACGATTTGTTTGTCGACGTCATGCCTACGACCTGAACAAATGGCAGGTTGTACATGTTCGTTTTGTAGGTGGCGTCAATCATTAGCACATGCGGGAAGGCACACCACATAGTGAATGATTTTTCGTGAACAAAGAAGACATCTTCAACTTCGTTCGATATCTCATTCGTGCGCATGTAATAAGTGTAATCTTTTTCGAGAAGAATGTTTTCAAGTTTTTGCATCGGAGACTTACCGACATTTTTTTCGGCATTGATCTTCTGAACAGCGTTGTGTATATCTTTCGGAATAAGCTTTCTAGCCGGATTGTTTTTTGTCAGCGTTCGCCAGATACTTTGGTTGGGAATATCTTGCTCTGCCAGCTCCTTAACCAGTTTTTTATCCTCCGAAGAAAGCCTTCTCGCATACGCGTGACCCTCTAAGTTTTCAATAGGAGTGTGGTTATGCTTCGCCTTCGTCACCTCGATCCTCCAAACACTTCCGGATGATTCCGAAAACCCGATCATCTCGAACGGGCAGCCTATTTTCTTGCTACCCGTTTTCCTCTGTGTAGCTATACTCTTATGCTCCCCACCAAAAGTACATTGAAACCAAATCTTGTAATTCTCTCCTCTTTTATTCGACCTCTTAATCACAATAAGGTAACCATTGTCTTTTGCCGTGTCTTGTACCCAACGCACCAACTCTTTACGTGACGAAAAGGTCTGCGTTGTATCAAACGAAAATGAAACCGGGTAACAGCCTTCCTCGTCAACAGACACATCCTCCGGCTCACCATCGTCACCGAGGTTCGAATAGACTTGTTGTTCAAAGCTCTGTTCACAACCGTAACTGTGGTTTGGATAACACTCCTGCTGTACAAAGCTTTGCTCGCCACCGTAACCGAAATTCGAATAACCTTGTTGTGCGTAAGGGTCCTCCACAGGGGTATTCAAATCCAGCTTCACCGTGTTATCACGATAACGAATGCCAGATACAACCTCTGCCTCCCTCAAGTTGGACGAGACCGGTTTCTCATACGAGTCAGAAATAGCGGTCCCCTCGTAAGAATCAGGAACAACTGACTCGTCAGAATATGGACCGAAAAGATAGTTGCTTAACCACGACATCGTTTTTTCAAGACATGTAACTAATAGAGCAAAGAAAATCGACAAACAACAAAATCACCGAATACCCTCGAATGCTAAATGTTCTGTCTATGCAGGTTTAAATAATGAAAATTTGGGGTCGAAGCGCCGCGCTTTGGCCATAGCGCGGCGCTTAGGGTTCACGGGACACTGCAACATCGTATCACCTTTATGTCTCTGCAACTTATGTTTCCAACGTCAGTCAAATCAACTTTTGTCAACCAAAGCGCCCCGCTATGGCCATAGCGCGGCGCTTTAGAGTGTGAAAATAATTTTCACCGTGTAAGACTAGCACGACCCTTTGCAAAAGTTGAAAATAAGCTAAGCCAAACATGCCCAAGATAGCGTACCAGTTTACCTTTACCTGAAGTAAAACTAATAAAAGAGTCACCATATATAAATCACCACACATCCCCAATCACCACAAACGAGCCACCAGCCTCTGCAACATCTAGGGTTTGTGTTCATCTTCGTCTTCAATTCCTGCATCATTCATCCATGAGACCCCCAAACGCACCCAAAATCTCGCTTCGTTTCATCTAATTTCTCTCTTATTTCCCGTCATCAATCACCTTTTTTTCCTATAGCGATTCGTTAGTTATGTTTAATATTATTGCTCGATCATCCTCATCAATATTATTGCTCACTAAGCTTGTTAATCTACGTGTGTTTGGTCCTGGCTTGAATCCTTTTGCTCCTTACAACATGGCTAATCACTTTTCTCGTTAATTCTCATATTTGTTGAATTGGTTTGTGCGAATTATGTAAAGAAGACGAGTTTTGGAGATTTGTGTGTTTTTCCGTTGTTTGCAATAAGTTATAATTAGTTTCTTTGGGTGTGGTTTTTGGGGTGTATTATTGGGATGATTCCGGATTACTTGTTGCGGTCGAATAGTAACCGCAGGCGCGTGAAGCGGTCGGATAGCATGAGGTCAGGGGAGGATAGGGATGATAGAGGCTGGACGAATTTGCACGTTGGTGCTCGAAAAGGGGATCTTAAAGAGGTGAATTAGTATGCCATTTTGATGATAGGTTATGAAGCTATCTTTGTATTTTAGGATGACAATTGTTGCTAGATGGCCTTCTTGATAATGTGTTGTGTATATCTATTAGAGTATCAATTAGTGCTTGCTTGGAAGTAGGGGTGTAAACGAGCCAAGTCGAGCCCGAGCTCAACTGGACTCGAGCTCGGCTCGAGCTATTTTGAGAACAACCTCAAATGAGCTAAAAGCTCGGCTTGAGATTGTTTCAATATCGCTTAAACGAGCCAAACCTCAAATGAGCTAAAAGCTCGGCTTGAGTAGTAAAATTTTGTTTGGGCTCGTTTAGGCTCGGGCTCGATAACAAAACGAGCTCTATTTCAGGCTCGAGCTCGGGCTCAGGCTCGTTAAAGCTCGGCTCGTTCGTGCTTTTAACCGAGCCGATAACGAGTAGCTCTCGAGCCTTTGGGCTTGTTTACACCCCTACTTGGAAGTGGTGGTTATTTTACGATATGGGGCTTTTGTCTTGTGGCAGGTAAAAAGGCTTCTTGATGAAGGAATGGATGCGAATGTGGCAGCATTTGGCCCCAAAGCACATGGGCTCACCCCTCTTCATCTTGCTGCCAAGGGTGATCACATAAAGGTTATGGATGAACTGCTTGAGCGTGGTGCCAATATCGATGCTCGGACCAAAGGCGCTTGTGGTGGCTGTATGTAACAATATCCCTGTTTTTCACACAACGTTAATGTTCTTTTGTTCTCGTTTTGCCTATGTTGGCAAATTGACCCGTTTGTAGTTAGATGTGTTGAGTTTTTGTGCGGATAAAATGGAAACGGGTCAGTTAGGCTGTACATTCAAATTGCGGAAAACCTCCTAAATCATTATACAAGAAAGATTAGGTTATCATTGTAATAATATGGTTTTTGTGATCAAGCTGTAACATATCAAGTATTTACAAAGAAGGTTTATAAAGGCGCGTATAATGCTTGATGCAAAACGCATCGCTGCAGTTGATGCACTGTGATTCCATAAAGTGCAGGCGATGCGGTCTGACGCACCGCATTAGTATGTGAACAATTTGGACTGCTGTTTATATATTGATTTCACTCATTGTATTCAGATTTTATATATATATATTGCTTGAATCACCTGATGTTTATATGTTTGATATATTATGCTTTGGATTATCATTTTATGTACTGTTTATATTACCTGTTGTTTACTGTTGTATACCTATATTCTGTTTCTGATTGTATACATAACAACTAACAAGTGTAAGTATAAACAGATATATTGACTTTATATACTTTGTAGCTGATGTTACTTTGTTTGTATAATGTGTTTTCTGTTTCTAATTTATACTTTTTTATTTTGAACACAGGGACTCCACTTCACACTGCTGCAAAAGAAAGAAACAGGCGGGCAATCAGATTCCTAATAGAAAATGGAGCATTCTTGCCGGATAACATCGAGGATACCCGATTTAATCCACCGGTCCATTACTGTCCTGGTCTTGAATGGGCATACGAGGAGATGAAACGTGTTCAACTAGAAACGAGCTCATCATCTGGAGAAAGTTCCAACAGTTCCTAGAACTAAACCCCACCGTTCCACTTCCTGCAGCTTTATTTGAATGTTGTGTGAACTAAAACTGTCAATGGCGTGATGCACAATAAATAATCTGGTTTCTGTCTGATTTTGTTTGTGATATCATTGTTGTATTTTAGTTTCTGGGTGTTTGAATATGAATTTTATTCAATAAATCACATGCTGTGTTAATTCTGCTGTTTGGTTGAAATGTGACTGATTCTAAAAAATTTCATATGATCTGTATGTCACGATCACTAGAAATGGTTGAAAAACCTGATGGGTTTATTTCTAGACCTGACCCGCACGGGTTTAACACCTATGATGGTTTAGTCAATCTATTTCCCCATTTAAGTCCCTCTCACAATGAGAGATTACTGGGAGTACTAACTCCTCTCCATAAGGCTCTTCGGTGTGAGGCTCGTCCCGGGGCGTCGAGGAGCGGCGATGGGCTAGAACACTGCCATCCCGGGTCGTCCCCGTCGCAAACGTCGAAGGCAAGACGGAGAAGATGTTCCGCTTCACACACACACACACGTGGACGCCTACGTGGCAGATCATTCTTTAAGGACTACCCTCTTCCACACCCCATAGTCTAACATTGGACCTTAGCTCACCCCAACTAAGACTTGACCTCTCCACTACCTATGACTTACTAATATTACTATTTGCTCTCTTACTCTTACTGTGGCTCGACTTGACTTGAACATTAGAGATTAGAGATTCAGAGTGCACAAGGCTTTAAGCCTCGAGTGAGTTTTTGTGATTGTAGTTCATGCTTTGGCTCAACATAAATGAATTGAGACGGACCTTAACTGGAAGAGTCTCATTCTTTACCCGATACCCATGGAGTATCTACCCAGAACCCTAAAGTGAATGGTAAATTGCTCCAACGGGTGGCCTAATTGTAAAATAATCTCATGGGTTGGGAAGTCGGGTACGAGTAGTATTATATGAGATGATATTCATACCCGATTATGTGAAATGGATATCATACCCATCTCCTTGTTGACAATAATAATTTTATGAGTTAAATGTCTTATTGGTCCTTATGATTTGTCATTTTTGCAGAGTTAGTCCTAAGACTTTAATAATTACAGAGTTGGTCCAAATGGTTATAATTTTTAAACTCGAGTGGTCCTTAACACTAACTTATGTTAAATTTTTTAGTCAAGTATATGTAAAAAGTTAGTTTTACCCCTAGGTTAAAAATAGAACAACTAAAAAAAAGCCAAATAAAAATGAAATGATCCCACTTTATTTTAGTATTGTTATGAATATATTTATTATTAATATGGTTATCAACACCAAAAATAGATTGTCTTCCTCTCCAAGTTTTGTACTCTTATTTATACCCTTATTGTATCACATTGTATAGTGACCTCAATTAATGAAATACCAAATCCTTTTTCCCTCTATTATTCTTTTCTTTCTCCTTCTATTTGTTGCTATTAGGCTATTTTCACAACACGTTATCAGCACGAATTGCTTTGGAAGTTGGATTGCTTCATCATAAGGAATGCGGCGGTTGCGGTTGCTAGAGACGACCATGACCCGTTGACCGGGACTGGTTAAGGTGTTTAAGGTGATGTTCGGTTGCTACCTACCTTCATGGAAGCTTGTTGCAAGGAAACAGAAAAGAAACTTGCAATCAACAAAATACAAGGTAAGTATACTACTCTTTAAATATTACAAAACTTCCATCTTGTTTGGGATACCTTGCGATGTGGGTACCTTTGGCGGCTGACTTACATATCATAAATCTAAAATAAAGAAGATGATAAGTTTTCATGAATATTCATTGTTTGGCTTTTTAGCACCGCCAGATCTTAGATGGGATATGTTTGTTTCCCATAATATGGTAAATTATGATCCTAAATTTCATTGATTAGTAAATATTAGACAATTTAGTATGCCATAAAAGTAATACAGTTAAATATAAGAATTGATCTTGTAATTGGCTTCATACTGATAATTCATTATGTTTGATGCATTGGTATTTTATGAAAATTGTGATTTAGTTGGTCGTCGTTTGAAAAAAAAAATATAGTGTTTCCATCCTATGTAGATCATTTATCATGTTTGAATCTATTTGTTTTATATTTTTAGAACAATTTATTATGATTATTTTAAAAAGAATAATTACTTCAAAATAAGTAGGCAAATAAAATATTCTCGTGATTCGTTTTCTTATTTGGTGTATTAACTTTAATTTTAGTTTACAATTAGTTTAGTATAATACAAAACTATGTGAAAGACTAGATATCAAATATGATGGAATTAGTATATTATGTTTTTAGAAAATTGCTTAATTTGTTATTTATTTTATCTTTTTGAAGAACAATTACATTTTGTTTACTTTCGTATTGGTATAATCATAATGAATTTGATATTAGTTTTCCTGCTTATATGTATATACACAAACACTTTGAATTTGTTACAGTATACACGTAACTTGCCATGATTGTTTTTCTAGTAAATTATAAATTTTGTGGCCAACGTTTTAGTTGGAGTTATATATCTATTCTAACAAAATCTAAAAGCATCTTTTAAAAACAATGTTATTTTTCAATTTGTTACCTAGGTCTGAAGGCACGTTTCATCTTCAACATAATTAATTTTATTTATTTATTTATTTATTTTTATTTTTTCTAAACTAGAAATTTAGCGAATTCATGTCATGTAAACAAAGTTGCCAAGCTACATCAAGACAGAAGGTATGTGGGCAATAAGTTGTGCCGCCACCCCTTTCTGAATTGCAAACCCTAACCTACCAAATACAAAACCCTGCCCTCTGGGCTGAACAACTATTGTGGATGAACCGTTGGATCCTGGTCAGACCTAGGTATAAAATTTGATATTTGTGGATATTGTCATACATGCTTTCATATTTAAGTTCATTAGAGTTTATGAATAGTATAAAATTTAAATATATGAATATGTGTGACTTCTCAATATCATTTATATATAGACAAACATATTATATTATTGTAAAGAAATGCTTAGTTAAAGTAATAAATGATCATATGTTATTGTATATTATGAGAAGATGATAAAGATATTCGTTTATTCTTAAAAGTAGAGGAGCAAATATTTGTGATTGGTTATATCACGACAGATTATATCAATTTGTTTGTAACTGTGATAAAACATCTTGTTTCATAAATTTCTTTATTATAAGTTGTTTTATAAGGTGACATACTATTACATTGTGTATTTTATATTGATTCGATGGTATACCTTGTGTTCTATACATCAACATTAATTTATATAGAAAGATGTACCGAAAAGAACAACTAAACAAAACGTGTGGCTTATAATCACTCGTGTGGAAAGAGTATAAATATGCTTAGACATGGCATCCAAAATGTCATACTCCCTAAATCTCATTATGAGCTTGTAGAATGTCATAATATTTTACACTAAATATTATGATATGACCGGGACATGTTACTTCTCAAATGATGTTATATGAAGAGCAAATTATATATGCTCATGAAGTAACAATATTATAAAAGTGATGAGAGGATTAACGATCATATCTTTTTGTCCAAGAAAGTAGTGAAAAACCATGAAACTTGTTTGGTTTTACTCCATTCACTAAAGTGAATATGACTATATATTGATTGTTGTTATCATAAACATAATTGAAAGAAAATGTAATTATGATCATGTTAACAATGAGATTGACCACCAAAAGTGGCAAATTAAAGGAGTGATTATATGAAAATGGAATGTGAAAAGGGCAAAAGTGATATACCATGATAGTATGGAATGATGAGATTCTTTTGTATATTAAATCATGTAAACTTAAGTGTGACCAGAAAGTTATGGATCATGATTATTTAATTAGTTGGCAAGACCGGTTAGACCACACCGAGTCAATGATGATGTGAAATATATTAAAGAGATTCTTCATGAGGATTAAACATGCAAGGTTTGCTCACAAGGGAAGTTAACTATTTACCAACTAAAGTTGGGTGTAAATCCCTAAGTATTCTGGAAATAACGCAAATGATATAAATATCTAGTTTGATACCATTTAGTATTTTAAAATCGATGCATCGTCTAAATGGTTATCATATCCACAACTTGAAGTTTGTGTGATTGTGGCTTAGCTAATATGATAGCAAGCATATTATTCCAGATTGGCACATTTATTTTGGTTATGATGATGAATTTGATTCCCAAGTATTTATCATTGGAATATGTGTTATTGTTTAGACGATCACTAAACGTCTACTATTGATTGCAAAACCATTGACCATGAGAGCAAAATGTTCATGTTCATATTAAGCCAACGAGTTATAACACTTCTTCCCCATTACACTTGGTTTTTGGTCAGGAACCAAATATTTCTCATCTAATGTTTTTGTTTATACAATATGCATTGTTAATGATCCACTACAACGTACATAGATGGGACATTAAAGGAGATAAGGAAATACATGTTGGGTATGAAAAACTATCTATAGTTAAATAGTTTGAGTCATTAAAGATGGATTTATTTACAACTCAGTTAATTGATATCCATTTTATTGGATCACCATTCCCAACTTGAGGGGGAGATTAAAGGCAGTTGGAAATAGAAATGAGTTAGAATGAATTATCAATGATCCTCGTGCTAAACATCATGAACAAGAAGTTCAAAGGATAATTCATACATAAAGATTAGTTCATCAATTACCAGACACATTCACTGACCTGAAAAGAATGACTAGCTAAGTCATATATGCCAACTGCTAATGCTCCAATTAAGATAATTGTGTTAAAAGGACAACATAAATTGGTAATGAGTTTGTCGCACGCCTGGAGCGTGGTAGACTAATCGATTCCAAAAATAAAAAATCCTCGAGAAAAGGAGCAAGTAATAAAGATGGTCAAGTCGAGGTATGTAAAAGGGTCTCCTGAAGAGACATTAGACATGATGGTTCTAGAAGAACCTCAGGTACCTGAAAATAAAGAGATCTCATTATATTCTATCATGTCTATAAAATATATGGAATCGAAACAAAATCGACGTCGTCATACTTTTGTATATAATATAGCGCTTGAAATGATGAGGATCAAAATTTAAGATCTGCCTATGAGAAATGATTGGCCAAAATGGAAAGACGCAAATGAGGCAGAGTTGAATTCTCTATGGAAAGTTTTCGGACCAACAGTCCGTACAACTGAAGTTGTAAAACATATTGGATACAAATGGGTCTTTTATGTGAATCATGAATTGAAATCAAATTAAGCGATATAACACAAAATTAGTGGCACAAAATATTTGCAAAGACTCATTATTGATGATAAGGAGACACATTCTCCAGTGGTGGATGCATTGACTTTCCAATATTTAATTAGTCTGGTAATAATATTAAAGAGAGAATTAATATGCGTTTTATGAAAGTTATTTTTCACTTGATAGTGAAAGCTTACATGAAAGTCCCTAGAGGATTTAAATTATCAAAGTCATGTAAAATAAGTTCTTGAGAACATTAAGATTCAAATTTGAATACGTTATGATTATTTTATATGTTAAATATAACTAGAACTCTTGAAGAGTTTCCTAAGGTAGTTGAGTGCCTAAAAGGTTAATTAAAACATCTTAAGGATGTAATTATTGTGCACCAATGAACATACATAGAAAACTTGTACTCAGTGATTATGGTATCTCAATGTACAATGTACAAGCATGGTACAATATGGATTTTATTAATGAAGCAAGTGTTCAAGACGTGTTTGTATATGATATAGAAGTCAATGAGGAAGTTTATGTGACAGAACTCCTATAAAGTGTATGCTCATACATAATTACTCAATGTGGAAAGAAGTATGTCAATGATTGTAAAATGTCTAAGGCATTGTTTCAAAACCTCGGCAATGTATCTTTATAAAGTTAGAAAAAGATTTCTATGGACTAAAATAGTAGAGTCGAATGTGATATAATCGACTTATTAATGAACTTCAACAAAGAAATACATATGGTGTAGTTGGTCCACTTGTTTTCATTAAAAGAACAATATGAGGTTTACAAGTGGTTATATATGTTGATGTCATTGAATCTCATGAAGAGATAAAAATGAGCTCAAATATTTAAATCAATAATTTGCAAATTAGAGATGGCATTGCAAATTTATGGCTCAATATGTGGAACATGTACTCATATTATTATCCATCAATCATAATACATCAAGAAGGTGTTGGACATTGCATACAGACAAAGCTTATGGTGTATGTACATTTAATGATATTAATTAGTTGCTATAGAGAATGACTCTTGTCATCTCCTATCAAAGAAGCAACGATACTTATTCCAGAAGTACCATAGTTATATAAGAATTGTACTAATATACAGTAGTTATACACGAACATATGTCATTAAATTCATTGACAAGATATAACTTGTGTATAGTGAAGAGATAATGTTTTGGTACAACATATATTCTATACCCTTAAGGTACGAAAGATATGGGTTTATCTTTTGCTAACCATCAAAACAAGTTTGGTTAGTTTTGTAAATGCAGGGAATGTGACAAAACAAAACTGTGGATCTTACGATATTTATTTACAAGAAGAAGCACTAGAAGACTCATATGAAGATCATACAATGCTGCGAACATAAAGGATTGCACATTAAGGGAATCAAGTGTAACAACCTTGATTTTCAAACATGTACTTGTTTGATACACATATCACATCTTGAGATGCAATTTGTTTGACACATGTTTAGTTTTACTGTTGCTACATGTTTTGCCAACCCAAACGCGTGAATAATTTCAATTTGTTCTAGTTTCATACTTGTAAACAAAGCCACACTAATTACAAGGGCCAAACGTGTCATTTTGTGGAAGTATAAGTTAAAGGACTCCTTTTGTCATTCCCTGAAACTTGTTTAAAATGTTTGATATTTAATCCGTATTTTAAAACCGGCACTATTTTGCAAAACATAAATCCGGGGACTAAATTGTCATTTTTGAAACTTAAATGTTCGGGTTAAAAACGTAAAAATTGTAAAACATAAAGTTTAGGGTCCTTTATGACATTTTTGAAACTCGTTTTATAAATAAAATATAAACTTTTTAAAACTTTTAAAAGTATAGGGTTTAAAATGTCATTTTTGAAACTTATATTTTAAATAAACAAAATATATATTTTTGGATCAAAAGTACAAGGGCCATTCGGTCTTTTTCTCAAACTTAGAGTCCAGGGACTGTTTTTGTAAGTTATAAAACTACTTTTAACCCAAATACCTAACTGAGTTAAGTATTTCATAAGGGTTCTTAATAAAAAGACTAACCTAGTTAGTCTACCTAGTTAACTAAGTGAAGGACCATCTGTGACTTAATCAGAACCTCAGGGACCAAACTGCAACAATTATTTGAAATCGGAATCCGCCCCTGTTTCGCCGGATCCGACCCAAAACACTAACAAACAAACATCCCAATGTTCAATACGCGTGCCATGTGATTCCCTTCGACCCACTAAACTCGTACAGAACTTTAATTCGATCAAGACATGCAATTGTGTTCCCAAAACTGAAAGTTTTATAAAAAAATGTTAGTGGGAATCGGAATCCGTATTACCTGTTTGTTTGCGAATCAATTGAACACGTTATAAGCTTCCCTCAACCTCCCTAAACCTCTCTAAACCTCACAACATTTTCAAAACACTCAAACATATCAAAATTGTACCACTGTTCTTGTCGCCGGAGTTGCAGACGAACCAGTCGCCGGAGAGACTCGGTCCGCCATATTTAACCGATACCAGAGCTTTCTTTTTCGATCATTCGGTACAATTACATTTACATTACGACCCTTTAAAGTTAATTTAACTATTGTTCAGTTTTGATATCGAATTGATGGGGTTTGACTTCGGGTTGACTAATTTGGGGAAGATGATGATGAATTAGTTTATTTATTTATTTTCTATTAAATACATAATATTCATAAAATTCATAACAAATCAATGTTAATTATCTAAATTCTGAAATTTTTATCATAAGTTATGTGATTACTGATGCATTTAATAAAAATATAAATGTTTGCAAAACTTTTATAAAACTATTTTATTTTAATTAAAAACAGTTTTAATTTTTAAAAATTTGTCTTAATTCGGATTTTTGGAATTAATTATTGAATTTTTTTTAAACAGTATACCTTGTAAAAATAATTTTTATCATGATATTTGATAATGTTTTGATATTTTTATAATTAAAACAGTTAATTTACATGTTTTATTAAGTTGAATTTAATTAATTAAATTATTCTAACGTTGTATCTTATATCCGAAATTATTTTTATAATATTATACATGTTTTATTGAGGTTATTAAAAACTAGAAATCTTATGTTATATTTTGCATGTCATTTTTTTTATAATAAACTTATTAAATCAGTTTATTTGTAATAATCCTTTTTAATTCCAGATTATATTTATAAAAATTATTCAAGGCCATAATAATTATTTTAAATCTGTATTATTGCATGTCAATATTTAAAAATATTGTTTCTAATTTTTCTGTTTTAAATAATTATTTAGGTAATTATTTACACAATTATCCAGTTATTCATTTTTAACAAATAATTAAAATGTTTATTTAAAATATATTTATTTTCTGCCATAATAATTATTTTAATCTGACTTATGCTTGTTATATAATTAAAATGTCATTTTTAATTATTCTGCCCAAAAATATTTTTATAACAAGGTACATATTTTTCTGAGTTTATAAAAATTCAGAAACTGTTTTGTTTATTTTTAGATTATTTTAAATAATTAATCTGATAAACCTAAATACTGATATTTTAGCCTTTTAAATTCCATTTATTTACATAAAGTTATTCAAAGGCCCTAATAATTACTGTAAATCAGTAATATTGTATGTTAATAATTTATAGTGTTATTTTTAATTTTTCTGATTTAAACTAATTATTTAGATAATTATTAGATAATTATCATGTTTATTCATTTTGAAACTATATATAATTGTTTATTTCAGAAATATATATGTTGCCATGATAATTATTTTATATCTGATATTCTTATGTTCAATAATTAAAAATGTTATTTTTAATTATCTTGTCTTAAATTAATTATTTAGATAATTAATTTGTATAATTATCATGTTATTCTGAAAAAAATATATATTTTTAGAACACTGAAATTAATTTATGATTCTTATAAATTAATTTAACATTTGGACTATATTGTCGTAACTCTCATTTTATATAAATTGTTCACTTGAAATTTAATTATATATAAATATATATATACAAACTTTGAGTTAAATATATATATTTATTTGTTTTAAATATATGAATAATATCTTACCCATTATTTGTATAACTTAGAAATTTTCACCAAACCTGTTCCATAGTTTAAAAGGGTTGATCAAGTTACCAAGTTTTCCCCAAACAGATTAGTCAAACCGTACAACGCAACAAACCTTGTCACCCGTTAATACAAAATTTCAGTTTTGCCCTTTTGATTGATGCTATGTCCAAAATTGTTTATGCATGTTCAATTACAAATAGAGTGACGTGGAAAGATCCTGTGTTCCCGCTAAAACTCTACACGTATACTTGTCTAGGAATTATTCAAGGTGAGTTCATAGTCCCCATTTTCTGTTTTACAATATTTTCGGGGTGAAACATATGTGATAATGTGGTACAAATTCATTTACATTTTTGTGGTTATCTTGATTGTTTCCTTGCAATTGTTTGATTACTTGATGCTTAACTTACATTCATTAACTTCGATCAAGCCGAACGGTACATTATAGCGCTATAGGGGTGACATCCCATCCGACTTCATGGTCTATTGTTGTTGTTGTTGTTGTTCATGTTATTCATTGCGGAAGTCTGGGTGATCAATTCCGTGTTCAGTCTACAAAGGTTTGAATGTTAACCAAGCGGGACTTGTTTCATTCAATTGTTTTAAAACATATCAAATGCCACATTGTTAAACTCTTATTTCATATCACATTATTGTTTATTACCAAATCAAATAAAACACTATGAATTCACTCAACCTTTTGTTGACCCAAACTGTTTTTAACATATGTTTCAGGTGAAAATGTTTGAAGTTAGCTTATGCAAGGATCACATAGGATTGCTCAAGACAAGTGCCTTAGCTTAAAATAAAAACAAAGACTTTTGTGAACAATGTGTTGTATTTGTTTTTTACTAGTTTGGATGTGAATGCAATCCTATCAACCAACTTAATTATATTTCAACTTTAAATAAATCACCATGTGCTCATATGCATTCTACTAAGTTTCGTGATGCCCTCGACATTTCCGCCTCCGGTCAGGGTGTCACAGGTTGGTATCAGAGCCATGGTTATAGGGATTTAGGTTATTAGAAATTACTTTTGACCTAGACTATAACTTACCTAGGACACTTTCCATTAGTAACTCTTCCCTTATCATTGCCTTGTCTTCATCTCTATTCTTATCTTTTGTAACCAATGCCTCGTCATCACAGATTCCATCTTTAAATTTTACAAATGCTCATCACCTATCCTTAGGTGATTATTTTCAAAACCTCTTCTGATTTTTAAATTCTCATCAAAGTCTTGGGCTCTAATAACGAACTTGTGCAATCTGGAAGGGTGGATGCCTGTATTCTGAGTTTTCTGTCTAGGCAAGCACTTCATATAAATCTCATCAGACGCGAGACCAGTTGTGCTTACCTGGGAATTCTCGGGATGAGTGTCCACTTATAGGCTAAAGCATGACTTCATTAAGTTATAAGGATCCAACTACTTTGATTAGTCACTGATATTGTTTATTAGTAGAATAAACGATGTCCATCCTGTTGTGTTTTTTTTTCTTGCCTTCATTGATTTTATGAAACTTTTCCACCAAAAACATTTCATTCCGACTCCTATGACTTTATGTTTTCCCCTACTGCTTGTAGACACGTAGCTAGTCCAATGACTCTCTTGCCCATGATTTTCCTAGCCATTAAAACACAAATCACACTACATCTTTTTACTAAAGATATTCACTATCAAGCAGAAACCTAACCAACTTTTATCGCATAACTACAAGGTTTTATAAATAATATAAATCGTTTTATCAAAACTCCTTTCAAATTTAAATTATTTTCGGATCATACCTGTTTAAATTCAAAATTTCAAACCGGCCACGATAAACTATTTTTAAAACGTATAAACAATGAAAACTTCAAAAGTTTGAAACATTTCTGAAACACACTACCACCCGAATGACCATCTATAAGTTTTCTTTATATAAGCTATATGGAGACAACCTATCCTTTTTATAGTTTTATTTCGTTAAATCTTTTAAAACTTTTCGCCTAAACTTGACAGCAATCACCGTCTCCTTTTTCAAAACTTAACATCACCAATTTTCTTTCCGGCTTCTGATCTTTCTTTTGGAAGATGCCTCTACGATGAGACACACGTCTGCCTACCTGGGAACTACCGATGAGAGTACAGTATGCCTAGGCTCAAGGCATGTTACCCTAATTCAAAAGGATTTTTTTCCTTTCCTCCGTTTCAGAACAATCCAAGCTCTAATCAACCTACGTTGTACTATTATCAATTTATTACGATACGGTTCCCTTCTTTTCAAAGTTTCAAAAATTTCTCGAGACCATACCTGTCAGATTCAAATTTTCAAACTAGCTGCAAAACGTAGCATGGAAGCTCTAACCGATCACATGGTGTAATCCGGAATCTCCTTATCTATATAAGAAACTCACTACTCGAGCTAATCTACACAAGAACTACAATTTCTGATATGATTCAATACCCCATACCCAAACTTTTCTTAGTTCAACAAAACCCCATATCCCAATGGAAAATCTCCCAGCAGCATATGCTGAGTCTTCAAATGCAGCAAAAATTCATCCTTTCCTTCAGTTTACAAATTTACACAATCAAGAGAGGTATCAAAAACTCAAGCAACATGAAGTTCTTACTATTAGCGGTATTGATTGGCAACGAATGGGAATGATTGATTCCAGTGGTTTACTGGCAAGATTACTACTACCTAATACGCCTTGGCGCCGTTTCTTCGACATCCTAGAACCATCATACGATGAACTGGTGTATGAGTTCTTGTCCACTTTCTATTACAAAAATAATGAAAATCTTACCAATAAATCCATTCACTTTCAACTTTGTGGGCAAACTCATGTTATGTCATTAACCGAATTCGCAGTTCATCTGGGCATATATACAGATGAAGAAGTTAAACAACCCATTTTTACGGAGGCATCAACCACTTATTCCTCCGCGGACTTGGTAGATTTTTGGCAATGCCATTCATTAAAAGAATGGTGTAGCCACAATAATGCTGCGAACTTCATAGACCCTTGTTGTCAATATATGCACCGTGTTGTAGCCAACACTATCACGGGGCGCAGGCATCATCAAAGGGTTAAAACAACTGAACTTTTCTATCTGTATAGTATTTTTAAGCAAGTTCCTTGTAATATTGCCCACGAGCTTGCTGTATATTTTTCTAATCAACAATCACATCCTCTGAAATGTCTCATGGGAGGGTCTTACATTACAAAGATAGCACAATCATTAGGTGTCTTAAGTGATCAGATTATCCAGGGATTATCTCCACCAAAGGCACCTGGGATTGTAAATCCTTACACCATGAGGCTAACCCCTGTTCATATTGGTACACTAACACAATCATCACAGTCGGAGGGAGCTCCAGTTATCTTAGAGAATACCTTCCCACAAGATTTACAACAATCATTTTTGCAGTTTCCTCAACCGTCTTTTTATCGGTTTGATATGCAACCACCGCTGCCATACATACAAGAACCTATTACACCTAACTTATCCCAACCTTTAACACCGAACGTCTTACCAAGCTTCCCACCGTTATTTTTCGAGGAGAATTCAACAATGCAAGGAACTTGGTTTGATGAAAACATGATGACACAAGAACAGTTAGCATCATAACCCTTTTTGCAAGCACCATTACTGTCACATTCTTTCTAGTCACTGTTGGACGAAGTAGAACAACTGCCAACAACTAATATAGCAGGCCCAAGTACGGTGCCTCAAATGGATCTACATCCAGATCAAATGATAGTTGAAATGGCTAGGTTAAGCAATCAGGTCCAAGATTTGTCACGACAAGTACAATGGCTGACAGAAAGGAATCAATGGTTGGAAAGCATGCTAGCTGCTCGTACGCAACTGGATCCACTACCTCCACTACCTGATAGTTTTGAGCCTGAAATTGATCCATTACATGACTTATTTCAAATGTAATTTGTCTACAGCATACTAGACCATCAAACAAACAATGCTATCTATGTTTTGATTCAATTAAGGTTGTGTTATATTGATGCCTATTTGATTTAAACAATGCTTCAATCTTATTTGTTTTCCTCACTTAACTAGAAGTGCTATGTGGACCATGCAACGAAACGCGTAATTTTGGGTGCACACTTAATTACGAGGTTCGATGCTTGAGAATCATAGCAAGCCTTGTTAAGTAAGGTGGTATATAAAAACATCATATGGTTATGTGATCATCCATTACTTGCTTATTTGTACACACATTTGTTTGCATAATATTTCATTACAAATCCAGCGTAGCATAGTGTCATGCAAAACAATTTCTATACAATGACTTGATTATTATTGCAATTACTCTACGGTCTCCTTCGTATAAATTTTGGGACGAAATTTTCTAAAGTAGGGGAGACTGTAACAACCTTGATTTTCAAACATGTACTTGTTTGATACACATATCACATCTTGAGATGCAATTTGTTTGATACATGTTTAGTTTTACTGTTGCTACATGTTTTGCCAACCCAAACGCGTGAATAATTTCAATTTGTTCTAGTTTCATACTTGTAAACAAAGCCACACTAATTACAAGGGCTAAACGTGTCATTTTGTGGAAGTATAAGTTAAAGGACTCCTTTTGTCATTCCCTGAAACTTGTTTAAAATGTTTGATATTTAATCCGTATTTTAAAACCGGCACTATTTTGCAAAACATAAATCCGGGGACTAAATTGTCATTTTTGAAACTTAAATGTTCGGGTTAAAAACGTAAAAATTGTAAAACATAAAGTTTAGGGTCCTTTATGACATTTTTGAAACTCGTTTTATAAATAAAATATAAACTTTTTAAAACTTTTAAAAGTATAGGGTTTAAAATGTCATTTTTGAAACTTATATTTTAAATAAACAAAATATATTTTTTTGGATCAAAAGTACAAGGGCCATTCGGTCTTTTTCTCAAACTTAGAGTCCAGGGACTGTTTTTGTAAGTTATAAAACTACTTTTAACCCAAATACCTAACCGAGTTAAGTATTTCATAAGGGTTCTTAATAAAAAGACTAACCTAGTTAGTCTACCTAGTTAACTAAGTGAAGGACCATCTGTGACTTAATCAGAACCTCAGGGACCAAACTGCAACAATTATTTGAAACCGGAATCCGCCCCTGTTTCGCCGGATCCGACCCAAAACACTAACAAACAAACATCCCAATGTTCAATACGCGTGCCATGTGATTCCCTTCGACCCACTAAACTCGTACAGAACTTTAATTCGATCAAGACATGCAATTGTGTTCCCAAAACTGAAAGTTTTATAAAAAAAATGTTAGTGGGAATCGGAATCCGTATTACCTGTTTGTTTGCGAATCAATTGAACACGTTATAAGCTTCCCTCAACCTCCCTGAACCTTACAACATTTTCAAAACACTCAAACATATCAAAATCGTACCTCTGTTCTTGTCGCCGGAGTTGCAGACGAACCAGTCGCCGGAGAGTCTCGGTCCGCCATATTTAACCGATACCGGAGCTTTCTTTTTCGATAATTCGGTACAATTACATTTACATTACGACCCTTTAAAGTTAATTTAGCTATTGTTCAGTTTTGATATCGAATTGATGGGGTTTGACTTCGGGTTGACTAATTTGGGGAAGATGATGATGAATTAGTTTATTTATTTATTTTCTATTAAATATAGAATATTCATAAAATTCATAACAAATCAATGTTAATTATCTAAAATCCGAAATTTTTATCATAAGTTATGTGATTACTGATGCATTTAATAAAAATATAAATGTTTGCAAAACTTTTATAAAACTATTTTATTTTAATTAAAAACAGTTTTAATTTTTAAAAATTTGTCTTAATTCGGATTTTTGGAATTAATTATTGAATTTTTTTTTTTAAACAGTATAACTTGTAAAAATAATTTTTATCATGATATTTGATACTGTTTTGATATTTTTATAATTAAAACAGTTAATTTACATGTTTTATTAAGTTGAATTTAATTAATTAAATTATTCTAAGGTTGTATCTTATATCCGAAATTATTTTTATAATATTATACATGTTTTATTGAGGTTATTAAAAACCAGAAATCTTATGTTATATTTTGCATGTCATTTTTTTTATAATAAACTTATTAAATCAGTTTATTTGTAATAATCCTTTTTAATTCCAGATTATATTTATAAAAATTATTCAAGGCCATAATAATTATTTTAAATCTGTATTATTGCATGTCAATATTTAAAAATGTTGTTTCTAATTTTTCTGTTTTAAATAATTATTTAGGTAATTATTTACACAATTATCTAGTTATTCATTTTTAACAAATAATTAAACTGTTTATTTAAAATATATTTATTTTCTGCCATAATAATTATTTTAATCTGACTTATGCTTGTTATATAATTAAAATGTCATTTTTAATTATTCTGCCCAAAAATATTTTTATAACAAGGTACATATTTTTCTGAGTTTATAAAAATTCAGAAACTGTTTTGTTTATTTTTAGATTATTTTAAATAATTAATCTGATAAACCTAAATACTGATATTTTAGCCTTTTAAATTCCATTTATTTACATAAAGTTATTCAAAGGCCCTAATAATTACTGTAAATCAGTAATATTGCATGTTAATAATTTATAGTGTTATTTTTTATTTTTCTGATTTAAACTAATTATTTAGATAATTATTAGATAATTATCATGTTTATTCATTTTGAAACTATATATAATTGTTTATTTCAGAAATATATATGTTGCCATGATAATTATTTTATATCTGATATTCTTATGTTCAATAATTAAAAATGTTATTTTTAATTATCTTGTCTTAAATTAATTATTTAGATAATTAATTTGTATAATTATCATGTTATTCTGAAAATATATATATTTTTAGAACACTGAAATTAATTTATGATTCTTATAAATTAATTTAACATTTGGACTATATTGTCGTAACTCTCATTTTATATAAATTGTTCACTTGAAATTTAATTATATATAAATATATATATACAAACTTTGAGTTAAATATATATATTTATTTGTTTTAAATATACGAATAATATCTTACCCATTATTTGTATAACTTAGAAATTTTCACCAAACCTGTTCCATATTTTAAAAGGGTTGATCAAGTTACCAAGTTTTCCCCAAACAGATTAGTCAAACCGTACAACGCAACAAACCTTGTCACCCGTTAATACAAAATTTCAGTTTTGCCCTTTTGATTGATGCTATGTCCAAAATTGTTTATGCATGTTCAATTACAAATAGAGTGACGTGGAAAGATCCTGTGTTCCCGCTAAAACTCTACACGTATACTTGTCTAGGAATTATTCAAGGTGAGTTCATAGTCCCCATTTCTGTTTTACAATATTTTCGGGGTGAAACATATGTGATAATGTGGTACAAATTCATTTACATTTTTGTGGTTATATTGATTGTTTCCTTGCAATTGTTTGATTACTTGATGCTTAACTTACATTCATTAACTTCGATCAAGCCGAACGGTACATTATAGCGCTATAGGGGTGACGTCCCATCTGACTTCATGGTCTATTGTTGTTGTTGTTCATGTTATTCATTGCGGAAGTCTGGCTGATCAATGCCGTGTTCAGTCTACAAAGGGTTGAATGTTAACCAAGCGGGACTTGTTTCATTCAATTGTTTTAAAACATATCAAATGCCACATTGTTAAACTCTTATTTCATATCACATTATTGTTTATTACCAAATCAAATAAAACACTATGAATTCACTCAACCTTTTGTTGACCCAAACTGTTTTTAACATATGTTTCAGGTGAAAATGTTTGAAGTTAGCTTATGCAAGGATCACATAGGATTGCTCAAGACAAGTGCCTTAGCTTAAAATAAAAACAAAGACTTTTGTGAACAATGTGTTGTATTTGTTTTGTACTAGTTTGGATGTGAATGCAATCCTATCAACCAACTTAATTATATTTCAACTTTAAATAAATCACCATGTGCTCATATGCATTCTACTAAGTTTCGTGATGCCCTCGACATTTCCGCCTCCGGTCAGGGTGTCACATCAAGCCGCAAATCATTGGCTACAAAAGCTTTGAGCAACTTTCGAGGAAGATGGAGACACTTCATTTAAAAGATATATGTTAAAATGAGGGGGAGACTTATTCAAGTGACACTCTTTTTCCCTTGACTAAGTTTTGTCCAATTGGGTTTTCTTAGTAAGGTTTTTAATGAGGCAACATACCTGATTCATAAGTATCAGAATAAGAAAATACGCGCTGCACTCTTTTTCCCTTAGCTGAGGTTTTGTCCCACTGGGTTTTCCTAGCAAGGTTTTTAATGAGGCAGCATCTCAAAGCGTATTAAGTTGATAACCAAGGGGGAGTGTTATGAATATATTTATTATTAATATGGGTATCAACACCAAAAATAGATTGTCTTCCTCTCCAAGTTTTGTACTCTTATTTATACCCTTATTGTATCACATTGTATAGTGACCTCAATTAATGAAATACCAAATCCTTTTTCCCTCTATTATTCTTTTCTTTCTCCTTCTATTAGTTGCTATTAGGCTATTTTCACAACAAGTATCTCTTTCTAAAACCTAGTCACCAATAAAAGATAATCTTAAATTCACATGCATAAATAAAATGTTAATAATTTCATTCAATGACCAATCCAGGGCCGGCCCAACACTATGTTCAAGTTAGGCTTGGGCTTGGACCTAGTGCTTCCAAAATCGATAAAAAAACTCATACAACAATCACAAATGAATAATCAAATAGAAGAATCTTAACATATTCTTGAAACTTTGTTTGTTTGTTGATGTGATAGAAAGTTAGGAAAATAGGGTTTGATTGTCTGAAAAGGAAAATTGACCCAACCCAACCCGACCTGATCTGATCCGACTCACTCTGAAACTTTGTTTGTTTATGTTTACTTATTTTATATGACCCGACCTGATCCTGCCTGCTATTGAACCGATTTTTTTGTATACAGCTGGGGCGTAAATCTTTAAAAAAAAATTCACATCCCTAGAAAAAAATTATTGAGACGAGGATGACAGGAGAATACTAATTTCCGTTGATGACATTAGCGTTTCGCTGTGCGACGATTCTCGTTGTTTGATCTGAGGTTGTGATCTAATGCTTGCAAATTTGAATCCGATATACTCATATTGCCTTGATATCGTGTTTCAGTACGCATTCGGTTGGTGAAGTTGTTTCTATAGATAGAATTCATTTCAATCATGGTGAGAGCTTTGCTGTCTCTTTTATTTAGAATTAGCTAGGGCTTCTTCAGTAAACCCATTTCCATTCCATTCTTTTATGCTTCCCCAAATTCAAAGGATTTTGTATCCAATTTTGGAATTTTTCAAAACTTGTCTCTTGCTCCTAATTTTTTATCTGTGGGTGTTTGATGTTTGTAGATTCATTTTGTTCTTTCCATAAGCCGCCAAGGAAAAGTTAGGTTGACAAAATGGTATTCACCTTACACACAGAGAGAAAGAAGTAAGGTATGCTCAGCTCACCTCACCTTTCACCATCCAATCATAAACCATACTGCATTTTCTGGTACTATACTACTCATAGTTATTAAAGGCGCTAAGCACACTCAAGGCGCATAGGCCTTGCCTGGGGCCTAGGCGCAAAGCGCAAAAAAAGCGAGGGACTGAGAAAAATTAAGCGCATAATGAAAAAAAGTTAAAAATATATTATGTATTAGAAAAAGAATACTATTCTTCAAAAAAAACAAAAGCTATTATATAAAACTATATATCATCTATTTGAAACCAAAAGTTCTAAAAATATTAGTGTATTAGTGTAGAAAAGTAGTTTTCCTTGGATAAAAGTAGAAATCTGGCTAGAATCTTGTCGTCGGAATGTACGCCTGAACCATCACCTGGAGAATTAAAGCGCAAATTCCTCGACTTAAAGCGCAACTGCCTCGCCTCGCCTGAAAAATGGGCCTAGGCGCAAGAGGCGATGGCTTTTAACAACTATGATACTACTCTCTGTAATCACCCAATATTTTCCTGACATAGTTTTCTTTTAATGTTTAGCATCCAATGATGACAAAACAAAGCTTCTTTAACCAATAATCTCTAACTACTTAAATGAATCAATTCAATAATTTACAATACTGAAACTGAAACAAACGCCTAATTACTACCAACATTTCTCTCTGCATGGTTGTTGCATCATCCGTATATTCTTTTATTGAAATGCATTTTTATGTCACTGAAATATGTATCAAGGTAATACAAGAGCTTAGTGGGATGATTCTAACACGAGGCCCCAAGCTATGCAACATTGTCGAATGGAGGGGATTTAAAGTTGTTTATAGGAGGTATCTCCTATTTGTTATCTAAAGAGATGAGAATTTCTACCTGTGATTTGGGTGTGCTTCTTTCCAAACGGGTCAAGTAAAAATATGTGGTTAAAAAAGGAACCTTTCAAACTGTTTGAGAGGTGGAGAAAGCTTATTTTTAATTCAACCCCCTAAATCGTTTTATTTCGAATTTTTAATTATTATCATAATTATGTATTTTTCTTTGTAATCATAGTTAATGCAAAAAATATAGAAAAACTTTAATATTTGATAGAAGTGTTTGTTTGCAGATTACCACAACCCGTGTTGCCTAACTAGTTACTTTTCACTGTTTCAGATATGCTGGTCTCTACTTTTGCATGTGTGTTAACCAAGACGACAACGAATTGGAGATCCTTGAAATTATTCAGTATTTTGTTGAGACCCTTAATCGCTACTTTGGAAGTGTAAGCCACATGTAAACTGTGAAGAGTGTAATATTATTATTATTATCATTATTTTATATATGGAAATTGATTCGGTTTCTCAACATTTGTTTGCCAGGTTTGTGAACTAGACTTGATCTTCCATTTTCATCAGGTTCGGAGCATCATATGGTTATGATTAATTTAAAATCAAAGAGTCGCATATGTGCATCATTCCTTGATGGTTTTGATATCTGTTACACCAATTCTTATATATTCGTTGGCTTATTCATTTTTGCAGACTTATTATATACTGGATGAGATCTTAATAGCAGGCGAACTTCAGGAATCAAGCAAGACGACAGTTCACCGACTAATAGATGCGCAGGTATTAATTAACATAATTTTTGACCCAGTTCACCGACAAACGGGTCGGACATCTCTTAAAGTGTATATTTTTAAAGCATAAAACCTCCAAACTCAAATCTTTATAAAAAGATTAGATTCTTGCTGGAATAATCCAGGTTTTGTAATCATCTCTCTCACTCTTTAAGACACGCTTGACCCCATTTGACCGATCGGATTTGCAAAACCGAGCACAAAAGTGATGCTCATGCTCGGATTGAATTTGAATCGATCGGATTGTTTTCGCTCGGTTTTTTATCAAATCTTAAAAAAAATCGAGCGGATCGTTTTCGCTCGGTTTCGCTGGATTGAATTATGAGGCTGCGTTCAACAAAAACAAGTCCTAACTTAATTAATACATGTCCAACACTTTACTAACAAAAACAATACATAACTAAAATCATGATTCTAAAAATGTTCTTAACAATATCAAGAAGCACGAAATAAAGTGCGAAATACAAATTGTCATTTAGTTCAAAAGCCATAAACTTCTTCTTTAAGCTTGATCATCTTCATCCACAAAATTCAACTTTAAATCAACATATAACCTATAAACACAAGCATTAAACAAAACCATTAAGTTCTACACATTACATAACAACTTTTATGGTTTGTTAATTATACAAATATCTTTCATTTATTATCAGACCCGTCTGGAGTCAACACATCAATTTCCAATTTTTCTTCATCTCTTGCAGCTTGCTACACACTAAAAAAAAAACAAAATACAAATGTTAATGCATAAACTACAAAAGTATAAGTAGATTATAAATGTAATAAAAGCTTACTTTCAATGTTTTTAAGGTTGTTTTTGAGCTGGCCTTTAACCAATCACTTCCACAAACAAGAAGTTCCACCATATCCTTTGAAAGAGAGCTACGGTAGTCATCCGATATACGCCCCCAGCACTAAAGGCTGATTCGGAAGCCACGGTAGTGATCGGGATGCCAAAAATGTCTTTCGCCATCTTACTCAAAACCGGAAACTTGCTACAATGTTGACTCCACCATTTCAACACATCAAATTTTGGATCCATACATTTTAGGTTCGGCTCATCCAAATACTCCTCAAGTTCAGATTTTCTTTCAATCGAAATGGTTCTTGAATTGAGGCAAGCTAAAAAATCATTCGTGTGTGAACTTGATTCATTATAAGATGTTTTTGAGCTATTCATGGCAGCCTCAGATGTCTTATATGCATTACAATATACAATACTTTAAAAATTGTGATTTTAACTTACTTTTCATATCTTGAACCATGATCGTACATTCATCCTCTAAATACAATCTATCAAAAGTCCACTCAATTGAGAACATCTTAAAACAGGGATCTAAAATTGATGCAATAGACATAAGGATCCCAATTTCCCCCCAATATTTCTCAAATTTCACATACATCGTTTACTCATGTACTTCAAGGAAGTATCATCGGAAAAAAATGCACTACATATCTCTTTCTTCACTTCATAAATTTCAAGAAGAAACAAGTTTGAAGTTGGATACGATGTGCTGGAAAACAAATTAGTAGCTTTTAAAAACACTACAAGTAGATTACAAACTCTTTCGGCACGATTCCATTCATCAACTGTGGGGGACCATACAAAGTTGGAATCTCTCAACGCATAACCTAGAAAAGCTTTTTATAGTGAATAGCCGATTCAAGCATACGGTGCGTTGAGTTCCACCTAGTTTTTACATCGGTACACAAAGACCGATTAGTGGATATGCCAAGTGTTATTGCTATTTCACCAAATTTCAATAAACGACCAGAAGACTTCCTCAAATATTTGACACCTTCTCTAATTTTTACAAGACATGATTCGATAGTTCCTAAACCATCTTGTACTACCAAGTTTAAGATGTGAGCACAACATCTTATATGAAAAAACAAACCATCAAAGTGTAACTTCCCCTTTTCCTTAAAATTACTCATCAAAATGTTGGTTGCCCTATCATTGTTCGATGCATTGTCTAAAATGATGGTACCTATTGTCTTGGATACCCCATTTTATAATACTCTAAGATACCATCGGATATAACCTCATCGCTATGGGGTGGTGGAAGCTCATTGAAACCTATAATGCATTTTTGCAATTTCCAATTTCCAATCACAATCAACAAAGTGAGCCGTTAAACACATGTAACCAATCGTTTGGTTAGATGTCCAACAATCACTAGTAAGAGATACCATCTTAGCCTTTTTCAAAGTTTTCTTTATCCTTTCCTTTTTCTACATCTAAAACTTTTATGCAATCTCAAGTGATTGTAGACCTACTAACTTTTTCATATAGAGGATTCATAGTCTTCATTAGGTGATTAAACCATTGGTACTCTACAAATGAAAAGGGTAACTCATGTGCTATGATCATTTTTGCAATTATTTCACGAATTTTCATTTGACTATAACCCCCATTTGAATCAAAACCCTCAAAAGCATCACAATCATTTTTACCGCTATCAAAGTTGAGAAAACCGATTTTTTTACCTTGCGCTTTTTTGAATAATCCACATTCTTAAAGGTGTCACCTCATACTTGTTGTGCTCTTTGAGTTACCGCTTACATATGTATGCTCGCAATAGATGCATTGTTTTTCTGGCACAATTTTCCCTTTGTATAAACCCTGAACATTTACAAAATCTGAAGAATTTTCCCCCTTTTTTAAACAAGCACCTCCGGTCGCTGTATCAGGTAATACCGATGTAGCTGATACAGCGACCGGAGGTGCTTGTTCAAAAAAGAGAAAAAATTCTTCCGATGTGCATCTACATTGTGTAGATGTTCAGGGTTTGTACAAAAGGAAAATGGTGCCAAAAAACAATGCATCTATTGCGAGCATACATATGTAAGCGGTAACTCAAAGAGCACAACAAGTATAAGGCGACACCTTCAAGAATGTGGATTATTAAAAAAAGCGCAAGGTAAAAAACGGTTTTCTCAACTTTGATAGTCGTAAAAATGATTGTGAAGCTTTTGAGGGTTTTGATTCGAATGGGGGTTATAGTCAAATGAAAATTCGTGAAATAATTGCAAAAATGATCATAGCACATGAGTTACCCTTTTCGTTTGTAGAGTACCAATGGTTTAATCACCTAATGAAGACTATGAATCCTCTATATGGAAAAGTTAGTAGGTCTACAATCACTCCAGATTGCATAAAAGTTGTAGATGTAGAAAAAGAGAGGATAAAGAAAACTTTGAAAAAGGCTGAGATGGTATCCCTTACTAGTGACTATTGGACATCTAACCAAACGATTGGTTACATGTGTTTAACGGCTCACTTTGTTGATTGTGATTGGAAATTGCAGAAATGCATTATAGGTTTCAATGAGCTTGCACCACCCCATAACGGTGAGGTTATATCCGATGGTATCTTAGAGTGTCTCATAAAATGGGGTATCCAAGACAAAATAGGTACGATCACTTTAGACAATGCATTGAACAATGATAGGGCAGCCAACATTTTGATGAGTAATTTTAAGGGAAAGGGGAAGTTACACTTTGATGGTTTGTTTTTTCATATAAGATGTTGTGCTCACATCTTAAACTTGGTAGTACAAGATGGTTTAGGAACTATCGAATCATGTCTTGTAAAAATTAGAGAAGGTGTCAAATATTTGAGGAAGTCTTCTGGTCGTTTATTGAAATTTGGTGAAATAGCAATAACACTTGGCATATCCACTAATCGGTCTTTGTGTACCGATGTAAAAACTAGGTGGAACTCAACGCACCGTATGCTTGAATCGGCTATTCACTATAAACAAGCTTTTCTAGGTTATGCGTTGAGAGATTCCAACTTTGTATGGTCCCCCACAGTTGATGAATGGAATCGTGCCGAAAGAGTTTGTAATCTACTTGTAGTGTTTTTAAAAGCTACTAATTTGTTTTCCGGCACATCGTATCCAACTTAAAACTTGTTTCTTATTGAAATTTATGAAGTGAAGAAAGAGATATGTAGTGCATTTTTTTCCGATGATACTTTCTTGAAGAACATGAGTAAACCGATGTATGTGAAATTTGCGAAATATTGGGGGGAAATTGGGATCCTTATGTCTATTGCATCAATTTTAGATCCCCGTTTTAAGATGTTCTCAGTTGAGTGGACTTTTGAGAGATTGTATTTAGAGGATGAATGTACGATCATGGTTCAAGATGTGAAAAGTAAGTTAAAATCACTTTTTGACAAGTATTGTAATGCATATAAGACATCTGAGGCTGCCATGAATAGCTCAAAAACATCTTATAATGAATCAATTTCACACACGAATGATTTTTTTGCTTGCCTCAATTCAAGAACCATTTCGATTAAAAGAAAATCTGAACTTGAGGAGTATTTGGATGAGCCGAACCTAAAATGTATGGATCCAAATTTTGATGTGTTGAAGTGGTGGAGTTAACATTGTTGCAAGTTTCCGGTTTTGTGTAAGATGGCGAAAGACATTTTTGGCATCCCGATCACTACCGTGCCTTCCGAATCAGCCTTTAGTGCTGGGGGGCGTATATTGGATGACTACCGTAGCTCTTTTTCAAAGGATATGGTGGAACTTCTTCTTTGTGTAAGTGATTGGTTAAAGGCCAGCTCAAAAACAACCTTAAAAACATTGAAAGTAAGCTTTTATTACATTTATAATCTACTTATACTTTTGTAGTTTATGCATTAACATTTATAATCAAGCTTAAAGAATAAGTTTATGGCTTTTGAACTAAATGACAATTTGTATTTCGCACTTTATTTTGTGCTTCTTGATATTGTTAAGAACATTTTTAGAATCATGATTTTAGTTATGTATTGCTTTTGTTTGTAAAGTGTTGGACATGTTTTAATTATGTTAGCATTTGTTTTTGTTGAACGCAGCCTTATAATTCAATTGAGCGAAAAGGATCCGCTCGATTTTTTTAGGATTTGATAAAAACCGAGCGACGATCGATTCAAATTCAATCCGAGCATGAGCATCACTTTTGTGCTCGGTTTTACAAATTCCATCCGATCGGATCGGTTGTAATTCAATCCGAGCATGAGCATACCCTCGATCGGATCGGATCGGCTCATGAACACCCCTAATTTTAAGCATAAAAGTGTGTATAAAAACTATATATATAATTGAACTATCTGGGAAAAGAGTATTGGGTCAACCAGACCAACAAGTACTAAATAATAACTAATTTAATATCTGCCTAGCCTGAGTGACTAGCCCTTTCTGCCCCTGTTATGTTTGCAGGATTCGTTAGTGGAGGCTGCTAAAGAAAAAGAAAATACAGTTAGCTATATAATAGCACAGGTAGCTAATTGAGCCTTTCTTATGCTGGTGTTCACCTGATAAATATTTATGTCCCTGATGAACGACTTACATACATGTCTGTGTCTCTGTGAAATATGTATTAGCCACTTTTGTAGAAAGACTTGAAAAAAATTTGAAATGTCAAAATTTGGTATTGCATATTCAGGCTGTACAGGAATAGTGTTGTGGCGCGCACGCATGTGTGTACTCTAATCTAAACTATAGTCTATAGATTTATTGCAACCCCCGTCCCAGACCATTGCATACCGCTGAATCTTCATGGCTTTGTTTCTTGATCAGCAGGCTTCTCTGCTTTCCTTGACTGGTCTTATGACTTTATCAAATAATTGTGTTCTAGGAGAAACCCCTAAACAAGTGCATATTTCATCCAGTGTAGTGTTGTAAGAATCTCTAGGCGCTAGTTGGCTGGTGCCTGGTGGGGTACCGACTAGCGATTAGTAGGGATTAATTGGAATTAGTCGGATCGGGATTTCTATATGTAATTTTTAGTTATATACATACGCACACATTTTTATATATAGTTTTTTATATAGTAGACATGTTTTAACCTCTCGTTGACCTATTTTTTTAAGTAATTGACTGGATTTTATAAGGTTTGGTCGAAATTTGGCTGGGATCTGGCCAAAATAAGACAGCCATTGACCGCCTAGCGATTAATCGACGAACCTCCGATTAATTATTAATCGGAGACTAGTCGGGATTTTTACAACGCTGATTTCATCAGTTGATGGTTTAGAAGAAGCTACAAAATGATGCGTCCGAAAATCAATAGATAACAAAGTTACTTGACCGCATTCCACCAAAATTCCTGTAATACAGATTCATTCATGAAATGCACTGTATCACAAATAACTATACAATGCATTTCATCAGCTAATGGTTTAGAAGAAGTTCCAAAACAAAATCAATATACAACATAGTTGCTTGACCACATCCCACCAAATTGTATCACAAATAACACAAAGGCTCCTAATTGTAAGAAGGATTTATAGAGTGACAAGTGTCCAATAACCTAAAATTAAACCCACTACATCACCACCAAAAACCTAAACACCCACCCCCACCCCACCACCACCCAAAAACCTACCCCCCCCCAAAAAAAAAAAAAAAACTATATCTCACCAAAAAAAACCCTAAAAAACCTAACCCCCCACCCCCAAAAAACCTAAAAAAAAACCAAACCCCCCACCCCCTAAAAACCTAAAAAAAAAAACTAAACACCCACCCCACCACCACCCAAAAACCTAAACCCCCACCCCTCACCCCCTAGGCAAAAAAAAAAAAAAAAAAATTCTTTGGGGTGGGGGTTTAGGTTTTTGGGTGGTGGTGGATGTTTAAGTTTTTTTTTCCATCGGTTTTTAATAAACAATCATTTGTCCCGTTGGTAAATAATAATCTTACCTACGTAATTGGTATACAATAATCCTACCTATCAACATGTTGGTACTCAATGAACTTCCGTTAATTTTTTTAACTGAAGTTAATTTTTAAGTTTTATTTATTACACAAAAAGTCCCTGTAGTTGTAATTTACTAGTTTTAACTATTTTATAAAACAAAAAAAAACCTCAAGGGACTGTAATTTACTATTTTTAAAATAGTTAAAACTAGTAAATTACAACTACAGGGACTGTTTGTGTAATAAATAAAACTTAAAAACTAACTTCAGTTAAGAAAAATTAACGAAAGTTCATTGAGTACCAACATGTTGATAGATAGGATTATTGTATACCAATTACGTAGGTAAGATTACTATTTACCAACGGGACAAAGGTTGGTTTATTAAAAACCAATTTTCCTTTTTTTTTATAGTGGGTCTTTTTAGGAGTCTTTGTACCCTTCTTACAATTAGGATCCTTTGTATTTGATCCTAATCCCACAAATAAATGGTTCCAGCCTCTTAGTAAACCTTCCAACTTCTTCCCGAATGCCTTTAGGGCTATATTTAAAATCTTGAAGTTGCGTCTGATAATAAAAGATCGAGTTTTTGAAGAAAAGTATCCATGGCGGATCCATAATTTTTTTTATGGGGTGCGGAATTTTTTAGGGTTTGTTTGCCTATCGCTATATAATAAAAAAAAGGTTCGGTAATATACTTATAAAAAGGGGAATTGACCTGTAATAATCCCAACTAGAGGTCATTGGCTATTGACAGTCCCACCTTTGAATATTCCCCCCACTAGTCCCACCTTTCACCTATTTTTCCTACACCGGCCTCCCGTTAAAAAAAACTTAACGGAGTTAATCTTTTTTTTTCAAATTACAAACAGATTTTTTAGGGCTTGTGATCAGAACAACGATACAAGTCCATTGATGTAAAACTTACATTGAAATGGTGCTCCAAATGACTTGATTTTTGTTAATTGGAAATTTAAACACCTGAAGCGCCGTTTTCATCGTTTGGAACACCGTTTCGAGGTAAGTTTTACATCAATGGACTCGTATCGTCATTCTGATAAAAAACCGTAAAAAATTGTAATTTGGAAAAAAAAAACATAACACAGTTAAGTTTTTTTAACGGGGGACCGGTGTAGGAAAAATTTGTGAAAGGTGGGACTAGTGAGGGGAATATTTAAAGGTGGGAGTGGGACTATCAATGGCCAAAGACCTCTAGTTGAGATTATTACATGCCAATTCTCCTATATAAAAAAGACAATCCAACTAAATTTTATATAATCAATAAAAGCACATTAAACGTCATTACAAATGCATAATGAAGATCTAATATATCTAAAGTCATTCTCTACGAGTTCTCTTTTAAAAAAAAATCTAGCCAGAACTAATGTTTTGTAAATCAAACCGGACATTGAATCGAATGCGATAATGGTCCACTAGTTGGACTGGTTGGTTCGGATTAAGAACCAGAATACGTATTTTGTTTAAAGCTTATCATAATATAATAAACTAGTATTAGCACCCTGCGTTGCGGCGGGGGCCTAAAACGCGAAAAAACGATCGTGACGAATGCGTTATTTGAATAAGTAATTTAGTCAGTAGCAAATAAACCGATATTTATAAATAGGTTACTCACTTTAAAACTGAGATAGGCTAAATAATATGAAGTCAACATCTATATTCTTTATCTTTTAGCCCAGCCAAAGAAGAACTTCTATTGAACAACACTCCTTCATATCTTCCAATAGTTTTGGAAGCTCTCATTTCTCCGATTCCAAGGCTTCTAGATAGCCAGCAAATAGATCACGTATATGATCTTTTTCTCCTTAGTTGGCTTGGCTATATTATGTGCATGATCCAACATCACCTTGCAATATTTTGCTTTGAATCCAGCAGTTTGCCAGTTTCCGAGTATCCTGCCCTCAATGAAATCAGTTGCATCCTGTGGTTGTATGTCAACAACACTTTTAAACAGTATGGCTAGAGCTGCATTAGAAGTAAATGTAGGTTTGGGCTATGTTTTACGTATAATGGAGTACGTAAGTAAAGAAAGATCTACACACATAAGAATATATCTGCTTATGTTTTACAAATAAAACTTTACCTACAAGCTGGTGAAATCCCAAACGATAATATGACCCAGGTGATGTTGCCTGCAAGCTGCCTAAAAATTTAATTGGCCGATTACAACCTGTTATACTGCAAAACTGGAGCATATTCTATCAGAAGTTCAAAAGAATAAAGGATAAATATAAAAACATTCGAATCAGATACATCGTTTCGCTAAATCATTAGCTCTCTACCTCTCGGTTAATAACAACGTTTTTAATTGGTTGTAACCTGTTTTGTAAACCGGGTAGACCCTTGAATCTGCCATCGTCCTCCTGATGTGTATTGCTTTTGGAATCAGGTCGGCTATTTTACATTTGTGCGAATTTTGAATTAGGCCTAGTACATCTCGTAGCGATATATGTCTCAAACATTGTTATACCTACACCCACCGTACAACCCGATATAATAGGCTTACGAGCCATGGAGATCCAACATATAATTGAAGCCAAATTGTGCAGCCCCTGGGACTATATTAAATAGATAAAAATTGGGCTAAGTGATGTTAGATTTATGTGTATATGAAAACTGGTTATTATGTTATAAGCTGGTAAAAAATTTAAAGGGTTTACTACTTAATTGCGACAGTGTTTAAACTGAGGACGTCTTACTCTGTTCCTCCTTTTTTGAGGTTGAAACCGCCTTGCTAAAATTTGCGAACCACAACCGGTCTAGCCTTGAATGCATTCCAAGCTTGGATTCCATACCTCCCAGCATATACAGCACCAGCAACTGCAAGTCCTACTATAAATGGGGTCTCCTGCAATAGAGAGCTTTTAGTGAGCATAAAGACTTTGAAAAGAAAGTCTAAACCAAGAACTAAGATGGTCAAGGTTTATTTCAAAAATCATTTTTTAAGAAATCAACAATGTTATTATTCATTACTCAATACAAATATTCCAAATGCACATATTGCTCATAGGTCTTGTGATAATGATAACTATTTATGTAATGTGAATATGTGATTACTATTTTAGCAAGGATAAGGCTTATAAAATTAAAACTGATGAACCAATTATTTATAATAAATCTATTCTTAAAACATATTTTATTGAACAATATATAAACAAAGCATTAAAATAAAATCTTAATATCCAAGATTCAAAAGTGAAATCCAAAGTGTTATTCAATATTTGTTCTAAGCATTGGCGTGTTTGCATATTTTCACCGATTATTCCTTTTCCCGTAAACCCTAATCTCACAATAGGAAGGGTAATGCACCACCCGAACCAAGAATTATAATTAATCATCACAACAAACATTAACATGATGAAACTGCATATCCAGGTAATGAAAATGATGGACAACTAACCATTTAATTCGGATGCTCAGATTGTAGCCGTTGGAGGTGGAAGATGCGACCATATCTCCGCCGTTGCCGGAGTTTGAAACCACCGGTTGCCATCTGTTCCTTCTCAGTTCTGCTTTCTCTCTCTACCATTTGCGATCCTTCTTTCTCATGTATATGGATCTAAGTCTAGAAACTTGTCAGTGTGGTTGCAAAATCTGAATAAGTGAGTGACTATGGTACCAGCACATGGTTTTGTCATAAACTGCTGTCCAACTTTATAAGCAGACAGTACAACTCTCAAAGCCTACGAATGTTAGAAATTATACTATTGGTACAGTGCACGGTGCAAATCAAAGAAGAGCACCTGGTAAACGTTGTGGAAAAGATTTAGGGATGAAGACGATAGTGGCGCGGAAAGATTTCGATTAGGGTTACAGAAGAAACCCTATGCTGTATACTAATGCTCTAATAAAGGGAAGCTTACCTGATGCCGAAGACCAGTTGCGAAGGTGAGGGCGATGTGTGCGACGGCTGAGGGCGTGGTGGTCGGAACCAGCGACGGGGAAGTGATGATGGAGGTGGAGGTTGGTTGGAGGCCGATGTGTGCGACGGCAAGCCTGGCGTTGGGGTTCAGGACGGTGATGGAGGGCGGTGGTGGGAAGGTGTCGATGTGGTGAAGAAGAAGCGAAGAAGACACTGTGATTTAGGTATTAGGGTTTAGAAGATGAAAAGTTGACGCCGTTACTGTTAAAGTACTGTTTCTCAGTTATGTTATGTTTTAATACATACTTGATGGAACTCTTGTCGCGTTGCGGCCGGGGCACTTACAAATTAAGAACGTATACAAATGCTAGATGGAAGCTCCCGCGTTGCGGTGGAGAATGTTAAATAGTATTAAACATTAACCATGTAAAACATATGACATTTAAAAACTTCAAAAACATCAATCAAGTTTAATTATACAAACATATAGACACGTTTCATAAGGAAAGCAACATTACATCATACAATGTTGATTTATGGTGATAATCTATATTCTTCGCTCCATGCCGATTCAAACACGATTCACTGAAGATCCTATCACCTGTGAGCACCTTCATTACTTGTGAACACCTTGAAGTAGGTAAACAGAGTATCAGTTTGGGAAGATTTGTAAAATGATTCATGATAAAGAGGGATTTGCACATTCCAAAAAGCACTATGGGTTAATAATAAGATAAGCTCAAACATTACACATTAAAAAAATATAAAACTAATAATCATTCACATAATTCATAGGACATAGCAGATTATATCTAAAAATAATTCTAAAAAACTTTGCTCTTGTTTACTACTCTACATGACAAATTAAAGATAAGGAAATTGAAGTTAACAGAATTTGAAGCAAATTACCTCATTCACAACTAAATAGGAAACATTTCAGATAGCAAACTACACCTAATTAAATCAACAACAGATAATATTATTATTCACGAAAGTGCATTTACATAACATAAGTAAACTAACCATCCTTCTTTTCAATCACCTCAAATGGCTCCTAAGGGGCATCATGGTACACCGAGCGTCGAATAATGGAGAAATAAAATATATCACGCGACTTCTTTGGGAAAAAAACACTTGCCCTGAGACTTAATGCAAAGAATGAGAACATGAGGGGTTGCGACAACACAACTAATGTTGCAGCCAAAAGGCTTGGTTCTACACCAAGGGGGCCTATGTCAGAGACCAAACCAACTCAAATGCCAAGGCAAGGCACGGGATATGAGAACATACCTGCCATGGCTGCATACCAAACTGCTGCTGCCAGGTGATAGCAAGCTCAGTTAAGAAGATACATCGAAGGTTAATAATAATAATACATGCCATTATAACGCACAACATAAATAATGACATATGAATCATTTTACCTGGACAGGATCTCTGACATGACTCCTTTGCTTCTTGCTTTTATTGGTGCCGGTTACCTGGAAGAAAACACATATAAGATCTCTTAAAAAACTTCAACACTAATAAAAACATTAAAATTTTATTTTTCTAGTGATCTCAAACAACAATCTTTTTAATAAAACTTATATTAAATGTACGTTTGGCTCATATAGAAGTTATGCTCTTGAATAAGTTGTATACACTTGATTAATATCAAATAAATAGTGCATTTTTTCCTCAAGTTATCCAGACTATTAACTTCAATAAGCCTCTAATTCACGTCGACCTAAACCCTTGATTGAAATAAAAACTAACAAATTAAATAATGACTTAAAACAGTTTAACCCATTCGAACCTTCCTGCTTGCACGCCAAGTCTTTTTGTAAACCAAACAAAAATAAAATGAGAAGTGAGAAGCTGTGAATCGGTTGTGAGAGAATCCATATCAACTGAAATAATATGAGAAAACAATTCTCAACTTCCATTGTGATTTGTGAGAAAATGACCGATTTAGCAAATCCAAGGGTAAGCGATTTTGCGAATCTAACCGTACAAGATCTAGAAGCAATAAATTACATATGCATATTAAGTGTTTGTTTTTGTGTTTGTATCTTTAAATACATCCTGTTCATACTAACAACACACTTCACGCATCACAATCAATACCACCACCTATAATCAGAATTATGCTTAACTGTATCCAGAATTAGCGATTAAACAGCAAAGTAACACACCAAGAATGACTTCAACAGTAATTATTACCAAGTATCAAGTAAACAATAAACAAACAAAACCTGCTTGAAAATAGCATCAGAGCTAAGAGGAAACTCCTTAATCCTCCGATGCGCCGGAGAAGACGACCGATAGCAATAACGCAACACGTTCGTTTCACATCCGAGTCAAAGAATTAAGGATCGATCGTTAACAGAATCTACTTCAACGGGAAAAGAATTAAGGTTCGGGTTCTTACCATCTTTGCCAGAAACAGACGGAGACCACCGGAAAACCCTTGAGCCGCCACCGTCTTTACCCTCTCCGTCTCTGTTTCGACTTGGAGCCACCACCTCATCACCGCTCTCATCCCCGTGCATCTTAGGTTCCATGGGTGGTAGGTGAGCATTCGTAAGGCCGTTCGCCGGAGACCAGCCGTTCGTCGGAGACCGGGAGTTTTTAATATATACAAGTAACAGCCGTACACGACACACAAAATCGAAGCAATGAGGATGAAAGCAACACAAACCCTAGGAAATCGGAAGAGATGGAGGCGGGAGAGTGCAGATCTAACAAACGATCAGCGGTTGAAACCCTAGAAATATGAGAGAGAGAAAAGGATTGAAGAGAGAGGAGAGCCAAACCCTTGTTTTTATCTTTTCTCTTTCTTAGTAAACTAACGATAGTTAACGTTAATTCACTGTAGATACTGTTCATCAGTTATGTTGTAAATTAATACATATATATGAATATATGAAATTAGGTAGTGTTTGGTATACAGGAATGAGAGGTGGAATGGATGATTACGAGGGAATGAAGAAAAGGGTGTTTGGTTGGTCAATGGAATGAAATCACCCATTCCAAAATGCATTCTATTCCCTCAAAATCATTCCTTCCACCCCCTATGTTTTTTTTCCATTCCATCCCCTCTTGCACCATTCATCAACAACACCACAACCCACCACCTTCGCCATAACCCACCACCACCACCGACGCCATCGCCGCCACCCGCCACCACCTCACCCCGACACCCGCCACCACCTCACCCCGACAGCCGCCGCCGCCGCGACCCACTCGCCACCTTTATCACCCACAGTTGCGACCAACCGCTAAGGACACTCACCGCCAGCGTCGCCCACCACCATCGTCAACGCCACCACCACCGCCACCACCAACCGCCACCACCAACCGCCGCTGCCGCCACCAACCGCCACATCTTCTGCCACCCACCACCAGCGACCACCTTGCCACCACCACCACTCGTCGTCGTCGCCGCCGCACCGCTACTCGCCGCCACCACCACCACCCATCCCCGCCGCCGACACCCACCACCGCCACCTATAACCACCCACAATCATTACCACCGACCACCACCACTCACCGCTGATTTTATTACTCCGTTTTTCTTGCCTACCGAACAATACACAATAATAACTCATTCCATTCACACATGGTAACCAAACAAGACATGGAATGGTAATTGATGCGTGTGAAGTGTTATATATATTAGGTGTATATTTTAAGCCCCTTTAACACTTTTTAGTCAAGTTTTAAATTTATAAAACACGATATTTACTAACACTAGACACACATATGGGCAAGTGCACCCATCGTGAGCGTAGTATAGTGTTGGTAAGATACCGAGGTCGTCCAATGACACAAGAGCTTTTAGTACCGGTTTATCCTCAACGTCTAATCAAATCAAAAAGTTTAGAAAAATGTTTTAAACTAAGAAAAATAAAAACTAACTAAAATGCTGAAAATAAAAAATAAAAAGAAAAACAGAGAGACAAGATGAATCACTTGGTTCCGACTCGTATCTAGTGTAACCTTTGATTATTTCCGCACTTTTGCACTATTTTAAGAGATTATCTTAGTTATTGTAGTAGGCCCCTCTTTTGAAGGTGACGTTACCCTCACCCCAGTAGTTTGAGTCAGCAAGGATACAATCCTAAAAGGGTGGATTATTGGAAGATAATTAATTAAGTTATTAATGCAAATTATGGTAGGCCCCTCTTTTGGAGGTGACGTTACCCTCGACTAAGTAGTCTGAGTCAGCAGGGATACTGTCCTAAATAGCCGGGTTATAGTATTAATAGTAGTTAACTTATGAGGGGGTCAAAGAGTTTGGACCCCCGCCATCCAATACCATTAAGTATTGAAGGAGGTCCTACTAAATTTGACCCAGGTCCATTGTAGGACCTCTAAACGCTGAACAATGGCAAGACCTTTACCAAACTGTTCCCTTAACCCCCGACCAGGTAGCCAACATACCTCTATATAGACCGTGGAGATATGAATGGTGAAAATCTTTTATTTTATATAGACAGTAAAATAATTTCAAGACACCACGGACAAACGATAAAGAAAGATCACCTTCAACATAAGCAACTAGTTATTAAAGTCATTAATACGAAACCAAATAAAAAGTGCGAAAAGATTAGAAATAAAAAGTATTACACTAGACACTTTGTCTTCACCAAGTGATGTAAGAGACTTAGGCAAACATGGCCTTGATTGTCAAGAACTCTTACGATCAATCTTGGATCCCGAGACGACTCACACACTCTACGATGGACAATGGATGATGGTGGTGGGTGGTGGGTGAAGTGTGAGAGAGGTGGTGTGCCAAGGGATGGTTTGAGCTTTAGCCAAGCACTTCTATTTATAGGCTGAACAGAAGCTCGGGCACGGCCCCGTGTCCAGTGGGCACGGCCCCGTGTCCACATCCTTCTCTTTCTTCATTTAATGCAGTTTTGTCTTTTTAGTTGACCACGCCCCCGTGTCCGCTGAGCACGACCCCGTGGTGCAGAAGAATCTTTGTACTATGCAGATTTGCTGGATTGTGCGAATCTTATAGTTGACCACGGCCCCGTGTCCGCTGAGCACGGCCCCGTGGTGGGCAATAGAAGCTTCTACCACTTTGTCTTTTCTGCTGACACTTGGGCACGCCCCCGTGCTGGCTGAGCACGGGGCGTGTTCAGGCTTCTGATATCTTGTTTTGCTTGGGAAGATGCTGTCGTGGGGTCGGGCATGTCACGTCTTGTTCCTTTTCTTGTATTTATGTTAGATTTTGATGTCTTTTTGCTTCTTTTGTTAATTTGAGCTCATTTAATCCTGAAAATACAAAAGGAAGACAAAAGCACACTTTTTCCAACATTAGTACTAAAAAAAGGTTAGTTTTATGCCTCATTTGATGAAATTTATATGTTGCATTTTTAACACATCAGTAATGATCTATTGCTTTCCCTCGTCCATTTCATTACCACGTCCATTCCATTCCTTCGTCCATTCTATTACCCCAACCAAACAGACCCATATATAGTAAATAAGGTGATAATATTATGTGATTTAACGTAGGAAAAAAAGTAACTATATATGGTTTTCCATGGACCATGAATAGTACCATTTATACAGGTGGCACCCTTTTTTTTTTTCCACCTGCACACCTAAAGCCACCTCTTATCATTTTTTATGCTTTTATTCAGAAAACCCTTATCAAAGATTCATGATTCTCGACCATTTCTTAAAATCGAATCTACAATGACAACGACCAATTCTTAAACCCCCGTTCCATCGGTCTTTCTTCGTCCATTTTCATAATCCTAGGTCTTGGCATACGGTGAGAAGATGATTGGGTGGATCGATGACTCTGGCTGTAGGCGACAACTGTGGCGCGATTAAGGTTTCGCCTCAAACCCTCACAGTAGTGGTGGCGGCGGCGGTTCCATAAGCCTCAAGGGCGGCGGCGAACAGAGCGTTCAAATCCAGGTGTCCAACAGTCACTGAATAAAAGTGGTTCGATGAGAATTCCGGCGGGAAAGAGCGAGGGTTCCGGTGATGCTCGACGACGATCTCAGGTATGATTTAAGGTTGCATGAAACTATTCCATATAGATCTGATTTCTATTAACTGCCAGATGTTTCCGGCGAGTTTAGAGAGCGCAACGAGTTTAGAGAGTGCATATGTGGTAAGAACATATATGTAGTGTCCTCTGTTCTAACATTGTACTGATTTGTTGCTTTTAATACTTGACTGTAGAGGGTTTATTTGTGAATGCAGCCAAATCTTGAACACTATCCTCAGGAATAAAAGTTTGGGTTTCTCAATTTAGGTGAATTTTGATATGTACCATATTATTTTTTTTATTATATGTGATAGCATAATTGGTTTAATCACTAGGGTTTGTTGATTGTCATGGTAGTTTATAGTCTGTTGTTGATACAAACTTAAAGTTTTTGTGACTTATGAATACGGAATGATGTAAATGATTGCAAATTTTGCAAGGAAAGCCACATCCGTAGGGAAAACAAGGCCAAATCCAAACAAGACGAAATAAGATTGACCGCAGAGATAAAAAACCATGAGTTTTGGGAAAAAAGGAATTTCGACGACAATGTCTTTACAACATTTGATGAAAATGTGTTCCAACCAATCAGAAGTCTCATGTTAAAGGTAACAATAACAAGTATCGCCTACAACTTTTTATTTTCTTAATATTGTGTTAGGGGCATTTGTATAATTGTATGTAGACATTGTACTATTGTATTCCGAGACGTTATGGGGTATCACTTAACTAGGAATGAGATCAGTAGCACTGCCGAAAATACTGATATCAAAGAATCTTACGACTTTAAGGAGAAATGGATACCGATTACCGCACCGAATCTATCGGATCGGTACCGGATTTTTGGTATCTCACTGTTTTGGTTCAACTAGACACCAAATATTTGAAAATGATTTTAAGGTTAATGAATTACAAATATAAAGTAAGTGCAATTTCAAAATGAATCAAAGTTATGAAATCAAATTTATTGTTTAAATTGTTAATGAATTGAGGTGAGTTGTATGAAGCAAACTTCCATTAAACATAATCTCTTTTATTCAACACTTTAGATTGTGTTCCCCAGGTGAATGGTTCTTGAAAGGTCAAATAGAACATAATTGCTTCCAAGAATCATTGGTTCAATTGGAGAAAACCCTCTGTTATCCAAACATTTAGCTCATTAAATTCATATATATTTATAGCTACAAGTTGTCTTGATGCTACTGGAGATGATCAGTTTAATGATGGAAAATGATTTGTTTCGATTGGTTTATTTGTATATTTGAATTTGAATGAGTGGAGATGATCGTCTGGTTAGGACTTAGGATACTAGAATATGAAATGCTGATTTTTTTCTTTGGAGTATGGATATCAAAGATCAAGATACCAATAAGAACTTCAAATTCCATTTAAAAAATTTGGTACTTAAGTCTGGAATATAACCATACCAAATACTGAATGGCCCTGTAATAGATACCAGAAATTTGGGGGCATTGATTGTATATTGGCATGGCTATTTTTAGTAGCCCTTGAAGTCATTAGAAGATGCCAGTATGCCACTCGAATTTCTACATGTGTGTTAAAAATGCATTCAGTTATACAAATAACTTATAAATGTGTATTGCGTTTTGAAAAATGTCTTGCAGGTTGGAGAAGGAGCATCTGAATAACGCAACCAAGTTTAGAGCAGCGAAGATGGTACCTAAGCAATTCATGATTTATGGCATATGGCTGGATATGGTTTCTCTAATGATTACTTATGTTGAATTGTTGATTCAACCCGGTGGTTCAATTACAAACTTTTTTTGTTGGTGTTTTCATGTAGTTGTTATTAAGATTTACTTTAGTTTATTGTATGCAAAACGTCCCCTCGCCGCAACGCGCGACGATAAAAATACTAGTTGCATATTAAAATAGTTTACTAACAGTTAAGTATAGATGACAATGAATGTTACTTTACTCCAGTGAAAAAATAAGATGATTAAACCCTAATCTACATTAAATGATAAATAAACAAAAATACAAAAAAAAAAAAAGAAAATTGTACATATTCTATATCCTAACAATTTCAAAGGGCTTCTACAATAGTTTTTTTTTTCTTTTTTTCTTTTTGACTTTTTCTTTTTTTGTCTTTAATTATTTTTCCTTAAACTTTTATCCCTTTAACTTTCAGTGTTAACAATTTGAACCTTTAACTTTCTAAAAATTTTGTAATCAAACTTTACGTGTTTATTTTTATTTACGCGTTTCTATAAATTTAAATTGATTTACGTTTAGACGTAAATTTTTCCAGTTAATAAGTTGAGTCAAATATAATATATTCCTTATGCTTATTATTATGTACATTTTCTGTTGGTTTACGTTTTGATGTAATTTTTTTTTCTATAAATGAGCCGGTTAAAATATAATATGTTTTCATGCTTATTTTTATGTAAGTATTCAAATGGTCTACGTTTTGATGTAAATTTTGTTCAGAAACACGTCGAGTAAAATATAAAACGTTTTCATTAAACGCTATAAATTCGAGTAACTTTACGTTTCTATACGCCACAACATGCCGTAACTATTTTCTTACGTGCTTATTTTTATGCAAGCGTCGGTATAAATTTAAGCTGATTTATGATTCGATGTAAATTTTCTTCGGAAATATGTGTCAAATATAATTCGTTTCCATGCTTATTTTTATGTATGTTTTCAATTGGTCTACGCTTTAACACAAATTACAATTAGCAAGTTATGTGGATAGTGTTTTTATCCTATTAACTTTTTTGTTTCTTTCTTGATTTTTTTTCTGGACTTTATTATTTTTATTTTTTAGTTTTCTTTATGTTTAGTGTTTTAGTTTTTAGGTTTCTTTTCATTAAAGCTATATTTAAGATAACATTTACGTTTTCATTTACAATTAATTTAAAATCAATTCGTCCCGCTGTCCAATTTATTTTTTTTATGGTTTTCGATCGATGTAAAACATGTGTCGATATTCTTTTGAGCATATTTCTTTCGGTTGGTATACTGAACCAAAATAGATATCGACCGAAACCCCGCAGCATAGCGCGTGTATTCCTACTAGTTTTTAAGTTAAAATCCACTCAACTTATAAAATAAAAATAATAAATAATTGAGGCCTTAGAATTTAATTTAAAATTTTACTACGAAGTCATAAAAAAAATTAATGACTTTTTAATTTTGCTAAATGGTAACTGTCGCAAAAGACAATAGTTTCAATAACAATAAATAATAACGTTTCAATAAGAGCACACGGGGTGGTCCGTTATACCACCCCGATCACGCGTGAAACGAAAACGGAACACCGCCTCCGGTATCTTTTTAACGCGTTATTTTTGTAACGCGTGGAACGTATAACGCGTTGAAATTGGAAGATTTTTGAACGTTGGGTATTTATATCCGTTGAATAACGGTAACTTTTTATAAAAAAAAAACCTTTAAACCTTTATATATATCTCCATTTAAACCATTTTCTACACACAACATAAATCCATTTCACACAATTTTTATATTTTTCTCAAATGGAATTCCCTACGGATTCGACGTTTCCGATGTCTAGCAATAGTGATACCGAGTCGTCTTCCGACAACGAGACGCTAAAATATTTTGTGTCGGTGTATAACGAGCTTGATGCCGAGTCGTCCCGCCCAAAGAAGAAGATGGTCGACCGTGATCGTATACGTGCCAACAAAGTTTTGATGAACGATTATTTTGTGGAAAATCCGCTCTACAATGCCAAAACGTTTAGAGATCGGTTTCGTTTACCCAAAGAATTATTTTTAAAAATTGTTGGAGACATCGAAGCAAGCGATGAATGGTTTCAAGAAGGTTACGATGCGAGGGGCAAACCAAGTTTCACGCCGATACAAAAATGCACGTCCGCCATTCGCCAACTAGCGACAGGTAACCCTCCCGATCAATATGATGAATACCTAGCTATGTCGGAAAGAACTTCTTGTGGATGGTATCTACCCGTCTTGGTCTGTTTTTGTGAAAGCTCCCTCATTTCCTGTCGAGGCTAAAGAAAAGGCGTTCAAAAAACTGCAAGAATCGGTAAGAAAAGATGTTGGGAGGGCATTTGGTGTTTTAAAGGGTAGATGGGGTATACTACACCGACCGGTTCGTGCGACGAGCAAGAAATCAATACATAGCATAGTGTATGCATGTATCATATTGCACAATATGCTGATCAAAGAAGACGGACGTGCAATATCCCCGGATTGGGTGCCGGATCCTCCTACACAAGTTCAAGTTCCACAAGATATCCATCTACAATTGCGTAACGAAGAAACTCACTTTCGGTTGAGATACGATTTAATCGAACTAGTAGGTTATCTAGGTTTGGAGTTTCATGATTCGGACGAGAAGTAGTTTTTTTTAAATTGTATGTTTCTAGTATGTTAAATTGAAGTAGTATGTTTTAAATTTAATGAAATTTTTAATTTTTAATTTTAGTGTTTTATTGTTAATTTCTAATTTTAAAATGAAAATTAAAAAAAATTGGAAGTGATAGAATTCCATCACTAGTGATACCATCCCCCTACATTTCTATCACTAGTGATAGAATATTGGGTGATGACATGACACGAGTTGATTGGATAGTGAGAGTGATAGAATTCTATCACTAGAAACCACCCCCTCCCCTTAAATTTGAGAACTAGTGGCTCATACATAACATAAAACCCAACATATAAATAAAAAACCCCCAATCGTCTTCTTCTCAAGATTCCCGTTTTTCACGAAGAGCTTCTACTGTTCCGTCTGTTGTTTCCGGCCAGAGAAAATATATTGATGTTTTTTTCTCGGTTCACATAGATTCAACGAGTTTAAGGGGGCGATCTCAAAATTTTATGGAGTGCGCTCGGGATTTTCACGCACATATAACACTAAAAGTTTTGTTTTCAAGGGGGGCGCCCGCACCCCACCGTAAGGCATAGCGATAACCAGCCGAGTGACTCAGCAGATAAGACCTGATTCAACAGGTTGACCCGATCCAACCGAGCAACGATACACAGAATTGGGCCAGCTTGGTCAAAGCTCCACACGATTGAAGAATCCACTCACAAGGCCCACGTGCAACCTGTTACAATTTTATTTTTGCATTGTTATTTTTAAGTCTAAGTTATTTTTATTTATTTGATTTAGTCAAGTAGATTTTTTTTAATTCCATAAATGTTGCAACATGGTGAGTGATTCACCCCATCTTATGTAAGTACGTGAATGAATTCAATAGTTTTTTTTTTTATTTCCAAATTAATTCTCTTATTCTAGAGATTATTTTTTCCATTGCTACCTTTACTTTGGCTAGAGTTAGGAGGTGATCTTGGAGACTGATTTGGTTTTGTGTGGTGTGTCGGTATCATAAGATCAAGTTAGTTTTAGCCCAACAAAAACTTTCGGGTGGTGTTGTCTGTATCTCGAAGGTTTGTTGTAGTTCCGACCAATTCTCACTATCCATTTCAGGTTTCGTTGATCCAGTTATTACGCTGCTGGTTACCATTTGGTATCAGAGCTATGGATACCCCGAAATAACACCGAATTAAAAAAGATTTTGAAGACTATGGAAGCCGATAAGAAGGAGATGGCACAAAGGATGCAAGTAATGTAGGAGCAAATTCAAGAACTGATTGTTTCTCAGAACCAGGGTGAAGGGTCTCCGTCCAGCGGGTCAGTTAACAAAGGCGGTTCGAATGGATGGCACCCAAACGGCATCAAAGTTGGCATTCCAGAGTATGACGGTAAATTAGATCCTGATGAGTTCGTAGAATGGATTCAAACTGTGGAAAGAGTCTTTGATTACAAGCAAACTTCCGATGATAACAAGGTCAAAATTGTCGCCCTTAAACTCCGCAAATATGCATCGACGAGGTGGGAAAACACCTGTATGAAGCGCGAAAAATCAGGGAAAGAAAAAATTCGTTCCTGGCCAAAAATGAAGAAGATGATGAAGGAAAAGTTCTTGCCACATATTATATCCAGGCTAGATTTTCTCAACTCCATTCTCTGAAACAAGGTACAGGTACTGCGGAAGAGTACTCTCGTGACTTCGACTCTTCGAGGATCTTCTAATGAAGTGTGATATTCCAGAAGATGATCCCCAAACACTTGTTCATTATTTGGGTCGCCTTGAATCTAGGGTTGCCAATGTAGTGGAGTTGCACCCTTACCAAAACCTAGCTGAGTTAACCATGCTGGCCCACAATGACACACCCCAACCGATGGCGGAAACATCAGGGTGAGGCACTGAGCGAAACAGATTGTCCAAGAGAAATCCATAACAACTAAATTACCGGATAATTAACATTATGTACCATACCATAACTCATCAAGCAAAACAATTATTACAGACATAGATATCTCAAGCCAAATCATTGTTCCGACAACTCAAATATAAATTGTTTGTTTCTAGACTCTCCTAAGCTCGATTCCATGATAGCAAGCAAAGCACAGCATCCCAAACACCTGTCACATACGTTAAAATAGAGGTCAATACACATAGTGTAAAGGTGAGCATACAAGTTTAATAGTATAATAGATTGCAAAAGCGTTTACGCATAACCAACATGTAACATGTAGCAAAGTGAAGCTAGTAGGTTATCGACAATGAAATATGCACAGACGTGACTGCGAGTTGTCGAATGCGCAACACATATCACCACTGTGACATGTGAAGAAAAGCCCTTAGCAACCCTTGTCCACGACAGGTGCTAAGTCCAAACTATAGTACTATCCTTGCTAAGGTGTCAGGCAACAATCACTGTGTAAACATAACATACAAGCATTCATCGAGTAACACGTATAACATGTAATAACGGTCAGCGTATAAAAGTGTTGTGTTGTGTATCGAGTGTGATTTGAATAAGTAACGTATGTAACACCCAAAAGTGCGTAAAGCAAAAAGGGTTCGAGTATACTCACAGATATCGTTTAATAAATAAACACTGTCTTGGATTGAAGGGAGCGCTGGAAAGATTACAGAACGATAGCGTGAGCGATGAACGATGTGTTAAAACGGAGACGAGTGTGCTGGATGACGAATGGTCATCCGATCGGATGGCCATTCAGTCGTATTGGCATTCGTTTGGGTAGGATGTGTTTGTGTATGATGGCTTTAAAGTTTTCGTTGTAGCATTTTAAAATCAGAGAAGTATCTCTACCTTTCAGGTCGTTCGATCGAACGGTCGTCCGATCGGATGGCCCTTCGTTCGGATGGCGATCCGTCCAGCGAGACATCTCAGGGAGAACAAGTTCACAGCAGGATTGGTCATTTGATCGGATGGTCATCCGATCAGATGACAATCCGTTGGAACTGATATGTTTTGAAAGTTTATAAGAAGTTCAAGTGTTGGGAACAAATGTCATCCGATCGGATTGTCGTTCGATCGGATGGCAATCCGATCAGACGGTAGTCCGTTTGGTGACTTGGTCGTCTTGAAACTCGGAAAAACTTGTTAAGTTTGAAAGTTTGTGGTTTGACCGAGACGGTATGACAACGTGTTAAACAACGGGAACGACATTTTCTTTGCCAGGATGATAGCGAATCTCACAGTTGTAATCATTAAGAAGTTCAACCCATCGGCGTTGGCGCATATTCAGTTCCTTTTGGTTTAAGATGTGTTGTAGGCTCTTTTGGTCTGTGAAGACCATACACTTGGTACCGTAAAGGTAGTGTCGCCAAATATTTAGCGCAAAAACAACTGCACCAAGCTCGAGATCGTGGGTTGTGTAGTTCTTCTCATGGATCTTGAGCTGACGAGATGCGTAAGCGATAACCTTGTCCCGTTGCATGAGAACACAACCGAGACCAAGGTTTGAGGCATCGCAATAGACTACGAAGTCATCGATTCCGTCGGGTAAAGTGAGTGTGACAACCATGACGAAACCAGGTACACCCTACACGGTCCAAAACCGTAAAGACTACTTAACACTTTAATTATGCGAAAACCCTAAAAACATGTGTGACTTATATGCTTGATTAAATGATATCTATTATGTCTCGGAGGAATCTGATAACACGTTGTGACTGACATGACACTAATAAGGGCCAACAGTGTGAAATTGGTGTCCTTAGACTTTAAACACGTGTTAAACCGGAGCTTTCCGTTTAACAACGCACTAAACCTTTGACGTTGATTATTAGGTTATCTGTAGCATTATTTAAGATTCTGAGTTCCAGGAACAACTTAGTTTTGTGCCTTAGAATGTGACATAAGGTTTGAAGCCAATCTGAAATCGGGCACGCGAAACGAAGCAGCTTCCTAGTTAGGGAAACATTTTCGTTTTAGGAATAACATAAGGCAATCAAACGTGCAAGGAACGATCGATCAAACTTAAAAACACTTAAACCACTCTAATACGAGTCTTTTATGATTAAAACGTAACTGGGTTCGGATTTCAAGACGGTTATTCATGATTTTTAAAACCGAGTCTTTTGACACTAATTACGCGCAAAACGGAGTCTGTCACGCAAATCGACAACGCGCCCGGGACCCGCAAACGAACCTAAACACTCAACGGAGGATAAACAATATCTTTTATCATGTATTACGAGGCACGAGGTGGCCTAGGGGGGCCTACCCCAAACCGCCACCCCCCCATAATATATATCTCATTTTCATTTTTTTCTTTTAATTCTCACACAAATATCTTCCAAATTTCTGCTTCTTTCTAGTAAAACCCAGATGAGTTATCAAGAACAAGTCACAAATCAAAGGTATCAACCTTAATTTTTAAGGTTTTAAGCTTAATTTCTTGATTAAACATGGTTTAGGCCATGAAAACTTGTTTTAATCCATGAATTTTGAAAGTTTAAACAAATTTAAGGGCTGAATAAGAATACCATGAGAGTTACCTGGTGTTATATGGCAGCCATGGTTTCAAATCTTTGGGTTTTGATACCCTAATCAATACCTATTCGACAAAAATCGCTTAACTATTCAATTAACCGAAAATCAATGAATCAAAGCTTGATTGATCTAAGTTCTAGCATATTTGGATTGTAATTTTTGTGTAGGTACTGAATATAGCCCATACATACTTCTGGACTCAAGAAAAACACTCGGACTCGAAGGAATCGCTAGGAATATCCCTCGAAACTTGAAACTAGCATAGGAAGAATATTGTTTAGACCATAACTTGGTCCGTGACACTTATGTTGGGCTGAAATTTTGTATGGTGATGAAAGGTAGTGTCAGGAAGGTCCACATAAAAGTTTAGAATTTTTGGAATTTTCTACGATTTTTGGTGTATTTTTTACTATTTTACAAAAGAATTCTGGAAAAAATACCAAACGGATTTAATAAATCACCAAATTCTACAGAGACACTAAGGAACATATATGTAATGTTCTGGTAAAATTCGGAGTCCATTGGTTAAGTTTTGTCCGGGGCTAAAAATCCGCGTTTTTGCGAATGTTCGGTAGCCGGAAACGCACTGAAATTAAATCAGAAAAATCTTAAAATTTTTGGAGATGTTTCTGGAAACATAAGAGATGTCCAGGAATTTTTGGATCCCTAATGGTAATTAATATTAATTATGTGGTTAAATATGATTTTATAAATAATTTATTTAGACAAGTAAAATGCCAAAATAAATTCCCAGAAATTTTTCCCATAATCTACTGATTTTTACTAAGTTATATAAAAATTTACAGATTTTATTCATATTCTAGGTTAAATGGAAATTTTTGGGATTAAAAATGGATTATTTTAAATCAATTTCGGCAGTTTACCGTATAACGAACTGGCCGGAACTGGGAACTGACCCAACACGAAAAATACTATAATTAAAACACGGGGAGTATTCCGAGAGATTCCAGGGCGGATTGTACACTCGGGGTGTGTCCAATACCAGTTTGGGAAATCCCCGACGGTAGAAACGGAAACTCAAAATTGGGCAACCTGGACTCCCCAAACACCCAAACTCCCTTAATGAAAAGTTAATAATTCTTAAATAACAACACGTTGGCACTATTGGTATTCCCGTACCATTGTCCGAACATGTTAAACTACTGACATTGCCTGGCATGCGAACCGGTGCCCGGAAGCCAAACTAAAAACTAATACTACTTAAACATGTTGAAATCCCTTAGATCTGAGTTGTTCTTGGTGGAATGAAGCCAAATCTTGAAGTTCATAAGAAACCCATGATGACATCATCCTAGAACACCTCAAAACAGTCGATTTCATGGTTGAAAGTTAAGATTCAAAGGTGAAAAAGATGAAGAAGTGTGTGTAGATGATAGAAGTACAAGATTTGAGGAAGGAACTTACAAGAATCGCGAGAAATTGAGAGAAAATAGGCTGAGAATTTGAAGGGTCGCACCAGAGCTGTCACATCACTATTTGTGATGTGACAGGTGCTATTTATAGGTGACAAATAAGGAAAGGCGGTGCAGGTGTGATGGATCGGAAGGCAGCCCGATCGGATGGCCATCCGATCGGATGGTCATCCGTTCGGATGACCATCCGATCGGATGGCCATCCGTTCGGATGACCATTCGATCGAATGGTCATTCGATCAATGGGCTGCCGCGATTTGGTTTTCGATGTTTTGTTTCGTGCGTTGAGCATTGCGATGCGTTGCGTTGCGTTGCGTTGCAAGTAAGCGATGCAATATCATTAAACAATATTTACACAAATAACCTAACTAATATAATTAACCTTTCGTTTAACGTTTGCGATTGATTTGCTTTGCGATAGCGTTGAGATTGCGTTTTCGAATAACCACCACAAAACAAATATAAACATGCACAAGTAACACATAAATAACACACACACGTAAAACAATATACAGAACCTACTGTTCAGGTTGCGATGCGATTAGCGATAAATAGATTAGCGATTAACATCAATTAACAGCGATTGATATAGATACTCCACATAATACAACTAAAGTAAACAAATTAAAAGATTCGATTACAAGTCAAGAAGCACAATCAATAATTAAGCAAGGAGTGACAGATCGCAATTAGCAATCTTTTCTTCCTTTGACTTTGACTTTGACTTGTACCTTGACTTTGGAAACGCGGGGTGTTACAGCCTCCCCTAGTTTAGGGAATTTCGTCCCGAAATTAAGGCGCAGGCGTAACAAACAACTGTGGATACTTCGCCTTCATGTCACTCTCGAGTTCGCAGGTGAACTCTGCGCCGCGTTTGCCTTCCGAGCGGACCTTCACAATGGGAATGCGTGAGCGCCTGAGCTTCTTGGTTTCTCGGTCCATGATCTCGACAGGCTTTTCCACGAAGTGTCATGTTTCGTCCACTTGTAGATCCTCAAGTGGCACTTGTAAATTCTGCTCAACCAGGCACTTTCTGAGGTTCGATACATGGAAAGTCGGGTGGACGTTGCTAAGTTCCTCCGGTAGTTCGAGTCTGTAGGCCACTTTTCTAATCCTTTCCAGAATTTTAAAGGTTCCAACATATCGAGGCGCGAGCTTTCCTTTTTTGCCGAATCTGATCACGCCCTTCCAAGGTGAAACCTTTAGGAGTATGTGATCGCCAACATCAAATTCAAGGGGCTTACGGCGTCTATCGGCGTAACTTTTCTGACGACTCCAAGCTTTCAGCAGATTGTCTCGAATTTGGAGGGTTTTGTTAGTCGTTTCTTGCAGTAGCTCAGGACCGGTTATTTGTGCATCTTCGATCTCATGCCACACAATCGGCTATCGACATTTTCTTTCGTATAGTGCCTCAAACGGTGCCATTTGAATGCTAGAATGATAACTGTTATTGTACGAGAATTTGACCAAAGGTAAGTGCGCGTCCCAATTACCACCGACATCTATGACACACGAGTGAAGCATGTCTTAAAGGGTACGAATCGTTCTTTCAATTTGACCGTCAGTTTGGGGATGGAAAGCGGTACTTAGATTGAGAGTAGTACCGAGAGCAGATTGAAACGTTTCCCAAAGACGCGAGGTAAACCGACCATCGCGGTCAGAGATGATATCACGAGGCGTCCTGTGTCGACAAATGATCTCGTCAGTGTAGATTCGGGCTAATCGTTCTACCTTGTAGTCTTCCCATATTGGCAGAAAGTGAGCAGATTTAGTCAAACGGTCAACGACAACCCAGATGCTGTCCTGACCTGATGGAGTGTGCGGAAGTTTCGTTATGAAGTCCATAGCTATACTCTCCCATTTCCACATAGGGATCTCAGGTTGGACGAGTAAGCCAGAGGGTCTTTGTTGTTCGGCGTTGACTTTCGAACAAGTCAGGCACTTCGAAACATAGATAGCGATATCTTTCTTCATGCCCGACCACCAGTACTTGTAGCGAAGGTCCTGGTACATCTTATCCGCACCGGGATGAATAGAATATCGAGACTTGTGGGCTTCGTCTAGCAGCATTTGTCGTAAGTTAGTGCGCTTGGGGATCCAAATTCGGTCTAGATAATGGAATATAGCATTCGATTTATTCACTACCTGCTCGCCATTATTGATGATCCTTTCCTTCTTCAAGGTGCGTTCGGTGAAACAAGCATGTTGAGCGTCATGGATAAGAGTTTCAAGATTGTGCTGGGCGTGAATATTACGAATGCTATGCAAATAGCTTCGTCTACTGAGCGCGTCGGCAACGACATTTTCTTTGCCAGGATGATAGCGAATCTCACAGTTGTAATCATTAAGAAGTTCAACCCATCGGCGTTGGCGCATATTCAGTTCCTTTTGGTTTAAGATGTGTTGTAGGCTCTTTTGGTCTGTGAAGACCATACACTTGGTACCGTAAAGGTAGTGTCGCCAAATATTTAGCGCAAAAACAACTGCACCAAGCTCGAGATCGTGGGTTGTGTAGTTCTTCTCGTGTATCTTGAGCTGACGAGATGCGTAAGCGATAACCTTGTCCCGTTGCATGAGAACACAACCGAGACCAAGGTTTGAGGCATCACAATAGACTACGAAGTCATCATTTCCTTCGGATAAAGTGAGTGTGACAACCATGATGAAACCAGGTACACCCTACACGGTCCAAAACCGTAAAGACTACTTAACACTTTAATTGTGCGAAAACCCTAAAAACATGTGTGACTTATATGCTTGATTAAATGATATCTGTTATGTCTCGGAGGAATCCGAGAACACGTTATGACTGACATGACACTAATAAGGGCCAACAGTGTGAAATTGGTGTCCTTAGACTTTAAACACATGTTAAACCAGAGCTTTCCGTTTAACAGCGCACTAAACCTTTGACGTTGATTATTAGGTTATCTGTAGCATTATTTAAGATTCCGAGTTCCAGGAACAACTTAGTTTTGTGCCTTAGAATGTGACATAAGGTTTGAAGCCAATCTGAAATCGGGCACGCAAAACGAAGCAGCGTCCCAGTTAGGGAAACGTTTTCGTTTTAGGAATAACATAAGGCAATCAAACGTGCAAGGAACGATCGATCAAGCTTAAAAACACTTAAACCACTCTAATACGAGTCTTTTATGATTAAAACGTAATTGGGTTCGGATTTCAAGACCGAGTCTTTTGACACTAATTACGTGCAAAACGGAGTCCGTCACGCAAATTGACAACGCGCCCGGGACCCGCAAACGAACCTAAACACTCAACGGAGGATAAACATCATCTTTTATCACGTATTACGAGGTGGCCTAGGGGGCCTACCCCAAACCGCCACCCCCTCTATAATATATATCTCATTTTCATTTTTTTTCTTTTAATTCTCACACAAATATCTTCCAAATTTCTGCTTCTTCCTACTAAAACCCAGCTGAGTTATCAAGAACAAGTCACAAATCAAAGGTATCAACCTTAATTTTTAAGGTTTTAAGCTTAATTTCTTGATTAAACATGGTTTAGGCCATGAAAACTTGTTTTAATCCATGAATTTTGAAAGTTTAAACTAATTGAAGAGCTGAATAAGAACACCATGAGAGTTCCTTGGTGTTATATGGCAGCCATGGTTTCAAATCTTTGGGTTTTGATACCCTAATCAATACCTATTCGACAAAAATCGCTTAACTATTCAATTAACCTAAAAACAATGAATCAAAGCTTGATTGATCTAAGTTCTAGCATATTTGGATTGTAATTGATGTGTAGGTACTGAATATATTCCATACATACTTCTGGACTCAAGAAAAACACTTGGACTTGAAGGAATCGCTAGGTATATCCCTCGAAACTTGAAATTAGCATAGGAAGAATATTGTTTAGACCATAACTTTCTCCGTGATACTTATATTGGGCTGAAATTTTGTGTGGTGATGAAAGGTAGAGTTAGTAAGGTCCATGTAAAATTTTAGAATTTTTTTAATTTTCTACAATTTATGGTGAATTTTTGACTATTTTAAGAAATAATTCTGGAAAAAATACTAAAAGGATTTAATAAATCACCAAATTTTACAGAGACACTAAGGAACATATAAGGAATGTTATGATAAAATTCGGAGTCCATTGGTTGAGTTTTGATTGGGGCTAAAAATCCGCGTTTTTGCGAATTTTCAGTAGCCGGAAACGCACCGAAATGAAATCGGAAAAATCTTAAAATTTTTGGAGATATTTCTGGAAACATAAGGGATGTCCAGGAATTTTTGGATCCCTAATGGTAATTAATATTAATTATGTGGTTAAATATGATTTTATAAATAATTTATTTAGACTAGTAAAATGCCAAAATAAATTCCCAGAAATTTTTCCCATAATTTACTGATTTTTACTAAGTTATATAAAAATTTACAGATTTTATTCATATTCTAGGTTAAATGGAAATTTTTGGGATTAAAAATGGATTATTTTAAATCAATTTCGGCAGTTTACCGTATAACGAACTGGCCGGAACTGGGAACTGACCCAACCCGAAAAATACTATAATTAAAACACGGGGAGTATTCTGGGAGATTCCAGGGCAGATTGGTCACTCGGGGTGTGTCCAATACCAGTTCGGGAAATCCCCGACGGTAGAAACGGAAACTCAAAATTGGGCAACCTGGACTCCCCAAACACCCAAATTCCCTTAATGAAAAGTTAATCATTCTTAAAAAATAACACGTTGGCACTATTGGTATTCCTGTACCATTGTCCGAACATGTTAAACTACTGACATTGCCTCGCACGCGAACCGGTGCCTGGAAGCCAAACTAAAAACTAATACTACCCTGACATCCATCACCATACCAATAATGTATAGGCTCAATCTGGAGTGAAAACTCTTGACCGAATCCAAGTTATACCTGTTACCGACTTAGATACTGACGTAAGTCCATATTTGCATACATGATTCTAGAAGTTGACCCAGTTGCTTGTTTACATCCTGTGTGAAACTACTACATACACTGTGAGTTTTACTTCCCCGTTTTTAAACTGTTTTCTGTTTTACATGGGGTGAAATGCATGTTACATACGTTTATACGTGCACATATATACATGATATAACGTGAATTATCTGAGTAAACACTAGTACATGAAAAGTCCCCACAGACCCAAGTGATTAACCGTAGGCCGGTGAATGTGTAAATAGTACTATTGGTTCAACAAACCCAATTGCGATGGCCAGGAACGCCATGAGATACATAAGCAATTGTACATGTTTGAGCATAGGCTATGGGGTACTAGCCATAGCTACACAGGGGCAGTGCCGTGGTGGTTGACCACGGGGTTGAGTTGACAGTCAAGGCTTCACTTGTGGGCTCAATATATATATGCTATCAGATGTGCCAACTTGAACTATAATTACATCTATTTAATACAAACTGAAACAGTGAAACTCACCAGCAGCGTTTAGCTGACCCTTTTTAAAACTAACATGCATTTCAGGTAACTTGAGACTGATGTGATCCGTGTATGATGTTCAAGACGTGTTTATTGGAAAATATTGAGATAGACGCATGCGACCTAGAAGACTTACGTGGTTCATGGGAACACGCAGTTGTGACATACATGTAGTATGTAATCAACATTTTGTAATTAATAAATTGTAGTGTCTTTATAAACAATGTGCTTGTACCTGAGGTGTCTGTTGCATCCCATGTTTTTTTTCCGCTGCAAATCGGGGTGTGACAGAAGATGGTATCAGAGCCATTGGTTATAGAGAATTAGGCGCCTTTAAGGAAACCTAGACTATAACTCCAGGGTCGGATCTTAGTGGACATCACTGGAAAATTAACCACTACTAAAAGTAGTTAATGAACACTGTAAAGTATCCTATTGGCAAGTACCAGGGTGGCCTTGTGGGGCAAGTGGGTTATTATGGTCCGAAACGTAATAACAGACTTGCTCATACGAGGCGGTGTTGGGAAAGTCGTGGTAATAAACACGCTTAAATATGTGGAGTGATACATGCGTGTACCAAGGTGATAGTGTGTGGATATTTGTGTGTGGATTGATACATGAATTGGGATTGGTGGATTATACGTTACTGCATGTGCCTTAGTGATAGGCAGAAAACTGGTATTACAGTCCATTCCACATTCCTACTGATCACATATTTAATATACACTAGAGTTGATTCCTATCACTCACACAGTTGTTACTTATACTTTATGATGTGAGAACTCAAGACTTTATTATGATACGATCTTACCAACTCTACTCTTATAGCTACTATAATGATGGTTATATACTAGAAGGATACTTCAAAAAGAACATAGATACCCAAAGAACGCTCAGGTCGTTCTGATAGACTGGGAGGAAGTGTACGGATCCTTACTCCACTTCTCATTGCTTCACATTCGATTGTTATACAGTCGTAGAGTTTAAACATCTTACGAAACTTTTTCGTCCGTGAATCCTCGATCTATTTGATTGTCCGATGGATTCCTCTTCTGTTTACAATATTGGCTTTAACCATCACATCGTGTGATACTAGAATGCTTCGTGGTATTCCTTAGCACATGTTTCGATATATGTTATATCTGAATATGACGATCTCCGGGTTATGGAGATGGCATGGAGTGCGTGAATAAGTTACCCTTCCCGTTGTCATTTGGTTCCATTGGGTATAAATTTTGTGATGATACAGATTCCTTGGAACGCTTTGTGTTGTGAAATCTCGTTTCGTGTGACCGTCGGTTACATTGTATATTTTTTTCCGATTATTGAGTGTTTCGAATTTCAGTTGGTTATTCACGGAAAGTAATATTAGGCCTGAATATTTTGGTGAACGGAACATTGATCATGTATATGGGTGTGGTGGATATGCTGCGGTACTTCCAATATATAAACACCCGACTACATTATCAAGGTACCGTTACTCAGGGCAGACGGGCTTCATGTTGCGATCCGTTCGGTTATGTTTTGGGCAATGCCGTGTTGAGACTTCGACCCTGGTTGATGCGAATGACAGAGGCAGAAATTGCCCAACTAATAGCATAACAACTCCAAACGGTTATTCCAACAATCGTTGCACAGGATAGCGCCGGTATTAACGCTAACCCCCAACCGAACCCATAGCCGGGACCGTTAGGTCAAAACAATAACCAAAACAATGTTAGGCCTGTTTGTACGTATAAACACTTTATGGAGTGCAAACCAATGGAGTTTAATGGAACTAAAGGACCGAAAGGGTTGGTGAAATGGATCGAGAAGTCGGAATCGGTCCTTAAAATAAGTAATTGTCCGGGTGACTATGCGGTAAAGTATGCAGCTTGCACTTGTACCGACCACGCTTTGAACTGGTGGAATGTTATTGTGCAATCTCGCGGACAGGAAGCGATTAATGCTATGACTTGGGATGACCTTAAGATACTAATGAGAGAAAGGTTCTGCCCACTCCACGAGATTCAGAAACTCGAGCATGAGTTTTGGAACCTGCAGATGCAAGGTGCGGATCATGCCGGTTACACAAATCGTTTCAATGAACTGGCACGCATCTTGCCAGATATAGTTTGACTGGAGTCCAAGAGGATCGAGAGGTATATCTGGGGACTGGCCCCGGAAGTAAAGAGTATCATTAATTCGGTGGAGCACCTGACCATGCACGGAGTGATAGCTAGGTCAGGCACGGTTACGTACGACATGGTTAGACCAAAGAGGGGGAGATCCACCTGACAATGCCGGGAGAGCCGGTAGGAAATAAGCGAGAGACCCCAGAAAGTAGTCGAGCGAGGGCAGCCATACCAAAGAGAGGGAGATCCACTAGTCAAAGCTACGCCATGGCTACACCAAAGGGGAAACTGTGGTGGCTATAAAGGAACGGCCCCAAAATGCAACAAGTGCACTTTGAACCGCTATGGTACATGTCGAGCAGGGATTTGCTCAAGGTGCCATAAAAGTGGACATTATACCCGAAACTCTAAGACACCATTGGAACCCAACCGTCTCCAAACCCCAAGGCCTCAGCCTCTTCAGCAACGACCCCAACCACCAACACAACAGATTACCTACCCCCGTACTTGCTACGGATGTGGCAGTACAGAGCACTTCCGAAGAAGCTGCCCAAAATTTGATGCACAGCCAGCAAGAAGGGATACGCAGGGCCAAGCTTCTGCCTCAAATGCAGCTCAAGGTTGTGCCTTTATACTTGGGTCTGGTGACGCACGGCAGGATCCAAATGTGGTGACAAGTACCTTTCTCATTTCCGATCAGTATGCTTCAGTATTGTTTGATTCGGACGCAGATAGGAGCTACGTTTCCATTAATTTCTTACCCCTATTAAATAATGCGGCTAGTGAGTTAACAAGTCCCTATTCCATAGAACTTGCTAACTGTAAACCTATAACTAGTCACCAAATCATTCGTGATTGTCCTTTAATTCTTAACGACCACCAATTCCTTACTGACTTACTACCGGTAGAGCTCGGAAGTTTCGATATAATAGTGGGAATGGACTGGCTGTCCAAGTACAAGGCGGAGATTATATGTGAGCAAAAGATTGTTAGGATCCCTTTTCCTAATGATGAAGTTATTATGGTACAGGGAGAGAAGTCTGGTACCATATTAAACCTTATATCCCACCTTAAAGTGTTGAAATGTATACGTCAAAGATGTGATGTGTTCTTAGCAAGTGTAATGACGACCGCACCAGAAGAACAACGTATTAAGGATATCTCAGTAGTGTGTGATTACCCAGACGTGTTTTCCGATGAATTGCCCGGATTGCCACCCAATTGGAAAGTCGAGTTCCGTATCGACTTAATACCGGGAGCGACTCCAATTGCAAAAGCACCTTACCGTTTAGCACTTTCAGAGATGCAAGACCTATCATCTCAGTTACAAGAACTGCTAGACCGAGGTTTTATCCGTCCCAGTTATTCACCTTGGGGAGCACCAGTGTTATTTGGGAAGAAAAATGATGGAAGCTTTCGGATGTGTATTGACTACCGGGAGCTGAACCAGGTTACCATAAAGAATCGATATCCTCTTCCGCGTATCAATGATTTATTTGATCAGTTACAAGGAGCCTGTTACTTTTCCAAAATCGATCTTAGATCCGGTTATCATCAAGTGAAAGTTCAAGAAGAAGATATCTGTTGGGATTGAACCCTATCAGAGGAACAAATAATTAAAGCCAAAACTGGATCAGAGCAGTGGATCTAGAATAAGCAGATGTAATGTATTCAAGTCTCTCCCCTTGAAAGTGGTTTCAACATCTGATGACCTCCAATCCACTGATCGGTACAACTGCTGACCTACAACTGCTGATCAAGTCAAAGACTGATAAAGACTAAAGCCCTGCTGTTCAATCTGCTGCTATGGGTCAAGCACTGCTGAATATATCAAGTTGGGGAGGAAACCACTCGAGCTCCAGGTTGGGCAGGAAACCACTCGAGCTCCAGGTTGGGGAGCGAGTGCTACTCAAAGTTTCACCCTGGAAGGATGTGGTTCGTTTTGGCAAACGAGGCAAACTTAACCTGCGATACGTCGGACCTTTTGAAATCATCGAGAAAATAGGCAAAGTGGCCTACAAACTGAACCTACCAGCGGAACTCAGTGCAGTTCACAACGTCTTCCACGTGTCAAATCTGAAGAAGTGTCTGTCAGATGAGACCCTCATAGTTCCTTTGAAGGAGCTCACTATCGACGAGCAGTTGCGATTCGTCGAGGAACCAGTAGAGATTACTGACCGAGATGTTAAGGTCCTCAAGCACACCAGAATTCCTCTCGTTCGAGTTCATTGGAACTCCCGTCGTGGCCCAGAGTTCACCTGGGAACACGAAGACCAAATGAAACAAAAGTATCCCCAACTATTCGTAAACAGTACAACCACTACTGAGGCTGAAGCTACTACGAAATTTCGGGATGAAATTCCAGATCAACGATGGAAGGATGTGACACCCCAGGAAAAACATGCAACTTAACTAGCTTCCTCAGTGAGTACGTGCTAAATTTTCGGACGAAATTTCTTTCAACTTGGGGATAATGTGACAACTCGTACTTCAGAACCTATCTTTGTGTTTAATGTGGCGTGTATGAACTCTATGCGATTAATTGACATGCTGATGTTATCGAATAAATGTTACGTGTTTTGCGAATGTGTGTAATGTATATATGTATGTATGATAAACTTGGTCGCTAATTGCACAAGCCCTTTGGGCCTCACATCTTATCCCTCATCACACACCTCTCTTTCGGCCCACTATGCTTGACTTGAGACCAAAGATGGCAAGCCAGGTTGGGTTCGGCCCACTCCCCTCATGCGCATACACTAGGGGGTGTGTATTGGTTTTTCTCATAATCTTCTCATAACACAAAACCCTAAAACTCTCTCCTCTCTCCCTACAACTCGATGGCAGCCCTCCCATCATTCGAAGCCATTGAATCGATCAAACCAATTCATTCTACATCTCGGTTAGTGTTCCATCATTGTTAGTTTGCTTAATATATGATATTTGATGTTATGCATGATGATTGATCCTTGATGTTGTGATAAAATATGAATACATGATTAAATGATGTATGTTTGATTGTGTCTCTGAATGATTGATCCGAACCCACATGATGATCATGAGATTAGTGTTTGGTTTAGAATTAGGATTTATGTGATGATGTTCTTATGAATAGGACTGCATGATTTAGATCTAGAACCTAATAGATGTAATCGGCTGTTATGATTAAATCAATTGTTCTTGAATTGATGATGATTAAGGTAATATGAATATGCATGATTGCTGAGTAATTGTTGATTTGATCTAAATTGAAACTGCCAAAACTGTTAGCAAATGTTACGGTGATAACAGGCTGGGAATTTGGAAGGTTGTTACACTTTTAATCACGACAGTGGTTGCGAGCCGAGACCACACAGTCTCGACTCGAGACCACACATCACCAGCACACAAACAACAAGACTCGAGACCACGGTTGTGGGTCTTGTTGTGACTCGAGACCTGACTCGAGACCACCTGGTCTCGAGTGACAAATGTATGACCCGAGACCTCCCTTAGTTGCGACTCGAGAACTCTAGGACTTCAACCCGAGACCACGCCGTCTCAACTCGAGATCCCTAGTCTCGACTTGAGACCACATAACCACACCTTCTGTTTGGACTTGCATACTGTTACAAGCCAAGTAATTGGGCTACACATTTGGGTTTTTGTTTATATACACGTTACTGTTGAACTCGTATGTGATGTTGCTAAACCGCCATGTTTATACGTGTATGCCATGAATAATACTTGTATGCAACGTGCTAGTATACGTGTAGAAAATATACGTGCATTACTTGGTTTGAATCTGACTTGTGTGGTAACCATACTAGGACGTGGTTGACCACAATTAGCTCAAGTGACCTTTGATTATCTGCCGAGCTAATTTAAGGTGAGTTCACACTTTCTACAAAGCATGGGATTTCCCAGGGGTTGGGAATGGGTTAAGGAATATGGATTCCTCGTCCTTTCTTGGGTAGGACAGTACGGGTTCAGGAATAAAATTCCTCGTCCTCATGGACAGTTAACTTTCACTAGACCAAAACTCTATCACGAAGTCCCTCCTTTTTGTATCGACTTAATCGCCGGGCCAATGGCAAGCGGGTCATTAGTTAGATAGCGCTATTTAGGTCTGACAAGCCTCACACCGTACCGCAGAGGACGGGCGTGAACTAATGGATCTGGGCACGTCAATGATGATAGACATTGACAGTTCAGGGCACATAAACATGACTACAGTCAGCAGTCGATATGGTAACGAGTCTAGTAGTATATACATAACGGCCAGAGAGCCAGATAACTAAACATGGGGTAGCCCCCATGGCTGGATTGCCAGAGTAAATGGGATAAACAAATCACGTTTTCAACCATGGGGTAACCCCCACGGCAGGGATGCCAGTTAAAGGAAATTGTTTTTGGAATAACTTAAAACGAACACCCAACTGTGAACTCGCTCAACGTTGTTGTTGACTCGTTACTACATGCTTTGCAGGTCACTAGATACTTAGCTGGAGCTTGCATGGGGAAGAGTCGTTGTGGGATATGGACAGCTGGGTGCCATGTTAAACATTGAAACATTTGAACTTATATTTTGTTTGGATTTAATCGTTATGCTTCCGCTTGCAACTTAAACTATGTTTTGTTTGGACACCAATTGTATTGGTTGGGTTTTTATAATTACTTACATGCTTGTTCAATATGATTGGTGGCTGGATCCTGGTCAGTCACGCCTCCAAGCGGTGATACTCCGCGTGTGGATTTTTTTGGGGGTGTGACAAATTGGTATCAGAGCCATTGGTTATAGTGAACTTGGTTTTAATAAGGGAAAAATGTTTTTGTTAAAACCAGACTATAACCTGTACAGTGGTCAACGGTCCACAACGACGCTTTACTTCACGTGCAAGGCTCGACATTCTAGGTGATATGGTTTATGTTTATATTGCCTACTTGCTAGATTACGTAGAACTTTGCTTATGGTGTGCTTAGATAAACGTAGCAACTATAGTTTGAAACACATGTGTGCTTACTCTCTTCTGTCATCGCACTTTCACGAACCTCTCTCACTCATGTTTTCCTTTGATATGAAGATCATGAGTGGACGCGTTAACATGACACAAGCCCAGTTGACGGCTCTGATTATCCAACAAGTTGCTGCGGCACTTGCAGCCGCACAAGCAGGAGGTATACCCTGCAGTCTAAACTCACTCTAGGATCTTTAGGTCCTACTCTCATAAACCAACACTTGTGCTTAACCTTGTCCCTTCTTACACCCACGACAGGTCAACCCGCACAACCTCCCGTGTGCACTTTCAAAACTTTTATGGACTGCCGACCCACTACTTTCAGCGGCACTGAAGGAGCCGTAGGTCTCCTCCACTGGTTTGAAAAGCTCGAATCTGTTTTTGAGATGTGTGAATGCCCTGAGGCTCGCAGGGTAAAGTATGCTACCGGTACTCTCGAGGGCTTAGCGCTCACGTGGTGGAACGCTCAGGTTCAAATGCTGGGGTTGGTTGTTGCTAATGCCACCCCATGGAACAATTTTAAGGAAATGATCAAGGAAGAATACTGCAATCGTGATGAAATTCACAAACTGGAAGTCAAGTTCTTCAACCTCAAGATGACGGGGTCAGAAATTGAGGCGTACACGAAAAGATCAAATGAGCTAGCTATTCTGTGTCCTACTATGGTGGATCCTCCCATCAAACGCATCAAACTATACCTTCAGGGCTTAGTGCCAGAGATTCAAAGTCATGTGACTTCGGCTAACCTCGCCACCATCCAGCAAGTTGTTCAATTGGCTCATCGCCTCACTGATCAGGCGGTGGAGCAGAACAGGTTACCAAAGCGCATTAGTGCTACTATTTTTGATACTCCCAACGACAACAAGCGAAAGTGGGATGGAGCTTCAAGCAAAGGTTCAAATTCTGTTCAGTCTCAGTCTCAGCAGAGGAGGACGAACGACTACAAGAGCCCTAGTCAGCAATCATCTGGTAGTCAAAGTCATGGTGGGTACAAGGGAAATCACCCCAAATGCAATCGCTGCAACCTACACCACAGCGGACCATGCACCAGGAGTAACTGTCATCGGTGCAATAAGCCAGGCCACGCAGCAAAGGATTGCAGAAGTTTATACCCCGCAAACCAGAATCGTCAGCAACAACAAGCTCAACAGAATCAACGCCAGCAGCAGCAGCAGCAAGGTAACAACAAAGGGTGCTTTCAGTGTGGAGCTGAAGGCCACTTCAAGAGAGATTTTCCCCAACTGAACAGGAGCCAGAACAACAACAACAATAACAACAATCAGGGGAATGGGAATAACGGGGGTAACAACGGCAATGGTACAAGAGGTCGTGTGTTCGTTATTGGCCAAGGGGAAGCAAGGAACGATCCCAACGTGGTGACGGGTAAGTTCCTTCTCGACGACTTTTATGTTACTGTCTTATTTGATTCGGGTGCCGATACTAGCTACGTGTCCCTAAAAGTTAGTCAACTGCTTAAGCGTACCCCAACACTATTGAACACCAAGCACACTGTAGAGTTAGCTAATGGTAAAAGTTTAGAGGTCACCCACATAGTCAAGGGTTGTAATCTTGTTCTTGCTGGTCACACCTTCTCCATCGACCTCCTTCCTATCACTCTGGGTAGTTTCGACGTTGTCATTGGGATGGATTGGTTATCCTAACACCGAGCCGAGATTCTTTGCAATGAGAAGATTGTCCGTATTCCTCGGTCAGGTGATGAACCACTTATGATTCGTGGCGACAAGAGTGGTGCTGTTGTGAGCATCATCTCTTTTCTTAAGGCTCAGAAGTGTTTGCGTAAGGGCCACACAGCCATTTTGGCTCTCGTTACTGACACCTCGAAGAAAGAGAAGAAGATAGAAGATTTTCCGATTGTACGTGACTTCCCTGAAGTATTTCCTGAGGAACTACCTGGCCTTCCGCCTCATCGTTAGGTCGAGTTTCACATCGACCTAGCTCCTGGAGCAGCACCTATAGCTCGTGCACCTTATCGCTTAGCTCCATCAGAGTTTGAAGAACTCTCTACGCAACTACAAGAACTCTTGGATAAGGGTTTTATTCGTCCTAGCTCTTCGCCCTGGGGAGCTCCAGTGCTATTCGTGAAGAAGAAAGACGGTACCTTCAGAATGTGCATCGACTACCGTGAACTCAACAAAGTGACCGTGAAGAATCGCTATCCTCTTCCACGCATTGATGACCTATTTGACCAGCTGCAAGGGTCGAGCTTTTACTCGAAGATTGATTTGAGATCGGGATATCACCAGCTAAGAGTCCAAGAAGAGGACGTCTCCAAAACAGCCTTTAGAACTCGTTATGGACACTACGAGTTTTTGGTCATGCCTTTTGGGCTGACAAACGCACCTGCGGTCTTCATGGACTTGATGAATCGAGTGTGCAAGCCTTACTTAGACAAGTTCGTTATAGTATTCATCGACGACATCCTGATCTATTCTAAGAGTCAGGAGGAACACGAGCAGCATCTACGACTTATTTTGGAACTCCTTCGAACAGAACAACTTTATGCTAAGTTTTCAAAATGCGACTTCTGGCTTTGTGAAGTCCATTTCCTAGGCCACGTGGTAAACAAGGATGGGATCCATGTTGATCCATCCAAGGTAGATTCGATCAGGAACTGGCCTGCACCCCGTACACCAACAGAAATTCGCCAATTCTTGGGTTTGGCAGGTTACTACAGGAGATTCATTAAGGACTTCTCCAAGATTGCACAACCTCTCACCTCACTAACTCAGAAAGGTGTCACCTATCGTTGGGGTGATGCACAGGAAGCTGCGTTTCAACACTTAAAGGATAGACTTTGTAGCGCTCCTATCCTCTCATTGCCTGAAGGCACAGATGATTTTGTGGTATATTGTGACGCATCAATTCAGGGTCTCGGTTGTGTATTGATGCAACGGGATAAAGTTATTGCGCACGCCTCACGCCAACTTAAAGTTCATGAAAGGAACTGCACTACACATGATTTAGAGCTGGGAGCTGTTGTTTTCGCACTCAAGATATGGAGACATTACCTGTACGGTACCAAGTGCGCCATTTACACCGATCACAGGAGTCTCGAGCATATCTTCAAACAGAAGGAGTTGAACATGCGACAACGTCGATGGGTCGAGCTACTGAATGATTACGAATGCTCGATCAGATACCATCCGGGCAAAGCCAATGTTGTGGCTGATGCCCTCAGTCGAAAGGACACTATGCCTAAATGCGTACGAGCTTTACAACTCACTATCCAATCTAGTCTTCCTGCACAGATACGAGATGCTCAGGTAGAAGCATTGAAACCAGAAAACGTCAGGGCTGAAGCCCTACGCGGCTCAAGGCAACGATTAGAACAAAGGGAAGACGGTGCTTACTACGTAACAGGACGCATTTGGGTCCCACTCTATGGCAACCTGCGAGAGCTTGTGATGGATGAGGCACACAAGTCTCGTTACTCAGTACATCCTGGTTCGGATAAGATGTACCACGATATCAAAACTACGTATTGGTGTCCTAGCATGAAGGCCCACATAGCAACCTACGTCGGTAAATGTTTGACTTGTGTGAGAGTCAAAGTCGAATACCAGAAACCCTCAGGCCTACTTCAACAACCAGAGATACCACAATGGAAATGGGAGCAAATTTCCATGGATTTCGTTACTGTCCTGCCTAGATCTCAGCGCGGAAATGACACTATTTGGGTGATCGTAGATCGACTCACAAAGTCTGCACACTTCTTGGCTATCAAGGAAACGAATAAGTTCTCCACTCTAGCAGACGTATACCTTAAGGAAGTTGTCTCGAGGCACGGGGTTCCCACCTCTATTATCTCGGATCGTGATGCACGTTTTACTTCAGAACTGTGGCAAGCAATGCACAAATCCTTTGGCTCACGATTAGACATGAGCACAGCGTATCACCCTCAGACGGATGGGCAGTCTGAGCGCACTATTCAAACTTTAGAAGACATGCTTAGGGCATGTGTAATTGACTTGGGCAACGGCTAGGAAATGCATCTGCCACTTGTGGAATTTTCGTATAATAACAGCTACCACACCAGCATTAAAGCTGCTCCGTTTGAGGCATTGTACGGGCGTAAATGTCGGTCACCTCTTTGTTGGGCAGAGGTGGGGGATAGTCAGATCACTAGCCCAGAACTTGTGATAGACACAATAGAAAGAATTGCTCAAATACGACAAGGAATGGCGGCAGCTCGTGACCATCAGAAAAGCTACACCGATAAGGGCAGGAAACCACTCGAGCTCCAGGTTGGGGAGCGAGTGCTACTCAAAGTTTCACCCTGGAAGGGTGTGGTTCGTTTTGGAAAACGAGGCAAACTTAACCCGCGATACGTCGGACCTTTTGAAATCATCGAGAAAATAGGCAAAGTGGCCTACAAACTGAACCTACCAGCGGAACTTAGTGCAGTTCACAACGTCTTCCACGTGTCAAATCTGAAGAAGTGTCTGTCAGATGAGACCCTCATAGTTCCTTTGAAGGAGCTCACTATCGACGAGCAGTTGCGATTCGTCGAGGAACCAGTAGAGATTACTGACCGAGATGTTAAGGCCCTCAAGCACACCAGAATTCCTCTCGTTCGAGTTCGTTGGAACTCCCGTCGTGGCCCAGAGTTCACCTGGGAACACGAAGACCAAATGAAACAAAAGTATCCCCAACTATTCGCAAACAGTACAACCACTACTGAGGCTGAAGCTACTACGAAATTTCGGGACGAAATTCCAGATCAACGGGGGAAGGATGTGACACCCCAGGAAAACCAGGAAAAACATGCAACTTAACTAGCTTCCTCAGTGAGTACGTGCAAAATTTTCGGATGAAATTTCTTTCAACTTGGGGATAATGTGACAACTCGTACTTCAGAACCTATCTTTGTGTTTAATGTGGCGTGTATGAACTCTATGCGATTAATTGACATGTTGATGTTATCGAATAAATGTTACGTGTTTTGCGAATGTGTGTAATGTATATATGTATGTATGATAAACTTGGTCGCTAATATCACAAGCCCTTTGGGCCGCACACCTTATCCCTCATCACACACCTCTCTTTCGGCCCACTATGCTTGACTCGAGACCAAAGATGGCAAGCCAGGTTGGGTTCGGCCCACTCCTCTCATGCGCATACACTAGGGGGTGTGTATTGGTTTTTCTCATAATCTTCTCATAACACAAAACCCTAAAACTCTCTCCTCTCTCCCTACAACTCGATGGCAGCCCTCCCATCATTCGAAGCCATTGAATCGATCAAACCAATTCATTCTACATATCGGTTAGTGTTCCATCATTGTTAGTTTGCTTAATATATGATATTTGATGTTATGCATGATGATTGATCCTTGATGTTGTGATAAAATATGAATACATGATTAAATGATGTATGTTTGATTGTGTCTCTGAATGATTGATCCGAACCCACATGATGATCATGAGATTAGTGTTTGGTTTAGAATTAGGATTTATGTGATGATGTTCTTATGAATAGGACTGCATGATTTAGATCTAGAACCTAATAGATGTAATCGGCTGTTATGATTAAATCAATTGTTCTTGAATTGATGATGATTAAGGTAATATGAATATGCATGATTGCTGAGTAATTGTTGATTTGATCTAAATTGAAACTGCCAAAACTGTTAGCAAATGTTACGGTGATAACAGGCTGGGAATTTGGAAGGTTGTTACACTTTTAATCACGACAGTGGTTGCGAGCCGAGACCACACAGTCTCGACTCGAGACCACACATCACCAGCACACAAACAACAAGACTCGAGACCACGGTTGTGGGTCTTGTTGTGACTCGAGACCTGACTCGAGACCACCTGGTCTCGAGTGACAAATGTATGACCCGAGACCTCCCTTAGTTGCGACTCGAGAACTCTAGGACTTCAACCCGAGACCACGCCGTCTCAACTCGAGATCCCTAGTCTCGACTTGAGACCACATAACCACACCTTCTGTTTGGACTTACATACTGTTACAAGCCAAGTAATTGGGCCACACATTTGGGTTTTTGTTTATATACACGTTACTGTTGAACTCGTATGTGATGTTGCTAAACCGCCATGTTTATACGTGTATGCCATGAATAATACTTGTATGCAACGTGCTAGTATACGTGTAGAAAATATACGTGCATTACTTGGTTTGAATCTGACTTGTGTGGTAACCATACTAGGACGTGGTTGACCACAATTAGCTCAAGTGACCTGTGATTATCTGCCGAGCTAATTTAAGGTGAGTTCACACTTTCTACAAAGCATGGGATTTCCCAGGGGTTGGGAATGGGTTAAGGAATATGGATTCCTCGTCCTTTCTTGGGTAGGACAGTACGGGTTCAGGAATAAAATTCCTCGTCCTCATGGACAGTTAACTTTCACTAGACCAAAACTCTATCACGAAGTCCCTCCTTTTTGTATCAACTTAATCTCCGGGACAATGGCGAGCGGGTCATTAGTTAGATAGCGCTATTTAGGTCTGTCAAGCCTCACACCGTACTGCAGAGGACGGGCGTGAACTAATGGATCTGGGCATGTCAATGATGATAGACATTGACAGTTCAGGGCACATAAACATGACTACAGTCAGCAGTCGATATGGTAACGAGTCTAGTAGTATATACATGGGGTAGCCCCCACGGCTAGAGAGCCAGATAACTAAACATGGGGTAGCCCCCACGGCTGGATTGCCAGAGTAAATGGGATAAACAAATCACGTTTTCAACTATGGGGTAACCCCTATGGCAGGGATGCCAGTTAAAGGAAACTGTTTTTGGAATAACTTAAAACGAACACCCAACTGTGAACTCGCTCAACGTTGTTGTTGACTCGTTACTACATGCTTTGCAGGTCACTAGATACTTAGCTGGAGCTTGCATGGGGAAGAGTCGTTGTAGGATATGGACAGCTGTGTGCCATGTTAAACATTGAAACATTTGAACTTATATTTTGTTTGTATTTAATCGTTATGCTTCCGCTTGCAACTTAAACTATGTTTTGTTTGGACACCAATTGTATTGGTTGGGTTTTTATAATTACTTACATGCTTGTTCAATATGATTGGTGGCTGGATCCTGGTCAGTCAAGCCTCCAAGCGGTGATACTCCACGTGTGGATTTTTTTGGGGGTGTGACATGAAAGGGAGTTAAACCAGAAAAAGAAGTTGCAAGAGTCTGGCTAAGTTGCTGATGATTATTCATTTGGCAGCACGACTCTTTTTGGTCAGGAAGAATCTGGTAGCAGTAGTAAGGATCAGAGTTATGATCATTTTATTGATATAACTGCTGGTGGAAATTTTAACAACTCTGATTCTCACTCTGCAAATTATGCTTTTACTGCAAATTGTGAAAACCAGATGTCAGATAACTTGTGTTTTGAACTCAATGATTTGCAACACTTTGATCCCACTGACTTAGAAGAGATGGACATTTTGCATCAATTAGCTTTGCTTAGTGTAAGAACAAGCAAATTCTATAAAAGAACAGGGAGAAAATTCCCAGGGTTACATGGGAATTTAAGAGTGGGGTTGGAAAAATCAAATCTGAAGTGTTATAAGTGCAATAGGCTAGGTCATTTTGCTAGGGAATGCAGGAGTCAAACCACTGGTCAAATAATAACTCATCCCAGCTCAAACCCTAGACCACAACATCAAAGCACTGTGCACTATACCCAATATACCCATGCAGCACATGTTAACACTGCTCACTATGCTGCAACCCCTGTGCCTGTGCATTATATTCAAACCACTGTTCCACAAATTCAGTATGTTCAAGCCCCTGTCCCTTAGGCACAAGTGCAACCTGTTGCACCTCAACAAGCTGCTCCAACAGTGGTACAACCAGATCAGCAAAGCTTTTTCACCCAAGGCTTTGTTGACTGGAGCAACATGCCTGATGAGCTTGGTGATGAAAATTTTGCACTCTATGCTTCTAATGATACTTTTAATGATGAATTTTGTTTGATGGCATTAGAGTAAATACCAGAAGGGGTAGAAACTAAGGCTGGCAAATCGTGTCTTAACAGGTTTAACAGGTTTCTGACGGCGCGCACAACATAAGTTTCAAACATGATTACGACTCGTTTAACTACTTTCTACCTCATGTTTATAAAACAGTTTTATATTTTATGTACAAAGATGAATAAATGATAGATTCTAACATTGTAATTTTAATTATTTTAAAAGTTAAAAAAGTCAAAGGGTGTATTTTTCAGTCAAACAGGTCTAATCGTGTCTTAACAGGTACCCAATTGCCAGCCCTAGTAGAAACTGAAGGAGAACAGCTAAGTGCTGAAACAGTGGATGAAGTGGCTGAAACAGTGGTTACTGCAGTTGCTGGTGAACTACTGCTGGGAGAAAATTCAGAAACCCTGATTGAACCACTGTCTGACCCCTGGCCCAAAGAAGACAAAGAAGAAAAGGAAGAGAAGAAAGCAGGTGAGAAAGAAGTTAGAGCTGATGAAGAAGGTGATCATCAATGTGATTGTGCCATGATGGCTGCTGCTAAGGTATCACCTCAAGTTCTTGAAAAACTGTGTTCAGACAAATGCATTATTGCATTTGCTAGCATTAAAGAGGTAAATGAAAACCTTAGGGATAAAGTCTTAACTGATGAAGTCAAATTTGAAAAGTCATTGAAAGAACTTAAAAACAAATTGGCTGAAAAAGACAAAGAAATCAGCAGTCTCAAAGAAGAGCAAAGCATAACCAAGACTCAACTCCAAACTATGGTAGAAAAATACCAAGTTTGTAAAAAGGAGTTGGAGTCCACCCAAATCACTTGTGAAAAATGGGTGGAATCTTACAAAGGTTATGAGGTCATGCTTGAGAAACAACTTGAAAGCAATGTCAAGTTTGGAATAGGATATAGAAAATATGATGAACTTGAAAACACTGCTGTTAAACAAGCTGGTTCAACTAAAATAAAACCAACTAACAAGAATGGCCAAGAAGTTAAGATTACTGACAAACTTGGTAACAAAATCACTCTGGAAAGATCATCTGTGGGGTCCTCAACTTTTGAGGAAATTGAGAAATACCAATTTAAACCCACATGGTTTGATGAGTGTGACATTCTTGAAAATTTCAAGCCCATGGATTTCACAACCACTGATGGTGTCACAGCTCCAAAAGCAAAGGTCATTCCTATCAAAGACATCCCAACAGTGGTTCAAAACTCTGTTGCTAAGGAGTCTGAGAAAAGGAAGAAAAGAGAAAAGATCAAAAACCTGTTTTGTGATTTTTGTAAAAAGAGGAATCATCTAACAAAAGACTGTTTTCATCTAAAAGCATATGATCTAAACAAAACAAGTGTCATTGTACCTGCTGAAAGCTGCACCATATGTGGTAAAACAAACCACAAAACTCAAGAATGTGTGTATCTCAAAAACTTTGATGTAAAAAGGAATGAGTACACTGCAAAAACATCCTTAAGTTCATCAACATCATCTGTCAAGTTCACCAAGAACCAACCACTGTTTGTGCGAGTCCAAACAGCTGTTACAAAATAGCTGAACCAAACATCTGTCCAAAGAGATGTTCAAGTGACTGATGCACCCCCTGCCAATCAATTCAGAAGAGGTAAGGGACAACCACCATACCAAAGGATCCCACATGTTTATGAGGCTTACAAAAGGCCTTCTAAACCAAGAGTGAACAAGCATCCTTTTGGTTATCAGCAGGTGATTGGTCAAGACCCACAACAGTGGTTAGAGAAAAACAGTCCTAAAACAGTCCAAACCCCTGACCTAACCACTGCCCATCCATCTGAACTCATCCCAGACACTGTTGAGACCCCATCTAAAGCCTTATTGGCTTTGGAGACCCTAATGAACTAATCCTTTTACTTCATGTGCAGGGAGCTTCTGCGTACTTAGATAGCCTTTGGTATGTAGATAGTGGAGGCTCCAGGCACATGACAGGATGTAAAGCCCTTCTCAAAGATTTCAAAATCCATAGAGGGGGTGATATATCCTTTGGTAATAATAGTAAAGGGAAAGTTCTGGGGTCTGGTACAGTACAGTCTGGTAATGTAAAATTTGAAAATGTCAATCTGATAGACAATCTAAAATTCAACCTCCTGAGTGTTTCACAAATGAGTGATACGGGGTATGGATCATTCTTCACATAGGAGTGTTGTAGGATTGTTGGACCAGAAATGGTTGAAAAGAATGAAGCAATAATAAAAACTGGAAAAACCAAACTTGTTGCTCAAAGAAGTGGCAATGTTTATGTGGTGGATATGTCAAAAGAAAGCCCCAGAACTGATGCATGTCTGTTCTTAGCTGCATCAAACAAAGAGACAGAATTATGGCACAGGATATTGGGGCACACAAATCTCAAGACAATCACTTCCATTTCAAAACAGGGGTTAGTAAGAGGTTTACCTCAAAAACTGTTCACCTGTCCTGAGCATTGTGTTGCCTGCCTAAAAGGAAAACAACATAAAAGCTCCTACAGATCCATTGATGTGTCCAAAATAACCAAATGTTTGCAAATGCTTCATATGGATTTGTTTGGCCTAGTTAAAGTCATGAGTCTTAAGAAAAAGAGGTATTGTTTGGTTATTGTTGATGACTTTTCTAGGTTTACATGGACTTACTTTTTACACTCAAAAGATGAGACTGGTGTCACACCCCGACCACGTAGAACATACCAAACGTGGCGGAAACATCGGGGAGTGTTGTAACAGAATTAATGTTTCACAACCATGGAAATTAAAGTTTCGTTTTATTCAATATAAGTGTTACAATGTCTAAACAAACATGGAAATACAACATAATTAACTAGTCTTGCATCTTTTATTGTCACTAAAGCCCAAGTCTGCCTATGTGTATCTTGATCATCTTATGCAACAGTTCCTGAAAAACACATGTGAAAATATGGTACGTCAGCATAAAAATGCCGGTGAGATACATAGGTTTTGTGAAAATAGGTTTCATGACTTATGTTTGAGAAAATGTTTAGTCATGAACCTTGTTATTTGCTTTGTTTTGTAAATCATTTGAAAAACGATAAGATCAGATGATATGTATAAATAAATGTCAGGTTTAATGAATAACCATGTAAAATGAGTTTGTATAAGATAAGTTGTTTGTAAAACAATGTCTTGTGAAAAGTATGTTATTTGTATAAAATGTTCTATGTCTCAAACTGAAATGATTCAAATAACGCTATGATATGTAATACCATACAAACACTTATATATAGGAAGTACCAGCGGCGTATCCACCATGCTTGTATCATATTACACACGCATCGTTACTTAATCACTTAATCAAACCAAACCAAACAATGTAAAATGTTCATGTCAAGATGTAAATCATGTCAAAATGTCTATGTCAAATATCCATGTCAAATGTCTATGTCAAAATGTCATGTATGGCTACTGAAATGTCTCAACTAAACCATATGCACAAAAGCAAAGTATTGAAGTAAAACTGTGTTTAAATCAATATTATGTCTTGTGTAAATGCATGATCAATGTCAATCATGTAATGTGTAAATGCATGATCAATGTCAATCATGTTAAAATGTCTATGTCGAAATGTCTATGTCAAATGTCTATGTCAAAATGTCATGTATGGCTAGCGAAATGTCTCAACTAAACCATATGCACAAAAGCAAAGTATTGAAGTAAAACTTGGTTTAAATCAATATTATGTCTTGTGTAAATGCATACTATACTGATAATGAACATTTATGCGGTATTGTGAAAATGCATACATCCAAGCCTGGCGACTGTGGTGATAAACCCTTTTAAACAAATTAAAGGTCTATCTGTCTTAATAACAACGAATTCGGTCATTCCTTTCATCCCCTTTCCCTGGGACGTCCGGAACGGGAGTTGTCAATTGCTATGGTACCACTACCTACTAACGAACGGCATGATCGGTGTTAATGAATGTATTGTCCCATGTAAACAAACCAAATGTCATACCAAAATGTAAGCATGTGATGAAAAACAATGTACTAAGTATGCACGCAATGGACATAAATAGCATAAAATGTAAATGTAAAACGATGTACTAAGTATGAACGCAATGGACATACATAGCATAAAATGTAATGAAATCATGTACTATAATGTACTAACGAACATAGCAGTATATGATGTGAAAACAGGAAAGCTTGAAAGTAACAAGTAGGCACATGTATTCCACCCCAAAACAGTTTGGAAAACAGTAAAAGAGGGGTCTATGTACTCACTTGAGATTGCTCAGAAGTCCTAGGATAACCACCAAGCAATGCTAGAGATCGCGGAATATCAAACGGCACCTAATATAGGTAACTACATTAATAAACCGGACCTAAATCGGAAGACTGGGTAGCATGAGGGTTTGTAAACCAAATGAGTGTAGGAACTCATGTGATATGGTTAATCAAAGCCTACATACTAAATGAAACTTAACCTAAGTGTCTACGACCCATTACGACCCGTTTAGGTAGCTTATGCTACTTTAACGCGTCGTGCGCGTGAAACGCGTTCGGACCGCCTAACTAGCCCTATGACAAGTGTTATATGCCTAAACATATTACATAATCAGTTATGTGACAAAGGTTTAGGTTACATATGCTTAATTACCAATTATACATGTAAAGGGTATTCTGGTAATTTACCTAAGGCATATAAACTACCTATCATACAACTACTTAAACGATGTGACCATAAGGTATAACCTCGGAAGGTTATTCCCTATATACTATGGTCACCTAATGTATTTGGTCCGATCCTAATGATCGACCAAATGGGTCGAGTTCGAAGGTATAGGCGATTTATTAGATCGCCTACCCTACGACTCTAGACAACGTGGTAATCAGTGGGCATAGTCCCAAGGGACTATGACCAACGTGATTACACTCACGTTGCGAAGTTCAAACGAACTTCGCATTGACCATTACTGGTCAACGCTGAAAGTCAAACAAAGTTTGACTTTCTGACTCGAAAAGCAGTAAAATAAGGAAAAGAACGAAAGAATACTAACCCAGGGTCCCCGAATGCTAATCCCGACTCGAGAACTCAGGTATGAAACAATGGTTTCAACTTAGAGCTCTCAAAATCAGAATTCTTGTGAGAAAATGCAATGGGGGTGGATGGGTATATATAGTTTTCGGGTAACCGTTAGGATCGTTTCATGGAAAACGTGCCATGATCCAACCCGTACACTTGTCGGAACCTTATGGAAGCTCAAAATGGTTCCTATCATCATGACAAGGCAATTGGGAACATGTGGTGGAGGTTAAATCTGCTGAAAACAGGCTGTTTTAAACATTGCACCTGGTCAGAAGACCCCCTGCGCATCGTAGGGCAAAAGTCCCTGCGCATCGTAGGGGTTAAGTTTGGCAGAATTACAGTTTTGGTCCCTGAACTGTATTTAGGCCATTTTTGACACGTTTAAGGCCCGTTAACCACATTTCAAAGCTCTAAAATGAAGTTAAAGTATAGGGAACTTAAAACATGCTCAAAAATATCTCGGATGTCGGTTCGTTTGGCCGTACGAACGCGATGTTCGGTTAATTACGACGGAATGCGCATAAGCGCGAAAAACGATCCAAATGACGCGACGAATGGATTTTTCTTATGGCGAACACTAAAATATAATATAGTCATGCTCACATAAATTTTTGGATGTCTGGAAGTATTCAGAACGTAAGTTATGCGTGAAAATGCAAACTTGTGCACTTTTTGACACTTTTAGTCCCTGAATGACACAAAAGTTTATTTTAGCATACCGAACACCTCAAAGCCTATTTCTAAGCTATGTGAAGGATATTTATGGTATGTTTAACTTATGGTCATGCTCCGGAATGTCTGTTACAGTTCAAATTGGCATACTTTCGCAGTTTGTCAACTTTAGTCCCTGTAAGCGATTTAACTTGATTTAGCCATACCAAAGCCTTCAAAACTTATTTCTAAGTTAAGTAAAGGTTATTTAAGGTATGTTAAGCCTATGTCACTAGTCTGGAGTGTTTATTGCATTAAACTGGTTATATTTACGCATCGGTGCGCGTATAACCTTCCAGAAAGCGATTTAGAGTTTGAAATTGAACAAGAATTGATATGTGCAAATGATACACATATTTTTACAAATCCCAAGTATGAAATATAATATTTCATTGGTTTGGTATTTGTTTGATGGCCGTGGAGGCACAGGTGTTACAGTCTCCCCTACTTTAGGAAATTTCGTCCCGAAATTTATTTAGAGGAAACTTGTGAGAGCTTGAAAATATGAAGTTGAAAAGATCGAACAACATTGGCTAGGTTTCTGAACTTCTAGTAACTTTAATAATCATCATGATTGCAACGTAAGAGGGATACTTATATACAAGTATATAAAGCATCATTGGTGCGTCCACCGTACCTCCATTACATCGTTCTCATTTCGTTATTGTTGTCACTATCGGCTCTTACACATAATAAATCTTACTGGGTTTACCGTGCACTGAATCTCATAATTATGTGCGCTTCCATAATTAGACAATTCCTTGCATAGTTCACACAGTCTATTTTATAATGTGTAGGGTAAAACCAAATGAACAATCCTGTGATGAGTGTGACTAGACCGCCATAGAGTCCCTTAGACTAAATCAATAAATGATCTAAATAGACTATCAAGGAGTCTGTCCAGCTACATCACAGATGTCATTCTTTAACCAAATTGTGAATCAATCCTTTAGACTAGTCCACTAAAAAGGATCTCTTATGAACCATGGAGCGGTACTTATATAATCCACGGGTCTTAACTATTACATAGAAGCCCATTAAGGATTGAAGGTAGTACCTTTTGAATATCCTGCTACGAATCCCTCATATGAAGATATGAAAGATCCTGCGAGGATTTGGATAACGAATATCCAGAGTATTAAAAACACAAAAATGCATGAAAGAAAACATAAGATGAATAAACACATAGTCACATAACCACAAAATTGTTTAACTAGAAGTTTGTTCTGCTAACATAGTACATGTATTTAAAGCACACTAGGAATCCATCTCGTGGATTTCATTTGGCACTTTAAACATTATCGAGAATCTAACTATAAAGATAGAAAGATTCAAAAAGAAAATTCGATTTCGATTACGAGAACTCGAAATGTTCGAATTAAGGTACATAAAGAATCCAATTAAGGACTCTGATTCGAATGATGATCATCCACAAGGATCTAAATGTGAAGATAAAAAGATCCCATATGGATTTTAGAAGTTGAAGATGTTTTGAAATCTTGCACTGGATGTGCTTAAGTCAAAACATAAGTAAAATGCTTATGAGGTTGAGATGCTAGATATGTCAAGGCGACATATGAAGCAGAATTTGAAGGTTAAGTAAATGTGTGAGGAAAATATATTTGGAAAACTATGCATGGGAAAAATGTTTTTGAAACCTTATATATAATATTTTGAAATCATAAAGTAGGTGTACTAGGTAAGTATATTTATAAAAGTGTTTTAAAATCATGCGAGATGAATTTTGAAATTATGCATAAGGTTTTTGAAAAAGATTATATGATGCTTTTCGAAATCATGCACTTAATAAGAAAATGTATTGTATTAATATTGTCTTCAGACTATATGAAATATTTTGAAATTAGAAAGGTTGGTTTTGATAACATGGCCAATGTTTTTGAAATAACATAGACAATGTATCTAGAAAATTTGTTTTCAAACTATATGAAATGTTTTGAGATCATGAGGATTGTTTTGAAATACTTGTACTGTGTATGTTGAAAAATCAAAACGTAATGGGTATGAGATTTGGAAATACCCTTAGTTATCTAACCAAGGATTCAAAGGCACAGATGTGCAGAAGCATGATTACTCATAATGTCACTTTATTTTCTGTACTTCGTATCTTAGAATGAAACGAGTACTTAAAATTTTCAAAGGAATCATGAGCGATCATTTGAAAGAGAGAATCACAAGAGTAGTTTGTAAGGAATATAGTTCCTTGATGTAGGTATCATAGGAAAAGTCATACACACATGTAATTATACTTGTATATCAGAATTGTGAACAACAACTTTTATTTATGAACAAGACATATTGTTTCACAATATACGAAAACAAAAGAAACAAAGGCATTAGACAGCACCATCCTTTGTTCAGCTGAATGCTCATCCTTGGGTCAGATTTGCATTAGCTAGCTTTGGGCATTGGTTTCTGTAGCGGGTCAGATCCCCACAATTGTAACAGGCACCAGGTGGGTAGTGTGGTCGTGCAGCTTGACCCTGTTGCTGAGCAAGAGGCTGAGCAACTTGTTGAGCCGGGTTCTGAACCGCGGGATTCTGAGCAGACCGACAAAAAATGGCAAGATGGCCTGACTTCCCACAGTTAGTACAGAAACGGCATGGAAGTTGCTGCTGGTGGTGACTGTTGCATCTATTGCACAAAGGTGCATTCCCTGAATAGGGTTTCTTCGCTGGAGGCTGTGCAGGTTGGTTGGGAGCTGCCTGGTTAGCTTGGGCAGTGACAGCATAGTTTTGGGAAGCCTTACGCTTCTTTGCCCTCCTTGAAGAACCAGAGTCCTTTCCATTCTTGTTTTGACCCTTCTTGCTATCCCCCTTGTCAGCCAACTGTTTCTTGCCCTGGTCACCCTTCCGGTGTAGCTTTCCCTTTCTAATTTGCGACTCAGTCAATGTCGCTGATAACTCGATCGCCTGACGGAGTGTGGCAGGTTCACTACCAGTAAGGATGTCTTGTACTGTGTCAGGTAGGCCGTCGATGTATCTCTTGATAGCCTTGTCAAGTGGGGTAACCATAGTCGGGCAAAGCAAACTCAACTCTTCAAACCGATCAGTATAAGCCCTGTGCTCACCACTATCTTGCTTCAAATCATCAAATTCCTTCTCCAAAGCTCGCTGCTCATGACGAGGACAGAATTCCCTCATCATAAGGGCTCTAAGTTCAGCCCATGTCTGTGCAAGAGCAACTTCTGCACCCCTGTCTCTCATAATCCCGTTCCACCATGTCAAAGCCCTCTTTTGAAATACGCTCGAAGCAAACTCGACTTTGCGATTAACCGGACATTGCACGTGGCGGAAAGTATTCTCACTGCTCTCGAACCACTGAAGAAGCACAGTCGCTCCTTCAGAACCACTGAACTTGAGTGGTTTAGCCTGATTAAAATCCTTGTATTTGCATGGAACATTGTTGTTGTTGTTATTGTTGGCTTGGTTCCATTGAGCAAAGAGATTTGGAAATTGAGCAGCCATCTGCTGCGCAATAATTTCTGCCAGCTCGGCAGTCTCTATCTGGCTTTCGCGTCGAGGAGGCATTCTGAAAGAGGAAACGTGAAAGGAAACGAGAGAGAGAATTTGACGAAAAGAATGAGATGAAACAAATCTGATGAAAGCAAGGATAGTGGTCATTTGTTTGTTACTACAAAGCAACAAACGACACACAATGACAAATCAAAGTAAATGGGTCGAAAATAATGTATCGCGAAGACATGCTCGCCTATAAGTGAACACTCATCCCAAGAATTCCCAGGTAAGCACAACTGGTCTCGCGTCTGATGAGATGTATACGAAGTGCTTGCCTAGACAGAAAACCCAGAATACAGGCATTCACCCTTCCAGTTTGCACGTGTTCACATTATTTAAAACCCAAAACCTTGACGAGATTTTGAAAACCCAAAGGGGTTCAAAACCATATAATCAATCATCCTAGAACAGATGATTAGTTTTCAAAGCGGATTTTGAATTTTATGTTCTTGTTGTGATCGTCGCCTAAGGATAGGTGACGGTATTGTTTTATGACTAAACGCAAGTAAACTCGCGTTAGGGTCCTAAGAAGGTTATAGACTAGGTCAAAGCATTACTAATAACCTAATTCCCTATAACCATTGGCTCTGATACCATCTTTTCTGTCACACCCCGACCACGTAGAACATACCAAACGTGGCGGAAACATCGGGGAGTGTTGTAACAGAATTAATGTTTCACAACCATGGAAATTAAAGTTTCGTTTTATTCAATATAAGTGTTACAATGTCTAAACAAACATGGAAATACAACATAATTAACTAGTCTTGCATCTTTTATTGTCACTAAAGCCCAAGTCTGCCTATGTGTATCTTGATCATCTTATGCAACAGTTCCTGAAAAACACATGTGAAAATATGGTACGTCAGCATAAAAATGCCGGTGAGATACATAGGTTTTGTGAAAATAGGTTTCATGACTTATGTTTGAGAAAATGTTTAGTCATGAACCTTGTTATTTGCTTTGTTTTGTAAATCATTTGAAAAACGATAAGATCAGATGATATGTATAAATAAATGTCAGGTTTAATGAATAACCATGTAAAATGAGTTTGTATAAGATAAGTTGTTTGTAAAACAATGTCTTGTGAAAAGTATGTTATTTGTATAAAATGTTCTATGTCTCAAACTGAAATGATTCAAATAACGCTATGATATGTAATACCATACAAACACTTATATATAGGAAGTACCAGCGGCGTATCCACCATGCTTGTATCATATTACACACGCATCGTTACTTAATCACTTAATCAAACCAAACCAAACAATGTAAAATGTTCATGTCAAGATGTAAATCATGTCAAAATGTCTATGTCAAATATCCATGTCAAATGTCTATGTCAAAATGTCATGTATGGCTACTGAAATGTCTCAACTAAACCATATGCACAAAAGCAAAGTATTGAAGTAAAACTGTGTTTAAATCAATATTATGTCTTGTGTAAATGCATGATCAATGTCAATCATGTAATGTGTAAATGCATGATCAATGTCAATCATGTTAAAATGTCTATGTCGAAATGTCTATGTCAAATGTCTATGTCAAAATGTCATGTATGGCTAGCGAAATGTCTCAACTAAACCATATGCACAAAAGCAAAGTATTGAAGTAAAACTTGGTTTAAATCAATATTATGTCTTGTGTAAATGCATACTATACTGATAATGAACATTTATGCGGTATTGTGAAAATGCATACATCCAAGCCTGGCGACTGTGGTGATAAACCCTTTTAAACAAATTAAAGGTCTATCTGTCTTAATAACAACGAATTCGGTCATTCCTTTCATCCCCTTTCCCTGGGACGTCCGGAACGGGAGTTGTCAATTGCTATGGTACCACTACCTACTAACGAACGGCATGATCGGTGTTAATGAATGTATTGTCCCATGTAAACAAACCAAATGTCATACCAAAATGTAAGCATGTGATGAAAAACAATGTACTAAGTATGCACGCAATGGACATAAATAGCATAAAATGTAAATGTAAAACGATGTACTAAGTATGAACGCAATGGACATACATAGCATAAAATGTAATGAAATCATGTACTATAATGTACTAACGAACATAGCAGTATATGATGTGAAAACAGGAAAGCTTGAAAGTAACAAGTAGGCACATGTATTCCACCCCAAAACAGTTTGGAAAACAGTAAAAGAGGGGTCTATGTACTCACTTGAGATTGCTCAGAAGTCCTAGGATAACCACCAAGCAATGCTAGAGATCGCGGAATATCAAACGGCACCTAATATAGGTAACTACATTAATAAACCGGACCTAAATCGGAAGACTGGGTAGCATGAGGGTTTGTAAACCAAATGAGTGTAGGAACTCATGTGATATGGTTAATCAAAGCCTACATACTAAATGAAACTTAACCTAAGTGTCTACGACCCATTACGACCCGTTTAGGTAGCTTATGCTACTTTAACGCGTCGTGCGCGTGAAACGCGTTCGGACCGCCTAACTAGCCCTATGACAAGTGTTATATGCCTAAACATATTACATAATCAGTTATGTGACAAAGGTTTAGGTTACATATGCTTAATTACCAATTATACATGTAAAGGGTATTCTGGTAATTTACCTAAGGCATATAAACTACCTATCATACAACTACTTAAACGATGTGACCATAAGGTATAACCTCGGAAGGTTATTCCCTATATACTATGGTCACCTAATGTATTTGGTCCGATCCTAATGATCGACCAAATGGGTCGAGTTCGAAGGTATAGGCGATTTATTAGATCGCCTACCCTACGACTCTAGACAACGTGGTAATCAGTGGGCATAGTCCCAAGGGACTATGACCAACGTGATTACACTCACGTTGCGAAGTTCAAACGAACTTCGCATTGACCATTACTGGTCAACGCTGAAAGTCAAACAAAGTTTGACTTTCTGACTCGAAAAGCAGTAAAATAAGGAAAAGAACGAAAGAATACTAACCCAGGGTCCCCGAATGCTAATCCCGACTCGAGAACTCAGGTATGAAACAATGGTTTCAACTTAGAGCTCTCAAAATCAGAATTCTTGTGAGAAAATGCAATGGGGGTGGATGGGTATATATAGTTTTCGGGTAACCGTTAGGATCGTTTCATGGAAAACGTGCCATGATCCAACCCGTACACTTGTCGGAACCTTATGGAAGCTCAAAATGGTTCCTATCATCATGACAAGGCAATTGGGAACATGTGGTGGAGGTTAAATCTGCTGAAAACAGGCTGTTTTAAACATTGCACCTGGTCAGAAGACCCCCTGCGCATCGTAGGGCAAAAGTCCCTGCGCATCGTAGGGGTTAAGTTTGGCAGAATTACAGTTTTGGTCCCTGAACTGTATTTAGGCCATTTTTGACACGTTTAAGGCCCGTTAACCACATTTCAAAGCTCTAAAATGAAGTTAAAGTATAGGGAACTTAAAACATGCTCAAAAATATCTCGGATGTCGGTTCGTTTGGCCGTACGAACGCGATGTTCGGTTAATTACGACGGAATGCGCATAAGCGCGAAAAACGATCCAAATGACGCGACGAATGGATTTTTCTTATGGCGAACACTAAAATATAATATAGTCATGCTCACATAAATTTTGGATGTCTGGAAGTATTCAGAACGTAAGTTATGCGTGAAAATGCAAACTTGTGCACTTTTTGACACTTTTAGTCCCTGAATGACACAAAAGTTTATTTTAGCATACCGAACACCTCAAAGCCTATTTCTAAGCTATGTGAAGGATATTTATGGTATGTTTAACTTATGGTCATGCTCCGGAATGTCTGTTACAGTTCAAATTGGCATACTTTCGCAGTTTGTCAACTTTAGTCCCTGTAAGCGATTTAACTTGATTTAGCCATACCAAAGCCTTCAAAACTTATTTCTAAGTTAAGTAAAGGTTATTTAAGGTATGTTAAGCCTATGTCACTAGTCCGGAGTGTTTATTGCATTAAACTGGTTATATTTACGCATCGGTGCGCGTATAACCTTCCAGAAAGCGATTTAGAGTTTGAAATTGAACAAGAATTGATATGTGCAAATGATACACATATTTTTACAAATCCCAAGTATGAAATATAATATTTCATTGGTTTGGTATTTGTTTGATGGCCGTGGAGGCACAGGTGTTACAACTGGAGGCATTCTGCAAGACTTTATGAAACAGGTTGAAAAGCAGTTTGACCTTCCAGTAAAAATATTTAGAAGTGACAATGGCACAGAGTTCAGGAACAAGGAGTTAGATGATTTCTGTGTGTCAAAAGGAATTGTGAGGCAATACAACATTCCAAGAACACCAGAACAAAATGGGTTTGTTGAAAGAAAGAACAGAACTTTGATTGAGGCTGCCAGAACCATGCTTGCTGATTCAGGTTTGCCATTAACTTTTTGGGCAGAGGCAGTAAACACTGCTTGCTATGTCCAAAACAGAGTTTTAATCAACCCCAGGCATCAAAAGACTGCCTATGAACTGCTGTATAAATAAAGCCATTGATTTCATATTTCCAGGTTTTTGGTTGCCCATGCTTCATTTTAAACTTAAAAGATTCTATCTCAAAGTTTGCAGCCAAAATTGATTGTGGTTATCATCTGGGATACTCAACCACTGCTAAGGCCTACAAAGTGTTTAACACAAGGACCAAAACAGTGGAAGAGACTTTGAATGTAAAGTTCAATGAACTTTCATCAATGAAAATCCTAGCAAACCCTGCAAAATTGTTTGATCTTGATAAATTCACTTTTGAAAATACTCCTGTCAAGACTAACAGTGCAGGTCCATCAGAGGATTCATCACCAGACTATGGGTATGAAATCGTCATTCCTCAACAAAAGTCTGTCACAATGGGAAGAGCAGCAGATGTTCAAAACAGCTGTCAAAGCTCAACCACTGCTACCTCAACATTTGTTGATCAAAGTAGCCCATTAACCCCTGCTTCCACATCATCAAACACTGTTGATAAAAGTCCTCAAACAGTGGATAAAAGTCAGCATGTGTCCACACCATTACCACCTATTCCACCACCTTTGAAGCCACTGCTGGATCATCAAAGTCACCAGTAGTGGTTAGCTCAGATGATTCACATCTGCAGCCCTCCCCACTCAATGCCATTGTTCCATACCAAGGAGAGCTCATCTTCTTGAAATCTCATCCACCAGACCAAATCATTGGCAACATCAATGAAGGGGTGCTCACAAGAAGTCAATCCCAAAACATTTGTCTTTTTGCTGGTTTTCTATCTCTCCATCAGCCAGTCAAGTACCAAGAGGCACTAAAAGACAACAGCTGGGTAGAAGCCATGCAAGAGGAGCTCCAACAGTTTAGAAGACAACAAGTTTGGGAGCTTGTACCATTGCCAGAGGGTGTAAGTCCTATTGGCACAAAATGGGTCTTCAAAAATAAAACTGATGAAAGGGGTATTGTTGTTAAGAATAAAGCCAGGCTTGTGGTTCAAGGGTTCAGACAAGAAGAGGGCATTGATTATGATGAAACATTTGCCCCTGTAGCAAGACTTGAAGCAATCAGACTATTTCTGGCCTTTGCTGTCAACCACAACATCAAGGTGTACCAAATGGATATCAAATGTGCATTCCTCTATGGTAAGATTCAAGAGGAGGTTTATGTTTGTCAACCTCCAGGCTTTGAGGATCCATTTAATCCAAATCATGTCTACAAGCTGAATAAAGCTTTGTATGGCCTGAAACAAGCACCAAGGGTCTGGTATGAAACTCTTTCCACCTTTATACTTTTCATTGGCTTCACAAGAGGTAAAATAGATAAAACACTGTTTTTAAAATGGAGAGGAAAGGATTTGCTGATTGTCCAGATCTATGTGGATGACATCATCTTTGGGAGCACATGTAACAAAATGTGTGAAGAGTTTAGGCAACTCATGATAGCTGAGTTTGAAATGAGTGCAATGGGTGAACTCCAGTGCTTTCTTGGTCTCCAAGTAAGGCAACTGCAAAATGGCACTTTTATCCATCAAGGCAAATATGCCAAAGAACTGTTGAAGAAATTTGAGATGGATGATTGTAAGCCATGCAATACACCCATTGCAACCAATAAAGTAGTCATATCTGATGAGAAGGATGAATTGGTTGATCAAACTTTGTATAGAAGCATGATTGGGTCTTTATTGTACCTAACTGCATCCAGGCCAGACATCATGTTTGCAACATGTGTTTGTGCAAGATCCCAATCAGCCCCTAGAAAGTTAAACCTTATTGCTGTAAAAAGGATATTCAGATACCTAAAAGGTGCTCCCACACTTGGTATCTGGTATCCAGCTGATGGTAAAATTGAGCTTTCAGGTTTCTCAGATAGTGACTTTGCTGGATGTGACAAGACAAGGAAGTCCACTTCAGGAGGGTGCCAATTCCTAGGCAGTTGTTTAGTGTCTTGGCAAAGCAAAAAGCAAGCAGCTGTTTCCACATCCATTGCTGAGGCAGAGTATATAGCTGCTGCAAGCTGTATAGCCCAACTGCTTTGGCTTCAAAATCAGTTGCTGGATTTTGGTATCGCTGCCTTAAAGACACCACTCATGTTGGATAGCCAGGCAGCAGAAAATATCATCAAAAATCCAGTTTCCCACTCAACCACCAAGCACATTGACATCAGACATCACTTTGTGAGGGATTGCTATGAAAAAGGTTTGATTTCTCTACACCATGTTCCAATTAAAGATCAACTGGCAGATGTGCTAACCAAAGCATTAGACACATCAACCTTTGAAAGCTTGATCTCTAGGATTGGCATGCTAAACATGGAATAACAGGCAAAATCCTGTTTTTCCATGAATAAAAGCATTAAAATGTTTTCAGAAAATCAAAAATCCATCCTTAAAAATAGCTAAAAATGAATTTTTCATTAAATCCTTAAAAGTCTGCCATAACCACTGCTTTGTTCAAAAGTCTGTTCTACTGAAAACTCTGTCCACTGCTAAAAGTCAACCCCTGTTCTCTCATTTTCTTGATAACACTGTTGTTCAAAATCAGTGTTTTATCCACTGATGTGCTATCCACTGATAGTAAAAATCACCCACTGCTTTCATTCTTACCATTACAACCACTGGTCTTGTTCCATCAGTGGTTTTCATAAAAACACTTGTCCTTCATCTCATCAGGGGTTGGCACGTGGACAGTACATAGCGGTCAGATCTTTTGTAACCGCTGCCATGTCTGCATTCACTTTTTCTTCTATAAAACCCTTTTCAAAACCCCAAACAGGGTTTTACTGTCAAATCGAATTCACAAAAATTCCTTTCTCAAAACAGTTTCCATTTCCCTCTCTCCAATCCTTCAAAACCTTCATCGATCTTCTTCTCCAAAATGAAAAAATCAAAGTCATCCGCAAAATCCACTTCAAAATCATCTCCTAAAAAGGCCACTCAAAAGGCTACACCCATCGAAATACCATACAAATCTCCTCACAATTATCTGGGTATCCTTACAAAACCCGGCACCACCGATGCTTTCGATTCCATCATTGACATCATGTCTGCATCAAAGTACAAAACTTTGTTAACAGCAGATGCTCCAATTTACTTGAAAACCCAAAGAGAGTTTTGGAAAAATATTACCCTTGAAAAACAAGGCGAGGATGTCATAGCCATTAACTCTTCTCTAATGGGTAAAACTATCAAAATCACACCACAATCCATCTCGGAAGTGTTTGAACTCAATGATCAGCAAGGTAAAACTTCTTTTCCCAAAAATGAGTTAAAAACTGATTTCCTTGAAAGGGGTTATGCAGAACAAATAAAAAAGGATACCTTACAAAAAGGTAATTTTCCACCTGCAACAAGATTTTTGTTCCATACCCTGCTTATGTGTGTCTCAAACAAAACCACTTCTTTTAATGAGATACCATTAAAGATTCAAAACCTGGGATATGCTATTCTTCAAGATGAAAATTTCAATTACTCCCAGGAAATCTTTAATGACTTGGTTAAAAATGTTGATAAAAAGCCATTCTTACTTTTTCCAAGATTTCTAAGTTATTATTTTGAAAAGAAATTTGGTAAGGATGATGCTTCTGCAATAAAACAAGGTGAATCTTTTCAAATAAACAGCTTAACTGCTGAAACTTTTACAAGAATGTCAACACCTTGCAAAACACAAGCAGAGGTGCCTGAGCAGACTTTAGCAGCTATTACTGCTCCTCAGGTATCTGCTGCTGAGCCCACTGCTCAAGGTGATGATAGCAGCAAAACAACCGCTTTGAAACCCACACATAAAATTACCAAAAAGCCAAAACAGAAGAAAACTCAAAAGCCCCCCAAACCTACCAAAAAGGCAACTCTGGAGGATGAGATACCAGAGCAACTGCCAGTGACAGCACAAAAGTCACAAGAAACCACTGCTGCTACTTCCTCACAGCAGTTGGTAGAAATATCTCAACCTATGCCTGAAACTCCTCCTGCTTCTTCTAAAAAAGAACAGGTTGTACAAATAGGGACACGACAATATGATGCTCTGGAATCACTTGCTTCCATCATCCACAGCCCAATGCCCAAGGCCAATTCTCTTTCTACACCAAACCTCACCTCCATAATTCCCCCACAAACAAAAATATTGTTGGATGCTCTTGATTTGAACCACGCACAAACCAGTCCTTCTCAATCACCTGTCAATGAGAATATACCTCCACAAGTGACTGGGTCTGATGTATCAATCATTGCTAACCCACTAACAAGACCTGAGGAGGTTACACCCCTTGAGTTACAAGTAACTCTTGGTGGTAGTCCAAGTGAAGCAGCCACTATAAGTGTTTAACCCACTGGTTTGCATTTGGATAGTGGTTACATCTATAAGACTTCCTTGGAGGCAATTTCTTCTCTGGGAACACTTGTGTATCCAGTTTATACTGGGTCACTAAAAAGTATCCCTCTTTTTGAAGGAAGAGGTCCCCAGTACCAAGACAAAGGGGCATCAGTGGATGACTTTTGGAATACATTCCCTGAGTCAACCACTGTTACAACCACTATTAGTGGGAAATCAGATGATCCCATTAAGTTGGGTGATGGTTTAAAGTACCTAGAATTGACAGATAGAATTGACAAACTGGATACCTCTGTTGCAGAAATCAAAGAAATGTTGCAACAGTTGTTGAAAGTTCAAAAGGCATCATCAACTGATGTTCCAGCTCAAGCACCTGCTCCACCACAAGCACCTGCTGCAAATGAGTTATGGAATCTATTTCAACCCATGCTCCAACAACAAAGACAAATGGCTGATCAGCAACATGCAATACATGTTCAAATGCTGAGAAACATGATGGAGTCAAGGTTTAAAGACACCCAAGCTGACATCAAGGCTATAAAGGCCCACATCCTGACCACCACTGGCACTACTCCTCCTATTGTTCTCTTCATTGATAACCCCCTCCAGATAATGCCAAAAAGGGGGAGAAAATCAAGCAGTGGAAGAAGAAGGGAATTGAAGATGGTCTCTATATTGAACCAGAAAAAGAAAACATGACTAAAGACATTCCTTTGCCAGATGGTAGTAAAAAGATTGATGCTACATCAAATGCACTTGCAGAAGCAAAAGCAAGTGTAAAAAGGGATAGAGAGGCTAAGGATAAAGCCAGGTGGGAACAAGAGAAAATAGCTTATATGGAGCTGAATGCACAGGGTACTTCTGAGCCAAAGGATGAAAATCCTAAGGATGAAAAGAAGAAGCCCGCCAGATAAGTGAGGCAACCCAAATCCACACCATCCAAACCCACAAAGCATGCTTCCAAACCACCTACTAAAGGCTCCAAACCTCAAACTTCCACCCAAACAGCTGTTATAACTCCTGCTGTATCAACAATTGCTGGTACTTCAGTAGTTTCAACATCTTCTATCACTTCAACACATACCACTTCAACACACACCACAACCACTGCTTTACCACCACTACCAAAAATCATCTCACCACCAAAACCACCATCACCACCAAAAAAAACCTCATCACCATCACCTCCTGCTAAGAAGCAGAAGACATCAGATGTTACAACATCTGTTGTAATGACAACAGTGGTTGAACCACCAGTTGTTTCAACAACTGTTAGTCAGCCACCTTCTACCACTCAAATCACCACCACTGATCCACCCAAAACATCATCAGCCTCTCCTACAATAAAAAGGAGAAGGATTTTTATACCTGATGATGATTCTCCATCACCACCACCAACATCCTCACAATCTCTTTCACTTGTTAATATCCCAAACCATGTTCCTCTCTCATCAGCTCAAGTACAACAACCAATCACTACCATCACTCCTGCAGGTTTCCAGTATCCTCTTGAACTTATAGCGGTCAGATAAGAGATTAAATCCTTCTACTTTAAGGATAATCCTGCTAAAAGGAGGTTACCATCAGTTGAAGGATATCCTAGGCCTAACAACATTGAAGAGTACTTGAAAATTAAGGCTCAACAGGCATAGGATATCTCCAAAAGAAACTCTCAAGGAAAAAATGACAAAGAAATTCAAAGGCATTATCAATTTCTACTCACACAAGTCAGATCTTTGGAGCAGTTTGCAAAGAATGTTTGTAAGCAAGTATCAGAAAGAGCAGATGAAACCCTGAGAAAAGACTACATTGAAAATATCATGGCTTTTAAGAAGTATAAGGGTGAAAAATATATGTACAAAGAGTGGACCATTCCTGAGCTTGAAAGTGAAGCGGCCAGGATTCAAGAAATGATTAAGAATAAGGTCAAACACACTCCCCCAGATTGGTCAAAGTACAAAAAGAATGTGTCTGAAAAGACATTAGAGCTGAAGAGAATGAAAGAGGAATTAGTTGCTGCTGATTTTGGGTCCAAAAATCAAGTGATGAGATGGAGAGAAGACAAAGTCAGGACCACCTACAAAAGGTTGGAGGAATTAAGGAAGAAAGATCCTAATGTTCCACAAAAACATGACTACCCTGAGGAAGAGGTTTCAACAAGACCACCAAAGCTGCAAATCAGGAGATCCACTGCTCCAGCTGGTACTGCTATCTATAAAAGAAGACAACAAAAACAGCTGGATGTTGAAACAGTGGAAGAATTAATGCCAGGAGATGACCTTGTAAAAGATGGCATTAAGAAGATGATAGCTGAAACTCTTGGCCTAAATCAACCTGCAAGCACTGCTCAGTCAGTCATCACAAGGCCAGCATCACCAAACACCTCATCTAATAAAAATCTCCCAAGAAACCCACCAGACTCAAAAGTACTAAAGTGGAAAACTGACAAACAAACCCATGTACTGACAGTGACCAAGTCTAGTGGAGAATTGAAGAAAATAACAAGGGAACAAGCACTTGGCCTAAGTCTTGAAGATTTGCAGGATCTCCTTGATCTTCCACTGTGCAGAGATGAAGATGACACAGATGCCTTAGGCTTTGAGTTACAACTCAAAGGGCAAATAAGGGAACTGTTGATGAGGCAATAAAGATCTACCAATAATGAAGGGTTTTGGCATTATCTGTTCCAGAGGGAGATTGTTGGGATTGAACCCTATTAGAGGAATAGATAATTAAAGCCAAAACTGGATCAGAGTAGTGGATCCAGAATAAGCAGATGTTATGTATTCAAGTCTCTCCCCTTGAAAGTGGTTTCAACATCTAATGACCTCCAATCCACTGATCGGTAAAACTGCTGACCTACAACTGCTGATCAAGTCAAAGACTGATAAAGACTAAAGCCCTGCTGTTCAATCTGCTACTATGGGCCAAGCACTGCTGAATATATCAAGTGCTGCTGGGTTCACATCAGTGGAAGGATTCAGCAGCAGTTTAGTTTGTCTTTATGTAATGTAATGTATAAAAGTTGTTAGCATAGCAGTACTTGTATAGATCAGTTGTTAGAGTTTGTTAGGAGGTTAGATGTCACTTTCATGGTGACGTCAGCAAAGATGCCTCAGTGGTTTGCCCGTGCCTATAAATAGAACAGTACTCTGTACTGTTCTATTAGCTCTTCACCATTTTTCTTCCTGTACGAACAAATCACTATGAACTCAGGCTGAGGGGGAGTTTGTTACATGCATGCAATTGTAATCGTTGATGAAATAAATTCAATCATTCGGTTCATTGTTGAAAATGTGTGTTGAAAGCAATTCTCCTGTTTGATTATGAAAAGTTTGTTACCATCTTATTCCGCTGCATTACTTGTTCATTGTTCATCTTAATTCAAACATAAAACACAATCAAAACCAAACTCAGATCCTAACAATATCCCTAAAACAGCCTTTCGAACTCGGTACGGTCACTATGAGTTCCTGGTTATGCCCTTTGGGTTAACCAACGCCCGCGGTATTTATGGACCTCATGAACCAATTTTGTAAACCATATCTAGATAAATTCGTCATAGTCTTTATTGACGATATTTTGATCTATTCCAAGAGTAAATAAAAACATGAGCACCATCTACGAGCCATACTAGAGATATTGAGGAAAGAGAAGTTGTGCGCCAAGCTTTCCAAGTGTGATCTGGTTACAAGCGGTGCAATTTTTAGGACATGTGGTAGATCAACAAGGGATTCATGTTGACCCTAGTAAGATCGAAGCTATTAAGAATTGGCAAGCACCTAAGTCTCCAAAAGAGATACGCCAATTCTTGGGATTGGCTGGATATTACCGTCGCTTTATTGACAACTTTTCTTGCATTGCTCAATCTTTAACTGTCTTGACACAGAAAGATCGAAAGTTCGAATGGGGTGAAGAACAAGAAACAACCTTTCAGCTTTTAAAACAAAAGTTATGTGAGGCGTTAATATTGACTTTGCCAGAGGGCAATGATGACTTTGTAGTGTATTGCGACGTATCTCGACGTGGTCTAGGATGCGTATTGATGTAGAGAAACAAGGTTATTGCATATGCTTCCAGACAATTGAAAGTACATGAAAAGAACCATACAACGCATGATTTAGAGCTGGGCGCAGTGATTTTTGCACTTAAGATCTGGAGGCATTACTTGTACGGTACGAAATGTACAATTTATACAGATCACAAGAGCCTCCAACATATATTCGATCAGAAGGAGCTGAATATGAGACAACGCAGATGGGTGGAGCTATTGAACGATTACGACTGTGAAATAAAATACCATCCAGGTAAGGCTAACGTAGTGGCCGATGCCTTGAGTAGAAAAGACCAAGTAAAGCCACTCAAAGTGCGAGCTCATGGGATGATTGTTCAAACCAGTCTTAAAGAGCAGATTCGTAATGCTCAAATGGAAGCTTTGGAGGAAGGTCAACTAAATAGCGAAAACTTACACGGAAATGAAGGGAAGTTTGTGAGTAAACCGGATGAAGTGCTGTATTTCAAAAATAGGGTATGGATTCCTACTCTCCATGACCTACGTCAACTGGTTATGGATGAGGCTCAAAAATCTAAGTACTCTATTCACCCCGGTACAGACAAGATGTACCACGACCTTAAGGAATTTTATTGGTGGCTATGTATGAAAAAGGACGTAGCAGAGTACGTGAGCAAATGCTTGACTTGTGCCCGGGTAAAGGCAGAATACCAGAAACCCTCGGGAATGTTACAGCAACCCAAAATACCTCAATGGAAATGGGAACAAATCACGATGGATTTCGTGACCCACCTTCCAAAAACACCCCGAGGTCATGATGCGATTTGGGTAGTGGTGGATAGACTAACTGTGACACCTGTGTCACTTCAACCATCAAACAAATACCAAACCAATGAAATATTTTATTTCATACTTGGAATTTGTATAAATATGTGTATCATTTGCACATATCAATTCTTGTTCAATTGCGAGCTTTAAATCGCTTTCTGGAAGGTTATACGCGAACTGATGCGTAAATATAACCAGTTTAACGTGACAAACACTCCAAAACAGCAACATAAGCTTAACATACCTTAAATAACCTTTACATAACTTAGAAATAAGTTTTAAAGGCTTTGGTATGGCAAAAACAAGTTTATTCACTCGCAGGGACTATTTGCGTCAAACTACAAAAGTCTGCCATTTCGTAAGGCAACGTACAGTTCGAAATATGATCATAAGCTAAACATACAATAAATAACCTAAACATAGCTTAGAAATAAGCTTTGAGTGGTTCGGTGTGCAAAAATATACTTATTTGATCTTACAGGGACTAAAAGTGTCAAAAACGGCGTAAGTTTGCATTTACGCGCATATCTTACGTTCTGACCACATCTGGACATCCAAAATTTTTGTACACACTAAAATATTTTTTTTAAGTGATCGGCAAGCAAAAATACTATTCGTCGCTTAATTTGGATCGTTTTTGCGTTCGTTACGACTTCCGTCGTAATTAACCGAACAACGCAACCGTACGACCAAACGAGCCGACATTCGAGTTGTTTTTGAGCATGTTTCATGTTCCCTATACTTAAACTTCATTATTGAGCCTTGAAAATGGGTTAACAGGGTTTAAACGCATCGAAAAAGGCCTTAAACATGTGCAGGGACCATTTCTGCCATTTTGGCAAAATTTATGGGAACTGGCACATGGTGGCACTGCGCCACCACCACATGCCTCTGCCATGGCACGACGCCATGACCTGATCTGGACATAAATCTCATTTTTGTGCAGCAGATTGAAGTTCAGGGGCCATTCTTGCAATTTCTTTGTGTGGTAGCCATGTTAGCACCTCCCAAGTAAATTAGCTGGCCTCTAACACTTGTATGGCTAGGATTTAATGCTTGATGGCCACACAAACACTTGTTTTGATCTTGTGAGTTCACTACAAGTATAAATAGCCTAGCATTTCACTTGTTGCAACTCACACTTGATCTAAATTCTCTAAGTTGGGGTTTTATAACTTCATACCTGAGAATTATAAGATCAAGTTCAAGCAAGGACCCTTTGTAAGCTTCCTTCGTTCTTTTATCGCTTTCTTAGCGTGAAAGTCAAATAGTGTTTGACTTTCTGCTTTGACCAGTCTTTGGTCAACACGAAGTTCGTTTGAACTTCGCAACGTGAGCGTAATCACGATGGTTATAGTCCCTAGTGACTATACCTACTGATTACCACGTTGATTAGGCCTTAGGTAAATGACCAAAATGCCCTTTTCATGTATAATTGGATTTTAAGCATATGTAACCTAAACATTTGTAACCTAACTAATTATGCAACATAATTAAACATGTTTAGGCATATAATACTTGTCATAGGACTAGTTAGACGTCTCGAACGCGCGTTTGCGCGAACGACGCGTTATAGTAGCGTAAGCTACCTTAAAGGGGTCGTAATGGGTTGAAAGCACTTAGGTTTGGTTCCGATTTAGGATATAGGCTTTGTTAAACCATATCACATGAGTTCCAATACTCATTTGGTTTACGAAACCTCATTCTATCCGATCTTCCGATTTAGGTCCGGTTTATTTACTTAGTCACCCATATTAGGTGCCGTTTGATTCAGTGATCCCTCTAGCTTTGCTTGGTTGTTGTTCAAGACTTCTAAGCATCCTCACGTGAGTACATAGTCCCCTCTTTTACTGTTTTCAATGTTTTGGGGTGAAGCATGTGTACTTATTTGTTATGTTCATGATTTCAAAGTATAATTGATTATACATATTAGTACTTATCTTTTGACAAACTGAATAATTATTTATGGTTTAAACAATGATTTTTCAAAGATTAAAAAATTAATTGTTGAATTGTACTTATTTTATGTTCCCCAGACCGATTGGTAGTATGATATAGCGCTATAGGACTAGACACCCCATTCCTGTTGTCATGGAATGTCAGAAACCAATATTTTTATCCAAATAGAGATTGCCTTTGTGGTATTTCTATAGTCTCAATTGGTATAGTTTGATGCACTAAGGTCTGATTGAATTCTTAAATCACATTTTTATTGTATATCTTGTTATACTCTCAAAAGTATAGTTTGATTTACTCTCATGTGTGATATTGTACAAAACAACATATATTTTGTTAATTACTAAAACATAGTTTGATATGTTAGTTATAAAACCAAAGCATAGTTTAATATGTTATTATTAAAACCAAAGTATACTTTTGATATACTACCGAAAACGATTATTTTGATGACTAAAGTATATTTAATATACTATTGGTTTAACGATTTTGGAACTGAAATATATTTTAATATATTACTTATTCGACTTTCTTAAAACCAAAGTATATTTTTATATATAATACAAACCTTTTTTATCAAAACATTGTTTTACAAACTCATTTCACTTGCATATTTACTTATGCATCATTCTTTTATATTATCAAATTTCTTGTAAAAATTGATGGTCTTCCTGACTTAGTTCAGGATATCGTTACTGGCAGCAACCCTACTACTGTCAGACAGGCCATTGAATTATCTACCACCCAGACTGAATCCCATATCAGGAAGGGTAAGCTTTTTCGAAAGGGCAACCCAAGACCATCTGACAAGACTGCACAGGTTGAACCAAAGGAAAAACAGGCCGAGACACCCAAGAAGAAGAAGTGCAAGGCTTCTCAAAACTGTGCCATAACTACTCAGAACAATCAAGTTGCACCAAACCAGCCAGCACAACCTCGTAAAAGGAAAAATTACGTTGGTACCGCACGTTTGTGCAACAAATGCAATTGTCATCATCTGGAGCAAGTGCAGTGTCACAAATGTACCCACTGTGGGCGATTGGGACATTTGGTCGATACCTGCCGTTATGCAAATCCTACTGCTGTTTACGCACGGTTCCCACCTGGGTCGTGTTATAACTGTGGTGACCTTACTCACTACAGAAACAATTGCCCAAGACTTGTTAACGCAAATCCAGCGCGTGGACGAGTGTTTAACATAAATGAGGCAAACGCGAACAATGGTGCAGCAGTGAACAATTAGTCTTTTGTATTTCTTTGTTGTTATCCTTTGACGTTGGAACAATTCAGTTGTTATATAAATAAAATTTGTTGTTTCAATTCTATTTTACGAACTGTTATGTTTGTACAACCCTACGATGCCGACACCAAGGAACGGTGTTCCTTATAAGACAAACTACTCGTGTGATTCGGTCATTTTTATGATCACTTTTGATCTCCCCGAAAATCTTAAATACTCGTTTATTTTAAGAAACAAAGCCAACTTCCTATTAAGATCTTTCTATCTTCATAGTTAGATTCTTATGTTTAAAGTGCCAAATAAAATCCACGGATTGGATTACTGGTGTGCTTTAAATGTCCGTGTCCAAAATTAACAAAATAAAGATCAAGATAATTAAATTATGTAATTAGGTGCTTATGTGTTTTCTTCCATGTTTCGTGTTTTTATGTGATTCATCCAAATCCTCGTAGAATCTTCCATATCTCCATATGAGGGATTCATAGTAGGATATCAAAAGGTACTACCTTAAATCCTTAATGGGCTTCTATGTTATAGTTAAGTCCCTTGGATTATAAAGTACTATTCTATAATTGGACCCCTTGAGTGGTCTAGTAAAACGAATTGATTCAAAAATCTGGTTAGGAATATCATGTGATGATATAATTGAAAAGATCCCTTAAAGTGGTCTATTTAAGGAGATCGTACGAGGGTCTAGTTAAGAAGATCATGTGTTGATCTAGTTAAAAAGATCCTTCGTTGATCTAGTTAAAACGATCCTTTGGTGGTCTAATCAAGTCACTTCATGTATATTCGATTGATTTTTCCCCTACGCATTATGAAATGAATTGTGCGGACTGTGGAAGGGATTACGTAATTATGGATGCATACATAATTATGGAATTCAGTGAACAGAAACCACAGGAAATTTTGTCATGTGTTAAGACCTATAGTGATAAGAATAACGATACGGGAACAATGTAGAAAGGGGCATGGTGGATACGCCGCTGGTACTTCCTATATATAAGTGTTCCTTATTACATTGCGAACGTAGTGTTATTTAAGTTACTAGAAGTCCTGGACTTTGACCAATGTCATTTTATCTTACACTCTCCGGCTCTGATTTCAAGCACACACAAGTTTCCTATGATAGTATTCATAAGAAACGTTCTTCTGTCCGTAGTTCGAAACTCCATGTTTTGTTACTACAAGGACTTCACTTTGATAGTTGACAATTTCGCTAAGAATCCAAACATGACCCATAGTTTTACTTAGGGTTTGAGGGATTCATTCGAAAGCGAAACCATCACAGTTTTCTTCATAGGTTTCCTCTAAAATTAAATTTCGGGACGAAATTTCCTAAAGTAGGGGAGACTGTGACACCTGTGTCACTTCAACCATCAAACAAATACCAAACCAATGAAATATTGTATTTCATACTTGGAATTTGTATAAATATGTGTATCATTTGCACATATCAATTCTTGTTCAATTACGAGCTTTAAATCGCTTTCTGGAAGGTTATACGTGAACTGATGCGTAAATATAAACAGTTTAACGCGAAAAACACTTCGGAACAGCAACATAAGCTTAAAATACCTTAAATAACCTTTACATAACTTAGAAATAAGTTTTAAAGGCTTTGGTTGGCAAAAATAAGTTTATTCACTCGCAGGGACTATTTGCGTCAAACTGCAAAAGTCTGCGGTTTCGTAAGGCAACGTACAGTTCGGAATATGATTATAAGCTAAACATACCATAAATAACCTAAACATAGCTTAGAAATAAGCTTTGAGTGGTTCGGTGTGCAAAAATATGCTTATTTGATCTTACAGGGACTAAAAGTGTCAAAAACGGCGTAAGTTTGCATTTACGCGCATATCTTACGTTCTGACCACATCTGGACATCCAAAATTTTTGTACACACTAAAATATTTTTTTTAAGTGATCGGCAAGCAAAAATACTATTCGTCGCTTAATTTGGATCGTTTTTGCGTTCGTTACGACTTCCGTCGTAATTAACCGAACAACGCAACCGTACGACCAAACGAGCCGACATCTGAGATGTTTTTGAGCATGTTTCATGTTCCCTATTCTTAAAATTCATTATTGAGCCTTAAAAATGGGTTAACGGGGTTTAAACGCATCGAAAAAGGCCTTAAACATGTGCAGGGACCATTTCTACCATTTTGGCAAAATTTATGGGAACTGGCACATGGTGGCGCTGCGCCACCACCACATGCCTCTGCCGTGGCGCGACTCCACGGCCTGATCTGGACATAAATCTCATTTTTGTGCAGCAGATTGAAGTTCAGGGGCCATTCTTGCAATTTCTTTGTGTGGTAGCCAAGTTAGCACCTCCCAAAGTAAATTAGCTGGCCTCTAACACTTGTATGGCTAGGATTTAATGCTTGATGGCCACACAAACATTTGTTTTGATCTTGTGAGTTCACTACAAGTATAAATAGCCTAGCATTTCACTTGTTGCAACTCACACTTGATCTAAATTCTCTAAGTTGGGGTTTTATAGCTTCATACCTGAGAATTATAAGATCAAGTTCAAGCAATGACCCTTTGTATGCTTTCTTCGTTCTTTTATCGCTTTCTTAGCGTGAAAGTCAAACAGTGTTTGACTTTCTGCTTTGACCAGTCTTTGGTCAACACGAATTTCGTTTGAACTTTGCAACGTGAGCGTAATCACGATGGTTATAGTCCCTAGTGACTATACCTACTGATTACCACGTTGATTAGGCGTAGTGACGAGTAGTAGTTTCGGTCAAAATGCGCATTTATGCGTATTTTGCAACCAAACTACTTTAGGGTATCAAAACACTTTGTATTGATATCAAAACCTGTTTTCTAACTTAGTTAAGCATGTTTTAACATGCTTAGCTCGTCACTTTTAGTTTAGTGCTTGTTTAGAGTCGTAAGTCAAGCGGTCTAAACCACCGCTTAGACTTTCGAACTCGACCCGTTTGGTCGATCATTAGGATCCGACCAAGCATGTTTAATGACCATAGTTGTATAGGGAATAACCTTCCGAGGTTATACCTTATGGTCACGAAGTTTAAGTAGTTGTATGATAAGTAGTTTATATGCCTTAGGTAAATGACCAAAATGCCCTTTTCATGCATAATTGGATTTTAAGCATATGTAACCTAAACATTTGTCACCTAACTAATTATGCAACATAATTAAACATGTTTAGGCATATAATACTTGTCATAGGACTAGTTAGACGTCTCGAACGCGCGTTTGCGCGAACGACGCGTTAAAGTAGCGTAAGCTACCTTCAAGGGGTCGTAACGGGTCGAAAGCACTTAGGTTAGGTTCCGATTTAGGATATAGGCTTTGTTAAACCATATCACATGAGTTCCAATACTCATTTGGTTTACGAAACCTCATTCTATCCAATCTTCCGATTTAGGTCCGGTTTATTTACTTAGTCACCCATATTAGGTGCCATTTTGATTCAGTGATCCCTCTAGCTTTGCTTGGTTGTTTTTCAAGACTTCTAAGCATCCTCACGTGAGTACATAGTCCCCTCTTTTACTGTTTTCAATGTTTTGGGGTGAAGCATGTGTACCTATTTGTTATGTTCATGATTTCAAAGTATAATTGATTATACATATTAGTACTTATCTTTTGACAAACTGAATGATTATTTATGGTTTAAACAATGATTTTTCAAAGATTATAAAATTAATTGTCGAATTGTACTTATTTTATGTTCACTAGACCGATTGGTAGTATGATATAGCGCTATAGGACTAGACACCCCATTCCTATTGTCATGGAATGTCAGAAACCAATATTTTTATCCAAATAGAGATTGGCTTTGTGGTATTTCTATAGTCTCAATTGGTGTAGTTTGATGCACTAAGGTCTGATTGACTTCTTAAATCACATTTTTATTGTATATCTTGTTATACTCCCAAAAGTATTGTTTGATATACTCTCATGTGTGATATTGTACAAAACAACATATATTTTGTTAATTACTAAAAGATAGTTTGATATGTTAGTTATAAAACCAAAGCATAGTTTAATATGTTATTATTAAAACCATAGTATACTTTTGATATACTACCGAAAACGATTATTTTGATGACTAAAGTATATTTAATATACTATCGGTTTAACGATTTTGGAACTGAAATATATTTTAATATATTACTTATTCGACTTTCTTAAAACCAAAGTATATTTTTATATATAATACAAACCTTTTTATCAAAACATTGTTTTACAAACTCATTTCACTTACATATTTACTTATGCATCATTATTTTATATTATCAAATTTCTTGTAAAATTTCGCATGATTTATAAAGAAAACATTTTTAAAGCTCATGACTATTTTGTTAAAACATTCTTTTAAACTTACAAAGTCATGAATCATGCATTAATAAAACCTATGTATCTCACAGGCATTTTTATGCTGACGTACCTATTTTTACACATGTTTCGGGTGCTGCTATGTGATGATTGTTGATACATGCTATACATAGGATGGACTCGTGCCTTAGCGACTTTAAAACTTGAAAGATAATATTTGTATATATCTGATTTGTAAATTTACAATGAGTTCAATAATTCAATAAAACGAAATTATTAAATCCATGGTTGTGAAACAATGATTCTGTTACAACACTCCCCGACGTTTCCGCCATGTTTTGTTGTTTTACGTGGTCGGGGTGTGACACTAACCAAATCGGCGCACTTTATTCCAATTTGTACTACCTACAATACCGAGAAATTGGCCGAGATCTACCCGAATGAAATTGTGGCAAGACACGGGGTACCAGTTGCAATCATTTCAGACCGTGATAGTCATTTCACTTCACACTATTGGCAACAGTTACAAGAAGCTTTGGGGTCCAGAATAAACCTGAGTACTGCTTACCATCCACAAACCGAAGGCCAATCAGAACGAACTATCCAGACATTAGAGGATCTGCTTCATGCTTGCACCCTAGACTTTGGAGGAAGTTGGGATAAGCACCTTCCCCTCATCGAATTCTCCTAGAATAACAGCTATCATAGTAGCATACAAGCTGCACCGTACGAAGCACTATATGGCCGGAAGTGCAGATCGCCACTGTGTTGGGCTGAAGTGGGCGATACTCAACTCACGGGGTCTGAACTAATTCAAGAGATGACAGACAAGGTGCATAAGATCCAAAGTAGACTTAAAGCGACACGAGATCGGCAGAAAAGTTATGCCGATGTTCGCAGGAAACCATTGTCGTTTGAAGTAGGTGACAAAGTGCTGTTAAAAGTGTCACCGTGGAAAGGAGTGATCAGGTTTGGAAAGGCAGGAAAATTGGCTCCAAGATACATTGGGCCGTATGAAATTATTTCCAAAGTTGGACCTGTAGCGTACCGACTGAAATTACCAGAGGAACTGAGCACGTATCCAACTTAAAGAAATGTCTCACAGATGAAGTAGCTATTATGCCGTTAGAAGATGTGCACATTGATGACAAACTCCACTTTGTGGAGGAACCGGTAGAAATAGTAGACGGGAAGACCAAACAACTACATTATAACAAAATTTCGCTGGTAAAAGTCCGGTGGAACTCAAAGCAAGGACCTGAGTATACGTGGGAACAGAAGGATGAGTTCCGTAGAAAATACCCACATCTCTTCCCTAACAAGACGAATTGAATTTCGGGGATGAAATTTCTAAACCAGGGGAGACTGTGACAACCATGACGAAACCAGGTACACCCTACACGGTCCAAAACCGTAAAGACTACTTAACACTTTAATTGTGCGAAAACCCTAAAAACATGTGTGACTTATATGCTTGATTAAATGATATCTGTTATGTCTCGGGGGAATCCGAGAACACGTTATGACTGACATGACACTAATAAGGGCTAACAGTGTGAAATTGGTGTCCTTAGACTTTCAACACGTGTTAATCCGGAGCTTTCCGTTTAACAGCGCACTAAACCTTTGACGTTGATTATTAGGTTATATGTAGCATTATTTAAGATTCCGAGTTCCAGGAACAACTTAGTTTTGTGCCTTAGAATGTGACATAAGGTTTGAAGCCAATCTGAAATCGGGCACGCAAAACGAAGCAGCTTCCCGGTTAGGGAAATGTTTTCGTTTTAGGAATAACATAAGGCAATCAAACGTGCAAGGAACGATCGATCAAGCTTAAAAACACGAAAACCACTCTAATACGAGTCTTTTATGATTAAAACATAACTGGGTTCGGATTTCAAGACGGTTATTCATGATTTTTAAAACGAGTCTTTTGACACTAATTACGCGCAAAACGGAGTCCGTCACGCAAATCGAGAATGCGCCCAGGACCCGCAAACGAACCTAAACACTCAACGGAGGATAAACATCATCTTTTATCACGTATTACGAGGCACGAGGTGGCCTAGGGGGGCCTACCCCAAACCGCCACCCCCCAATAATATATATCTCATTTTCATTTTTTTTCTTTTAATTCTCACACAAATATCTTCCAAATTTCTGCTTCTTCCTACTAAAACCCAGCTGAGTTATCAAGAAGAAGTCACAAATCAAAGGTATCAACCTTAATTTTTAAGGTTTTAAGCTTAATTTCTTGATTAAACATGGTTTAGGCCATGAAAACTTGTTTTAATCCATGAATTTTGAAAGTTTAAACAAATTTAAGGGCTGAATAAGAACACCATGGGAGTTCCCTGGTGTTATATGGCAGCCATGGTTTCAAATCTTTGGGTTTTGATACCCTAATAAATACCTATTCGACAAAAATCGCTTAACTATTCGATTAACCGAAAAACAATGAACCAAAGCTTGATTGATCTAAGTTCTAGCATATTTGGATTTTACTTGATGTGTAGGTACTGAATATAGCCCATACATATTTCTGGACTCAAGAAAAACACTCGGACTCGAAGGAATCGCTAGGTATCGAAACTTGAAACTAGCATAGGCAGAATATTGTTTAGACCATAACTTGGTCCGTGATACTTATATTGGGCTGAAATTTGGTGTGCTGATGAAAGGTAGTGTCAGGAAGGTCCACGTAAAAGTTTAGAATTTTTGGAATTTTCTACGATTTTTGGTGAAATTTTGACTGTTTTACAAAAGAATTCTGGAAAAAATACCAAACAGATTTAATAAATCACTAAATTTTACAGAGACACTAAGGAACATATAAGGAATGTTCTGGGAAAATTCGGAGTCCATTGGTTGAGTTTGGTAGGGGTTAAAAATCCGCATTTTTGCGAATTTTCGGTAGCCGGAAACACACCGAAATGAAATCAGAAAAATCTTAAACTTTTTAGAGATGTTTATGGAAACATAAGGGATGCCCAGGAATTTTTGGGAATTTTTGGATCCCTGATGGTAATTAATATTAATTATGTGGTTAAATATGATTTTATAAATAATTTATTTAGACAAGTAAAATGCCAAAACAAATTCCCAGAAATTTTTCCCATAATCTACTGATTTTTACTAAGTTATATAAAAATTTACATATTTTATTCATATTCTAGGTTAAATGGAAATTTTTGGGATTAAAAATGGATTATTTTATATCAATTTCGGCAGTTTACCGTATAACGAACTGGCCGGAACTGGGAACTGACCCAACCCGACAAATACTATAATTAAAACACGGGGAGTATTCCGGGAGATTCCTGGGCGGATTGGACACTCGGGGTGTGTCCAATACCAGTTCGGGAAATCCCCGACGGTAGAAACGGAAACTCAAAATTGGGCAACCTGGACTCCCCAAACACCCAAACTCCCTTAATGAAAAGTTAATCATTCTTAAATAACAACACGTTGGCAGTATTGGTATTCCCGTACCATTGTCCGAACATGTTAAACTGCTGACATTTCCTGGCATGCGAACCGGTGCCCGGAAGCCAAACTAAAAACTAATACTACCCTGACATCCATCACCATACCAGTATCGTATAGGCTCAATCTTGAGTGAAAACTCCTGACCGAATCCAAGTTATACCTGTAACCGACTTAGATACTGACGTAAGTCCATATTTGCATACATGATTCTAGAAGTTGACCTACTTGCTTGTTTACATCCTGTGTGAAACTACTACATACACTGTGAGTTTTACTTCCCCGTTTTTAAACTGTTTTCTGTTTTACATGGGGTGAAATGCATGTTACATACGTTTATACGTGCACATATATACATGATATAACGTGAATTATCTGAGTAAACACTAGTTCATGAAAAGTCCCCACAGACCCAAGTGATTAACCGTAGGCCGGTGAATGTGTAAATAGTACTATTGGTTCGACAAACCCAATTGCGATGGCCAGGAACGCCATGAGATACATACGCAATTGTACATGTTTGAGCATAGGCTATGGGGTACTAGCCATAGCTACACAGGGGCAGTGCCGTGGTGGTTGACCACGGGGTTGAGTTGACAGTCAAGGCTTCACTTGTGGGCTCAGTATATATATGCTATCAGATGTGCCAACTTGAACTATAATTACATCTATTTAATACAAACTGAAACAGTGAAACTCACCAGCAGCGTTTAGCTGACCCTTTTTAAAACTAACATGCATTTCAGGTAACTTGAGACTGATGTGATCCGTGTATGATGTTCAAGACGTGTTTATTGGCAAATATTGAGATAGACACATGCGACTTAGAAGACTTATGTGGTTCATGGGAACACGCAGTTGTGACATACATGTAGTATGTAATCAACATTTTGTAATTAATAAATTGTAATGTCTTTATAAACAATGTGCTTGTACCAGAGGTGTCTGTTGCATCTCACGTTTTTTTTCCGCTGCAAATCGGGGTGTGACAGTGAGTATAAGAGCATTGCAGAGCATATGCTTGAGAGTCTGAAAGGCTTACTCTTGCTTGGTCCCCCCAAACAAAAGGCTTGTCTTTATGCGTCAAAGGAGTAAGCGGAACGGCTATTTTCGAGAAATTAGTGATCAATCGATGGTAATAGCCCACCAATCCGAGGAATGAGCGAACATCGGATGGTGATTTTGGAGTAACCTAACTCTTAACAGCTTCGATCTTCGCTGGGTCGACGTGTATACCTTGACTATTGACGATGTGACCGAGGAATTGAACCTCCTTTAGCCAGAATTCACACTTGGAGAACTTGGCATAGAGTCGATTCCTTGGAGTAGTTCGAGAACCAAACGTAGATGCTACGCGTGTTCGATTTTCGACTTCGAATAGATAAGGATGTTGTCGATGAATACGATGACGAAATGGTCAAGAAACGGTTTACACACGCGATTCATCAAATCCATGAAAACCGTGGGTGCATTGGTTAAAACAGAGGGCATTACGACGAATTCATAATGGCCGTATCGAGTTCAGAAAGCGGTTTTTGGTATATCTTCCTTCTGAATGCGTAACTGGTGATAGCCTGGCATAAATCAATCTTCGAGAAACATGTTGCACCTTGCATTTGGTCAAACAAATCATCGATTCGGGGCAGGGGATAGCGATTCTTGATAGTCGGCTTATTCAACTCCCTATAGTCGATATACATCCGGAACGACCCGTCCTTTTTGTCGAAAAGAACGGGTGTACCCCAATGAGAGGTGATAGGGCGAATGAAGCCTTTGTCAAGTAGTTCCTGAAGCTGACTCGATAGTTCGCGCATTTCAGACAGGGCGAGGCGATAAGGGGATTTAGCAACAGGATTGGCTCCAGGAACAAGGTCAATACGAAAATCAATGTCACGACTTGGGGGTAAACCAGGTAAATCATCAGGAAAAACTTTAGGAAAATCACGAACCACAGGCACCTTATCCATTGCCTTAACTTCCTTTTTCTCCGCTACTACAATGTGTGCCAAGAAAGCTTGGTATTCCTTGCGGAGATACTTGCTATCCTGGACACATGACATAAGTTGGAGTTTCTTCGATGCAACTTCACCATAAACACAAAGTTGGTCACCATTAGCGAGCGAGAAACGAATCATCTTATCGAAGCAAACGACTTTAGCACGATTTTCGTGAAGAAAATACATGCCCACTATGATATCGAAACTACCAAGCTGCATCGGGATAAGGTCGATAGGGAAGACGTGATTGTTGAGTTCAAGGGTACAATCACGGAGAATAGAACGAACAGTAACGCTCCTTCCAGTGCCAACTTCAACATCCAACGTCGAGGGGAGATGGGCGCGCTTACGATTTAGGAGCTTTTCGAATTCTAACGACACAAAACAGTTATCGGCTCCAGTATCAAATAAACACGTTGCGTATATACCATTTACGAGGAACGTACCATTAACCACATTGTTATCTTCTTGAGCCTGGCGGGCGTTGATGTTGAAAGCACGCCCGTGGGCTGCTGCTGCTGCTAAGGCTGCTGCTGTTGATGTTGAGGCTGCTGTTGTGGCTCTTGCTTCACCACTCTGTTTGGGTACATGTTTGCAAAGTGGTTGGGATCACCACATGCAAAGCAAGCTCTAGCGTGAGCGGCGGGTGCAGGAGCTGCTTGCTGGCCCTGGGGAGCAGGAAGGAAAGCTTGTGGTGCAGGAGCTTGACCTTGAGCTTGAGTTGGGGCTTGGCGTGGACCAGTATGGCAATTAGCAGTAAAATGGCCGTACAGGTTGCAATGAACACTGAATCGGCATGCAATCCCCACGGGATGATGATAAGTACATGTAGGGCAGAGCGGGTGAGGACCAGTATATGCAGGCTTGGCCGGCGGTGCATTGGTCACCGGTGCCGCTACTTGGCGGTTCTGAGGTTGCGGTTGGGCAGAGATGGCATTCGAAGGTACAGCAGTTGTACCTGCTCCGTTCTTGCTATTTTTGTTGTTGTTGTTGTTCTTTCTCTTATGGCATGAGGACTTTGAAGCTTGCGGTGCGGCGGTTTTAGCGGTGGAAGCAGCCGTAACTTGGTGAAGATTCTTGGAGGCTTTATCAAAGTAACCAGCCCGAACTCGCTTGTTATTAATCTCGGTAGTGAGCAGGAAGGTTTCCTCAATAGTTGTCATCTTCGTGGCTTGCACGAAATCAGCGACACAGTCCGGTAAAGCACGGATGTATTTCTTGATGGTAATCTCGGGGGTAGTAACTTGGCCCGGACAGATTATGCTCAGCTGCTTAAAGCGGGCAGTTAAACCAGCGTTGTCGCCACCCTCTTTTTTGATGTGCCGGAACTCGTCCTCCAACTTTTGAAGATCGTGGGGAGGGCAGAACTCCTTCATCATGATGTCCTTCAACTCATCCCACGTAAGCCCGTAAGCTGCATCACTCCCTCGCTTGTTCCTTCGGCAGTCCACCAGTCCAGAGCCATGGACTAGAAAACGCCGGTGGCATTAACAGTGCAAAGGTTTTCGGGACAGCCGCTTTGGCGCAGATTGACTTCGATTGAATCGAACCATAGAAACATGGCAGTAGGCCCATCTTCTCCAGTGAATTCCTTGGGTCCGCAGGCTTTGAACTGTTTGAAGCTAAAAGTAGCTTTAGGCGAGTCAGTCCTTGATTCCTCTGAGGACTTGCTAGCGTTTTCATTTAGCTCGCTGACAATTTGCGGAATGACCTTAGCCATCTGCTTTGCGACGAGAGTAGCGATGCGTTTGTCCTCATGGTTACGACGAGCGGAGCGAGCTGTGTGACATCCGAATGACGACATTGTCTGCAACAGACATCGCCACAGGACTCAAACACAATTTTGATTAAGTCGAGTATAGTCTAGCGAATCTCCAAAGGCTACTTTATATAAAGCACAGGAACACGTCTACACGTAGGCACACAATCCACATAGACACGTAATCACATAATCACAAAAACACATAGGAACACAGAGACACGTATTCAACTATATTTTGCACGTATTCACCTACATATATTGCACGTATTCACCTATAATTCAAGGCTCGCGCGTTCGAGAGCTGCGATTGCAAGTAGCGAGTACACATCGAGTAGCATAGCGAGTAACATAGCAAGCGATTTGTCAACGTATGTTGTGTGGTGTGTGATTAGCGGAGCAAAAACGTTAGATCGAAACCATCAGTATCTCAAAACGCTAACAAATAAACATATAAAACCACATAAAATACATAAAATCTCCACATAAAAGCGATGAATCACAATAAACCACTGAGTCAGCGGTTGCGGGCTCAGAATCGAAACGGGTAAAATCGAGAAGGGATTGTCTTGGCTGATAGACGTTGACTACCCAAAGTGATTCGATTATTCTCAAGTACTTCGAGTATACGATTTGACCTAACAGACCGTGCTCTATCACCGACATACGGTGAATGGCACGCATCCTTTCGGTTATTCACGCAACTCGAGTCGTTGGAATCCATCGAGACTTTGGTGAGAGTTTTGTATGATAGAATCACGGGGTAGAGGGAGAATTGTGTCGAAGTACGGATTTTACTCCTGATTCAACGCAAATTCTTATGTTTATAGTAAAATAGTGTCGAACAAGCGATACAATCGAGAGTTTGCGGTTTTCACACCTAATCTCGACCTAATCACTCGTTCATTTTCAAAAATAGTGTGCGGTGTGCCTGCCTTAGGAAAGGCAGAGTGATAGAGTATAGCATGATTGCGAATCGATCGAATAGAAGAAATAGGCTCGCGCGGAACCCCTACCGGGTTCGCACAAGGCGGTCTGTTGGTACTTAGACTATAGACTAGGTCGTTTCTAAGACATCGACCCGGACTAGCTCGAGTCTTACCTAATTCCCTATAGTTAAGGCTCTGATACCAATCTGTTGTCACACCCTGCTAGTAGCGGAAGCGTATTGTGTGTGACGTAAGAAAGGTAATCATTGCATCCAAATGTGTAAACATAATAAACCACAACGATGCCATAGATATATTGTTTTCAAACCAATTTTACAAGTTTCCAACATAGTTTTCTAGTTTCCACAACGTTCACAAACGTTAACCAAAACATAGTTATTTTACACAACACAAAAGATAGTTTTTGACATAAAACATACTGAGGTTTTGTCCCCTATATACCCATACGAAGTTGGGATATAAAAGACAAACCCTCCAAAAGCGGCTATCATTGTCATTAACTTTCCCGTTCCCCATAGTGTATCACCGGCTCAAGACTTGTTTCCTGAAATACATGTAGTTTTAAAAAGTCAACAAAAGTTGAGCGAGTTCATGCAGTTATTGTTATCATATGAAATCTTTGTATTCCTGTAATGAAATCCCGGTATGTTAATAGCCTTTATGGAGTTTAAGGATCTATCAGTGGGTAGCGAGCCCCACGAAATTATGTACCATAAGTACGTAACCAACCCGAGACAACTTTGACATCATTGGGATCACAAAAGCACTCCCTATGGCACCAACCAGGAGTGGAGCGTGTCTCAAGCTCTATAGATCTACACCTTTTGCACCTTGGTCACTAAGTGATTAATGGTTACTATGTCATCATCCTACTTACGTACATTGATCGTGTTAGCATCTAAACCTATAGCTAACATACCCATAGTTTTAACATGTATTTCCCCTCGATTGTTTTAAAAACAAAACATTGAAATCATTGAAAGGAGGGACATGAACTCACAAATTTGCGTTCCGTATTATGTAATACCGTAGGTGTTAGGATCTGAGGCTCTCATGATTATGTTTGTTTGTATGTTTTGAACAATTAGTGAATATGAAAACATGTAAAGTGCAGCGGAAATAGATACAAACTTTGTAAACACAATCAATGGAGAAAATAGTTTGATAGCATTTGCTTCTCATAGAGTCAAAAGATTACAAATCAAAGCAAAAGATTACAGACATGCTTACAAACTAAACTCCCCCTCAGCCTGATGCCCCAAGGTTGGTTGCACACAAGATGAAAGGATTAGACATGAGGAGATGAACCCGCTCAGTCAATCAAATGTAACAGTACAGGGTACTGTTACATTTATAGGCAAACCAAACCACTGAGGTATCTCAGCTGACGTCACCATGAAAGCGACGTCTAACAGCCTAACAACCTGTATCTATTGTCCTTACACAAACACTGCCAACCTAACCACTGACTATACATAAAACAAATAATTCACTAAACAGCTGCTCTCCCTTTATGTCAGTGCTTTACTCAAGGTTGATCAGTCCTTGACTTGGCAGGGCTTTATCATCAGTAGATAGGACCAGCAGTGTTGGATACTTCAGGGTTTTGTTTAGTAGTTGAAAGGGCAGCAGCAGTTGTATATGGACAGTGGATAGAGACCATCAGTTGTTATAAATCACTTTCAAGGGGAAAGCTTAATGTAAACTGCTGCTTATTGTGAATCCACTGTTGTGACCTGGTTTTGGCTTTACATTATCTGTTCCTCTGGAAGGGTTCAATCCCAACAATCTCCCCCTGGAACAGATAATGCCAAAACCATTCATTATTCTGGATCTTTATTCCTCATCAAAAGTTCCTTTGCTTCTCTTTTAAAATCTGCTTCAAAGTCTCTGGAACTTATATCATCTTCATCCCTGCACAGTGTAAGTTTAAGGAGATCTTGCAAATCTTGAACACTAAGGCCTAGTGCTTCTTTCCTTGATATATACTTCACCTCTCCATTGGATCTGACCAGAGTCAATACGTGGGTCTTTTGATCAGAGAGCCACTTTAGTACTTTTAAACCCAATGGATTTCTTGGGAGAGATTTATTTGACGATGAGCTTTGAGATATTGGCCTTAAGAAGACTTGCAGACTTTCAGACATTCTTTTGAAAGCCATTTCTATGACATCATTTGCTTCATCTATATCTTCTGCCGTGTCTCTTTCAATCAGCTCCTGTCTTTCAATGTCTGTCATGTCTGTTGAAGTGTTTGGTGATGCAGGTTTGGTTAACACCTTCAAAAGGTTTTGAAGCTTTTCTGAGCTCTCTTCTTTTAGACCCATTTTCTTGATGGCTTCTGTGAAGTACTCAACTTCCTTTTCTTTAACCTCTTCACTGGTCAACTGTTCTTTTTCTTCTTGGTTTGTCACAAAGGTAGACCGGAACAGTGTTTTGAGGTTTTCTATCTGCTGTTCAAGCTTCATTCTTTGTTCTTGCTTCTTTGAGGTGCTTGAAACAGTTATCTTTCTTTTCTTTAGCCTTTCATAGGCTTCATCAGTCTGCTGTTTTGACCATTTTGATATGGCTTCAGCAGTATCTATTTTTGCATCCACCAGCTCCTTTTTCTTTCTCTTATACTCAGCAGTTAGGTCAGCAATGAGCTTTTTGTATTTGCTCCAGTTTGGAGCATTCTTCTTCTTTGTAGGATCATTCTTGATTTTCTCAATCCTTTCTGCTTCATGCTTTAGAGCGACTATTGGCCATTCTTCGAACTGTTGTTCTTCAGCAGGATAGAATTTCTCTTTCATGATGTAGGCTAGATATTGTTTTCTTAACTTTTTCCTTTGTTCAGCCTTTTCTTTGTTTAGGTCTTGTGCAAATTCTTCTATCTGCTTTACTTTTGTGAAGTAGAACTCCAGTCTAATAGCAATGCCATCTTCGCTTAAACGTTCACGTTCACTCTCAACTTTAGCTCTTAGTTTAGCTTGCCTTGCCTTGATTTTGAGGTAGTCATCCATATCATCTGGTGGCATGTAGCCTATGAGTGAGGAGAATCTTCTTTTTGAAGGATCTTCTTCTGTATAGAATTGCCTCATCTCATTTTTTATAGCTTCAAGTTCCAGTGGATGTTGTGCAGCATTAGGATCATGTATACCTTCATCGGCAGGGATTGGCATTCTTTTTCTATTGAAGAGCTTTGGTTGTGATGTAAGAAAGGTGAGAGCAGTGGTGGATGACTGACTAACAGCTGTTGAAACAACTGGTGTCTCAACATCTGTTGTCATTACAACTGCTGATATGTCAGCAGTTGTCTTCTGCTTTTGAGCAGGGGATGGAAATGGTGAGGTAGTTTTTGATGGTGGTGAATCATCATCTGATATGAGATTCCTTCTCCTTTTTAATGAAGAAGGGGCAGATGATGTTTTGGATGAATCAGTGGTGGTAGATTGTATGGCAGTGGTTTGTGATTGACTGACAGTGGTTGAAACAACTGGTGTTTCAATCACTGTTGTCATTACAGCAGATGTTGTAACATCTGCTGTCTTCTGCTTTATGGCAGGAGGCAGTGGTGGTGATATGATTGTAGATGAGGATGGTAGTGGAACAGTGGTTGTAATGGTGTGTGATAGAGTGGTGTGTGTTGAAAGTGTGTGTGTTGAGAAATGGCAGTTGTTTGGCTACTGACAGCAGTTTTTGTAACTTCTGCTGTATCAGCTGTATGATATTTTGTGGGAGGTGGTTTAGATATTTGCTTTGCTCAGGTTCAACACACAGGCCATGTTCTATTCCCTTCTTCTTCATTTGCTTCATTATCTCCCCCTTTTTGGCATTATCTGCAAGGGAGTCATCAAAGAATAGCAAAGTTGAAGGAGCTTTGCCAGTGGTAGTTTGGATGCTGGCCTTAATAGCCTTGATATCTGCTTGAGTATCCTTAAACCTTGATTCCACCATATTGGTCAGCATTTGTATATGCATTTCATGCTGCTGATCAGCCACTTGTTTTTGTCTTTCAAGCATAGGTTGAAAAAGATTCCAGAGCTCATTTGCAGCAAGTGCTTGTTGTGGAGCAGGTGCTTGAGGTGGAACAGCAGTGGATTGAGCTTTCTGAGCTTTTAAAATCTCTTGCACCATCTCCTTTATTTCAGAAACTGATTCTTCAAGTTTTTCAACTCTGCTCGTCAATTCCTGATATCTTGAATCATCACCCATTTTACTGGGATCATCTGAATCCCCACCAGCAGTGGTTATATCAATGTGTGTCTTAGGGACAGAGTCCCAAAAATCACCCATTGATGCCCCTTGTTCTTGGTACTGGGGACTTCTTTCTTTAGCACTCGATAAACCTTTGATGGTACCAATGGTTAGATCCAACTCACTGGTGGTTACCGAAGTTGCCATGGAAGAAATTGCCTTCAAGGGAGTCTTACTTATGAAACAACTGTCCAACTGAAGATCTATTGATCCACCAGTTGTAGTTGCTGCTCCACTTGAACTACCACCGAGAGTTACTTGTAACTCAGGGGGTGTAACCTCCTCAATTGTTGCTGGGATAGCAGGAGTAGTAGCATCAGACCCAGTCACCTGTGGGGGTATGCTCTCAGTGACAGGTGATAGAGAGGAACTGGTTTGTGTCTGAGCTATAGCAGCTGCATGCAACAAAGGTAGCATGGATTGTGGCATTATTATTGGTGAGGGGATGGGAGTTGAAAGAGACATATCCTTGGGATCAGGACTGAGGAAGATGGATCCGAGTGGATTCAGAGCTTCATATTGTGGTGTCCCTGTGCTTACAACCTGATCCTTTTGTGAGGATGCAGGAGGAGTTTTAGGCATGGGTTGAGATCTTTCTTCCAACTGCTGTGAGGAAGTAGCAGCAGTGGTTTGTGGTGACTTTTGTGTTGTCACTGGCAGTTGCTCTGGGATCTCATCTTCCAGAGTTGCCATTGTTTTGGGTTTGGTGGGTTTTCTGGATGTTTTTCTTTTGGTCTTTTTGGTGATGTCAGGTGTGGGTTTCAAAGCAGTGGTTGTGCTGCTTTGATCACCTGGAGCAGTGGGCTCAGCAGCAGATGTCTGAGGAGCAGTTGTAACTGCTAAATTCTGCTTAGGCACCTCTGCTTTCGTTTTTATAGGTGCCATCATCCTTGAAAATGTTTCATTTGTTAAGCTTTTTATTTGACAATGAACACCTTGTTTGAGCAAATTTACATTTTCCTTTTCAAATTTTTGTTCAAAATAATAACTCAAAAATCTTGGAAAAAGTAAAAATGCTTTGCTATCAACATTTTTTATCAAGTCATTAAAGATCTCCTGGGAGTAGTTGTAGTTTTTGTTGTTTAGAATAGCATATCCCAGGCATTGAATCTTTAATGGTATTTCGTTGAACGATGTTGTTTTATTCGAAACACACATCAAAAGTGTGTGAAATAAAAACCTAGGTGCAGAAGGAAAATAACCTTTTTGTAAGGTATCTACCTTTGATTGTTCTGCATATCCCCTTTTTACGAAATCAGTTTTCATCTCGGCTTTATCAAAAGAGATTTTACCTTCCTGGTCGTCGAGTTTAAAGACTTCGGAGATTGATTTTGGTGTGATTTGAATCTCTTTACCCTGTATCGAGGAGTTAATGGCTATGACTTTATCGTCTTGTTTTTCAAGCGTCGCCTTTTTCCAAAACTCTCTCTGGGTTTGCAGATAAATGGGAGCATTTACCGTCAACAAAGTTTTGTACTTTGATGTAGATATTGTATCAATGATGGAGTCAAAAGTGTGATTGTCTTTGAGTTTTGTGAGTAAACCCAAATAGTTGTGAGATTGTTTGTATGGTATTTCAATGGATTCTTCGGCCGTTTGAGCGACCTCTTTTGAAGATGGTGGTGATTTTGGTTTAGATTTTGATTTTGACTTTGATTTTGTCATTTTTGCAGAGAAGAACGAAGAATGATTTTGAAGTTTTTGAGAAGAAGGGTTAGAAACTGCTATGAGAAGAGAATTTTGGAATTCAATTCGACAGTGTAAAACCCTGTTTGGGGTTTAGGGCAGGGTTTTATTTAGGGAAAAAAAATGATCGCTGATGTGGCAGCGGTTATTACAATCTGAGGGCTAAAAACTGACCACGTGTCAAGCACTGATGAAATGGATGAAGTATGGAGAATAGTTGTTTTAAGGGCCACTGACGTATCAAGCATCAGTGGTTACAACGGTAAAAATTGTGGACAGTGGATGATTTTTACTATCAGTGGATAGCATATCAGTGGATAAGACACTAATTTTGAACATCAGTGCTTTTCAAGAAAATGGGGAATCAGTGGTTAATTTTAAGTAGTGGACAGTGTTTAGAGATCAGATGTTGGAGCAAAACAGTGGTTAGGGTAAATGGTACAGATCTGAAGGACAAGTGTTTCAGCAGCAGTTTTGAAAATTTTCATTCAAGGTTTTGCCACATGTCAATTTTGAAAGACAGTGGTTTAGTACCCCAGATGATGAAAACTTTTTGCTAAAGCAACTCATTTTCGTTTAATATTCAATCAAAACATGAGTTCCCTAGTAATTCCAGCACAGTTTGCAATCAACCTTTGATTAAAAAATTTTGGGGCAAAACTGAGTATGACATGATCTTGGCATATGTACCATTTCCTTTTGACCCATTTATGAGGACAATAATACCACCAAAAATAAGGTATTACATCCTGACAGGAGCTGAAACTATTGCCAACAAAAACAAGAAAAAGTTCCAATTATTCCAAAAAAAAATAAGAATAATATATCCTGATTATTCGAGAAAATCCTTTGAACGCAACAAAAAAAAATGGTTAAAGGATTTTCTGAGAATAGTATCAAAAGGATCTGGTATAATTTCAATAGAGTATATAATCACATCATTCACAAGTTATTGAAAATGGTCAGTGGTTTGACAACAGTGGTGAGAAACTTTTGGATACATTTTGACCACTGTTTGGTACCATTTTCTTTGTCAGTTGATTGCAAACATGAGGACACATGGATGAATTTTTTTTTGAACATTTGTCTAATCCTCTTGAAAGTTAATCACTGGAGACACTATTATCACCGGAACTTACTTGAACCAATAAGCACAGACAGTTGCTTAATGACCATTATTACCCCAAGCTTTGACTCTTAAGTGTTTTACGTTAATACTCTTTTCTTTTGACTTCAAAAGTTTTGAGATAAACACACTTTCGAGTTTTTGTGAATTTTAGTCCAAAATCATTTTGCAGTAATGTTTTGAGAGACTTGGTCATGTTTGCACAAGTTTTTCAGCCAATCTCACACTACATATGATACGGACTATGTTAACCCCTGTCTTCTTAATGTATTTAAACAAGGTTGATTTGTTCCTTTTGAGGATCTCAACCTGTTTTCAACACATAAGATCTGAATAACTTAAAGTTTTAATTTCCCTCTTTTTATGTTAGCAAAACATCAATGTTTTATGAACATATATTTTGTTAATCTGAGGTTCATACTTTAGTATTTAATAAAAACATCACAAATTTTACATCAACAATTGAGATCAATTTAGAAAATAGGAAGTAATCTCATAGTTTAAACAGATATTGTTTTCAGATCTAGAAACCATGAGTGTCTTGTGCATGAAATCACTTGTTATGTGAAATTTGTGTGTCATATGACATCTTGGTTGATTTACAGAGTTTTTAAATAACCATTTTGAACATGATTTACTCGATACTCTATTTTTCAACTAAATACAACCAACCTTAGTATCAATGAATTTTGAGCCGAACTGTTATGTCAATTTGACTGTTAAATCAAAATTGACTGTCCAAGCTCTGATACCAATTGTTAGGATCTGAGAATTTCATGATTATGTTTGTTTGTATGTTTTGAACAATTAGTGAATATGAAAACATGTAAAGTGCAGCGGAAATAGATACAAGCTTTGTAAACACAATCAATGGAGAAAATAGTTTGATAGCATTTGCTTCTCATAGAGTCAAAAGATTACAAATCAAAGCAAAAGATTACAGACATGCTTACAAACTAAACTCCCCCTCAGCCAGATGCCCCAAGGTTGGTTGCACACAAGATTAAAGGATTAGACATGAGGAGATGAACCCGCTCAGTCAATCAAATGTAACAGTACAGGGTACTCTTACATTTATAGGCAAACCAAACCACTGAGGTATCTCAACTGACGTCACCATGAAAGCGACGTCTAACAGCCTAACAACCTGTATCTACTGTCCTTACACAAACACTGCCAACCTAACCACTTACTATACATAAAACAAATAATTCACTAAACAGCTGCTCTCCCTTTATGTCAGTGCTTTACTCAAGGTTGATCAGTCCTTGACTTGGCAGGGCTTTATCATCAGTAGATAGGACCAGCAGTGTTGGATACTTCAGGGTTTTGATCAGCAGTTGAAAGGGCAGCAGCAGTTGTATATGGATAGTGGATAGAGACCATCAGTTGTTATAAATCACTTTCAAGGGGAAAACTTAATGTAAACTGCTGCTTATTGTGAATCCACTGTTGTGACCTGGTTTTGGCTTTACATTATCTGTTCCTCTGGAAGGGTTCAATCCCAACAGTAGGTGAGCATCGTACGCGTGAATAACCTACATGTGCACTAACTTGATTAGACACTAGGTCTTATCGGACCTCGTACAAGTTGTTCATCTTGAATTCTTTATTATGTTATCGCTTGTCATCTTTGGAACAACTTCGTATTTTTAGAGCATTGGTAGTTTACTCGCTCGATTGTTATATATATTGAATTCATAAGTGTATACATGTATTCTATGTGTACTGAATTATGTGTGAACGGGCTTCACCCTTCACATGTCCTCGTGCCGCGCACGCATGTCATTGAGCCTTTGCTCATGTCATTGGCCCGCCGAGCCCATGTCATTGGGCCGAGCCCATGTCATCTATGTTATTGGGCCAAGCCCATGTTTTCTTATCATTGGGCATTGGCCCATGTACTTTAGTAATTTGGGCCCTTGTATTTTAGCAATTTGGGCCTACCCCAAATGTTTTGTCATTGGGCCTTGGCCCATGTATCTTCATGAGTCCATTTTTAATAGTCTTGCATTTTTGTATTTTTCAACTTTCTGAATTTTGTTATCGGTAGTATATATATTAATTCGGTGTCTACAAATATATATATATTTCTTGTGTCAATGAAACGCCCAAGTGTCACAGTAATCTTCTCGTGATGACGCAATGCCCCCTTGTCATCGGTGACGATATATATATTCTTTTATTTACCGAAATAAATTATGTATCTTACTTGTCGGCTTGAATTATACATTATTTCGTAAGAATATATTTTTGTGGGCTCGCCCGTTGTCCGATTTGTTCACTCATCCGTGTATCCGTTCAAGGATATGTTATAGATACGATCTATGTTTATCCATTTTTGTAGCATTCCTTTGGTATCTAGGGGACTTTGGTGTATATGTATACATGTGTTATTTTCTTCTTGTTTTCTTTCAAGTGTCTTCATGATATGTATTTGTGTATTTTCACTTGTATATTGTATTTAGTGTTTTGACATGTATTACTCTAATATTAATACATACAAATAGTATACAAGTATCACACACCAAAGAGTACTCTTAAATATATAATTTTTTTTAGCAAAAATTATATTTGTACATGTTTATATTTTTCATCCATTTATACTTGTAAAATATATATATGAGTTTATAAAATCTCTTGGATGATTAGAGCTTTACCCTTTGTATCAAGACCTCCTTAATGAAGATTAAGATCACCAATCGCGTTTAACATTGTTAATCACCCATTAATCCCCTCTTTAATCGCGATTAGATTTTTAGAAAAATTCGCCATAGTTTCCCCTAAACTATGACGTTTCCCACGTTTCCAAAACGCGTTTAATCCATGTTTAAACCCATAATCATAATCAATTTCCAAATCAAGTTTCATTACAATAACTTTGCATGCATGATTTATACACTTTTCCACCTTATTTCCATGGACTTTTATAAGTATATTTTTAACAACTTGGTTAAAAATAATGAGGTCTTCACATATTTATTAGGACTTTAAAGACCCCATTTTTATTATATTTTCAAATAAAAATCTTCTATCTAAACCACTTTGTTTACTAAACTTTTAGGATGCTCATAATAAAAATCATGGTGGTTATTCTTTATAAAAATCACTTATGTGTAATAAATCATGTTTAAGTTGTAGTAAAGTTCATGGATCATGAAGTTGATGATCTTGTTTAGATTTAAACATTACCGTGTTTAAATCATCATTTACATTCTTAATCATACAAGATCACCCACTTAAACAACTTACTCTAACATAATCATCATAATTATGCTAACTAGCTAACACTAATCTAATAAATCAACACATAATATAGTTATATTTAGTGTTTATTAGCTTTGAGATTAGGGTTTTTGGTGGGATTTTTATTAATCTTTAAGATGATCAACTTGTACATCTAACAAATACTAGTAATAAGAAGCATAAATATGATGGTTTTAGATCTTACAATTTTGCAAGAGTTAAACAAGAAGAATGAGAAGAGAGTAAGCTCCAAGAAGCTCCTAATGATGATCCATGCTTAACCCATGTAGAGATGTTCTTGTATTGGCTAGATTTAGGGAATTTTGGGTGTTTGGGGGTTGAAAAATGGATGGTGAATGAATTGGAGCCGTATATATGCTTAACCCATATATCTGTGGTGCTTTGGAGCCGTAAGTGGGAGTGAGAAAAAGGGTAGTTTGGTTGGTTGTTTGAGTGTTTCAAATATGAGGGTGAATGAATGGGGAAATGTAGTGTAAGTATTATTATAATTTCCACATCATGTTAGTCAACATAATATCTTTTGCTAGCCATACTCCTTCCATCATTTTGTCTAATCAAGCAAGGTGGGTGTGGGGGGAACACACCAAGTCACGTAAATGGGCATGGGGTACAAAAGATTTATATATATATATATATATATATATATATACATTTAACACATGTAGAAATAACCTTATGTATAGATATGTTGAGAATTAGGAGAATTCTTTCATGATTAGGAAAGAAATTAAAGTTTTGGTTGTTTAAATAAACTCTAACTAGTTTATTAGTTTAGTGGGTATTGATTTTGGATGGTAAAAATGCCACTAGTTCGCTCATTGGTTCGATATCGGGTAGGATATGAAAGGTGTAATATAGTACCGGGAGCCATGGTTTTAATTTACCATCGTTGCTATGGTGTTTATTTAGGATACTTGCGACGTCAAAATATGGTTAACTAGTTAACTAGACTAGTGTAAGTTGTATTTTGATACCTTAAATTCTTTCCGTTTAGGCGTCGGCTAGTTAACGACACTTTTGTGTCGTACCGACAAGACTTCATCGCAAGTTGTTATTCTGCCGTCAAGCGAAGCTTGAGGTGATTCCGAGTCCCAAAATAGGCTTAACTAGTTCACTAGTTTCTTCGTTTGGTTGTTTTGTGGCGAAAATACCGCTTACTAGTTTTTCGGGTCGATAACGGACTAGTTATGTGTATAGTGATATAGTACCGGAAGCTTGTTATTTTGGACACTACCATGATATTCCCAAAGTGTTTTAGCGTATATGACATCAATTGTTATCGTTCCGAAGTTCCAGAAATGCTTAATTATTAACACGGACAAGTTAAAAATGTTATATTTTAGCGAAACGGACGTTTTAGTATGTAGGGCGTTGTACCAGAAAGTTCTAGATTTTTGCAAGATATGTTTTCTCTTTGGTGTTTTCTTATGTAAATGGACTCAGTTATGTTATCGTGTGTCGATTTTCATTGTTTTGTTCTGTTTTCACGGTTTTGCTGGCATGAATAGTGTAACCGTGAATAGTGCGCGCAACACTTTCTACCAACACTTTTAGGACATTGTTTGATTGGTTTCGAAATACGAAGAAAACCAACATATGTTTTAGCATTGTTTTCTTATCCTAACACTGTTATCTGATTCACGACGCAGTTACGTAATTAAATTACGCTAAATGAATGAGATTATGAAATAAAAATTTGTGATTAGTTTGTACGGAATTACCGGTTATTTGCCAGTTGTCACATTCTCCCCCTGTTAAAAAGAATTTCGTCCCGAAATTCATGTTGAGTTATCCTTTGTAGGAAACTTCTCAAACAGGTAGGGATACTTTGTCTTGATTTGATCTTCACGTTCCCATGTATACTCGGGTCCGTGACGCATCGGATCTTTACTAGTTTAATACGACTTCCCTTGCCTTATGGACTTTCCAGTCCATAACCACAACAGGTTCTTTAGTAAACTGGAGTTTGTCGTCTATGTGAATTCCATCCGCTAGGTTAATACGACTTTTCCTTGCCTTATGGACTTTCCAGTCCATAACCACAACCGGTTCTTTAGTAAACTGGAGTTTGTCGTCTATGTGAATTTCATCCGCTAGGATGATAACTGTTTCGCTGGTTGGACTTTTCTTTAAGATTTGACACGTGAAATGTGTCGTGTATGATATCGAGTTCTTCTGGCAACTTTATCTTGTAAGCAACAGTACCAACCTTTTCCAGGATTTCAAAAGGCCTAATGTATCTCTGGTTTAGTTTTTTGCGTTTCCCGAGTCTAGCTACGCCCTTCCAAGGCGAGACTTTTAGTAAAACTTTGTCTCCGACCTTTAAGGATAATGGTTTGTGTCTTTTGTCCACGTAGCTCTTTTGCCTATCACGAGCCGCTTTGATACAGTCTAATATCTTTGATATCTTGTCAGTAGTCTCTTGGACTAGTTCTGGGCCAATGAGTTGTTTGTCTCCGACTTCCGCCCAACACAGCGGTGATCGGCACTTTCGTCGGTATAGTGCTTCGTATGGGGGGGGGGGGGCTTTAATGCTTGGGTGATAACTGTTATTATAGGAAAACTCTACCGAAGGTAAATGAGTATCCCAGCTTCCGCCTAAATCCATCACATAGGCGCGAAGCATGTCTTCTAAAGTTTGGATGGTTCGTTCGCTTTGGCCATCGGTTTGCAGATGAAATGTTGTGCTTAGACCCAAACGAGATCCAAGTGATTCTTGAAATGATTGCCAAATCCTTGACACAAAGCAACCATCTCGGTCAGAGATTATTGAAACAGGCACTCCATAGTGTGCTACAATCTCTCTAAGGTAGAGTTCAGCTAACTTCTCGGTACTGTCTTTTTTATGAATCGGTAAGAAGTGTGCTGACTTGGTTAATCGATCAACGATAACCCATATCATGTCAGGACCTCGAGGGGTCTGTGGGAGTCCTGGAATGAAATCCATTGATATTTGTTCCTACTTCCAAACGGGAATCTCGGGTTGCTGTAATAAGCCAGGCGGCTTTTGATATTCAGCCTTGACCTTTGCACAAGTTAGGCATTTCCCAGCATAGGTCGCAATATCTCTCTTGAGATTAGGCCACCAATAGTATTCCTTTAAGTCTTGGTACATTTTATCGGATCCTGGATGTATTGAATATCTCGACTTGTGTGCTTCATCCCGCACCAAGTCTCGCAGACTGCCAAAATATGGAATCCAGATCCTTCCCATGAAATATAAAGTGTCATCTTTGTTTGTTTCCATTTGCTTTTCCAATCCCCGTAAGGATTCCGCTTGAATGTTTTCTGACTTTAGAGCTTCTTGTTGTGTATCGTGCACTCGAGTAGTAAGTTCCGTTTGAATTGTTAACTCTAAAGCTCGTACTCGTAGTGTTTTGACTTATTCTTTCTGGCTCAAAGCATCCACCACAACGTTTGCTTTGCCCGGATGATACTTGGTTTCACAGGCATAGCAATTAACAATTCCACCCAACGACGTTGGCGCATGTGTAATTCCTTTTGATTGAATATATGTTGAAGACTCTTGTGATCGGTGAATATGGTACACCTAGTACCATAAAGATAATGATGCCAGGTCTTTAAAGCAAACACCACTGCGCCTAGTTCCAGGTCATGAGTGGTATAGTTCTTTTCGTGGACTTTTAACTATCGCGACGCGTACACGATGACTTTTTCATGTTGCATTAACACGCAACCTAAGCCCTGGTGCAATTCATCACAATACACCACAAAGTCATCAGTACCGTCTGGGAGTGATAAGATTGGCGCTTGGCATAATTTATCTTTGAGTGGTTGAAATGCCATTTCTTGTTTTTCACCCCAATCGAACTTTTATCCTTTTGAGTGAGTGAGGTTAGCAGTTGAGAAATTTTAGAAAAAAAAATCTCGATGGATCTTCGATAGTATCCCGCTAAATCCAGAAGTTGTCTTACTTCTGTAGGAGTCTTTGGGGCATTCCAGTTCTTTATGTCTTCTATCTTAGCTGGGTCAACATGTATTCCGTTCTCGTTCACCACATGACCAAGAAATTGTACCTTGCGAATCCAAAATTCGCATTTCGAGAATTTGGCATACAATTGTTCTTTCTTAAGCAGCTCCAGAATAGTTCTCAAATGTTGTTCATGTTCTGCCTCGGTTCGTGAATATATTAATATGTCCTTAATGAATACGCTCACGAACTTGTCGAGGTATGGCTTACATACCCGGTTCATTAAATCCATGAACACGGCGAGAGCGTTTGTTAAGCCGAAAGGCATAACAAGGAACTCGTAATGCCCATAGCGAGTCCTAAACGTTGTCTTAGGAATGCTTTCCTCTTGAATCCTCAGCTGATGATATCCGGATCTTAATTCAAGCTCGGAATAGAAGTTCAAACCTGGTAACTGATCGAACAAGTCGTTGATCCTCGGTAAAGGATACCGATTTTTGATTGTTAACTTGTTTAGTTCTCTGTAATCGATGCACATCCGTAAGGTTCCATCCTTCTTTTTGACAATTAGCACCGGAGCTCCCCAAGGCGAGAAACTCGGTCTAATAAATTCCTTGTCAAGCAGTTCCTGCAACTGAGTGAATAATTCTTGCATCTCCGAGGGTGCCAGTCTATATGGAGCTTTTGCCACCGGCGCCGCTCCTGGCACTAGATCGATACGGAATTCCACTTGTCGTTGTGGAGGTAGTCCCGGCAAGTCTTCCGGAAAGACTTTGGGATATTCTTTCATTACAGGTATGCCTTCTACCTTGCGCTCCTCGGCCTTTTTGTCAACCACATGGGCAAGAAAGGCAATGCATCCTTTTCTCAGACTCTTTCGAGCCTTCATGCAATTAATAATTCATAGTGGAGTGTCTTGATTCTCCCTGTGCACTAAAGGATGTTCTCTCGTCAGACGGGGGGGGGGGATGCGAATGATCTTCTCGTGACATATGACTTCAGCTCGATTATCGGATAACTAGTCTATGTCAAAAACTACGTCGTAACAGCCCAATTGAATGGGTAAAATGGTCAATGTTAAAATTTTGTGCTCCAAGTTCGGATGTGCATCCTTTAATGTCTTCTCCCGACTCAACTAAATTACCGTTGGTCATCATTATGGAATGAGAGGACGTCTAGCTTACCTGACTCTAGACCAAGTATATTTTGAGTTCTAGGGGGATGAAACTAATACCGACACCGGTATCAAACCAAAATGGATGCAACGGGTCAGTTGGTAGGAAAGTATCGGTGACCCTTAATGACTTCACATGGCTCCGCTAATTCCCCATTAGTTAACTTGATAGGGTAAGGCATGTCTAACCTACATGACTCTAATTCATGTATAGGCTTAATATCTAGAGACACTAAGTTAAGCTGACGTTGGTATCCAAAGAATTGATACATGATGGTTGTAGAGTAGAACGTACCCATGGCAACATTGGGATTTTGGGGAGTATTCCTAGCTCTACTCATACACTCACTTATTCACTTGCTTGATTCGTCCTTAGTCATCCATGCTTGTCGTGATTTCTTTGCCACCGTTAAAATCTCCTTGTTCTTTCTTGAGTATATCTAAGTCATTAGTTTCCGTTTTGTGTCCAGTCTCACCACACTGCTACTCTTGGCACTTGTGCAAGTGCCCTCATGGTGAGAGTTTCACTTATCTCACTCATAATTTTTGGCATGCTATTAGCGTACTTCTTGATGCCAGCTATGCAACAATCTTTTAGAGATCGTAGAGGCATCGGGGGTAACCAACTACGTTCCCTCTAATCATAATCGAGTTCTAGAGTTTGGTTCCCAACCTTGGAATTTACCACTAGCGAGCAATACTATTCTCGTGTAAGATCCTTGAGTTCTTCCCATGACAACCTCCTTGCTGCATTACTCCCTATAGTTTGCACTTGGAGATCCCACTAAGTTGACGTCTCATTCAACAGAAGACTATTCGTTTACCAAACCGTTTACTTAGGAGTACATTTTCTAGCATGGTTAACTGACTTCCTTGTCTTTATTTAGCGGACAGAACTTACCGCACCTCCCGTATCCATGAGGTCTCGTGGCCTATAATCCGGAAACGCCTTAGAATTAAAATCCGGTGTGATTGCATCTCCAAGTGTGGCATTGCCACTCGTTCTCATCCCATCGGGATTTGAACCACTTGAACTACCGATATCATCCGTACTGTCACTAGTGTCGACTCGACAGCCTCATGTTGTGCAATTTCCGCAAACTCATGTTGTTCCATAACAACTCTAGTTTGACTTTAATAGCAGGGCGTTGATTAACTGCCCCTTTTGGACATAGATTTTCTTTTCGGCGCCATGTTATTTTTTATACATATTATCAAATGATCTAGACTTGTATTCGGATAGATATAGCCTACCATGCGCCTAAGCATTAAGAATGTATTTGGTTATGGAGACCTCAAGATCGCATTGTTCATACATGTTCGAAAAAATGATAATATGAATAATCGCAACACAAAATGCGTAGTACCTCTTGCGTGTATTGGCCATATGCCTAAGTGGGAAAAGAAGCAATTCGTTGAGGAGGAGAAACCAAACGGTCGTCTCCATCCTTATAGTATGTATTCCCTACCTTATGGACCTCGACCGTCCAAAGTAGGAAAATCCTTCGCCGCGCTAACCCGTGTGACGAATACGTTGTTATCCCTTGAGTTCCACGAGCTTCAACAGAATTGTTATAATTTTCACAGATGTCGAATAACGCAATGAAGGAGTTGCTGTATGACTCATGCCATATCATCCCTTGGAATAAGACAAATGTCAAACGACCGAGTTAAATGTAATCATTTCCAATGACTAATATAAGGTAAGGTGTCATAGACACCAAAGAACCAACCCATGTTCAAGAATTCCAAGAATGTTGAGGAAAATCCTCCAAGCGTGACTAACAAGTTTTGTTTGCTTTCGATGACTAGTCTCGAGCAACTCGGGTTATAGATTGAATGTTAAGTGTGAAAAATACGTGTGGTCTTCCTGTATCGTAGAGTGTTATAGTAACCATTCTGGTTAGCGTTCTACTAGATAGGGACTTGAATCAACTTAAGACTTTTGATTGGATTAGTGATCATTAGCTTGACCCGCAGAACCCACCAAGATTTCCATACACTACAAGTTGTTATTGCGTGGGCCCCCGTAATAATAAATTGTCTTGTATGGTCACCCTAGCATTCTCTTGTTCAAGCAGCCGATCAGTCAAAGAGAGGACACTATTGTCTATATACCTTCAACATAGGACGGACCTTCGTGATGGTCCACGTGCTAACGCCCATTGCCATTATTCATGGAAGGGCACAACGTTAGCCGAAATAGTAATAAAAGAATTTGTCATAATAACAACTGGAGGGGCACCTTCAAGATGAGTACTTCATCTTCCTTGTCTGGATGAGAGTGTCTTCATTCACGATTAGTATGAGTCTCAGGGACCTCGTCCCACTAATAGAGTTGTTGTCCTAAGCCGCCACCTCCGCCTCGTCGTCACTACCAAAGCTAGACATATACCATCCAAGGGAAAACAACCATCTTCCATGGGATCAATGCTTTAGGGTCTCGCTTAGGGATCACGTCCGCCGTAAGCTTCGTATTAGACACGAGGTCGTCATTCTCATCGCGTGAGTCAAAGGTGATAATAGAATTCATAGTCAAAGGTATTTTCGTTCATGGCAACATATTCCGTACAACACATATATAATTACATTATATATATATATATATATATATATAATCACTAAATCTCATGCTATTTTTGTTCTCGTGCTTCACATGTAATCCTTAATGTTTTCAAGTCTATTCCTCATAGACCAACCATGTATTGATCCTTCCTTGTTACTTATGATTGAGCTCGTGTGATAGATCCTCATGTTATCGTGACACAATGGAAACCTTTTGTCGTTCTTTTCATATTTTTGAAATCATTTCTGCAATGTTATCAACTTTGTTTTCATGTGAGCCCTTTGTGATTGTAGACCAAACTTTATAAAAGTTTTTCCCCGGTTCACTACAATCGGAGCTCTGATACCAATCTGTCACACCCTGCTAGTAGCGGAAGCGTATTGTGTGTGACGTAAGAAAGGTAATAATTGCATCCAAATGTGTAAACATAATAAACCACAACGATTCCATAGATATATTGTTTTCAAACCAAGTTTACAAGTTTCCAACATAGTTTTCTAGTTTCCACAACGTTCACAAACGTTAATCAAAACATAGTTATTTTACACAACACAAAAGATAGTTTTTGAATAAAACATAGTGAGGTTTTGTCCCCTATATACCCAAACGAAGTTGGGATATAAAAGACAAACCCTCCAAAAGCGGCTATCGTTGTCATTGACTTTCCCGTTCCCCGTAGTGTATCACCGGCTCAAGACGTGTTTCCTGAAATACATGTGGTTTTAAAAAGTCAACAAAAGTTAAGCGAGTTCATGCAGTTATTGTTATCATATGAAATCTTTGTATTCTTGTAATGAAATCCCAGTATGTTAATAGCCTTTATGCAGTTTAAGGATCTATCAGTGGGTAGCGAGCCCCCTGACATTATGTACCATAAGTACGTAACCAACCCGAGACAACTTTGACATCATTGGGATCACAAAAGCACTCCTATGGCACCAACCAGGAGTGGAGCGTGTCTCAAGCTCTATAGATTTATACCTTTTGCACCTTGGTCACTAAGTGATTAATGGTTACTATGTCATCATCCTACTTATGTACATTGATCGTGTTATCATCTATACCCATAGCTAACATACCCATAGTTTTAACATGTATTTACCCTCGATTGTTTTAAAAACAAAACATTGAAATCATTGAAATGAGGGACATGAACTCACAAATTTGCGTTTCGTATTATGTAATACCGTAGGTGAGCGTCCGTACGCGTGAATAACCTACATGTGCACTAACTTGATTAGACACTAGGTCTTATCGGACCTCGTACAAGTTGTTCATCTTGAATTCTTTATTATGTTATCGCTTGTCATCTTTGGAACAACTTCGTATTTTTAGAGCGTTGGTAGTTTACTCGCTCGATTGTTATATATATTGAATTCATAAGTGTATACATGTATTCTATGTGTATTGAATTATGTGTGAACGGGCTTCGCCCTTCACATGTCCTCGTGCCGCGCACACATGTCATTGAGCCTTTGCTCATGTCATTGGGCCGAGACCATGTCATCTATGTTATTGGGCCTAACACATGTTTTAATGTTATTGGTCCGAGCCCATGTCTTTTATGTCATTGGGCCGAGCCCATGTTTTCTTGTCATTGGGCATTGGCCCATGTACTTTAGTAATTTGGGTCCTTGTATTTTAGCAATTTGGGCCTACCCCAAATGTTTTGTCATTGGGCCTTGGCCCATGTATCTTCATGAGTCCATTTTTAATAGTCTTGCATTTTTGTATTTTTCAACTTTCTGAATTTTGTTATCGGTAGTATATATATTTAATTCGGTGTCTACAAATATATATTTCTTGTGTCAATGAAACGCCCAAGTGTCGCAGTAATCTTCTCGTGATGACGCTATGCCCCCTTGTCATCGGTGACGCTATATATATTCTTTTATTTACCGAAATAAATTATGTATCTTACTTGTCGGCTTGAAGTATACATTATTTCGTAAGAATATATTTTTGTGGGCTCGCCCGTTGTCCGATTTGTTCACTCGTCCGTGTATCCGTTCAAGGATATGTTATAGATACGATCTATGTTTATCCATTTTTCTAGCATTCCTTTGGTATCTAGGGGACTTTGGTGTATATGTATACATGTGTTATTTTCTACTTGTTTTCTTTCAAGTGTCTTCATGATATGTATTTGTGTATTTTCAATTGTATATTGTATTTAGTGTTTTGACATGTATTACTCTAATATTAATACATACAAATAATATACAAGTATCACACACCAAAGAGTACTCTTAAATATATAATTTTTTATACCAAAAATTATATTTGCACATGTTTATATTTTTCGTCCATTTATACTTGTAAAAATATATATATGAGTTTATAAAATCCCTTGGATGATTAGAGCTTTACACTTTGTATCAAGACCTCCTTAATGAAGATTAAGATCACTAATCGTGTTTAACATTGTTAATCACCCATTAATCCCCTCTTTAATCGCGATTAGATTTTTAGAAAAATTCGCCATAGTTTCCCCTAAACTATGACGTTTCCCACGTTTCCAAAACGCGTTTAGTCCATGTTTAAACCCATAATCATAATCAATTTCCAAATCAAGTTTCTTTACAACAACTTTGCATGCATGATTTATACACTTTTCCTCCTTATTTTCATGGACTTTTATAAGTATATTTTTAACAACTTGGTTAAAAATAATGAGGTCTTCACATATTTATTAGGACTTTAAAGACCCCATTTTTATTATATTTTCAAATCAAAATCTTCTATTTAAACCACTTTGTTTACTAAACTTTTAGGATGCTCATAATAAAAATCATGGTGGTTATTCTTTATAAAAATCACTTATGTGTGATAAATCATGTTTAAGTTGTAGTAAAGTTCATGGATCATGAGGTTGATGATCTTGTTTAGATTTAAACATTACCATGTTTAAATCATCATTTACATTCTTAATCATACAAGATCACCCACTTAAATAACTTACTTTAACATAATCATCATAATTATGCTAACTAGCTAACACTAATCTAATAAATCAACACATAATATAGTTATATTTAGTGTTTATTAGCTTTGAGATTAGGATTTTTGGTGGGATTTTTATTAATCTTTAAGATGATCAACTTGTACACCTAACAAATACTAGTAATAAGAAGCATAAATATGATGGTTTTAGATCTTACAATTTTGCAAGAGTTAAACAAGAAGAATGAGAAGAGAGTAACCCATGTAGAGATGTTCTTGTATTGGCAAGATTTAGGGAATTTTGAGTGTTTAGGGGTTGAAAAATGGATGGTTATATGTGGTGCTTTGGAGCGGTAAGTGGGAGTGAGAAAAAGGGTAGTTTGGTTGGTTGTTTGAGTGTTTCAAATATGAGGGTGAATGAATAGGGAAATGTAGTGTAAGTATTATTATAATTTCCACATCATGTTAGTCAACATAATATCTTTTGCTAGCCATACTCCTTCCATCATTTTGTCTGTGGGTGGGTGTGGGGGGAACACACCAAGTCACGTAAATGGGCATGGGGTACAAAATATTTATATATATATATATATATATATATATATAGGGGGAAGATCATGCGAGAACCACCTCTTATTGCGAGAACCGCGAGAACCAATGTGAACACAACAAAAAATGCCTAAAAATAGCTAAAAATCACACAAAAATTTTTTTTTTGATTTTTTAGGTTAAAATCGCTACTTTTCGAAGCAAAAAAAAATTAAAAAAAAAATTTTTAGATTTTTTTTAGATTTTTTTAGGTTTTTTAGGGGTTTAGTTTTTAGCATTTTAGCTTGGGGGGTGTTTAGGTTTTTGGGGGGTGGGGGAGGGGGGTTTAGGTTTTTTTTTTAGGGGGGGGGGGGGTTTAGGTTTTTTTTGGGGGGGGGGGGGGTTAGGTTTTTTTAGCTTTTTTTAACTATTTTAGGTTGTGTTCACATTGGTTCTCATGGTTCTCACAATAAATGGAGTTCTCGCATGAGCCCCTCCCTATATATATATATATATACACATACATTTAACACATGTAGAAATAACCTTATGTATAGATATGTTGAGAATTAGGAGAATTCTTTCATGATTAGGAAAGAAATTAAAGTTTTGGATGTTTAAATAAACTCTAACTAGTTTATTAGTTTAGTGGATATTGATTTTGGATGGTAAAAATGCCACTAGTTCGCTCATTGGTTCGATATCGGGTAAGATATGAAAGGTGTAATATAGTACCGGGAGCCATGGTTTTAATTTACCATCGTTGCTATGGTGTTTATTTAGGATACTTGCGACGTCAAAATATGGTTAACTAGTTAACTAGACTAGTGTAAGTTGTATTTTGATACCTTAAATTCTTTCCGTTTAGGCGTCGGCTAGTTAACGACACTTTTGTGTCGTACCGACAAGACTTCATCGCAAGTTGTTATTCTGCCGTCAAGCGAAGCTTGAGGTGATTCCGAGTCCCAAAATAGGCTTAACTAGTTCACTAGTTTCTTCGTTTGGTTGTTTTGTGGTGAAAATACCGCTTACTAGTTTTTCGGGTCGATAACGGACTAGTTATGCGTATAGCGATATAGAACAGGAAGCTTGTTATTTTGGACACTTCCATGATATTCCCAAAGTGTTTTAGCATATATGACATCAATTGTTATCATTCCGAAGTTCCGGAAATGCTTAATTATTAACACAGACAAGTTAAAAATGTTATATTTTAGCGAAACGGACGTTTTAGTATGTAAGGCGTTGTACAGGAAAGTTCTAGATTTTTGCAAGATATGTTTTCTCATTGATGTTTTCTTATGTAAATGGACTCAGTTATGTTATCTGTGTGTCGGTTTTCATTGTTTCGTTCTGTTTTCACGGTTTTGCTGGCATGAATAGTGTAACCATGAATAGTGCGCGCAACACTTTCTACCAAAACTTTTAGGACATTGTTTGATTGGTTTCGAAATACGACGGAAACCAACATATGTTTTAGCATTGTTTTCTTGTCCTAACACTGTTATCTGATTCACGACGCAGTTACGTAATTAAATTACGCTAAATGAATGAGATTATGAAATAAAATTAGTGATTAGTTTGTACGGAATTACCGGTTATTTGCCAGTTGTCACATCTGTCACACCCCAACTGATGGCGGAAACATCGGGGTGAGGCACTGAGCGAAACAGATTGTCCAAGAGAAATCCATAACAACTAAAATACCGGATAATTAACATTATGTACCATACCATAACTCATCAAGTAAAACAATTATTACAGACATAGATATCTCAAGGCAAATCATTGTTCCGACAACTCAAATATAAATTGTTTGTTTCTAGACTTTCCTAAGCTCGATTCCATGATAGCAAGCAAAGCATAACATCCTAAACACCTGTCACGTACGTTAAAATAGAGGTCAATACACATAGTGTAAAGGTGAGCATACAAGTTTAATAGTATAATAGATTGCGAAAGCGTTTATGCATAACCAGCATGTAACATGTAGCAAAGTGAAGCTAGTAGGTTATCGACAATGAAATATGCACAGACGTGACTGCGAGTTGTAGAATGCGGAACACATATCATCACTGTGACATGTGAAGAAAAGCCCTTAACAACACCTGTCCACGACAGGTGCTGAGTCAAAACTATAGTACTATCGTTGCTAAGGTGTCAGGCAACAATCATTGTGTAAACATAACATACAAGCATTCATCGAGTAACACGTATAACATGCAATAATGGCCAGCGTATAAAAGTGTTGCGTTGTGTGTCGAGTGTGATTTGAATAAGTAACGTGTGTAACAACCAAAAGTGCGTAAAGCAAAAAGGGTTCGAGTATACTCACAGATAGCGTTTAATAAACAAACACCGTCTTGGATTGAAGGGAGTGCTAGAAAGTTAGCCTGATTACAGAACGATAGCGTGAGCGATGAACGATGCGTTAAAACGGAGACGAGTGTGCTGGATGACGAATGGTCATCCGATCGGATGACAATCCGAAGGGATGGTCATTCGATCGAATGACAATCCGGACGGATGGTCATCCGGTCGGATGGCCTTTCGGTCGGATTGGCATTCGTTTGGGTAGGATGTGTTTGTGTATAATGGCTTTGAAGTTTTCGTTGTAGCATTTTAAAATCAGAGAAGTATCTCTACTTTTCAGGTCGTTCGATCAAACGGTCGTCCAATCAGATGGCCGTTCGTTCGGATGGCGATCCGTCCAGCGAGACATCTCAGGGAGAACAAGTTCACAGCAGGATTGGTCATTCGATCGGATGGTTATCCGATCGGATGACAATCCGCTGGAACTGATATGTTTTGAAAGTTTATAAGAAGTTCAAGTGTTGGGACCAAATGTCATCCGATCGGATTGTCGTTCAATCGGATGGCAATCCGATCGTACGGCAGTCCGTTTGGTGACTTGGTCGTCTTGAAACTCGGAAAAACTTGTTAAGTTTGAAAGTTTGTGGTTTGGCCGAGACGGTATGACAACGTGTTAAACAACGGGAACCCTATCAAGTCCGAGTCATCCGATCGAAGTGGGAATCACCCTTGTCTGATCAGTTAACTGTTCGTGACGGTTGTTCATGTTCAACCCGTGAATCGGTTGTCTCTTTGACAGAAATCAGTTTCCAGACCGACACTTCACTAAAGAATGAGTAGAAGACCTGAATGGGCTCCGATTCCATTGGTTTTGAGTGCATGAGTGTAAAAGAGTTGAAAGAAAGTTATGAAACATCTTTAAATCTTGTAAATGTTTAGATCTATGAGAAATCAATGTTTAAATATGTTGAAATCCCTTAGATCTGAGTTGTTCTTGGTGGAATGAGGCAAAATCTTGAAGTTCATAAGAACCCCATGATGACATCATCCTAGAACACCTCAAATCAGTCGATTTCATGGTTGAAAGTTAGGATTCAAAGGTGAAAAAGATGAAGAAGTGTGTGTAGATGATAGAAGTACAAGATTTGAGGAAGGAACTTACAAGAATCGCGAGAAATCGAGAGAAAATAGGCTGAGAAGTTGAAGGGTCGCACCAGAGGTGCTATTTATAGGTGACAAATAAGGAAAGGCGGTGCAGGTGTGACGGATCGGAAGGCAGTCCGATCGGATGGCCATCCGATCGGATGGTCATCCGTTCGGATGACCATTCCATCGAATGGTCATTCGATCGATGGGCTGCCGCGAGTTAGTTTTCGATGTTTCGTTTCATGCGTTGAGCGTTGCGATGTGTTGCGTTGCGAGTAAGCGATGCGATCTCATTAAACAATATTTACACAAATAACCTAACTAATATAGTTAACCTTTCGTTTAACGTTTGCGATTGATTTGCGTTGCGATAGAGTTGCGATTGCGTTTTCGAATAACCACCACAAAACAAAGATAAACATGCACAAGTAACACATAAATAGCACACACACGTAAAACAATATACAAAACCTACTGTTCAGGTTGCGATGCGATTAGCGATAAATAGATTAGCGATAACATCAATTAAATGCGATTGATATAGATACTCCACATAATACAACTAAAGTAAACAAATTAAAAGATTCGATTACAAGTCAAGAAGCACAATCAATAATTAAGCAAGGAGTGACATATCGCAATTTAGCAATCTTTTCTTCCTTTGACTTGTACCTTGACTTTGGAAACGCGGGGTGTTACACACAAGGTGGATTCTCATTTATGGAACATTTTACTGTTAGATATATATTTATACCATTTAGTTGACAAGTATAACAAAATAAATATTGATTCAAACGTATTATTATACTTACTATTATTTTTAAAACTCCGTAACGGTTAACTGTCAAGAATTATTCACCACATACGTTTTCTACGAAACAATCGATTTCTATACTTTTCTCTTCAATTATCCTTAACAGCAATAACGTGTTCTTTGTCAACCCAAGATCCCTTATGATATTTCCCCATCCGTCAGTGATAACGGATTCTCCACTTACACTTCTCAACGATACTGGCCGACTTCTTTCACTTTGATGATGGATCATTATTTTTGTCCTTTGCCAATAATATCCATATACATTCTTAACAAACTCAAGTGGTAGCACCTGCAATTACATTTACGTGTTACATGTTCTCTAATACAAGATATATATACTTTTTGTAAGCCTTATAGCATACCAGTTTTAATGATGCTGGCTCTTCTAACACAGACACGCATGACGGAATCAGTTTTGTATACCTGTAATATACCAAGATTTGTTATTAACATTTACTATTGAACTTGAATGCATACATATATATTCATAGCGATAAAAAAAATATGTGTTAAGGACCATTAGACAAACAGTTTTTTATAAATATGCTTTTATCATTCTTATATTTTGAAAATGTATACTGATATAATGTCAATATTATTTCCATTATTCGTAATCCTAATACATAATCTACATCAAATATCTTCTATACAGACTTTCAATAATACAATATACATGTATACAATACTAAAGGAACTGTTATCACATCATCCTATTTGAATACAACTAAAGAAAGATTCGTTGTAATCAATAAATTTATTACAACATTATCTGTTTTTCTTCCTTTTATGATTCATTACAATATCCGCATATATCATATTCATTAAACATTTAATCCACAATGTAAATTACACGAAATAGGTACAATAGCTGTCAAACATACCAAATTTATCAAAGCTTGAAGATGATTAAACCCTAAAATCGGATTTCATGTCTAACACCGATTTACTCGCCTATAAAACACCGTATGTTCTGTATCTACTAAGTAAAACATATGTACTTGCTGAATTTCACAAAAAAACAAACGTTAACTGATCGGATTTAGGAGGGATGTTTACGTTTTTGGAAGAAATCTAACCGGCGAAGAAAAGAAGGATGATTTCGTGCAACGGAGATGATAAAGATTTGATAGTTGATGGATGTGTTGATAACTGGATATAGTAATGATGTTCAACATTTATAACCTATAAACCTATAAAGTTAACATATGTATATTTATTTTATAATTTTATAATACATACGTTTGCAGGGTTTTTTTTTAAATTAGTATTTATTTACATTTACTTATTAATTATAATTCCATGATAGATTTGTATCTTTATATTTCTTTTTTCTTTTTTTGAAAGGAAGTATCTTTATATTTCTTATTCTTATATCTTATATGTTTATGTATATAAAGTTGGCAATATTATCTTATATGTTTATGTATATAAAGTTGGTAATACTGATTTATATACGTAAAAAAACAATCAATTTTCTCAACATTTGATGTATAATTCTTTTGATAAGTATGATTTTACAATCTTCTTTTATAAATACATATTCTATATTTTTTCACTCATTGTACGAAACTCCTGCTAGAAGAAGTATTACAGTAATAGGCTTTCAATTTATATGTCAATCCAGAAAAACGTATTTCTTTCATTACAACTTTCATTATTGACATAATACCATACGAACTTCACCTAACTAACCCGAATAACAACTTTCATTTTGTTTATCTTTTCGATTTTGTTACATATAGAGTTCCATGCTTCGTTTTATTTTAATATCCATCCTCAGATTTTCATAATAAGTTAACGTGTATAGTTTCTTTATGATCAGTAATGTAATTTCTTTTGTAAAACTAAGAAACATATCATTTTTCAACACCGTGAAATTCGCGGGTATTAGCACTAGTATATATATACACACACGGTTCTATTTTAAATATTACCAATGTGTATTTCCTAAAATTTTGGACTCCACAACTCAAATACCTCCATGAAAGTAGATCATGTTGAAGTTGATACACATTTTATGGAGCCAAAAATGGAACATCAAATTAAATGACCAACAACCCATCGTCTATATCGCATCATGTCTTTTAACCTTCATACCTCTTTTCTTTCCAATTCTTCTTCTTCTTCCATTCCATGCATGAATACCAAATCTGAATCTCTTCAAAAATAATGTCATCTGATCATCAATCACCTCGAAAAAGCATTCTAATAACTGGTGCAGCAGGTTTCATAGCTTCTCATGTCACCAATCGTCTTGTTTCCAATTACCCTAATTACAAGATTGTTGCTCTTGACAAGCTTAGCTATTGTTCATGCCTCAAGAATCTACAACCATCTTTCCCTTTTTCCAATTTCAAGTTTGTCAAAGCGGATATTACAAGTCCAGATCTCATCAATTACCTTCTGGATGCTGAAGAAATCGACACCATTATGCACTTTGCAGCCGAAACTCACGTTGATAACTCGTTCGGGAATTCATTCGAGTTCACTACCAACAATATTTATGGAACACATGTGTTGTTAGAAGCATGCAAGGTCACTAGGCGCATAAATCGGTTTATTCATGTGAGTACGGACGAGGTCTACGGCGAATCGGATTTCGAGACAGATATTGGAAGCTCCGAGGCGTCCCAGTTGCTTCCCACCAACCCGTATTCGGCTACAAAAGCGGGTGCGGAGATGTTGGTCATGGCGTACCATAGATCATATGGGATGCCAATAATAACCACAAGAGGGAATAATGTGTATGGTCCGAACCAGTTTCCCGAAAAGATCATACCCAAATTTATTTTGCTAGCAATGAGGGGTGACCCATTGCCCATTCATGGCGATGGATCGAATGTTCGGAGTTATTTGTATAGTGGCGATGTCGCGGAGGCGTTTGATGTGGTGCTTCATAAAGGCGCGATTGGGCATGTTTATAACATCCGCACGAGGAATGAGAGGAGTGTGTTGGATGTGGCTGCGGATATATGTAAACTTTTCGGATTTGATGTCACGAAAACTATACGTTATGTAAACGATAGACCGTTTAACGATAAACGCTACTTTTTAGATGATCAAAAGCTAAAAGATCTCGGGTGGGAGGAGAGGACTCCGTGGGAAGCCGGGTTACGGATGACCATTGCATGGTATCGTGAAAACCCGGATTGGTGGGGGAACGTGACGTCCGCACTGCACCCCCACCCTCGGATCTCACCCATGGTACCATCACACAATGAAGAAGAGTTTTTGATCATGCAACATAAAGTTGCATGCTCGACTAATGATGTTAAGTTCTTGATCTACGGTCGGACCGGGTGGATAGGGGGATTGTTGGGAAAACTATGCACGGATAAAGGGATCCCGTATGCTTACGGTCGAGGTAAGCTTCAAGATAGGAAAACATTGCTAAGCGATATACGGGCAATGCAGCCTACACATGTGTTTAACGCGGCTGGTGTAACCGGCAGGCCGAATGTGGATTGGTGTGAAACGCATAAGGCCGAAACCATAAGAACAAACGTCGTTGGAACGTTAAATTTGGCTGATGTATGCAAGCAAGAAGGTGTTTATATGATAAATTTTGCAACCGGGTGCATATATCAATACGATACGGATCATCCTCAGGGTTCGGGCATCGGATTCAAGGAAGAAGATAAGCCTAACTTCACAGGATCGTTCTACTCCAAGACAAAGGCTATGGTAAATAATTAATCACAACTTATACAAACAAAAAATGAATTACTTTTGGAAGTAGGCTTTTTTTTAACACTAATCTAAAAAATTGGTTATAATCTATGAATATTATATTGTTTTTGATTAAGTTGTAGAGTATAACAATACCTTCTTTTAATGTTTAGGTGGAGGGAATGTTGAGGGACTACGACAATGTTTGCACATTAAGATTAAGGATGCCAATTTCATCGGATTTAAGCAACTCAAGAAACTTTATAACAAAGATCACACGTTACAACAAAGTGGTTAACATACCGAACAGTATGAGCGTGCTAGACGAGCTCCTACCGATATCGATAGAGATGGCAAAGAGGAAATGTAAAGGGGTGTGGAACTTCACAAATCCAGGTGTTGTGAGCCACAATGAGATCTTGGAGTTGTATAGAGAATACATAGACCCTAACTTCAAATGGGTCAATTTCGATTTGGAAGAACAAGCCAAAGTGATATTAGCTCCAAGAAGCAACAATGAGTTGGATGTATCTAAGCTCAAGAAAGAGTTCCCAGAGTTGTTGTCAGTTAAAAGTTCTATAATCAAGTATGTCTTTAAACCCAACCAGAGAGTTGAATGATTGTTTGAACTAAATCGGTACGATCTTGGAGCCACATGACCTAGAAACGAAAAGATGTCCGTGCTAGTATAAGGCTTCTAAGGACACCGTATTTCGCGGTGTAAGGATACAATGATGGACAAATGTTGTTGCAGCTAGTAAGGTCATTTCTTTGTGTGAAGGAGTTTATAGCATCTAAGAAGCACGGTCCTACCCTTTTGGGCTTCTCATATGTAGTAATGTGTTGGACATTTAGAAGTATATTGAGGATATCTTGTTCTATATGAAAATACGCATGTCGTCAATCCTTTATAATTAACAATCATCCTTTTGAGTTTTAATTAGTTTTGTATAAAAACTAGAATTTAATCCGTGTCGTACGTTGCGGCGGCGTCACGTTTGTGACTTCGTTACATGCGATATGATGATGACATTAACGTGTGGTGCCCACGTGTGACGTGACCTGACGTGTTTTTAGCTTTGTCACGTGACATTAACTTTAACTTGATTAGACATAGAAAAAAGAGTATGTCTCAGACATTACGACGTAAAGTCGTAAAAGTAATTTGGGCATTAACGTCGTTAAGCATAGATAAAAAAAGTTTAGAGGGTCAAACTTGTAAATTACCAAAAGTTAGAAGTGAATGTGTAACATACTTAGTGTTTCATGTCAAAAGTTTGAGGGTGTAAAATGCGGTGACGGTAACGTGGATGTGGTAAAGTATCTAAAGAGAAATGTCAAGAGTTTGAGGGTGTAAAACGCGTTGACAGTGAGAATGAGGTGAATGTGGTAAAGTATCTAAAGAGAAGCATATAAAATAAGTTCAGATGTATTGTTATGGTGTCTTATTTTTATATTTTGTCTTTATCATGTAATATTGTTATTACAGGATACTAATATGTAACATCCTATATTTTATATTTATGATTTTTATAATTATAATTTCCTAAAGTTGTCCTTAATTTTTATAAGTTTTTAGTTTAGGATTCAAGACTAACCCTTTACGTATGAATGATTTTATAAACGTATAGGAAATACCCCATGAAATAAATTGGGCCTTTAGAGCAAATGGAGCTAATATTATAGTTTATCATGAATGTACACAGGCTAAAAATAGTTGAATATATATCTTTTGCCAACACAAAACGAAATAAATAAGGAATACATGCTAATCGTTTATTTGGAAATATCGAATTAATTTTAGTATATTATTACTTTGATGTTTTATATAGTTTTAAAGACTTAATTTTAGTATATTATTACTTTGATGTTTTATATATTTTTAAAGACATACTGTTGAAAATAGATGGTTAATTCATATTCTATACATTTGCTGGTGTTATTGAAACAGTTAAGGTTGACTCTGAGAGTCAACCGGCAGATGGTTTTACAAAAGGTTTAAGTATTACGCGACATGAACTTGTTTTGTGAAAGATTGGGTTTGGTAAACTGGTTTTCACATATGAATGAAGGGGGCGTGTTAAAAAAGATAAGTAATATTTTTTCATTCATATGTTGTTTACATTCAGTATTATTAGTTTGGGTGTTGATTGAGCAATTATAATACATGGGGGACCAGGATGGAATATTTGCAGGGGTTAAAGTGAAACTTGCTTTAAGGCGGTGCAATTATTGAGAATTTCAGGGTGTTGGCTGTAACTTTGAATGTATCTTGGCATTTAAGGAAGGATTGAGGGTTTCGAAGAGGGCTTGGCTCATTTTTCCATTCTCTGGTGCTCAATTTTACTCTGAGATATTCTCTGAGTTTTGTATCTGCAACAATCATCTGCAGCAATCAGCCTATTCACAACGATCAGCATATTCATGTCTTGAATCTGTGGCTATTAGCTTGTTCACATCTTGTTTCTTCATCTCATTTGTGAGGTCATTTGTATCTGGTTGTATTCTTTCTTAAGTCTTTCTTTTATTTGTTGTATCTAGATCAACTGATTGAATAATCAGTCGATCTATGTCTATATTGTTCATAAGATCTTGCTGTATGTAAGATCTAGAGTTTCATTTGGGGGTTTTTTGGTTTGGGTTAACTAATAAAAGTTTATGTCACTGTTTTGTCGCTTCTTTTGAGTTTTGTATTGATTCTTTGTATTGTGAGTTGAATAATCATATTTTTTGACATGGTATCAGAGCCTCGGCTCTTGATTCATCGTCTTTCGCTTGCGCAGATTTAGCTTTTGTTCTGTTTTAAGTTAAGGAAAAAAGAAGATTTGATGTTCCGTTTCTTTTATCTCGACCCTTGGGGTTCGGATTACGGTTTTTTTTAAGTTCTGATTTGAATGTGCGGATATGTCCATTTGGGTTTGGCACTGTCTGTTAAGGTTTCATATAAAGCCAGTGCTACTTTGTTTGGGTCCGGGTCTGTATGAATTGGTGAAGCTCTGAAACCCTAAGTGAAGGTTTCAGGTTCTTGTTCGTTCTTTTCTATATTCAAACCCTAAGTGAAGACTGCTAGAAACTGTAAATTGTAAGTGTTTCTACGACCTTATGACTGTCAGAGTAACCTGTAAGAATCCCTTACCCTATTTTTCCTGAAATTTATGTCATGTACAAGAAGTTATTATGTTGGGCATTTTCTAACTAGGCTAGTTAGACCAGTTTGTCTATCGATGAGAGACATACAATCGTTTTTGGTGCATATAAATTGTTGCATACGTGTTCTTGATGTCACACCCCAACCGATGAAGGAAACATTGGGGCGCGGCGCTGAGCGAAACAGACTGTCCAGGAGAAATCCATAACAACTATTTTACCAAATATTTAAATATTATGTCCCATACCATAATCATACCAAAGTAAATAATTATTACAGACCAAATATCTCAAAGACAAGTCAAATGTTCCGACAGCTCAGATTTAAATTGTTTTTGTTTGTTTCTAGACTCCATCCTACTTGATTCCACAAAAGCAGGTAAGCACAACAATCCTAGCATTCAAACACCTGTCACATACGTTAAAAAATAGGTCAATACACATAGTGTAAAGGTGAGCATACAAGTTTGATAATAGCATAATAGAGTTCAAAATCGTCTACGCATAACCAGCATGAACGACGTATAATGTGAAGCATGTAAGTTATCGACAAAGATCCTATCAATACCAATGACTGCGAGTTGACTGCGAGTAGCGAGTGCGCATCACATGTTCACCACTGCGAACACGTGAAGTATTGTCCTTAACAACCCCTGAGTAAACAGGTGCTGAGTCCAAACTATAGTACTATCGTTGCTAAGGCAGGTAGACAGCAATCAATGTGTAAACATAACAAACAGGCATTCATCGAGTCACGTTTAACATGCATTAATGGTCAGCGTATAAATAGTGTTGCGTTGTGTGGTCGATGTGATTTAGAATAAGTAACGTATGTAACACCCAAAAGTGCATAAAGCAAAAAGGCATCGAGTATACTCACAGATAGCATTTAACTTAATAAACACTGCCTTAGATTAAAGAGAGCGCTTGAGAGATTAGCCTGAACAGTTAACGATAGCATAAACGATGAGCGGCGCGATAAACGGTGTAAAGTACCAAGTGTTGGATGGTAATCCGATCGGATGGCCATTTGATTGGATTGACACTCGTTCTGGTAGGGATGTGTTTGTGTATGATGGTTTGTCCTTTGAAGTTTTCGTTGTAGCATTTTGAAAATAGAGAAGCATCCCTGCCCTTCAGGTCGGTCGATCGGACAGCGATCCGATTGGCGAGGCTTCTCAGTTGAGAACAAGTTCACAGCAGGACGGTCACTCGATCGGATGGCAATCCGATCGGATAGTAATCCGTTCGGAACTACTGTTCTTTGAATTTGATCAAGTACCAAAGTCCCAAATGCCACACGATCGGATGGTCGTTCGATCGGATGGCAATCCGTTCGACGTTCAAAACCTCGAAACTGTGGGAAAATTGTTTAAGTGTGGAACCAAATGCAAGCCGATCGGATGGCTGTCCGATCGGATGGCAATCCGATCGGACGGCAATCTGTCCCAACGACCTGATCGTCCTTGTCACTTGATTGTTTTTGAAGATTTTGCATTTTTGAACGAGACGCTATGATAACTTGCTTAAACAACAAAATCCCCATCTCGGCTTAAGTGATCCGATCGAACAGGAACCACCCTAGTCCGACCAGTTCACAGTTCGAGACGGTTGTTCATGTTCAAACCCGAAATCAGCTATCTCTCGGATAGAATTCAGATCTTGAACTAACCCATCACTAAGAAAGAGTAGAAATCCTTCAGATCTATGCATGGAGGACCATGAGTAAGTGTAGATCTATGCGAAATTATAATACATGGAGGACCATGAGTAAGTGTAGATCTCAATGTTGCAGAAATCGGCCTAGGCGGCCGATTAATCGGCGCCTAGGCGTTAGGCGGTGAGTTACTGACTAATTTTTAGCTAGTCGGTCCAATTAGGCGGATATGGTCAAAATCGGTCTTAGGCGGTCAAAATCGGTCCCAGGCGGTCAAAATCGGACTAATCGGTCCATGTTTTACAGCCCATTAAACACAAAATTTGAGCCATTTTTGAATCTGGCCCATTGTTTTACAGCCCAAATATTACTTATAAACCTATTTTAACATTTAATTTTAGGTATTTTAACATTTAACCCCCTCTATCTTTCACTAGTTTACATATGGTTCCTAAACTTTTAAATTTATTAATAAAAAGTATAAAGTTATCTCCTAAACTTGTAAATTTATTAATAAAAAGTATAAAGTTATCTATATATATAAAAAAAATTGTAAAATTATACTTAAAAAGTCCAATCCGATTAATCCCTATTAATCCCTAGGCGGTACCTCACCGCCCGACTAGCGCCTAACGCCTTCTACAACATTGGTAGATCTATGTGAAAACATTGATTATTTATGTGAAAATCCTTCAGATCTAAGTTGTTCTTGGTGGAATGAAGCCAAACTTTGAAGTTCATAAGAACTCCATGATGACATCACCCTAGAACACCTCAAATCTGGTGATTTCACGGTTAAAAGTTAAGATTCAAAGGTGAAAAGGATGAAGAAGTGCGTGTAGATCATAGAAGTACAAGATTTAGGTTGAAAACTTACAAGAATCTGGAGAAATCTAGAGAAATAGAGCTGGAGTGCGGCTGGTTCGAGTGAGGAGCTGTCACATCATAAATGATGTGACAGGAGGGTATTTATAGGGTTTCCCAAAAAGGAAAGTGGTGAGGTGTCGAGCAGGTCACCGATCGGGTGGCAGCCCGATCGGGTGACAACTTGATCGGGTGACAATCCGATCGGATGGCAATCCGATCGGATGGCCACTCGATCGGTTGGCCACTCGATCCAGATGTCCGACGTATTGAGTTTTGAGCTAGTGGTAAGAACTTGAATCCCTTCATTTTACATCTTATTTAAGTGGTTAAAGTAAGATACATGATGTTAATCTTGAAGAACACTAAGAATCAAAGGAATGAAACCTTAACATAAGCTTAAATCATGAAGAAACTATGTTATTTTAGTGATAATATGCTTGATGACTATTGTTTGTTTGAGAAATTGATGTTGATCATCATGTAGTCTTGCTAGATCATGATTAAAAACATAATCTAGCAAGATGAGAGGATGAACATGTTAAAGGTTATGGATCATCCTCACTAAAGTCATGAACTTGAATGAATATAATGTTTTTGTAAAAATGATGAACAAAGTAAGTTTAAAGTCTTGTAAATCTAAATATTTCAAGTATGATTTACCAAGTAACCAAGTTAAAAATACAAATCTACTAAATCTTGGTTCTTACATAAATATACATCATTCTAGTGGCTAACAAAGCTAAGAAGCACATGTGTAATAAGAAAAATACATGAAGAAGTATTTTTGGAAAATATGAACATAAGTTGTAAATATCCATATTCTTTAAAAATGGAGTTTTTAAAGAAATAATTACACTTCCAAGGGTAACAAGACTTACTAATTACACTAGTAAGTTACTACACATTTTTATAAATTTTCAAGTTCATGAGTTGGTAGTTAGGCTTGTTTTAACAAGATTGGTAAGTAGAGATTGTATATTGTTGATTGAGAATTGTTTGGATGGATTTTTGAAAAGAAAATGATATGCTAATGAGCATGGACACCTCCGTTTACAAAGGAAACTCTGGCAAAATTTTCTAAAATTCCAACACTTAGAAAATATTTTTTCTAACAAATGTTACTAGTATATTTTACAACTTGTGTTTCGAATATAAGCTTCGCCATGGGTTTTGTCACGAAAATACAAAGTATCGGAGGTTGGTTTTGTAAATAAAAATGGGTAAATATATATTTAGAATATATATTTTATACTAAGACACTTGTGTGAATGTTTGCATATTTTGTGAACTAGTTATATTATTTTAGGGTAAAATAATATAACTTACAAATACCATGGAAAATCACAACTCCAATATAATACCAAAAATCACACGGAATAAATATTTAAGTTATACGCTTGATATTGTGAAACCAAACGCAAAGACATAACTTATAAAATATTCCAGAAAATACTCTTACACATATATTTTTGGTAAAACATTATTTTGGAAACTAAAGGAGTAAAAATATATTATTTTTGTGAAAAATACATATATTTTGGAAATACGCTATTTTTGGACAAATAAGTCAAAATATAGTTTTCGAAACTACAAATAGACATGTATAAATGCCCCCATCCTTGGGAAGGAAATACGGAGTTAAAATACTTGAAAAGTATGAATACGAAATAGTTGTCTAACTATTATTCCAAAACCTTAAAAATAATTTAAGTTAAAATAATTTATTTTACAAATGATTATGACTTGGAATAATGTCAAGGAATCGTAACTCAAACGTAAATACAAAGGCAAGGCACGGCCCGATCGTCTAATAGACATTAGTACATTGTAGGGAGTTGTGTTTGCTGACGAGACCGAAGATTTGAGTACGATACAGGAGACGCACTACTGTGAGTTCATGTCCCCTTTTCTCTTAACTGTTTTCAGTTTTATACTTCGGGGGTGAAATACATGTTACAATTATTACAGACACTTTTATACATGGTATGGTTTGCTTAAGGAGGGTTTACTACTTAGATCATGTGAAAGGTGGGTATAACACTTAAGGCCATTAATCCTTGTTGTTAGGACCGAGGGACATGAGTGATAGATCTATTTGGGTGTAGCGAGCCCACACCCATGAGGCCAGGGTGGCCCATAGTGATGACTGTGTCTTACAGCCGGAGGCCTGGTAACAAATTTGCTAGGTTTGAGTACTTCCTGCACCGTTTCACACATACCAGTGGCTTTGCAACCCATTGGTGATCTCATCTTCCTTAATTGCAACATACCAGGGACTTTCATACATACAGACACATTACAAAGGTTTATACATACTCACTTACACATGAACTCGCTCAACTTTTGTTGATTTTTCAAACTACATGTATTTCAGGAAACTAGCGGATCTGGCAGAGTTTGCATATGTTTAGCTGCGTTGAATAAAAGATGTCATCCAGGGTAGTAGGTTTAGGAGGTGTAACCCTTACCTGGACGGGTTACATGTCTTTAAACCACGTTTTATTTAAAGTCTTTTGTTGTGTCTCATGAACACGTTGTAGGCAAGTATGGGTTGTAACTTACTTTAAGTATCGACATTTTCAAACAATGATGTTGTGGTATTTTTAAACTTAATGAATGGATGGACATCTTGTGTTTTTTTTTATCATATAGCATTGTTATGATTGTTGCTATAGTATTAAGAAGTCACACCAAATAAACCCACGCTTCCGCAAAAGCCAGGGTGTGACAGCTTGGTATCAGAGCCTCGATCATAGCGAACTAGGATTCTTTCTCGAGTCTAGACTATGATCATCAGGGCTCTCACGAAAATGTTTTCAAACATTTTTACATTGCATACATTATACGTCCAGATGCAGGGAACAAACATTTTTTTTACAAACAAAAAGGCACAAATACACATTTCAAGACTTATATTTATAATTCAGTCTTAGAGAATGAGGGAGTTCAGTCTTAGAGACTGAGGAAGGATCAGTCTTAGAGACTGAGGGAGATTTAGTCTTAGAGACTGGGATGTTGGTCTTAGAGACTAGGGATTTAGTCTTAGAGACTGGGAGGTTGGTCTTAGAGACCAGGGATATAGTCTTAGAGACTGGGAGGTTGGTCTTAGAGACCGGGGATTTAGTCTGAGAGACTGGGAGGTTGGTCTTAGAGACCAGGGAGTTTAGTCTAAGAGACTGGGGAGGATAGTTTAAGGAAGACTAGGATGATTACTTGCTTACATTGTTGTGACTTACATGCTTATTTGATTATATGTTGATATATGTGCATATGTGTGGTTGTGTTACAGACACCATGCCATCCTCTTCGGATACCAGAGTGTCAGACACATTGGATCCTATGGCGATTGTGTCAGACGACGAGATTGTCTCTGAGGATGAGGTCTATACATCGGATACCACTAGTATGGACGATGACGATTTCCAGCCTTTTGCTTTGCAGGATCACGGAGACGATGTTCAGCTCGCTGATGGTATTCTAGTCGGGGATCTACCTCTTGTTGAGATCCCTGCTCCTGTTCCCCTTGTTGCAGTTCCTGTTGGGGATCTGCCACTCGATATTGTGTCTGATGACGACATCGATCTTTTCGAGGGTCCCCCTGAGGACGACCATGAGGGTGGGGCCCCGATTGCTGATGATGTCACCATTCCTTTGGTTGAGGTTCCGGTTGCGGATGCTGTAGTTTTACCACCTGTTGAGGCTCCTGCTGAGGAGATTTTACCTGATCAGCCCGGTACTGATTCTTTTGAGTCAGTATCATCCTCTACTTTGCACGCCGTCGGATTGCGTCGATATCCTACTGACTCCGACTCCGATACAGCTATGTCAGCTTGACCTGGTTTGCCTCACGCTTTTGAGTTTGATCCTGAGTTCGAGGATGAGTTTGATCCAGTTTTTCCTCATGATTTTGATCCCGATCACGAGATCGAGTTTATTCCTGATGACCAGCCCTTGGAGGCACCAGTTGTTCCTATTGACCAGCTTTTTGATGTACCTGCCGACCTTGATATAGCCTTTGCTGACCACGAGCCTGTCATTGCACCAGAGCTTGTTATTGCTCATGACCCTGTACCTGTGCACGACCTTGTTCTTGATGATGCTCCAGTCGTTGCACCACCTGTTGTGGGTGCTCCAGCCATTGCACCACCCATTGTTGATATTCCCGTCATTGCCCCACCAGTGGTGGATGTTCCTGTTGTTGTTGCACCAATGCCCGACTAGGCACCTGTGTTAGTTGACCATGCACCATTTGCCACGCATGTGGATCCATGATACGCCGACACCCGTAATGGGTGGGTCGATGACGACGATTATCCCCCACATGTTAGACCGGTCACTCCCCCTCATGCACCCATCTATGCACCGATTGATGTTACCCCTCATTTTCCCCATGTGTCAGATATCCATCGCACCGACCTTCCTATCACTTTTCTCCAGGACATTCCTCCTCCTCGTCCTGGGGAAGGATCTTTGAGGCAGCAGCCTGCTTTTGTCCCGCCTATGTCGTCAGTTGTTCCATTCATGTCTCAGTTTCCTCGCACTACATCACCTTTTGCACCTTTGGGCGAGCAATTCATGTGCTCTTCGCCCAATGTTATCCCTCTGTCAGACCCATATCATCCTTACCATGTTGGATATACCACAGATGACATACTTATATCCCTGCAGTTACAGCAGGATGCTTTGAGCCGTCGAGTCCATGAGCTGGAGAGGACTCCGCGTCCTTATCATTGTCAGTCTCCTTTTGCTACACCACCAGCTCCTCTTCCACTACACCCGGATTCTGATGTCCGTTTCCTCACTCCTGAGCAGCAGATTGCTTACTTGTTGCGCGTTATCCACGCCCTCGAGGAGGATTGGGTGCATTTGCGCCGTTTGCTTTTCTTCCCTCCTCCACCTCCTCCCCCGCCATCAGCGTAGCTATATTTTTGGTTTGGTGCAGGTAGATCGTTTTTGTGAGAGAGTCGCAATTTGGCCAACACATGAAGACTTTTGGAAGACCACCTTTTTGTATATGATTTGTGTAGACTGACTTGTATTTTGGGGTGATGTAACCCATGATCTTATTTTGATGTATGATGTACTGTGAAACATGTGGAACTTTATTGTGGTCATGATTGAATGAAAGCTCAATGGCAACGTTCTCACTACATGCATTGTGAATTATTTGTTTTATATTATAACATGGGATGTTATGTGGTTGATGGATGTTATTACATACGCATATTACTTACTTACTAAACTTACCATGACCTAACCGATATGATCTTCTTTTAGAAGATGCCTCCACGACGAGACACACGTTTGCCTACCACTGAGGCAGAGTTGCAAGCAAGAATTTCGCAGGCCATTGCTGATTACGAGGCCTCCCACGCTGAGACTAGCGGGAATACCTCAAGAAACAACAACCCACCAAATGGTAATGATAAGTCACTCGAGACACATTACACTACATTTGGACATTTCATGTGCAAATGCTAATGTTTTCTATGAATAACATTGCTTGGACAGGCTGCACCTACAAACAATTTCTTGACTGTAAGCCCTTAAACTACGACGGAACTGGAGGCGCTGTTGCATTTGTCAGATGGGCAGAAAAGAAGGATTCTATTTTAAGGATGAGAAAGTGTGCTCCTGAACAGCAAGTTACATACATCTCAGGGCTCTTTCTTGATGGTGCTTTATCATGGTGGAATTTGCAAGTACAGACCTTGGGAGAAGCGGCGGCATATGCATTAACATGGACTGAGCTGAAGGAGCTCATGAGGAAGAAATACTGTTCACGGGCTGAAATACAAAAGCTGGAAATGGAATTCTGGAATCTTAAAATGGATGGCCCGAAGATCGCCGAGTATGTTCAGCGGTTTCATGATTTGTCCCATGTGGTACCTTACATGGTTATGCCTGAATTCAAACGCGTGGAGCGTTTCATCTGGGGGTTGGCACCCCATATTATGAGCATGGTGACAACATCGAAACCTGCCACAATTACTGAGGCAATTGATCTAAGTGTGGCTTTAACTGAAGAGGTGATCAGGCTAAACAAGTTTTCAAATGCTGATCAGAAAAAGAAGGAGACTCATGTGGAGTCATCTGGCGAGAACAAACAAAAGTTCTCCAACTTTAAAAAGGGCACCAGTAGCACCAGCAGGAAGAGGGAGGTGAACCCACCAGTTAAAGCTAAAACTGGTGCTGAAGTCAAGGGAAAGGGAAACATGGGTGCTTTGCCCAAATGTGACATATGCATGTACCATCATTCTGGTCAGTGCAGGTTAAGGAAATGCGAGTCTTGTGGGAAGGAGGGCCATTCAAAGAATACATGCTGGGTTGGTACTGGTCCTGGTTGTGGTAACAATGCTCAAAGGGGTTTTGGTAACAACAATCGCAGTGGTAACGGAAATGGGAACCGCAACAGCGGAAATGGTAATCGTGGGAATGTTGGGAACCAAGCTGGGAACCGGGGAGCAAACAATGCTCAAGGTGGAAATGGTAACGGTCTAGGACCGGGATGTTTTAACTGCGGAGACATCGGGCACTTCAAGCGCGAATGCCCAAAACTCAATCAAGCTCATGGAAGGGTATTCAACATTGGTGCAAGGGAAGCACGCCAGGATCCAAATGTTGTTACTAGTACGTTCCCTATTAATCAACGCTTTGCATCTGTACTATTTGACACTGGTGCCGACTATAGTTTTGTATCGCTAGAGTTTAAGAAAATGCTTGGGTTAACTGCTAGTAAATTAGACATTCCGTACTCAATTGAACTGGCTAATGGAAAGCTAGTAGAAACAAATGAAGTCATCAGAGGATGCATAATAGAGCTAGGTGAACACGAGTTTACACTAGATCTACTGCCAGTCAAGTTGGGAAGCTTCGACGTGGTAGTAGGGATGGATTGGTTGTCAAGCAACAGAGCCGAAATTGTATGTCACGAGAAGACCATTCCCATCCCATTGGCGGATGGAGAAACGATTGTGGTACATGGAGAGAAGCGCGATATGCCTCTGAGGATCATTAGCTGTTTGAAAGCTCGAAAGTGTTTACAGAAACGATACGTTGCCTTCTTGGCACACATCGTCAATAAAGAAGCAGCTGAGCCGAAGCTAGAAGATATTCCAGTCGTAAAGGAGTATCCTGAAGTCTTCCCAGAAGACTTACCAGGATTGCCTCCACAAAGGCAAGTCGAGTTTCATATTGACTTAGTTCCATGCGCCGCGCCTGTAGCCAAGGCACCTTATCGACTTGCTCCGTCAGAAATGCAGGAGTTGTCGACGCAACTTTAGGAGTTGCTAGACAAGGGATTTATCAGACCAAGCTTCTCGCCTTGGGGAGCTCCAGTTTTGTTCATCAAAAAGAAGGATGGTAGTTTTCCATGTGTATCGACTACCGGGAGCTGAACAAGTTGACAATCAAGAATAGATATCCTTTGCCACGAATTGATGACCTGTTCGATCAATTACAAGGTTCAAGTTTCTACTCAGAGATCGATCTACGGTCAGGTTACCACCAGTTGAGGATTCAAGAGGAAAGTATTCCCAAGACTGCTTTTAGGACTCGCTATGGGCATTACGAGTTCCTGGTCATGCCGTTTGGTTTGACAAACGCCCCAGCAGTGTTCATGAATCTGATGAACAGAGTCTGCAAGCTATACCTGGATAAGTTTGTGATTGTGTTTATTGATGACATTCTGATCTACTCAAGACGAAAGAGGATCATGAGCGACACTTAAGAGCTATTTTAGAGCTGCTTAAGAAAGAAAAGTTATACGCAAAGTTCTCGAAGTGCGAGTTCTGGCTGCGTGAAGTTCAGTTCCTTGGTCCTGTGGTTAATGGAAATGGAATTCATGTGGATCCCACAAAGATCGAGGCAATTAAGAACTGGGAAACCCCAAAGACGCCAACCGAGATTCGACAGTTTCTAGGTTTGGCTGGTTATTACCGCAGATTCATTGAGGATTTCTCTAAAATTGCTCAACCTTTAACCACTCTCACACAAAAAGACAAGAATTTTGATTGGGGAGACAAACAAGAAGAAGCATTCCAATTATTGAAAAACAAGCTCTGTGACGCGCCAATTTTATCTCTACCCGAAGGAACGGACGACTTCGTGGTATATTGCAACGCCTCGCGTCAAGGTTTAGGCTGCATGTTGATGCAGCGACAGAAGGTTATAGCATATGCATCTCGCCAGTTGAAGGTCCACGAGAAAAATTACACCACGCATGATCTGGAATTGGGCGCGGTGGTGTTTGCATTGAAAATCTGGCTACATTACTTATACGGCACGCGATGTACAATCTTCACTGATCACAAGAGCCTGCAGCACATATTTGATAAAAAAGAGGTTAACATGAGGCAAAGACGCTGGGTAGAGCTATTGAACGATTATGATTGTGAGATCAAGTATCACCCGGGGAAGGCGAATGTGGTCGCCGATGCCCTAAGTCAAAAGGAAAGGATCAAGCCCATAAGGGTAAGAGCTTTGGAAATGATCATACAAACGGACCTCTCGTTGCGCATTCGTGCCGCGCAAAGAGAAGCTCTCAAGGAAAGGAATATCTCCGTGGGATGGAGAAGCAATTGGTACCAAACGGGGAAGGAACTTTGTGTTTCATGAAACGAATTTGGGTTCCTTTGTTTGGTGGTTTGAGAAATGTTATTTTTTATGAAGCTCACAAGTCACGGTACTCGATTCATCCAGGAGCGGATAAGATGTACCAAGATCTTAAGGATTTCTATTGGTGGCCAAGGATGAAAGGCGATGTTGCGATATATGTTGGCAAATGTTTAACTTGCACCAAGGTAAAGGTTGAATACCAGAAGCCTTCAGGTCTCTTGCAGCAACCGGAAATACCCCAATGGAAATGGGAACATATATCTATGGACTTCATAACAAAATTGCCAAGGACGCCCAAGGGCCACGATACGATTTGGGTAATAGTAGACCATCTAACAAAGTCTACGCACTTTTTGCCAATCAAGAAAAAAGACAACACGAGTAAACTTGCTGAAATAAACATGAGGGAGATTGTTGCACGACATGGAGTGCCTCTCTCAATTATCTCTGATAGAGATGGACGCTTCGTGTCAAGGATTTGGCAATCCTTCCAAGAAGCATTTGGTTCTCAGCTGAATCTGAGTACTGCATTTCATCCGCAGACAGACGGACAGAGCGAACGAACGATTCAAACATTAGAAGACATGTCGAGCTTGCGTAATGGATTTAGGTGGGAGTTAGGACACTCACCTACCATTGGTTGAATTTTCATACAACAACAGTTACCATGCAAGCATTCAAGCTGCACCGTTCGAAACTCTCTATGGGCGCAAATGTCGATCACCGGTTTGTTGGGCTGACGCGGGTGATAGACAGTTAGTTGGTCCGGAATTGGTCCAGGAAATGACAGGCAAGATTGCACAGATCCGAGAGCGCATCAAAGCGGCTCGCGATCGTCAAAAGAGTTATGCGGACCTGAGAAGGAAGCCTCTAGAATTTGAGGTAGGAGATATGGTTTTGTTGAAAGTTTCACCCTGGAAGGGTGTGGCACGCTTTGGGAAGCGTGGGAAGTTGAATCCGCGATACGTTGGTCCATTCAGAATCCTGCAAAGGATTGGACTTGTAGCATACAAATTGGACTTACATGCTGAACTTAATGCGTTCATGATACATTCCATGTATCAAATTTGAAAAAGAGTCCAACTCAAGAAACAGTTGTCATTCCTGCTGATGAAGTTCATATTGACGACACACTCCACTTTACTGAAGAACCTGTTGAGGTTACGGATTGGAAGGTTAACAAGACACGCCGGAGTAGTGTCAAACTCGTCAAAGTTCGATGGAATCCACGACATGGGCCAGAATTCACGTGGGAGCATGAGGATCGTATGAAAGCCAAGTGCCCACATTTATTCCCAAGACCCCTGCATCTAGTAGCAGAACTAAAATTTCGGGACGAAATTTCTCTAACAGGGGGAGAATGTGACAACCCTCAAAATTACAGGTATCCGTACAATTAATTAATATTAAATTGGTGCTTAATGACTGTGCTTGATTACAACTGCTGATTAAATTGCTTTATGATTTTTGCATCATACATACATACATATGCATCACATTTCATACTGTCACTCCATTTATTACACACAAACTTTAGTGACAAACTTGATGCACAAAGCACAGTTAGCACAGTGAGCGGATAACTCAGAAACATGCTGACAATGCCAGCACATAGACAGACAATATATTGAGGCCAGTATGAGCCAGAGACAAGGTACTACACTAGTATGGAGTGTAGGGAAGTAAGGACCATAAAAAAACTGCGTCACTAGGTGATAGTTTAGGTGCCGGAAAGTGCCTAAAACCCACTTAAAACGTAAAATTCTGCATCTATTAACAAAATTCAGCATTGTAACATGCTAGTAATGTGTAAAAATATGGCAAAATGGTCCTGTATGCTTTCCTAAGTGTCGGGAATTGAAAGTGTCACTAAAAGTTACATAAAGGACGCTATACGACATAACTTAGCACTTTAACGGAACGGTATCAAACCGAACAACCGGACATTACCCGGAACACCAAAATAATGCTAGAAGCATTGTTTTAACATTACTACGCTAGTTATGGTCCCCGAACATCATAACACATTATATTATTACATAACATCTAAACACTTAACTAAATCACCTACATTACAACCATAAACTAACCAACATAGTTGAAACTCAACTAAACAACCCCCCCCCCCCATGCATACGGCTCCAACAAGGGACCCACCTTGTTGATTTGCTTCAATATTTAATTAGATTATGTTGGCACATAATGGACATATTACAGAAGGGTTAATGTTGTAGAATGGTTATAAGTATACACCAAGAGTCTAAGCTTCATATCATCTTCATCACTCAACACCATCATTCTCTTCTCTCTTCCCTCTTGTTCGGCCGACCCCAAACCACACCGTCATCTTCATCATTCAAACTTGTTTCATTCATTTTACAAGCATACAAGGGTGTTAAGGGTCATACAAGGAAGTTTGGTGTTCTCGGAAGTTGAAGGACCTTCTCTATTTGCTATTAACCACCACTTTTCTTCTCTTGAACTTCCCTAGCCTTGAGCTAGTGGTAAGAACTTGAATCCCTTCATTTTACATCTTATTTAAGTGGTTAAAGTAAGATACATGATGTTAATCTTGAAGAACACTAAGAATCAAAGGAATGAAACCTTAACATAAGCTTAAATCATGAAGAAACTATGTTATTTTAGTGATAATATGCTTGATGACTATTGTTTGTTTGAGAAAATGTTGTTGATCATCATGTAGTCTTGCTAGATCATGATTAAAAACATAATCTAGCAAGATGAGAGGATGAACATGTTAAAGGTTATGGATCATCCTCACTAAAGTCATGAACTTGAATGAATATAATGTTTTTGTAAAAATGATGAACAAAGTAAGTTTAAAGTCTTGTAAATCTAAATATTTCAAGTATGACTTACCAAGTAACCAAGTTAAAAATACAAATCTACTAAATCTTGGTTCTTACAAAAATATACATCATTCTAGTGGCTAACAAAGCTAAGAAGCACATGTGTAACAAGAAAAATACATAAAGAAGTATTTTTGGAAAATATGAACATAAGTTGTAAATATCCATATTCTTTAAAAATGGAGTTTTTACAGAAATAATTACACTTCCAAGGGTAACAAGACTTACTAATTACACTAGTAAGTTACTACACATTTTTATAAATTTTCAAGTTCATGAGTTGGTAGTTATGCTTGTTTTAACAAGATTGGTAAGTAGAGATTGTATATTATTGATTGAGAATTATTTGGATGGATTTTTTAAAAGAAAATGATATGCTAATAAGCATGGACACCTCCGTTTACAAAGGAAACTCTGGCAAAATTTTCTAAAATTCCAACACTTAGAAAATATTTTGCTAACAAATGTTACTAGTATATTTTACAACTTGTGTTTCGAATATAAGCTTCGCCATGGGTTTTGTCACGAAAATACAAAGTATCGGAGGTTGGTTTTGTAAATAAAAATGGGTAAATATATATTTAGAATATATATTTTATACTAAGACACTTGTGTGAATGTTTGCATATTTTGTGAACTAGTTATATTATTTTAGGATAAAATAATATAACTTACAAATACCATGGAAAATCACAACTCCAAAATAATACCAAAAATCACACGGAATAAATATTTAAGTTATACGCTTGATATTGTGAAACCAAACGCAAAGACATAACTTATAAAATATTCCAGAAAATACTCTTACACACATATTTTTGGTAAAACATTATTTTGGAAACTAAAGGAGTAAAAATATATTATTTTTGGGAAAAATACATATATTTTGGAAATACGCTATTTTTGGACAAATAAGTCAAAATATAGTTTTCGAAACTACAAATAGACATGTATAAATGCCCCCATCCTTGGGAAGGAAATACGGAGTTAAAATACTTGAGAAGTATGAATACGAAATAGTTGTCTAACTATTATTCCAAAACCTTAAAAATAATTTAAGTTAAAATAATTTATTTTAACAAATGATTATGACTTGGAATAATGTCAAGGAATCGTAACTCAAATGTAAATACAAAGGCAAGGCATGGCCCGATCGTCTAATAGACATTAGTACATTGTAGGGAGTCGTGTTTGCTGACGAGACCGAAGATTTGAGTACGATACAGGAGACGCACTATTGTGAGTTCATGTCCCCCTTTTCTCTTAACTGTTTTCAGTTTTATACTTCGGGGGTGAAATACATGTTACAATTATTACAGACACTTTTATACATGGTATGGTTTGCTTAAGGAGGGTTTACTACTTAGATCATGTGAAAGGTGGGTATAACACTTAAGGCCATTAATCCTCGTTGTTAGGACCGAGGGACATGAGTGATAGATCTATTTGGGTGTAGCGAGCCCACACCCATGAGGCCAGGGTGGCCCATAGTGGTGACTGTGTCTTACAGTCGGAGGCCCGGTAACAAATTTGCTAGGTTTGAGTACTTCCTGCACCGTTTCACACATACCAGTGGCTTTGCAACCCATTGGTGATCTCATTTTCCTTAATTGCAACATACCAGGGACTTTCATACATACAGTCACATTACAAAGGTTTATACATACTCACTTACACATGAACTCGCTCAACTTTTGTTGATTTTTCAAACTACATGTATTTCAGGAAACTAGCGGATCTGGCGGAGTATGCATATGTTTAGTTGCGTTGAATAAAAGATGTCATCCATGGTAGTAGGTTTAGGAGGTGTAACCCTTACCTGGACGGGTTACATGTCTTTAAACCATGTTTTATTTAAAGTCTTTTGTTGTGTCTCATGAACACGTTGTAGGCAAGTATGGGTTGTAACTTACTTTAAGTATCGACATTTTCAAACAATGATGTTGTGGTATTTTTAAACTTAATGAATGGATGAACATCTTGTGTTTTTTTTATCATATAGCATTGTTATGATTGTTGCTATGGTATTAAGAAGTCACACCAAATAAACCCACGCTTCCGCAAAAGCCAGGGTGTGACATTTAGGAGCATTAGTCCTGGATTCTTCAGAAGATTTGCTAGTGTTTTCATTCAGCTCACTAACAATCTGGGGAATGACTTTTGCTATCTGCTTAGTGACCAAAGAGGCGATGCGTTTGTCATCATGATTGCGGCGAGCAGACCGAGAATGAAAGGATCTAAATGACGACATTGTCTGCAACAGACAGCGCCATTGGATTCAAAACACTATTCGATTACTCCTAGTATAGTCTAGCGATTCACCATAAAGCTCAGGAACACATCAATCATATAAGCACATAAACACATAAGCACATAATCACGTAGGGCACAGTAGCACGTAAGCACGTAAGGCGCAAAAACACATAAGGCAGTCAGAACATAGAAACCTTTTATATGTTGCACGTATTCACCTATCCTTCAAAGCACGTATAGCGACTAAGTATAGTGATTGCGAATATCGAGCATCAATTGCGAATGAAGACCAGTGATTTGTTAGCGTGCTGAGATAGATGTGCAGTGCGAGTGGTGCGTGTTGATCGAAATGAACAGCGAAAATGAATAAATCACCAAAATCGAAACATGTAATCATATAAAACACATAAAATCGATAAATCACAGAGTTAGCAGTGGCAGTTCCAGAATCGAAACACATAAAATCAGCGATTGCGAGCTTGAAATCGTATATAGATTGTCTTAGGCTAGATAGACGTCGACTACCCAAAATGATTCGACTATTCTCAAGGACTTTTAGTGCACACTTTGGCCTTCGGGATTGTGCTCTCGCTTCGATTCGAGCGATCGGCACGCATCCTTCCAGTTACAGTGTAACCTCTAGTCGTTGGAGTCCGTCGAGACTTTGGTGAGAGTTTTGTAAACCAAGAATGTAGAGCGGAATGTGTCATGAAGGTTCGGGTTTCACCCCTAGCTTAGCGTCTCCATTCCTGTTTGTATGATAAAATCTTGAGATAGATAAGAAGATTTGCATCGAAGTATGGATTTCACTCTTGATTCAACGCAAATTCTCTGGTTTTATAGTAAAAATAGCAATTCAAACGAGTACTCTGGTCGAGAGTTTGCGGTTTTCACACCTAATCTTAACCTATTCGTTTGTGTGTGTAATCAGCCTTAGGGAAGGCTGATCTTGTGCGGAACTGTAGTATGCGATGTTCGCGCAAGTGTGTAGTGTACAGCGAATTCGAGCGAGGAATAGCGAGTATAGCAAGTAAGCTCGTACAAAACCCATACTGGGCATTCACAAGTCGGTCTGTTGGTACTAGGGCTGTAAACGAACCGAACAAACACGAACAAGACCTTGTTCGTGTTCGTTTGTTAAGAAATATATGTGTTCGCGAACCGTTCACGAACACTTATCGAACGAGATTTTATGTTCATGTTCGTTTGTTAAAGAAATAAACTTGTTCGTGTTTGTTTGTTAAAAATACGCAACGAACAAAAACGAGTGTTGACGAACATAGATGAGCACAAACTAATATTCATAAACACAAATGGAAACAAACGAACACAAATAATAGTTCATGAACAAAATATATAATACACTGACACTTATTAGATATTAATTTGTCAGAATTTTGAAGTATTTAAATAAATATAAAAACATAAATGAATTATCAAACACAAACGAACACGTTACCAAACGTTCACGAACATAAATGAATGAACACGACCTCTGTTTATGTTTGTTCATTTAACTAAACGAACGAAATTTCTTGTTCGTGCTCGTTTGTTTAATAAACGAACGAACACAAACAAACTTCCCGCCGAACGGTTCACGAATTGTTCGCCGAACGTTTGGTTCGTTTGCAGCCCTAGTTGTTACTTAGACTATAGACTAGGTCATTCTAAGACATTGACCCAGACTAGGTCAAGTCTTGCCTAATTCCCTATAGTTATGGCTCTGATACCAATCTGTCACACCCCAACCGATGACGGAAACATCAGGGCGCGGCACTGAGTGAAACAGATTGTCCAGGAGAAATCCATAACAACTATTTTACCAGATATTTAAATATTATGTCCCATACCATAATCATACCAAAGTAAATAATTATTACGGACCAAATATCTCAAAGACAAGTCAAATGTTCCGACAACTCAGATTTAAATTATTTTTGTTTGTTTCTAGACTCCATCCTACTTGATTCCACAAAAGCAGGTAAGCACAGCAATCCTAGCATTCAAACACATATCACATACGTTAAAATATAGGTCAATACACATAGTGTAAAGGTGAGCATACAAGTTTGATAATAGCATAATAGAGTTCGAAATCGTTTACGCATAACCAGCATGTACGACGTATAATGTGAAGCATGTAAGTTATCAACAAAGATCCTATCAATACCAATGATTGCGAGTTGACTGCGAGTAGCGAGTCCGCATCACATGTTCACCACTGCGAACACGTGAAGTATTGTCTTTAACAACCCCTGAGTAAACAGGTGCCGAGTCCAAACTATAGTACTATCGTTGCTAAGGCAGGTAGACAGCAAATCAATGTGTAAACATAACAAACAGGCATTCATCAAGTCACGTTTAACATGCATTAATGGTCAGCGTATAAATAGTGTTGCGTTGTGTGATCGATGTGATTTAGAATAAGTAACGTATGTAACACCCAAAAGTGCATAAAGGAAAAAGGGATCGAGTATACTCACAGATAGCGTTTAACTTGATAAACACTTCCTTGGATTGAAGGGAGCACTTGAGAGATTAGCCTGAACAGTTAACGGTAGCATAAACGATGAGCGGCGCGATAAACGATGTAAAGTACCAAGTGTCGGATGGTAATCCGATCAGATGGCAATCCGATCGGATGGCAATCCGATCGGATGGCCAGTTGATTGAATGTCAATCCGTTCGGATGGTCATCCGATCAGATGGCCATTCAATCGGATTGACACTCGTTTTGGTAGGGATGTGTTTGTGTATGATGGTTTGTCCTTTGGAGTTTTCGTTGTAGAATTTTGAAAATAGAGAAATATCCCTGCCCTTTAGGTCGGTCGATCGGATGGCGGTTCGATCGGACGGCGATCCGATGGGCGAGGCTTCTCAGTTGAGAACAAGTTCACAGTAGGACGGTCACTCGATCGGATGGCAATCCGATCGGATAGCAATCCGTTTGGAACTACTGTTCTTTGAAATTGATCAAGTACCAAAGTCCCAAATGCCACACGATCGGATGGTCGTTCGATCGGACAATTCGATCGAACGGCAATCCGTTCGACGTTCAAAACCTCGAAACTTTGGGAAAATTGTTTAAGTGTGGAACCAAGTGCAAGCCGATCGGATGGCTGTCCGATCGGATGGCAATCCGATCGGACGACAATCCGTCCCAACGACCTGATCGTCCTTGTCACTTGATTGTTTTTTGAAGATTTTACATTTTTGAACGAGACGTTATAATAACTTGCTTAAACAACAAAAACCCTATCTCGACTTAAGTGATCCGATCGAACAGGAACCACCCTAGTCCGACCAGTTCACGGTTCGAGACGGTTGTTCATGTTCAAACCCGAAATCAGCTATCTCTCGGATAGAATTCAGATCTTGAACTAGCCCATCACTAAGAAAGAGTAGAAGATCAGACGAGCTCCGATTCTATCAGTTTTTAGTGCATTGAGTGTAAAAGAGTTGAAAGAATGTTGGAAAACCTTCTTTCAATCCTTTTAACCATGAGTAAGTGTAGATCTATGCGAAAACATTGATTATTTATGTGGAAATCTTTCAGATCTAAGTTGTTCTTGGTGGAATGAAGCCAAACTTTGAAGTTCATAAGAACTCCATGATGACATCACCCTAGAACACCTTAAATCCGGTGATTTCACGGTTAAAAGTTAAGATTCAAAGGTGAAAATGATGAAGAAGTGTGTTTAGATCATAGAAGTACAAGATTTAGGTTGAAAACTTACAAGAATCGGGAGAAATCGAGAGAAATAGAGCTGGAGTGCGGCTGGTTCGAGTGAGGAGCTGTCAGGAGGGTATTTATAAGGTTTCCCAAAAAGGAAAGTGGTGAGGTGTCGAGCAGGTCACCGATCGGGTGGCAGCCCGATCGGGTGACAACTCGATCGGGTGACAATCCGATCGGATGGCTACTCGATCGGTTGGCCACTCGATCCTGATGTCCGGCGTGTTGAGTTTTGTCGTTCTGATTCGCGTGTTGAGCGTTGCGATACGATTTGAGTGAGCGATGCGATAGTATTACCCATTAGTTACACAATAACCTAACTACTATATCTAACATACAATCACTATAATTAGCTTGCGTTTAGCGTTTTGAGATTAGATTGCGGTGCGATAGAATTACGATTGCGATTGCGATAAACACCTCAACATAAACATAACATGCACAAGTAACACATAAGTAGCACACACACGTAAAACAATATTCAGAACACGTAATTCGAGTTGCGATAGCGATTAACGATAAGTCGATTAATGATACATATGCGATTAAATCTCGATTATTAATAGATACTCCACATAATACAACTAAAGCAAATAAATAAATAGATTCGATTACAAGTCAAAGAAGTCAAAACATTAGTTGAGCAAGGAGTGACAGATCGCAATTAGCCATCTTTTCTTCCTTTGACTTCAATCTTGACTTTGACTTTCGAAAACACGGGGTGTTACACTTGACCGTTATGTGAACTTTGTTGTGTATCTTCTTTGTTCATTATGTCTTGCATTTTGTGGTTCCCTTGTGCAACCTGTGTAAATTGTTTGGATTAGTGGAATGGTAGATCTGTTGTTTTTTTGTTTACTAAAGTGTTGATTAAACTGTCAAGGTTGTTGATCATATTGATAAATGAAAAGATTGACCTTATGTTTATTAAATAAAAGAGTTGATTATGTTTTTTTAACATTTGGTGTTGAAATTAGGTCTTTTGAGCTTTCATTATGTTTTCAAAATTTTCTCCGGGCTCTGGTTTACTTTCGTTGATGTTTTTGTTCTTCTGTTGATTTTTAAAGGTGTCTATTGTTTCTTATGACAAACTAGCTGTAAATCTAATTAACAATCAGGGTTTCGAGATTTGGGGAATTCTATGTCGTTCATCTTGTTTACTTGGTTAATCTTGTTATTGTTTTCAAGATTGGGTTTAATGTGTAGATGTTTCGATGGGGTTTCGCTGTGTGTTCTTATGTTTGAATCTGTTTTTGGTTACCTTATTAGTGTCTGTTCTGTTTTGATCTTTTGTTTGAAGTGTGTGCAGGACAGATCTGTTCAATTCAAGTGTGATGCAAACTATAAGTAGGGCTTGTTGAAGTTTGGAAGAGATAGCGTGTCTTCCTTTTTTGAAGACCTGTGTTAGTCTCTGAACCCTAGGAGGTTCAGAGTAAACTAACCGCTTGACCGTGGCTTGATCAGATTGTGTAGTTCTTGAAAACTACAAATTTAATCTCTCTAAGAGTTAAACACACCCTCTGTAAGATCTTTCTATTTTCATCCTGTTTTATTTTTTGTTGATTGGATTAGTTGAAGTCGGGGTAGTGAGGACCGGCACCAACTTGATTGTCATTTGATCTGTGTTTTTATTGCTTCCTGTGTTTGCTGTTGTTATTGTCAGTTGTTAGGTTGTGGATCCTGAGTAAAAGGCATGTCCAGGCACCATAGAGTGATGAACCTGGAATCTTGTCCCTGACTCAGCTTCGCCTTAGAGTTGTTTGATTCTTTTTGTCTGTTGCTTTCTGGGAGTTTTTATCTGGTTGATAACTTGTGCTTTTCTTGTTTATATCTTGTTATACTTTATTGATGATTGATTAGTCTCTTTGCGTTTCAAATGTGACTAGGTATATTTGTGTATTCAAGATTGTTCTTGGTGTTTGTGTCAGCCTATATTTGAGGTCTATATGTTGAGGATCTTTGTCTTGGATGTTGTTAAATGTCTTTTGTTCGCAGTTTGTATGTCTGCTTGTCTATGTTCTTGTTTGTATGGTTAGTTGAGCTATGTGGTTTATGTTTAACCGATAGTGTTGTCAAGATTATTTTGTATATGTAACAACCTTGTATGTTATCTCGTGTGAGATGTATTGTTCTGGTTGCAAATTATGAAATTTTGTGTTTAATCAGGATTTGTTTGGCTGTGTCTTATAGTCTTGAGTATGTTTCGTTTCTTAAATGTATGTGATGTTAGCCTTGTATTTTTCTCTTGTGTAAGATATGTGTTTCTGGTTGAGTATTTTGCCACAGTCTGTGTTGGCAATCATTGTTGTCTAATGTTCTTTGTCATGGTTGTTTATATGCTTTGTTGACTGTCTGTTATAAAGAGTTCTTTGATTTGTTGTTGGTATTTGTGTTTTCTTCAAAGAATCTCCTGTCTCGTCTTGCAGTTTGTCTGAATTCTTAGTATGTTTGAGTTAGGATATTGGTTATAGAAATCCTACTTTTTGATTAGTTTCTCTATGATGTTGTGTTACAAGTGGTTAGAATTGTATTTTGCATTGTATAGTTTTGGCAAATACTTGTTGTTAACGGTAGTTTGCCTGTTAAAATCTAGTAAAAGAGCCGTATGAGTTTCTTTGAATCTTGTCTTCCATGAGAAGACTAAACATTTGAAATTTTGAAATAGAACCTGAATTTGTGAAGAAAAAAAATTGTTTGTGGTGTTATTTCCCCTGTTAAGATTGTTTCTGTTTGTAAAATTGCTAAAGCGTTGAGTAGGGAGGTGAATGATGTTATGTGCAAAAAGTTGAAAATGGTTAACATGCATAGCATATGAATGATGGGGGTGTGTTGAAAATAGATGGTTAATTCATATTCTATACATTTGCTGGTGTTATTGAAACAGTTAAGGTTGACTCTGAGAGTCAACCGGCAGATGATTTTACAAAAGGTTTAAGTATTACACGACATGAACTGGTTTTGTGAAAGATTGGGTTTGGTAAACTGGTTTTCACATATGAATGAAGGGGGGCGTGTTAAAAAAGATAAGTAATATTTTTTTCATTCATATGTTGTTTACATTCAGTATTATTAGTTTGGGTGATGATTGAGCAATTATAATACATGGAGGACCAGGATGGAATATATGCAAGGGTTAAAGTGAAACTTGCTTTAAGGCGGTGCAATTATTGAGAATTTCAGGGTGTTGGCTGTAACTTTGAATGTATCTTGGCATTTAAGGAAGGATGAGGGTTTCGAAGAGGGCTTGGCTCATTTTTCCATTCTCTGCTGCTCAATTTTCCATTCTCTGCTGCTCAATTTTACTCTGAGATATTCTCTGAGTTTTGTATCTGCAACAATCATCTGCAGCAATCAGCCTATTCACAACGATCAGCATATTCATGTCTTGAATCTGTGGCTATTAGCTTGTTCACATCTTGTTTCTTCATCTCATTTGTGAGGTCATTTGTGTTGGAAATTTGATGAAAATAGCATTTTTCATGTGGGGGATTGTTGGAAAAATAGGTGAAAATAGCATTTTTCACAAATATAGGGAAATGATTTTTTCCTATTTTGGACTAGAAATAAATATAATAAAATGAGCGGGTTTTATATATTTATTTGTGGGTTTGTGTTCTATGTTGGAAAAGCTTCGCAACGAACTAAACCACGTCCAAAACCGAGCTAAGATGAATGAGATATCGATGCTCAAAGTTGGGTGTTTGAAACATTGAATGCTGAAACAAAAGGGAAAGTAGCACATTGTCCCACATAGGAGGAGAGATGGAACTTAAATGGGTATTTAAGGTGGAACTCTCCATCCTTATTGTTTCATGGAAGCACACACTAGTGTCCTCGCGAAGGGTGCGGAGCACCCTAACTCGCACTCGCACACGCTCGCGCGCGTGGCGTGGGCGATGAGGCGCAATGTGGCGCTTTGATGGCGCACTTCGCATCGCCGCGAGCCGCTTGAGAGCCGCCTTTGTATTTTTGACCACGTGCGCGTGGTGGAGCACAAGGGTTGCAAGGACCAAGTGGTAGGTGATGCGGCGCATGACGTGGCAGTCATGCGCGCGCGAGTACACATGGCACGGAGGCGCGCGGTTGAGCGCATGGTGCATGGGTCCTGCTGTGTCGTGCGCGGCGCACCAGAGTGAGCCAATACGGCGCGACTGTGTGGCGCGCTCGTATAGGCTCACAGGTGACGTGGCGCACGCGCGCATGGACTTGAGCCAAGAGGACGCACCGCGCACGGTGACGAGGCGCACGCGCGCATGGCAGTGAGCCAAGAGGACGCACCGCGTATGGGCGTGCACTCCTGGGCGCGCGCGCACCAGTGTGGCTTGCGCGCGCGCGCGCGCAGAAACTTCCAGCATTGAATGACAGTGCAGTTTCAGTCCAGCTTCGTAACTGACGAGTTAATAAGCTTTGACTGAGAATTAAATGACGTATTAAATTGCATTGAAGACGTTTAATGCAATTTAAACCTCTCTTTAATTCGTTTTTGACTGTTTCGACTTAGGAGCTGTATAAATACAGCTCCATACCCAGCAGAAGAAAATGACCAGCTACACAACAGCAACTAATCCTTTCTCTCTATATTTCTGATCTTCTTCCAGCAAGCTTTCATGGTAACCTTCGGGTTGTAGGCGAACTCCGGCAGTACTACTGCTCCGGCTGTTGTACCCTGGGAAACAAAACGAGTACTCCTGGGAGGCTCGGAATTTGTTTTAAGGGAAGCGTGTGATTACGTGCCTCAGCCATTCTGTTTCTACTCCTTCTTGTATTTTGGTTTATTTCAGTTGTAATTTGTACTAGAGTTTTAGCTTTCTTATTTCTGTATTGTAATCGTTTGAATAAAATTTGTTTATTTTATTTAAATTACGCGAACGGTTCCTACAATTTGTATCCGGTTGTATTCTTTCTTAAGTATTTCTTTTATTTGTTGTATCTAGATCAACTGATTGAATAATCAGTCGATCTATGTCTGTATTGTTCATAAGATCTTGCTGTATGTAAGATCTAGGGATTCATTTGGGGTTTTTTGGTTTGGGTTAACTAATAAAAGTTTACGTCACTGTTTTGTCGCTTCTTTTGAGTTTTGTATTGATTCTTTGTATTGTGAGTTGAATAATCATATTTTTTTGACACATACACTGAAAATGAAAAAAGAATATTAACTTCTAAATTTCATTTGCCTTTTATATAGTAAAAATATGATAATTATTAATGTTCTTAAACCATTATATAATAATTACTAGTAGTATACCCGCGCGATGCAGTGGCGACGACAATTTAAACACGGTACTCGTAGTCTATTAGTTTATTAATTTTCTCGTCACATATTGGGTTTGTTCGGTTATAGGTGAATGTTATTCGTATAGTATTTTACAAATATTTAACTTTTTTGGTTATGTTGTTTTATTCGTATGTATATATCGGTTCGGTTTTCATCTATAACCGTAACCCAAACCAACTCTTTCAGTTAATAGATTTAAATAAACATATCGATTTTGGTTAATTCAGCTTTAAGCATTGAGTCTGCTCGAATTTGGTTTTCAGTTTTGGTTAATAATCGAAAACTTAACTTGCGCTATAATATTCAACATGGGACGAACAAATTTAGTGGTCTTCCAGCTAATAACTAAAATATCATAGATGTAAAATTAAAATTTCTAAGGGCTCTCTTCTTGTAAAGCAAATGCCAAAGAGTTTTGATAGTTTAGCCATCGACGTGGAATGTTGATTAACTAATGCGCTTGTTTCTTTTACCACTTCCTTTTATACTTAGAATTTCTTTAAATTTTTGTTTAAATGGACGATATAAGACTTCTAGCAGAATCAAACGTTTGTTTCCTTTCTTCTCTCCTTTAAAGTATAGTAGCTACATGATAAAACATATTTAGGAATATTTTTAAGAGATTTAGAACGCCAATTTTATTGTGACTATGTTGTTTAGAAGGCATCCCAAAGTTCACTGCAAAATATTCTAGGCACTTTGTGCATTCAAATATCTTTTGCTACTTGAGTCACCTTTAACCAGAATTAAAGAATATTTATTAATATATTGTTTTATTAAATCTTCCATAAGAATGAAATCAAAATTGAATATTATGATCATAAACCATGATGCTTAAAAAATAATATAATGTAATATTTAACTTTGATGATCATCAAGAATGTACATGAAAAGAATGACGTAAAAATGAAGGATATAAAAAAAGAACAATCTTGAAAAGCAACAACGTGTTGTTTCAGAATATAAGTACAACTCTTTGCCTAAAAAATTATAATCATACACGTGCATGATTCAAATTGTTGCACCCAACTGAATAATTACCAAGCTTTTGAATTATTAACTATATAACCTAGTTATATGCACTTTTTCTGGCCAATTCCGACCCATTAATGAAAAAATACAGCTAAAATCAAGCCATTGGTTAGTAAATGAGTGGAAATCGGAAGCTTAAAATTACCAGATTTTGTACCTGGAAACATTCTCCATGACATGTGACATGTGACAAGTTTGGGTACTACAAATGGTTATTCACTTTAAATTGATAAAATGGATCCATGTAATTTTAAAATAGGGTAAATTACATTTTTCATCCTTTATGTTTGTATCATATTGCAACGGGTAGCCTTTAAGTTCGATAATTACAGTCACAATCCTTTATTCGGAAAACTCATTACATATTTCTTCCTTTAGCACTAACCAAGTTAAAATTTTAAGTTAAATCAAATCAGTTAAGGGTAGTTTTGTAATTTTACCATGTTTCTTCCTCCCTTCTTCACCAGTGTTCTTCTTTAACCCCCCCCCCCCCCCCCCCACACACACACACACAGGAACATCAAGAACAAGATCTATAACTCATTTGCACTCCTTAAAAATCCAACACACACAAAAAAGCACAAAATAAAAAATTACTTCCTCCTGTTCTCCATAACAACCAGACCCTACCACCACAACTTGTGACCGCTACTGGCCACTAAACCCAATCATCACAACCGTTGGAAGATGATCGCCCCTCCCTCTTCACCTTCGTGTACTATTTTAACAAAAATGTTATCAATTTCACCAACAACAATATCCCTTGAGGGTTTCTAGGGTGCAACCATGATGTAACAGGCCTACCGATGTCAGAAACACATGCTCTAATCCTATGAAGGCGATTTAACATCACAGGTACAATCTGATGTCTCAAATATTTTCCCCCAATTTTAAAATCAAACCATAATTCACAAAATTTGTTGAATTCTACAAAATTAAATGAAAATTCATGAGTATCTTGAACAACTGACCGTAATCAAAGTGAAATCAACCTCAAAGAATGACGAAAAGTGCGAAATTGGGGAAGAACAAACCCTAATTGCAGCTGGAAATATCAAAATTGTGTTAAAGGGTGTGAAAGAATTGATTGATTGCATCGAAAGATGGGTGCTTTAAAAATTGAATTGATAACAAAGGTATGAGATGTGAAAGTAGATTACAAGTCAAGTTGATAAAATGATCAAGATAACATCAACATGTATCTTCATTTCTGGAAGATGAAGATGATTTCTGGAAATGGTGATGGTTTTCAGGTGCGTTTTCAGCGGGGTTATGGGTTTAGGTGTTTCAGGTGGCCGGAAATGATGGCCGGTAGTTATGGAGAACTGAAAGAGAGAGTCATGGAGAAGAGGAGGTGGTGGCTGGTTGTTATGGAGAACAGGAGGAAGTGATTTTTTATTTTGTGCTTGTTCTTCATGTGTGTGTTGGATTTTTAAACAGTGTAAATGAGTTACAGATCTTGTTCTTGATGTTCCTGTGTGTGTAGGGGGGTTAAAGAAGAACACTGGTGAAGAAGGGAGGAAGAAACATGGTAAAATTACAAAACTATCCTTAACTGATTAGATTTAAGTTAAAATTTTAACTTGGTTAATGCTAAATGACGAAATATGTAATGAGTTTTCCGAATAATGGATTGTGACTGTAATTATCGAACTTAAAGACTATCCGTTGCAATATGATACAAACATAAAGGATGAAAAAATGTAATTTACCCTTTAAAATATATACGGTAAAAGTTTGCTTACAAAGTTTAGGCACACATCTGTTAATTACCAGGACCCAATTTCAAAAAAAAAAAAAAATCAAAGTCCACCCCCAATTAACTGGCCAATCTATAATTGCTAGTTAGCAAACGAAAATCTGAATTCGTAAAAACCTTCAAATCCGCAGCCGGCAACACCCTCGTCGTTAGGGAAAGCAGCCTCCAAAATCGGGGCTCATCAAAATCACCCAAATCTTTTTTTTAATTACACAATTATTTAATTAGTACAACTTTACCATTTTTTAACTGGAAGATGCCTATATTTTCATGTTCAGTAACACAGTAACGAAAGAATGAAAAAAAAGAGTGGTAAGGCATCATGAAAGTCTAAAATCTGACCGCTTTGACCAGATTAAAAGTGTGTGACTTAATGGGTTAACCTAACCTGCTTTGACCTGTTGACCCAACTCAGCATTCTAACATGGTTGGCTAATGTATAACCAAAAGTTCAGGTACCACAACATACGTCAAAAAGCAGGGTATTAGGTCCTATACAAACCCAATCTCTAGCAAGTAAATACAAAGGGGGTGTTTGTTTTTCAGAAAAAATCTCTTCTGACCTCTTATGTCTGCGCCGCGCAGACCACGTGCAGACGTTTAGCTCTGCAGACTGTTTGTTTTTTAGAAGACATTTCATTAAAAAATGTCTTCAAACCTCTACGCGTCCTCTTCCTCACGCAGACATGGTCCAATGTCTTCTCACCTCTTCCAACCCTCACTCCATCCCTCTCCTCCTAATCTCAAAACACAAACATCAGGTCCAAGACAATTTCGCCTAAGAAAATGGTTTAGTTTGGTTTGGTTAGTTTCGGTTAACCGAGGTTACAAAAAAAAAATTAACCAATTTTCAGTTAATTCGATTTCGGTTAATTTTGGTTTGATTTCATCTGTTTTTATTCGATTTCGATTAACGATTTGGTTATTGCTCACAATGCCAGCTATAATTTCAGAAATGTATGTATGTATATTAAATGATAAGGATAGGGGTAACTTTGTAGAATAGTAATCAAGTTTTAAAAGTGTTCCAATTAGGTCACTCAAGTTTCAAAAGTGTTCCAATCAGGTCACTCAACATTCATTCTTTATTAAAATTAAGGGTTTTTTCATCCATTTCATAGGTAACCGTGGTGATGTGAATTTTTGTCTTTTTTTCTCTTTAATTTGATGCTAACGTCGACTCGTCGAGGGATGACGTGGATTGTAACTTGTTTTTTTTTATTTTTAATGTAATTAAATGGTTTTTATTTTTAATAAATATAATTTCATATAATAAAATAATTCGACCCCGACATCTTATGCTCCATTTTTTCTTGATACATGGAAAAAAGGGCATGACTCGATTTGAATATTAAGTTATCTAATTTAGACAAAAACGACAACAGTGACCTAATTAGAACACTTTTTGTTAGGATCTGAGTTTCTTATGATTGTGCTCGTTTGATAATTATGAAGATGAATTAGAATTAAGTGCAGTGGAATTAAATGAAACAAACATTCAACACATAATCAAATGAGAGAATTGCTTTCAACAAACATGTTTAACATGGAATCAAATGATTATATTTATTACAATCTTCAATTACAATGCATGCATGCATACAATCTCCCCCTCAGCCTGAGCTCACAATGATTTGTTCGTAAAGAATGACTTGTGATGAAGAGAGCTAATAGAACAGTACAGGGTACTGTTCTATTTATAGTACAGAACAAACCACTGAAGCATCTTTGATGACATCACCATGAAAGTGACATCTATCCTCCTAACAACCTATAACCACTGATCTATACTAACACTGCTTTCTAACTACTGATTACAAATATAATACAATAAAGAAATTAAACTACTGCTTCTTCATTCCACTGCTTTAGCCCCAACAGTGCTTTGTGTCTTCAGCAGTACTTGAACCATAGCAATAGATTGAGCATCAGTATTTCATCTTCAACAGTCTTTATGTCTCAGCAGTTATTGAAGATCATCAGTTGTTGTAGAAGGGCAGTAGATAGAGGTCATCAGATGTTAGGCCACCTTCAAGGGGAAAGAACTGTTGCAAACAACTACTTATTGTGAATCCACTGATCTGATCCAGTTTTGGCTTTAATCAACTGTTCCTTTGTAGGGTTCAATCCCAACAATCTCCCCTTGGAACAGATGATGCCAAAACTCGTCATTATTCTGGATTTTTATTGCCTCATCAATAATTCCCTGACTTGTCCTTTGAATTGTAATTCAAAGTCCATGGAATCTTATCATCCTCATCCCTGCACAGTGGAAACTCAAGGAGATCCTGCAGATCTTCAACACCCAGGCCAAGTGCTTCTTCCCTTGATATATGCTTCACTTTACCATTGGATTTGAGCAGAGTCAATACGTGGGTCTTTTGATCAGACTTCCACTTTAGTATCTTTGAATCCAATGGGTTTCTTGGGAGAGTTTTTATTGCAGATGAGTTTGGAGATTGAGGCCTGGTCATGACAACTTTGGCAGGGTCTTGAGATTGTGTTAAGCCTTGTTTCTCTGCTATAAGTGTCTGAAGAACCATCTACATAATGTACTCTTCTTGAGCCTTGTCTTCTTTTTGTCATTGTATCCATCTGCTTTTGTTTCCTTCTTTGATAATGGATGGCAGCAGTTGGAACAGTGGATTTCCTGATTTGTAACTTTTGTGGTTTGACTAGAACCACTGCTTCTGGATAATCAGGCTTTTGAGGAGCAGTAGGATCTCTTTTCCTCAACTCTTCCAACTTTTTGTAAGTGGCTAACACTTTATCCTCTGACCACCTTGTCACTTGGTTCCTTGACCCATAATAAGCAGCTATCAGTTCTTCTTTCATTCTTTTCAGCTTTAAGGTCCTTTCTGGTACATTTTTCTTGTACTTGGCCTAGATTGGAGGAGTTTGTTTTACCTTTTCTTTAAGCATCTTTTGAATTCTGGCTATCTCTTCTTGTAGTTCACTGATAGTCTATTCTTTGTATTGATGCTTATCTGCCTTGTACTTCTTGTATGCCATGATATATTCAAGGTAGTCTTGCCTCATACTTTCATCATCTTTTTCAGACAATTTTTGGCAAAGATCTTTGAGAACTGTTCTAAAGTTCTGACCTTGGTGAGCAGGTATTGCAGATTTCTCTGAATCTCTTTGTCAGACTTTCCATCTGTATCTCTTTTAGATATATCCTCTGCTTGTTGGGCCTTTATCTTGAGATACTCTTCTATGTTTCTAGGGAAAGGATAACCTTGAATGGAAGGAAGATTCCTTTTTGCAGGGTCATCTTCAGAGTAAAAGGATTTTATCTCCTCCCTGACTGCTGGAAGATCCAATGGGTATTGTAATCCCACAGGAACAATAGCAGTGTTTGAATTCAGAACTTGAGCTAAAGATAATGGAACAGGGTTTGGAATGGTGACAAGGGACAGTGGTTGTGTAGATGTTTGAGTTGGGGAAGTGTCATCTTCCAGTACAATGTTGGTTACTGTGACAACCCGAACTTTCAATGTTTGTAACGTTAAATCTTGTGACCGTAACTCCTCATTTATTTCTTTCCAACGTGTTACACATTCCATGCTTGTGTGATTCGGTTAACCGTATGTGATAAACAAGTATGCTAGTGTATTGGGCCGCGATTGATTTGGGCCGCACCTCACACCTGTGTAGTTATTAAAATACTAGCTAGACTTGAAACACTCCCACCTCCTTATGATTTTGATAGCCCACTTACATGGGCTTAAGCCCATTTCGGTCAAGAGGAACCGCCCCCAAAGTGTATTACGTATGTCATGATTAAGTTTAGTTGTTTAACATAAACTTTAAACCAAAAGCAAACCTTATCATCCTCCATATTTTGCGACGGCAGTAGATCCCCACAACGGCCTCACCTTCTTCAATTGGACTTTTGGTTAGTTTAATATTGCCTTTGCTGGATTGAATTTCTTTGATATATATTATGTGGTTGATACGTGTTGTTATATGTGTTGTTTATGAAATCGTGATTATGATAAATATTAGAAACACACATGATTAGAGGTGGTCTTAGAGGCTGCGATGATGCCCTGATGATATGAACTTCATGATTAGGGCCGACTAACATGATGAAGTAATTATAGGGATTAAATGATGAATCAACATATTATCTTCTATGGCATAATCCGGGTAATCTAGAATTATGAACATATAAATTATTAGAATTATGATATGTGCTTAAACATAAGCATACGGATAATGGACGAGTTAAATGTTATGTATGTGATGCTAAATGTATGTAGTAATTGCATAGCATGACTAACTGGTACAATTGTATGAGGATGTGTATTGATAATGTTTGATACGTGCAATCTAATTGAACACGTGAAATAGTTGTATGCAAAACTGATTACTATTGGTAACCGTACTAGGACTGAGTTGACCAACTGTGAACGTAAACGAATACCTAGTCTTACCGAGCAAACCAAAGGTGAGATCATCTCTCTTGAGCATGTGTCTCGGTGGTTGGGACAGTCTTTGGGTATCCCGGGGAGGGATAGCTTTTTGGGTAACTTGTTTAGGTATTCCTGAGAGGAATACGTCTTGTTGTAAATCGGTAATGTTGGATAATATACTCATCCTATCACCTTTAAAGTCCTTCCGTGTTGTTTGGTTACCTGAGAGGTAACATGGTATTAGTTAGTAGCGCTACTTAGGTTTGGCAACCTCACCCCGTACCTGGGAGGACGGGTGTTGAACTAATGACCTAGTCATGACCAATGCTTTGATAGGAGCATTGGAGAAAGGGCAACGTAAATCAGAAGCCGTCTTGTATTCGGGGTATTATCAATATTTAAATTCTATGGATTAACTAAACACTTGGTAACCAACGTTTTCGTAAAACTATGAACTCACCAGCCTTGTCTGATACACTTGTTGCATGCTCGCAGGTTGTTAGATGTTTTGGATTGGGACTTGCTGTCTGGAGTAGCTGGAGTGGTCATTGGTCAAACTGGATGGATACATGTGTTGGAATTACTGATATTATACATTTGTTTTGAAACAGTTTATCTATGGTTTACTATTTGCTTCCGCTGAAAATTGTTGGAATTATTTAAACTTATTGTTGATAAGTTTTTATTAATAAGTGATGATTTTCATTTAAAAACTTGTATGGGTTCAACATGATTAGTGGCTCGTTATTGGTTTGTCACACGCCTAACAGGGTTTCCATAGGTGGTATTTTGGGGGTGTGACAGTTTGGTATCAGAGCCACTGGTTATAGTGAACTTGGTTTTAAAACATTTTTATAAAACCAAACTATAACCGAACAGATCTGAATACGACCATGACACTCAGCTCCAGATTGCAAGGTTCGTCTTTCTCACTTGTTGCATACATTACATGACTAGTACACATATGTTTATGACGTAACATACAAACACACACTCGTCGCTATAGCATGATTACCTGAACTACTTGCTTACATTATGATGCATTGATAGTTTGTAATAGTCTTTGGATTTCTGTGGTTTTATCGTTTTGATAACCTCTGTTTGGCATACGAGTTTGAGGAACCATTTGTCATGAGTTAAGAGGAACTGAGATGAGCATGCAAATCGCAATATTATTGTGGGTTCACACACAATAATAATGTGTGGTGCATGCGAGTCCCAGTGAGCCTTAACAAGTGGAAAAGGGGTTCTGTTCTGTTATTCGATCAGGAGAAACGTTACAAATCCGTAGGAGTCACAGCAGTGGTTGTCTCCTACTTGAACGTGATCTTTTCACTCCTTTCTGAATCCTTACGAATCTCGATGCTATCGAGTATTACCTGAACACACACCTGAACGCCTAGCGAACCGTGTAGAATGTTAGGTGCTTGCTCGAACGTCGTTGAGTTGGATATCACAGTGTCAAATGATTGGTCTATACTTTTCTCGCTTTTCTTCGTTTGCTAGAATTTAACGTATTGACGCTTAGATCCCGAAGTACGACCACTTCTGTAACACTCTAGCAACATACTGTGTATTACTCCATCAACTTGCAAGATCGATGAACAAGAGGATGAGCGTAGTACCTTACCGACCTCAGTATTAGGACGTCCCTGATTATCGGCAGTGAACACCAGCAAATTGACTTTGATCGAACCCTTAACCCTAGTCAGCAACTTGTGGGAGTCAAATGTGTGACTACCAGCTCAGTGAGTAGCGCTTTAGGACGTGGCACAGAATGTGAAAGATCGTAGGGCTCTGTTTCAAGCAACAACCTTAGAGGCAACAGTCATGGTAACATCAAGGTACTTGTATGGAAATGAAGGTGTCTATGGCATGGAATGGTCGTTGATAATTCAAGACGAAAACAACCAAGGGGATGACGACAAGTACTGAAATTCCTTGTAACGAAAACAACAACACTAGAAATGATGTTCGTGGAAGGGCATTTAGGATTGGCATGGGCGACGCCAGGATTATAGCAACACGGTGGCCTGCACGTTCTTGGTATGGCAAGTCAAATGAAACCTCATATGCTCGTTGGAATGCAAACTCGATCTTGTGGGACAAGTGTTCGACATCGACCTTCCTTCTACTATCCTTGATGGTTTCGACGCAGTAGTTAGTGTGGATTGGTTATCCAGATATCGCGCAGATACACCCAGTAAGGAGAAAATTTTGCGTTTCCCTCTCCCTAGTGGAGAATCGTTGCCCGACCTAGGGTGTCAGAGTAGTGTAAAGATTAGCATCATTTCAGCAATGAAGGCCCAGAAGTGTCTATGGAGGGATTACCCTGCTACGTTAACAACCGTTACTGACGTAAAGCTAAGGAAAAGAGGATCGAGGATCCACCAATCGTTCGTGATTTCTCCTGGTGAACTACCCAAGGAAATTTCAGGTTTACTTTCACAACTGTTAGGCAGAATCTCAGTTTGATCTCACACTAGAGGCAGCCCTGCTTACTCGTACACTCCACCATTTTGTACCAGAAGGGTCGCAAGAACTGTCAAATCAACAACAGGAACCGTTGGACAGGATTTTTGTTGGACCTAGTTCTTAGCTTTAGGGGAGCCCCAGTTATATTAGGGAAGATGGCCCTTTTCATATGTGTACTGACTATTGGGAACTCATCAAGGTGACAGTCCAGAACCATTTGTCTCGATCATGTATTGAGAACATGTTGACCAGTTGCAAGGGTCAAGCTCTTATTCGAAGATTGATTAACGAACGAACTAACATCAGATGGAAGTCCAAGGGCAGGATGTTCCTAAAACGGCATATTGAACGCAATGCGGCCATTTCCAGGAGACACAGGAAGGATTATTCCATGACCTTTTGGGATAAACAACGCACCAGCAGCTTTATGGATCAGATGAATCGATCGTGTTTATTGAGGACGTCTTGAATCATTTCCAGGAGAAAGGAACAATATGGATGGCATTTGCATCCTATCTTAGAGCTCCCGAGGGAGGAGCCACTACACGCGAAGTCTCGATAGGAGTAACTTCTGGATTCGAGAGGTACATACTCTTTTTGGTCACGTAGCCAACGAAGAGGGAATACCCGTGGATCTCGCTAATATCCATTCTGTTAGAAATTGATCGACACCAAAGATCCCTTTGGGGGTATGGCAAACCCTTGGATTCGCAAGATACTATCGCAGATTTATCGCAGGATTTTCAAAGATGGTGCAGCTCTAACCTCTTTAACACAACAGTGTGTTGTGTATCCGTGGGAGACAGAACAGGAGAACGTCTCTTCAAGCTTTGAAACTCAACACTACAATGTACTGAGTATTGTCTTTACCCGAGGATACGGGTGATCTAGTGGTGTATCATGACGGTTCGAATCAGAGTTCCAATTACACGCCGATGCAACATGAAGGAAGCAATGATCTACCCAGTGGACTTACAGGAAGGACTGCGCGAGTCACGACCTGCGGTGGAAGCCGTAGTCTTTGGATTTAAATTGGAGGCATTACTTGGACAGTACTGAATGCACCACTTAGACCGATCACAAGGGCCTCCCGTGTACCCTTGTTTCAAGAGAGCTAAACATGTGATGGCAACGCTGGGTGGAACTTTTGAATGAATATGACCGTGAAACCTGGACGTGCACGAGCTTTGCAGCTTGCTATCGACTCCAGCATACCCGATCAGATTCGTCCTGTTTACACCGAAAGGCTGAAGGAAGAGAATTTTCAAATTGGACCCATGCGGGTCATGGAGGAGCAACTTCTAACAAGTTGGACGATATTCGCTACTTCCTGGAACGACTACGGATTCCACTGTACAGCAATCCAAGGGAACTTGTGTTGAGCAAAGCACACAAGCCTCGATATGCTGGTCATCTGGATTTGATAGAATATGTTAGGATCGGAGGATCTTGTACTGGTAACTGGGCTTGAAGGCCTACGCAGCGAAGCATGTGAATGACGTTTGACTTGTGCGAAAGTCAAGGTGGAACATCAGAAACCTTTTGGTTTGTGTTAGCAATCAGAAACACATATATGGAAATGAGGACAGACTGCCATGGATTTTGCCACTGGTCTACTTACAACTCAAAACGGAAACATTATCACCTGGGTGATCATTGATGGACTCAAGTTACCAGCACACTTTCTTGCAATCAAGAAAACTGACAAGTCTTCACAGTTGTGAATGTTCCTCTAAAAAAGGCGGCTTTTAGGCACGAGGTGCCAACTCCTGATACCTTCGATTTTGAGCTATGCATGATTTATGTCAGGCAATACACAACACCTTTGGCTCACGTCAGGACCAGAGTATTGCTTATCGCTGTTGGGCAAACGATTAAAGAAAACGAACTCTCCTGGCACTCGAAGACATGCTGCGAGCATGTGTGTAACTGGCTTTGGTGCAAATTGGAAGGACTCTTACCTATGGTTGAGTACTACTGCGGCAGTTATCATCTTGGTAATCAGACAGCTCTGTTGAGGCATTACATAGACAATAATGCCGACCTTCTTGTTAGACTGAGATGGTTGACAACTTAATTACTGGTCCAGGACTGGTACTCGAAACTCTTGGGAAGGTTGTTTGGATCGGGAGTCGATTGGCGGCAACGCGTGACCGTCAGGAAAGCTGATAAAATTGGGAAACGCTGGAAGATCGCTGTAGGCGATTGTATCGTGTTGAAAATCTCACCCTGGGAGGGTGTGGAATGCTTGGGAAGCATGGCGAGCTTAACTGACGTCACGATGGACCATTCAACAGTCTGGGAAGAATCGGTAGCGTAACCTACAAACTTGAGTTACCTGACGAATCGGGTAACGCACGCGATGTCATTTATGTTTCGGATCTAAGGCAGTGGTTGTCTGACGAAACACGTGCGATACTTTTACTGGAGGAATTTATCGAACACATGGACCAGGAAGTCAAGGTGCGTAAACATAGTCGTATTCCGATTGTGAGAGTTCGTTGGAACTCAAGACGTGGACCGGAGTTCACATGGGAACGTGAGGATCAGATGAAGCTCAATTATCCTCAACTTTTCCTGATGACAAGTCTAAACCTGGTAAAGCTGGTGAATTTCGGGACGAAATTCCTCTTCAAGTTGGGGATGATGTGGCACCTGAGGAAAACCCACAGCAGTCTTGGTTTATCACTTCACTTCACTGTGCTTACTTGTCAAATTTCGGGACGAAATTTCTTTCAAGTTGGGGATGATGTGACAACCCGAACTTTCAATGTTTGTAACGTTAAATCTTGTGACCGTAACTCCTTGTTATTTCTTTCCAACGTGTTACACGTTCCATGCTTGTGTGATTCGGTTAACCGTATGTGATAAACAAGTATGCTAGTGTATTGGGCCACGATTGATTTGGGCCGCACCTCACACCTGTGTAGTTAATAAAATACTTGCTAGACTTGAAACACTCCCACCTCCTTATGATTTTGATAGCCCACTTACATGGGCTTGAGCCCATTTCGGTCAAGAGGAACCGCCCCCAAAGTGTATTACGTATGTCATGATTAAGTTTAGTTGTTTAACATAAACTTTAAACCAAAAGCAAACCCTATCATCCTCCATATTTTGCGATGGCAGTAGATCCCCACAACGGCCTCACCTTCTTCAATTGGACGTTTGGTTAGTTTAATATTGCCTTTGCTGGATTGAATTTCTTTGATATATATTATGTGGTTGATACGTGTTGTTATATGTGTTATTTATGAAATCGTGATTATGATAAATATTAGAAACACACATGATCAGAGGCGGTCTTAGAGGCTGCGATGATGCCCTGATGATATGAACTTCATGATTAGGGCCGACTAACATGATGAAGTAATTATAGGGATTAAATGATGAATCAACATATTATCTTCTATGGCATAATACGGGTAATCTAGAGTTACGAATATATAAATTATTAGAATTATGATATGTGCTTAAACACTAGGGCTGGGTTCGTAAATCATAACAGAAAATCGGTGATGTTAATGTGGGATATTATGCATGGAAGTGTCATAGAATGATGGATTAAAGGGGACAGTTTCGTGGGAGTTATGTATGATCAATTTGAATGTTAATGACTTAGGGTTGCTTATACATGATTCATTACGTGCATAGATCATATAGCTATAGCTTCCTGAATTGATGTAGGAAAACTGGTTAGAATGTGATGGATGTTATTGTAAGGGTGATGATATTTGGCAACAATTTAGTTTGGATAATAATGTCGTAAATATGGACAAGTAAGGTAGACATTTATTATGATTGATGATTGAGGGTAAAATAATAAAAGGTTATTGTTGTCATGGCTACACACAAACAATCATGTCACATAAGTCTTGTATAAAACGATACTGGGCTTGGAACAATTGCCATTATGGGCTGCATTATGTGGGCCGCAATATGATAACAAGAATTCATGACTTCACGTTTCTTGATGATAATCATATGCTAGGTTAAATAGTATAGGGATTAGAATGATTTTTTGTGAAGGTGGGAATTAAAACTGATATTATGTAATCGGTTGGGGGGGCTAAGGAAATAAACAGGTAACATGCAAAAAGGTTTTGGGCCTTATGATTAACAATTGGGCTGCTTATGTTAATAAGTGAAATAGGGGTTAATCTTGTGGGAACTGGGTTGGGCTGTAATTTAGAGTGGGTCGTGGACATGTTATGAAATGTGCACACTGTTAAAACTGTGATATATGGATGTGATCTCACAAGCATACGGATAATGGACGAGTTAAATGTTATGTATGTGATGCTAAATGTATGTAGTAATTGCGTAGCATGACTAACTGGTACAATTGTATGAGGATGTGTATTGATAATGTTTGATACGTGCAATCTAATTGAACACGTGAAATAGTTGTATGCAAAACTGATTACTATTGGTAACCGTACTAGGACTGAGTTGACCAACTGTGAACGTAAACGAATACCTAGTCTTACCGAGCAAACCAAAGGTGAGTTCATCTCTCTTGAGCATGCGTCCCGGTGGTTGGGACAGTCGGTATCCCGGGGAGGGATAGGTTTTTGGGTAACTTGTTTGGATATTCCTGAGAGGAATACGTCTTGTTGTAAATCGGTAATGTTGGATAATATACTCATCCTATCACCTTTAAAGTCCCTCCGTGTTGTTTGGTTACCTGAGAGGTAACATGGTATTAGTTATTAGCGCTACTTAGGTTTGGCAACCTCACCCCGTACCTGGGAGGACGGGTGTTGAACTAATGACCTAGTCATGACCAATGCTTTGATAGGAGCATTGGAGAAAGGGCAATGTAAATCAGAAGCCGTCTTGTATTCGGGGTATTATCAACATTTAAATTCTATGGATTAACTAAACACTTGGTAACCAACGTTTTCGTAAAACTATGAACTCACCAGCCTTGTCTGATACACTTGTTGCATGCTCGCAGGTCGTTAGATGTTTTGGATTGGGACTTGCTGTCTGGAGTAGCTGGAGTGGTCATTGGTCGAACCGGATGTATACATGTGTTGGAATTACTGATATTATACATTTATTTTGAAACAATTTATCTATGGTTTACTATTTGCTTCCGCTAAACAATGTTGGAATTATTTAAACTTATTGTTGATAAGTTTTTATTAATCAGTGATGATTTTCATTTAAAAACTTGTATGGGTTCAACATGATTAGTGGCTCGTTATTGGTTTGTCACACGCCTAACAGGGTTTCCATAGGTGGTATTTTGGGGGTGTGACAGTTACCCTTCTCCTTTTGTGTTTAGGAGAGGTTGGTGGTGTTTTTGTGGGTTGAGTGGTGGTGATTGAGGTGGTAGGTGTCTGACTAACAGCTGTTGAAACAACCGGTGTTTCAACCACTATTGTCACTACAACTGTTGATGTGTCAATTGTTGTCTTCTGCTTTTTGGCAGGTGGTTTTTGTGGTGGTGAAGTTATTTTTGGTATGGCAGTGGATTGAGTGTGAATTGATGAAGTAGTGATGGCAGTTGTTGGGGTAAAATATGTTGAAACAACTGTTGATACAACAGATGTCTTAACATCTGTTGGTTTGGAGGTTTGATGAGAGGAACTTTTGGGGGTTTGAGGAGTATGTTTGGTGGTTTTGGAAGGTGTGGTTTTGGGTTGGCTTACTTTTCTAGTAGGCTTTCTTCTTTTTGGTTTAGGAATTTCCTGCTCTTCCTTGGGTTTAGAAGTACCCTGCTCTTCCTTTTCCATCAAAACTTTCTTCTCATGCTCAAACCTTTTAGACCCTTTTATTTCCATTGACTCTTTCATGTTTGCTTTTAATGCAGCAAATGCATTTTGAGTCTCATCAGCCTTTTTGGAACCATCTGGCCTTGGGATTTCTACAACCAGTTTAGACAAAGGATTTGGTTTAATGTATAGACCATCTTCATATCCCTTCTTCTTTTTAACTTTCTCCCCCTTTTTGGCATCATCAGGATTGTCAACAAAAATAATTGAAGGAGGAGCAGTGCCAGTGGTTTGTAGCAAATGGGCCTTAATTGCCTTGATATCTGCTTGTGTATCCTTGTACCTAGCTTCCATGACATTTCTGATCATTTGAATCTGAACTTCATGTTGCTGATCAGCATATTATCTCTGTTTGTGAAGCATAGGTTGAAACATTTCCCAAAGTGGGAGTAAGAGCAGATGATGGAGCAGATGTTGCAGTAGTGGGTGTAGCCTTTTGAGCTTGTAACAATTGTTGCAGCATAGATTTGATTTCTTCAATAGATGTGTCAAGTTTATCAACCCTCTCCGTCAATTCTTGGTATTTTAAACCATCACCCAAGTTAATGGGATCATCTGATTTCCCACCAGTGGTGGTTGTATCAGTGGTTGACGTAGGGAAAGTTTTCCAAAAATCATCCACAAATGCCCTTTTTTTCTTGGTACTGTGGACTTCTTTCTTCAGCAGAGGTTACCATTCTAAGCTCACCAGTATATATTGGATACACACCAGTGGATATTATGGTTCCCAAAGAAGAAATTGCCTTCAAGGGAGTATGACAAATGAAACTACTGTCCAGGTGTAAACTAGTGGGTTCAACACCTGTAGTAGCTGCTCCACTTGAACTACTAACAGGAATTACTTGTAATTCCTGCAGTGTAGCCTCCTCAACTATTGGTGGGTTAGCAGAGATAGAGAAACCAGAGTCAGTCACTTATTGTGGCATATTCTCATTGACAAGTGATTGAGAAGAACTGATTTTTGTCTGGGCTATATCAAGTGCATCCAATAGAGGTATTATTGTTGGTGGAATTTGTGCAATGAGGATAGGGGTAGAAAGAGAATTTGCCCCGGGAGCTGGGCTATTGAACATAGACTCAAGTGAATCTAATGTTTCATATTGTGGTGTCCCAGTTGATACAACCTGATCCTTTTGAGAGGATGCAGGAGGAGTTTAAGGCTCAGGTTGAGATCTTTCTTCCATCTGCTGTGAGGAAGTAGCAGCAGTGGTTATTGGTGACTTTTGTGTTGTCACAGGTATAATCTCTGGGATCTCATCTTCCAGAGTTACCTTTTTAGTGGGTTTGGGAGGCTTTTGAACATTTATCTTTTTGGGTCTTTTGGTGATTTTAGGTGTGGGTTTCACAACAATGGTTGAGCTGCTGTGATTACCTTGAGCAGTGGGCTCAATAGCAGGAGCCTGAGGAGCAGTGGTTGCTGCTAAATTCTGCTCAGGAGCCTCTGTTTGTGTTTTTGACAGCCTTGTAAATGTTTCAGATGATATGCTATTTATTTGAATGGGGTTTCCTTGGATAAGCACATGTGCATTATCCTTTGAAAATTTATTTTGTAAGTAAAAACTTAGAAATCTTGGAAACAATAAAAATGATTTTTTATCAATACTTTTTACCATATCATTGAAAATCTCCTGGGAGTAGTTAAAATTTTCTTCAGACATGATAGCATAACCCAGGTATTGGATTTTCAATGGTATTTCGTTAAAAGCTGTGGTTTTATTTGACACACACATGAGGAGGGTATGGAATAAAAACCTCATGGCAGGTGGAAAACTGCCTTTTTGTAAAGTGTCCTTTTTCATTTCCTCTTCATACCCTCTCTCAATGAAATCAGTTTCATACTCTGACTTTGGGAAAGAGCTTTTACCTGTAAGATCGTTGATTTCAAATACCTCTGAAATGGTTTCAGGTGTGATTGTAACTGGAATTCTCTTTATTGAAGAATTAATGGCTAAGGGCTTTTTGTCCTTAGTTTCTAGTTTTGCATTTTTCCAGAATTCTTGTTGGGTATCCAGGAAGATGGCTTCATTGCAAGTCAACAAATTTTTGTACTTTGAGGACGAAAGTGCATCAATTACGGAGTGAAAATCTGTATTTTGACTTGTTTTTGCAAGGGTACACAGGTAGTTATGTGGGGTTTTGAATGGGAGAGCCATGGCGATTTGAAAGTGGGTAAGAACGAATGAAGACGATGAGTGAGTTGAGAGAATTTGATGATAACTGCTTTAGAAAGGAATTTTGAATTCGATTCGACAGTGAAAACCCTGTTTGGGGTTTTGATCAGGGTTTTATAGGTGGAAAAAGTGAATTCTGACGTGGCAGCGGTTACAAAAGATCTGACCGCTAAGTAATGTCCACATGCCAACCTCTGATGAATAATGGAAGACAGTTGTTTTAGGAAACAACTGATGGAGCAATATCAGTGGTTTACAACGGTTAAAATGGAACAGTGGCTGACTTTTAACTATCAGTTGATAGCCTATCAGTGAATTAAAACACTGAGGTTTAACAACAATGATTAACAAAGGAAATGAGAGAACAGAGGTTGACTTTCAGCAGTGGACAACATTTAGAAGAACATATGTTTGAACCAAAACAGTGGTTATGGCAGACTTTTAAGGATTAATGAAAATTTTCATTTTTAGCTATTTTGAAGGATGAATTTTTGATTTTCTGAAAACATTTTAATGCTTTTATTCATAGAAAAACAAGATTTTGCCTGTTATTCCATGTTCAGCATGCCAATCCTAGAGATCAAGCATTCAAAGGTGGATGTGTATAAAGCCTTTGTTAGCACATTTGCCTGCTGATCTTTAGTTGTAACATGGTGCAGAGAAATCAAACCTTTTTCATAGCAATCCCTCACAAAGTGATGTCTGATATCAATGTGCTTGGTGGTTGAATGTGAAACTGGATTTTTGATGATATTTTCTAATGCCTGACTGTCCAACATGAGATGTTTCTTTAAGGCAGTGATACCAAAATCCAGCAGTTGATTTTGAAGCTATAGCAGTTGGGTTGTACAGCTTGCAGCAGCAATATACTCTGCCTCAGCAGTGGATGTTGAAACAGCTGCTTGCTTTTTGCTTTGCCAAGACACTAAGAATTGCTTAGGAATTGACACCCTCCTGAAGTGGACTTCCTTGTTGTATTACATCCAGCAAAGTCACTGTCTGAGAAACCTGAAAGCTTGATATTTCCATCAGCTGGATACCAGATACCAAGTGTGGGAGCACCTTTGAGGTATCTGAATATCCTTTTTATAGAAATAAGGTTTGACTTTCTAGGGGCTGATTGGGATCTTGCACAAACACATGTTGCAAACATGATGTCTGGCCTAGATGCAGTTAGGTACAATAAAGACCCAATCATGCTTCTATAAAGAGTTTGATCAACCAAATCATCATTTTCATCAGACATGACTAACTTGGTGGTTGCTATGGGTGTACTACATGGTTTGCAGTCATTCATATCAAAGTTTGTTAAAAGTCCTTTGGCATATTTGCCTTGATGAATGAAAGTACCATTTTGCAGTTGCTTTACTTGGAGACCAAGAAAGCACTATAGTTCACCCATTGCACTCATCTCAAACTCAGCTGTCATGTTTTGTCTGAACTCTTCACACATTTTAGGACGTGTGCTTCCAAAGATGATGTCATCCACATAAATCTGGACGATCATCAAATCTTTCCCTCTCCATTTTAGAAATAATGTTTTATCAATTTTACCTCTTGTGAAACCAATGGAAAGAAGAAAGGTGGAAAGAGTTTCATACCAGGCTCTAGGTGCTTGTTTCAAGCCATACAAAGCCTTATTTAGCCTGTAGACATGATTTGGATAAAATGGATTCTTAAAGCCAGGAGGTTGACAAACATATACCTCTTCTTGAATTTTACCATAGAGGAAAGCACATTTGATATCCATTTGAAACACCTTGATGATGTGGTTGACAACAAAGGCCAAGAACAGTATGATAGCTTCCAATCTTGCTACATGGGCAAAAGTTTCATCATAGTCAATGCCCTCTTCCTGTCTGAAACCTTGAACCACTAGCCTTGCTTTATTCTTGACAACAATGCCCCTTTCATCAGTTTTATTTTTGAAGACCCATTTTGTGCCAATGGGACTCACACCCTTTGGCAGTGGTACAAGCTCCCATACTTGTTTTCTTTTAAACTGTTGGAGCTCCTCTTGCATGGCTTCTACCCAACTGTTGTCTTTTAGTGCCTCTTGGTACTTGACAGGTTGATGGAGTGATAGAAAACCAGCAAAAAGACAGATGTTTTAGGATTGACTTCTTGTGAGCACCCATTCACTGATGTTGCTAATGATTTGGTCAGGTGGATGAGACTTCAAGAAGATTAGATCTCCTTTGTATGGAACAATGGCATTTAAAGGTGAGGGCTGCAGATGTGAATCATCTGAGCTAACAACTGTAGGTAACTTTGATAATCCAATAGTGTCTTGAAATAGAGATGGAGGAATAGGTGGAATTGGTGTGGAAACATGTTGACTTTTATCCACTGTTTGAGGACTTTTATCAACAGTGTTTGATGATGTGGAAGCAGGGGTTAAAGGGCTACTTTGGTCAACAACTGTTGAGGTAGCAGTGGTTGAGCTTTGATAGGAGTTTTGAACATTTGCTGCTCTGGAAATGGATTTGAAGGTTTGTAGTGGAAGGATCACTTCATACCCATTGTCTGATGGAGGATTTTTAGATGGACCTGCAGTGTTAGTCTTAACAGAAACATTTTCAAAAGTAAATTTATCAAGATCAAACAACTCTACAGGGTTTGCAGGGATTTTCATTAAAGAAAGTTCATTGAACTTTACATTCAAAGTCTCTTCCACTGTTTTGGTCCTTGTGTTAAACACTTTGTAGGCCTTAGCAGTGGTTGAGTATCCTAAATGATATCCACTGTCTACTTTGGCTGCAAATTTTGAAATTGAGTCTTTTAAGTTCAAAATAAAGCATGGGCAACCAAATACTTTAAAGTATGAGATCAGTTGTTTGATTTTATACAGAAGTTCATAGGTGATGTCTGTCGTTATGGACATGCAAAAACCAACTAAACTATGTAGATAGGATAAGTTGGATATCGAACCAGAGGAGGATTGTGGAAAGTGTGTAATGCTCAGTTTTGATTAACTACTATTGAAAAAGTAAAACTCAGTTGTTGGATTTGATTGATTATCTAAAAATTACAAAATAAAAGTGAGATTTAAATCAATAGAAAGAACAATGGTTCCTCCAGATTTCAGGTTTTACAGCTAGATTCAATTATGTGTTTAATCGAAACACTCACATAGACATAAGTGTTTAACCTAATTCATCAATTGTGATAACCAACGACTAAGTACTCCGGTTAATACATAACGGGAGGTTATCGAATGATTATCAATTACAATTACAAACCCTAACCCCATGTCAAATATATCCCAATTACTAGAACTCTCGGGAACTGAATGCTTAGAAATTAAGGTTTAAATAAATGCAATTGTTTACAACCAATAAATCAAATCAAGGTGAAAAGCATCGAATGCTTAGATCACCGAGTTATACGATTGTCACAAACACATAAAATTATCCAACTTACAAAACCCTCCATCTGGAGGAAACCATAAAAGACTAGCCGTTCATCTCGAAAGATTGATCGTCAAAGGCTCGAATCACGGTTGAAACCCTGTGAGGTATAGCCGACTCCCTCCTCCAAATGATGATGATGTTCTCCGCTTCGTATGTCGGTTCCAAAGATAATGTTGAATTGATGTAAAAAAAAAACCCCCTAAAACCTTGGGCTCCGTGATGTATGATGATTATGTAATTGTGGACTTTTTAAAACCTTGTAATCGGCCCAATCCAAGAAACAAAGACTAAAAGTCTCCTCCAAAGTCTGCCATCCAATCCTTGAATTATGTGTTACTCTCTTCTCAATAACAGCCGCCAATTAATTGAGATAATGTTGTTGACTTTTCTCCTCATGGCCTCCACATGAACCCCCTCTTGATGTTAGACGATGTGATGATGAGAAAAATAAAAATAACTCTCCTTTTTCTTTTTCCCTTGCATGTGCATGTTGATTTTATGACTTATAATAACAAACATCAAAGTACACATATGTCTTTCAAGTATGCTTGTAATGATGGTGTTATTGACTTCGAATCCTTCAAGAAGTCAGCCGCCCCCAAAACAAATCCACGTGAATTCCTCTTGTGCCAATTGCCGCTTTTCATCAACCGTAAGCTACGGACAAAACCGTAACCTACGCTTTCTACATTCTGTTTCTTTGTCTTTCTATCTACCGTAGATTACGCCCGGAGTCCGTAAGTTACGTTTTGACTTCGCTGGACATTTTTGGCCGGTGTATAAGTGAAACATATTTGCTTCCATGCAACTTTCGTATCATCACCCACAAGTTACTAGACTTCAATATTTTGCGTTTCTCGCACATTCAAACTATCTTTTCGAACCGAATGACGTGATAAATCTCGGTTATCACCCACGATCGTTCAACTTCATCACTAAACCCTCCAACTTTACCGGTTTACGCCGATTAACCTGTAACACCACAAACGCTCGTAGATATCACATTCGACACATATAATCAAGTTCACGACACTAAAATACTTGTTATAATACACTTTAGCACCCGGTTTTCACACACTCCATCACATCCCCACACTTATCATTGATTGTCCTCAAGCAACCATCATACACATTACTCACCTTATTAACAAATCATCATTAAATCCCTTACCAAATCAACAATTTAAGGTCCCAAGTCATACCCGTCCCATAGACTGACACAATCGAGGTTGACAATCTGACAGTTAGATAATATATCTTTAAAACACTTAAAGACTTGCCTAACTAAAACTAACATGCTTATGATACTACACACATGCCACACGCCCCTCACAATGATCACTCTTCTCGGTTTTATCAAGACTAGCGTGTAATGTGCTAGTATATATTTCACTCAAAACCAACTATGTTACCTTGCAATCATAAGCTTGTATAGCAATCATACCTCCACTGTATCAAATAACATAGCACATATCAAAAGGACTTTTGGGTTTTGGGTTAAGGGTAAAGGTAAGGAAATATTTTTGGATTTTTATGTTTATTGGCGAACACAAATGAACACACCAAACCATGACAACTTATTCACAATAACTACTAACACTTTGGGTGATTTTCACTAACACGAACATAATAATAATTTTTTTCCTTTTTTTTTCTTTTTTTTCTTTCTATCTTTTTTCTTTTTTTTTTCTTTTCTATTTTTTTTTTCTTTTCTATTTTTTTTCCAACAAATATCTAACACATAATTGTCATTCATGGTTGGTAATCAAGCATGTCAACAAAGGTGTAACAAACGAAAGGTATAAGGCTCAACATGGTTAACTAAGGTGGGTGGAATCAACAATCAATATATAGCACAACGAAGGAATCCTAATGCCTTTATCATTTATGTGTAAACGCTAAAGCGCAGTCTCGGCACGTATCAAACCACACAAGTTCTAACACAAAGCAACATATGGCCTACACTCAACAATTAAACAGTTATTGTAATTCAAATAACAATCTAGTAGGCTCAAATATCTCACCGAACAAAAGGAATAAGGGTTACCGACACGTAGCATGTGTAATTCCTAAAGCATGTTACCCCTAGTTAGGCATCTCTTATCAACTATTCTCTAAAAACTTGTCAGAAATACTCTCATGAAACTTAAAGGGACAACCATGACTAGGGATCTAAGTTAGTTTAATATCAGTAGGAATCCTTTAGCGATTGAAAATGTTGGTTTTCATGTAGTTCAAGCATACTTGAGACACAAAATTTTTTAAAATTTTTCAATTTTTCTCAATTTCAACCCTTCAAGCATTTAAGATCATCAATCCTATCAACCCTCTCTCGAGTTACCGCATCCCCACACTTGGGATACATTGTCTCCAATGTATAGTGCAATTTATAATCTAAACTCGAGAGATACCACCTACAAACCATGAACGGCTAACAACTAGACGACTCAACGCAAAGAAACCACTCCCAACACAAAAATTTCACACCACCAAATACACGAAAACAAATAAAACACAAGATAGATAAACACATGCACCTGATCAGAAAATAAGTGAGTGTCTGTGGCGGTGTAACAGTTGCGATCTAACCGGAGAATACGCCCCTCATGGATTCTTTGAGATCTCACCGGGGATGTTGCCAAACATCCCCACACTTGATTCATTGCATCCGTGGAGATGGAACGTAGAAACCTGTCAAAACACAAACACACCAAAACGAAACCAAAACAAAGTACAAACTCTACATCCTCGGGCTGCCTCCCGAGAGCGCTAAGTTTAAAGGTCTTCAGCCAGACCGTACCTGATATACGTTACGGTGGTCTCAGTGCACATTTACCTAATGTATTTCCAATGAATGCCCGGAAATTTACATGCCATCTCCATAAGCTCGTCAGTATAATTGGCATGTTCAGGCTGCACCTGAGGTTTTCACAAATCCACTTCACGAGATATACCTTGATGTCTTGTTGTTTCACCCTTCTCATATTCTTCCTCGTACCCTCTTCCCCACACTTATTAATTTGAATGATTGATATGGGAAGAGGTTCGGTACCCACATTCATCTTATCAGACTGCTCTGCCTCCTCATCCTCACACACCATCTGATCCACCAGTGACTCTTCATCAGATAAAGGATTCATTGGTGTGGTATTATCCTCCACAACCTCCTCCTTCATGTGAGAATAATCTCTAATGTCATCAGGTAATGGTGAGAGACGCTCTTCTATTTCTATCTTCATTTTTAACTTCTGACACTTGGAAACTAGGCAGCTGATTCGATCTTCATCGGAAAGGTTGGGTGCTAATAAATACTGCTCGAGTTTGGACAAACTCGCTTCCAACATAGCAAGTTTTTTCTCCTCCTCGGTCTGATAAGCATAGACACCCTCGGGCTTAGAATATTCCTCGGGATGATACTGTCGGTATCCCTGATACGGTGTTGAGATGTACGCATCCATCATTTTTTTATTCCAATACTCTGGATTTTCCAAATACACCGCGCACACATCATCATAAACAGAAGTATGATTGCGACCACAACAGAAACATCGTCCATCCGTCCTTGGCTCATAATAAGCATCCTCGTCCTGATCCCATCCGTCAGAGTAATAATCATCCTCCACCATTGTATCAGAATCATACAAATATGGTGGAGGGGAAGGATTACCATAGCAAGGCATCGATGGTTCTTCCAATTTCGCTCTTTCCCGTTTAAATCGGGCCTCGCGGCAACCGATACACGGGTGAAGTGGTTCCCCGCACAAAATACATGTAGAAGAGCCGCAAAATATAGTAAGATCTGTCATCCTGCACAAACACAGCTCAACTACCCACGTAAATCACGAACAAATAAGATGACAAAATAAAAACAAATTTTTTTTTTTTTTTATGAAACTTAACACTAAACACTTTGCGCACGCCTCCCCGGCAACGGCGCCATTTTGATGTCTGTCGTTATGGACATGCAAAAACCAACTAAACTATGTAGATAGGATAAGTTGGATATCGAACCAGAGGAGGATTGTGGAAAGTGTGTAATGCTCAGTTTTGATTAACTACTATTGAAAAAGTAAAACTCAGTTGTTGGATTTGATTGATTATCTAAAAATTACAAAATAAAAGTGAGATTTAAATCAATAGAAAGAACAATGGTTCCTCCAGATTTCAGGTTTTACAGCTAGATTCAATTATGTGTTTAATCGAAACACTCACATAGACATAAGTGTTTAACCTAATTCATCAATTGTGATAACCAACGACTAAGTACTCCGGTTAATACATAACGGGAGGTTATCGAATGATTATCAATTACAATTACAAACCCTAACCCCATGTCAAATATATCCCAATTACTAGAACTCTCGGGAACTGAATGCTTAGAAATTAAGGTTTAAATAAATGCAATTGTTTACAACCAATAAATCAAATCAAGGTGAAAAGCATCGAATGCTTAGATCACCGAGTTATACGATTGTCACAAACACATAAAATTATCCAACTTACAAAACCCTCCATCCGGAGGAAACCATAAAAGACTAGCCGTTCATCTCGAAAGATTGATCGTCAAAGGCTCGAATCACGGTTGAAACCCTGTGAGGTATAGCCGACTCCCTCCTCCAAATGATGATGATGTTCTCCGCTTCGTATGTCGGTTCCAAAGATAATGTTGAATTGATGTAAAAAAAAAACCCCCTAAAACCTTGGGCTCCGTGATGTATGATGATTATGTAATTGTGGACTTTTTAAAACCTTGTAATCGGCCCAATCCAAGAAACAAAGACTAAAAGTCTCCTCCAAAGTCTGCTATCCAATCCTTGAATTATGTGTTACTCTCTTCTCAATAACAGCCGCCAATTAATTGAGATAATGTTGTTGACTTTTCTCCTCATGGCCTCCACATGAACCCCCTCTTGATGTTAGACGATGTGATGATGAGAAAAATAAAAATAACTCTCCTTTTTCTTTTTCCCTTGCATGTGCATGTTGATTTTATGACTTATAATAACAAACATCAAAGTACACATATGTCTTTCAAGTATGCTTGTAATGATGATGTTATTGACTTCGAATCCTTCAAGAAGTCAGCCGCCCCCAAAACAAATCCACGTGAATTCCTCTTGTGCCAATTGCCGCTTTTCATCAACCGTAAGCTACGGACAAAACCGTAACCTACGCTTTCTACATTCTGTTTCTTTGTCTTTCTATCTACCGTAGATTACGCCCGGAGTCCGTAAGTTACGTTTTGACTTCGCTGGACATTTTTGGCCGGTGTATAAGTGAAACATATTTGCTTCCATGCAACTTTCGTATCATCACCCACAAGTTCCTAGACTTCAATATTTTGCGTTTCTCGCACATTCAAACTATCTTTTCGAACCGAATGACGTGATAAATCTCGGTTATCACCCACGATCGTTCAACTTCATCACTAAACCCTCCAACTTTACCGGTTTACGCCGATTAACCTGTAACACCACAAACGCTCGTAGATATCACATTCGACACATATAATCAAGTTCACGACACTAAAATACTTGTTATAATACACTTTAGCACCCGGTTTTCACACACTCCATCAATAGGCAGTCTTTTGATGCCTGGGTGTAACACCCCGCGTTTTCACGAGCGAAAGTCAAAGTCAAGGTCAAAGTCAACGATCGATTTCGCGCGAATTGACTCGTAGAAATGTTTGTATTTTATTTATATTATGTGGAGTAAGTGTCGTTCATTGCAATAATCGAATCATGTTAACCATATTTCAATCGACCTACGACTGTGAATGATAGGAAGTAACAATGCGATAAAGTTAATCAAGCTATGCTAATCAAATCGACATCGAACCGTAACTTGAACTGTGTATTTTACTTGTGTTTATACGTGTGTGCGCGCCTTACGTGTTACCTGTGCATGTTTATTTATGTTTTGTTGAGATAATCAAGCGAACTCAATCGAACTCGAAGTCTAACTCGAATGTAAACGAACCCGAACCCGAATTCCGAGTCGAACCATATAAGAAGTAGTTGGGACTGAAAGTAATTTGACTAGGAAACCCTATCGAATCGCTCGAAAATTGAAACCGAAGCAACATCGCGCCGAACGCACCAAATCAGGCTACATCCGCACGGATTGCCAATCCGCACGGATTGCCAATCCGCACGGATTGCCAATCCGCACGGATGACCAATCCGGACGGATAGCCTATCCGGGTTACGTGCCATCCGCACGGCTCACCCTTTCCCTTTTTAGCATCCTATAAATACACGGGTCACTCTCCAACTTTTCCACTTTTGGCAAGTGACGTCTGAACCGCACGCATTCTTCACTTTTTCTCAGATTGCTCTCAATCCAGGTAAGATCTTGCACTAATTCTTGTACATTCTTGATCACTATACAATTCTACACCTTTCTATCTTTCAAATCTCCACTTTTAACCATGAAATCATCAAGATTTGAGGTATTCTTGAGTGACGTCATCATGAAGTTCTTACGAACTTCAAGCTTGACTTCATTCCACCAAGAATAACTCAGATCTAAACGATTTCCACAAGATTTCACAACAACATCACCTAAATCTAAACTTTTCTAAGGATAAAAGAGTTTAAAGAAATAACCCTAAGCTCTCTCCTTCTTTTACCCTTAAGATCGGTACGAATCTGATCGGTTCTAGTCTCTACTCGATAATAGTGATGCACTAGTCCTAGATCTGGAATCCTACCGCAAGACACCTGATTTCGGGGTCAACCGGAATGACCGTTCTGAGTCGTCGACATGTCGAGTCAGGGTGGTTCCTGGCCGGCTTAGTCGTGCGGGTAAGAATACGATTCCAAGTGGTTGCCACGTAATCAGAACGTCTCGATAAACGACAACAGAAACCAAGAGTAGACGAACGGAACAATCAGACCAGCTGTCCGCACGGACAAGCTGTCCGCACGGACAAGCTGTCCGCACGGACAAGCAGTCCGCACGGACAGGCTATACGGACGGGTTGTCACCCGGACGAGCTACCCTTGGGACCCACTTTCCAAACAAGGTTTGAGTATCGACGAATGAGCAATCCGGACGGACGACCTCTGAATGAATTACTCTTCGGATCATGAGATACTAAGGCCTTAAAATAAATTCAAACAGTGTTCATCCGCACGGCCAAGTCGTCCGCACGGACAAGCTATCCGGACGGATTGTCTCTGCCCGCGTGCACAGACTGACCGCACGGATTACCATTGTCCGCACGGACTACCATCCGTACGGATTGTTGTCCGCGCGACCGACTTGAAAGGTAGAGACACTTAAATGTTCTCTAAATGCTACAACGAAAACTCCAAAGCACAAGCCATCATACACAAACACATCCTTAACTTAGGAAGAAACAATCCACTTGAACGTTTATCCGCACGAACAACTTGTCCGTACGGATAAGCAATCCGCACGCATGACTAGTCCGGACGGATTACCGTCCGCACGGACAGCCCACGCGCATGGATAGCTTATCCGGATGGGTCACCATCCGCACGGATTACCATCCGCACAGATAGTTCTCCCGCACGGATGACTTCCTCTCACGGATAGCTGATCCGCACGATCAGTTATCCTACCCACTCTCACTTTGTAATGTTTTACGCGCCACTTATCGTTACGTTATCGAATCTATTCAGGCTAACCGTACTCGCTGTAAAGCGCTCCCTTCAATCCATAATCGCTGTGAGTATACTCGAACCCTTTTTGCTTTAGCACTTTTGGGTGTTACATACGTTACGAATATTCAAACTACAACAATCATACTACCCAAGCTATTTTAACGCTAAACCATTTATGCATGTTATACGTGGCTTATGAATGCTTGTTTGTTATATTTACACATGGAATGCTGTCTACCTGCCTTAGCAACGGTAGTACTATAGTTTGGACTTAGCACCCGTTCACACGGGGGTTGTTAAGGATCTTTTACTTGCATGGATTACGGTGGTAATCATGTATTGCGAACTGCCTCGGGCAGTCAACCCGCAGTCATTGGTATCGATGGATCTATGTCGATAACTAACGTGCTTCATTTCACTATGTGTACGTGCTGGTTATGCGTAAACGAATTCGAACTCTATATGCTATTATCAAACTTGTATGCTCACCTTTACATTTTATGTATTGACCTTATTTTAACGTATGTGACAGGTGCCTAGGTTGTTTATATGCTTCTCGGGCTGTGATGAACTTGAAGCTAGGAACTGGAGTCTAGAAACCAACGAATAAACTAGTTATGTTTAAATCTGAGTTGTCGAAACAGAATATTTGTTTAGTTTTGTCTGTAATAACTTGTTTGCTATTTGAGACATGGTATGGGACATGTTGACTTAAATTGAATGGTAATGATAGTTGTTATGGAAACTTCTGGACAATCTGTTTCGCTCAGTGCCGCGCCCCGATGATTCCGCCATCGGTTGGGGTGTGACACTGGGGTTGATTAAAACTCTGTTCTGGACATAGCAAGCAGTATTTACTGCCTCTGCCCAGAAATTTAATGGCAAACCTGAATCAGCAAGCATGGTTCTGGCAGCCTCAATCAATGTCCTGTTCTTTCTCTCAACAACCCCATTTTGCTCTGGTGTCCTTGGAATGTTGTACTGCCTTACAATTCCTTTTGACACACAAAACTCTTCCACCTCACTATTTCTAAACTATGTGCCATTGTCACTCCTGAAGACTTTTACTGGCAAGTCAAACTGCTTTTCAACCTGTTTGACAAAGTCTTGCAGAATGCATGCAGTCTCATCTTTGGAATGTAAGAAATAAGTCCATGTAAACCTAGAAAAGTTATCTACAATTACTAAACAATATCTTTTTCTTTTTAGGACTCATGACTTTTACTAGGCCAAACAGATCCATGTGCAGCATTTGCAAGCACTTGGTTGTTTTGGACTCTTCAATGGACTTAAATGAGCTTTTATTTTGTTTTCCTTTTAAACAAGAAACACAATGCTCAGGACAGGTGAACAGTTTTTGAGGAAGACCTCTTACTAACCCTGTTTTGACAAAGCAGTGATTGTCTTGAGATTTGTGTGCCCCAATATCCTATGCCATAGTTTTGTCTCTTTGTTAGAGGCAGCTGAGAACAGACAGGCATCAGTCCTGGGGCTCTCTTTTGACAAATCAACTACATAAACATTGCCACTCCTTTGAGTAAAAAGTTGAGTTTTTCCATTTTTTATTATTTCATCAATCTTTTTGACCATTTCTGGCCCAACAATCCTACAACAATCCTTAGTGAAGAATGAGCCATAGCCCTTATCACTCATTTGTGAGACACTAAGGCAGTTGAATTTTAGATTTTCTATCAGATTGACATTTTCAAACTTAACATTTCCAGACTGTAATGTACTAGAACCCATCACATTCCCTTTACTATTATTGCCAAACGATATATCACCCCCTCCGTGATTTTTGAATTCTTTGAGTAGGGCTCTACATCCAGTCATGTGCCTAGAGCCTCCACTATCTACATACCAAAGACTATCTAAGCATGCAGAAGATCCCTACACATCAAGTAAATAATTAGTTCAGGAGGGTCTCCAAAGCCAATAAGGCTTTGGATGGGGTCTCAACAGTGTCTGTGTTAAGTTCAGGTGGATGGACAGTGGTTAGCTCAGGTGTTTGGACAGTTTTGGAACTGTTTTTCTCTAACCACTGTTGGGGGTCCTGTCCTATCATCTGTTGATACCCAAAGGGATACCTGTTCACTCTTGGTTTAAAAGGCTTTTTGTAAACCTCATAAACATGTGGGACCCTTGGGTATGGTGGTTGACCTTTACCTCTTCGGTATTGGTTTGCAGGGGGTGCATCAGTCACATGAACATCTCTTTTAACAGAGATTTGGTTCAGCTGTTTTGTGACAGCGGTTTGAACTGGCACAAACAGTGGTTGTTTCTTGACTGGTGGTTTTGATGAACTCATGAGTGTTTTTGATGTGTACTCTTCCTTTTTAACCTCAAAGGATTTTAAATACACACACTCCCTAGTAGAATGGTTTGATTTTCCACAGATAGTGCATCTCTTGGAAGGCACAATGGTACTTGTTTTGTTAAGGTCATAAGCTTTTAAATGAAAAAAATCTTTGGTTAAATGATTTTTCTTTTCACAAAAGTCACAAAACAGGTTTTTAATCTTTTCTCTTTTCTTCTTCTTTTCAGATTCCTTTGAAACAGATTTTTGAACTACTGCTGGGATGTCCTTAAGAGGAATGATCTTGGCCTTAGGAGTTTTGACACCATCTATAGTGGTGAAATCCATGGGTTTGAAATTTTCAAGGATGTCACACTCATCAGACCATGTGGGTTTGAATTTGTATTTCTCAATCTCCTCAAAAGTTGAGGACCCCACAGATCTTTCCAAAGTGATTTTGTTACCAAGTTTATCAGTTATTTTAACTTCTTGGCCATCCTTGTTGGTGGGTATGATTTCAACAGAACCAGCTTGATTTGCAGCAGTGTTTTCAACTTGGTCATTTTTTCTAAACCCTATGCCAAATTTTACATTGCTTTCAAGCTGTTTTTCAAGCATAATCTCATAACCTTTGCAAGATTCCACCCATTTTTCACAAGTGATTTGGGTGGTTTCCAACTCCTTTTTACAGGCTTGATATTTTTCAATCATAGTCTGAAGTTGGTCCTTGGTTATGCTATGCTCTTTTTTGAGGCTGCAAATCTCATTTTCTTTTTCTGACAATTTGTTTTTCAATTCTTTTAAAGATTTTTCAAATTGTACTTCATCATTTAACACTCTATCCCTAAGGTTTTCATTCACCTCTTTAATGTTTGCAAATGCTATGATGCATTTGTCTGAACAAAGGTTTTTAAGAACCTGAGGTGATATCTTAGCTGCAGCCATCATGGCACAGTCACATACATGTTCTTTTTCATCTGGCACTTTCTCTTCTTTTTCACCTTGTTTCTTCTCTTCTTTTTCTTCAGACCAGGGGTCAGACAATGGTATTTCATTAGTAACAGCAGTAACCACTGCTTCAGCAATTTCATCCACTATTTTAGCACTGGATGTTCCTTCTTTAGTTTCCAGCCCTTCAGGAATTGACTCTAATGCTACAAAACAAAATTCATCACTAGAAATAGCATCATTAGCATAAAGAGCAAAGTTTTCATCTCCCAATTCCTCATGAAAGCTACTCCAATCAACAAAGCCTTGTGTGAAAAAGCTTTGCTGATCTGCTTGAACAGCTGTTTGAGGTGCAGCTTGTTGAGGTGCAACTTGTTGCACCTGAACCTAAGGAATTGGAGCTTGGACACACTGTATCTGAGGAACAGTGGTTTGGACATATTGCACGGGAACAAGGGTTGCCGGGTGTGCATAATGAGCAGTGTTTACATGGGCAGCAGGGGCATATTGGGAATAATGCACAGTGGTTTGGTTATTTTGTGGTCTAGGGTTAGAGCTAGGATGTGTGATGATCGGTCCACTGTTTTGACTCCTACACTCTCTAGCAAAATGACCTAACCTATTACACTTATAGCATTTTATTTTGATTTATCCAACCCCACTTTTAAATTCCCATGTAAACCTGGAAATTTTCTCCCTGTCCTTTTGTAAAACTTGCTGGTTCTGACACTCAGCAGTGCAAGTTGGTGCAAAATATCCATCTCTTCCATATCAGTTGGATCAAAATACTGGAGATCATTAAGTTCAAAGCACATATTATCAGAATTCTAGCTTTCTCCATTTGCTGTAAAAGCATAATTGGATGAGTGAGAATCAGAGTTAAAATTTTCACCAGCTGTTATGTCAATAAAGTGATCATAACTCTGATCCTTACTGCTGCAAGATTCTTCCTGACCCAAAAGAGTTGTGTCGCCAAATGAATAGTCATCTGCAACTTTCCAAGACTCTTGTAACTTCTTTTTCTGGTTCAACTCCCTTTCATAGGTCAGGAGTCTACCATGACGCTGGGTTAGGGTCAGATCTTTGAATCCAACTGAATTCCTGGTTACAAAAGCAATTGTGTCCCATTTATTAGGAAGTGACTTAAGAAACCTACTATTTTGTGTTGCATTAGCAAATTCAACCTTAACAAGTTTTAGTTCACTTATGAGACAACTAAATCGCTCAAACTGTTGTGTTAATGATTCACCCTTGATGTGACAAAAGGTTTTATATTGTTGGTTCAAAATTTCCCTGTTATTTTCAATCACTTCTTCAGTCCCCCCCCCCCCTCAAACTGTTCCTTAAGTGCATCCCACAATTCCTTGGCACTGTTACAGTGTAACAGCCCAGCATAGATTTCATTTGGTAGTGCGGATGCAACGATGCTAAATGCCTTGGCATCCAGTTCAATTTTCTGAAAATCCTGGTCAGTATAGTTCTCAATTTTCTTAGGAACAAAGACCTTTAAATCCTCAGCACTCGGCACCACTAGAACATGTGGTCCAAAGATAACCGACTTCCAACATCCGGTATTGTTGGGATTGAACCCTACAAAGGAACAGTTGATTAAAGCCAAAACTGGATCAGATCAGTGGATTCACAATAAGCAGTTGTTTGCAACAGTTCTTTCCCCTTGAAGGTAGCCTAACATCTGATGACCTCTATCTATTGCCCTTCTACAACAACTGATGATCTTCAACAACTGCTTTGACATAAAGACTGTTGAAGATGAAACACTTATGCTCAATCTGCTGCTATGGTTCAAGTACTGCTGGGGCTAAAGCAGTGGAATGAAGAAGCAGTAGTTTACTTTCTTTATTATATTATATTTGTAATCAGTAGTTAGAAAGCAGTGTTTATATAGATCAGTGGTTATAGGTTGTTAGGAGGTTAGATGTCACTTTCATGGTGATGTCATCAAAGATGCTTCAATGGTTTGTTCTGTACTATAAATAGAACAGTACCCTGTACTGTTCTATTAGCTCTCTTCATCACAAGTCATTCTGTACGAACAAATCATTGTGAGCTCAGGCTGAGAGGGAGATTGTATGCATGCATGCATTGTAATTGAAGATTGTAATAAATATAATCATTCGATTCCATGTTAAACATGTTTGTTGAAAACAATTCTCTCATTTGATTGTGTGTTGAAAGTTTGTTTCATTTAATCCCGCTGCACTTAATTCTAATTCATCTTCATAATTATCAAACGAGCACAATCATAAGAAACTCAGATCCTAACAATTGGTATCAGAGCGAGGACAATCAAACCTGATCTAACAATCATTTTGACATAAAAGTTCAGCTCAAAATCGTTGATACTTTTAATTGTTCGTTTTGTTGTAAAACAGAGTAAGGTGTAATCACGTACAAAGTTGATTATTCAGTGCCTGAAAAACAACCAGAATGACGTCACAATCACAGGATGTTAATAATAACATTGGTTCACTTTTCAAACCACCTATGTTGAAGAGATCTGAATACAACATCTGGGAGCGAAGGATGAGTCACATCCTAGCTCAACAGATCATAACACTTTTGAAACTTTGTTACTATTCTATGAAATTTTCCCGGATATATTTATGTCCTTTCACACATATTTAACATAAAAAATTAACAAACATCTAAGTGACTAAACTTGTTACGTTTTTTGTTAAGTGTGGACTATTAGTATACTTTTTCATCGTTAGAGACGAAAATCAACTTTTTACATAACACAAGGACCATTCATGTAGTTTAATCAATCATTTTTTTAATTTAAACATATAATACTAACTATTTAATATTTCTTTCTAATTTGTAATTATAGTACTGTTAGGGTTCTTTAACAACTTCTGAATGATTAAGTGTTGGTCTAAACTATTAAGAGTCAATATAATACTTAACTGATCTAACCAATTCAAATCAGAGATCTTATTCATTCAAAAGACAAACGTCTAACCTAACAGACATCTACTCACGAAACAAACAATTTGAATCATTAAACGTTGGACCTGATTTGATCGGAGCTCAACAAAAAGTCCCATGGTTTCCTACTTATTTAGTAAGGGTGTTTGGGGTTCCTTCTATTTCAACTTATTGACTTATTTGAGACAAAAAGGACTTTTCAAAGTGTTTGAAATTCCTTTGTGTGTGAGTGAATAAGTCAATAAGTCAGGAAATCCAGACTTATTACTTCTCAAATAAGTTGAAAAGTCATTTTCAGAAGAAAAGCCAAAAGCCAAAAGTCATTTTCAGAAGAAAAGCCAAAAGTCATTTTCAAATAAGTTTGGGGTTCCTTATTTTGAGAGTAAAAAGACTTTTGAAGGGCAAAAGTCATTTTGAAAGTGTTTGGCTTTTCTTGTTATGTGTGAAGGATTTGCCAAAAGTCAGGAATTCCTGACTTATTTTGCCCAACTTTTCAAAAGTTGAAAATAAGCTAAGCCAAAACATGGAGTTAAACACCCTTTTATACAGTTTTGAAGTTGGGGTTGAATTAACATTTCCCTTGCACCGAAAACCTTCAACTCTGATACAGTTACTCGAATTTCTTGTTTGAGTTGTTCGATAATCGATCATGTCTCGGTTAACCAATTTCACTGTTTTTAGGTTAACGCTTTCTAGTTACCAGTAAGTGCTTCATTCTCTTAATTTCATCAAAACTTCATTGTTTCCAGATCAAACTTTGCCCTAAATTGAATGAATGTTTCATTGTAACGTATGATCAAACAAATTACTAACTTCAGTTTACTCAGATTATTCAGTTTTTCATGTATGATTTAACCAACATTTGTTCGGATTTCTTGAAATGGTTTCTGCATGCCCTAGAGCTAGATGTATGATTAAGCAAATTACACACTTGAGTTATTCAGCTTTTCGTGTATGATTTAACTAACATTTGTTTGAATTTCTTGTGTAATCCAAAGCAATGCGTTAGGTTCTACCTGGAGAGGAAGATTTTTATCGACAGAGTCTAATAAAATCGATGAACCGCTTACAGTAGAAGAAGCCGAAACGATAAACGTTCCACCGCCTCCTCCGGCTGAGAAGGTATATTTGGATATCTATGTCAAATTAGCTTCTCAACTGTGATTTCTTGATTTTGTTTGTGTAATCAGTTACTTGTGCTTGGTGGAAGTGGGTTTGTTGGCTCGCATATATGTAAAGAAGCTTTAAATCGTGGCTTGTCGGTTGCTAGCCTTAGTAGGCATGTATTTGTTACTGTGTTTTTGCATCATATTGATGCATCGTGTCGCTATAATGATAATTTGTAGTAGCCTAAACTGAAATAATGTTGATGATGATGTACTGTTTTTGCATCATATTAAACCATTCTAGAGTTGAAATGATGATCAGGTGACCATTATACTCGTAAATAGTTCATGGATTTTGATAATTATCTTACATGGATAGCCCAACCTGAAGGAATATAGATAATGACATGGATGGTAACTTTCTTTTGCAGATCTGGCAACTACTCTATTCAGGAACCGTGGGCTAAAAATGTGCAGTGGCATCAAGGTATAGTATCACGTTTACGAGTATGGTTCCTTATATAGCCCTGGTTTTTGGCTTAGGTTCGTGGAGACGTAGGATTAAGGTTAAAGATTTTTAGGAGTTTGGCCTGGTTTTTGGCTTAGGTTCCTGTCTTATGAGTTTATTTTTTCAGTTTCTATGAGGTGTGATATAGTTTTTTTATATATATATAGGTTTTCACCTATTCTCGGTGTCGTAGTTTTACTAACAAGTACTTACTTATTCATGTGTTTATTATTATTTTTATTTCTATCTTTTGTAGTAGTGCCGTGCTTATATATGTTTTTTTTAGAAGCTTATGTCTTGGTTATGGTTTTTGGAGCCGAGTGTCTCACTGGAAGCAGCCTCTCTATCCCCTGGGATAGAGGTAAGGCGTGCCTACATCCTACCCTCCTCAGACCCTATCAATAGCTCTGCTATAGGTGGGATTATACTGGGTATGGTTGTTGTTGTTGTTCCTTATATATCTTTGTAGACTCGAATGAGAGGGACTCTACATAAATGAAAAGTAGGGAAGAGAGTGGAAGTTTGTGTTGGGAGATAGAAATGAGAGAGGGTGAAAGAAAGTGGCAGCCAGTTTTTGGAGAGAATGAGTGAATGGGTTGGGTAAAACAACCATTTACCCTTCTCTTTGGTTTTCTTAACTTAATTACAATTTACAACCAATCAAGCCGTATGGACGATAATCAATGAGATTCTCGCAGTTCTCAACCGATGTAGTTAATGTTGCGATATATCACCGATATATCGGTTATCGGTCCCCCTGGAGAGATATTGGTGCCATCTGACCGATATTGGACCAATATTGACCGATATATCACCGATGTTTCCGATATCAGTACCTTTCTTCTTAGTTCTACCATTCGCCTTTCTTCTTATTGCTGCTATTAGTGTTTTAAGTAATAATTGTTAATGTTAAATATTAGTGTTTTAAGTCCTAATCAATTCCTACTTGCTACAATTATAGTGTTTTGCAAGTTGCAAAAGGTTAATTTGCTAATGTTAGGAAAGTATACTGATCTGTTAGTGTTAAATCACTATATATATAACTTAAGCATGATATTAAATTACCGATAAGAGAGAGAGAGTCGCTTAAGAGGTTGTGAGTTGTTTATGAATTCAAGCATATGCTGCATAACATCTTATGAGGGCAAAACTTATATTTTGGTCACTCACTCGTGATGATATTTTTTTATCATTTTGGTCATCTATTTTTATATTTAAGAGTTGTGTCCGGTAGTTGATAGAAATCTTAATTCCATGCCAACATGACAAATCTAAATGTGTCATATGCTGATGTGGATAAACATCTGGACATGTATATTTTGTGATAGAACACTGCTTTGTACCTATCACACTAGTATATATATGCTTAATTTTGTTGAAAAATGTTATAATTTAGTTAAAAGATGCTTATAACTTTGTTTTAGTTGAACTATAATTCTATAAGTATGTTAAATGAACTCTTATCCATGTGTTCATTGTTCAGGGGACTTGCTGTCTGGAAGCTCATGGAAGGAAGCACTAAGTGGAGTGACCTCTATTGTGTGTAGCTTCTTACTATTGCTTTAAAATGTAGAATCCTGACAGAGAATAAATACTCACGTCGTTAACAATTTGTTTCCCTATGGAAGGAAACCTCTTATAATTTATTATGTAAAAACTATAACGATATTTCCTCTAATTATCTATATAAAACTTACAGGTGTCTTGTGTTGGTGGTTTTGGTTCCAATTCCTACATGTACAAGATCAATGGAACTGCTAATATCTCAGCCATTAGAGCTGCAGCTGAAAAAGGTTGGAGAAAATCACTTACCTTCAATTATTTTTTATATTTTTTTGCATCATTCAGTGAAGCAACAAGTGATAAAAGCCTCATGGAATATAACTTAAAGCATAAAGGAACTGTGTGTATTCAGACATATCATATAAGTTAATTGTCGCATGCTTGTTGCATCTAAATGTGTTGTACATTTTTACAAATTTTGTTTTTACTTACAGGGGTTAAAAGATTTGTTTATGTATCTGCTGCTGACTGTGGTGTGATGAATTACATTCTACAAGGATACTATGATGGAAAGGTAAATACGATTCTTTTTTTTTTCTGATTGTATTAGGTTTTATGACTAACTAAACTGATGGTTGTGTAATAATGATGCAGAGAGCAGCAGAAACAGAGTTGTTGGTGAGATATCCTTATGGACGTGAGTGTTGTTCTCTTCACTTTCTCTTACAGTATTTTGTTCTTATTACCATGTGAACATTTTAATTTTGATTTCAGATGTGATTCTGAGGCCCGGATTCATTTACGGAAATCGTCGCGTTGGCAACCTGGAGTTACCTTTGGGTGTCATCGGTTCTCCACTAGAGATGGTACCATGCTACCCCAAGACATACTGAAAAGCCGTTATTAATTATATCGCACTAAATATTTTTTTCATCGAGACAGGTTCTCCAACATGCAAAGCCACTGAGCGAGGTTCCACTTGTGGGTCCACTGTTGACGCCACCTGTCAATGTTACAGCTGTAGCTAAAGTAGCAGTTAGAGCAGCTATTGATCCTGTGTTTCCTCCTGGCATAGTTGATGTCCATGGGTTATTGCGTTACAGCCAACAGAAGTAAAATCAATACTGCACAAAATTATAACAGTCCCTTCAGTATGTAGTTTTCCCTGATTCTTTTTTTCTTTTTAATCTTTTTCAGAATAAAAACCAATATTGCATCTTGGTATGATGAAATGTTAAACGCTTTTCTTTATTTCTAGTTTTTTTAATTACTGTGCACTTTTTAGTTGGAAAATGAAGTTGACAAAATATGGTCTTAACAATATACTGGCTCATGATTTAGATAATTTAACTTATGCAGTAGTTATGTATGTATTTAGATGTTTTTTACAACACTTAATACGATTTGGCAATAGGAGTAAGTGACTGAACTTTCGGGTCAACTGTATGCATTTTTACAATGGATGAATACGAGGGCCGAAGTTCATGGAAAAGCCTAGCCGATGGAAGAAATTAAAGGTTTGATAACACGAGCTGATTTTTTGAATAACTGATGTCACATCTGATCTGAAACGACGATCAAGATCACAAGTTCAAAAGTGATCCACTAGTATGGTGACATGTAGATCTGGCAAGGCGGCTTCCATTAAATCATGACCCGAAGGGTCGATTAAACTCACTTGTGGCAACACCAAGGGTTGGGGCATAACTATTATCCAAATCATCAATAATACATTAAGGCAAGGCTGAAACAGTTAACGTTCAACATGATATTTGCAGCACTCATATCATGTTGGACTCGGTGTAATCGTCACCGGACCAGGTCCCAGACCTGTAAGAACTCTGCTATCGACTTTTGGAGTGGAATGCCTGCCATTGTTCGAACCGAAGGTTAATTCGGCCGTAAGGAAGAATATAAGAGACATGAAGACAAACATGAAATGTACTTTGACTGTGGTGGCGCGCATTCATGCGACAAAGAGGTAACAATCACTTGTATTTTATCCGGCATACCTTGCATCAAAGCAGATGCCTGACAAAGCAATGCATGTGACTCTACTCATCCGTACAATGAACATATCAAACAATAAAGAGGTAACAACCCTTATCTTAACATCCGTGTCCTTGCTGACAAAGCAAACAGGGAAACGAGCGACACACTTGACATGAAATATTACCAATTCAATTACACGAATGACACAACACAACATGTTTAATATGAGACAACACAACATGTTTAATATGAGACGAGAGTCTACGGTGCATTCATCACGTACGCGTGATGCTAGATATTCATACTACATTATAAATTATTTCTTGAGATAGTTAACATATATTTATGATTTAATTCAATACATATATAAATAACCTCTCTTAAAACTTAAAGAATAAAAAAACTACTAAAATCTATATGTGAATAACATTCTCAATATACAACTTCCAAATTAGTTGAACTAACCAATGTGTATCATGTATGTACGATTAAAAAAAAATACTCAAGAAATAACAAAAAGAAAATAAACAATATAGAAAAAGTTTAGAATTAAGTTTAGTCAAAATTATGACCCTAACCGATTTAGTAAAAAGAAAAGGTAGAAGATAATAAAGATGTGGTGGTTGAAGTGTTTCAATCGAAACTTTCATCTCATCTGCATGCACCCCTCCTTTCATCATCTCAATTTGGCAATGTCCTTTTCTATTAGTTTTACTAACACAGTAACACATTAGTACAATAATTGATAATTATGTTCGGTAATTATATATATATATATATAGGGAGAAGATCATGCGAGAACCACCTCTTATTGCGAGAACCACCTCTTATTGCGAGTACCAATGTGAACACAACCAAAAATGCCTAAAAATAGCAAAAAATCACACAAAAAAATTTTTTTTTGAATTTTTTATAAAAAAATCGCTACTTTTCGAAGCAAAAAAAAATTTTTTTTTTGGCTTCTAAAAGTAACGATTTTAACATAAAAATATTAAAAAATTCAAAAAAAAAATTTAGATTTTTTTTAGGTTTTTTTGGGGTTTAGTTTTTAGCATTTTAGCTTGGGGGGGGGGGGGGTAGGTTTTTGGGGGGTGGGGGAGGGGGGGGTGGGGTTAGGTTTTTTTTAGGTTTTAGTTTTTAGCATTTAGCTTGGGGGGGGGGGGTTTAGATTTGGGGGGGGGGGTAGGTTTTTTTAGGTTTTTTTTAGCTATTTTAGGTTGTGTTCACATTGGTTCTCGCGGTTCTCACAATAAAGGTGGTTCTCGCATGAGCTCCTCCCTATATATATATATATATAAGTATCTATAGAAAACCCACTTTTATTTAGAAAACTTGAGAAACTCTAACCTCCCGAATTTTAAAAAAAAATTACACATGTTATATACATGTTTTTAAGGGTTTTGGGCAAAAAAAATCAAAAAAGCGCCGAGTAGATATTTTAAAAAAAAATAAACAAGTTTTGGTGTAACACATGTTACAAATATGTCAGATGAATGTAACACATGCTACACCAACACTTGTTTATTTTTTTTTAAATATCTACTAGGCGCTTTTTTGATTTTTTTTGCCCAAAACCCTTAAAAACATGTATATAACATGTATAATTTTTTTCAAAAAAAAAAAACATCGGGAGCTTTGAGTTTCCCGGGTTTTCTAAATTAAAGTGGGTTTTCTATACATCATTCCATATATATATATATATATATATATATATATATATATATATAGGATAAAGATCCGTTAGGAACCACCCTTTATTGCGAGAACCGCGAGAACCAATGTGAACACATGGCAAATTTGTAATTAAGTGACATTTAATAAAAAAAACACGCACTCCTCTTATTTCAGCCCCTGTTCACCATCGTCATTCACAATCTAGGGTTTCATCAAAGATCTTGCATCCATCGACTACAGCGATCTTACAGCGGCGACTGATATCCAAAGAATAGCATAATCTTCAATTGAGTTTTCCTGTTTCTATCTTTCGCCAATCCTCACACATTTCTTCAATCGGTTTTGGATTTATATGATATCATTCAAACGTAGGAATACCTAATTTTCATCCTATTTTGGATTCTGCTTCGATTATCTTCATTATTCACTGATTTGTTCGATTTTCTTCATAATCTGCAGGTTTTAGTTTTCGAATCCAATTCAGATGTTTATGCTATGATTTCAATTTATGATTTGCCCTTGATTCGAATCTCGTTTTGAAAGATTATTTGGTTGTTCTGGAATCGAAACAAGTTGCAATGACAGGACGATGGCTGTTGTAAGTAATTCAATTTTACATATAGCATACTCCAACAGGTTTTATTCTATTCGAATCCCAAATAAATTAGGCATTCTTGTTTGGTGTTTGGTGGTAGTTGCAGGTCAGAAGTGATGGTGAATTTTTAGCCAAGTGGTATCTTCTCAGGTAAAAGGTTTATATATAAATCTTTAATTTGTCAATAGATGGTATTTTATATCCATTTTATGTAAATTGTGACTCGTTCAATGATATACTCCTTTGCAGCATGTTCACAATTGTTTTATGATGTAAAATATAATTACTCAATATTATATGCACATGTGCATTGTGTCAATTGCATCATGTTTTATGTTGTACATTATGGTTACTCAATATTATATGCACATATATTATATGCACATGTGCATTGTGTCAATTGCATCATGTTTTATGTTGTACATTATGGTTACAAATATTATATGCACATATATTATCTCCACTTTGGGGTTTCGGTAGTTCACCAGCACCAGTTCATGGTCTTCTCACTCGGCCGAGAGGCATTCACGGCGGTTCACGGCGGGGGAGAGCCGTGCACGGTGGTTTTCATGGCATATAGATATTCGTGTTCATGTACTTCATGGCGGTTGCAGTCGGCACGATGTTTACAGTTGCATATGGCGTCTTCGTGTCGATCCTCGTATATCCGATGAACCTCCTCATATATTGTCTGAATATCATCATCATACAACATCGGATGCCGACTTTGGTGGTACATCTGTTGTCAATCCCGTTGATAGTCACAGAATTATGTCTAAAACTGTTGAAAGTCGACATACCCTTCATAGGTTTGAAATTCAGGCTCTTGACTCTATGTCTACATCACTTTGACAGCACCTACAAATACAGATCATCAAGAGTTACAATTCATTCGATTTGTGACTAAAGGTATTATGTTGACTGTAAATGATGTTTATACTTTTGTAAATGATATTGTATTAAATGATGTGCACATGTGCATTATATTGACTGTAAATGATGTTGTATTAAATTATATGCACATGTGCATCATGTTGATTATAAATGATATTGTATTAACTTATATGCACATGTGCATTATGTTGAAAATTATACCATGTCGTTGATGTATGGATTCTGTTTATGTATGGATTCTGAACAGGTGCCTTATGGATGACTATCCAATTATGTACAGAATGGCATTAAACAAAGGGTCTTGGGTGGCGGACAACTACAAAAAAAAAATGAAAGAACAAGCCGACAACCGGGGAGGCATGGTGGAGTTTATGCATCTTATGGCGTGCTGAGAAACACCAGAGTGAAGACGGGTCAAGATGGGTGGGGTTGGCACTGATGTTGATGCTGAAATCCCTACTCTAAATAGAACGTTTAATCACTAGGAGGACATTGTGATGATGTAAAACACTTATGATACAACAACTGGATTTTCCACACGCAACTACTTATATATTGATTATCACTTGTTTTTTGTTTACATTCATTGTTTATACTTATTGTGTATCTACTTAACGGTGTAATATTCATTGTTTTATTCATGTCCATTTAACATAAATTACCAATATGTCCACTGTTTCAACACATGCACATGTGCATTACCCAACACGTGCATTTTCAACATTGAAACCGTAGCATCTAAACTTGTCGATTCACTGTTTCTAATGTCATTATGTTTTAAGTGCATGTACTCCATTTTCAATCCACCTATTATACATTGCAACGTATACATTATGCACATGTGCATTGCCACCATATACTATGTCAAACAACATTAAACATTACTACCTTTACGTTATGCACATGTGCATTGCCAACATAATTTATGCCACACATTATATCACATCAATATGTGTCTGGGCATTTCCAACATATATTATACCATACACCATACAACATTGTAAACTACATATCCTATACCAAACACCATCATGAAAATTAAAGATAAGCGAAAGAAAGCCGATAAGCGAAAGAATGCCGCACGTTTATGCAACAAATGTAACAAATATGTTTTCGGCCATGATTCACGCAACTGCGAAAAAATCAAGGCTGCCAAACTTGCTGCACGAGCAGATAAACGTGTTGTTGCTATTGCTGCTGTACTACCTGCTCCATCTGAATCCGATTCTGATGATGTTGATCTTGATGACACCGATGAGTATTCTGATGAGAATTCTTCTTCTTCTGATGATAACCCTGATGATACCCCTGAAGTCCCTACATATGTGCAAGAACCCGAGCAAACTCTTAGACGTTCGACCAGACGTCGTAAATCAACCAACCCGACTCGTGATTCTTGATTGATCTATTACCTATTACAACTTATGATTATCGAACTTAACTACTTATGACTATCAATATTTGTTTTGATTATGTTTCTTAATGGACTATTTATGCGTTTTTTAATATATTTATCATTGGCATCATCCTAATTTGTTATCAATTATGTATTACATGTAATTATTTGTGATTTTATTATTACCCACTTAACATAATGTAATTTTGTTACTACCCATTTAACTTACAATATTAATATTAATGCCTAACTTACAATATGCACATGTGCATACATATCGACCAGTTGTATCTAACAGTTGAATCATCTTGTTTATTGATATACCATTGTTTATTATTATACCTGTTACTAATATTAATATAAAACCGTTTGTTATGCCTTACATATAACTAGAGTGGGGATCCTGCGGAAAGTGTGTTTTTCCTAGAAAGTCTAGGAAGCGATTTGGTCCATCCAATGGGTGTGTTTAAGGGTTGAGATTAAATCAATGGCAATCTTGTAATATTTGAGTTTAATTAATTGATTGTTTTAAATGAGTAGGGGCAATTTTGTCAATGACCGGATTTTAAATCAATCAAAAAAAACTGTCAGGCAATCACAACTCCTATTTTCACGCGAATTTCCCTCTCTCTCTCTAAAACCCACATTTGGAAACCCCCAAAATCATACCAAATATACCTAAAATCATGGATGAAGATAAGAGATTTTCCTTGTTCTATATACGTAAGATCAAGCTGTCATTGTACTACGTGTTTTACAAAGCGATTACGGGTGTTAACACACTGACTTCAAAGTGTTAAAACACACTGACTTCAACCTCTCTGACTGGTAAAACACATCACCAAGAACATGCTGAGTGTTAAAACACACTGACTTCAACCTCTCTGACTGGTAAAACACATCACCAAGAACATGCTGACTTCAGAGTGTTAAAACACACTGACTTCAGAGTGTTACAACACACTGACTTCAACCTCTCTTACTGGTAAATCATTAAAACACATCACCAAGAACCTGATTATATATTGACTTCAGAGTGTTAAAACACACTGACTTCAACCTCTCTGACTGGTAAAACACATCACCAAGAACATGCTGATAGTTTTCCAGATAAACACATTGACTTCCAGATTTAAATTCGAAAACAACAAAAAATTCCAAAAATCATGGAATGTTAGTTAATGAAAAATAAATTCCAAAAATAAAATTAAAATGTGAAATTACATATTTGCCCTTTTAGTTAAAATAACTCAATGCCACATGTCCAATTCTCATTGTTTCCTAGACTTTCTAGGAAAAATACACTTTCTACCCAACTCCTACTCCATATAACTATACCCATTTGTAATACATTACATACTACACACTTTCTACCCAACTCCTACTCCATATAACTATACCCATTTGTAATACATTACATACTACACTGTACGTTATATAACTTTATGCACATGTGTATACCCATCATTTAATTTATCAACCAACATAATATAACATATTTTAACAATCGTGTACATCTATAACACATTATATATTACTAACACACATTTAATCATTACTAACATTCATTACCAACCATCTTGTTAGTTTAACCATTTTAATGCACATGTACATAAACTATATCAGCTAAAATACCAACTGATTAATACCAGCTGTTGTCAACCAAAAGTATTAGTGTCATAATAGACCACTTCCAACCACATTTAACCAAAACTATAAACGACATCATAACAAAGTTATACGAAGCTTGAGTACACACGGTCTAAACAAACATACACATTCATACGGGGAACAGAATCAAGAACTAATCAAATCAGCAACTGAGAACCGTAAACTAAATCATCAAACAAGTCGGTTAAGCGGATCAGTTCCACCATTCTGCCACGTTAGAACGTTGAACTCCTCATCCCTACTTGCTTCTGATTACTTTTATAAGGATTTAAGCTCCAACCAATTTTAACATCTCAACTTAACAGCCATACTTTATAATGAACAAAGGGGCTTTTTTATCTACTCATAATCTATTAATTATGTTGGTAATCGTAATCTGATTTTACCATACAATCCTTGTAGAACACTGACAAACAATACACCTCTTACAAAAAAAAAAACCTATTTATAACATTAAATATAAAAAATAAATTTATTACATTACAATACAATAATTCATAAGAATACTCAAACATGATGTTATAGCTATTTATATCACGATGTACGACAATCCGCCCTAACAACAAAGGATTATGATGGTAAGCCAGCCCACACACAACACCAACGCCTATCTAGAGTCATTTGATTCAAGCGTGAGACATGTACAACACAATTTTGTGAACACACATGTCACACACCGGAACTAACACCTCTAGATATTCATTTGCGTTGTCTGTGGGCTAGACTACCTTCATAATCCCTTGTTATCAACCACAAATAGTCATACATCGTGACATAAAGAGCTCCAACAACTTGTTAGATCAAAACTAAAATATGTACAACAATGCTAATATAACTCGCATCTGAGATTAGCTTCTTCTCTGAGCTCTTCAAGCATAATTTGTCTGAAATTTGTGATATATACAAAACAAAATCAGTTTTAAACTACATCGACAAAAATAAAGAAACATCGAATGGAAAAAGATGGGGGATTTACCTATGACTGCTGCGATTGGTAGAAGATCAAAGGTTTTTGGAACATAAGCGGCCGTTTCATCAAATGAAATACGGCGATTGTGAATGGTCTAGGGTTTGTTATTTTATAATGGTCTTGGGTGTTTTTGGTTAGTCCCTACCGTACTGTTTATTTTTGTAGGTTAGTCCTTCTTTTTAATAGTATTTGCATACAAATCCTTTCAGTGTGGTACTTTATTAGCTACTATTTGCAAATGAGTCTTTTGGTTCAGAAGTGTTTGCAAATGAGGCCTCTTCGGTCCTTAATAGCCTTTATCTCCATATATAAAAATATATTTTTCTTTAAAGTTTGTTATGTTTTTTAGAAATATCCCACACCCAACTCTTTGTAAATTCTATATCTTACTAACAAATAATTATTTTATTATTTTTTTTCTTATTCCTACGCACTGGCAATAGAAATATAAAGGATCAAAAATATAAACCTTTAAATGGTATACTTTACTTTCTATATAGAGTTAATTACGTTTTACATCCCTGTGGTTTGTCAAAAATTATTATTTCAGTCTATTAGTTTAAAAATTGCTAAAACAGTCCCTGTGGTTTCAATTTCATAACTATTACAGTCCACCCTCACTAAGGTCATCTATATATTCAGTTAGTTTATTTGAAATAACCAAAATTGTGACAACCCGAACTTCCAAGATTAGTCTTGTAACTCAGATCCTCATTATTCTGCTTCTTCGTTCTTTTGTGTGACCGTGTCAACCGTTGTTATGATAGGTGTTATTATAACCCTGTTAAATCAAACACACATGATAACCCCGTTATACTGCATGTTTTATATTTGGGCCGAGTATATGTGTTAAATCATAGGTATAACGAGACCGCAACCCTTGTCGCTCAAACTATAGGATCAGCCTGCCATCTGTTAAGGTAGCCCACTTGTTGATGGGCTTGAGCCCATCTCGACTATCACGTTACTGCCCCAAAACCGACTTACCGAACACGTATTTTTGGATCAAAATCATGGTTGGGCCGATGAGAGCCCAAGTGGATAATGGTTTCGGGGCCGGCTATTGAGATTAGAATCTATATACACACATGAAGCACGTAACACAATAACAATAAACATACACAAACCCTAAGTTTCTCTAGACACTCGACGGCAGTAGCAAACCCCCCTCGAGATATCATCTTTCGGACGAGTTCTTGGTTAGTGTTTTCATATTTGTTCCAAATTCTTAATTGGTTAATCTTAGTTGTGTGTATTCCTGGTTGCATGGTATGCTTTATAAACGTGAGAGAATCATGTTATGTTTCTTGCATCTTAGTAAATACTTAGGGATTACATGCTCGTTACAATTCTTGATTTCTTGTTCTACATGCTGAATGAATAACAAAGTGATGCCTGAGATTATTGATGATACACTAATGTGGTTGCTATAAGATGAATAATTGTTGATGGCAAGATAATATTAATCGTTATATACGTGCATGAGTATTATGACTTGATGTAATGGGTTGTGCGATGATGATGAGGATGTGTGTGTGAGAATCAAAAGTAAATTATATGCTAATAAATCAATGAGTGGGAAAATTAAAGAGGTTTAACAGAATCCGATGGACTAAGTGATAATTTGTTTATATGCCATGATGTTACTTGTAAACCATGAGAAACTTAGGAATTGATCAAACTGTGAACATTAGAGATTGGATGATTATGATTGTTGTTGAAATTTGTATTAATATTATGTGGAAATTCGATGAACTGTGAATTTGGTTTGGGTGTTTTGCTGTTGGCCGAAATTGATAATATAAATCTAGAGTATGCATATTAATTCAAGCAAGTTGGTATGGGATTAAAGGATAAAACTGGGTTAAAGTAGAGGGATAAATGGGCTGACCGATCTGGGCCTCACGCGTATTTGGGCTTCACGGGTACACCGGTACACTGGGCCGCGGATCTGGAACTCTCACAACAGCCCATATGGACTTGTTGTGGTCGCACATCCAGTTGGGCCCGTTAAGTTTGCTGGGCCGCACGTTAGATCGGGGTCTGTAAGGTTTGGGCCGCATAGCTTAGGGTACTTCAGCCGGGCCAACCCTTTCTTACATTGGGCCGATTGATGCGTGCGAAGTGTGTATATAAGTTTAAGTATATTTTAAGCCCTTTTACACTTTTTAGCCAAGTTTTAAATTTATAAAACACGATATTTACTAACACTAAACACACATATGGGCAAGTGCATCCATCGTGAGCGTAGTATAGTCTTGGTAAGATACCGAGGTCGTCCAAGGACACAAGAGCTTTTAGTACCGGTTTATCCTCAACGTCTAATCAAATCAAAAGTTTAGAAAAAAAGTTTTTAAACTAAGAAAAATAAAAACTAACTAAAATGCTGAAAAATAAAATAAAAATAAAAACAGATAGACAAGATGAATCACTTGGCTCCGACTCGTGTTTAGTGTAACCTTTGATTATTTCCGCACTTTTGCACTATTTAAGAGATTATCTTAGTTATTGTAGTAGGCCCCTCTTTTGAAGGTGACGTTACCCTCAACCCAGTAGTTTGAGTCAGCAAGGATACAATCCTAAAGGGTCGGATTATTGAAAGATAATTAATTAAGTTATTAATGCGTATTGTGGTAGGCCCCTCTTTGAATGTGACGTTACCCTCGGCTAAGTAGTCTGAGTCAGCAGGGATACAGTCCTAAGTAGCCGGGTTAAAGTATTAATAGTAGCTAACATATGAGGGGATCAAAGAGTTTGGACCCCTGCCATCCAATACCGGTGGGTATTGAAGGAGGTCCTACTAAATTTGATCCAGGTCCTTGCAGGATCTATACACTGAACAAGGCAAGACTCTTACCAAACCGTTCCCTTAACCCCTGACCAGGTAGCCAACATACCTCCATATAGACCGTGGAGATATGAATGGTGAAAATCGTTTATTTTATATAGACAGTAAAATAATGCCAAGACACCACGGAAAAACGATAAGGAAGAATCACCTTCAACATAAGAAACTAGTTATTAAAGTCATTAATACATAACCAAGTAAAAAGTGCGAAAAGATTAAAAATAAAAAGTATTACACTAGAAACTTGTCTTCACCAAGTGATGTAAGAGACTTAGGCAAACATGGCCTTTGATTGTCAAGAACTCTTACGATCAATCTTGGATCCCGAGACGACTCACACACTCTATGATGGACAATGGATGATGGTGGTGGATGATGGTGTTGTGATGGTGGTGGGTGGTGGGTGAAGTGTGAGAGAGGTGGTGTGCCAAAGGATGGTTTGCAAATGAGCCAAGTACCCCTATTTATAACCTGAACAGTAGCTCGGGCACGGCCTCGTGTCCATCATCTTCTCTGTCTTCATTAATTGCAGTTTGTCTGCATTAGTTGACCACGCCCCCGTGTCCGCTGGGTACGCCCCCGTGTGAAGAAGCATATCTGTACTATCAAGATTTGCTTGGATTCTGCGAATCTTATAGTTGACCACGGTCCCGTGTCCGCTGAGCACGACCCCGTGGTGGGCGATAGAAGCTTCTATAGCTTTGTCTTTTATGCTGGCACTTGGGCAAGCCCCCGTGTTCACTGAGCATGGGGCGTGTTCAGCCTTCTGTTCTCTTGTTTTGCTTGGGAAGATGCTGTCGGGGAGGTCGGGCATGCCACGTTTGTTCCTTTTCTTGTATTTATGTTAGATTTAGCTGCCTTTTTGCTTCTTTTGTTAATTTGAGCTCATTAAATCCTGAAAATACAAAAGGAAGACAAAAACACACTTTTTCCAACATTAGTACTAAAAAGGGTTAGTTTTATGCCACAATTGATGTAATTTATATGTTGCATTTTGTGCACATCAAATACCCCCACACTTGAATCTTTGCTTGTCCTCAAGCAAAACTCTTTATAATGTGGCTTTACACTCCCAAATGGAATGGGTAGAAGAGAAGATTTTTGGGCTTGTCATAGAGTGTCGGGATTTCCAAGATTCTTTATTAAGTTTTTATTTTTATTTATTTACAATCCTATTCGTCATGATTTATTTAAAACTTTACATAAGATAAATTACTTATTAGGGCATAACATGCCTTTTTAAAATTCTATTTATATACAAGTTCACATACCTCACGGGGGATCACTCAACACTTGGCCGAAGATGTATTTTAGTGAATCACTCGAGAGCGGCATGGAACTTACTCCTACCATAGGCTTGCCAAGCAATCAATCATCCTCCTTTTTAACTATATACCTTTGTGAATATCAAGAGGACTTTTGGGTGAAGGGTTAGGCTTGGGTTAAAGGTTGGTGGTTGGGTTAGTGGTTAGTAAAAAGGGCGAAAAAGCGTAAAAAGCGTCGGTTTTCGTAAGACTTTTTATTTTTGCAATTTTTATTTGGATGAAGCCATTATTCAAACAAAGTTATTTTTGATGAACTTGCTTGTTTATTTCTTTTGCTTCATCATCAACATTTTTTTTCAAAAGTCATACGAAAAACTGAGCTTGTTACTAAAACAAAGGGTTAAAAATAAAAAGGTTTTGGTGGGTGAAAGGGTGTTTGGTTTGGGTTAAGAAATGAAAAGGTTTAGGCTCAAAGGGGTTAACTAGGGGGATTTTGGGTAGGTGGTAAATAAAAATAATGGTGTAGAAATAAAAAGGGTTAGTCCTAATGCCTCCATCATTTACTTACTCGGGTTTAAGTTGGTAAGAACCGGGAATGTATCGTCGTGGCAAGTTCTAGAGTTGTAAGAACCAAGCGACTATTCACACAAGAAACGAAAAATGAGCATTTAGTTTAAAGATATGTATTTGTATGCTCAATAAAGGCTCAAAACTCACTTTTATAGGAATGGGTTTTTATGTGATCAAGTATATATAATCAAATTTTAACTAAACTTGTCATGCATTTTCATAATTTTCTTATGTTGGTTCTTTTTATCACGACGCTATCGGTTGTAAATTTGTAAAAATATAACCTTTTTAGAACTTGAAATTCCCAAGTTAAACCTAGACAAGTAAAAAAAAATGAAATTTTTTTTTGAAAAAATTTGGGGTGATTAGCGGTTCCAATAGAGTTTTGTGTAAGGCTTGTAATTAGGACTTGCAAGATTCAAAGTTTTAGCATCCCCCCACACTTAAATTACACACTGTCCTCAATGTGTCCCAAAAATAAGTTTTTAGGTTGATTGAATGTGTAAAAAGGTGTGAAAAAACAAAATTTTATGTTACTGGGCGTCTGGACACGGCCCCGTGGTGTCCGGGCACGACCCCGTGTTCAGGTGCCAGTAACAGAAAGTTGTAAAAAGAAACAGAAGTCTGGACACGGGGGCGTGTTGGGTGAACACGACCCGTGTCCAGTTTACCTGAACTGGGCATTTTTTGCAGACTGTGCAGCACGGGGCCGTGTTGGGCAGGCACGGCCCGTGCTGAACCTGCTGTAATGAAGAAAATTTGTCGGATGGCCCTGTTTTCTTGCATGGGGTGCTGGTCCAAGTTTCCCTTGTTATCCTTCACCATCTCGAGTGTGTTTTATTCATTACGACATCATCCAAACACCGAATTAACTAAAACCATCATTCATTAAGTCATAGAGAGAATTACATAATAATCCTAAAAAGTTAAAAACAAAGCAGAAACTAAAATTTAAGGGTCCTAAATTAAATAGGTCAAGTGGTACGTAAAATCATCCTAAGGAGCTCTACTAATACAATAATAACCAAAATTCCGGAAATAGCTTTCCGGTATCTAAAAGTTTTGTAGAACTCCGAGCTGAGAGGTATTCCCTAGATGTCGCTAGAGCCATTCTTCTATCTCTCTCGGGAGAAAGAAGGCGGGGTCGTTTTCTTCAACATCTTGTGGAGGGGGAGTGACACCAACAGGAACCCCTTGTAGTATGTCCCGAGGGGGCTCCGGATGTATGGCGTACCATTCGGTCGGTATGATGACTTCGGGAACCACATTCCATTCCCTTTGGGTAATGATTGGAACCAAAGGAGGAGAGGCGAGAATGTTCAACCTTTGGTGCAAAAGGTTGACCTCTCGAAGACATCCCTCTAGCCCCACTGTCAAATGATTAATACGGTCAACCAATGCTTCTTCCACCCCCGTCATTTCATCAATTGCCTCTCTTAAGGCGTAAACGTAGTTTACAAGAGAATCTTCAACTGTTGATGATCTTCTCCCTTGTCGGTTGTTTCTGGAGTGTGATGAAGATGTTCCGCTAGTTCTGCTCGCCATTCTGAGAAAACATACTGAAAAGAGTTCAACCTTATGGAATCAGTACTTCGGACACGGCCCCGTGTTCAGTGAACACGACCCGTGTTCAGATGTCTGCAGATTTTTGGGACAAGGGATCATGGAGTTTTAATTTGTTTTTATGATGTTTAAAACGTTTTTAAGCAGAAACAACTTAAAACATTGTTGTAGAACTTATTTTTAACGAGATCCTATGAATAAAAATCTAACAATCATCTCAATAAAGCTTGAAATTATGGAGATTTCAAGTTTTAATGGAAGCATGAAGGAAAAATTGAAGAAGATGAAAGTGGATAAAAGAGGAAAGGACAAGAAGGTTGTTGAGAAACTCCTTTTAGAAAATACCTAGGATGGTATGTGAGAATATTCCCCAAATCTCTGTCCTTGGAATGGTTCAAATGTACAGGATTCTTGGCTGCATTTATAGAAAACGACAGTACGCTGCACACGGCCCCGTGTCGGCTGGACACGGCCCCATGTTCAGGTGGAATCCTGACACATTTTGTCCGTATTCTGACACGAAATCAGACTAGAATCTTTGAGTGGACACGGGGGCGTGTTGACCTGGACACGGCCCCGTGTCTAGAGACTGTCTTATGGAGTTTTCCCTCTTTTAAGGATTTTATTCAGATCGGGCGGTTCCTTACTGGATGGAACAACCCCAAAGTGCCTAAGATACCTTAATTGTTATAGATTAATACGAGAATGCAAGAGGTTGTCGGTGAGGGTGATTCCTATGCTATATGTAGGTGGACAAGTCCAACCCTTTCCCGGCTCTCGTTAAAGAAGGTGTATGCCGAATCGCTCAGATCTATGTATGCATCGAACGAAGTCGATGGGGAGTCCTTCACGGCACAATCGACACAGGGACGACTATCGCTCAAGTCTTCACTAGAGTTAGAGGTAACATCGAGAACAACGAAGTTGTTTTTATTTGAATGCGATCCCAACAATTCTTCTTGGTTATCGTCTTGAGATAAATTATTGAAATCTATCCTAAGTTCTTCTAACCAATTAAGAATTAGATCTTCCAATTGAAATAGTTCATCAAGAAGCATTTCTCCTAGAAGATCCGGTTGAGAGCATTCAAGGGATAGATAGGGATTATTTTTACTTTCGCCCCTCTTAAGGCTACAGGAAAATAATGGGTCTATATAGTGGGGCTTATAATTTAGAAAATAACATTCTAATTCTTTATGGGAACCACCACATATTTGACACCACGTACCATAAGAGTGCCGAAAGTAAAAAAATATCAGTATCACTCATGTTTGTGTCAGAAATTACCAACCGTCGGGATCTTACGGTTCTGTTTTCAGTAACTGAATCTTGGGCACGGGGCGTGTTGAGTGGGCACGGCCCCGTGTTCAGCTTACTGTCTGACTTAAAACAGGATTGCCAGTTCCAATGATTGGGCACAGAGCGTGTTCAGCGGGCACGGCCCGTGTTGAGTTCTGCAGAAGCTGGAAAACTAAGAAAAATCCTAAAAAAACCAGAAAAATTAGAAAAAACGATTAGGCCGTTGATTCTTAACTTTCTTAAAATCCTTGTGTCCCCGGAAACGGCGCCTAAAACTTGATGCGTGCGAAGTGTGTATATAAGTTTAAGTATATTTTAAGCCCTTTTACACTTTTTAGCCAAGTTTTAAATTTATAAAACACGATATTTACTAACACTAAACACACATATGGGCAAGTGCACCCATCGTGAGCGTAGTATAGTCTTGGTAAGATACCGAGGTCGTCCAAGGACACAAGAGCTTTTAGTACCGGTTTATCCTCAACGTCTAATCAAATCAAATGTTTAGAAAAACGGTTTTTAAACTAAGAAAAATAAAAACTAACTAAAATGCTGAAAAATAAAATAAAAATAAAAACAGATAGACAAGATGAATCACTTGGCTCCGACTCGTGTTTAGTGTAACCTTTGATTATTTCCGCACTTTTGCACTATTTAAGAGATTATCTTAGTTATTGTAGTAGGCCCCTCTTTTGAAGGTGACGTTACCCTCAACCCAGTAGTTTGAGTCAGCAAGGATACAATCCTAAAGGGTCAGATTATTGAAAGATAATTAATTAAGTTATTAATGCGTATTGTGGTAGGCCCCTCTTTTGAAGGTGACGTTACCCTCGGCTAAGTAGTCTGAGTCAGCAGGGATACAGTCCTAATTAGCCGGGTTAAAGTATTAATAGTAGCTTACATATGAGGGGATCAAAGAGTTTGGACCCCCGCCATCCAATACCGGTGGGTATTGAAGGAGGTCCTACTAAATTTGACCAAGATCCTTGCAGGATCTATACACTGAACAAGGCAAGACTCTTACCAAACCGTTCCCTTAACCCCCGACCAGGTAGCCAACATACCTCCATATAGACCGTGGAGATATGAATGGTGAAAATCTTTTATTTTATATAGACAGTAAAATAATGCCAAGACACCACGGACAAACGATAAGGAAGAATCACCTTCAACATAAGAAACTAGTTATTAAAGTCATTAATACATAACCAAGTAAAAAGTGCGAAAAGATTAAAAATAAAAAGTATTACACTAGACACTTGTCTTCACCAAGTGATGTAAGAGACTTAGGCAAACATGGCCTTTGATTATCAAGAACTCTTACGATCAATCTTGGATCCCGAGACGACTCACACACTCTATGATGGACAACGGATGATGGTGGTGGATGATGGTGTTGTGATGGTGGTGGGTGGTGGGTGAAGTGTGAGAGAGGTGGTGTGCCAAGGGATGGTTTGCAAATGAGCCAAGCACCCCTATTTATAGCCTGAGCAGTAGCTCGGGCACGGCCCCGTGTCCACCTTCTTCTCTGTCTTCATTAATTGCAGTTTGTCTGCATTAGTTGACCACGCCCCCGTGTCCGCTGGGCACGCCCCCGTGTGCAGAAGCATATCTGTACTATCAAGATTTTCCTGGATTCTGCGAATCTTATAGTTGACCACGGTCCCGTGTCCGCTGAGCACGGCCCCGTGGTGGGCGATAAAAGCTTCTATAGCTTTGTCTTTTATGCTGGCACTTGGGCACGCCCCCGTATTCACTGAGCACGGGGCGTGTTCAGCCTTCTGTTCTCTTGTTTTGCTTGGGAAGATGCTGTCGGGGAGGTCGGGCATGCCACGTTTGTTCCTTTTCTTGTATTTATGTTAGATTTAGTTGCCTTTTTGCTTCTTTTATTAATTTGAGCTCATTAAATCCTGAAAATACAAAAGGAAGACAAAAACACACTTTTTCCAACATTAGTACTAAAAAAGGGTTAGTTTTATGCCACAATTGATGTAATTTATATGTCGCATTTTGTGCACATCACCGATCTATGGGATGCACATCAGAATGGTTTGCTTACATGTTTATGAAATGTGTTGATTAATTGTGTACCACTGATTTGTATGTTGCACGCTTTCGGGTATCAACGAATTAACTGTTGCATGATTTGTACATATGAAGTAATATGACGGATTGGCTTATGAACTAAGTATATGCTAGAGACTATTTGATTTACTGTTATGGCTTGAACTTCACGTGTGCGCTGCATGTAGAGTAGTTGTGTGTTATATGTACAAGGAACACGAGAATTAATTGTATTTGTGATATGCAATCTGTATGCACATAAAACTGACCGTTACCGGTAACCATGATAGGACGCGGTTGATCAACTAGTAATTAAGTAGATAATTTTACCGAGCACATCAAAGGTGAGTTCATCTCTCTGAGCATGCGTCCCGGTGGTTGGGACAGTCATTGGGTATCCCTGAGAGGGATAGTTTTTTGGGTAAATCATGGGTATTCCTGAGAGGAATACGTCTCGTGGGTAAAATCTGGTATGTTGGATAATACACTCGTCCTATCACCTTTAAGTCCCATCTTTTTGTTACCGGAGAGGTAACGGGGTATTAGTTAGTAGCGCTACTTAGGTTTGGCACCCTCACCCCATACCGGAGAGGACGGGTGTGAACTAATGACCCAGTCATGCCAAGTGCTTTGATAGGATCACTGGGGAACGGGCAAAACATAAATCAGGAGCCGTCTTGTACCCGAGGTATTATCAACATTGTAATCAATGAACGTAACTACACACTTGGTAACTAACGTTTTCGTAAAACTATGAACTCACCAGCGTTGTCTGATACACGTATGTGCATGCTCGCAGGTTATAGGTATGTGTGGATGTGAAACTTGCTGTCTGGAGTAGCTGGAGTGGTCATGGGTCGAACTGGGTGGATTCATGCGATTGGATTATTGATATTATATATTGGTTTGAAACAGTTTAACTTTGGGTTACTATTTGCTTCCGCTGAACATGTTGGTTTTTATCTAAACTTATTGTTGATACTTTTTATTAATAAGTGATGATTTCATTTAGAAACTTGTATGGGTTCAATGTAATTAGTGGCTCGTTGTTGGTACGTCACACGCCTAGCAGGGACATTCCCTAGGTGGGATTTTGGGGGTGTGACAATAATGCCCCTATTATTAATTTAAAATAAATAGAGTTAGTTACGTTTTTCATCCTTGTGGTTTGTTAAAATAAATATTACAGTCCATTAGTTCTAAAAATTGCCAAAACAATACCAATATTTTCACAACTTCCATCTTCAACTCACCAACAATGGTGATTAACAACTTCATCTATCTAATATCCTTTACTCTACTTTTCGCTCTCCCTGTTTCCTCAAATTCGGCCAGAAGATCACCTATTTTGGATCACCTGCTTCGGCTCCACGCCCTCTCCACTTCATCCATCTTCAAGTAAAGTGAAGGATATTGGTACTATTTTGGCAATTTTTAGAACTAATGGACTTTAATGGTTATTTTTAACAAACGACAGAGACGAAAAACGTAACAAACTCTTTATTTATTTTAATTTTAATAACAGTGGTATTATGGTCATTTCAAATAAAGTAAGAGAATAATTGGATGACGTTAGTGTGGGCGGACTGTAATAGTTACGAAAGTGAAAACACATGGACTATTTTGGCAATTTTTAAACTAATGAACTGAAATAATGATTTTTGACAAACCATAGGGATGAAAAACGTAATTAACTCTTCTATATATTTTTCTTTATTATTGTGGTGTTTATATTGTTTCCTCTATTATGTTATTTATATTATATAAAATAGATGGCCAATATGAATGATCTAATGAAAACAAAAAGCATGTAAACATATTAAATTAGTTGGTGAAAGATCCCAAAAACATATAATATAACTTAATTAGATGATAAAACTTTTGAACATAAAAAGTGTAAACTAAATAATAATTAGTGTGACTTATTTAGACTAAGGGGTTGTTTCTTTAGCTTTTAACGAGACTTTTAATGGTTTATATTTTTTATGGGTTCAGCACTTAATGGTTCATACCGTTTGTTTTACGAGCAGATGTCTGAATGGTTCAGACATTTGTCTCTGAATGGTTAAGCACTATACTGAGTCTGAATGGTTAATACTTCTAATCTGAATTGGTCAGACATTTGCCTCTGAATGGTTAAGTATTATACTAGCTCTTAGTGGTTCAGACATCTTACTGATTCAGCACTTAATGGTTCAGAAGTTACCAAACAGCCCCAAACTGATTTATATATAAGACATTGTAACTTTTCAACACAAATAAAAGAGCAAACTGCAATTTTACCCCCTGGGGGTTTAAGTCAATTGGCACTCTGACCCCCTCCATGCAAATAATTGCAATTTGCCCCCCCAACATTGATGTTCTGTCGCAATTTTACCCCCTGTCGTAAGTCAACAGTTGTTTGACTGTTATAGGTAAGGGTATTTTGGTAATCTTACCCCATATTTATTATTATTATTATTATTACTATTATTATTATTTATAAAATCAAATTATCATCATCATCTTCAAATAACCTCACAGATCCATCATCATCATCTTCAAATAACCTCACAACATACACCAGAATTCAAGATCCATATTCCATATTTCCCTAAATAAACTCACAGATCCATATTCCATATTCAATTTTCCCCAAAATTCAAGATCCATACACCAGAATTCAAGAACATCATCCTCATCTTACGATCGGTGGCTGAAAGTTCAAATTAGGGTTTCAGGGATCTTCACAGTCTTCGTCACAGAGAGCTTCACACTATCCGTCACGACTCCGACGCAAGTTCCGGTAGCGGATCTGGTGGAAAGGTGAAGAAAGGGAGATGGGGTTCGTTTTGGTCTCCTTTCGGATGGTTGTGGTGGTGGTTAATGTTGAGAGAGAGGGAGAAAGAGAGGCATGAGAGAAAGAATGGGGTTGTGAATCGGTGGGGTTGGTGGTGGTTGTGGTGGTGAATGGCGGTGGCAGTGGTGGTGCCTGGTGATGATTATTGTAACACCCAACGTCCCTAAACCTTAGGCACATGGCAAGATCAGTCCCTGAACTCCTGTAACTTGTCAGTTTTAGTCCCTATAGTTTTGTGATATTGAAATTTTGAAACTTTAGCATGAATCTTATCATGATACTTGACTCCTTAATCTAAATGCTTGATTTTGAAACATAAACTATGAGACTTGATACAGATACTAGACTCATGATGCTTGACCCTTGATACTTAATCTAGATACTTGAATCTTTATGACTTAACTTGATACTTAGACTTTTGATTCTTGATACTTGGACCCTTGATTCTTGATGTTTGAGAAACGATGATTCTTGACCCTTGAGACTCAAATTGGTTCTTGACTCCTTAGACTCGTGAAGCTTGATTCTTGGTTAAACGAGAGACTGGAGCCTTGTCACTGGCGGAATCTATGAAACTTTGAGACTCCGATGCTTGCAATGTAATCTAATTAATAAAGATACTTTACGTAATCTATATAACGTAACGCCTAACATAACGCGAAAAACGAATCATAAACTGGAACGCGAGAAGGCTGGGTTGGCAAGAGTAACCAGTCGATCGGCTAGCCGGCCAATCGGACAGTCACCCTATAGGCTGACCAGCCGATCAGACAGCTGACCGATCGGACAGTCACCCTATAGGCTGACCAGCCGATCGGACAACTGACCGATCGGACAGCCAGCCGATCAGACAACCAGTCGATCGGACTGCCAGCCGAACCGAACCAACCTTCCTCCTTCCACCCCTCACCTATAAATAGGCTGTCACATCACCATTTCAAGTGATGTGACAGCTCTGACCGAACCAGACGCATGTGCGCACTATTCCTCCATTTCCTCATCGATTTTGGTACGTTTCAAGCTAGATTCTTGTACTTTCTTACTCTACACATCATTCTCTATGTGATTCTCACCTGAAATCATACTTTTCACTGTGAAATCTCCCAGATCTGAGATCTTGAGGATGATGTCATCATGGTGGTTGTACAAACTATCAGGTGACGTCATTCTGAGCAAGATCTAGCTCAGATCTAAGATATTTCATACGTTTTTACACTAAATCTAAGATAAATCTATACTTTTTCATGTAAAACTTGGTTTGATCTTCATCTTTTCTTCGAATTTCTGATTTACCTTGGTGATAAACGTGACTGAACGAGCTGTAGACTGATTGGTGGTCTAGAGTTGGTTTAAGAACGGATTGTTCATTGATTAAGACGATCGCGGGATGGATTCCGGCATAAACCCGTCGCTAACAGACAACTGGTTGAATTGGGGTGGTTCCCGACCGGCCAGAACGGCTGTTAAACGGTAAGTTAATGTTGCCTCAGTAAGTGCCGTGACGTCACCAATAACTTTCAAACTTAGAAATTTTACAAAAGTTGGTAAACGTGAACAATAGGCCAGCCGATCGGACAACCGTCCGATCGGGCGGCCACTAATTACACTCGGTCAGCCATCCTTCACACTAGGCCAACCGATCGGACAACAGTCCGATCGGGCGGCCATCATCCACTTTAGGCCAGCCGATCGGGCAGCCGTCCGATCTGGCGGCCACTAGTTACACTAGGCCAGCCGATCGGATTGTCATCCGATCGGACAACCCCCTCTACTCTAGTGCACCAAGTGGCAACCCGATCGGATGGCCATCCGATCGGGCAGCCAACATCAGCATACACTACGTGAGTCATCCGATCGACTGGTTAGCCGATCGGACAGCCGTCCGATCGGACAACCATCCGATCCAATGACCTGTTAAACATTTTATTCAACCTCGTTACTCTGCCCAACGCTTATCCTATGGTAATCTAATCAGGCTAATCTCAAAAGAGCTCCCTTTGATCCAATAACAGTCGTGACTGTTAAGCAATCACTGTGAGTATACTCGATCCCCTTTTTTCTTTAAACTTTTGGGGTGTAACATGTATTCTATGAAACTTAAATTGGAATCTTTGGAAACTTTTACTCTATCCTATGTGTTCGTGAAACTTGTGATTCTTGATTCTTGACTCTTTGTGCTATGTGACGTTTAATCCAGAGTGTGTAGTTCCGCCTTAACAATAGTAGCGCTATAGGAAGATGCACCTCTCCCATTATTCTCGGGGGGTATTGTTAGGAGGATTCTAGTTTACCTTGAGTCTTGGGTAAACACTAAAGCACCGGGATACTTGGGCTACCACTGTGTGGACTGCGACACTAGCACGGCTGAAGCTATTTTGTTACAAATACTATGGATATGAGTTGTTTTAATCTATTATTCTATTATCAAACTTGTATATTCGCCAATACTTTTGTATTGATATTTTATTACTTGTTGCAGGCTGATAGGATGCTATGGAATGCATGAAACCAAGCTAGGAGATGCTTAGAAACGTCACCTAGTTAACTTAGAATCGTTGAACTATTCGAACAATATTTGTTATGGTCTGTATTCGATACTTGTGTTGGTTGTGTTTGCTTTTAAGCAATAATATGACGAATTTGATCTAAATTCTATTTAAACAAATAGTGTTGTGGATTTCTCATGAGCAATCTGAACGCTTAGTGCTCGCACCCCGATGTTTCCGCCATCGGTTGGGGTGTGACAGATTGGTATCAGAGCCATAACTATAGGGAATTAGGATAGGTAGGAATACTTGCCCTAGTCTATATTTCTAGGAACTTGACTCTTATTTGTTGCTTAAGACTTATACATTCTACCGTATCTGCTTCCTAGCAGCCCATGTTCCTCTTAAACTTACATGCCTTTCCTAAGGCTGCTATAATATACACTTTATACTATAAAGACACTGTTACACAGTGTTTATTTTTAGCACGAGAGTTGCCCACAGGATATGAGTGACATCCGAACCTTGATGGGAATTCTCCATATTATTCTGGAAGGTCTTGTCTGCTGATAAGAGCCGACAACCTTTAGGGTACGATGTTGTCAAGTTAGAGGTGAAACTTAGACCTTGATAACTAGTCCCACTCCTTGATGATTTGATGTCTCGCCAAAGTCTCGTAACTGCCAATCAGTTGAGTGCGTAGAATGACTAAAAGGACGAATATCGTAGGCCTAACATCGATGACGTATTTGTCTAAGTAAGTCAAGACACGTTACCTCAATCCGAAAGGAGTTCGAATCACTTTGGTTAGTCGCCGTTCCTCTACCCGGAACAATCCTGTGTTTTGAGAGCCTATCTCGTTTTTATGTTATCTTGATTTTTGTGAAAGTGGTTTTATCTACGAGGTTTTGAACTTAATTCTTCGTTAATTTGTAAAAACATTTTTACGCAAAGCTTGCACGTTGTCCGCAACCTAAAACGTTAATTCTAATTTCAGATCAAACTAAATTAACGAAGCTTTATTCTATATGTAATCTATGTGGTAAACATTGATCGTCTATGGTATGATGTGTTGTGGTGGTGTGAAACACTAAGATGACATGGAAGTACGGGACAGAAGTGGTGTGTCTGAATCATGGTGGATACACCGCTGGTACTTCCTATATATAAGTGCTTCCGGCATATTACCAACTTCCGTGCCAAGTGCCATGCGAGATTTAGTGTTTGCAGACAGTCGTGGAAAGTCTATGAAATCTATGAGAATTCTAGCATGATCTATAGTTAATATATTCATACTAATCTATGATAATCTAGCGCGATAATCTATTTTGATCTAAACTATGTTAAACTACCTTGAATTGTTGGTTTAATCTATGATCATTTACTTGGTTAGTCTATGTTAAACTATCTACTTGAGAAAGCTATGATAATCTATCAATGTAATCTATGTCAATTTATGAGGTGAATTATGTTAATCTATCTAGGCATTCTACGATTATTTATTCTGAGCGTCCTATGTGGTATAATTGAGTGATCTATGAGTAATCTACGGTAATCTATTTATCTATGAGAACATATGATGATGATGATGACGATGTGTGGTAAAAGTGACACGTAGCATGACACCGAGTACGAGGCCAGGCGATGTGTCCGAAGCGTGGTGGATACGCCACTGGTACTTCCTATATATAAGCGTTTTTGGCATGTTGACCAAACTTCGTACAAACGTGCCATGCGAAGGTCGTGAATTTTGAGATGGTTCAATCTAGATTCTTAAGTCTATCATGTGGATAATCTACGTTGAGAAGAATTCGTAATTTAGACTTATACAATCCCGTTTGTCGGATCTATAGATGTCTACTCGTAGAACATCTGACGCTCTCAGGAGATCCAGAGAGAAGTCTCAAAAGAAGATGATGTCTTTCATGGCCGATCAGATAGCTCGAGTCATGCCAAGAATCTTCACTGAGCTTCAAGGATCAAACACTCCGCCATCCTCTGCGGACTCCAAGGCTGAGAAGCAGAAACCTACTAAGTTCAACTACAAACATTTCATCTCTTGCAGCCCTAAGTCTTTCACGGGCAGTGATAGGGTGACTGCTATGCTCGAGTGGTTCGACAGCATCGAAGTTACCATCATTAATAGTGAGTGCCCAAACCATCTGAAAACTAGGAGTGCGACTGGGATGTTTTAGGGCAGAGCATTGGAGTGGTGGGCGAATGAGAGAAACATCCGTTCAAATGAAGAAGCCTATGCTCTCCCATGGGCTGAGGTGCGAGAACTAATGATGCTTGAGTTCTGCCCTCCCCATGAGCAGTTGAAGCTTGAAGAAGAATTTTGGCATCTGAAACAAGTTGGTGATGACAACCTGGCTTATACTACTCGTTTTAAGCAGCTGAGTCTCATCGTTCCTCACTTGGTTTTGACTCCTAAGCGGATGATAACCAAGTACATCAACGGCCTACCGTCTGCAATGCGTGATTCTATTGAAGCAGCTCAGTTGGAAGCTATTGAAGAAGTCTATCGTTTGGCATCAAGTTTGAACAACAATCGTATGCATGATAAGCAGTTTGCTACCCCTGCACCTTCAAAGTCCGCTAACCAAGTGACCCAACAGCCTAGTGGCAGCAAGAACAAGAAACGAAAGTCTCAGGGTGCGGGATGCAATGCTATTGTGTGACAACCCGAACTTTCAAGGAAACACGTTACTTGTTTCACACCAGCGTCTTCATAATTGTGTTCGCATTGTAATATTGTTCACGTTTGATATATGATTGATATACTGTGTTACTGTATTATTTGGTATTGTGATAATGCGTTGTTATGTTATAATGATTGGTGTATTGCTCATTGATTGATACAAGAAATTGTAAATATTACTCATTGTGTAATGGCATGACAAATACCACACTTACCCACTCACACACGACGAAACATGGTGACAAGGGAGGCTTTCGTCACTCATGGGCCTCGACGAAACACTAGGTGTTTCGTCAGGGGAGTTTCGCCATTAAGGGCTTCGGCCCAATTCATTTTGTGGCCCAACTGTGTCATGTTATATCATTAGATCTAAATATAACAAACCCTAATATCCTTCTCCTTCCTCCTTGAACCTGACGGCAACACCCTTCTCCTGTAAAGCTTTTCCTTCGAGTTCCTCTACCATCTTGATTTCCTTCGGTTAGTATGATCTCAATATATTGCAAATCAAATCCTCTTATTGTGCATGTGTGTATCGATGCCTGATTATTATTATGAATTATGCTAGTATATGATGTTATGTGTGTTAACTGTAAGCATGATAATCGATGATTTTAATTTGATATTAGATATTTGTTGACTTTGAGATGTAGATGGTTTTAACCAATTGCTTAGGGTGTCTAGGGTTTCAATAAATCACCAACAGTTGTTCGGTCTAATCATGTTAACTGAATTTTTGTATGCGATTCTTGATCATGAAACTGTTAAATGGTAAGTGGGGTTTTAGCCAATCATAAAAGGTAGCGTTGATTGTGTTATGAATTGGAACTGTAAGAAGTTAGGGTTCAAGGTTGATGTTTGACGAGTAACTGTTGCATTTTGTGTGATGTGATGACACTCGAATGCATGATTGCCATTTAACCTGCTGTTAGATCTGCATGAGTAGCTTTGATATCTGATGGGATGAACCTAAATGGGTAACTGTTGATTGGTGCGATAAAACCCATGGGAGTTTCACCGCATGGTGACTTGACGAAACGAAGGAGTTTCGCCGAAGGTGATCTCCACGAAACTTAAGTGTTTCGTCACGTAACCTCCACGAAACTAAGGGGTTTCGTCACCAGCACCTTTTGACGCAATCTGTGATATCTATAAACATGAACTAGCTGCATAGATTTTTGTGTGTGTGCATGAGTAGCTTTGATATCTCGGCCCAATCACTTTAACAAATAACTCAGAAGTTTGTCGGCCCATGTGCATGAAATGAGTATCAGATAAGATGGTTCAGTACTCATTAATTCTTGTCGGCCAATAAGTTGATTAAAGATTCATTGTTTCAATATTGTGGTCCAATTAAATAGATTGGTTCATTGAACTTCTTATAATATTCAAGTTGGGCATGTGAGTCAAAAAGGGATTTGATTGGAAAATATAATCAGAATAGGAGGTCCAATAATTGTTCGATACAAGTATGGACTGTCATTTCTTTATCACATTAAGTGGACTTAGTGGCCGAGTACATACTAACATATGATTGATGAAACAGTTTAGTTATAAGGTACTATGATGTATGCTATTGATTGGCGTGCATGATCAACTGCTATGATTTGTATGGTGATGTGTGTATGTTACTTGCATAAAATGTGATACAACTTGAGTTATGTGATTAAGAAACTGATTGGTTTTGGTAACCATGCTAGGATTTGATTGATCAAACTTGAATACATAGATAAACATACCGAGCAAACCAAGGTGAGTTCACACTCTTTCCAAGGCATGGGATTCCCAAGGGTTGGGAATGGGTTAAAGAACTAAAACGGAAACTACATATTCTCCTTGGGTAGGATATGTACGGCCATCCTCCATGGGTAGGATGCCAAGATTAAACCTCGCGTATTCTCCTTGGGTAGGATACGTACGTTCGTCCTCCTTGGGTAGGACAACAAGATTAAACATACTGGACCAAAACTCTATCATAAGTCCCTCATTTTATATCGACTTAATCGCCGAGGCCGATGACGAGCGGGTCATTAGTTAATAGCGCTATTAGGTTTAACAAACCTCACACCGTGTCGTTCGAACGGGCGTGTACTAATGGACTAAAGGCAAAGGGTCAATGCTGATAGACATTGACTTAGGGCACAACTTATTTTCGTAGTTGTCGATATGGTACGGTCTGGTAACGCACATGGGAAGCCCCCACTAAATATCATAAAAGGTTTGGGAAACAGGGTAAACTGGTAATTAACATGGGAAGCCCCCACCAACTATGGATATGTTTGGGATCCAGGGTAAACTGGTTAATCATATTTGCAACTATGGGGTAAACCCCACGACAAGTAAGCCAACTAAAGACAAACTATGTTTTCGTAAACAACTTAAAACGAACACCCAATTGTGAACTCGCTCAACTTTGTTGTTGATTCGTTGTTACATGCCTTGCAGGTCTTTAGGTGCATATTGACTGGAACTTGCTGTCTGGGAGGCTGGAGTGGTCATGGGTAGAGATACATGGAAACATAACACATCACAAATGGCTTTTACATGTGGTTATAAACTCTTAACGAATGAATTATGCTTCCGCTGTAAACTGTGAAATATTGTAACGTTGTAACACTTACTGTTAATCAATGAAAGTTTTATTTACATATACCTATGTGTTCAATGTGATTGATGGCTAAGATCCTGGTACGTCACACGCCCCGTGGTAATTTCCGCATGTGGTATTTTGGGGGTGTGACAGATTGGTATCAGAGCCATTGGTCATAGTGAACTTGGTTTTATTTAAAAAGGGGGAAAACGTTTTTGTAAAACCAGACTATAACCGAACAGTTCTGAAGACGTGAATACGACCATGACACTCAGCTCCAGATTGCAAGGTTCGTCTCACTTATACTCATTGTACTGCATAACTAGTGAACACCTATATATGATATTGCATGTGACTGCACGTTTAGCACAACAGTATGAATTCATGTACACTTGCACGTGTTATGTGACTGTTAGGTTGGTATTTCCCTAAACCTTCAAGACTTACGCTTCGTAATACTCTTTTGTTTGCTACTCGAGTTTGAGGAACCATTTGACATGAGTTAAGAGGAGCTGAGATGAGCATGCAAATCACAATATTATTGTGGGTGCACACATAATAATACTGTGGGGTGCATGTGAGTCCCAGTGAGGCTTAACAAGTGAAAAAGGGGTTCTGTTCCGCCATTTGATCGATGAGAAACATAACAAACCTATAGGGGTCATAGCAGTAATTGTCCCCTACTCAAACACAAACGTGAACTTTTCATTTATTTTTGGATCCCTTCGAAACTCGATGCTATCGAGTGTTACCTGAACACCCCTCTGAGCACAGAGAACCGTGTAGAATTTTAGGTGCTTATACGAACGTCCATGTGTTGGATGACGCAGCCTCGAATGATTGATCGATAACTTTCTCACCTTTCTTTGCTTGTTGGAACTTAACGTATTGACGCCTCAGATTCTGAAGTGCGATTACTTCTGCAACACTCCCGCAACATACTGTGCATTACTCGAACCACTTGCAACATCGATGGATAGGAGGATGAGCGTAGCACTTTACCGACCTTAGTACTTTGACGACCCTGATTACCGGCAATGAACACCAGCGAATTGGCTTCAATCAAATCCTTAACCTTTGTCAGCGACCCATGGGAGTCAACTTTTACGAATCAATCGAGGCATAAGTGATGATAATTGACCTTAGTGTGGTATGCGTAACTGCCAGCGCAGTGAGTAGCGCTTTAGGACGTGGCTCAGGATGTGAAAAGATGATATATGATGGTGAAGAATAGTAGGGCTTCGTTTCGAGCAACGACATTGGGGGTAGCAGCCACAACGACAACAAGGTGCTCGTAACCCTAGCTTTTAGTAAGGAAATAAAGGTGCCTGCAACATGGTTTGGCCGTAGTTAAGTTAAGAGGTCAACGATCAAAGGAACAACAACAGCACTTGGAATCCTAGTAATGAAAACAACAACACCAAGAAAGATGCTCTTGGAAGAGGCATTTAGTATTGGCATGGACGACGTCAGGACTTTAACACCATGGTAGCTAGTAGGAGTAGCAATCCGTTTCGTCTCTGTTCCGTTTGACCTGGATGCTCCTAGGATTTTGAACCTGTTGTGGAATCGGCTGATGGCAAGATAACAGAAACCTCATATGGTCGTTGGGATGCAGACACGACCTTGTGGGACAAGTGTTCGACAACGACCTTCTTCTAATATTCTTGATAGATGTACCCCGTGAGGAGACAATTCTACGTATAACTCTCCTTCATGGAGGATTGTTATCTGTTCCAACGCGTTAGAGTGGCGCAATGGTTAGTGGTATGTCAGCAATGAGAGCCAAGAGTGTCTACGAGGGGATTACCCCGCTATGTGTGTCACACCCCCAAAATCCACAAGCGGAATATCACCGCAGGAGGCGTGACTGACCAGGATCTAGCCACCAATCACATTGAACTCGTAATTATAAAAAAATAAAACTTTCATTTATTATTGATAGGAGTGTTACAAAACATTATTTAACATTCAGCGGAAGCATAATACATTAATTAAGAAATTCATAAACCAAGTGTGCGAAAGCCATTAGATTCATCTCGCGTTTCCATGTATCTCGACCCATGACCACTCCAGCATCCCAGACAGCAAGTTCCAATCAATATGCACCTAAAGGCCTGCAAGGCATGTAACAACGAGTCAACAACAAAGTTGAGCGAGTTCACAATTGGTTGTTTAGTTTTACCAGTTTGTTTTGAAAACCATAAGTTGTTTCGTAAACCACGAGTTAACCAGTATCTTTGTTTCCCAAACCATATCCATAATCAGTGGGGGCTTCCCCATGTGAACCACTAGACCGTTACCATATCGACTACTGACGAAAGTAAGTTGTGCCCTAAGTCAATTTCTATCATCATTGACTGTTTGCCATGATCCATTAGTACACGCCCGTCCGACCGGCACGGTGTGAGGTTTGTCAAACCTAATAGCGCTATTAACTAATGACCCGCTCGCCATCGGCCTCGGCGATTAAGTCGATATAAAATGAGGGACTTAATGATAGAGTTTTGTCTAGTAAGTTTAAGGTTGTTGTCCTACCCAAGGAGGACGAACGTACGTATTCTACCCAAGGAGAATACGCAGGATTAATATTGGCATCCTACCCAAGGAGGATGGCCGTACATATCCTACCCAAGGAGGATATGTAGGTTCCGTTTTAATTCTTTAACCCATTCCCAACCACCGGGAATCCCATGCCTTAGAAAGTGTGTGAACTCACCTTGGTTTGCTCGGTAAGATTAGTTACTTGTTTAGTAATTGATCAACACGTCCTAACATGGTTACCGGTAACAATCAGTTCTATGCACATAAATCAGGCGTTCTACAATCAGCTTACACAGGTGATGTACAAGTAGTTCACATATTGTCATGCAAATCATAACAAAGAGTCGTGCTACACACATACCATAACATTCCTTGTAACAATCAGTTTTGCGTAAAAGATGATATCATGCATTATAATAGGTTTTGTGTAATAAATGTCATAACATGTAGCAAATTATTTGCATCACTAATCGGTTTCCCTCTCACAAGCATGTGTCATATATTTCAAATTCACATAACAGTACTATGCACCCAACATATATATATATATATATCCTTAATTCACAAAACCATAATAGACACCTACTAACCACATACATGTGATCGGCCCAATAGACATTAATCATGAGGTGTGCGGCCCACTTGTGTTCAGCCCGTTTTAACAACAACTACCCAAACAAGTGTATTAATCCAATTAACATTGCATGACTTTTTATACATCGGTTCATATTGCCAACCACATTCCAAAGGGTTCTATTTACCCTAACAGTTACACCTTGGCATATAATAAGCATTATAAATCTTCTCTAGTTCCTCATCATTTTTAGGAATTACTCGGTTGATTAGAACAATAACCACTTATTAACCACACATATGCAGCCATTATAGATTAACTCATCTAATTAGACAATATGTAAAATCCACAGACCCAAGCATATTACAAACATCCCTATATTGTTTTTATCACACTTACAAAACCCATGTATGCGAGCCCACCATCAGGTGTGCGTGCGGCCCGGGGATTAAACGAGGCCCAACACTAAGCAATTGGTTTAATCTGATTTATTGGTATGCCTCATCTAACCCTAGCACTAACTAAAACTTAACAAATCATATCATGACATACGACATATCATCATCCAATCACATAACCTAACATCATGCTATCCTAGTATTTAACACCAACATCATCGATTTGCATGAATTATAAAACAAAGATTCAGTCAACCCGCAATACAGTCACATCGAACCACTCATCACCATGTTAAATCTTCTATCATGTGCACTAGCGATGAGCAAAATGGACCCGGTACCGGTACCGAACCGCTACCGAACCGGTACCGGTACCGGTACCGAACCGCTACCGAACCGGTACCGGTACCGAATTTACCGAACCGGGTACCTTTTCGGTACCGATTAGGTACCCACTTTTGACATTTTCGGTACCGGTTCGGTACCGGTATTTTGCTCGTTTTTACCCTCAAATACCGGTACCGAACCGGTACCGGTACCGAACCGTACCGAACCGGGTATATTCGGTACCGGTACCGGTACCCACTTTTGAGGATTTTCGGTACCGGTTCTTTCGGTACCGGTACCGGTTCGGTACCGAACCGGACCGAGCTCATCCCTAATGTGCACCCTAATTAACATACATACTTCAATTCACTTATTACTTTCATAGCATAATCAACATCAGAAGCACAATCATTATCATATAATACCATCAATATCATATATAACACTTTTACAATTCATAATTACATAAGGAACAATCAAATAAGAATCATCATGAGTATATATTTACTAACCAAGATTCTCAATTAATGAAGTGATGTCTCGAGAGAGAGGGGGGAACTTCCACTGCCAACGAACAATCAATAGGGAATAGGGTTTATTTTACTTTATGCACATTACAATTTACGTATACACATATAATACAAGTTGGACGGTTAGCATATGTGACCAATAAAATGGGCTTAAGCCCAAGAGAATGGGTTGCCGAACCCATTGGCAAAAACAACCAATATTAATGACCAAGGGACTTGCTTCTGTTGTTTCTGCTTCAGTAATCGACACAAGGATTGGCCCACTTAATCCTATAATGTGCAACATATACAACCATGTTTTACGTTTTACGATTAGGAGATTTAGTAAGGTTACGAGTGTTGAGTGAAAAGGATAACATACTTAAATGTAGCGAAATTATAACACCCTAATACGTTTCACCTTGAAAAGAGGAAACGGAAAGTTAAGGTCACAAGATTAAACGACACTATCCTCGGAAGTTTGGGTTGTCACATCATCCCCAACTTGAAATAAATTTCGTCCCGAAATTTAGCACGTAATTACTGAGGAAGCTAGTTAGGTTGCGTAGTTTGCCTGGTTTTCCTGGGGTGTCACATCATCCCCCGTTGGTTTGGAATTTCATCCCGAAATTCCGCAGTAGCTTCAGCCTCAGTAGTGGTTTTATTGTTCTCGAACAACTGGGGATATTTGTGTTTCATTTGGTCTTCTCGTTCCCAGGTACACTCTGGGCCACGACGGGAGTTCCCACGAACTCGAACAATAGGTATCCTGGTGCGTTTGAGAATCTTGACCTCCCGGTCCAAGATTTCCACTGGTTCCTTGACAAATCGCAACTGACCGTCGATGGTGAGCTCCTTGAAAGGAACTGTGAGGGTTTTATCTAACAGAAACTTCTTCAGATTCGACCCACGGAATACGTTGTGAACTCCACTGAGTTCTTCGGGTAGATTCAACCTGTAGGCCACCTTGCCAAATCTCTCAGTGATTTCGAAAGGTCCAACACATCGCGTGTTGAGTTTGCCTCATTTACCAAGATGAACCACACCTTTCCAAGGTAAGACTTTAAGTAGCACTCGATCCCCAACCTGGAACTCGAGTGGTTTCCTGCGCTTATTAGCGTAGCTTTTCTGATGGCCACGAGCTGCCGCCATTTGTTGTTGTATCTGAGCAATCTTCTCTGTTGTGTCTACGATGAGTTCTGGGCCAGTGACTTGGCTGTCTCCAACTTCTGCCCACAAAGAGGTGGTCGGCACTTCTGCCCGTACAATGCCTCGAACAGAGCAGCCTGGATGCTGATGTGGTGACTGTTGTCATACGAAAATTCCACCAAAAGTAGGTGCTGCTCCCGGCCGTTACCAGAGTCGATTACACATGCCCGAAGCATGTCTTCAAGGGGTTTGGATGTTGCGTTCAGTCTGCCCATCCGTCTGTGGATGACATGCTGTGTTCATGTCCAGACGTGAGCCGAAGGATTTGTGCATCGCTTGCCACAAATCAGATGCAAATCGTGGGTCGCGATCAGAGATAATGGAGGTTGGCACCTCATGCCTAGCAACCACTTCTTTCAGGTAGATGACTGCGAGTGTAGAAGACTTATCCGTTTCCTTGGTGGCTAAAAAGCGTGCTGGTCACGTGAGATGATCAACGATCATCCAGGTGATATTGTTTCCGTTTTGAGTTGTAAGTAGACTAGCGACCAAATCCATGGCAGTCTGTTTTCGCTTTCCATATAGGTGTTTTTGGTTGCTAACACTTCACCTTGACTTTCCTACAAGTCAAACATCATTCCCATACCTAGCTAGGTGGGCCTTCATGCCCGATGACCAGTACAAAGTTTATAAATCCTAATGTCTCTCATCAAAACCCAGACGACTAAAATATCGAAGCCGGTGTGCTTTGCTCAACACGAGTTCCCTTCAGTAGCCGTATAATCAGAACCACATTCGTTCCATGAGGTAACGGGTATCGTCTGACCGGTCACATGTTGCTTCTCCATGCCCCACATGGGTTCCACTTGAACATCCTCTTCCTTTAGCTCTCCAGTTTGAACAGAGCGAGTCTGATCAGGTAAGTTAGAGTCGATAGCGAGCTGCAGAGCTCGTATATGTTTAGGTTTCACAGTCGTTCCATCCAGCGATGTCATTACATGCTTCAGCTCTTTTGAACAGCGATACACGGGAGGCCCTTGTGATTGGTCTAGGTAACGCATTCGGTACCGTCCAAGTAATGCCTCCAAGTAAATCCAAATACCACGGTTTCCACCACCGGTTGTGTCGTGCAGTTCCTCTTGTAACTCCATTACGTAAGTCATCACCCTCTTGTGTTGCGTCGACGTGTAACTGGGACTCTGATTCAAACCATAAGGATATTCCACTGAATCACCTGTACCCACGGGTAAAGACGATGCTCAGAGCATTGCAGAGTCGGGATTCGAAAGCTGAAAAGACGTCCTCCTGTTCTGTCTTTCACGAACATAGCACCCTGCTGTGCTAGAGAGATTTAAGCTACGCGACCTTCAAAAATCCTTCGATTATCTGCGATAGTATCTAGCGAAACCAAGGAATTGCTGCATCCCGAAGAAATCTTTGGTGTTGATCAGTTTCTAATAAAAAGTATCTCAGCGTGATCCAGGTGCATTCCCACTCTGTTGGCTACATGATCAAAATGCATCTCTCGAATGTGACATTTAACAAGACTTCGCACGTAATGGCTCCTCCCACAGAAGCGCTGAGATAGGATACATATGCCACCCATGGTGTTCCTTTCTCCTGGCCATGATTCAGAACGTTGTCAACAAATACGGTCGATTCATGTGATCCCTGAAGCTGCTGGTGTGTTGATTAACTCAATGATCATGGTGTACAAATTTGAAATGGCTGCATTGCATTCGACATGCTGTTCTAAGAGCATTTTCCTCTTGGACTTCCATCTGATAATAGTTCGTTCACTAGTCAATCCTCGAATGGACGCTTGTTCCTCGCAACTGGTCGACGGGTTGTCAATATATGGTCGAGGCAAATGGTTCTTGACTGTCACCTTGTTGAGTTCTCGATAATCAGTACACATACGAAAAGGCTTCTCTTTATGGGTATAACGAGGACTCCTTAAAGCGAAAACTCATGTCCGACAGTTCCTGTAGTTGGTTAAACAGCTCCTGCAACCCTCCTGGTGCAGGACGGTAAAGAGTACGAGTAGTTAGAACTGTCTCTGGCGCGAGGTCAAACTGAGTTCCTACCTAACAGTTGTAGAGATGATCTTGGAAGTTCCTCAGGTGGCACATGGAGGGTAATCACGAACAACTGGTGGATCCTCTATCCTCTTTTTCCTAACCTACACCAATAACAGTTGCTAACATAGCGGGATAATCCCTCCGTAGACACTCCTGGCTTTCGTTGCTGAAATGACGCTAACCGTTGCGCCATTCTGACGTGTTAGAACATAATACATTCCTCCACGAAGGAGAGAGATACGTAGGATCGTCTCCTCACAGGGTACAACTTTCAAGAACAACAGAAGAAAGGTCGATGTCGAACACTTGTCCTACAAGGTCGAGTTTGCATCCCAACGATCATATGAGGTTTCCATTGTCTTGCCATCAGCCGATTCCACAACAGGTTGGGTTTCAAGAAGCATCAGGGTTATAGAGAACAGAGACGAAGTGATTCGTTACCAAGAACGTGTATGCCATCATGCTATTACAATCCTGGCGTCACCCACGCTAATCCTAAATGCCCTTCCATGAGCATCATTCCCCGTATGGTTGTACTCGTTGCGAGGATTTCCAGTATGGTCATCGTTTCCTTGGTTGTTGTCGTTTTGATTTAGCAATAACCACTCCATGTCGTAGGCACTTTCATTTCTATACCGTTGGTCGCCATTTCACGTACCTTGGTGTTGCCGTGACTGTTACCTCCGATGCTGTTGTTCAAAGCAGAGCTCTACGATCTTTTATCAACAGGGTCCATTCTTTCATATTCCGTGCCACGTTCTAAGGCACTACCCCTTGTGCTGGCAGTTTCATGTTCCATACCATGGTCGATTGTCATCGTTTATGTCCCGATTAATTTGTAAAAGTTGACTCCCATGAGTCGCTGGCTGGGGTTAAGGATTCGATTGAAGCCAATTCGCTGGTGCTCGCTGCCGGTAATCAGGGTCGTCAAAGTACTGAGGTTGGTAAAGTACTACGCTCATCCTCCTATCCATCGATGTTGCAAGTTGTTTGAGTAATACACAGTAGGTTGCGGGAGTGTTGCAGAAGTGATCACACGTCGGGATCTAATACGTCAATGAAAAGGAGTAAGAAAGGTATCGATCAATCATTCGATGTTGCGGCATTCAACTCAGGGACGTTCGTATAAGCACCTAACATTCTACACGGCTCGCTGAGTTCAGATGGGTGTTCAGGTAACACTTGATAGCATCGAGATTCGAAGGGATCCAAAGATGAATGAAAAGTTCACGTTCGAGTAGGGAACAATTACTGCTATGACCCCTATAGGTTTGTTATGTTTCACATCGATAAAATGACGGAACGGAACCCCTTTTCCACTTGTTAAGCCTCACTGGGACTCACATGCACCCCACATTATTATTATGTGTGCACCCACAATAATACTGTGATTTGCATGCTCACCTTAGCTCCTCTTAACTCATGTCAAATGGTTCCTCAAACTCGAGTAGCAAACAAAGAGTATCACGAAGCGTAAGTCATGATGGTTTAGGGAAATACCACCCTATCAGTCACATAACACATGCAAGTATACATGAATTCATACTGTTGTGCTAAACGTGCAATCACATGCAATATCATATGTAGGTGTTTACTAGTTATGCAGTACAATGAGTATACGAGAGACGAACCTTGCAATCTGGAGCTGAGTGTCATGGTCATATTCACGTCTTCAGAACTGTTTGGTTATAGTCTGGTTTTACAAAAACGTTTTTCCCCTTTTTAAATAAAATCAAGTTCACTATAACCAATGGCTCTGATACCAATCTGTCACACCCCCAAAATCCACAAGCGGAATATCACCGCAGGAGGCGTGACTGACCAGGATCTAGCCACCAATCACATTGAACTCGTAATTATAAAAAAATAAAACTTTCATTTATTATTGATAGGAGTGTTACAAAACATTATTTAACATTCAACGGAAGCATAATACATTAATTAAGAAATTCATAAACCAAGTGTGCGAAAGCCATTAGATTCATCTCGCGTTTCCATGTATCTTGACCCATGACCACTCCAGCATCCCAGACAGCAAGTTCCAATCAATATGCACCTAAAGGCCTGCAAGGCATGTAACAACGAGTCAACAACAAAGTTGAGCGAGTTCACAGTTGGTTGTTTAACCAGTTTGTTTTGAAAACCATAAGTTGTTTCGTAAACCATGAGTTAACCAGTATCTTTGTTTCCCAAACCATATCCATAATCAGTGGGGGCTTCCCCATGTGAACCACTAGACCGTTACCATATCGACTACTGATGAAAGTAAGTTGTGCCCTAAGTCAATGTCTATCATCATTGACTGTTTGCCATGATCCATTAGTACACGCCTGTCCGACCGGCATGGTGTGAGGTTTGTCAAACCTAATAGCGCTATTAACTAATGACCCGCTCGCCATCGGCCTCGGCGATTAAGTCGATATAAAATGAGGGACTTAATGATAGAGTTTTATCTAGTAAGTTTAAGGTTGTTGTCCTACCCTAGGAGGACGAACGTACGTATTCTACCCAAGGAGAATACGCAGGATTAATATTGGCATCCTACCCAAGGAGGATGGCCGTACATATCCTACCCAAGGAGGATATGTAGGTTCCGTTTTAATTCTTTAACCCATTCCCAACCACCGGGAATCCCATGCCTTAGAAAGTGTGTGAACTCACCTTGGTTTGCTCGGTAAGATTAGTTACTTGTTTAGTAATTGATCAACACGTCCTAACATGGTTACCGGTAACAATCAGTTCTATGCACATAAATCACGCGTTCTACAATCACCTTACACAGGTAACGTACAAGTAGTTCACATATCGTCATGCAAATCGTAACAAAGAGTCGTGCTACACACATACCATAACATTCCTTGTAACAATCAGTTTTGCGTAAAAGATGATATCATGCATTATAGTAGGTTGTGTGTAATAAATGTCATAACATGTAGCAAATTATTTGCATCACTAATCGGTTTCCCTCTGACAAGCATGTGTCATATATTTCAATTCACGTAACAGTACTATGCACCCAACATATATATATATATATATATATATATATATATATATATATATATATATCCTTAATTCACAAAACCATAATAGACACCTACTAACCACATACATGTTATCGGCCCAATAGACATTAATCATGAGGTGTGCGGCCCACTTGTGTTCAGCCCGTTTTTACAACAACTACCCAAACAAGTGTATTAATCCAATTAACATTGCATGACTTTTTATACATCAGTTCATATTGCCAACCACATTCCAAAGGGTTCTATTTACCCTAACAGTTACACCTTGGCATATAATAAGCATTATAAATCTTCTCTAGTTCCTCATCATTGGCAGGAATTACTCGGTTGATTAGAACAATAACCACTTATTAACCACACATATGCAACCATTATAGATTAACTCATCTAATTAGACAATATGTAAAATCCACAGACCCAAGCATATTACAAACATCCCTATATTGTTTTTATCACACTTACAAAACCCATGTATGCGAGCCCACCATCAGGTGTGCGTGCGGCCCGGGGATTAAACGAGGCCCAACACTAAGCAATTGGTTTAATCTGATTTATTGGTATGCCTCATCTAACCCTAGCACTAACTAAAACTTAACAAATCATATCATGACATACGACATATCATCATCCAATCACATAACCTAACATCATGCTATCCTAGTATTTAACACCAACATCATCGATTTGCATGAATTATAAAACAAAGATTCAGTCAACCCGCAATACAGTCACATCGAACCACTCATCACCATGTTAAATCTTCTATCATGTGCACTAGCGATGAGCAAAATGGACCTGGTACCGGTACCGAACCGCTACCGAACCGGTACCGGTACCGAATTTACCGAACCGGGTACCTTTTCGGTACCGATTAGGTACCCACTTTTGACATTTTCGGTACCGCTTCTGTTGTTTCTGCTTCAGTAATCGACACAAGGATTGGCCCACTTAATCCTATAATGTGCAACATATACAACCATGTTTTACGTTTTACGATTAGGGGATTTAGTAAGGTTACGAGTGTTGAGTGAAAAGGATAACATACTTAAATGTAGCGAAATTATAACACCCTAATACGTTTCACCTTGAAAAGAGGAAACGGAAAGTTAAGGTCACAAGATTAAACGACATTATCCTTGGAAGTTTGGGTTGTCACAATGTGGTAATTGTTAGACGCGAGGATCGAGGATCCACCAGCTGCTCGTGATTATCCTCCATCTGCTGACCGAGGAACTTCCAGGAACGTCTCTACAACTGTTAGGTATGAACTCAGTTTGATCTCACGTCTGAGGCAGTTCTAACTACTCGTACCCCTTACCGTTTTGCACCAGGAAGGTTGCAGGAGCTAATTAACCAACTACAGGAACTGTCGGACAGGAGATTTCACTTTAAGGAGCCCTCGCTATACCCATGAAGAGAAGCCTTTTCATATGCGTACTGATTATCAAGAACTCAACAAGGTGGCAGTCAAGAACTGTTTGCCTCGGCCACGTATTGAAAACCTGTCGATCAATTGCGAGGAGTAGGCTTCAACTCGAGGATTGGCTAGTGAGCGAACTATCGTCACATGGTAGTCCAAGGGGAGAATACTCTTAGAACAGCATGTCGAATGTAATGCGGCCATTTCAACGATATGCACCATGATCATTGAGTTGACCCACACACCAGCGGCTTCAGGGATCACATGAATCGACCGCATTTGTTGACAACACTCTGAATCCTGACCAGGAGAATGGAACGCCATGGGTGGCATTTATATCTTATTGTTAGAACTTCTGAGGGAGGAGCCTCACCGCTCAAAGTCTTGTTAAAAATAATTTCTGGGTTGGAGAGGTATCTTTTGGATATATAATCAGCGAAGTAGGGATGCACGTGGATCCTGCTAAGATCCGTCTTGGTTGGAAAACTGATCGACACCAAAGAGTCCTTCGTGGACATAGCAATTTCTTGGTCTCACTTGATACTATCGCAGGTAAATCATGGGATTTTCAAAGGTCGCACAGCTTAAACCTCTCTAGCACAGCAGGGTGCTGTGTTCATGAAAGATGGTACAGGAGGACGTCCTTTCAGCTTTCGAATCCTGACTCTACAATGCACTAAGCAACGTTTACACCCGAGGATGCGGGTGATTCAGTGGTATATCCTTATGGTCCGAACCAGAGTCCTAGCAGCACATCGACGCAACACGAGAGAGTGAGGACATACGTGTTGGAGTTACAAAGAGGAACAACACGACACACACGACTGGCGGTGAAAACCATGGCTTTGGGATTTTGGACGGGGGCATCACTTGGACGGTACCAGATGCGTTATTTAGACCGATCACAAGGGCCTCCCATGTACCGATGTTCGAAAAAGCTAAAGCATGCGATGACATCGCTGGATGGAACTTCTGGATTAACACGACTGCGAAACCTGAACGAACACGAACTCTGCAGCTCGCTATCGACTCTAACTTACCAATATCAGACTCGCTCTGTTCAAACGGGAGAACTGAAGGAAGATGAATCTTCAAGTTGAACCCATGCGGGGCATAGAGAAGCAACCTGTGACTAATCGGACGATACTCGTTACTTCATGAAACGAAGGCGGGTCTCATTTCACGGAAACTGTAGGGAACTCACGTTGAGCAAGCACACCAGCTTCGACATTCTAGCCGCCTGGGTTTTGATGAGAGGCATTAGGATTTACAAACCTTGTACTGGTAATCCGACATGAAGGCTCATCTAGTTAAGTATGTGAATGATGGATCGACTTGTGGATGGTCAAGGTGTAGCATCAGCAACCAGCAACACTCACAAGGAAATAAAAACGGACTGCCATGGATTTGGTCGATGGTCTACCTACAACTCGAAACGAAAACAACATTACCTGGATACTCATTGATTGTCTTGCGCAACCAACACACTTTCTAGCCATCAAAGAAACGGATAAGTTTCTACACTTGCTGTCATCTATCTAAAGGAAGCGGTTGCTAGGCACGGGGTGCCAACCTTCATTACCTTTAATCGTAATCCACGATTGGCACCTGATTTGTGGCAAGCGGTGCGCAAATCTTTTGGCTCGTATCTAGACATGAGCACAGTATATCATCCACAGATGGATGGGCAGACTGAACGGACCACCCAAACTCTTGAAGACATGCTTCGAGCATGTGAAAACGACTTTGGCAACGGTTGGAGAAGACACCTCCCTTTAGAGGAACATTCGTATAACAACAGTTACCACACCAGCTTTCAGGCTGCTTCGTTCGAGGCATTGTACGGACGGGGGCGCCAATCATCTCTTTGTTGGGTAGAAGTCGGAAACGGCCAAATCACCAGTCCAGAACTCGCCATACACACAGTAGAGGAGATTGCTCAGATACGACAACGAAAGGCGGTAGTTCGTGACCGCCAGAAAAGCTACGCTGTTAAGCGCAAGAAACCACTCGAGTCCCAAGTTGGGGATCGAGTACTATCTAAAGTCTCACCTTGGGAAGGTGTACTTCGTTTTGGTATACGAGACGAAACTCAAACTGCGATATGTTGAACCTTTCGAAATCATTGAGAAAATAGGCAAAGTGGCCTACAAACTGAACCTACCCGCAGAACTCAGTGGAGTTCATAACGTTTTCCACATGTCAAATCTAAAGAAGTGTCTGTCAGATGAGACCCTCATAGTTCCCTTGAAGGAACTCACTATCGATTATCAGCTTCGATGCGTCGAGGAACCAGTAGAGATTACTGACCGAGATGTTAAGGTTCTCAAGCACACCAGAATACCTTTTGTTCGAGTTCGTTGAAACTCCCGTCGTAACCCAGAGGTTACCTGGGAACGAGAAAACCAAACGAAACTCACATATCCCCATTGTTCGAGAACAATGAAACCACTACTGAGGTTGAAGCTACTGCAGAATTTCGGGACGAAATTCCAAACCAACGGGGGGATGATGTGACACCCCAGGAAAAACCAGGAAACAACGCAACACAACTAGCTTCCCCAGTAACCACGTGCTAAATTTCGGGACGAAATTTCTTTTAAGTTGGGGATGATGTGACAACCCGAACTTTCAAGGAAACACGTTACTTGTTTCACACCAGCGTCTTCATAATTGTGTTTGCATTGTAAAATTGTTCACGTTTGATATATGATTGATATACTGTGTTACTGTATTATTTGGTATTGTGATAATGCGTTGTTATGTTATAATGATTGGTGTATTGCTCATTGACTGATACAAGAAATTGTAAATATTACTCATTGTGTAATGGCATGACAAATACCACACTTACCCACTCACACACAACGAAACATGGTGACAAGGGAGGCTTTCGTCACTCATGGGCCTCGACGAAACACTAGGTGTTTCGTCAGGGGAGTTTCGCCATTAAGGGCTTCGGCCCAATTCATTTTGTGGCCCAACTGTGTCATGTTATATCATTAGATCTAAATATAACAAACCCTAATATCGTTCTCCTTCCTCCTTAAACCTGACGGCAACACCCTTCTCCTGTAAAGCTTTTCCTTCGAGTTCCTCTAGCATCTTGATTTCCTTTGGTTAGTATAATCTCAAAATATTGCAAATCAAATCCTCTTATTGTGCATGTGTTTATCGATGCCTGATTATTATTATGAATTATGCTAGTATATGATGTTATGTGTGTTAACTATAAGCATGATAATCGATGATTTTAATTTGATATTAGATATTTGTTGACTTTGTGATGTAGATGGTTTTAACCAATTGCTTAGGGTGTCTAGGGTTTCAATAAATCACCAACAGTTGTTCGGTCTAATCATGTTAACTGGATTTTTGTATGCGGTTCTTGATCATGAAACTGTTAAAGGGTAAGTGGGGTTTTAGCCAATCATAAAAGGTAGTGTTGATTGTGTTATGAATTGGAACTGTAAGAAGTTAGGGTTCAAGGTTGATGTTTGACGAGTAACTGTTGCATTTTGTGTGATGTGATGACACTCGAATGCATGATTGCCATTTAACCTGCTGTTAGATCTGCATGAGTAGCTTTGATATCTGATGGGATGAACCTAAATGGGTAACTGTTGATTGGTGCGACGAAACCCATGGGAGTTTCGCCGCATGGTGACTTGATGAAACGAAGGAGTTTCGCCGAAGGTGATCTCCACGAAACTTAAGTGTTTCGTCACGTGACCTCCACGAAACTAAGGGGTTTCGTCACCAGCACCTTTTGACGCAATCTGTGATATCTATAAACATGAACTAGCTGCATAGATTTTGTGTGTGTGCATGAGTAGCTTTGATATCTCGACCCAATCACTTTAACAAATAACTTAGAAGTTTGTCGGCCCATGTGCATGAAATGAGTATCAGATAAGATGGTTCAGTACTCATTAATTCTTGTCGGCCAATAAGTTGATTAAAGATTCATTGTGTCAATATTGTGGTCCAATTAAATAGATTGGTTCATTGAACTTCTTATAATATTCAAGTTGGGCATGTGAGTCAAAAAGGGATTTGATTGGAAAATATAATCAGAATAGGAGGTCCAATAATTGTTCGATACAAGTATGGACTATCATTTCTTTATCACATTAAGTGGACTTAGTGGCCGAGTACATACTAACATATGATTGATGAAACAGTTTAGTTATGAGGTACTATGATGTATGCTACTGATTGGCGTGCATGATCAACTGCTACGATTTGTATGGTGATGTGTGTATGTTACTTGCATAAAATGTGATACAACTTGAGTTATGTGATTAAGAAACTGATTGGTTTTGGTAACCATGCTAGGATTTGATTGATCAAACTTGAATACATAGATAAACATACCGAGCAAACCAAGGTGAGTTCACACTCGTTCCAAGGCATGGGATTCCCAAGGGTTGGGAATGGGTTAAAGAACTAAAACGGAAACTACATATTCTCCTTGGGTAGGATATGTACGGCCATCCTCCATGGGTAGGATGCCAAGATTAAACCTCGCGTATTCTCCTTGGGTAGGATACGTACGTTCGTCCTCCTTGGGTAGGACAACAAGATTAAACATACTGGACCAAAACTCTATCATAAGTCCCTCATTTTATATCGACTTAATCGCCGAGGCCGATGGCGAGCGGGTCATTAGTTAATAGCGCTATTAGGTTTAACAAACCTCACACTGTGTCGTTCAAACGGGCGTGTAGTAATGGACAAAAGGCAAAGGGTCAATGCTGATAGACATTGACTTAGGGCACAACTTATTTTCGTAGTAGTTGATATGGTACGGTCTGGTAACGCACATGGGAAGCCCCCACTAAATATCGTAAAAGCTTTGGGAAACAGGGTAAACTGGTAATTCACATGGGAAGCCCCCACCAACTATGGATATGTTTGGGAGCCAGGGTAAACTGATTAATCATATTTGCAACTATGGGGTAAATCCCACGGCAAGTAAGCCAACTAAAGACAAACTATGTTTTCGTAAACAACTTAAAACGAACACCCAACTGTGAACTCGCTCAACTTTGTTGTTGATTCATTGTTACATGCCTTGCAGGTCTTTAGGTGCATATTGACTGGAACTTGCTGTCTGGGAGGCTGGAGTGGTCATGGGTCGAGATACATGGAAACATAACACAACACAAATGGCTTTTACATGTTGTGGTTATAAACTCTTAACGAATGAATTATGCTTCCGCTGTAAACTGTGAAATATTGTAACGTTGTAACACTTACTGTTAATCAATGAAAGTTTTATTTACATATACCTATGAGTTCAATGTAATTGATGGCTAAGATCCTGGTACGTTACACGCCCCGCGGTAATTTCCGCATGTGGTATTTTGGGGGTGTGACAGATTGGTATCAGAGCCATTGGTTATAGTGAACTTGGTTTTATTTAAAAAGGGGAAAACATTTTTGTAAAACCAGACTATAACCGAACAGTTCTGAAGACGTGAATACGACCATGACACTCAGCTCCAGATTGCAAGGTTCGTCTCTCGTATACTCATTGTACTGCATAACTAGTGAACACCTACATATGATATTGCATGTGATTGCATGTTTAGCACAACAGTATGAATTCATGTACACTTGCACGTGTTATGTGACTGTTAGGGTGGTATTTCCCTAAACCTTCAAGACTTACGCTTCGTAATACTCTTTTGTTTGCTACTCGAGTTTGAGGAACCATTTGACATGAGTTAAGAGGAGCTGAGATGAGCATGCAAATCACAATATTATTGTGGGTGCACACATAATAATACTGTGGGGTGCATGTGAGTCCCAGTGAGGCTTAACAAGTGAAAACGGGGTTCCGTTCCGCCATTTGATCGATGAGAAACATAACAAACCTATAGGGGTCATAGCAGTAATTGTCCCCTACTTAAACACAAACGTGAACTTTTCATTTATTTTTGGATCCCTTCGAAACTCGATGCTATCGAGTGTTACCTGAACACCCCTCTGAGCACAGCGAACGGTGTAGAATGTTAGGTGCTTATACGAACGTCCATGTGTTGGATGTCGCAGCCTCGAATGATTGATCGATAACTTTCTCACCTTTCTTCGCTTGCTGGAACTTAACGTATTGACGCCTCAGATTCTGAAGTGCGATTACTTCTGCAACACTCCCGCAACATACTGTGCATTACTCGAACCACTTGCAACATCGATGGACAGGAGGATGAGCGTAGCACTTTACCGACCTCAGTACTTTGACGACCCTGATTACCGGCAATGAACACCAGCGAATTGGCTTCAATCAAATCCTTAACCTTTCTCAGCGACCCATGGGAGTCAACTTTTACGAATCAATCGAGGCATAAGTGATGATAATTGACCTTAGTGTGGTATGCGTAACTGCCAGCGCAGTGAGTAGCGCTTTAGGACGTGGCTCAGGATGTGAAAAGATGATCTATGATGGTGAAGAATAGTAGGGCTTCGTTTCGAGCAATGACATTGGGGGTAGCAGCCACAACGACAACAAGGTGCTCGTAACCCTAGCTTTTAGTAAGGAAATAAAGGTGCCTGCAACATGGTTTGGCCGTAGTTAAGTTAAGAGGTCAACAATCAAAGGAACAATGACAACACTTGGAATCCTAGTAATGAAAACAACAACACTAAGAAAGATGCTCTTGGAAGAGGCATTTAGTATTGGCATGGACGACGTCAGGACTTTAACACCATGGTAGCTAGTAGGAGTAGCAATCCGTTTCGTCTCTGTTCCGTTTGACCTGGATGCTCCTAGGATTTTGAACCTGTTGTGGAATCGGCTGATGGCAATATAACGGAAACCTCATATGGTCGTGGACGAGCGTTCAACCTTAACGCAAATCAGGCTCGTAATGACAATGACGTTGTCAATGGTATGTTCCTTGTTAATAACCTTTATGCTTCAGTCCTATTTGATACTGGTGCCGATAAAAGCTTTGTGTCCGTAGAATTTGAGTCTTTGTTAAATTGTACACGCTCTAAGTTACCAGAGTCATTCTCGGTTGAGGTCGCCAATGGTAAGTCGATTCTTGTGAATTCTATCGTGCGTGATTGTTCCTTGATTCTTAACGATCACGTATTCGCTATTAATCTTATACCCATGCGGTTGGGTAGTTTTTGATGTCATTATCAGAATGGACTGGTTGCGTAAGAATCATGCCGAAATCGTGTGCCACGAAAAGCTTGTCCGTCTTCCTCTTCTGTCTGGTGATCTTTTACATGTCTATGGGGACCGGCCTTCGAATGGACTAAGGTTGATGTCATGCACACAAGCGAGCAGAAGTTTACGTAAGCGGAACCCTGCCTTCTTGGCCCACGTGGTGGAACAAAAGGGCAGGGGGAAGAGCATAAACAATGTTCCAGTCGTGTGTGATTTCCCTGATGTCTTTCTGGAGGCTGCCTGGTCTTCCTCCTCCTCGATCTGTTGATTTTCGTATTGATCTCGTACCTGGTGCGACTCCCGTCGCCAGGGCTCCTTACCATCTTGCACCTTCCGAGATGCAGGAGTTATCCAGCCAGCTACAAGAATTGCTCGACAAAGGTTTTATTCATCCAAGTACCTCCCCATGGGGTGCTCCTGTTCTATTTGTCAAAAACAAGGATGGTTATTTCGTATGTGTATCGATTACCGTGAACTTAATAAGCTTACCGTGAAGAATCGTTATCCGCTACCCCGTATTGATGACCTGTTTGACCAGCTACAAGGAACGTCCTGTTTCTCAAAAATTGACATGCGTTCTGGATATCACCAGCTACGTGTTCTTGAAGATGATATTCCTAAAACCGCATTTCGTACACGATATGGACACTACGAGTTCGTAGTCATGCCTTTTGGCCTGACCAACGCACCTGCAGTGTTCATGGACCTTATGAACCGTGTTTGTAAACCCTACTTGGATCGTTTTGTTATAGTATTTATCGATGATATCCTCATTTATTCTAAGACTAAAACTGATCATGCTCGTCACCTACGTCTAATGCTTGAACTTTTACGTGGTGAGCGTTTGTATGCTAAATTTTCTAAGTGTGAGTTTTGGATCGACGAAGTGCAATTTCTTGGTCATATTGTTAGTAGGCAGGGTATTCACGTTGATCCTTCGAAAATTGAAGCAATGAAGAATTGGTGTATGCCTAAATCCGTGTCGGAGATTCGTTCTTTTCTAGGATTGGCGGGTTATTACCGCCGGTTCATCGCGGATTTCTCAAAACTCATTGTTCCCCTTACTACGCTAACCCAAAAGGAGAGGCCTTTTGTTTGGAGTCCCGAGCAAGAGGACTCCTTCCAAACCCTTAAGAATCTTTTATGTAATGCCCCTGTGTTAACTCTACCTGATGGCAACGACGATTTTGTGGTATACTGTGATGCCTCGAACTGTGGGTTGGGCTGTGTGCTCATGCAACGGGATAAGGTTATTGCTTATGCCTCTCGTCAGCTCAAGGTACATGAGAAAAACTACACTACTCACGACCTGGAGCTTGGTGCAGTCATTTTTGCGTTAAAGATCTAGCGACACTACCTGTATGGTACGAAGTGTGTGGTCTTCACCGACCATAGGAGCCTTCAGCATATCTTTGACCAAAAAGAGCTGAACATGCGACAGAGACGTTGGGTGGAATTACTTAACGACTACGACTGTGAAATTCGCTATCATCCGGTAAGGCGAACATAGTGGCCGACGCTCTTAGTCGTAAGACTCATGTTAAGTCTATCCGTATCTCCAATGACCTCCATGCTTGTATTCGAGAAGCTCAGTATTCATCAGCCAACGAAGGTAGTATAATCGAGGAAGTCCATGGTGCCCGTATTGACTAACTGGTAACAAAACCCGATGGACTCCAATACTACCTCAATCGCATCTGGGTGCCAGATCGTGATAATCTCCGTGAGCTCATTTTGACTGAGGCTCACAAATCCCGTTACTCTATCCATCCAGGTGCCGACAAGATGTACCCTCTGAGTACAACTTATTGGTGGCCTGGTATGAAGAGGGACATTGTTTTCTATGTATCTAAGTGCCTTACCTGCTCGAAGGTAAAGGCTGAACACCAGCGTCCTTCTGGACTCTTGGAGCAACCTAAAATCCCTGTTTGGAAATGGGATAGCATTGCTATGGACTTTATTACCAAACTACCCCGTACCTCTAAAGGTCACGATAGTATCTGGGTGATCATTGATCGTTTGACCAAATCTGCTCATTTTCTTCCTATTCGTGAAGATTTCAGAGTGAAGGGACTCGCTCGAATCTATACCGATGAGATTATAAGCCGTTATGGCGTACCTCTTGACATAATCTCGGACCGTGATGGTCGCTTTACTTCTCGCCTTTGGCAAACGTTTCAATCTGCTATGGGTACGCACTTGAATCTTAGCACGGCCTTTCATCCTCAGACAGATGGTCAGACCGAGCGTACTATTCAGACCCTCGAGGATATGCTTCGTTCTTGTGTCAATGACTTTGGTGGTAACTGGGATGTACATTTACCATTGATAGAATTCTCTTACAACAATAGCTACCATTCCAGTATTCAGATGGCGCCTTTCGAAGCTCTGTATGGGCGAAAATGCCGATCTCCTCTCAGCTGGCAGGAGGTTGGGGAAAAGCAGTTCACTGGCCCTGAGATTATTCAAGAGACAACGGATAAGATTCTTCAGATCCGTGATAACTTGATCAAGGCTAGGAACAGACAAAAGAGCTATGCTAATAATAGGCGGAAGCCTCTGGAATTTGCTATTGGTGACCGAGTTCTACTCAAGGTATCTCCCTGGAAGGGAGTAGTTCGTTTTGGGAAGAAGAGAAAGCTTGCACCTCGCTATGTGGGTCCTTTCGTGATACTTAAAAGGATCGGCAAGGTGGCATACAGTCTCGACTTGCCACAAGAGCTAAACAACGTGCATCCAGTGTTCCACGTGTCTAACCTACGGAAATGTCTAGCCGATGAAGGACTGCAAGTTCCTCTGGAAGACTAGCAAATAAACGAAGTTGTTCAGTTTGTGGAGAAACCGGTCGAAATCATGGATCAGACTGTCAAGCTTTTGAGGCATAGCAAAATCCCCATTGTTAAGGTTCGATGGGAAGGAAAGCGTGGCGCTGAATTTACTTGGGAGTTGAAAAGTGATATGAAGGCCAAGTACCCGCATCTCTTTGAGTAGTCTTCTTCTAGGATTTCGGGGATGAAATCTCCTAAAGGAGGGGAGACTGTAACGCCCAACGTCCCTAAACCTTAGGCACATGGCAAGATCAGTCCCTGGACTCCTGTAACTTGTCAGTTTTAGTCCCTATAGTTTTGTGATATTGATATTTTGAAACTTTAGCATGAATCTTATCATGATACTTGACTCCTTAATCTAAATGCTTGATTTTGAAACATAAACTATGAGACTTGATACAGATACTAGACTCATGATGCTTGACCCTTGATACTTAATCTAGATACTTGAATCTTTATGACTTAACTTGATACTTAGACTCTTGATTCTTGATACTTGATACTTGGACTCTTGATTCTTGATGTTTGAGAAACGATGATTCTTGACCCTTGAGACTCAAATTGGTGCTTGACTCCTTAGACTCGTGAAGCTTGATTCTTGGTTAAACGAGAGACTGGAGCCTTGTCACTGGCGGAATCTATGAAACTTTGAGACTCCGATGCTTGCAATGTAATCTAATTAATAAAGATACTTTACGTAATCTATATAACGCAACGCCTAACATAACGCGAAAAACGAATCATAAACTGGAACGCGAGAAGGCTGGGTTGGCAAGAGTAACCAGCCGATCGGACAGTCACCCTATAGGCTGACCAGCCAATCGGACAGCTGACCGATCGGACAGCCAGCCGATCAGACAGCCAGCCGATCGGACTGCCAGCCGAACCGAACCAACCTTCCTCCTTTCACCCCTCACCTATAAATAGGCTGTCACATCACCATTTCAAGTGATGTGACAGCTCTAACCGAACCGGACACACGTGCAAACTATTCCTCCATTTCCTCATCGATTTCGGTACGTTTCAAGCTAGATTCTTGTACTTTCTTACTCTACACATCATACTCTATGTGATTCTCACCTGAAATCACACTTTTCACCATGAAATCTCTCAGATCTGAGATCTTGAGGATGATGTCATCATGGTGGTTGTACAAACTATCAGGTGACGTCATTCTGAGCAAGATCTAGCTCAGATCTAAGATATTTCATACGTTTTTACACTAAATCTAAGATAAATCTATACTTTTTCATGTAAAACTTGGGTTGATCTTCATCTTTTCTTCGAATTTCTGATTTACCTTGGTGATAAACGTGACTGAACGGGCTGTAGACTGATTGGTGGTCTAGAGTTGGTTTAAGAACGGATTGTTCACTGATTAAGACGATCACGGGATGGATTCCGTCATAAACCCGTCGCTAACAGACAACTGGTTGAATTGGGGTGGTTCCCGACTGGTCAGAACGGCTGTTAAACATTAAGTTAATGTTGCCTCAGTAAGTGCCGTGACGTCACCAATAACTTTCAAACTTAGAAATTTTACAAAAGTTGGTAAACATGAACAATAGACCAGCCGATCGGACAGCCGTCCGATCGAGCAGCCACTAATTACACTCGGTCAGCCATCCTTCACACTAGGCCAACCGATCGGACAACAGTCCGATCGGGCGGCCATCATCCAATTTAGGCCAGCCGATCGGGCAGCCGTCCGATTGGGCGGCCACTAATTACACTAGGCCAGCCGATCGGATTGTCATCCGATCGGACAGCCCCATCTACTCTATTGCACCAAGTGGCAACCCGATCGAATGGCCATCCGATCAGGCAGCCAACATCAGCATACACTACGTGAGTCATCTGATCGACTGGTTAGCCGATCGGACAGCCGTCCGATCGGACAACCATCCGATCCAATGACCTGTTAAACATTTTATTCAACCTCGTTACTCTGCCCAACGCTTATCCTATGGTAATCTAATCAGGCTAATCTCAAAAGAGCTCCCTTTGATCCAATAACAGTCGTGACTGTTAAGCAATCACTGTGAGTATACTCGATCCCCTTTTTCTTTAAACTTTTGGGGTGTAACATGTATTCTATGAAACTTAAACTGGAATCTTTGGAAACTTTTACTCTATCCTATGTGTTCGTGAAACTTGTGATTCTTGATTCTTGACTCTTTGTGCTATGTGATGTTTAATCCAGAGTCTGTAGTTCCGCCTTAACAATAGTAGCGCTATAGGAAGATGCACCTCTCCCATTATTCTCGGGGGTATTGTTAGGAGGATTCTAGTTTACCTTGAGTCTTGGGTAAACACTAAAGCACCGGGATACTTGGGCTACCACTGTGTGGACTGCGACACTAGCACGGTTGAAGCTATTTTGTTACAAATACTATGGATATGAGTTGTTATAATCTATTATTCTATTATAAAACTTGTATACTCGCCAATACTTTTGTATTGATATTTTAATACATGTTGCAGGCTGATAGGATGCTATGGAATGCATGGAACCAAGCTAGGAGATACTTAGAAACGTCACCTAGTTAACTTAGAATCGTTGAACTATTCGAATAATATTTGTTATGGTCTGTATTCGATACTTGTGTTGGTTGTGTTTGCTTTTAGGCAATGATATGATGAATTTGATCTAAATTCTATTTAAACAAATAGTGTTGTGGGTTTCTCATGAGCAATCTGAACGCTTAGTGCTCGCACCCCGATGTTTCCGCCATCGGCTGGGGTGTGACAATTATTGTGGTGGATGAGAGAGAGACAGGAGAGAGATGGTTGTTTGAGTTCTTGATGAACCATTGTTCAGTTCTTGATGAACCATTGATAAAATGAGGTTGTTTGAGTTCTTGATGAACAGTGATGACAGAGGAGGTTCAATGGTCGCCGGAGAGGATGACCGGAGATGGAGAAGGAGCTGTTGGTGACGGAGTTAACTTATTTGACTGATTAAATATTGATAAATGATATTTATAAATGATAAACAGTTATAGTTAGATCTAACTGTGAAAGAGAGATTATGTCAAAATGTGATTCAACTGATTAAATATAGTAGTATGTGATTTTGTATGATTTAGTTGATGTATCTGCTTTTACAGGACTAGATCTTGGTATATATGTGTATATATGTTACAAAAACTAGAAAATAAACTGATTTATGTATAGATCTCATGTTATAACATATTTTAACGAAGATAAACTGTTTATAGTAAGTGATATATTTTAAATGTTGTTTGCTTTACATATGTGATTGGTATTGAATTTGACAAACTTAAACAGAGGACTGACAGGCTGCTATAGTAAACGATTACTCAATTGCAGGGTTGATGTGTGTTTATGAAGCTTTTTGTTTTATAATATGGTGTTGTTTGGATGCAAGCAAGCTGATCATCATACCTAACAATTGCCCTCCTTTGAGGAAGTCTGAAATCGAGTACTATGTTATGCTTGCCAAAGTTGGCGTTCATCATTACAACGGAAGTATGTCAATTAGTTCTTATTTATACCTCTTTGTTTTTTATTTGGCTTATGACAATTATGTTTTTTTATATCCTAGAAAAAACTTGCCACACAAATGGCTGTTTATGTCATTTAGAAGTTTCATGATACATTTGTGAATTAAACTTGTTTATGTTTATGCGCAGACAATGTTGATCTTGGAACTGCGTGTGGGAAGTATTTCCATGTGTCATGCCTTAGCATCATTGATGCAGGTATGAATGCAAATTTTCTAACTGGTTTTACTTTATTTTCTGTGTATCAAAATGCCTTTTTGACATGATGAAATTGTTACCATAACAGGTGATTCTGGCATCATCAAGTCTCTCCCTGGTGACAGTTGAAAGACATGTGGAATGCTTTAAGGTTCTAAGATATTTGATTATTCCATTCCTGAGTTTGATTTTCTCTTTGTTATCTTAAAACTGATGAATCTGTAGCGGACATGGATGTTTTGGCATTGTGAGCTTTTAGGACACATTTTGAGTTTGATTATTCCACAGTAAGTTTTGATTCATTTAGTATTTGATGAGATCAATATTTTCAAAAATATCATCAAGCAATGTTGTTGTTGCCTCGTTAATTGGTGGTTGAGGTGGGTGGTGGAGGAGATGAGGTGGAGGTGGGTAGCGGCGATGGAGGTGGAGGTGGGTGGTGGAGGAGATGAGGTGGAGGTTTGCAAGAACTATTTAACACTGGGGGGTAATTTTGCAGAGTACAACAAACCATAGGAGGTAATAAGAAAGGACAATTTAGTCATTTTACACCAGGGGGTAATATTACAGAGTATAACAAACCATAGGGGGTAATATGCAAGGGCAACATAGTCATTTCACATTCCAGTTAACAGATCCGTTAACTTATTTGACGGCAGGGGGTAATATTGCGACATAACAACAACGTTGGGGGGTAAAATTGCAATTATTTCCATGGAGGGGGTCAGAGTGCCAATTAGCTTAAACCTCAGGGAGTAAAATTGCAGTTTACTCTAAATAAAAATACGAAACTAAGATGCATATCACTCACAAATAATTAAATTTTGATTTTGATTAAAAATCCTAAAACACATAAAAATAGGTTAAATTGTGAGTGGATCTCGATTTTCTAAGTTCTAACTAGGTCAAAATACTTTATTTTCTTAAGAATGAGTTACATGTGTATTAAAGCATTATTATTATTATTACTGTATATTAATAAACGAATCCAAATGAAAAGTGATTTTAATATTATAATAATATATAGTTTTTTTAATACTTTTATTATTTTAATATTACTATTACTATATATTATTACTATATATTAATAAACGAATTCAAATGAATAGTTATTTTAATATTATAATTATATATAGTTTTTTTACTATTATAATAATTATTATTTTCTTTACTTTTTAACTTTAATCCTTTTCTTTAATATCAGGGGTTGGGATAAACTTGGTGACAACCGGTATCGAACAAGTACTGGTATCGAAAATACCGGTACGGTCCTGTTCGGTATCAGTACATAACGGTAAAAACCGACACTAATATAGAAAACGCCAAAAGTTGGTGCCGAATTGATATTGGAAATCTTTTGGTTCGGGAAATTCAATGCTGCTACCCGGTACCATTTGCTCATCCCTGATCACGGTTACCGTACGAATGTAACACCGCGAAGATATAACTCTTTTATTTTAATATTATGTCGGTAATTAAACGAAAGAACTAACTAGGAGTAAAAAATAATAATAAAATAACCTAGTTAGGTAAAAGTCTTATAGAGACTTATAAGTGGGTTAAAACACATAAAACATGAACTAAACAATTTTAGAGGAGCCAAAGTTGTTAAAATTGAAACATGAAATATATAAACGAAAATTAAAAATCCAAACACACACAAGTGTGTGTGTCTGGATCGATTGAAGCACAGGGCGACCAGGAGAAACACCCACAACCCTAGTTCATGTTTAATCTCTCAAATTGAAGATCAAAATCAATTCTAAATCAAAATCCGAGCACGAAATAGTGATCTCCACTGAAAAATGAGTTATAAGGTATGTGAATTTCATGAGAAATGTCTAGTTGAATTTCTGAGTGAACTTAGAGAATTTGAAATTTATGGTTGCATGTTTGTTATATGGATGGAATAGGAACAATATAGTGTCTAGGAGTAAGCCCTAGACAAGTATATGATGAAATCATGCCTAATTGTAGTAAATTCCATGAACACCATTGAAGGTGATTAGTAAGTTTTTGTGAACTTGATAAACACTAGGATTTCGATTGTTGTTCTAGTGTAATCTGATATTTATGAAGTGAATTCTGATTTATTGATGTTAACCTTTATATAAAATAGTCCGATTAATTCTAATTTTGGCTATATAACAAGTTATGAACTTGATAATGAATCATGTAAAATTATGCCCTTAAAGTGTTTGTAGAAATGCCTAAGTGAAGGCTAAATGTTGAAATTTGAACAAAACCGCATATTTGTACCAGTTGGCGAATTATGCGTTATGTGATAAGAAAAGAGTTCTAAACATATTGTGGTTGAACTCTATAGGAAAGGAAACCGGAGCGTCTAATGGACAAGCCGATGGTGACGCGCGTTTGAAAGGTGTGCTTTGAAGGTATGTAACTCGATTCGTTACATTAAGTAAATTTGATATTTAAATCATGTATAGTCGTGTTTTAGAATAGAGGCTTGTGTTGATTGAGGTGACAATGTTTACTACTTGAATTAAATGGTTAAGATTGGATTAAGAAGCGCTTGGTAGTCAATATAAATGGATGATTCCGTAATTGAGCCAAACGGGTCGAATAATTGTGTAGTTAGTAGTGTTAGTGTTTGATAGTTAGCTTTTGGCGTCGACAATCACAAGAGTATGAAGCCATATGATTGGTAATGAAATGCCGGGGATATTAAGCCCCGGATGTTGGGTAAGAGCGCCTTAAGGTTACTATCTCATTGGCACAAAAATTGGTATAAATTTGGTGGGTTGAATAATTACATAGTGATTTTAGTCATTCGGTCCGTAACCCGAATTCTTGGAATAATGAATGTCATAGGCACGTCGGTAATGAAATTACAGACATATAGGAAAAAGAACCACCTAAAACGGATCTACGGATCAAAAGTTATGAGCATTTGAAGTTAAAATTTGTGAATTTCGGAGCTGGCAGGAAATGCAGGTCAAAAATCTGCATCTGTTGGAAAACCGAGTCCCCCCGCGCCACGCGACAGGATCCTTTGGATCTGGCGCGACACGCGAGAGTCCTCGCGACACGCGACAAAGTGAGGGGGGTCTGGCGCGACACGCGACAGGCCAAAAACTAAATTTTTATTTTATTTTCGATGGTTTGATGCTAGAGCTCGTTTATATGCATTATATGAATGTCAAAACTAATATTTTAAGTGGTTTTGACTCTAGGTGATGATGGGGTCTTTCCGGATAGCGATCAAGCATGTTTTGAAGAACCGAACACAAACTTTTGAAGCTTCCGCGTTAAATTGACTTTGTTTAGACAATGTTTATGATGTATACAATTTATAGTAGGAAACCCGCGCGATGCGGCGGCGACAAGTTACAACGCGATACTCGTTTTCTTGTTAGTTTATTAATCCTCCCGTGATACATTGTATAATACGTCCATTAGTTTTCCTATTCATAGCAACGATGTGGAATATTTATTCCTTACATGTATATTTATTTCTTACATATCTTAATTAAATAATAACAAACACAGGAATAAGAAAATATTAGTCATATATATAGTAATTTAAAAATACAAATCCGTACACATGAATAAGAAAATATCGATAATAAAGATAGTAACTTAAAAATAAAAAAGTTAGGTTTTAAACATACAAGATCTAAATTAAAAATTATAAGTTTATAACTACACAAGGTTCAATACTACATAATCAAGAATTTATTGTTTACACGTTTGTAACATTTCGAAAAACTAACTCTTTATATTAAATGATTTCTTATAGATATATTGTTATGGACCATGATTTTGTTTAAGTAAATAAACGTTGAGCTTTGGTGTGACACATGTGACTTGTCAAAACAATTAAGTTTCTGTGTTAAATGACAACTTATGGAAGATGAGGGGAGTAAGATGCACAGTTTAAAATTTTGATTTCATAGACAATTTCATTTGTGCCAGCCACGTAGCTTTCACCCATGTTTCTCAACCCATAAAAGTAGGGCTGTAAACGAACCGAACGTTCAGCGAACTGTTCGTGAACCGTTCGGCGGGAAGTTCGTTTATGTTCGTTCGTTTATTAAACGAACGAACATGAACAAGAAATTTCGTTCGATTAGTTAAATGAACGAACATGAACAGAGGTCTCGTTCGTTCGATTGTGTTCGTGAACGTTCGGTAAGGTGTTCGTGAACGTGTTCGTGAACATTCGATGATTTGTGTTCGTTTATGTTCGTATGTTTGTGTTTTAATTGAAGATCTTTGTACTTTCTTATATTTTATTTGTACTTTTTATATTATTAAACTTTTATTTATTTTATTTCTTAATAATTAAACTAGGAAACCCACTTTCACCTTGTTTATGCATAATATCCCTTTCATTTCTCATTATTTACATCCACGAATACAATCGACCTCCGTTCCACAATAAGGGATTCAAGTTCGAGTGCTACTCTCTAGGCCATCTATCTTTATCCTTCGTCGCGTTCGCCAAATTTATTTGTGTTCGTGAACCGTTCGCGAACACGCTCATTTCCTTAATGAACGAACACGAACATAAAATCTCGTTCGGTAAGTGTTCATGAACCGTTCGTGAACACATTTATTTCCTTAACGAACGAACACGAACAAGGCCTTGTTCGGTTCGTTTACAGCCCTACATAAAAGTAAATAATAACAAAACATGCACACAATATGTGTTCTTAGATGGAAGCGAGGAACATAAGAGAAAGTTGGGATTATTGTTTTTTGGGGGTTTTGATTTTTTATTAGGAATTGGGGTTTTTTTTTTTTTTTTTACAAAGTCTATAATTTTGTATGCTTGGCTCAATAATATGATGTTTTGGACATAATGTCCTATTTGAGTGTTAAATAATGATAATGGTAAGTAAATTTTGCCTTCTTTGATTCCGTCAAGCTGTTGGAAATGATTTATGTAACTACTAAGGCTGCACGGTATGGACCCGTCCCCCTACCCCGTCTCGGTACGGCGCCGGCGTCAACCCATCCCCCCCCCCCCGTCCCCGTCTTCAACGTCAAGAATTGGACGTCCAGGACGATCCAACATGGTGGGCCCCCATTGTTTCTGATTTGTACATTAGGCTTCAATACTTGTACATAGGGCATAGAAATTAAAAATAAAAATAAAAAAAGTGGTGGGGTAGGATCATCCTCCCATACCCTCTAGTTTTGTGGGATGGACCATTCTTGGGAGGACTATGATGTGGCGCCTACGTGGCGGATCATCCTCCAAGGGAGGACCATCACCATACCCTCTAGCCTAATCTCAATAGTGTGCTTGGTTATGGAAAGAATTTTAAAGAGCTAGCCTGGTCAAATTGGGGTTTTGATTTCCTTGATTGATGCAATTAGAGAGTAAAGATTAGCACTTAATATTGAATTTTGAAAAAACCGGTTCAAACCGGCAGTTAGTACCGGTTGAACCGTCCGGTAGAACAGGTTATACCGCCCGGTACACCCGCTTAAACCGCTCAATACACCCAGTTAAACCGTTTAAGAGCCCAATCCGGTACGGTATAAAAACCGGATTTTAAAACATTGATTAAATACGAATGATATTGAATGAGAAGAATTCTATAAACGTGGAAACAAAGTATGTTATTATGAATAATCCTAAACCGGTCAAAGATTGTAATCATGTTATCAAAGTCATACCTGGTAACCTTGCCAAGATAACCCTTGTTTTTTTACCAGTAATAAAGAGCTTCCTTAAACAACTGAACATACAAAGTACCAGCCCAGCAAAGTGTTGGCTGTATATAAGCACAAGGGATCTGCCTTATAAAAGACTACCAAAATAACACCCTAGTAAATCACGTAAAACCAGAATACCTTGAATCATAACAAACTTTTACACACACCATTTACCAAGGCAGACTTAAAAATACATAAATCAGCAGAGGGTATTCATATACCCATCCCTGAGAGAACCATCCATTATTTGTTTGAATGCACTCATAGAGAATGAATGAAGCAGTTGTAGCGGCACTTAGTCAACCAGATTGCATCCAGTCTTCTTGTCTCGATAGTCCACCAAAGATAACCTCGCGCCCACTGAAATCCTCATGCCTTGATTCCAACCACTCAATTAGCCCCACGGAAATTTGCATGATACAAAACCTGACCCATATAATATGTATGTGGACATTTTGGACCAGACTACTTACTTTGGAAGGCGTTGATCATATTCCACATGCTCGGTAGATGACGACTCTCTCCACTTCGAAGCTGAAAGTAATACTTTAAATAAATATTTTTCTCGAAGTCTCCCTGTGATTTGAAACAAAGCATCATCTAGGAGAGCTAAGGGGCTGGCGGCGGTCGAGTAGTCAACCTTGGCCACAGCGCCCGGTGTCACGGTGGTTGGCACGTCGTTCCTTGCCGTTCAAAAAAATAATAATTATTTATTGCATGTCCTCCTTTGACTTTGAATGTCAACTTTATTTAGCAAAACTATAATTATTATGAATCCCATATCATTTTAACAACGATTTTTACAGCACTTATCATACTTGACATTCCATTTGATGCAATTTTTGACTTTTCCACACGGATTAAATAGCTTGACACCACTTTAAAAATAAAAAGTAGTTTGTTTGACATTAAAAGTCAAAGTGGAACAACTAACAGAGAATGAGAACATACATCACCCAAATATAGCTATTATAAAATGCAACTAAGAGACCAATTATGCATTTCACTGTTAACAGTTGATGTTATTTGCAAGGAAGCTTACCTGAAAACTCTAACGACCGATGAAACAGAGAGAATGCAGATGCCAACCTCTGGATCATACCTTGTTTTCTTCAATGGAATCAAAACATAAAATATATATAGAGAACATGGAAGTTGGTAGCGGTGTAAAAAAGCCAAGCTAATCGCGAGCTACTTGCGATCAGCTCGAAAAAAGCTAGAAACAAGCTGAGCTCAAGCCCGAGCTCAAACCTAAATACAAACTTGTTTAGTAAACAAGCCTAAGCCTAAGCCCAAGCCTAAATATAAGCTTATGTAGTAGATAAGCCTGAGACCGAACTTAACTTATCGAACTCGAGCCGGCTCGCGAGCCAAAATAAGCCTATTGTTTATGTAACTTTTATTTAATATAGCAAATTGTCCTGTCTACATCCTTTGCTTAACAACCATCATAAGGAAAAAGAGGATCAACACAATAAAATAGAAAAATAAGAGAAAATGGTGTGTACTTCTAGCACCAGTCACCACTCAAGCTAGGGATGAGCGTGGTATCGGTACCGAAAATACCGGTACCGAAATTCGTCAAAACTACCCTTATAATTTGAATGATCGCCTAAATCCCATTTTGGACTATGGATTTTTATAAATAAATAACACATAATATTAATAGCAGATTTAGGCCTATGTGTTTTCATAAATAAATCACACATAATAGTAATAACAGTATTAACCCTTCAAGTAATTGAATAATGCATGGACTACATAAAAGAAAAATAAGCACAAAGTAAATATGAAATTTGGTATATTACCTGAGTGGCTGAGTAGACAATAAATCAAAATATAAGGGTATGTTAGATCTCTAGCAGGTTAAAACATGCGAAATTAAGAAAATAGCTAAAACTATGTTGTCAAAGACGCAAAGCACACAGTCCGAGCCGGAAGCCTATGCGCTTAAAAGGCAAGGGCTTTTTAGGGGTTTTAGATATGTTTTTTAAGTTCCGGGCTCGGCCTATGCGCCTTGCCGCTTGCATCTTTGACAACATAGCTATGAACAACTAACAGACCCGATATCACAGGGAACACTGAACACTTGCTAAGCTTAGCAAGATATCTTATTTATAAAGAATCTGCTATAAAGTACAGAGTGTTATTAGCATGATTGTTGTATCCGGTCATTAGCTCTAAAGTGTTGTGTATGCATCTAAAATTTGGATCTAAACATAAGTAAAATCGGAATATGAATTGTTGTGTGAATAACTATTATACATTTTTCCTCTGTTTCTTCATCAGCATCCTCTTTCAAAGGACCAGGGTCAACTTTAACAGGCAACGGATCTGCCGTCTTAAAACTTCAGGTTGCAACTCCAAAAAACTATTATCGGTTTAATAGTGCATCCAAACACCTCCCTAAAATTGTGTGTTATCTTTACACTAACACAACACAGCCTGCATCTTCAATTAACATAAATTACCAAATCAATTAACATATCCCATTAATAATTTCAACAAAACTCAAAACAAATACTTGAAAATTAAGATTCTACTGGTTGCTTCACAGCTACCACCATTAGGGTTTTCTTCCGAGATCAATCTTTTACCAAACCCTACATATTAATTTTGATAAATTTAAGATTATAGTAAAATATACAATGGAAAGACGAGCAATCGATCAAGAATGAATGAAAATCTTACATCTTTTTCTATTAGAGGAACTCTGTCACTTCCAAAAGAGATAATTGATCGGCTGGTCCAAGTGCTGAAGAGGGAGAATTGATCGGATTTATGGGATTGAAATCGTAGGGTTTTGGTGGCTTTTGGTGTGATATCAGTTTCATCCATCAAACCTTAATGATGTTATCAGTAATTGATTTCAGTTTAGTTGGAAGAATTGATTTCAAACTTGAATGTATTAGTAATTGCACTGACATTTGCTTTTCCCCTATTCAACTGGTTGAATTCTTTGCAGTGGAGACATTGAATTGAGGGCAAAACTGGGAGAAAGGGTCGTGCTTTTAGGGAGGAACTCATGACCATTTGTCTGCCGTCTGAAAATTTTAAAGGAAATTACCATTTTGTACATTGAAGATGTATAATATCGTATTATAGACTAGTCATGTTTTGGATGTTTAAACTAGCTAGTAGTTAACTAGTAGGTGATTACTTTAAAACTTCTATTTTGTACTTGTGTTGAAGTGAAGTACTTTTTATATAAAATTTTGCATACTTTTATTAAATTCGAATAGAAATTAGAAGGGTGTTACAAGTTGGTATCAGAGCTCAATGTTGTCAACAAAGTGTTCGGTTCAAGCTTGATTGATCGTTCGGTAAGGATTAATTATTTATTTTAGTAGATCTTATCCTATGTAAGAAAAAGAGATGTGAATTAATGTGCACGGGAAGAGCGTGTTAACACACTCAAATCCGAAAAGTGCACTAAATGAGAACGGTCAAAACAAGTTACGAACTTGGCTAAACCGAAGCAAATAAAGTTATGTTATAAATGAAATGTTTAATAATTGATGTAAACATTTCAGTTTCAAGATGACGGAGAGGAATGAAAATGATCCGGTGCCGACAAGCACCGAACAAATGAAAAAGATAATTGCCGAAGAAGTGGGGAAGGCAATTGAGGGTAGTCTATCCGGTTTCATAGACAAAATTCAAAATACAGTGCTATCATTAGTCGAAGAACGAGTTAAAAGGTTGGAAGACAATGTCAACCTTATGAGAGAGAAATCCAGAGAACGTAAGGGATGTTCGTATAAGGAGTTTATGGTGTGTAAACTGCCGATTTACAACGGGGAGGTTGACCCGATAATATGCCAAAGATGGCTAAGTGATGTCGAAGGGGTGTTTGAAAGGACCCACTGTGACGTGAGCGATTTTGTGGCTTACGGAACGGGTCAGTTGAGAGGTCAAGCCAAGGACTGGTGGGACAACAAAAAGAAAGAGATAGGAGCCGAAGCAGCTAGGGTCATGACATGGGACGAGTTTAAGGTGCCATTCCTTAAACATCATAGTCCCAAGGCAGTCATCAACAGGATCAAAGAGGAGTTCATTCAGTTAAGACAAAGGGGTGAAACGATTGATAAAATCATGGGCATTTTTATGGATAAGCTGAGATTCTGCGACGAGTTAGTGACTACTGAAGAGCAGAAGATATACTACTATTACAACATGTTGAGCGCCGAATACCGGGAGTTTATGACTCCCTCAAAGTATGAAACCCTCACGGAAATCATTAACACCGCCCGGGAGCGGGAGATCGAGTTGAAGAAACAGATTGAGAGGGGCGAACGAAGGGCGAAGGATGTGAATCCAAGCCCTGCAAAGAAGGCAAAAACATCAGAATCGACACGAAAGACGGATGTGAAAGGCGGGTCGCCAAGTTGTAAAGTTTGTGGAAAAGGGCATAAGGGCGAGTGCCGTTTCAAAGACAAATTGTGTCCCATATGCGGGAAAACAAGGCACACGGCATCTCTATGTCCGGGTAAAGTCTCAGTTTGTTACAAGTGCTATCAGCCCGGTCACAAAAAGTCTGAATGCCCGGAATTAGTCGGGAAAAAGAACGAGAAAGACGTCCAAGTGGAGACCCAAAAGGCGAAGGCTAGATCCTTCCAATTAACTGCAGCTGAAGCAAAGTCAGAACCCGATGTGGTCTCAGGTATATTCGCAATAAACTCGATCCCTGCACGAGTATTATTTGATACGGGTGCGAATAAATCCTTTATTTCACATGGATTTATTCGACATCCTTCATTTGTATTGACGAAATTACCTGTGCCTTTAGAAGTTGAAATAAGGGATAACAATAGTTTTATAGTGTGTGATGTTTGTCAAGGTTGTAAATTGAGTATCGATGACGAAGAATACTCGATAGATCTAATCCCGATGTCGATGGGAGAATTTCAGGTGGTTGTTGGGATGGATTGGTTATCCCGACACCACGCGAAAGTCATGTATTTTCGTAAAGAGATAAAACTAACATCTCCAAGCGGGAAACACGTTACAATCTATGGCGAGAAAGGAGGCAATCATATAATATGTTCGATGTTGAAAGCCCACAAGCTCATGAAGCATGGATTTAGAGCGTTTATGATATACGCAAATGAGCCTGAGAAAGAATCACCGAAGATTGGAGACGTACCGGTGGTACGTGACTTTGAAGATGTGTTTCCGAAAGATCTACCGGGGATACCGCCTGAACGGGAAGTAGAGTTCGGAATCGAATTGGTTACGGGCGAGAAACCCGTAGCTAAAGCGTCGTACCGACTCGCGCCATCAGAATTACAAGAACTAATGTCGCAGATTCAAGACTTGCTCGATAAAGGATTTATAAGGCCGAGCATGTCTCCTTGGGGCACACCGGTACTATTCGTGAAAAAGAAAGACGGAAGCATGCCAATGTGTATCGATTACCGGGAGTTAAACAAACTCACGGTAAAGAATCGATACCCGCTTCCGAGAATAGACGATTTATTCGACCAATTACAAGGTGCGAATTGGTTTTCAAAAATCGACCTTAGATCGGGGTATCACCAATTAAGGGTCAAGGAAGAGGATGTACCGAAGACGGCTTTCCGAACGCGATACGGACATTATGAGTTCCTCGTGATGTCATTCGGGCTGACAAATGCACCCGCGGCTTTCATGGACCTCATGAACCGGGTTTGCAAGCCAATGTTAGACAAGTCGGTAATCGTGTTTATCGACGACATTCTGGTGTACTCGAAAAGTGAGGCGGATCATGCGCATCATCTACAGGAAGTGTTAGAGACACTCAGATGAGAAAGGTTGTATGCGAAGTTTTCAAAGTGCGCCTTTTGGTTATGAGAGGTGCAATTCCTCGGCCACATCATAAGTGCCGACAGAATATTAGTTGATCCGTCAAAGATAGAAGTCGTGTCGAAATGGAGCCCTCCGAAGAACCCTTCGGAAATTAGAAGTTTCTTAGGGCTTGCGGGATATTACAGGAGATTCATTCAAGATTTCTCCAAGATTGCTTCACCGTTAACTAAATTAACTCGGAAGGAGGAGAGATTCATTTGGGGTGTTGAACAAGAAAGAGCGTTCCAAACGCTAAAAGAAAGGTTAACACAAGCTCCGGTATTAACGTTGCTTGACGGAGTCGAAGACTTGGTAGTCTATTCTGATGCGTCATTTTCGGGGCTCGGATGTATTTTAATGCAACGAGGCAAAGTGATAGCTTATGCCTCGAGGCAATTAAAGGTGCATGAAGAGAAATATCCCATGCACGATCTTGAACTGGCGGCGGTAATGTTTGCGTTAAAAATATGGAGGCACTATTTATACGGGGTAAAGTGCACCATATTTATTAACCACAAGAGTTTAAAATACTTCTTCGATCAGAAGGAGTTAAATATGCGACAAAGGCGATGGTTAGAAATGGTAAAAGACTACGACTGCGAAATACATTACCACCCCGGAAGGGCAAATGTTGTGGCGGATGCCTTGAGCAGGAAAACGGACTATGTCCCAATACGAGTGTGGTCAATGTAGCTTGTTGTAACCTCGGGTTTACTTGAACGTATTCGAGAAGCACAGGCCGAGGCGATAAAAGAGGAAAACTTGAAAAAGGAAAGGATAGTCGGTCAATTGAAAGATTTGGCGGATGGCAACAACGGGTTAAAGACTCGATTCGGAAGAATATGGGTCCCAAATTCATGTGGAGTCAAGACGCTTTTACTCGATGAAGCTCATAAATCCCGTTATTCTATTCATCTGGGTGCAACCAAGATGTATAACGATTTAAAGCAAAACTATTGGTGGCCCGGAATGAAGAGGGATGTTGTAAAGTATGTAGAGAAATGCTTGACTTGTTTACAAGTCAAGGCGGATCACCAAAAGCCATATGGAAAATTGCAACCATTAGAAATCCCAGTTTGGAAATGGGAACATATCACTATGGACCTGTTGACCAAACTGCCTAGGACGAACCAAGGATTCGATGCTATATGGGTGGTCGTGGATAGATTGACGAAGAGTGTGTACTTTATTCCTATACGTGAGACTTATACTTCGGAAAAGATGTCGGAAGTATATACAAACGAGGTAGTGGCACGTCATGGGATACCGGTATCTATCGTGTCGGATAGGGATACCCGGTTTACTTCACACTTCTGGCAAGATTTCCAAGAACAGATGGGAACAAAGCTTTTTATCAGCACAGCGTACCATCCTCAGACGGATGGACAGAGTGAGAGAACAATCCAAACACTAGAAGACATGCTGAGGGCGTGTATTATTGACTTCGGGGGCAGTTGGGATGTATATTTGCCATTAGCAGAATTCTCTTATAACAACAGCTATCATGCCAGGATTGGCATGGCCCCGTATGAGATGCTATATGGTAGGACATGCAGAACCCCGGTGTGTTGGGGTGAAGTGGGTCCGCATGAACTGGCCCATAAAGATGTTGTCCAAGCCACTAACGAGAAATTTGACGTGGTTCGAGCTCACTTGAAAGCGGCCCAAGACAGGCAAAAGTCTTATGCCGACAAAAGACAAAAACCGATTGAATTTCAGGTAGGCGACATGGTTATGTTAAAGGTTTCCCCATGGAAGGGCGTTATCCGGTTCAGAAAGAGAGGGAAACTAAGCCCGAGGTTTATCGGGCCATTTCACCTTGAGTTACCGGAAGAATTGAGCGGGATTCATGGCACGTTTCATGTGTCACAACTCCGTAAGTGCTTAGCTGAGGAAACGGAATATATCCACTATGACGATATCGAAGTGGACAATAGCCTTAACTATGCGGTAAGGCCAATTGAGATTCTCGACCGAAAAGTTAAAGATTTGCGGAATAAGAAAATTGATCAAGTAAAGATCAAATGGGAGCATAAAAAAGGTTCGGACACTACATGGGAGTCCGAGGAGGAGATGCGGCATCTCTACCCGACATTATTTGGTACGTATTTCCGATTTCGAGGACGAAACCTTTATAAGGGGGGTGGACTTGTAATACCCCGAAAATATAACTCTTTTATTATAATATTATGTCGGTAATTAAACGAAAGAACTAACTAGGAGTAAAAAAAAATAACCTAGTTAGGTAAAAGTCTTGTAGAGACTTATAAGTGGGTTAAAACACATAAAACATGAACTAAACAATTTTAGAGGGGCCAAAGTTGTTAAAATTGATACATGAAATATATAAACAAAAATTAAAAATCCAAACACACACAAGTGTGTGTGTCTGGATCGATTGAAGCACAGGGCGACCAGGAGAAACCCCCACAACCCTAATTCATTTTTAATCTCTCAAATTGAAGGTCAAAATCAATTCTAAATCAAAATCCGAGCACGAAATAGTGATCTCCACTGAAAAAGGAGTCATAAGGTATGTGAATTTCATGAGAAATCTCTAGTTGAATTTCTGAGTGAACTTAGAGAATTCGAAATTTATGGTTGCATGTTTGTTATATGGATGGAATAGGAACAATATAGTGTCTAGGAGTAAGCCCTAGACAAGTATATGATGAAATCATGCCTAATTGTAGTAAATTCCATGAACACCATTGAAGGTGATTAGTGGGTTTTTGTGAACTTGATAAACACTAGGATTTCGATTGTTGTTCTAGTGTAATCTGATATTTATGAAGTGAATTCTGATTTATTGATGTTAACCTTTATATAAAAAAAGTCCGATTAATGCAAATTTTGGCTATATAACAAGTTATGAACTTGATAATGAATCATGTAAATTTCTGCCCTTAAAGTGTTTGTAGAAATGCCTAAGTGAAGGCTAAAAGTTGAAATTTGAACAAAACCGCATATTTGTACCAATTGGCGAATTATGCGTTATGTGATAAGAAAAAAGTTCTAAACATATTGTGGTTGAACTCTATAGGAAAGGAAACCGGAGCGTCTAGTGAACAAGCCGGTGGTGATGCGCGTTTGAAAGGTGTGCTTTGAAGGTATGTAACTCGATTCGTTACATTAAGTAAATTTGATATTTAAATCATGTATAGTCGTGTTTTAGAATAGAGGCTTATGTTGATTGAGGTGACAATGTTTACTACTTGAATTAATAGGTTAAGAATGGATTAAGAAGCGTTTGGTAGTCAATATAAATGGAGGATTCCATAATTGAGCCAAACGGGTCGAATAATTGTGTAGTTAGTAGTGTTAGTGTTTGATAGTTAGCTTTTGGCGTCGACAATCACAAGAGCATGAAGCCATATGATTGGTAATGAAATGCCAGTGATATTAAGCCCCGGATGTTGGGTAAGAGCGCCTTAAGGTTACTATCTCATTGGCACAAAAATTGGTATAAATTTGGTGGGTTGAATAATTACATAGTGATTTTAGTCATTCGGTCCGTAACCCGAATTCTTGGAATAATGAATGTCATAGGCACGTCGGTAATGAAATTACAGACATATAGGAAAAAGAACCACCTAAAACGGACCTACGGATCAAAAGTTATGAGCATTTGAAGTTAAAATTTGTGAATTTCGGAGCTGGCAGGAAATGCAGGTAAAAAATCTGCATCTGTTGGAAAACCGAGTCCCCCGCGTCACGCGACAGGATCCTTTGGATCTGGCGCGACACGCGACAAAGTGAGGGGGGGTCTGGCGCGACACGCGACAGGCCTAAAACTAAATTTTTATTTTATTTTCGATGGTTTGATGCTAGAGCTCGTTTATATGCATTATATGAATGTCAAAACTAATATTTTAAGTGGTTTTGACTCTAGGTGATGATGGGGTCTTTCCGGATGGCGATCAAGCATGTTTTGAAGAACCGAACACGAACTTTTGAAGCTTCCGCGTTAAATTGACTTTGTTTAGACAATGTTTATGATGTATACAATTTACTAGTCATGTTTTGGATGTTTAAACTAGCTAGTAGTTAACTAGTAGGTGATTACTTTAAAGCTTCTATTTTGTACTTGTGTTGAAGTGAAGTACTTTTTATATAAAATTTTGCATTCTTTTATTAAATTCAAATAGAAATTAGAAGGGTGTTACAACGAACAATGGTATCGTAAATTTTTTTTGTTGATTTTCTTCAACTTTTAATTTTTCTTTTTTTAGTTTCAGGGGTAGGGATGAGCTCGGTGCCAACCGATACAGAATCGGTACTGATACCGAAAATACCGGTTACGGTATCGGTATATGAAGGTAAAAAACGGTAGTAAACCGGCACCAAAAACGCCAAAAGTCGGTACCGAATTGGTAGTTAAGATCGTTCGGTTCGGCAAATTTGGTACCGGTACCCAGAACAATTTACTCATCTCTGACCACGGGTTTCATACGAACAACATCGTTACCATACAACTTTTTTTGTTGATTTTTTTCGATTATCTTTTAGTGTTTTTTTCTACATTTTCTTTTTATTCTTGTCAGCAGTTCCGTTCGCAACACGCTCGTAGTGATTTCAAAACACATGTAAACACAGACTAAATAACAAAAGAAATTCGCCGCAACGCCGCGAACTTCTTTAAACCTAGTTTACATGAACTTACCGTGTTATGAATAGTGGTATCGATCTAAGTTACCAATGTATCAAGCTAACATTTATCTTTTGAATCTTACATTGGTTGATTACATTCATAAACGCCGAAGAACCAGAGTCTTTTTTCAGTAGGATCAGTTTTGCAATTCAAAAGAGGGTTAGAGCATTCACATCCTAACCATCAAATTATGTGAGGAGGGGTTTTTATATTATAAAGGGTATAAAAAGTGGTTGTGAGTAGAGGAGAGAGAAAATGTTACTGTTCATCTGTATATTTGGGGGACACTGTTCACCCGTTATAATTTTTTAATATATTTTGAAAGTGGTTGTGAGTGGAAGTGAGAGAAAAATGTAATGATAATATTATTTAATTGAAAGGAGAGAGAAAAAGTATTTGTTTTTAGTGGAAATATATTGATATAGTAGTTGTTTTTTAGTGGAATGTATGTATAATTTGATGGATTGGATGTGAATGCTCTTACGGCGCAGTTTGTTGCCCGTTTACCTACCGCAATCTTGTAATTTTCCAGTTATTGAAATGCTAAAAAAAAAAAAAAAAAAAAAAGAGGAATTAAAAAACTAAAAATAAAAAAAAGAGGAATTAAAAAAAAATCATAAACCTTATGCTTGGACACTGAAAGATATGTTATGGGGTATATTTAACTAGGGGAAGGTTCATTGGGGAACACTACAAAAGTGGGGAACAACGGGTAACCGACTCAAACGAACTCCGATTGGACTCATTCCAGTGGCGTTGGAACCGGCTCGTCATACCCTAAGTAGGATCTCTTAACCCTAAACCATAATCCTAACTCCTAAAATCTAAACCCTAAAGCTAAAAAATAAGGCTAAAAAAACCTAAGCTAAACTATAAAATCTAAACTATAAACCCTAAAAGCTAAACCCTAAAGGCTAAGCCTAAAGCTAAACCCTACACCCTAAAGCTAAACCCTAAAACTAAACCCTAAAAGTCAAACCCTAAAAGCTAAACCCTAATATATTTAGGGTTTAAGGGGTTATGATTTAGGGTTAAGAGATCCTAGTTAGGGTTCGACGAGCCGGTTCCAACGCCGCTGGAATGAGTCCAATCGGAGTTCATTTGAGTCGGTTCCCCACTGTTCCATATTTTTTTAGTATTTTCCAATGAACCTCACATTATTTAACTAAGACATATTTTCTAAGTAGAATTCTTTAATAATAACATTTTGAAAGGGTGGACAAAGAGGGCATCAAAAAAATATCCCAATTTAACAAAAATCCCCACAAGCTTCCTTGACCAAACAAGGGGAAGCAAAAATGGGGCTAAAGCTAATGCTTGCAAATGGCCTCTAAATCTCAAGGAGTTCTTATAATTATAAGATGGTTGTGAAACTAGTTGATAGACATTAAATTTCTTATCTGAGGTGTAGAAAACTGTTGTCTAAAAGTGGTCTAGTGACAAGTGGTGTGGTAATTTAGGTGTAAAAGTTTGTTGTTCAAAATGAAAAGAGAGTTTTGAGCATCACCAAATAGACGGCCAGAACTGTGGAGATCGACTCATTGAACAATGAAACAACATTTTGACAGATATCATCGAGAATAGAAGTAGAATTCATCAAGACGCAGAAATCACTGCCCATCACTCCATCGAGAAGCCTCGTTAGTTTTGTCGTTCATCGGCTGAGGTAAGACATAAAATGTGGCCGCCTCAACGTGGGTAGTCAATCCTGTTTCCTCGAATGTTGAGTTTAATCTGGCGTTTTGCAGAGTCAAGTCCACATTCAGCTGTGTCGCAGAATCAATGCTTATCGGCTGTTCTTCAATCTTTCATATCACACAGAACTCTTGTCTATGTCTTTCTGTTATGTTAAGCTAATAAAAGGTGTTCAATCAACTTTGCATACACTGTTGATTTGGAATGCGCATATGCCAAGCAATGGCTCTCCATCTTATTTGTTTAAACTTCAATAGAACCATCGAAGGCGAATGCAAATATAGCATTTGTATGAAACTATTGATGTAACATAATTGCTTCACAACAATTTAAGGCTAATTCGATAAGAGAAGACGTTAGACCCGTTGGCTGTAGCTTATTCTAATAGAATCAAAAAAAGGCCTCACTTCCGGAGTCATTTTAAATGTTCAAGAAAGTTGACTCTACTGTCCATCATTATTAGGTGCAATGTTTAAACATGTACCATGCAAATATTTTGGGACCTCAATCAACATACCATCAGTCCATACCCATTTATCAAATTCTCAAGATGTTTTCTTTGACTTGTGTTTAAGGAACAGTACCAGCCAACCCATACCCAAGATTCATACTTTTACTTGTGTTGTAAATTGTAACAGCAAACCCATAGATATTCAACAAAACTAAAAAGAAGAGAAGTAGTGGATTTTTCAAGTACAAAAACATCCATAACATTTGGCATGTGCAACTCACATGACCAAGTAATTCCAAGTTCCACCAAACCATCAACTAATAACTAGTACATCAAATGACATTTCTTACCTGTGAATCAAGTTACATACCGAAGAAGACGATATCCATTTCCCATTGATCCATTCAAGATGCCGCCTTAAATCAGACTGCTTGACCACCAGTTCCTCGTCTGTCCCCCTAAAAAACACCTCGTACTTTTGTCGGCTTAAAACCTTAGAAACCACACCCACCCACCACCCGTCGTTGCACAAAGCATCCACTTCTTCAAACATACGGAAATGCTCAATGGTTTCTGTAGGAGGACACGGACGAATGTGGTTGGAATCAACGATTTCTGTAAGAAGAGCCGTATCGTCATCGTTTCTTAGGGACTTGTATTCGATTTTGAAATTCCCGTTGCTTAATTGTTCAACAATTGTGGCGGTAAACCAAGCGCCGTAGTAGCCCTCCTCATCACTGCATACTTCTACAGTTGCTCCTTTAATAAACTTGTCGTTGTTAGAGATGTTCCACCCTATAGAGATATATGCCTGCAGTAAATCATGTTGTTAGTTGAAAAAATTTATTAAAACATACCATATTATGTGTTTGTTTGTTGTAATCATCAAAACATACAACATCACCAGCACAGAAGACAGTTTTAACAGATTCCAGAAAGAACAAAAAACACTTGTGTTTTGACCGTTTCAAGATCTATTATTCTCGTTTGCATTGTTTCAAGTGGTATGGAAACTAAGAAACGAAAATGTGGCAGTTAGGGCTGTAAATGAACCGAACGTTCAGCGAACAGTTCGTGAACCGTTCGTCGGGAAGTTCGTTTATGTTCGTTCGATTAGCTTAACGAACGAACACGAACAGAAAATTTCGTTCGGTTAGCTTAGCGAACGAACACGAACAAAAAATTTTGTTCGGTTAGCTTAGCGAACGAACACGAACACAGGCCTCGTTCGTTCGACTGCGTTCGTGAACGTTCGGTAATATGTTCGGTTACGTTCGTTCATATTCGTTCGTGTTCGTTTGATTATATTAAAAAAATAATAAATAATAAACCTTTTATCTATTGAAAACTTGAAACCCTATTTTTTCTAAGTTGGCTAAAATTTGGACATTCTAAACCATTTTTTGGGATAATTATGTCTAAGTTAGTTAAACTTGATTCATTGTTTGGTAGTGTAGTAGACTTCTTGTGTTTTGATTTATCATTTGATGGTTGTGTTTAACTACTTATATAATGTTTAAGGATATCAATGTTTTTATTTTTTATTTTCAAGTTAAATGTTCGTTTTCGTTCGTTTTTATTTGCTTGTGTTCGAGACCAGTGTTCACGAACTGTTCGTGAACAACTGAATTTCCTTAACGAGCAAACATGAGCATAAACTTATGTTCGGTATGCGTTCGTGAACATGTTAATTTCCCTAACGAACGAACACGAACAGGCAGTGAATATAAAGAAATGAGTTGACAATTAATTATTAAGCAATCTAGATGATAAAGAAATGAGTTATTAATAACCTGATCCTGATCCTGTTGTTGAAGGGGGGGAAGCCAGTTGCCATAAAACCACTCTCTATGAATCCTAAGCTGGGAGGCACTAAACTCCAGCTGTTCTCTAGTAGCTCTAAAGAAGACGTCATAGCGGTTACCGGGTAAAACACCCGTAATAACCCCCTCCCACCAGCCGTCATTATAATAGGCATCTACCTCGTCGCTGAACTTAAATTCCAGCTCGCCTTTCTCTCGAGGCGCCAGAGGCCTCAACTGGACCACATTTAAGGTTTCACGGAGCGGTTTTCTTCCCGATTCGTCCGCCATTAATGTCTTGTACTCCACTTGAATTAGTTTGTTCCGGTTTTTCGATTTCACTACTGTCCCCATGTACCATGCTCCTCGGAACCCCTCCTCGTTGCTGCTGATTTCAACCTCTGTTCCTGGTTTGAAGATGGAGTTCAGATCCTCCTCCGACATTATTGTTTTCTTTCTTAGGGTTTTGTGGTTGGTTTTGGGGTTTTTTTGTTTTTTTTAGAGAAAGAGTGAGTGTATAGGCTCCTTTTGGTATTGGAAAGTTGGAATATGTGAAGTCGTCAAGTTGTAGTTTCGAGTGAACTACCTCGAAACGGTGGTAAGGAAGGGCCTTTCCATCGAAATGTCTGTTTTTGTTGTATGAAATAAAGATATAGATACATGTTTTTATAATTTTGATTCTATATTAAGGGGATAGATAGTCATGTATCATTTTAAACTATACGATTCTTAATGATTCAGATTTTTTACTGTTTCAACATTTAATGGTTCGGACTGTTTGTTTTGCGAGCAGATGTCTGAATGGTTTAGACATTTGTCTCTGATTGGTTAAATATTATACTGAGTCTGAATGATTAAGACCTCTTATATAAAGTGGTCAGACATTTGCCTCTGAACGATTAAAGATTATATTGACTCTTAATGGTTCAGACCTCTTATTGGTTCAACACTTAATGTTTCAGACCTCTTACCGGTTCAGCACTTACCCATTCATAGGTTGGCAAACAGCCCCTTACTTTTTTATACACTTATTTTTACTATTAGATGGGATAGTAATGTCAAGGGAATAGTTCTGATTTGGCTTATTAAGAATGAAAAGGATTCTCCACCTTAAGGGCATAACTTGGGAGTAACAGATCTTGGTGAGGCAGAAGAACTCATTCACGAAAGGGTTGAATGGGAATGGGAAGGTGAAGCAAATACAGAAAGGGTATAACGGAAAACAGAGCCAGATGCTGGAAGAAAGATCAGCTTTGGTGGTAGGATCGAAGGGTTGGACAACAACTTTTTCCAGACACTCTTGTGCTTTCGGTTCTCGGCCCAAACGGAGCCCAAAGTTGGGCCCAGCTCACTTGTGGAGCGCATACATGCACACACGATTTTGTGTGTATGACTATCATTATCTTGCAACACAACATACCAAACCCTAACTCCTCTCCTTCCTCTTTCGAAACCGACGGCAGCCCCTCCTCTCTCTCGAAGCTCTCTTGTTCCAAGCATCCTCGTTTAACCTTGCAATCCGGTTAGTGTTTTGCCATTGTTTAATTGTTTAATGATCAATACATGATGTTAGTGTTTGATTATGTTCTTGCTTGATGATCGATGCTTGACGGTATGAAAGGATGGATGTTGTTCGATGTTTAGGTTGTATATTAGTAGAGTACTTGATAAACATCTTGTAATAACAAACTGTTAGAATTGATTTAGAAATATAATTGATGTAATCGATGATCTAGGGTTGTTTACATATACGCTTTTGATGGTTATCAAGTGTAGATCAGTTGTTATTGTTGTTTTGATGATACATGAAAACTAGGGTTTGTATAATGGTGAGAAATTATTGAAATAATTGTGCTAATTGATCTAATTTGAATGTGGATGATGATTAATGATGATTAGTGTTTATGCAAGTCGAAGAACATGTTGAAGATTATGTTAATTTTGTTAGTTTTGATGTAACGACTGCAAATTAGGGTTAGATTGTGCAAACTTGAATGGTCAACTGATTAACCATGAATTTCGGCAATGACTAACTGACACCGCACACTTTCTGGTCGCACATCGGCATACCATACACCCTAGGCTGCATGTTATACAACACTTTGATGCACACCGCACACTTGGTGTCCGCATACTTCCATACGGTACACACTTGAACTGCACATGGTACAAGCTAATAATGCATGACCGCACACTATGGTGAGGTCGCGCACTCTTGTGGGCCCGCACACTTGAATTGGAATGTTTAAAGCCTTGGGCCGCACACCCACCTACATTGGGTCACACACTGATGTTGGGCCACACACTCGCTAGGTCGCACACTTGACTTTGGGCATTTAATTGATTGGGTCGTACAATTAGGATGAACCGTACACTCTAAATTGGGCCGCACACTAGTGTGTAATAACTTTTGGGCCCAAAGCGCTACTGTTCACGTATTGGAGTTGTGATATGTATGATACCATGTGTGTATTACTTGTTAGTTATGTGTACAAATACATGAATTATGTGAATAAGAACCCGACTTCTATGGTAACTGAAGGGGTATGGTCCCAAAAACCTTGTGCATGCGCATAGGACCATACCACAGCCTTATTCCAAAAGCATCTTGAACAAGACCCTGCGCAACCGCGCAGCGGTCCTAAACAGGATTTGGAAATAAACAGTTCAGTAGTGAAGGAGTATGGTCCCAAAAAACCTTGCGCAGGCGCATAGGACCATACCATAGCCTTATTTCAAGAACATCTTTAACAAGACCGTGCGCAGCTGCGCAGTGGTTCCAAACAAGATGTGGAAGAAAACACTCTTCGATAACCACACGCCGGATAAAAGGAGAAACAAACATTCAACTAACACCCTTGTGCGGGCTCGCGCAAGGGAACAATTAGACTTGAAGATAAAATCCTAAACGTCTCCGTGCGTCTGAAATCAAGACTTAAACAAAGGAACCTTTTTCTGTTACAACAAGAAGGACACGTGGCAAAGGCACAATGGTTTACAGCTGTAGTGCGACAATTGGCACTTTTCCATGTATTCCGTACGCTAATAAACAGTAATTTGTGCCTTAATGACTATGCATGATTGAATTAATGACATGAATTGTCACACCCCAACCGATGGCGGAAACATCGGGGCGTGGAACTGAGCGAAACAGATTGTCCATGAGTATCCATAACAACTATGAATTACCAGATATTTAAAACGTCATGTCCCATACCATAAGCTATCCAAATAAAACAGTTTTTACAAATAATTATCTCACAAACAAGTACTGATACGACAACTCAGATTTCAAAATAGACAATTTATTTATTTGTTTCTAGGACTCTTTCCTAGCCTCGATTTCATCACACAGCAAACAAGGCGTCCAAGCATCTTATGCACCTGCCACATACGTTAAAGTAACAGTCAATACACATAGTGTAAAGGTGAGCATACAAGTTTAATAATAGCATATAGAGTTCGAAATCGATTACGCATAACCAGCACGTACAAGGTGTGATGTGAAGCACGTTAGTTATCGACATGATCCAATCAATACCAATGACTGCGAGTTGACTGCCCAAGGCAGTTCGTAACACATATTCACCACTGTGAACCATGTGATTAGTTGTCCTTAACAACCCCTGAGTGAACAGGTGCTGAGTCCAAACTATAGTACTATCGTTGCTAAGGCAGGTAGACAGCAAATCTATGTGTAAACATAACAAACAAGCATTCATCGAATCACGTATACATGCAGTAGCGGTTAGCGTTTAAGTATTGTGTAGTGTGTTTGATGTGATTTAGAATAAGTAACGTATGTAACACCCAAAAGTGCGTAAAGCAAAAAGGGTTCGAGTATACTCACAGCGGTAAAGTTTGTGGATTGAAGGGAGCGCTAGAGTGAGATCAGCCTGAACAGTTAACGATAACATAAACGATAAGCGGCGCGTAAAACGATTCAAGTGTACCAAGGATCGGACGGTAATCCAATCGGATGGCAATCCGATCGGAATGGCCAGTCGATCGGGTGACAATCCGTTCGGATGGTCATCCAATCGGATGGCCATTCGATTGGATTGAAACATCGCTTGGTGATGATGTGTTTGTGTATGATGGTTTAACTTTTGAAGTTTTCGTTGTAGCATTTTGAAAATAAAGAAGTATCTCTACCCTTCAGGTCGGTCGATCGAACAGCCGTTCGATCGGGCGGCGATCCGATTGGCGAGGCTTCTCAGTGTGAAAACAAGTTCACAGCAGGACGGTCACTCGATCGGATAGAAATCCTATCGGGTGGCTATCTTGTGCATTGAACATGTTGAAAATTGTTTAAGTGTCAAAGTCCTAACGTCACATGATCGGACGGTCACGCGATCGGACGGTCACGCGATCGGATGGCAATCCGATCGGGTGGTAATCCGTTCAACGTTCAGATCCTTGAATAGTTTGAATAAAAGTTTAAGTGTAGAACCAATGCGCAACCGGATCGGATGGCCGGTTGATCGGATGGCAATCCGATCGGACGACAGTCCGTCCCGACAACCTGATCGTCTTGACACCTGATTCTGTTTGAAGTTTTGTAGTTTGAACGAGACGTTATGATAGCTTGTTTAAACAACAGGAACCTCGTCTCGACCTAAGTGACCCGACCGAACTGGAATCACCCTAGTCCGACCAGTTCCCGGTTCAAGACGGTTGTTCATGTTCAAACCCGAAATCAACTAACTCTTGGATAGAATTCAGATCTAGAACTGATACATCACTAAGAATGAGTAGAAGATCAGCACAAGCTCCGATTCCATCGGGTTTGAGTGCATTGAGTGTAAAAGGGTTGAAAGAAAGTTAGAAAACCATTTTTCAATCCTTTTCACCATGAATATGTTCAGATCTATGTATGATCTTTGTTTATTCATGTGGAAATCGTCCAGATCTAAGTTGTTCTTGGTGGATTGAAGCCAAAACATGAAGTTCATAAGAACACAATGATGACATCATCCTAGAACACGTCAAATCCACTGATTTCTCGGTTAAAAGTTGAGATTTGAAAGAGAGAATGATGAAGAAGTGTGTGTAGATCATAGAAGTACAAGACTTAGGTTGAAAACTTACAAGAATCGCGAGAACTCGAAGGAAATAGAGCTTGAATGCGGCTGGTTCGAGTAGAGAGTTGCCACCATCAAGTGAGGTGACAAATGGGGGTATTTATAGGGTTTCCTAAAAAGGAAAGTGGGGGAATGTCACACCCCAACCGATGGCGGAAACATCGGGGCGTGGCACTGAGCGAAACAGATTGTCCAGAAGTTTCCATAACAACTATATTTACCAAATATTTAAAGCAACATGTCCCATACCATGTCATAAATGAAAATACAATTATTACAGAAAAGCTCTATTCAAATTGTTCTGTTCTGACAACTCGGATTTTCATTACAGACAATTGTTTATTGTTGACCTAGGTCTTTCCTAGCCTCGATTTCACATCAAAGTAAGCAAATAAGCATCCTAAGCACCTGTCACATACGTTAAAGTAAAAGTCAATACACATAGTGTAAAGGTGAGCATACAAGTTTGATAATAGCATATAAAGTTCGAAATCGTTACGCATAACCAGCACGTACACAATGTAAAATGAGGCATGTTAGTTATCGACATGAACCTATCGATACCAGTGATTGCGGGTTGACTGCCCAAGGCAGTTCGCGATACACACTCACCACTGTGAGCCATGTAGGTAATTGTCCTTAACAACCCCTGAGCGAACAGGTGTTGAGTCCAAACTAATAGTACTATCGTTGCTAAGGCAGGTAGACAACATTCCATGTGTAAACATAACAAACAAGCATTCATTAAGTCACGTATACATGTGGTAACGGTTAGCGTTTAAAGTATTGCGTAGTGTGTTCGATGTGATTTTGTATAAGTAACGTATATAACACCCAAAAGTGCATAAAGCAAAAAGGGATCGAGTATACTCACAGCGATTGGTGGATTGAAGGGAAAACTAGAGAGTACGGTTAGCCTGAACAGATTGATAGCATAACGATAAGCGATACGTAAAACGACACAGAGTGCAACTGGGTAGGAAAGCAGTTCGATCGGACAGCCGGTCGTTCGAGTGACAGTCCATTCGGACGGTCATCCGGTCGGATGACCGTTCGAGTGGATTGTTACTTCCTTTGGGAAAGATGTGTTTGTGTATGATGGTTTGACTTTTGAAGTTTTCGTTGTAGCATTTTGAAAACATAGAAGTACCTCTACCTTTCAGGTCGATCGATCGAACGACCGTTCGATCGGGCGACAATCCGATAGGTTGGGCACTTCAGTGACAACAAGTTCGCAACAGGTTGACACTCGATCGGACGGTTGTTCGATCGGGTGGCATCCCTTGTGCATTGAACATGTTGAAAATTGTTTAAGTGTTGAAGTTTCGAAACATCACATAGTCGGATGGTCGGTCGATCGAGTGGTAACTCGATCGGACGACAATCCGTTCGGTGTTCCCAAAACTCTTGAGGATTGATTTGAAAACTAAGGTGGGACCAAGGTGCAAGTCATTCGGTTTGGCCGGTCGTTCGGATGGATGTTCGATCGGACAGTAGTTCGATCGGACGGCACTCCGTCCTGGTCGGCCTGTTCGTCTTCCACTTGGTTGTTTTGATTGTTTGTCGTTTATCGAGACATTTTGATAACGTATTGAGCAACAGAACCTCGTCAATACTTGGTACCCCTGAACGGACAGGAATCACCCAAATCTGACCAGTTAACTGTTCGAGACGGTGTTCCATGTTTAACCCGAAATCGTTAGTCTCATGGATAGAATCCAGATCTTGAACCAACCCAACCACAAGAATGAGTAGTAAGTCGGCACAAGCTCCGATTCTATCGGTTTTGAATGCATTGAGTGTAAAAGAGTTGAAAGAAAGTTGGAAAACCATCTTTCAATCCTTTTCATAGTGAATATGTTTAGATCTATGAAAGATCTTTGTTTGTTTATGTGGAAATCGGTTAGATCTAAGTTGTTCTCGGTGGATTGAGGCCAAAACATGAAGTTCTCAAGAACACATGATGACGTCATCCTAGAACACTTTGAATCTTGATGATTTCACGGTTAAAAGTTATGATTCAAAAGATAGAAAGGTGTAGGAGTGCGTGTAGATTAAGGATGTACAAGATTTAGGACGAGATCTTACCGGAATCGTGAGAAATCGAAGGGAAAATGAGATTGGAGCGCTGGTCAGACAGAGAGTTACCAAAAGTGGAAAGTATGATGGTGACAGGGGTATTTATAGGGTTTCCCAAAGAGGAAAGGGCTGGCCGATCGGGTGGCAGCCCGGTCGAACAGCCTGGCCGATCGAGCGGCAGCTCGATCGAACGGCTGGTCGATAGGCTGGTCACCTGATCGATCAGTCGCTTGGTTCGAGTGTTTGGTGCGACGAGTTTGGCCGTTTCGATTGCGATTGCGAGCGTTGCGATGCGATAGAATTTCCTAGTCAAATTACTTTTAATCCCAACTACTATATCAACATACAATCATCCTTATTTCGTATTCGTTTAGCGTTTTCGATTCGATTGCGATTTGAGTTTCGATTGATCACCACAACACAACATAAATAAACATGCACAAGTAACACATAAGGCACACACACACACGTATAACAATAACCAAAATGCGTAATTCGAGTTGCGAGTGCGATTGCGATAGCGATAAGGCGATTAATCATGCGATAAATAGCGATTACTATACGATTATTTATAGATACTCCACATAATACAACTAAAGCGATAATAAAATAGACTAATTACAAGTCAAAGAAGTCAAAACAGGAATTGAGCAAGGAGAGACAGATCACAATTAGCAATCTTTCTTCCTTTGACTTCAATCTTGACTTTGACTTTGACTTCCAAAACACGGGGTGTTACAGCCTCCCCTAGTTGAGGGAATTTCGTCCCGAAATTAGCTGAAGCCGTAACAAACAACTGCGGGTACTTCGCCTTCATGTAGCTTTCGAGTTCCCAAGTGAACTCTGCGCCTCGTTTGCCTTCCCATCGGACTTTCACAATAGGAATGCGCGAGCGTCTGAGCTGCTTGGTTTGGCGATCCATGATTTCGACAGGCTTCTCCACGAAGTGTAGTGTTTCGTTTACTTGGAGGTCATCGAGAGGTACAATTAAATCATGCTCAGCCAGACACTTTCTGAGGTTCGAAACGTGGAAAGTCGGGCGGACGTTGCTAAGTTCCTCTGGTAGTTCGAGTCTGTAAGCCACTTTTCCGATCCTTTCCAGAATCTTAAAGGGTCCCACATATTGAGGCGTGAGCTTTCCTCTCTTGCCGAATCTGACCACACCCTTCCAAGGTGATACCTTTAGGAGTACGTGGTCGCCAACGTCAAATTCATGGGGCTTGCGTCGTCTATCGGCGTAACTTTTCTGACGACTCCGAGCTTTCAGTAGATTGTCTCGAATCTGGAGGATTTTGTCTGTCGTTTCTTGCAATAGCTCAGGACCGGTTAATTGCGAGTGCCCGATCTCGTGCCATACAATAGGCGATCGACATCTCCTTCCATACAATGCCTCAAATGGTGCCATTTGAATGCTGGAATGATAACTGTTATTGTACGAGAATTCGACGAAAGGTAAGTATGCGTCCCAATTACCACCGAAATATATATGACACACGAATGGATCTTGTCTTCAAGGGTACGAATCGTTCTTTCAGTCTGACCGTCGGTTTGGGGATGAAAAACGGTACTTAGATTAAGCGTAGTACCAAGAGCAGATTGAAAAGTTTCCCAAAGACGTGAGGTAAACCGAGCATCGCGGTCAGAGATGATGTCGCGAGGCGTCCCATGACGACAAATGATCTCGTTGGTGTAGATCCCGGCCATTCTTTCTACCTTATAGTTTTCCCGTATTGGCAGAAAATGAGCAGATTTGGTCAAACGGTCAACGACAACCCAGATGCTGTCGTGACTTGATGGCGTGCGCGGAAGTTTCGTTATGAAGTCCATAGCTATACTCTCCCATTTCCATATAGGGATCTCGGGTTGGACGAGTAAGCCAGAGGGTCTTTGATGCTTAGCCTTGACTTTCAAGCAAGTCAGGCACTTCGAAACATAGAGGGCGATATCTCTCTTCATGCCCGACCACCAGTACTTGTAGCGCAGGTGCTGGTACATTTTGTCAGCTCCGGGATGAATAGAATATCGGGATTTGTGGGCTTCGTCCATCAATATTTGTCGCAAATCGGTCCGTTTAGGGATCCAGATTCGGTCCAGATAATGGAATATCCCATTTGACTTATTCACTAGCTGGGCTCCATCGTTGATAATCCTTTCCTTCTTCAAAGTGTGTTCGGTGAAACAAGCATGTTGAGCTTCGCGGAAGAGGGTTTCGAGATCATATTGGGATTGGACATTACGGGCGCTATGTTAGTAGCTCCGTCTGCTGAGAGCGTCGGTAACGACATTTGCTTTGCCAGGATGGTAACGAATCTCACAGTCATAATCTTTGAGAAGTTCTACCCACCGGCGTTGAGGCATATTTAGCTCCTTCTAATCAAAGATATGTTGTAGGCTCCTATGATCGGTGAAGATCGTACACTTGGTACCATAAAGGTAGTGTCGCCAGATCTTTAACGCAAAAACAACTGCGCCTAGCTCGAGGTCGTGGGTTGTATAGTTCTTCTCGTGGATCTTGAGCTGACGAGATGCGTAAGCAATAACCTTGTCTCGTTGCATGAGAACACAACCAATGCCAAGGTTTGAGGCATCACAATAGACGATAAAGTCATCGTTTCCGTCAGGTAGAGTGAGAACAGGAGCATTGCAAAGCATATGCTTGAGGGTTTGAAAGGCAGTCTCTTGTGCAGTTCCCCAAACAAAAGGTTTATCTTTGTGCGTGAGAGAGGTAAGCGGCACGGTGATTTTTGAGAATCCTTCGATAAATCAGTGGTAATAGCCTGCTAATCCGAGAAAAGAACGGACTTCAGATAGGTTCTTAGGTATTACCTAACTCTTAACAGCATCAATCTTCGCGGGATCGACGTGAATACCTTGACTATTGACAATGTGACCGAGGAATTGAACCTCCTCCAGCCAGAATTCACACTTGGAGAACTTGGCATAGAGTCGATTCCCCTGTAGTAGCTCGAGAACCATACGTAGATGTTGCGCGTGTTCGGTTTTTGACTTGGAATAGATCAGGATATCATTGATAAACATGATGACGAAGCGGTCGAGAAACGGTTTACATACGCGATTCATCAGATCCATGAAAACCGTGGGTGCGTTGGTGAGACCAAAAGGCATAACAATGAACTCATAGTGGCCGTATCGAGTGTGAAAAGCGGTTTTGGGTATATCCTCCTCTTGAATGCGTAACTGGTGGTAGCCTGAACGTAAATCGATTTTGGAGAAACACGTAGCACCTTGTAGCTGGTCAAACAAATCATCGATGCAAGGTAGGGGATAGGGATTCTTAATTATTAGCTTATTCAACTCCCGATAGTCGGTGCTCATCCGGAACGACCCATCCTTCTTTTTGACGAAAAGTACTGGTGCGCACCAAGGAGAGGTGCTAGGGAGAATAAAACCTTTCTCAAGCAATTCCTGGATCTGACTCGATAGTTCGCACATTTCGAACGGAGCGAGTCGATAAGGAGCTCTAGCAACAGCATTTGCTCCAGGAATGAGGTCGATACGGAAGTCGATATCATGACTGGGTGGTAAACCGGGAAGATCATCAGGAAAAACGTTAGGGAATTCACGAACAATAGGAACATCTTTCACTTCTATCTTTCCTTTCTTTTCCTTCTCCGCTACTACAATGTTAGCCAAGAAGCTCTGTATTCCTTGCGGAGATACTTGCTAGCTTGGATACATGACATGAGTTTGAGATCCTTCGAGAGAGTTTCACCATACACACAACGTTGATCACCATTAGCGAGTGAGAATCGAATCATCTTGTCGAAGCAAACAACTTTAACATGGTTTTCGCGAAGAAAATCCATGCCTACTATGACATCGAAACTACCGAGCTGCATCAGAATAAGGTCGATAGGGAAGATGTGATTGTTGAGTTCGAGGGTACAATCATGAAGAACAAAGTTGACAGCGACGGTTCTTCCGGTGGCAACTTCAACATCGAACGTCGAGGGGAGATGGGCGCACTTACGATTAAAAAGCTTTTCGAACTCAAACGATACAAAACAGTTATCGGCTCCAGTATCAAACAAACACGAAGCATAAATACCATTCACAAGGAACGTACCATTGACCACTTTTTTTGTAAGCTTGAGCTTGGCGCACATTAATGTTGAAAGTTCGGGCGCGAGCTGCTTGTTGCTGAGGCTGCTGCTGCTGTTGCTGGGGCTACTGCTGTTGAGGCTCTTGCTTCACAACCCAATTGGGGCACATGTTTGCGAAGTGGTTGGGATCACCACACGCAAATCAGACTCTAGCATTGATCGCGGGTGCCTGATCCGCTTGTTGGCGTTGAGGAGCAGGAAGTAGAGCTTAATGAGCAGTAACAGGAGCTTGACGAGGACCTGTACGGCAGTTGGCGGTGAAATGGTCGTACATGTTGCAATGTACACAAAATCTGCAGGCGAGTCCCACTGGGCGGTGATAGGTGCAAGTTGGGTAGGCAGGGCGAGCACCAGTATAAGCACGCTTTGCCGGCGGTGCTTGGGTTACCGGTGCCATTGCCTGGCGGTGTTGCTGAGTTGGTATAGCCTGGAGTGGGGCAGCAGTGGTGACATCATAGTTCTTGTTGCTGGAGTTGCTGTTGTTCTTCCTCTTGCGACGAGAGGCCTTTGAAGACTGTGGAGTAGTGGTGGCTTCATCGGTTGGTGCGGTGGTAGCTTGATGCAGATTCTTGGGAGCTTTATCCCAGACACCAGACTTGACTCGCTTGTCGTTGATTTCAGCGGCAAGCAGGTAAGTTTCCTCGATTTTTGCTGGTTTTGAAGCTTGCACAAAATCTGCGACACAATCCGGCAGAGCTCGGATATACTTCTTGATCGTCATATCAGGAGTCTTCACTTGGTCAGGACAGATTATGCTAAGCTGCTTGAAGCGAGCAGTTAAAGCAGCATTGTCACCATCCTTCTGCTTGATATGCCAGAATTCGTCATCCAACTTTTGGCGCTCGTGGGGAGGGCATAACTCTTCCAACATGACGTTCTTCAACTCGTCCCACGTCAAACCGTAAGCTGCCTTATTTCCGCGTTTGTTTCTCTCGGCCATCCACCAGTCTAAAGCGCGTGACTGAAAGACACCGGTTGCATTGAGAGTGCGGAGATCATCAGGACAGCCACTCTGGCGCAGGGTGACCTCGATCGAATCAAACCATTGAAACAAGGCTGTAGGGCCATCTTCGCCAGTAAATTCTTTCGGTCCGCAAGCTTTAAACTGCTTGAAGCTAAAGGCAGCTTTAGGAGTCTCAGTCCTGGACTCTTTAGAAGATTTGCTCACATTCTCGTACAATTCACTGACGATCTGAGGAACAACCTTCGCCATTTTTTTAGTGATCATAGAGGCGAGGCATTTATCTTTCTGTTTTTGGCGTGCATCGCGCGAGTGACGGGATCCAGATGACGATATTGTCTGTAACAGACATCGGTATAGGACTCAGACACAATATAATCGAATCTCACCTCACACGCCTAATACTACTAAAGCTCAGGAACACAATCATGTAATATTTAACTACATAGGCACATAATCACACATTCACATAAGCACAGAAGCACATGGGCATGTAACGCAGAGAAGCACATAATAACGTAGAGCACCGAACACATAAGTACATAAGGCACAAAACACAGGAGGCAGTCAGAATACAGAAACCTATCATTCACAGTCCGTGAGCATTCGAGAGTAGCGATTACGATTAGCGAGTACACAGCGAGTAGTATAGTATAGCGTATAATTTAGCATGCGATCATCCACAAGTATCAACGATTTGTCAGCGTTTTGAGGCAAATGTGCAGTGTGGTTCGTGTGTATTGATCGAATCGAAGAGCGAAAAGCGAATAATCCACCAAAATCGAACACAAAACAGATAAAATCACATAAAGCACATAAAATCCACGTAAAAACGACAAATATCAGAGTCGGCAGTTGCGAGCTCAGAATCGAAACACACGAAAATCGAGGATAGATTGTCTGTGGCTGTTTAGACGTTGACTACCCAAAGTGGTTCGACTATTCTCAAGGACTTTGGTACGCAGTTCGACCTTCTGGATTGTGCTCTCGCCTCGACCTTGGCCGATCGGCACACATCCTTCCAGTTACAGTGTGACTTCAAGTCGTTGGAGTCCGTCGAGAATTTGGTGAGAGTCTCGTTGGAACAGGTCATCAAGGTTCGGGTTTCACCCCTGACTTAATAACTTCGTTCCTGTTTTGATAAAATAGAGGAGGAAATTTGCGTCAAAGTATGGATTTCACTCCTGATTCAACGCAAATTCTCTTGTTTATAGTTAAAATGCGGGTCGAATAGCTGACTTAGTCGAGAGTTTGCGGCTATCACACCTAATCTCGACCCAATCACTCGCTCATTTTTCAAAAATTAGAGTGCAGTGATAGTGTAGTGTAAGCGAGAATAGCGAGGAATAGCAAGTAGGCTTGTACAAAACCACTACAGGGTATGCACAAGTCGGTCTGTTGGTACTTAACTATAGACTAGGTCGTTTCTAAGACATCGACCCAGACTAGGTCGAGTCTTGCCTAATTCCTTATAGTTATGGTTCTGATACCAATCTGTCACACCCCAACCGATGGCGGAAACATCGGGGTGTGGCACCGAGTGAAACAGATTGTCCATGAGTATCCATAAGAACTATTAATTACTAGATATTTAAAACGTCATGTCCCATACCATAACCTATCCAAATAAAACAGTTATTACAAATAATTGTCTCACAAACAAGTACTGATCCGACAACTCATATTTCAAAATAGACAATTTATTTATTTGTTTCTAGGACTCTTTCCTAGCCTCGATTTCATCACACAGCAAACAAGGCGTCCTAGCATCTTATGCACCTGCCACATACGTTAAAGTAACAGTCAATACACATAGTGTAAATGTGAGCATACAAGTTTAATAATAGCATATAGAGTACGAAATCGATTACCCATAACCAGCACGTACAATGTATGATGTGAAGCACGTTAGTTATCGACATGATCCTATCGATACCAAGGACTGCGAGTTGACTGCCCAAGGCAGTTCGTAACACATATTCACCACTGTGAACCATGTGATTAGTTGTCCTTAACAACCCCTGAGTGAACAGGTGCTGAGTCCAAACTATAGTACTATCATTGCTAAGGCAGGTAGACAGCAATCTATGTGTAAACATAACAAACAAGCATTCATCGAATCACATATACATGCAGTAGCGGTTAGCGTTTAAGTATTGCGTAGTGTGTTTAATATGATTTAGAATAAGTAACGTTTGTAACACCCAAAAGTGCGTAAAGCAAAAAGGGTTCGAGTATACTCACAGCGGAAGAGTTTGTGGATTGAAGGGAGCGCTAGAGTGATATCAGCCTGAACAGTTAACGATAGCATAAACGATAAGCGGAGCGTAAAACGATACAAGTGTACCAAGGATCGGACGGTAATCCGATCGGATGGCAATCCGATCGGATAGCCAGTCGATCGGGTGACAATCCATTCGGATGGTCATCCGATCAGATGGCTATTCGATTGGATTGACGCCTCGCTTGGTGAGGATGTGTTTGTGTATGATGGTTTGACTTTTAAAGTTTTCGTTGTAGCATTTTGAAAATAGAGAAGTATCTCTACCCTTCAGGTCGGTCGATCGAACGGCCGTTCGATCGGGCGGCAATCCAATTGGCGAGGCTTCTCAGTGTGAGAACAAGTTCACAGCAGGACGGTCACTCGATCGGATGGCAATCCGATCAGGTGGCTATCTTGTGCATTGAACATGTTGTAAATTGTTTAAGCGTCAAAGTCCTAACGACACATGATCGGACGGTCACTCGATCGGATGGCAATCCGATCGGGCGGTAATCCGTTCAACGTTCAGATCCTTGAATAGTTTGAATAAAAGTTTAAGTGTAGAACCAATGCGCAACCTGATCGGATGGCCGGTCGATCGGATGGCAATCCGATCAGATGGCAGTCCATCCCGACAACCTGATCGTCTTGACACCTGATTCTGTTTGAAGTTTTGTAGTTTGAACGAGACGTTATGATAGCTTGTTTAAACAACAGGAACCTCATCTCGACCCAAGTGACCTGACCGAACAGGAATCACCATTGTCCGACCAGTTCCCGGTTCAAGACGGTTGTTCATGTTCAAACCCGAAATCAACTATCTCTCGGATAGAATTCAGATCTAGAACTGATACATCACTAAGAATGAGTAGAAGATCAGCACAAGCTCCGATTCCATCGGGTTTGAGTGCATTGAGTGTAAAAGAGTTGAAAGAAAGTTAGAAAACCATCTTTCAATCCTTTTCACCATGAATATGTTCAGATCTATGCAAGATCTTTGTTCATTCATGTGACAACCCTCATGATTACATGTATCCGTACGATTATTAATGATAATTAAAGTGCTTGATGACTGTGTGGAATTACTTAACTATTTCCTGATTACTGTGTCATACTTACATGTGCTTGTTTACATATTAGTCATATTCAGAAAAGTTACTAAAATGGTCCTGAATATTTTCCTAAGTGTTAGGAATTAAAAGTGTTACAAAAATATATATATAAGTGTTAGGAATTACTTAACTATTTCCTGATTCAGACTATAACCTGTACAGTGCTCAACGATCCACAACGACGCTTCGCTCCACGTGCAAGACTCGACACAATAGGTGGTATGATTTATGTTTACATTGTCGGTTAGATAGTTCACACTGTGCACTAGTTAACGTGATGACTGCTATTTGAACCTTGTGTGCATACTCTTTTCTGTCGTCCCACACTTATGCACCTTCGCGACACTTTTCTCACTCACGTTACTTCGTTGTGAAGATCATGAGCGGACGCGGAGGACGTATCAACCTAACTCAAGCCTAGTTAACGGCTCTAATCAACGAACGAGTGGCTGAGGCACTCGCAGCAATTCCAGCAGGAGGTATTACCTGCCATTTCGACCAATCTTAGGATGATTAGATCCTACTCTCGCGAACCAACTCTTGTGTTTAACCTTGTCTTTTATTCTCGCGCAATAGGTCAGCATGCTCAACCTCCTGTGTGCACTTTCAAAACCTTCATGGATTGCCGACCCAGTACCTTCAGTGGCACAGAAGGAGCGGTAGGCCTTCTTCACTGGTTTGAGAAGCTTGAGTCTGTCTTCGAGATGTGTGAATGCCCTGAAGGCCGTAGGGTGAAATATGCTACCGAAACACTTGAAGGTGCTGTGTTAACCTGGTGGAAAGCGCAGGTTCAACTGCTTGGGTTGGCGGTTGCTAATGCCACCTCATGGAATGATTTCAAAGAACTGATCAAAGAAGAATACTGCAGTCGCGATGACATCCACAAGCTAGAGGTGGAATTTTTCAATCTGAAGATGACGGGGTCTGAGATTGAGGCGTATACGAAAAGGTCAAACGAGCTGGCCATCTTGTGCCCTACTATGGTGGACCCTCCCATCAAACGTATTGAGCTTTACCTCAAGGGTCTTGTACCAGAGATTCAGAGTCACGTGACTTCAGCTAACCTTGGCTCCATTCAACAAGTCATCAAGTTGGCTTACCGTCTCACCGATCAAGCAGTTGAACAAAACAGACTGCCTAAGCGTATTAGTGCTACTACTACTGACGCTCCCAATGATAACAAGCGAAAATGGGATGGAAATTCCGGTAAAGGTTCTACTTCAGCTCAGTCCTAGCAGCGAAAGACAGATGAATACAGGAGCCCCGGTCAGCAGTCTTCTGGGAATCAAGGTCAGGGTGGATACAAGGGAAATCACCCCAAATGTAATCGCTGTAACTTGCACCACAGCGGGCCATGTGGTAAAGGCAACTGTCATCGATGCAACAAGCCTGGTCACATTGCAAGGGATTGCAGGAGTAAGCGTCCGGCGAATCAGAACCGGCAGCAACAGCAAGCCCCACCAAATCAACGCCAGTATCAGCAACAACAAGGTAACAACAAAGGGTGCTTTCAGTGTGGTGCTGAGGGTCATTTCAAGAAAGACTGCCCCCAGCTAAATCAGAACCAGAACAACAACAATCAGGGGAATGGAAACGACAATGGGGGAAACAACAATGGTAATGGTGCAAGGGGTCGTGTGTTCGTGATTGGTCAGGGTGACGCAAGGAATGATCCCAACGTTGTCATGGGTAAGTTTCTTCTGGATGATTTCTTTGTTACTGTTTTATTTGATTCGGGTGCCGATACTAGTTATGTGTCCTTAAAAGTTAGTCAAATGCTTAAGCGCACTCCAACACTTTTGAACACCAAACACACGGTAGAGCTAGCAAACGGTAAAAGTCTCGAAGCCACACACATAATTAAAGGTTGTAACCTCGTCTTAGCTGGTAAGACTTTCCCTATCGATCTTATTCCTATCACACTTGGTAGTTTCGACGTCGTTATTGGGATGGATTGGCTATCTCATCAACAAGCGGAAATTCTTTGCAACGAGAAGATTGTCCGCATCCCTCGTTCTGGTAAAGAGCCCCTCGTGATTCATGGCGACAAGAGTGGTGCTGTCGTAGGCATTATCTCTTTCCTTAAGGCCCAGAAGTGTTTACGAAAGGGCCACATTGCCATTCTGGCACTCGTTACTGACACATCAATGGAAGAGAAGAGAATTGAAGACATTCCTATTGTGCGCGATTTTCCTGAGGTATTCCCTGAGGAATTACCTGGTTTCCCGCCTCATTGACAAGTCGAGTTTCAAATCGAGCTAGCTCCTGGAGCAGCGCCCATAGCTCGAGCACCCTATCGTCTAGCTCCGTCAGAACTTGAAGAACTGTCCACGCAACTACAAGAACTCTTGGAAAAGGGTTTTATACGTCCTAGCTCTTCGCCCTGGGGAGCTCCAGTCTTGTTTGTGAAGAAGAAGGACGGTACTTTTAGAATGTGTATTGACTATCGCGAGCTTAACAAGGTGACCGTGAAGAATCGTTATCCTCTTCCACGCATTGATGACCTATTCGACCAGTTGAAAGGGTCGAGTTTCTACTCCAAGATTGACCTGAGGTCAGGCTACCATCAACTGAGAGTCCGGGAGGAGGACGTCTCCAAAACAACATTCAGAACTCGTTACGGCCATTACGAGTTTCTGGTTATGCCTTTCGGATTAACGAATGCACCAGCGGTCTTCATGGATCTCATGAACCGAGTATGCAAACCTTACCTGGATAAGTTCGTTATTGTTTTCATCGACGATATCCTGATCTATTCTAAGAGTCAGGAGGAACACGAGCAGCATCTACGACTTATGCTGGAACTTCTTCGAGCAGAGCAACTGTATGCCAAGTTTTCGAAATGTGACTTCTGGCTTCGCGAAGTCCAATTTCTAGGCCACGTGGTAAACAAGGATGGGATTCATGTTGATCCATCCAAGGTTGACTCGATCAAGAACTGGCATGCACCCCGTACACCCACAGAAATCCGCCAATTCTTGGGTTTGGCAGGATATTACAGAAGGTTTATCAAGGACTTCTCAAAGATTGCGCAACCTCTCACTTCATTGACTCAGAAGGGTGTCACCTATCGTTGGGGTGATGCACAGGAGTCCGCATTCAAGCACTTAAAAGATAGACTTTGTAGCGCGCCTATCCTCTCATTGCCTGAAGGCACAAATGATTTTGTGGTTTATTGCGACGCTTCCATCCAAGGACTGGGTTGCGTGTTGATGCAACATGACAAGGTCATTGCCTACGCATCGCGCCAACTTAAGGTTCACGAAAGGAACTACACTACGCATGACTTGGAACTGGGAGCAGTTGTTTTCGCGCTTAAGATATGGAGACATTACCTGTACGGTACCAAGTGCAGCGTTTACACCGATCACAGGAGTCTCGAGCATATCTTCAAGCAAAAGGAGTTAAACATGCGACAACGTCAATGGGTCGAGCTCTTGAATGATTACGAATGCGCGATCAAGTACCATCCGGGCAAGGCCAATGTTGTGGCCGACGCCCTCAGTCGAAAGGATACTATACCTAAGCGTGTACGTGCGTTACAGACGCAAGAGTGAATGCCTGTATTCTGGGTTTTCTGGCTAGGCAAGCACTTCGTATATATCTCATCAGACGCGAGACCAGTTGTGCTTACCTGGGAATTCTTGGGATGAGTGTTCACTTATAGGTGAGCATGTCTTCGCAATACATTATTTTTGATCCATTTACTTTGATTAGTCACTGTGTGTCGTTTGTTTGCTTGGTAATGTGGACGAATGACCACCATCTTTGCTTTTGTTGATTTTGTTTCATCTCATTCTTTTCACCCAATCATCTCACTTGTTTCCTTTCATGTTCCTCTTTTAGAATGCCTCCTCGACGCGACAATTTGATTGCGACTGCCGAACTGGCAGAAATTATTGCGCAGCAGATGGCTGCTCAATTTCCAAATCTCTTTGCTCAATGGCACCAAGCCAACAACAACAACAATGCTCCATGCAAATACAAGGATTTTAACTCGGCTAAACCACTCAAGTTTAGCGGTTCTGAAGGAGCGAATGGGCTTCTTCAATGGTTCGAGAGCATTGAGAATACTTTCTGCCACGTGTAGTGTCCGGATAATCGCAAGGTCGAGTTTTCTTCGAGCGTGTTTCAGAAGAGGGCTCTCACATGGTGGAACGGGGTTATGAGAGACCGTGGTGCAGAAGTTGCTCTAGCACAAACTTGGGCTGAACTTAGGGCCCTTATGATGAGGGAATTCTGTCCTCGCCATGAACAGCGAGCGTTGGAGAAAGAGTTTGATGACTTGAAGCAAGATAGTGGCGAGCACATGGCATATACTGATAGGTTTGAGGAGTTGAGTCTGCTATGCCCAACAATGGTTACCCCACTCGACAAGGCTATCGAAAGGTACATCGACGACCTACCTGACTCAGTGCAAGACATCATTACTGGTAGTAACCCTGCCACACTCCGTCAGGCTATCGAGTTATCAGCGACATTGACTGAGTCGCAGATTCGGAAGAATAAGTTACACAGGAAGGGTGACAAGGGCAAGAAACAGACATCTGACAAAGAAGATAGCAAGAAAGGTCAAAACAAGAATGGAAAGGATTCTGGTTCATCGAAAAGGGCAAGGAAGCGTAAGGCTTCCCAAAACTATGCTGTCACTACCCAAGCTAACCAGGCAGCTCCCAACCAACCCGCACAGCCTCCAGCAAAGAAGCCGTATTCAGGGAATGCACCTTTGTGCAATAGATGCAACAGTCACCATCAGCCGCTATATCAGTGCCGTTTCTGTACTAACTATGGGAAGTCAGGTCATCTTGACGATGTTTGTCGGTTTGCTCAGAATCGGGCAGTTCAGAACCCGGCTCAACAAGTTGCTCAGCCTCCTGCTCAGCAACAGGGTCAAGCTGCACGACCACACTACCCACCAGGTGCTTGTTACAACTGTGGGGATCTGACCCACTACAGAAACCGGTGCCCAAGGCTAGCTAACCAGAATCAGAATCCAAATCAGAATCAGGCTCAGGCTCGAGGGCGAGTCTTCAACATGAATGCCCAAGAGGCGCAGGCGGATGATAATGTGGTGAACGGTACGTTCTTTATTAATAATCAGCCTGCATCTGTTCTTTTTTATTCGGGTGCCGACAAGAGTTTTGTGTCATTGTCTTTTGAGCCAATGCTTCGCGTGTCTAGAATGAAACTAGGAAAACCCTTGACAGTAGAAGTTGCTAGTGGTGAACCCATTGTTCTTGATTCTGTTCTACGCAACTGCCAGTTAAATCTTAACGACCATCTTTTTCCTATCGACCTCACGCCTATGCAACTTGGAAGCTTCGACGTTATTGTGGGAATGGATTGGTTATCCAAGCATCACGCGGAGGTAGTTTGTTTCGAGAAGATCGTTCGTGTGCCGCTTTCGACAGGCGAGATCCTACAGGTTCAAGGTGAGAAACCGTCTGGTGGTCTTAAGCTCATGTCTTGTTTTAAAGCTCGGAAGTATCTGCGGAAGAACTATGTGGCTTTCTTAGCACATGTTACAGCAGATAAAGGCAAGGGTAAGTCTATTTCAGATATTACTGTCGTTCGGGATTATGCTGAAGTATTCCCTGAAGAGTTACCTGGTCTACCCCCAGCACGCCAAGTCGAGTTCCGCATTGATCTCGTACCTGGTGCAAATCCCATTGCCAGAGCTCCATATCGTCTTGCACCGTCTGAGATGCAAGAGTTGTCTAAGCAGCTTCAGGAGCTCTCTGACAAAGGCTTTATCCGTCCCAGCTTTTCACCTTGGGGTGCTCCCGTTCTTTTTGTCAAGAAGAAGGATGGATCCTTTAGGATGTGTATCGATTATCGCGAGCTTAACAAGCTTACCATCAAGAATCGATATCCCCTACCTCGCATAGATGATCTCTTTGATCAGTTACAGGGCGCTTCTTATTTTTCGAAGATTGATCTACATTCCGGATATCATCAACTTCGTGTGCATGAAGAAGATATTCCCAAGACGGCGTTCCGCACTCGGTATGGGCATTACGAGTTCACAGTCATGCCATTCGGTTTGACTAATGCTCCTGCTGTTTTCATGGACTTAATGAATAGGGTCTGCAAACCTTATTTGGATCAGTTCGTCTTTGTTTTTATTGACGACATCTTGATTTATTCTAAGACGCGAGCTGATCACGAGCAACATCTTCGTCTTACTCTGGAACTCCTAAAGAAAGAGCAACTTTTCGCCAAATTCTCCAAGTGTGAATTCTGGCTTAAAGAAGTTCAATTCTTAGGACATATCATCAACGAACAAGGTATTCATGTAGATCCCTCCAAGATCAGTGCGATTAAGGATTGGGATACGCCTACTACTCCCACTGAGGTTCGTTCTTTTCTCGGTCTAGCGGGTTATTACCGCCGCTTCATTGAGAACTTCTCAAAGATTGCAGTTCCTCTAACTGCTCTAACTCAGAAGAACAAACCCTTTGACTGGGGATTCAAACAAGAGGAAGCTTTTCAACGCTTGAAGTGGAAGCTTTGCGACGCGCCTGTTCTAACTTTGCCTGAGGGCAATGATGATTTCGTCGTTTATTGCGATGCATCTAAATTGGGTCTTGGCTGTGTCCTGATGCAAAGGAACAAAGTCATAGCATATGCATCGAGGCAGTTGAAGATACATGAGAAGAACTACACCACTCATGATCTTGAGTTGGGTGCAGTTGTCTTCGCTCTTAAGATCTGGAGACACTATTTGTACGGTACAAAATGTGTGGTTTTCACAGACCACAAAAGTCTTCAGCATATCTTCAACCAGAAAGAACTCAACATGAGGCAACGACGTTGGGTTGAGCTTTTAAACGACTATGACTGCGAAATTCGCTACCATCCTGGTAAGGCGAATGTCGTAGCTGATGCATTGAGTCGTAAGGAACGTACTAAGCTTCATTGTGTACGTGTTCAATCTGTTATTCAAGCTCGATCCGATATCCAAGCACGCATTTCTCAGGCTCAACAATCTTGTGTTTCACAAGGTTTGATGGATAAGGAATTTCCCTATCACATAACACCTGATTTGGAACTGAAGGACAATGGATCGTATTACTTCATGGACCGTTTGTGGGTCCCAAGCCAGGATGATCTTCGTACCTTGCTTATGGATGAAGCCCATAAGTCTCGTTATTCTATTCATCCGGGCTCAGATAAGATGTATAAGGATCTTCGTATTCATTATTGGTGGCCTGGTATGAAGAAAGACATTGCCTTATACGTATCAAAATGCCTTACTTGTCTTACGGTTAAGGCTGAACATCAGCGTCCTTCTGGTTTATTGGTGCAACCAGAGATCCCAGTTTGGAAATGGGAAAACATTACTATGGATCTTGTTACCAAACTTTCGCGCACTAAGAAAGATCATGATGCCATCTGGGTAGTTGTTGATCGTCTTACTAAGTCAGCGCATTTCTTGCCAATCCGTGAAGATTTTCCTGCTGACCGACTTGCTAAAATCTATGTGGATGAAATTGTGGCTCGACATGGTGTTCCTTTGAACATCATTTCTGACAGAGATGCTCGTTTCACTTTTCATTTTTGGAGAACCATGCAATCTGCTATGGGGACCCAACTTAATCTGAGCACGGCTTATCATCCGCAAACGGATGGTCAATCTGAAAGAACAATCCAGACTCTGGAGGATATGCTTAGAGCTTGTGTGATCGATTTTGGTGGTAGTTGGGATTCACATCTTCCGTTAATTGAATTCTCCTACAACAACAGTTATCACACCAGCATCAAAATGGCTCCTTTCGAGGCTCTCTATGGTCGAAAATGTCGTTCACCAGTCTGCTGGAATGAGATCAACGAGGCTCAGCTTACTGGACCTGCCCTCATTTTAGAATCAACTGACAAGATTAAGAAAGTTCGTGATAACCTTCAGACAGCTAGAAGCCGTCAAAAGAGTTACGCGGACCCAAAACGCAAACCCTTGGAATTTCAAGTCGGTGATCGAGTATTACTTAAGGTCTCACCCTGGAAAGGTGTGATCAGATTTGGAAAGAAAGGAAAACTTGCACCTAGATACGTTGGACCATTCAAGATCGTCGAAAGAATCGGTAAGGTAGCCTACAGACTTGAGTTACCTCCTGAACTTGGAAATGTTCATCCAACTTTTCACGTGTCCAATATCAAGAGGTTTTTAGCTGATGAGAACCTCCACATACCGCTTGACGAAATTCGTGTTGGCAAAACACTGAAATTTGTTGAGAAGCCAGTGGAAATCATGGAACGTGAAGTCAAGTGGCTCAAACGCAAGCGCATTCCTTTGGTCAAAGTTCGCTGGGAAGCTAAACGTGGACCCGAGTTTACTTGGGAATGCGAAGATCAAATGAAGGCGAAATATCCGCATCTTTTCCCACGAGTTTCCTCTAAATAAATTTCGGGACGAAATTTCCACAAGTAGGGGAGACTGTAACATCTGTGCTTGTAATCTTTGTGAACAGTTCTTTATCAATAAAACAATGTTATTTGATCCTAATGTTTGTTTGGTTGTGTTTTACATTTTTCATGTTTTGACTTTTATTCAATTTCAAACTCTATATCACTTTCTGGAGAGTTATACGCAAACTGGTGCGTAAACGTAATCAGTTTAATGCGAAAAATACTCCAGAACATCAACATATACTCAACATACCTTAAATAACCTTTACATAACTTAGAAATAAGTTTTCAAGGCTTTGGTATGGCAAAAACAAGTTAATTCGCCTACAGGGACTAAACTTGACAAATTGCGAAAGTATGCCAATTTGAAGAGTAACGAACACACCTTAAATATCCTTTATGTAGCTTAGAAATAGGCTTTGAGGGGTTCAGTGTGCTAAAATAAACTTTTGGGCCATTCAGGGACTAAAAGCGCCAAAAAGTGCACAAGTTTGCACTTTTGCGCATAACTCACGTTCTGAATACATCCGGACATCCAAAAATTTATGTAAGCACTAAAACATTTCATGTTAGTGTTTGGCATAAGAAAAATCCATTCGTCGCGTCATTTGGATCGTTTTTCACGCTTGTGCGCATTCCGTCGTAATTATGCGAACATCGCGTTCGTACGACCAAACGAACCAACATCCGACATATTTTTGAGCATATTTCATGTCCACAATGTTTAGGCATCATTTTAGGGCCTTAAAGTTGGCTTTACGGGCCTTAGAAGTGTCGGAAATGGCCTTAAACACGTGCAGGGACCAAAACTGTCATTTCTGAAAGTTAGTTCTGATCAGACATGGCCATGCGGCCCGCGTCAGTTTGGTGTGCATCTTCACACGGCCCGCGTCAGGCTCCCAGAACAGATAAGACTGATTAGTCAGCAGATTTCAGCTGATTAAACCTCATCCACACAGTCACACTTGCCCTTTCAGCTCATTAGGGGCCATTTTTAGTCACCACAACATTTCAACAAGTGTACGCACGAGATTCGATCACGTTATTCATGAAACGATCTTAACGGTTCGGGAAATACTATAAATACCCTACCCCCATTTGCTTCAAACTCACTAGAATCTGATCTAATGTGCTCTAAGTTGAAACCTTTGTTTCATACCTGAGCTATTTTGATCTAGATTAGCATTCGGGGACCCTTCGTAAGTATTCTTTCGTTCTTTTATTGCTTTTCGAGTCCGAAAGTCAAACTTTGTTTGACTTTCTGCGTTGACCAGTTTATGGTCAATGCGAAGTTCGTTTGAACTTCGCAACGTGATTGTAATCACGATGGTTAAAGTCACTTGTGACTATGCCTAATGATTACCACGTTGTCTAGGGTCGTAAGGGTAAGCGATCTAATAAATCGCTTATACCTTCGAACCCGACCCATTTGGTCGATCATTAGGATCCGACCAAACACCTTAGGTGACCATAGTATATAGGGAATAACCCTCCGAGGTTATACCTTATGGTCGCTTCGTTTAAGTAGTTGTATGATAGGTAGTTTATATGCCTTAGGTAAATTACCAAAATACCCCTTTGATGCCAAAATTCGTTTTAAACATATGTAACATAACTTTTGACATCTAAACTGATTTGACAACCATATTAGACATGTTAAGGCATATTTTACTTATCATAGGACTAGTTAGGTGTTCCGAACGCATTTTACGCGAACGACGCGTTAAAGTAGCATAAGCTACCTAAACGGGTCGTAATGGGTCACAAACACTTAGGTTAAGTTTCGTTTTAGTATGTGGGCTTTGTTAAACCATATTACACGAGTCTCCATACTCGTTTGGTTTACGAACCCTCATTCTATCCGATCCTCCGATATTAGGTCCGGGTTATTAACATAGTCACCTATATTAGGTGCCGTTTGATTCCGTGATCTCTAGCATTGCTTGGTGGTTATCTTAGGACTTCTGAGCAATCTCAAGTGAGTACATAGACCCCTATTTTACTGTTTTCCAAACTGTTTTGGGGTGAAACACATGTGCCTACTTGTTACTTTCGTGCTTTCCTGCTTTCACATTGTATACTTGCTATGTTCATTAGTACATTTATAGTACATGATTTCATTGTGTTCATGCTATGTATGCCCATTATGTGCGTACTTAGTACATTGTTTTACATTACATTTCATGCTATGTATGCCCATTGTGTGCGTACTTAGTACATTGTTTTACATTACATTTTATGCTATATATGCCCATTGTGTGCGTACTTAGTACATTGTTTTACATTACATTTTATGCTATGTATGCCCATTGTGTGCGTACTTAGTACATTGTTTCACATTACATTTCATGCTATGTATGTCCATTGTGTGCATACTTAGTACAGATGTTTTCATAACATGTTTACATTTTGGTATGACATTTGGGTTGTTTACAATGGAACAATACATTCATTAACATTAGCTACGCCGTTCGTTAGTAGGTAGTGGTACCATAGGAATTGACAACTCCCGTTCCTGAAATCCTGGGTTTGTTTGGATTGGAAGGAATGACCGAATTCGATATACATAACTTAGATAAACCTTTAATTTATTTAAAGGTTTATCGCCACAGTCTCAAGGCTTGGATGTATGCATTTTCACAATACCGCATAAATGTTTGTATCAGTAAAGCATGCATTTGTTACACAAAACATAACTTTGATTTAAACCATGTTTTACTTCAATACCTTGTTTTGTGCATTTTACATATGGTTTAGTTGATATATTTCACTTACCATACATGATATTTTTGGGTAAACATTACATGATCTACATTAACATAAACATTTTGACATTAATATACACATTTAGTGGTTTACATTGGACATAGACATTTCAATATGGTTTACACATTAACACATGACAATTCATTTATACATGAACAATTTACATTGATGGTTGGTTTGGGTAAATGATTCGAGTAACGAGGCGTGTGTAATATAATACAAGCATGGTGGATACGCCGCTGGTACTTCCTATAAATAAGTGTTTGTATGATATTTCATGTAGTAGCGTTACTTAAATCATTTCAATACTTGACATATTACATTTTACATAAACAACTTATTTTCACAAGACGTTGATTTACAAAACAACTTATCTTATACAAACTCATTTTTACTTGGTTATTCATTTAACCTTACATTATTCTCTTACTTATACATATCATTGCTTTTTAATGATTTACAAAACAAAACAACTTACATGGTTCATGACTGACTGTTATTAAACAATTTTTCCTAAACTTATAAGTCATGAATCCTATTTTCACAAAACCTATGTATATCACATGCATTGTTATGCTGACGTACCTATTTTCACATGTGTTTTCAGGAGCTTTTCCGTAGGATGATGATCGTGACACTAGGGCGGACCTGTGCCTTAGAGACATAAAATGAAGATAGACTTAGTTTAATTATGTTCTGAACTTTTTATTTCCTGTTTAAGACAATGTAACTCTTATGTTTATAAATAAAATACAACTTTGAATGCCATGGTTATGAAACAATTAATTCTGTTACAACACTCCCCGACGTTTCCGCCGCGGTTGCATGTTATACGCGGTCGGGGTGTGACAGAAACGATACCATTTGGGTGATCGTGGATCGACTGAACAAGTCTGCACATTTTCTGGCTATCAAGGAAACGGATAAGTTTTCTACTCTAGCAGACATTTACCTAAAGGAAGTGGTATCAAGGCACGGAGTGCCAACCTCCATCATTTCTGATCGTGACGCGCGTTTTACTTCGGAACTGTGGCAAGCCATGCACAAGTCTTTTGGCTCACGTTTAGATACGAGCACCGCTTATCACCCACAGACGGATGGCCAATCTGAACGCACCATCCAGACCCTTGAAGACATGCTTAGGGCATGTGTAATCGATTTTGGTAATGGCTGGGAAAAGCACCTCCCGCTAGTGGAGTTTTCGTATAACAACAGCTACTACACCAGCATCCAGGCCGCTCCGTTTGAGGCATTGTACGGACGTAAATGCCGATCACCTCTTTGTTGGGCAGAAGTTGGCGACAGTCAAATCACTGGCCCAGAACTTGTAGTAGATACAACCGAGAAGATTGCTCAGATACGACAACGAATAGTGGCAGCTCGTGACCGTCAGAAAAGCTATGCTGATAAGCGAAGAAAGCCACACGAGTTCCAGGTTGGGGATCGAGTGCTACTCAAAGTCTCACCTTGGAAATGTGTAGTTCGTTTTGGCAAATGAGGCAAACTCAATCCGCGTTATGTCGAACCGTTCGAAATCATTGAGAAAATTGGCAAGGTCGCCTACAGGTTGAATGTACCTGAAGAACTCAGCGGAGTTCACAATGTTTTCCATGTGTCGAATCTGAAAAAGTGTCTGTCAGACGAGACCCTCATAGTTCCTCTCAAGGAGCTCACTATCGATGACCAACTGCGATTCGTCGAGGAACCAGTAGAGATTACTGATCGAGATGTTAAGATTCTCAAGCGTACTAGGATACCTCTCGTTCGAGTCCGTTGGGATTCCCGCCGTGGCCCAGAGTACACCTGGGAACGAGAAGACCAAATGAAACTCAAGTATCCCCAGCTGTTTAAGAAAAATGCAACCACTACGGAGGCTGAAGCTACTGCAGAATTTCGGGACGAAATTCCAAATCAACGGGGGGATGATGTGACACCCCGGGAAAACCAGGAAACCAACGCAACTTAACTAGCTTCCTCATTAACCACGAGCTAAATTTCGGGACGAAATTTTCTTAACAGGGGGAGAATGTGACAACCCTCATGATTACATGTATCCGTACGATTTATTAATAATAATTAAAGTGCTTGATGACTGTGTGGAATTACTTAACTATTTCCTGATTACTGTGTCATACTTACATGTGCTTGTTTACATATTAGTCATATGCAGAAAAGTTACTAAAATGGTCCTGAATATTTTCCTAAGTGTTAGGAATTAAAAGTGTTACAAAAATATATATATAAGACACCTTACGGATTAATTAAACACTTTAACGAAACAGTATTTAACCGAACAACCGGACATTACCCGGGACACTAAATTTTTTTCAAATACATTGTTTTATTATTTTTGGCTAGTCATGATCCCCGTATACCATAACACCCGCTAAAAATCAACAAACTAATATATATGATCTTGTTACTTGGATTCTAACTATCCATTACACATTAGTTGCAAATGTTACACTAACCCCCCCCCCCCCCCCCTAACCGAATCGGTTCCCCAAGGGACCCACACAATCACCAACATATCTTCTATAATATCTTTCCCATATTTTGAAGTGATGGTTGCTTGATTCATTTGCCATAATATTATGACAAGATCTTATAAGTATGGGGAGTAGGATTTGTAAGATGATTCATTCACTCAACATACACTCCATCTCCCTCACCTCTCCCTCCCTCTTTCGGCTCCACCCCAAACCGCCACCATCACCACCACTTAAACATCATCATCTTCATCAATATCAAGTTCCATTCAAGCTTTGAAGGTGATTCAAGAAGGTTTCACTTGTGAAGCTTCAAAAGGGCTTTGTTCTTGCTTGTTCATCATCACTTTTCACCACCTTCTTCATTAGATTCTTCCCTAGTCTTGAACTAGTGGTAAGAACTTAGATCCATTCATTATTCATGTTATTTAAGTGGTTAAAGTAAGTTACATGATGATAAATTTAAAGAACACAAAGAAACTTGAACTAGAAACATGAACATAATGTTTACATAGAAAGGAAATGTGATGAAGTGATGTTAATATGAAGTTGTTTTGATTCTTGTTGATTACCTGATGATTTGTTTGTTGATATTGATGTTTGATATTGTTGTGATCACTAAACATGTTTACGGAATCAATCGAACACGAGTTAGAAAGCTAAAAGCTGAAAAACAGCTTCTGTCCAAGCCTTTACAGCCAACTTCAGTTGGCTGTAAACAGGTCAATATTTAACGAAAAACGGATTTTCTTGAGTCTATAATGTGTTATTATGAAATACGGTTCTAATGGCACTGGAATCATAATTTTTGGACTTCGTTTACTATTTTTAAAGTGTCGTTTTGTAACAGCAGCTCAAGCTGCATTTTTTCTGCTGAAAATATGTGTTGTATTTTTCGTCATAACTTGAGTTCTGTGAAGAATTAGCTCATGAAATTTGTACTGTAGATGACCACCGATGTATTTGTAATTCTACCACTGGAATTTCATAAATCGGACTTACGATGAATTTTAAATAAATTATTACGTGGACTGCGGTCAGAAAAAGATAAATCTGAGTTCAGTCCGGAAAATGAATTTTTATAAAATATTGGTGATGAATTAGATCCCGAGATTTTTATACAATAATATTTGGATCGGTTAAGACATTCTGTAAAAAGTTGGGAATTTTTGGAACAAGTTAACTATTTTATTAAAATCCCCGAAAAACAGCCCAGTTTTGAAGAATAAAGCTAAAACGACATAAGTAGTAATTTGCGTGTCTAAATGTCGGGTAGGTTATCTAAGAATGATCTAACATGTTATATGTCAATAAAAAGTGTTATGTGCAATGTCGTATGTTTGCTTATGAACGGGAATAGATGGGGAGCTTATATGGGCATAAACCGTTAAAGTGATGCATGTTATGTGATAGATGCGTGTAGGAACTTTGTGCTCTATTTGAAACCACTAAATGACTAACTGGTAATCATACTAGGACGTGATTGACCGACCTTAACTGTTAGCTATTTTTGAGAGTCAAACCGAGCAACCGAGGTGAGTTCACACTTTTCTACAAAGCATGGTAAATTCCCAGTGGGAATGGGAATGGGTTCAGGAATAGGGATTCCTCGTCCTTTGGGACGTGTTCAGGAATGTGAATTCCTCTTCCTTGGGACGTACTTAGACTTACTGGACTAGAACTCTATCAGCGAAGTCCCTCCCTTTTTGTATCGACTTAATCGCCGAGGCTATGGCGAGCGGGTCATTACTTAATAGCGCTATTATGTTTAACAAACCTCACACCGTGCCAGTTGGACGGGTGTGTACTAATGGACTATGGCACGTCGGTGATGATAGACACCGATGCTAGGGCACAATTAATTTTCGTTAGTAGTCGATATGATAAACGAGTCTGGTATTTTAAAATAATGGGGTAGCCCCCACGGCCGGAGTGCCGGGCTGGATAGCCTGGGAAGGTGGACATGGGATGATTAACTAATAAACGTTTTCGAACTATGGGGTAACCCCCACGGCTGGATAGCTGATTAAGATTAAACTACGTTTTTGGAAACAACTCTAAAATGGACAACCAACCGTGAACTCACTCAACTTTGTTGTTGACTCGTTACTACATGCTTTGCAGGTCGTTAGATGCCATGGAGCTTGCACATGGAGGTGGTCATTGTGGGATGCGAACTGTTATGTCCCGTACTCAATAAATAAACTTTATGAACTTATGAAACTTATGTTTTGGGTCTTTAAACTTATGAACTACGAACTTATGTTTTAGCTTTACATACTATGCTTCCGCTGTTAACTTAAAGTCGGTTTACTTTCTTTTGGTCATCAATCGTATTGTGGTTGGTTTTGTTTACTTAATTGTGTTATTCAATATGATTGGTGGCTCGATCCTGGTCATGTCACGCCTCCAAGCGGTGATACTCCGCATGGTGGAATTTGGGGGTGTGACAATTCATGTGGAAATCGTCCAGATCTAAGTTGTTCTTGGTGGATTGAAGCCAAAACTTGAAGTTCATAAGAACACCATGATGACATCATCCTAGAACACCTCAAATCCACTGATTTCTCGGTTAAAAGTTGAGATTTGAAAGAGAGAATGATGAAGAAGTGTGTGTAGATCATAGAAGTACAAGATTTAGGTTGAAAACTTACAAGAATCGTGAGAAATCGAAGGAAATAGAGCTTGAATGCGGCTGGTTCGAGTAGAGAGCTGTCACCATCAAGTGAGGTGACAAATGGGGGTATTTATAGGGTTTCCTAAAAAGGAAAGTGGGGGAAAAGACTGGTCGATCGGGTGGCAGTCCGATCGGGTGGCAGCCCGATCGGGTGACAACTCGATCGGATGGCAACCCGATCGGATGGCAATCCGATCGGTTGGCCACCCGATCGGTTGGCCACTCGATCCGAGTGTTTGGCGCGACGAAAATTTTTTCGTTCTGATTCGCGTGTAGTGCGTTGCGATGTTATTTGAAAGGGCGATGCGATAGTATTTCCCATTAATCCCAACTACTATATCTAACATACAATCATCCTAAATAACCTGCGATTAGCGTTTGCGATTCGTTTCGTTTGTGATAGCGTTGCGATTGTGTTTCGATTGATTACCACAAACATAATATAAATAAACATGCACAAGTAACACATAAATGGCACACACACGTAAACCAATATTCAGAACACGTAATTCGAGTTGCGATTGCGATTTGATTAAGTCGATTAGCTATTAGTATGCGATTAAACCTCGATTATTAGCAAGTACTCCACATAATACAACTAATGGGATAACATAAATAGATTATTTACAAGTCAAAGTAGTTAAAACAATAGTTAAGCAAGGAGTGGCAGATCGCGATTAGCAATCTTTTCTTCCTTTGACTTTAATCTTGACTTTGACTTTTGACTTCCGAAACACGGGGTGTTACATGAATGATTTTCTGATTACTGTTATATACATACAAATGCATTTCATGTTGCAATATTGTTTATCATTACTACATGCAACACAGTGTGGTTCAATTAGTGCACGGAACAAAGTTAACACAGTTATTAAACAAACTAGAAGTACTGACAGGAGTTCCAATACTCAGACAGACATGATGTTAAGACACATAATGAACCCCGGAACCAAGAGTTACACTAGAATAGTATTTTGGAAAGTAGGGATCATAAAACTGCCTTACGAGTGATGATCTAAGTGCCGGTAAGTGCCCGAAACACACTAAAACTGTAGAATTCTACAGAAAACAACAAAATTCAGCATTTTTCAGCAATCTAACACCAAAATATAATGCAAAATTATGGTTTAATAGTCCAGAATACCTTGATAAGTGCCGGGAATCAAAACTGTCATAAAAGACATCATAAAGCACACTAAACTCCGCAATTTAGCACCTTAATGAACCGGTAACCCACCGAACAATCGGACATTACCCGAAACACCAAAATTTCACTAGAAGCATTGTTTTAATGTTACCAAGCTAGTTATGAACCCTAAACATCATGTTACTACTTAAAATCACTAAACACATAAAACACTAACTAATTAAGAAGATACGAACCTTAAATCAAAGCGACAAAATATGAGAATGACTCGTCTTCCAGAAAAGTTACCAATTGAAGATTACCTTAATAAAAACAACAAATGTTATGGTTAAATTATGAAGAAGAATAAGATATTAGGTTTTGATGATGTAGAAGATGAAAACCAGAAAGTTACCATTTGATTTGCTTGAGTGATGGAAGAAGAATGATGGAGGAGGACGATGGAGGCTGGGAGAATAGGGTTTCTGAATGTTTGAAACGTCTCTGGTGTATTCATTTGTTAATCGAATCATGTGTGGCAGAAAGAAGAGATGAGAGATTGGAGGGTGCGACTGATTTTGCAATTAGGGTTTGGCGGTAATAGAATGTGGGTAAAAAGCGTGTTCTGCAATCTTAATTAAATTCAGATATATTCATCACCCATCGGACTATCCGTATATGTATATGGCTTAGGCGGGAAAACCAATCTGAGATGAAACCAAGGGGTGACATGTGTCCCACATTGGTTTCTTATAATATGACCTGATTTCACTTTTGTACCAAAATGGCAATAAAACTGAAACCACATGGACCTAGATGCAAAAGGTTTGAGTTTTGGACTAAAGTGTCAAAAGTAACCAAACCTCAGGGACCAAAATGGTAGTTTACTCATATACTTTAGTCCAAAACTCAAACCTTTTGCATCTAGGTCCATGTGGTTTCAGTTTTATTGCCATTTTGGTCCAAAAGTGAAATCAGGTCATATTTGTCTAATAAAATCCTGTTATTTTGTCTTTTTCCTCAGGGGCAAAATAGTCATTTTAATTTTTCTTAATTTAAATAATAAAATTAAATAATCCATTTATATAAAGGACTCTATTATCATATCATCTTCTTCAACAAGAACACCTAAAACCCTAACCCTAATTCACTTCAAATTATAGTTCCACAAGAAAATAGAGCTCAGCCCACCATCTAAGCCCCTTGATTCCCCTCATCTCCTAAACCCGACAAAATCTCCTCATCTTGAAACCTCCACTGGCACTCAAAACCCTGATAACTCGTCAAACCCTTTGCAAAACAATGATACGCTTGAAATTGGATCCAATCAGCAACCGAAATCCAACAATCGAATGGTTGTTAACCTCAATCTGGAGGATTTCAGCTTGAATTTGGGGGAAGATACCTCTGCCCTGCACAAATCGGACCATGAACTGGCCAGTTCCAACTTCGTTGCGGCCCTTGGGTCCTGGGTGAAACGCATGTCTGAAGGAAACCAACAATCTGAGGGCTTGTATGTGACGAAAGCAGGAAATGGAACTCAGTGATTAATTCAAGGAGTGGATTCCCCTGTTCTACATCCTCAGACGCAAACCTAGGTAATATGTCGAATCCCACTTCTGAGTACTGTGATAAGTCTGAATCCTGTTGAAAATCTTAGTTCCAATTTAGATATTGAGATGGACATGAATAACAATGTTGATACTACAGTATCGGATGAGTTACAACCTACACCCCCTATTACTGTGAACTCAGGGGAGTTTAATCCAGGTTAAGGGCTGGATCCTCGTAACCGAAGGAAAGATAACGAATTCAAAGCCTTTAATACCACAACAACAAGCATGAATATATGAATTCCACACAACCAGGGGCGCAACATGTGAGGGGCGGGGGGTCGCCCGACCCTCCGAACTTTTCGGTTAGTAGTGTTACGTATGTGTTTTTCGTATAGAAATTTTTAGGGATATACGTGTTAGACCCCCCGGTTTTAAAAAAAAATTATGTATATACGTTTTAGACCCCCCAGTTTTCTAAAAAAAAATTATGTATATACGTGTTCGACCCCTCCGGTTTTCTAAAAAATAAATTATATAACCCAAATAAAATACTAAATTAGCCCAAATAAAAGAGTGTTTTATGTATTTTTATCATAAGCCCAAAATAACCAAATCAAAACTCATGGCCCATTTAAGAAATTAAACCCAATATGAATGTAAGCCCAAATAATCATCTGATTTCAATTGTTGCTTGTTCGACCAGGGCGCAGACAGAAGAAACAGAAGAAAAACGCAGGGGCTGGGGGAAAGCGACTGGCTGCTGGGCTGCTGCTTGTTCGACTGTTCGACTTCGACTTCGAGACTTCAAGTTCGAGATTTCACTTGTTCAATCATCCTCAAGTATGTTAATTTTTATGTTTAGGTTTGATTTAGGGCTCCAATTTATATGAATTAGGTTGAAATTAGGTGTGAGTTTTAGCCCTAAACTTGTTGAATCTTTCTCTAGCTATTAGAATTTTTGAAACTTAGGTTGATTTGTTCACATTTGTTATTAGATTGCCATGGGGAAGAATAAACGCATAACCTCCTTTTTCAAAAGAAAGAATGAAAATGAAGAACAAGTAGAGGGAAATCAGGGAATTGTTGATGGAAACAATGAGAACAGACGTCAAAAAGCTTCAACAAGTGAACCGGTTAGTGAAGTGAATAATGGTGATTTACATAGAAAAGGAGATTGCTGAGAGCTTTGATTCGGAGTCCATAATTGAAGAATTCAAAAATCTTAAAGGAAGACGAGCAGAACTATAATTCTTCATCCAACTAAACCTGGTACCCACCTTCCTCTTCTTTTTAATGTTTTGGTATCTTTATTCAATTGTTTGTTAAACAATGTTTACGTTTTAATGTTTGAGAACGACTTTTAATTTGATATTAATGTTTGACCCGACCCGAATCGCATCACCGACACCCTACCCGACCCGACCCGACCCGAATCGAATCACCGTTGCTCGATCGAACATAGAAATTTTTTTTAGGTCTAATGCCTTCCGACCCCTCGAATTTTTTTTTCAAGCTTCGCCACTGCACACAACATGAATATATGAACTCAGGGGAGTTTAATCCAAGTTTGGAGTGACGGCTAGAGAGAATTAAGGTAGAGAGAAAGCTTATAATGACCATTTTGCCCTTCATTAAACTGAGGAAAAGGAAAAAAAACCATCATTATATTTGAGAAATCTGAGCTGATTTCGTTTTTGGATCAAAATGGCAGTAAATTGAAACCACAGGGACCCAAATACAAAATGTTTAAGTTTTGAACTAAAGTGTCAAAAATGACTAAACCTCATGTACCAAAATAATTGTTTACTCTATAGATATAGATGAGTGGTTCTATTATTTTAACCCATCAAATACCTGAAGAGTGTGGTAAGGTTAAAAAAAAGGGTTAATGGATTTAAACACCCCCAACTATGCCCATTTGGCCGATGGCACTCTCAACTTTCACTTTGGCTCAGAACACTCCCAACTTAACACATCGATTGTCATGGCACCCCTTCGTTAAATATTCACTAACCAGGTTACTAAAATTGGCCTATGTGGCAATTTAATCTGATGTGGCATTCCTACGTGTCATACATTAACTGATGTGGATAACCCCTCATTCGTGAAGTTTATAATCCCCAAAACACACCATCACTTCACTCAAACCAAGTTAAGAACATATCAGAAGCTCTCAAGTTCATCAATGGCGATCAAACCCTAATCGATCAGAGGTACGTTTTCTCTCAATATATTGGTATTGTTCACTGATTGCACTGATGGAGATTATCGATGTGATGCTATGGTATGGTGGAACATTGGATTTTAGTTTTGATCAACCTCAATATGTTGGAGGTGAATCAAAGTTGATACGTATGGATGTTGATCACATTGCATACTTTGAGTTGTTAGAGTATGCAATGGATTCTGGGTGTTATGAAAGTAGGGATTTTTACATGTATGGATTAAACTCTGATACTGGTGAATTCAAGTGGTTTGGGGATGATAATGATGTTTTGGAGATTGCATTGAAGGCTCTAACATGGTCTGAACCATTCATGGAGGTCTTTATTCAAGTCGCTCCAATTAGCCATGAACAAGAAGTCCAATTCATGTCCCAGCCCAGTAAACCCAAAGCCCAATCTTATTCACCACCCAGTAAACCACAAGCCCAATCCAGTTCCCAACCCATTAAACGAAGAGGCCGGCCCAAAAAACTTGTAACCCAGTCCAAAAAGAAAGCAGTCCATGTCAGTAGAGTGAGTAGGGCATCTGACAAAAGTGGTAACCCTCCTGTACTTGAAGTCCCTAGATCTGAATCCATTGCCTCAGGAAAGGAGGCTGTTGCTGATAAACCAGTTGGTTTGAATAATCAGCCTAGTGTACAAGAGGCTACATGGGCATTTGATTTGGATGAGGAGTCTATTGTTCAAGAGGGTGTATCGAAAGAAACAGATGGTTTGCAAAAGAAGCCTATTGGAGAAGAGGTTTTAGTGGAAGAAAGGAGTGGTTTTGATAAGCAGAGTGCAGATGAAGATGACAGTGAAGACAGTGACTATAAAGCTGAATTAAATGGGACAGAAGAGTCAAGTTCAGATGAAGATGAAGGTTTTCTTGATGATAGTAATGAAGATGAGGTTCATGATGAAATAGCTTTCTCAGATTCAGACAGAGAAGATGCTGAATGGAGACAGTCACAAGATGCCATTAAACGAGCTAATAAGGATGAACTTGAAGCTAAAAAGAAGTTAGTTGAACAGTGTACTAAACCTTCTGAAAAAGAAGGTAAGTTGAGTGAGTCTAATGATGCAGGGTGTGCACATGTAGAGGGTTACAGTAGTTACGAGGAATCTGATGGTGATGTTGCTACTCCTGGTGAGAGTGAGGATGATGATATAAGAGGTAAGAAGTACAAAGAAACTGCTCCAAGTGTAAATGAACACACCAACTGGAAAAAGTTTACATGGAAAATTGGAATAAGGTTTGCATCAAGGGATCGTTTTAAGGAGGCAGTGAGAAGGTATGCTGTGACTAACGGAAGGAATCTGATCATTGCAAAGAGTGTAAATGAACACCCAGGAGAGAAGCAAAATTTCCAGCCAGAAGTCAGCTAAAAAGTCAACTGTCAAGTCAAATGTCAAATGGAAAGGGAACATACAAGGCAGCAGTTAAAAAGTCATAGTTTGACTTTTTTGTGATAAATGGACATGTTTGACTTTTTTGTGGTCTTTATGACCTTTTTGTGTTGTTGGTTGTTTGGACAACTTTAAGTTATGTAATAACTCTCTAGGATAACTTGTGGTGATGTTATAACTCTTTAGGGTAACTTTTGGTAATGTTATAACTGTTGGTTATGTAATGGTATAAGTCTTGTTTATGGTCTTTATGCATTTTGGTTGATTGGTCATTATACTATGCAGTTTTGGTCATTATATAGTGCAGATTTGGTCATTACAGCTTGGACAACATACACAGATTTGGACACTTGCAGTTTGACCCATATGCATTGTGCAGTTTGGACACTTGCAGTTTTGACCCATATGCATTGTGCAGTTTTAGACACTTGCAGTTGCAGTTTTGACCCATATGCATTGTGCAGTTTTGGACACTTGCAGTTTTGACCCATATGCAGATGTGCAGCTATATGTGCAGACCCATTAGAGGTATGTTTCTTATTATATCATGACCTTTGACATTTGTTGGTCAAATTAAAGTTTGGATATGTTGACTAATCTGGTAATATCAATACATGTGCAGATATATACAATCAAGGAGTAGGATTTTGCATTAAATTCCATCAAAAGTCAAAAGTGTACAATTACAACAAGAACACAGTTCATACTACCTAAACATATACAACACTATGCTAATGCCAATAAACAAGGTTAACACATGTTGCTTGTTCCATTTCGACTCTGTTCCAGATATCTTTGCTTTCAACCACCTATTCTCTTCTACTAAGACCATGTTTTCATATTTCAGGTCTTCTGAACTGAACCTGCACTGGGATGCATGTTGGTTGAACATTTTATCGACATCTTCTTTCCATAAGAAGAACTTGCAGTCTGATCTCTGCAAAAGCCAACAACACCTCTGTTAATCAATCAATTCAATTCAAGAAAAATACTTGGAGTTAAGGTGGAACATACCGGCCAATGAGAGCATCCATAGAATTGTTGACCTTGCCGCACACTTTTCCGTCCAACAACTCGAACAACTGCTACAACATCATGATGGCAGTACACATTACCCTCCAAATCAACCTTAAACAATTTAGGGTTTCTGGAGACTGTGGATGAAGACGTAGAAGAGGAGCTCATTTTGATTCAAGATTAGGGCTTGTTCTTCACGAAAATCGACCGGATCGTATGTTGATGATGGCTTTGCTCCAAGGTGCATCTGATTTCTCTATGAGTTAGGATTAGGGTTTACAGAATGAGTTTGTTACTGACTGGGGGTTTTAAAGATGGTGAATGAGTATACTTGACACGTAGGAATGCCACATCAGATTAAATTGCCACATAGGCCAATTTTAGTAACCTGGTTAGTGAATATTTAACGAAGGGGTGCCATGACAATCGATGTGTTAAGTTGGGAGTGTTCTGAGTCAAAGTGAAAGTTGAGAGTGCCATCGGCCAAATGGGCATAGTTGGGGGTGTTTAAATCTATTAACCCTAAAAAAAATGCCATCACTTTTTGATGAGGGTGTAAATTAGAAATAGAAAACTATAGTTTTTTGACGGAAGAATCCCCTGCTTTTGGTAGAACCCTCCGGAAACCTCCGACTACCATGCTCCTTATAAAACCCTAACCCTAACCACATTACCAGACCAATTCACCATCGCACAAATCAGCCATGTTCTTCTTCTTCGTCGGAGGAATGACTCAAGAGGTTCGTCAGGTGCTGAAGCAAGAAGCCGGACGTTGCATCAACTGCCGGTCACCGGCGGACCTTGTCGATACCAACAAAGTCCTCAAGCTGTTCTTCGTACCGGTCTGGCGTTGGCCGGTTAAAGATCAGCTCATGCACTGTAACAATTGCGGCCTATTTTATCCTCCCTCGCTTTCTTCCGACTTCCGCCCGTCGGAAACCCTCCGATGTCAGTTCTGCGATCGGGAGGTTGACTCTGATTTCAAGTTTTGCCCCTTTTGTGGCTCTGCTCTTTGAATTCATATAAAATAATAATAATAATAATAATAATAATAATAATTATTATTATTATTCTCTGTAGCATTATGGTGTCAAATTCTGCTTTTGTTTACATTCTGTTTGAATAAATTGGTTGCATCTTGTAATTAGTAAAATATAGACCAAAGATCTTACTTGTAGTATACGCGGTAATTGAACGCTGTCACTCACAACTTTATTTTTTTTTTCCGAGTGTCTAGCGCCTGTGTAGCAGAAATGTCTTAGGTTCGAATCTTGTTTAAACTGGTTGCATCTTGTCGTTTATAGTTGTGTTGGATGATCGATCAGGGATTATTTGTGTTAGTTTTGATCAAGTTTGTGCATATCTGATCAGACTTCTGATGGTTTTGGATATGAAGGAATGGTGATTTTGCAAGCTTAATGCATTCAGTTTACCCTAGTTTTGAACATGATAGTTTTGGATATGAATGAATGGTGATTTTTCAAGCTTAATGCAATTAGGGGGTGTTTGGCCTAGCTTTTATTTTTTGGCTTAGGCTTATATTTGAAACTAGCTTAGGCCGCCCGGGGCGGTGCGTTATTTTATCACGAAAACAAAAGATAACGCGTGATATCCACCCCCACAACAAAGTTCCACGCGTGATATAATCACGGTAAACCCATTTCGTTAATTTCTTCACGGCCGTGATAGTTTTTTTGTGAGGGTAGTTGTTGGTTGGGGGCAAATTGTTGGGTGTGGTGGTGAGTGATGACCACCCCCACTAAAAAAGGTTGTGAGTGGTGGAAAAATGGTTGCTGACATGGCGGAACATGATTGGATATTGTGAGTGATGAAATTTTATTACTAGTGACCACCCCCTCCCCTTATAGCTTATTTTCTATAATTTGACAAGCTCTTTTTAAGTGTTTGGATTAGCTTATATTCTACAAGTTGATAAGCTCTTTCTAAGTGTTTGTGTTAGTTTTTTTTATTTAGCTTATGTTAGTAAAATGACCAAAAGGGGCATGGTTACATATTATCACATTACTTATATTTCACATGTATCTATTTTGTTTTTACGAGTTATACCATCATTTTTGTTTTTATGAGTTATACCACCATTTTTGGCTTGTTACAGTGTATAAATGCAAATATGAATGTGAGGTAGCTGGCTGCAGTTTTCACGGGAGAAGTTGGCTGCAGTTTTTAGTAGAATGAAGTTATGCTATAATTGATTAATAAAGACACCTGTTAAATGCAAAACAATGGCTACAACTAAATTCACTCATATTCCTTTTATTTGAAAAAAAATCACTCAAGTTGACAAACTAAATTTCAGCATCGGTGGGTTACAAACCCCTGTTGACCATGTGATTATGTCATTGAGTCAAAATAATTAATAATTAAATCTTTAGTTGTTTGTTAAGTTATTTTGTATTATGTATTATGGGAAGAGGTATAATATAAAATAATGCACTTATATCACATAACCATTGTGTGTATCAGATTCAAATGAGTTAATCCACCATTTGAGGGCAAATGAGTAAAAAACCATCTTCTTCAAATAAGCTAAAAAACCATCTTTAAATAAGCTTCTTGGAATTAGCTTATATAAGCTAATAAGCATAAGCTTAAAAAGCTAAACCAAACACCCATTAGTGCTTATTTTGTAAAAATAAACTAAAAAATCTATAAAGCTTAGATAAAAAAGCTTGGCCAAACACCCATTACCCTAATTTTGAACTTGTGATTACTCTACTCTATTTTCTAGTAAAACATAGGCCAAAGATCTTACTTGTATATGTGTTGCCATCGAAAGTTAAGCTTTTTACTCCCAGCTTTATTTTTATTTTCTAGTGGTAAGCACCTCATTTCTTTCGGAGTCTAGAAGAATTCTGATGTTTGAATTTTGCTTATACTGATTTTCTACGATAACCTTTTGAAGGCGCTACTTGCAATTTACCTGTCCTGTTGGTTAGCAGGGTAGTGATTGTACCGTGAGTTTTCCGATAATGGGTGTCACGATTAAAAAAAATGTGTCCAGAACGCATTGGTGGTTTTTTAGGTTGCTTGTTTCTTATATATAAGCTTCTCCCTCCCATGAAAGATGTGGGATTTGCATAAGGCATTACATGTTCAAATAAGATATATTTTTTTAATCAAATAAACGAGGCAGTGAAAAGATAAAAATTGAAGGATTCTCGAAAACTTCAAAATGCCATACATTGTAATCTTCTAGGTACACAAAGTATACAATCAAAAAACATAGCAAGTTACCAAAAGATTAAACCACAACCATATCTATGGCCGAGTTATATTCATGCCCTGTCTTCTTAGGATTACGTTTCATCCTTCATATCGTCTATGGCTTTTTCTCTTGTGTTTCTGCAACATTTGCCTGAAAATGAGCAAAAAAAAGTGTGAGCTTCTACTGAGCTTTATCTAGTGATGAAAGTATTAACAAATAACAAATTATAATTGTAGTATTATAGCTTTTATAATCATGCTTATAAAAGGTGCGACTCATATTGGCCCAAATATGTTTTGAGCCCGTAGCAAATCTGTCTGGCCCATTTGTTTCCCACCTTTAGTGTTGCTAAAATCTTCTTTATGTGTTAATATTTGAACATTTCGATTTGTAGAAGTAAGATAGCTAACCGAATCCAACCCGACTCATTTTGGCACAAATATGTTTTGATCCCACAGCTAATCTGTTCACTCGTTCGTTTTGCCACCTTTAGGTGTAGCCAAAATCCTCTCTATGTGTGATCATTTTGATTTCTGGAAGTAAGATAGTTAACCAATCCGACCCGACTCATTTCGGCTCAAATATGTTTTGATCCCATAGCTGATCTGTCCGTTGAGTTTATTTTGCTACCTTTAGAGTTGCTAAATATTCTTTATGTATGATCATTTTAATTCGAGGAAAACGAAAAGTAAAAACTGAATTCTTGAAAAAATATAAATGTAGTACCCCATTGGCTGTGGAAACCTTCTCTGTTTCTGTTGAAACTGATATCTTTGCCTTAGCAATATCTTTTTCAGTCACTGCGGCATCTTCTTCTTCAGCACATATAAAAAACAATGCTCAGAAACTTATATATTTACTCAAAAACAATCTGTATCTGGTTTCATTTATATAAAAAACATGTATGATCATACTGTTTTAATCATTTCAACATCTCTGGTTTCATATTTTTTTTTTTTAACATGTTTATTTGTGGATCCCATACCTTTCTTTGCTTCCACTTTTGTCGATTCTGAGGCTTTCACAACAAGCTTTTGTTCCTTGACTTTGTGGTTGTCGTCCTTGGGGTTTGAGGGAGCGTCAATGGTTTTCACGGGCTTTTCATCAGAAGTAGCTGTTATGGTTTCTTTTTTGGAATCCTTAATCTCTCCATCGCCCTTTGTGACTTCAAAGGGCCCGACAACGTCTTCGCTCAGCGTGGGAGTCAAGAATTCTGTTTTGGTAAGGTTATCCTTTGTTAGGTTGGATTCCTTCATTTTGTTCTCTTCTATCGGAACCACATTGGCAGTTTTCGCGTTGTTATCAGCTTTTAGGGTGGATTCTCTCTTACCTTCATCTTCTTTTACAACTTCTGTGGTGGCCACGTCATCCTTGCTCGACGTGGGGACCACATTGCTGACGTTGTTGGCGTCTGCTTGGCCTAAACCGTTAACCTTCTCTTCTCCTCTCACAACCTCTTCGGCTTTTCCAGCATTTTCTGTTGGGTTGGAATCCTTGACCTTCACATCTTTCAAACCTTCTGTGGGTTTCTCAACCTTTTCCGCCAATGTGGGGGCCACATTGTCGGTTTTGTCAACGTCGTTCACGGGCTTTTTGTCGGTGTCTTCAACGCACAAACTCTTGGTTTCGGCTTCTTTTTGTATCAACGATGAGCCGATGGCTGTCTCCTTGACAGTTTTGGTTGCGGTGGCGGTGGTGGTTTGTTTGGTGCCATCAGAGTTTGTGGATTTGGTGATGGTGGTTGCTGTTTCAACGGCATGTTTGGATTTCCCACAACCCATTTTTCTTTTTTTAGTGGGAAACAAGTTTGAGAAGAGGATGGAGGGGGAGACAAAAGGGGAAGTTTGAAGCTCTCCCTGCCTGTTGTTCCCTGTGTGGTGATTGATTTACAGGTACAACTATAAGGATGGATCTTTGCACATAATAATTAGTTATTTCTGTTGCCTTTTAAGGGTAGAGATTTGCCGGCCTAACATGTCATGTAGTGCTTTGCCACTTTCTCAACTTTGAAAAATAAATAAATTAGTTTTAGCAGAAAATAATACCTATATCATGCGATTCCTTTGGTTCTCAACATATTATTGATTCTGAAATGAAATTGTTTCGTGTCACATGTGTGTTTGTTTTGGTTACAATATTATTTTGAAAACCAGATGAGTCATACATAGTTTTTCAATAAAAGTGTTTAAATTGGAAAAAAATGGATTATTTCTCTCAGCACAATTATCTGAATCTTATCTCTATTTTTCCTTTTTCTTTTTTTGTTCTTTTTGGTAAAAGTATAATAATGTGGCCTGGTTAAGGATTAAGGTTAAGGACTTTTAGGAGTGTGGCCAGTGGCGGATACAGGATTTTTTTCATGGGGGTGCGGAACATTTTTAAAAATTTTAGGCCCCTAGGTATATAAGTAAAAAAATCGGTTCGTATCGGGTCGGTTCGGGTCGGGTTGGGTCATGTAAAACAAAAGAAATCGCGCCATAACGTCCCTACTCATGGTTCCTATCACAAACAAATTGATCCATAAGTTCATCGCTACATAACATCATGTTTCAATTTTAATTTTCAACCCTAGAAATCGTGTGTAATCACCCTAAAAATCATCTAAACAACCATAAACAACGTCAAAACACATGAAGTTTTAAACCTATTTAAGAATTTTGTTACCCTTTGGTGTCGGACGGCGGTGGTTCGCGGCTGCTGATGACGTGCTGTTGTGGTTGCTGTTGTGTTCGATGATCGCTGGCAGGAGACGACCCAAGAGAGGAAGGGCGAGAGGAATTCTAAGGGACTATTGGGCTTATTTTAATTATTATAGTTTGAACTTAGGTTGAGTTTGGTTAATGGACTAGTAATTAGTGGGCTAATTATGTTTAATGAAATAGTGGGTTAAGGTATTGGGTATTTGAGTATTTGGGTTAAGTTGGGTAGTATAAGTTTATATAATTTAGGTAGTTTTTTTTTTTTTTTTTTAATTAGAGTTTACTAAAAAAATTTAAAATATAAATCGATAACACTTTTTTACCTAAGGTGCGTGGACGAAAAATTCCAAGGGGTGCGGACGAAAAAATCAAAGGGGTGCGGACGGGATTTTCAACGGAAAATAGCATTAAATTTTTTTTTCCCGGGGGTGCGCCCGCCCACCTTGGGCTAGGGGTAAGTCCGCCCCTGAGTGTGGCCTGGTTTTTGGTTTAGGTTCTCATCTTATGAGTTTAATTTGTCAGTTTGTATGAGGTGTGATATAGCTTTTATAAGTTCTCACCTAGTCCCGGTGTCGTAGTTTTACTAACACGTACTTATTCATTTATGTGTTTATTTTTATTCCCCCCCTTTTTTTAGTAGTTGTGTGCTTATATAATGTCCCAGAAGCTTATGTCTTGGTTATGGTTTATAGAGCCGGGGGTCTCACTGGAAGCAGTCTCTCTATCCCTGGGATAGATGTAAGGCTTGCCTACATCCTACCCTCCCCAGACCCTATCAATAGCTCCGCTATAGGTGGGATTATACTGGGTATGGTTGTTGTTGTTGGTAAAAGTATAATAATGTGCGTATATGCATGTAGCATAGATGCACATGTCCATTTAGATAATACTATCCATACTAGTAATTTAGTTGGTTATATATTAAATAATGCAGTGGTTAATGTTTTAACACATTATTCCATAATTTAACAGGCAAAAATAAAAAAAAAAGGGCTGGAAAAGCATAAACTGGTATATGTAAAAAAGGTCGAATTATTACTCTAGCAACAATGGCATGGGAATCTTCGCAAGGCGGCAAACCTGACATCATACGGCCCATTTTTGTAATGTAATGCAAACACCCATAGGAATTGGACAACGTAGAATGAAGGGCTTTATATGTACAACATTTTTGTTCTTTGTTTTGGCAATCCTCCCAACATTGTTGACAAGCAAATAAGTTTCAAAATACATCTTTTTGTTTCAAGAATACTATGATAGGAGCGAGACTATTATCGCGCATATGTATAGAGAAAATAACATTACTCATTTATCCGCGTACAAATAAGCCCAAACGAGGGACTAGACTTAATGATGCGGGTTATAACTTTTCTAATTCAATCTTCATTGGCAAGATAATTAGATTTTACGAGGTAAGAAGTTGTAAAAGCGAACACCCGATCTACGACTATTTAAAGACCTTTCACCCAAACACTTCATATAAGTAAAAGGCTGCATGTATGATGCCAAACACGTCTTTGTAGCCTATAATCGATACTACCTAATGAAATTTTAAAATTGTTACACTAGTAATTAAGATTAAAGAGCAGCGTTTACATGCGTTCTTAATAGTGCCAAGTGCCACCAAGGCATCAACTTGGGACGGACCTTCGAAGTTCGAACACCTTATTCATAAATACAACTATAAAATAGAAGCCCAATAGGCGGATGCAACCGAGTTATTATTATAGTATTTTAAGACTTTTTTTAATAAATGAAAACTTCGTACTTTAGTGAATCGAAACCAAGAACCTAAAAGCATGCGATGTACCTAAGCCAAGACAATGATTTCGTTTTTTATAAACTTCATCATCAATCTGGCTTTTCTCATAAACCAAGATGCGGGCTTCTAAAAATAAAAGAAAAAAAAACTTGTAAATCAGGGTCAACTCAACCTTTTTAATCTAAAGCGAATCTCAAAATTTAGGCCTTTTGTTATAAGAGTAATTATTTTGCTTACAATGCTAATAATGTTTCACCATCATTGCTCGAGTTCACTTCAGAACTCCAAATTGTATATGTTTCTACGATAAACAAATTTAGAATGATACAAGTTACACTAAACTATAACTTAGTTGACACCCCATTCATTGAAGGTAATGTGAATTCCTTAGTAAGTACTCGGAGAAGGTAGTTGGGGGATCATTTTCTCAAAGTGGTTTCTTAAATCATTAAACTAAGTAGTTAATGCGCTAAGATATCAGTCAAGGACTGGTATTTGAGATATCGGTTATTGCGGTGGGATATGGTAATTTTGATATCATGCTAAAATTTATATATATAGCAACTTAACACTAACAATTCAGAACTAGTTGAGTACCCGTCCGTAGGCCAGGTACCTTAACGGCATAATAACATAAATACCCATAGAACATAATAAAGAAAACGATAAAACGTATTTATAATGTCACTAAACAAATAACCAAACATTAAAATGAACAAAACAAAAGAGCATACTTAATGGAACTAAATATTTGGTGAAGCAAGAGTCTCGGTATATATTGCTCCTTGTAATCCGTGAAACCAAAGTACAGGATAGTAACAATCTTGATCTTCCACTTTCATTGTCGTGTCTATTTCATTAAAATAAAAATAATACTACTATACCCATTTGGTGGCCCGGTATTTAAATATCATAATGAAATAAGTAATAATTTATTTGTTTAATTTTTTGCATTCTAAAAAAAATATTATTTGTATAAATAAGAGCGAAATTGTGTGGAATTTAGCTCCATATTCATTAAGTGTGGAATTTAAGTCCATATTCATTAAGTGTCAAAACAATTTAAAACTTGGTGCCAGTGGTTACATAAAAAAACAAGGGTGAAAGGGATAGCCACCACTTGTCGGTATCGTCTGGTACCGAAAGAATCGGTACCGAAAATCCCTAAAAGTGGCTACCGGTACCGGTACCGAATATACCCGGTTCGATACGGTTCGGTACCAGTACCAGTTCAGTACCGGTATTTGAGGGTAAAAACCGGTAAATACCAGTATCGAAAATGCTAAAAGTCGGTACCAAATCGGTACCAAAAAAGTACCCAACCCTGTTTTGTAGATTAACTTAGGAAAATTTGAAAAATTGACAAAATGCTAAAATTTTGAGTAGGGCTGTAAACGAACCAAACGAACACGAACAAGACCTTGTTCGTGTTCGTTTGTTAAGAAATATATGTGTTCGCGAACCGTTCACGAACACTTATCGAACGAGATATTATGTTCGTGTTCGTTTGTTAAGGAAATGAAATTGTTCGTGTTCGTTTGTGTTTGTTTGTTAATTTTAGGTAACGAACATTGACGAACACAAATGAGCACAAACTAATGTTCATGAACACAAATGGAAACAAACGAACACAAACAATCGTTCATGAACATGATATATAATACACTGACACTTATTAGATATTTAATTTGTTGGAATTTTGAAGTATATAAATAAATATAAAAACTAAAAACACTAATGAACTATCGAACACAAACGAGCATGTTACCGAACGTTCACGAACATAAACGAATGAACACAACCTATGTTCATGTTTGTTCATTTAACTAAACGAACGAAATTCTTGTTCGTGTTCGTTTGTTTATTAAACGAACGAACACAAACGAACTTCCCGCCGAACGGCTCACGAACTGTTCGCCGAACGTTTGGTTCGTTTACAGCCCTAATTTTGAGGATGTCCAAACATATAGTGTAGAACACATCGTTAGTGTTGAGTAAACTATTCTTCACATTAATGTAATTTAGAGTGTAATGTATAGAAATTATTATTTTATTTATGACCTAATTAGCACAAATTGTATCCTTTTAATTTTGTTTTTAAAAAAATATTTTATTTATTTATGACCAAAAGTCTTGACACATTCTCAAAGTAGGTATGTCAATGGATTGGATATTGATCGATATCCAATCTAATCCGATCCATTGAAATCACTTGTTGAATCATAAAAAATATCCAACAACTAGCAATAAGACCCGTGCGCGTTGCGGCGCGATACATCATAAACATCGAATAGATTAGTCCAAACGTTATGTGATGCGTTAACCATATGAAAACACGTGTTTCAACGTATTTGATTGAACTCAATGTTACCTATATAAGCATTGCAATTGGATCAAACACAAAGTAAATCAAATTTACACCCAACAATCATAACGTATTATATGTGACCCAAGTCATACATAGAAAATGTACCGGGTATATCGGAAAAGCTGACACGTACAATCAAAAGAGATGAATTAGAGCTTCTGAAAATATGGAAAAAAGGAAACCCTAATTTGACTCCACTCGATTTGAAACAAAATTTACAAAACATCACCTCACTCGTTTCCCAGAAAAGTTTACGTCGAAACATACACCAACTCAAATTTATACCGAAACGTACATAAAAATATGCACGTAAAAATGTTTTTTTAAACGAAAACATATTATATTTGACCTAACTCGTTTCCAGAAAAAAGTTTATGTCAACACGTAGAGAAAATCGAATTTATATAGGCACGTACATCAAACTATGCACGTGAAAAAAATTAGTTTTTCTTAAGTAAAGAAGGTATAACGGTAAACTCGAAACAAATTATTAGTAAAAAAACTTAATAGGTTAAATACGTTAGTAAAATTGTGCCAAGTAGCACTAATGCCAAACCACTGCCAACGAACACCAACATCAGAAGAGCTTGTAAAAATAAAATAAATAAATAAATAAGTAAAAAATATTACTGAACAAAAAACATATGTAAAATCGTTGAACCACGCACCCCAGTCGCGGCGTGTTAATGCGAAGAAATTATATAGAAACGTAAAACGTAAAAACATAACTAAGTCGATCTAGGATTCGCGCGTTGCGATGAACTTTTCAAACGTGGGAAAAATAGACGCGCTGCGACTGGACTGTCAAACAGGGAAAATCAGACAAAAAACGTTGCACCCTACACGCACGTTGCTGCATGTTAACTCGCAAAAGATAAAAACTTGCGAAAGATAAAAAGTATAAGGGACCAAAGTTGAAAAATAAGAAAGTGTTGGGGTTAAATTGAAAAGTTGAAAAACTTTGGGTTAAAACTAAAAATGTCAAAGGGTATAAAATGAAAAACATATGTAAAATCGTTGAACCACACGCAAAATTTAGAACGAAACGTAAAACAAAAAACTTGCAAAAGATAAAAAGTATAAGGGACCAAAGTTGAAAAATAAGAAAGTGTTGGGGTTAAATTGAAAAGTTGAAAAACTTTGGGTTAAAACTAAAAATGTCAAAGGGTATAAAATGAAAAACATAAAAACCTTTGGGTTAAAACTTAAAAATGCAAATTTTTTTTGAAAAACACCCAATACACATGTTACAACTATCAAAGCAACAAAAATTTGCTAATTTATAGTTTGGGAATCCATTAGTTAACCCAGTGGATGAATCCATTTATCCAAATCCATAATCCATCCTGATCGATCCATTACTTAAAAAAAAAACGCTCTCTCAAAATCGCATCTAGGGTTTCACGGTAAGTCCTCCAGTCCACTGCAGCAAATCGTTGATCTCCCACTTCATCTTCGTCCCACCTCCGTCGACGTCCAGTCCACTGCAACCGTCCCACCTCCGTCAACCTCCAGTCCACCGCAATCATCGTTTCACCGGAGAGTCGGAGACCCCAATTGCAGCCACCACCGCCGTTCGCAACCACCACGACCGCTCGAAACAACCACCACCGTAAGTCGTCTCAATTTCTCGCATTGATTCAAAAAAAATCTTACTTATGTGTCGTATCCTTCTACGTGACATTTGCAGAAGAGCCGGTGCTCTGCGTGTGGGTATCCTGCTGCTCTTTGATTCGAAAAATTAGGGTTTTTGGTTATTTATTAGGCTATATTTTGCTGTAATAGTGTAAATCTAGGTCTGTTTGTTGTATTTTGGATGGATAATTTTAGGTTATTCTCTGGTGTTTTTTTTAGGTCTAAAAATGGTTTTTTAAGTTTGGTTTTTGTTAGGGTTTTTATTAGCTTTTCTAGGTTTTATGTATTTGTTTTTTAATCTTTCATGTTTGAAGATTCAATTAATTCTAGATATGGAGGTTTATTCAGTTTTGTTTATTGTGGAAATCAATTATATCTGTTCATGGATATATGCATGTAATATGTGTTTTGCTAATTTAATTTTCATTTTTAAGTTTGTTGATCGACTGTGTTATGTGAGTACATGAAGTTGTTATTGAAGCATGATTTTGTATAATAAGCTCTAAATTTCAATGCTTGTTAAGCTCTTTTAAATATGTTAAGCTCTTTTGTTGGAACTCTATTATATTGTTCATTACCGGTTTCATAATCTTTTAGATGTTGTTTGGTTATCATTTTCCAAATCCTTTAAGTCTCGGAATGAAGAAGAAAGGTATAAAAATTGAACGCAATAACGCCTCGGAGTGTCTCGCTTTTTTTTAAACCAAACCGTTGACTGCTGATATTTTGCTTTCGTAAATTTAATTTGACTATTTAAAATATGGCAGATTTTTACACTCTCAGCTGTTCCACTTCATAGGATGTCTGCAGCTGTTGCTGAGTGCTTCTCTGTTCTTAAACCTGGTGGATTACTTTTCTTCAGGGATTACGGTACTACTTAATAAACATAAAAATCCACTTAATCATGTATGATATTGGTTCATCTTTTCATAAGAATGTGTATGTTACACAAGATGTAACTTTTAACGACTTGTTTTTGTGGTGTGTGCTCAAATATGTTTGCCGATTGATCCAGGTCTTTATGACATGACTATGCTTCGATTTGAAGCTGATCAAAAAGTGGGATTTCGGGAATACAAGCGTTCTGATGGCACCCGATCTTACTTTTTTTCTTTAGATATTGCGCGTGATCTCTTTATAGGCACTGGCTTCATTGAGGTAATCATCTTTTTTCCCAAAAAAAATTATTATTTATTCCCATCGTATGACAAACAACTAACTTGTATGCTAGTTTCAGTTAATTTATCTTCTTTGAGGAAATTTATGTTTTCATTATTTTAACTTAATTGAGTCCATTAAGCAGTAGTCACATGTGTTAAAATATGTTTTGCAGGTTGAGCTTGAATATTGTTGTGTGAAATCAGTAAATCGTCGTAAACAGAAGACTATGCACCGGCTATGGGTTCATGGGAAGTTCCAAAAACCCATGTAAGTTCGTTTTGTACTAAATTCTAGATGATAGAAACGCATCAAAAACATCATTAAAAAACTCAAAAAGAGAACACATCTCTGTTTATTAGCTTTATTTTGGCTTTGCCTTCGCAAATCTTATTCTTACGACAAACGTGTCATAACACATAACACAATCTGCAGTTAACTGGTCATGTACTCTAAACTTCTTATCGTGGAGTAAGAACGTACATTTTACAAGCGTGAGATTCTACAGTTGCCGAGATCTGTCCCTTCACTGATCTTTGAGTCTTGTACTGCAAAAAAAAAAAAAAAAATCCAAGCGAGACATTTAAGTTGCTGCAAGTAGACATGTACAAAAAAACCGGGTCGAAAAAAAAAAACGACCCCGTTTGAAAAAGAAAACCGGTTTCAACCCGACTCGGCCCGAGGGTTTGGATACCAGTTCGTATTATAATCCGAACCGGTTAAAAAAACGATTTAAACCGGTTTTTTTGTCCCAGGCCGGTTTATAACCCGGACCGAACCGGTTTAATAGGTTTGGGGTTTGATCCTCGGAAACCAGTTTTAAACTCGAACTGGTTTGAAAAAAAAACCTGGTTTGTTTACCACTTGAAAAACCGGTTCGGTTGGTAAAAAAAAAACCTATTTGTACATCTCTAACTGCAAGTGCATGCTAGAATGACAAAAAAAATTAATTCAAAATAATAAAATATTTTTTGATAGTCTTACCGCCCACAAGTCAGGAGCTTTAACGACTGTGGTCGAGTTGAGTCCTATGTCGGACCAATGTGCAAGTGGGCCAGCCCAAACCTCCAAATCACCATTTTTCTTAACCTTTTTTCCTTGGACTCTAAGGCTATCTGTATCAACACGAGGCTGGTGAGTAAATATCCAAAAAAATATAAAAAGAAAATAATTATAAATTGTCTTAACCGACCTTGATTCACTGCTATAACTTCTCTATGACTAAGTATGTATGTTTCTTTGCTCATTGATCGCACATCGCAACCGACCAATAAAGGCGCCTAAAATGTCTTGTCAGTCTCTTGGTTTTTTATGAAATTGTGATAAAAGTAACTATTTTGAAAAATGGACTTTACAATGTATAATTTATGTTAACGAAACAAAACCAATACTTACCTGTCACAGATACAAGATCAAAGTTGCTCCGATGCATCTCATCGGACCTCCTCTCTCTCGCCCATATCTTTATACCAAAAAAGGTAGTTTTTTTCCATTTTTCTATACGAATTGCCTAGATCGGCTTTAATTCCATATAATTTTGCAGATTTGCTAATCTAAGTTTGTCTAAGTCGTTTTGTTTTTTTTAAATGTTTATGTTGAATCATTTTGGGGATATTGCTAATCCACACATATTTACAATCGTATTTTTTTATCGCAGTTTGAAGAGGTAGGGGGCTAGCTTCAGGATGTTGAAGTTGAAGAAGGGAATGAGCAAATTAGGTCAGTTTTGTTAATAACTAATCTACCTGGTTTTAGTTAACAATAAGTGTTCATTTGTCGTTTTCCTTTGTATTTTTTGTTTAAAAAAGGTGGTTAACATATGAGGGATTTTTGTAAATATTTTAATAAGAGAATTCAAAATGGCTATGAAGGTCTACTAATCTGTAATGAAGGTTTAACACATGAGAGGTTTTTGTAAGAGAATTAAAAAATGACTATGAAGGTCTACTAACCTGTAATGAAGGTGTTCACACATGGGAGGTTTTTTGTAAGATAATTTAAAATGGCTATGAAGGTGTATACAAATGAGAGGCTTTTGAAAGAAAAATCAAAATTGCTTCAACTTGAGGTTGTACTTTCTGTGTGGTACTTCAGGACAACTATTTCTTTTTATTATTTTTTCAAGTCTTTCATGTGTTATCCCATTTCATTTATACCACTTGAAAAGAGAATTTACAACATTAGGAACATGAAAATGATCATAATACTTACTTTTTTTTAATAACTGAAACAACTTATTTACAGAGCACAAATTAAGAGTTAAGTCAAAAATATTGGACCCACTAATTTAAGGAACCAAAAAATAGGAAGTAAAACTTGTGTAAAATGCATAAAAGACAAACTATCTTTTATTAAAAACCATTTATAAAAACACATTGCCCCTTTTAAAAAAATATGAAACTTGTGTAAAATGTACAGAAGGCATTATATGTTTTGAAAACCACTAAAAAAACCAATTAACATTTTTAAAACAAAACAATATGTAAACTTGTGTAAACATTTAAAAAGCGAAATTACCATATTTAAAGAAACCTTATCCAAATCTTTTCTAAATTTTTTTAAGGTTAACAAATTACAAATACACCATTTGCCATTCGATTTGATCCGATCCTGTTTAAATAAAAAAAAAAGCAGAAAATATGAATCTTTAATTACATGTTTAAAGATCAAATGGTAAACTGAAAAAAAGAAAGTACACGAACTTGAGTTCACCTTCGATTTATCATGTTCGGCCTCATCTTCTAAACCTGTTTAAATTAAGAACAGAAAATTTGAACTTTTAATTACAACTTTAAAGATGAGATTGTAAATTTAAATAAAGAAAATACGTGACTTGAGCCCGCCTTCAGTTTATCATGCTTCGACGTCATCTTATAATCCTGTTTACATAAAAGCAGAAATTTGAACTTTTTAAATACATGTTTAAAGATGAGATTGTAAACTAAGTACTTGTACAGTGAATGAAAGAAGGTACATGAATACAAGTTCACCTTCGATTCACCATGCTTCACCATCATCTTCGTGTCCTTTTTATGTTAAGAGTTTCAAAGCTGAAAGTGTAATATGATGGAAAGAGTACCTTGGCCAACTGATTTGTGTTTTTTTTATGATGATCTTCCATTTAGACAGTAGAGGTACTGTTTTTTAACCCCATATCATCCTGTGTGTTCCAAAAAGGAAAAAATATACATGAGAACAAATCAAACTCATTACTAACATTTTTAAATATAATTAACCTACACTTGCAGGTCACATTGTAAGTCGGATGTCAACGGACTGGTAAACGGATTGCTGGTCTCAACGTTCTCATCAGTTGCAAGGCGTTTTTTGGCTCAACCTGGTATGAAATGAAACTCTTAAATTAGTAGGTGAAAGTATTAAAACAATTTATCAACTTAAATACCCTGGAAACTCTCAAATTAGTAGGTAAAAGTATCAAAACAATTTATAAAGTAAAATACCCTGGAATTTAGATCTGTTGCTTTCATCTTTATATGCTCCATTGCTTTCATCTTAAACTTTGGTAGTTATCTGCTCCATTCGAATGTTTAAACTTTGGTAGCATATATAATTAAAAAAATAAATGGAAGATTATGTTACCTCAACCCGTATTATATAGCCAGTAAACTATTCAGTTAAGTGTCCACTACCCCACTAAGTTCCTGAAAATAAGGAACACCCTTTTAACTGTCAATTGATAACTTGCACTTTTCTAGGACCCATGTTCTAATAATGCATTTTTGATTGGTGCATCTTGATAAACTGCAGGAAACTGCAAGATCGTGGGTGAGAGAGTGTGGAACTACCATGAACTGCTGCTTCTAGAAGGAATTTAGTGACTTTAAACGGCTGAGATTAAAAGTTGATGACTTTCTACGGCTGTAATTAGCCCAAATAGCAGTTACAAACAACGGGAACAATATAATATAGAATACTCTCCTACCGTTAACAAATTAACCTTTTGCAACTTCCAAAACACTAACAATTGTAACTAGTAGGAACTGGCTAAGACTTAAAACATTAACATTTAACACTAACAACAATTAAGACTTAAAACACTAATAGCAACAATAAGAAGAAAGACGAATTGTAGAACTGAGAAGAAAGGTATTGATATTGAGAAAATCGATGATATATTTGTCAACATCACCGATATTATCGGTTCCGATATTCTAACCGATATTTTGCACCGATATCTTGACAAGTGACCGATAACCGATATATCATTGATATATCGGCGATGTATCGAAATATTAACTACATAGTCATTAAATAACACAATCAATTCAATTGTATAAAACATTGAATATAAATACCAACTTGTTAAAAATGAACCGTGGTTTTAAATTTCGAGGGCTGAAAGACTTTAAATACATGTATTGATGATGTGAAGTCAAATCTCATTGTCACTCATGACAAGATCTCTTCTCTTTAAAATAGTTTTTGGGGCCTAAAACGTAGGCTTTTATCCTATAAAAAGCAGAGAAGACATATCTATAAGTCTACTCTATATAGCCACTACTAGGGCTGTAAACGAACCGAACGTTCAACGAACAATTCGTGAATCGTTTGGCGGGAAGTTCGTTCGATTAGCTTAACGAACGAACACGAACAAAAAATTTCGTTCGGTTACCTTAGCGAACGAACACGAACAAAGGATCCGTTCGTTCGACTGCGTTCGTGAACGTTCGGTAATATGTTCGTTTATGTTTGTTTATGTTCGTTTAATTATAGTAAAAATAATAAATAATAAATAATAAACAATAAATCTTTTATCTAAACATATTGAAAACTTAAAACCTTGTCTTTTTCTAAGTTAGCTAAAATTTGGACACTCGAAGACATTTTTTGGGATAATTATGTCTAGCTTAGTTAACCTTGATATCATTTAGTGGTATAGTAGACTTCTTGTGTCTAAGTTAGCTAAAATTTGGACACTCGAAGACATTTTTTGGGATAATTATGTCTAGGTTAGTTAACCTTGATATCATTTAGTGGTGTAGTAGACTTATTGTGTTTTGATTTACATTTTATGGTTGTATTTAACTACTTATATCCAATTTTTAAGGATAACAATGTTTTTTATTTTTTATTTTCAAGTTAAATGTTCGTTTACATTCGTTCGTTTGTGTTCGAGACCAGTGTTCACGAACTGTTCGTGAACAACTGAATTTCCTTAACGAACGAACACGAACATAAACTTATGTTCGGTATGCGTTCGTGAATAGTTCGCGAACATGTTAATTTCCTTAATGAACGAACACGAACATGACCTTGTTCGTGTTCGTTCGGTTCATTTACAGCCCTAGCCACTATTAGCAAACATATAGCAATTAAGGGCTAAGCATGCTGAAAATAAGTTTGTTAATGATTTGAGTGACATCAAGCTATTTTCCATAACTAGATTCACTTGTACACCAAATGAAAAAAATCATAATAAACAGCGACACAAGTTAGTAGGTGTGGACACTGTCTTTTTGGGGGTTGGGGGTGCGCGTAGCACCCTATCAAGGGTTAGGGGCCTAGCTCCCTAGGGGGTTCAAAGGGCAAATGTAAGGACTCTCAAAATTTTCCTAAAAATACCCGTAAAATAAAAACCCGGACCCCTGAAATCATACCTTGCTTAAAAATCAAGAAAATCAAGAATAATAGGTTTCAGGCGGGCCGCGTAAGAGACAAGGTATGTCTTACGCGGGCCGCGTCAACATGGGGTTTGACCGGATAAGTATCCGGGCCACGTATAATCCACCTGTTAAACCTAATCCATGACCATGGAAACCTATACGTAGACTGGGCGGCCACGCGGGCCGCGTAAGATATAGGTGATGGGTTACGTGGGCCGCGTAAGGCCTTAAATTCACCTATAAATAGCTTGCATCAGGGACTTTCAATCTGTGTCGAAACAAACTTTCAAAAACGAAGTTATAACACTCTGAAGTCGAAATTACTTTCAATATTAGCTAGGCGCTGCTCCGATATCGGGTATTAACTCGATCGCTGCTACGATTCAATATCCGATCGATTAAACTATCCAATGGATGTTTAAGTGCTGCTCACATTAGGGTTTATGCTTTGTTATTCGTCGTTAATATGATGGATGTTTAAGTATTGCACTTTGTCATTCGTTGTGAGGGTTTTAATCTCGTGAGTTATCGCAAATGCTGTATTAGTTACTAACCGAGTTCGTGTGCGTGTTATTTAATTTAGGTTAAAAGGCTAATCAGTAGGCTAGGCTCTGCTCAAATAAATTTGCAATGTGAGTCATTCTCTTTTTATCAAATTTATTTATAAAAGCATATTTATTTTCAAAGTTATAATTACAGTGATTAAGTTTATGTAATCACCAAATTACAGCCGGTATGTGGGGTATTGTGCACATTACTATTGTTTTTATCACTTTAGGTGGGCGAGCCTAATTAGTGATATACGTTACTATTGGGTGACAGGACCCGATAGTAATATGACCATAGTCACAGAAACGAATCGAGTGACAAATACTGTGGGTAGTTGGTTGATATCAGGAAACATTGTAATCTCTCTTAATACTGTAAATTATAACAAACGTGTCATTTTAGTAAATAGAATGATTCACCAGTATTTCCCGCTGACAAAACCTTTTTCAAACATGTTTCAGGTGATCTATTGTGATCCAGGAAAAGTACCGTGAAGCACTACCAGCTTAAGGAAGTGGCTCAATATAAAATAAAGAAACATGTTTTGTAAAAATAAAGATTTCTCTGTGAAATCATATGATTGTAAATTACCTGGGTTTTATCCCGAGTTGTGAAATAAAATAATCGGGAAATTTCAGTTTTAAAAAGATCCTGAAGAAAACTTCCGCTGTTAAATAAATACCACGGGATTTTCTGTCCTGCGACTCCTGAAACGGGTCAAAACGGGTCGGGGGCCGTGACAGAAAAAGGTGGTATCAGAGCCACTGATTTAAGCCTATTAAGTATTTAAGATACTTAATTTTCCTGATTATTATTCTGTGATTATGTGTTTATTAACTGATTATTTGTTAATTACAGTATGGGTAAGAAAAAGCTTTCGAACATCTATCTTAAATTAGATAGGTCATCAAATGAGAAGGGAAGTTCACCCCAAACAAAATTCTCAAATCAATCTGTAATTCCTGATGAAGGAATATTTGTCCGTAAGACACAATATGAGGAACCACTTTCTCCTAATAAGAGAAGTTTGATTATTAGGAAAAGTCAAGATAAACTAAAGAAATCCAAAGGAGGGAGACAAGCAACAGTAAATGCAAATCTTTAAATACTTTGACTCAAGATAAACTAAAGAAATCCAAAGAACTAGGCAGTAACCCACCATGGGAAGACAAGTTAGATGGAAAATGGGCAGATCTTTATATGATAGCCACTGTAACAGTAAATGCAAATCTTTAAATAATTTGACTCAAGTTTTAGCACCCTTATTACCTACAAGCCAGAAACCTTATCCAGTAAATAAATAAGTTTACAGTAAATCCTAGTGTGTTTTAATTTTCAGTTGTTTTTGTATTCACCTGGTATAAAATAATATTTAAAGATTATCTATGAAATTTTGTTATAAAATTTTAACTTAGTATTTTGTGTATATTTTGCATATATGAAAAACAGCATGAGCGACTTGTCTGAAGCCCTTCAAAATCTAAATCTCTATCCGGTGAAAATAGAGGTTTCCAGAGATTTCAATAGGTATATCCCTGATATAGAAGAACCTATGGAATTCAATGCTCCACCTCCGGAAAAGCCAAAACCTCAGAAAAGAAAGAGATATGTATGGGGGAGGCGTGTACGTAGGAAAAAGCCAGTCAAGAGACTTCCCAAAATAGAAAATCCTTTAGATAAAGGAAAAGGGATTGAAGTCAGGGAAGGTTTTAGGAAGATGGAAATGGAATTCGGAGAAATTTATAGGCAAATGGAAATGGAGTTTGGGGAAGATTCTAGGCAAACCCAGAGGGAAATTGGGGAAAGTTCCAGACAGATTGAGGAGTTACCCTTTCAGGAGGAATTAGATTGTGCATTGGCGAGCTGTGATGTCATCAGACCTATTAATAATAATCTATACCCTTATCCTGCTGAAACTCAACTTCCAATGAACTTAGAACCAGTAATTCCAGAACCTATAATCCACACCCAACCTCTAGGAATGGTCGAGTGGTGGACTAATGATTGGCAGTTCCAAAACCTGCTCAACAGTCCTTATTCCTTTCTTCCTCAGTTCGACCCGGAACCTATACCAAACCCACCAATGAGCAATGATAATTTAGCTGAACTCCGCCACTTTGGCGAAGAGTTGATGGATGCAGGAAATAGGATCAGGGAAGTAGGAGAACAGATCTCCTGGAAGTACGATGAGAGGGAACGTCGTTATTAAAATACCAACTGACGAGGGATAAGATGGTGTGAGAATGTGAAACTGTGGTTGTAAAATAAATAAGTAGAATATAGTCTGTAAAATAACTATAAAATAAAACTTTGTAAAATAAAGGTGTGTAATGATACATATTATAAAAAATGGGAATCGAGAAATCGATAGTTTTGGATATATATATATATGTGTGTTATGAAAATTTGTATGATTGTTATTTATTTGATACTAATAAATTATATATATTAATTATCAGATGGAAAACGCTAATAATGAACCAGTTAACGAGGTTAATCAATCTGAGCAACATCCGCGGGATCAATATATGACTAGGCAAGATATAGAAAATATCGTTGCTCAAGGGATAGCCAATGCTATTCCAGCAATACTTGCTGCTGCTCAGAAACCTGCTGAACCTCAACAAATTATTCCTAGCAAAAGTATTTCTGAAGATAACTTCAGTAATAGCGTAAATGAAGGCGATAATCATACTAATCATAATAATGATCTACGACAGGCTCCGCTCCCTAAGAAAATGAAAGCTGCAACGCTTGGTTGCACTTTCAAAGAATTTCTTGCTTGTAAACCCGCTGAATTTGCAGGCAATGAAGGAGCAACTGCAGCACTGCGTTGGTTAGAGAAAACCGAGGCAGTAATTGCAATAAGTAAATGTGACAAGGACGATAAGGTCATGTATGCGTCAAATCTTTTCAAAGAAGGGGCACTAGAATGGTGGAATACAGTACTACAAGCCAAAGGAAGAAATAGGGCCTATGCCATGAACTGGGAAGAATTTAAGAGTCTTGTAGAAAGAAAATTCTGCCCCGAATATGAAAAAGATCAAATGGCAAATAAATTCCTAAATCATCGAATGATGGGTGTAGATTGTCGCGGCTATACTTCAACATTCTTTGAATATGCTAGAGTGGTACCCACACTGGCTTCGCCAGAACCGGTACTCATTTCTCGCTATATTTGGGGATTAATTAGCGAAATCCGCAATATCGTTAAAGCTGCGAGACCTCGCACTATTGATGATGCAGTGGAACTAGCTAACACCCTAACTGACGAACTGGTACGCACAAGAGATGAAAACAGGAAAAAGGAACTGGCTCAGAAAATTACCCAAGGATTTCGTACGGGTAATAATAATAGCTTCAAGAGAAGAGGAACATGGCAATCTTCAACTCCTCGGTTCTGCAGGAATTGCAGAAAGAAACATTATGGAAGATGTAATGTAACCTGCAACTTTTGCAAACCTGTAGGACATCGTGAAGAAAACTGCAGAAAGAAAACCATAATCTGCTTTAACTGTGGAGAAGCTGGGCATTTTAAAACAGAATGTCCTAAATTGGCCAAACCAGCAGATAACAAAGCCAAGCCAGCTGATGGAAATACCAAGAAGAATGTTCGAGCCTTCCAGTTAACTACTCAGGAGGCCGAGTTAATTCCAGATGTGATAGCTGGTACGTTCTTAGTTCACAACGTATACGCAAAAGTATTATTTGACTCTGGTGCAAATCAAAGTTTTATCAATACTTCATTCTGCCAAGCTCTTAATTTACCTTTAACCAACCTTAGGCAAATTTTTACAGTTGAAACGGCAGATGGGAATTCAGTTAGTATAAATAAGGTTTTGCAAAAAGAAAACATAGAACTTTTAGGTCTTAAATTTCATGCACATCTATTACCAATGAATTTAGCTGAATTCGATGTTGTATTAGGAATGGATTGGTTAGTAGCCAACCATGCCCAAATCCTTTGTGATAAAAACTCTATAGAAATTCGGGCACCTACTGGGGAAGTAATCACGATTACAGGAGATAAACCACGTAAACCCATGAAGTTCATATCAGTAATGAAAGTTGCTAGTTATGAACGAAAGCAAGGAATAGTATATATAATTTCAGTAATCATTAGTACTAAGGGAAAAGAACTTAAGGAGATTCATGTAGTTTCAGAATACCCAGATGTATTCCCAGAAGAGTTACCAGGATTACCACCAGATAGAGTAGTAGAATTTAGGATTCATCTAATTCCCGGAACTACACCAATAGCCAAGGCACCTTATCGGTTAGCTCCTACAGAAATGTTAGAACTGAAAAAACAATTAGATGAATTACTAAGCAAAGGATTTATACAACCTAGCTCATCCCCTTAGGGAGCGCCAGTGTTGTTTGTAAAGAAGAAGGATTGTTCGATGAGAATGTGTATTGATTATAGAGAATTGAATAAGGTTACAATTAAGAATCGATACCCATTACCTAGGATTGATGATCTTTTCGATCAACTTCAAGGAGCTAGATACTTTTCTAAGATCGACTTACGTTCCGGATATCATCAATTGAAGGTACAAGAAGAAGACATACCTAAAACTGCTTTCAGAACTAGATATGGTCATTACGAGTTTACAGTCATGCCCTTTGGATTAACGAATGCACCTGCTGCATTCATGGACATGATGAATCGGATCTGTAAACCGTATTTGGATAAATTTGTGATTATCTTCATAGACGATATACTCATTTATTTCAAAAGTCAGGAAAAACACTGTCAGCACCTGTATGCACTCTTAACTTTGTTAAGAAAAGAAAAACTTTATGCCAAATTCTCGAAATGTGAATTTTGGCTAAAGGAAGTGCAATTCCTAGGACACATGGTAAATCATGAAGGTATTCATGTAGATCCTGCTAAGATAGAGGCAATTACTAAATGGAAGGTTCCCCAATCAGCAATGGAAATTAGAAGTTTTATAGGTTTAGCCGGATATTATAGACGGTTTATCAAGGATTTTTCCAAGATAGCTGTACCATTAACTAAGCTAACCTGTAAAGCAATTAAGTTTGAATGGGGACCTAAGCAAGAAGAAGCTTTTAAGATTTTAAAGCATAAATTAACAAATGCCACAATCTTAGCATTACCAGAAGGGACTGAAGATTTTGAAGTATATTGTGATGCTTCAAAAGTAGGATTTGGTTGTGTACTAATGCAACACAAGAAGGTAATTGCGTATGCATCAAGACAATTGAAAAAGCACGAGGAGAACTATACGACTCATGATTTAGAACTAGGAGCCATAATTTTTGCCCTTAAAATTTGGAGACATTATCTGTACGGGAGTAAATTCACTGTCTATACAGATCACAAAAGTTTAAGATATATATTTGGGCAAAAAGAGTTAAACATGAGGCAAAGGAGATGGATGGAAATCCTAAGTGACTACGACTGTGATATTCATTATCACGAAGGAAAAGCAAATGTAGTTGCAGATGCCTTAAGTCGTAAGTATCATGAAAACCAAAAACGAGTTCGTGCTCTCAGATTAAATCTACAGTTGGATTTAATGAAACAACTGAAAAATGTTCAAGAGATAGCAATAGGGGATGCTGCTGAAGGAATGAAGGGACGAATAAAAGAATTAGAGCAAGGAAATGATGGAATTTGGAGATTCCATAAGAAAAGAATTTGGGTACCTAAACAAGGAGATTTAAGAGATAAGATTTTAGAAGAAGCCCATAAATCTAGGTATACCATGCACCCTGGAAACAATAAATGTACCAAGATTTAAGAAATAATTTTTGGTGGATAGGAATGAAAAAAGACATAGCTAGATATGTTTCTAAGTGTCTAACTTGTTCACAAGTTAAATCAGAACATCAGAAACCCTCAGGTCTACTACAACAATTAGAAATGCCTGTATGGAAATGGGAACTCATAACAATGGATTTTGTTACTAAGTTACCCAAAACCAGGAAAGGTAATGACACGATTTGGGTAATTGTGGATCGATTAACCAAATCAGCTCATTTTCTACCTATGAAAGAAACCTTTAGCATGGAAAGATTGGCAAAGTTGTATGTAGATGAAGTTGTATCTTTACATGGAGTTCCACTCTCCATTGTATCAGATAGGGATAGTCGTTTCACTTCCCACTTCTGGAAAAGTTTCCAAGAAGCAATGGGAACTCGATTAAATTTAAGCACGGCATATCATCCTAAGACAGACGGACAAAGTGAAAGAACAATCCAAACTCTATGTGTAATAGATTTTGGTGGAAACTGGGATGATCACTTACCATTAATTGAATTCTCCTATAACAATAGTTATCATGCAAGCATTGAAACTGCCCCATTCGAAGCATTGTATGGAAGAAAGTGTAGAACTCCAGTTTGTTGGGCAGAAATAGGAGAAGTCAATTGTCAGGTCCTGAAATAGTGCAAGAAACTGTCACACCCCGACCACGTAGAACCTACAAAACGTGGCGGAAACATCGAGGAGTGTTGTAACAGAATTATTGTTTCATAACACATGGAACTTGAAATATTGTTTTATTGATTAAAAGAGTTACAATGTCTTGACAATCAAAGAAACATAACAAAATAACTAGTCTTGCATCTTTTATTGTCACTAAGGCCCATGTCCGCCTAAGTGTATCTTGATCAATCCTATGCTTCATTTCCTGAAACACATGTGAAAATAGGTACGTCAGCATAAAAATGCCGGCGAGTACATAGGTTTTGTGAAAATAAGATTCATGACATCTGTTTAAGAAAATGTTTAGTCATGAACCTTGTAATTTGCTTTGTCTTTGTAAATCATTTGAAAAACAATAAGTTCAGATGATACGTATAAATAAGAGAATAATGCATGGTTAAATGAATAACCATGTAAAAATGAGTTTGTATAAGTTAAGTTGTTTGTAAAACAATGTATTGTGAAAAGTATGTTATTTGTATAAAATGTTATATGTCTAAATTGAAATGATTTCAAATAACGCAACGATATGTAATACCATACAATCACTTATATATAGGAAGTACCAGCGGCGTATCCACCATGCTTGTATCATATTACACACGCCTCGTTACTTAAATCACTTACTCAAACCAAACCACCAATATAAGATGTCTATGTTTAAACCAATTGTCAAAAGTCCTTGTATAAACCATGTCAAATGTTGATAGTCCAAAAGTAGTCAAGTAATGTGTAACAAATGTTTATGTATGGCTAGTGAAATGCATCAACTAAACCATAGATGAAATGTACAAAACAAAGTATTGAAGTAAAACTTGGTTTAAATCAAAGTTATGTTTTGTAAAATATATGCATGCTATACTGAATATGAACATTTATGCAGGATTGTAAAAATTCATACATCCAAGCCTTGCGACAGTCAGATAACTATGTAAAAATGAGTTATCAAAAGAATATGTATTCGGATTCGGTCATTCCTTACGTCCAAACAAACCCGAGATTTCAGGAATGGGATTTGTCAAGTCCTATGGTACCACTACCTACTACCGAGCGGCGTGATCGGTGTTAATGAATGTATAGTATAGTTTAAACAAACCAAATGTCATACCAAAATGTAAGCATGTTTTATGAAGATAATGTACCTAGTATGCTAGAGTAAACATAGAAGGTAGAGCTGTAAAACAATGTGTCCATATGTTACTGGAACATATGCAACAGAGATGCAATGTAAAATAATGTACTAAGCATGTACTAAATGGACATACATAGCATGTGATGTGATGTGATGTGATGTAAAACAATGTACTAAGTATGCACACAATGGACATACATAGCATAAAATGTAATGAAATCATGTACTAATAGTGTACTAATGAACATAGCATGTATATAATGTGAAAACATGGAAAGCATGAAAGTAACAAGTAGGCACATGTGTTCCACCCCAAAACGTTTGGAAAACAGTAAAAGAGGGGTCTATGTACTCACTTGAGATTGCTCAGAAGTCCTAAGATAACCACCAAGCAATGCTAGAGATCTCGGAATATCAAACGGCACCTAATATAGGTAACTACATTAATAAACCGGACCTAAATCGGAAGATCGGATAGAATGAGGGCTCGTAAACCAAATGAGTATGGGAACTCATGTAGTATGGTTTAACAAAGCCTACATACTAAATGAAACCTAACCTAAGTGCTTACGACCCATTACGACCCGTTTAGGTAGCTTATGCTACTTTAACGCGTCGTTCGCGTAAAACGCGTTCGGACCGCCTAACTAGTCCTATGATAAGTAAAATATGCCTTAACATGTCTAATATTGTTGTCAAATCAGTTTAGATGTCAAAAGTTATGTTACATATGCTTAAAATGAATTTTGGCGTCAAAAGGGCATTTTGGTAATTTACCTAAGGCATATAAGCTACCTATCATACAACTACTTAAACGAAGCGACCATAAGATATAACCTCGGAAGGTTATTCCCTATATACTATGGTCACCTAATGTGCTTGGTCGGATCCTAATGATCGACCAAACGGGTCGGGTTCGAAAGTATAAGCGATTGTTTAAATCGCTTACCTTACGACCCTATATAAGCACTAAACTAAAAGTGACGAGCTAAGCATGTTAAAACATGCTTAACTAAGTTTAGAAAACAGGTTTGGTATCAAAACAAACGGTTTTGATACCCATAAGTAGTTTGGTTACAAAATACGCAAGAATACGTATTCTGACCGAAACTACGGCTCGTCACTGAGCCTAGATAACGTGGTAATCAATAGGTATAGTCACAAAGGACTATAACCATCGTGATTACAATCACGTTGCGAAGTTCAAACGAACTTCGCATTGATCATAAGCTGGTCAATGCAGAAAGTCAAACAAAGTTTGACTTTCAGACTCGAAAAGCAATAAAAAAACGAAAGAATACTCACGTAGGGTCCCCGAATGCTAATCTAGATCAAAATAGCTCAGGTATGAAACAAAGGTTTCAACTTAGAGCATTTGAGATCAGATTCTAGTGAGTTTAGAGGTTGGATGGCAAGGGGTATTTATAGTGAATGGTCCACCATTAGGATCGTTTGTCGAAATACGTGCCTTAATCTCATCCGTACATGTGTCGGAACCTTATGGTACCCAAAAAGGCCACTCACCATAACAGTTTGACACTTGGCACTTGACCTTTGGAGAGTGTTAAGGGCTGTTAAAAGATGAAAAAAACGTTTTGCTGCATCTGGCCCCTGTTTACGGACCTAGTTTGGCAGATTTACAGTTTCAGTCCCTGCAACCTCAAAACTTGGTTTTCGATGCGTTTTTTTTTTGACACGTTTAAGCCCTGTTAACCCCATTTCAAAGCTCTAAAATGAAGTTAAAGTATAGGGAACTTAAAATGTGTTCAAAAATATCTCGGGTGTCGGTTCGTTTAGCCGTACGGTTACGTTGTTCGGTTAATTACGACGGAATGCGCATAAGCGCGAAAAATGATCCAAATAGCGTGACGAATGGATTTTTCTTATGCCAAACACTAAAATAAAATATTTTAGTGCTTACATAAATTTTTGGATGTCCGGATGTATTCAGAACGTAAGTTATGCACGAAAATGCAAACTTGTGCACTTTTTGACGCTTTTAGTACCTGAATGAGCCAAAAGTTTATTTTAGCACACCGAACCCCTCAAAGCCTATTTCTAAGCTATATAAAGGATATTTAAGGTGTGTTTAACTTATGGTCATGTTCTGGAATGTCTGTTACAGTTCAAATTGGCATACTTTCGCAGTTTGTCAAGTTTAGTCCCTGTAAGCGAATTAACTTGTTTTTGCCATACCAAAGCCTTCAAAACTTATCTCTAAGTTATGTAAAGGTTATTTAAGGTATGTTAAGCCTATGTCACTATTCCGGAGTGTTTGTTGCATTAAACTGGTTATATTTACGCATCGGTGCGCGTATAACCTTCCAGAAAGCGATTTAGAGTTTGGAATTGAACAAAAATTGATATGTGCAAATGATACACATATTTTTACAAATCCCAAGTATGAAATATAATATTTCATTGGTTCGGTATTTGTTTGATGGCCGTGGAGGCACAGGTGTTACAGAAACGACCGACAAGATCACACAGATCAAGGAACGATTAAAGACTGCTCGAGATCGTCAAAAGAGTTATGAAAACGATAGAAGAAAGCCGTTAGAATTCCAAGTAGGAGACAAAGTATTATTGAAAGTTTCTCCTTGGAAAGGAATAGTCCGATTCGGTAAGAAAGGAAAGTTAAGCCCAAGATACATAGGACCATTTTCAGTAATCCAACGTATAGGACTAGTTGCTTATCGTTTACAACTACCAGAAGAGTTAGCTGGAGTACATGACGTATTTCATGTATCTAACCTCAAGAAATGCTTATCAGACGAATCTTTGGTAGTACCTCTCCAAGATATAGAGGTAAATGAGAAATTAAAATTTGTTGAGAAACCTCTTCAGATAGAAGACAGAAAAGTGAAATTTCTCAAACATAAACGGTTAGTACTTGTCAAGGTCAAGTGGGATTCAAAGAGAGGACTTGAATACACCTGGGAGCTGGAATCAGAAATGAAGCGAAAGTATCCCCACTTATTTCAATGAATCTCGAGGACGAGATTCTAAATAAGGTGGGGAGAATGTAAGGACTCTCAAAATTTTCCTAAAAATACCTGTAAAATAAAAACCCGGACCCCTGAAACCATACCTTGCTTAAAAATCAAGAAAATCAAGAATAATAGGTTTCAGGCGGGCCGCGTAAGAGACAAGGTATGTCTTACGCGGGCCGCGTCAACATGGGGTTTGACCGGATAAGTATCCGGGCCACGTATAATCCACCTGTTAAACCTAAGCCATGACCATGCAAACCTATACGTAGACTGGGCGGCCACGCGGGCCGCGTAAGATATAGGTGATGGGTTACGCGGGCCGTGTAAGGCCTTAAATTCACCTATAAATAGCTTGCATCAGGGACTTTCAATCTGTGTCGAAACAAACTTTCAAAAACGAAGTTATAACACTCTGAAGTCAAAATTACTTTCAATATTAGCTAGGCGCTACTCCGATACCGGGTATTAACTCGATCGCTGCTACGATTCAATATCCGATTGATTAAACTATCCAATGGATGTTTAAGTGCTGCCCACATTAGGGTTTATGCTTTGTCATTCGTTGTTAATATGATGGATGTTTAAGTATTGCACTTTGTCATTCGTTGTGAGGGTTTTATCTCGTGAGTTATCGTAAATGCTGTATTAGTTACTAACCGAGTTCGTGTGCGTGTTATTTAATTTAGGTTAAAAGGCTAATCAGTAGGCTAGGCTCTGCTCAAATAAATTTGCAATGTGAGTCATTCTCTTTTTATCAAATTTATTTATAAAAGCATATTTATTTTCAAAGTTATAATTACAGTGATTAAGTTTATGTAATCACCAAATTACAGCCGGTATGTGGGGTATTGTGCACATTACTATTGTTTTTATCACTTTAGGTGGGCGAGCCTAATTAGTGATATACGTTACTATTGGGTGACAGGACCCGATAGTAATATGACCATAGTCACAGAAACGAATCGAGTGACAAATACTGTGGGTAGTTGGTTGATATCAGGAAACATTGTAATCTCTCTTAATACTGTAAATTATAACAAACGTGTCATTTTAGTAAATAGAATGATTCACCAGTATTTCCCGCTGACAAAACCTTTTTCAAACATGTTTCAGGTGATCTATTGTGATCCAGGAAAAGTACCGTGAAGCACTACCAGCTTAAGGAAGTGGCTCAATATAAAATAAAGAAACATGTTTTGTAAAAATAAAGATTTCTCTGTGAAATCATATGATTGTAAATTACCTGGGTTTTATCCCGAGTTGTGAAATAAAATAATCGGGAAATTTCAGTTTTAAAAAGATCCTGAAGAAAACTTCCGCTGTTAAATAAATACCACGGGATTTTCTGTCCTGCGACTCCTGAAACGGGTCAAACCGGGTCGGGGACCGTGACAGCAAAGACCCTAGCTGGAGTCTAATTGTCAGGTCAGCGTGAAAAGTTTTAATTTTGCGTTGATCGGATCAACATGTATGGATGAGAGTTGCATGAAAATATGATCATCAAAGTTACTATAAATAAGTAACAAGTTGCAACTGCTCCTATAGCAACTTGGCTAAAAAGATCGGTATCAGGTTGCTACTGTTTGGTAGCCAACTGTGTCTAAGTAGCAATGAGATGCGGTTGCATCTCGTGCTTTAGTAGCAACTTAGAACTTCAACTTCTGGAGCAACAAAATTGCTATCTATAGTGTTGGATTTGCTATTGATATAAAGACGTTGCCTCTTAACTCTTGTGTTGATTCGGACCCATATTTAAAGGATTTAAAGGTCAAGTATATACATCTAGTTAACACTTAGAATTGACTTCCCACAGATCAGAACATCTTGTTCTTGAAAGTTTCTTTTAATATTTTATCTGATTATTGATTTCATGTATAAGCGAAACATTTTAATATGAAGTGAATTAACATAATTCAGAAAGTATACAAAGTGAAACGATATCTCAAAACCTATATAACTCAATTTGTTTTTTTAACGGCGAAACTTCTATTAGAAAATAGAAATCGGGCCAGCCAGAAACTGGAACCCAAAAATTACAAAATAACGTCTCGGATATTAAAATCTAACCATCTATCCCAATTTAGGTTACAAAATTAGATCTACTCGTGATCCAAAGAAACGAGTTTTCCTTAATAGTATTTGGTTACTCTTGTAAAGTGGACATTATGATGGTTGAAGAGTTTCTTGTTCCGTGCCTTCCAAATCTCTCACTTGGTCACCATGAATACCATCCGAATCACTTTCTTCTAATCTGAGGACCCTTTGTGTCCTGAAACAAAGTCAAAATTATGCTCCACAGAGAAATCGCTAAAGGGGAAAAGAAACAAACTATATATATATATATATAGGTACGGGATCAGGAGAAAACGCCCAAAAGTGTGAGAACGGTGAGAACACATCCTGGCCCAACACGTGGAGCGGGATATGATCAGGGCGTGAGGGGTTTTTTTGTCTTTTCAATCTTCTTTTATTTTCCCAACACGCTATAACATTTTCTGGCGTCTAAGATTATTTTGGCGTTAATTGTAATCATTAAAATTTTTGGCGTTGAATTAATTGTTTTGTGTCACATAGATAATTTTTTGGCATTATAGCGTTTTCTGGTCAATTTTTTTGGCGTTTTGTGGCCTTGTATAATAATTCACTACAAGTCATTAATATTTTCATTAGATTACATTAAGACCAAATGGTTTTTATGGCGTTTTGTCAATTTTTTTGGCGTTTAATACATTGACAAGGTGCTTTGCCAGCACCCGTTCTCACAGTTTTCATACCGCTAGCGTTTTGGTGTTTGTAGTTTTTGGTGTTTTATATAATAATGTATTTCATTTGTAGAGAATTAGATAACAAAACAACAGATAATTTGATAACAAAACAATATATAATGAAAAAGAAAAAAAAATAAAAATGGTAATCTAATTTCTCATCCGAATCTTCACTGTCATCAGCTCTTCTTCTTGAATTTGTTTTGGCGTTTTGAACCTTTGAATACCTTAGCTAGATGCCAACTTTCCTACATAAACGCCGTCTTTTTTAGACGAAGCTTATTAGTGACATCCTGTGTTTTGTTGTGATATTCTCGTTTGGTGGCATGTCATTAAAGATCAACTCTTGCTTGAATGCTATTTATAATAATGGATTCCAAAATAGCATTTTACACTTGTGTTGATCCCTTCATGCCATGCATATATTCATCAAGAACAAAGCTCACATGATGACATATCACTGTCACCAGTCTCTTTTTCTTGAATATTTGTCCATCTCATTCAACAAAAGATTATAGAGATAACCTACTCAGAGAAGAATCGATTCAGTGAAAGCTTTGCCATCTGTGGTTATTTTAACTAACCTTTTTTGGTGTTTTAAAGTGAGTGGTTTCTAGAGAACAAGACGTTTGTTTTTTTGGGTGTGATCAATTCATTGCGTATAGACCCCTCTCTTATAGGTATTTTTTGGCGCGTAGTTTAGGCGAGATTTTTTTATTATAATAAATGATAGTAATAAAGTAACCGTCTTTTCAGTTACTGTTTGTATTTACTGTTTTGATCAACTTTATCAGTTAATAGGGTGATAGACGTCCTATCTTCCAAGTTTGGCGTTTTTTTAAATGGCGTTATGTAGACCAAGATGACAAAATACAATAACGAAGAAAATAAAATATTAAGCAGGAAAAATATTTTTTGTTATTTCTGGCGTTTTGTAAGCAATAGCTTTTTGTAGTATTTTTTAGCGTTTTGCAAATAAATAGAGAAATATATCATTTAATTATCTTAAAAAAAGAAGATTACACAGAAGAAAAAAAATTAAAACCCTTTGTCAGAAGGTACTTTATCCTAAAAGTATCCATCACTTGCGTCATCTTCTTCCTCAGAGTCTTCATCTGGATCTTCATCCATGTCATCACCTTCACCTTCATCGGCTTCTTGTTACTGAAGATTCTGAAGCCTCCATTTGAACATGTCTTGCATTAACGCCAATTTTGAGTCCATTTATGTGTTCAAACAAGTGGCGTTATGCAATTCTTCCATGAACCCAAGCCCCTGCTTTGTCATGATGTTTTCAAGCCAGTAGTCTTCCTGCTCTCCGATGTCGTATATAACAGTCACCATGTCTGTTTCATCATCAAAACGCCATGATGTCATGACAGGGTCCGGCTTTACATCTGCTTTGATTGGTCCAAATTTCTTTTTTAATGCTTTCATAAGCATATGTGTTTCATGGAATTCGTTATCCAGAGCGATGCCAAGAGATATGATACCCCTCTGTACCTCTTCTTCCATCTTTAGAATTGCCTTGATCGTCCTAACATACACCCTCCTTATGTTGTCAAAACACAGGACGAATCGCCTGATTGCCAGAGTGTATCTCCACCAAATGATTGTTGCCATTTTTGGCGTTTTGGTTAAATTGGCGTTTTTGGTTAAAGATGTTTTTGCAGAAATGATAGATTGAAGTGATTATGGAAGCGATCTTTTACGCCGTTTATATAATGATGTTTTTGGCGCGTAATTTAGGAGGGAATTTCTTCTAATAAATGTTAATAATTGAAATTCAGTTATTGTGTTGTTTCCTCTTCCTGTAATATCTAACGCGTTTTATTACTAATTTTTGGCGTTTTGTTTTTAATGGCATTTTATTTTTTTGAATGGCATGTTATGATTTGTTGGCGTTTGAATTTGAGCGGTAAAAGACCCTTTTACCCTTAATGAAGCGCGTCCCACATAATAAAATTGATGTTATTTACGAAAACGACACCGCGCAATCTAGTCCATGGATTGTTTTGATCTGACGATCCATAAGCGTTCTCACCGTTCTCACACTTTCCCCCGTTTTCGCTAATTCCTGACCTTATATATAAATATATATATTATTCTTATCACTTTTTAACAAACAAACTCTCCTAAACCATTCTTATCTATATTTTTATAAAAACCTCAAGAATTTTATACCACTCACTCTATCATGTATCCTTGTTAGAGCTTATCAGACCGTTGGTACGTGGTTTTAGTAGGCTTTGGATTGTTTTGTTATGTAATAGAAATCTCAGGGACTAAATGTGCACTATATGTAAAATCCTTGGGGCGGCGTATTTAGCGCATATATATATATATGATTAGTTCGCTCAGTTCGCAAATACACTAGTGTTTACTCTTGCACCTAATCCTATATGTATATAAGGTCAGGATTTAGGGAAACGGTGAGAACGCATATGGATCATCAGATCAAAACAATCAATGGACTAGATTGACGCGGTGGCGTTTTCGTAAGTAACATCAATTTTATTACTTGAACGTGCTTCATTAAGGGTAAAAATGTCTTTTTACTGCTCAAACTCAAAACGCCAATCTAATCAGCAACATGCCATTCAAAACGACTAAAACACCATTAATACAAAACACCAAAGCTTAATGATGAGCGTGTTACAGATTAGCAGGTAGATTAGCTTAATGATAAAAACTATTTAATCTGTGGTTTAGTTAGTGTATTTTATCATCTTGGTCTATAAAACGCCAATAAATATAAAACGCCAAACTTGAAAGATGGGACGTATTACAGCCTTAACAGATAAAGCTGAACAAAACAGTAAATACAAACAGTAACTGAAACGACGGATACATTATTACTATTATTTATTATAATAAAATCCCGCCTAAACTACGTGCCAAAAACATCATATAAAGAGAAACGTCTCAGCACCTTCATTGATCACACCCAAAAACAAATGTCACGTTTCCTAAAATACCACTCACTATAAAACGCCAGAAAAAGTTAAAAAACCACAAATGGCACACCTCGTTTCTTGGATATTCAGATTTGTTCTGCATGAAGTTTCACTGAATGAATTCTTAGGTGAGGTGGGTTACTCTATAAGATGTTGCTGAATGAGATGCACAAATCTTCAAGAAAAAGAGACTGATGACAGTGAATGTCATTTTGTGTGCTTTGTTCTTAAAGAAGGTTTGGATGAGAAGAAGAGACCAGTCCCAGTGTAAATGCTATTTTGGACTCCATGATGATAATAGCATCCACACAGGCTTTGATCTACAACAACAGGTCAACAAACAACAATAGATCACACCAAAATACAGGATACCATATTTTACTGACTGATTAGCTTCATCTAGAGTGGGGCGTTATGTACGAAAATCGGCATCTATATAAGGTATTCAAAGGTTCAAGGCACAAAAACCTCAAGAAGAAGAGACTGATGACAGTGAAGATTTGGATGAGAAATTGGATTAGCAGTTTTTATTTTTTTTTCATTTTCTATTTTTTTAGGGGTCATTTTCTGTGGTTTGTTATCTAATTCTCCACTGATAAAATACATTATTTCTATAAAAAAATGCTTATGAAACGCTAAGATGCTACAAACACCAAACGCCTAAAATGTGAAAACTGTGAGAACGGATCCTGGCTAAACACATTGTTGCTATATAAAACGCCAAAATGCCAAAACTTATAATAAAATTACTTTAATCAATTATTATTAAAAACTGCAAAAATTAACTAAATGCCATTAAAACAATGTATAAAACAATGTTCCGTCTTTATCTAAACGGCTTTAAATACAAAATACCAAACCCTGAAAAGATTGGATGTGTTACAGCCTTAACAGATGAAGCTGAACAACACAGTAACTACAAACAGTAACTGAAACGACGGAAACTTTATTACCAACATTTATTATATTAAAAGCGACACCATCGTAATTGAATTTATTTATCTTTTCAAATAGTTACCTGTCACGTTATAGGCCTGCATCCTACAAAGCATGACAAATGATACACAAAGTACACATCAAAAAAATATAATTACTAATGTTTTTAGCGCCAAAAACATATATCTACCTCAGGCAAAAAAAGGTCATTATATAAGTAGAACAAGTAAACAAAGCTTAACATTCCACACATTCACTAAACATGCCACACATTGTCTAAAACGCCATACAACTTTAAAAAAATGGCTCGAGTTATTGCATAGAGGTTTGAGAGGTCAGTGAGACGTTTCGTCCTAAAGTTCTCTGACAGAAGAAGGGTGAAGGTCAAGACAATCAAGGCCATACTTAGTATGGATGAAGCCGTTCAGAGGGATATTATGGCCCTTGGGATTCCATTGGCCTACGACTGTGAAAGGAATCGAACGGTAACAAGAAGATTGAAGAGAAAATTTCCAGCAGATGATGATGATGATGTTGACAATACTGATCTATTAAAAGTTACCAATTGGAGTTTGGATGAACAATCAAGAACGGTGAAGGTGACTTATCAACACGGGGTGGATTATTTATTGACGATGGACGAAATACTGAACACAAATAGACTACATCTTCTTGAATAGCTCTGTGATTTAGCACCTTCAAACGATGCAAGATCCAGGGTTGTGATGATATCTAGGTATAGGATGCAATAAAGACGAGACGAGATTATGGCGTTATACGCCAATGCACAAGATGATGATGATGAGTTTGAAGAAACTGATGATATCTACTTCTGCACCTTATTGTAAGGCCTGCAAGAAGAAGCATTCAGGAAGATGCTCTACATACTGCAACTTCTGCAAGATACCAGGACATAAGGAAGAAGATTGTAGGAAGAAACCCAGTAATGGAGTGTGCTTCAACTGTGGAGAAAAAGGGCATATCAAGCCGAATTGTCCGAAACTAGCTCTAGCCATGAACAACAAGACTACTAAGAATGCTAGGGCATTTGTTCTGACAGCCGAAGAAGCAAAGATGATCCCGGACATGATTGCCGGTACGTTTTTAGTTAATGATGTTTTTGCTAAAGTATTATTTGACTCTGGTGTGAACCAAAGTTTTATTAATACTTCATTTTGCAAACTTCTCAATCAACCATTAACTAAACTTAACAAGAATGTCTAGTAAAGACAGCAAATGGAGAATCCATTAAGATTACTGAAGTCTTGCAGGGAGCAAGAATAGAAATTTCAAAACATAATTTTATTGCAAATCTTTACCCAATGAATCTGGCTGGATTTGATATTGTATTAGGAATGGATTGGTTAGTAGCAAATAAAGCCAGTATTCTATGTGATCAAAAGTCAATCCAAGTAAATTCACCAAAGGGTGAAAAGATCACAATTAAAGGAAATAAGCCATCTAGATCCACAAAATTCATCTCTGTGATGAAAATAGCCAGTTATGCAAGAAAATGGTCACTAATGTATACGATTTATATAATCATTAACACTAAAGGAAAAGAATTGAAAGATATTCCCATAGTATCTCAATTCTCAGATGTGTTTCAAGAAGAGCTACCAGGACTACCGCCAGATAGGGAAGTCGAATTCAGAATTCATCTGCTACCAGGGATAGCACCAATTGCAAAAGCACCCTACCGTTTGGCACCAGCAGAAATGCAAGAACTAAAGAAACAGTTGGACGAATTTTTGGAGAAAGGATTCATATAGCCAAGTTCATCGCCATGGGGAGCACCGATCTTGTTTGTAAAAAAGAAAGACAGGTCAATGCGTATGTGCATTGATTACCGAGAGTTGAACAAGGTCAGGATTAAAAATCGGTACCCATTACCGAGAATCGATGATCTGTTTGATCAATTGCAAGGAGCTCGATTTTTTTCTAAGATCGACTTAAGCTCAGGATATCATCAATTAAAGGTACAGGAAGAGGACATTCCTAAAACAGCCTTCAGAACAAGGTATGGCCACTATGAATTTACCTTCATGCCATTTGGTTTAACCAATGCCCCAGCCGTATTTATGGACATGATGAACATAATATGTAAGCCATATCTGGATAAATTCGTAATTGTATTTATAGATGATATTCTCATTTACTCTAAGAGTAAAGAGGAACATGCAACGCATCTGCATGCACTCCTAAAATTGCTGAGAAAAGAAAAGTTTTACGCTAAATTTTCAAAATGTGAATTTTGGTTAGAAGAAGTACAATTTCTTGGACATTTAGTTAATCATGAAGGAATTTATGTGGATCCCACAAAGATCGAGGCGATTACTAAATGGAAAGCCCCTGAGTCACCAACAGAAGTAAGAAGCTTTTTAGGATTGGCAGGTTATTATAGACGGTTTATCCGAGATTTTTCTAGAATAGCCATTCCTTTAACAAAAATGACCTGTAAGTCTGTTAAGTTTGAATGGGGACCAAAACAGGAAGAAGCCTTTAGAATTCTTAAGCAAAGATTAACCAACGCACCTATACTAACATTACCAGAAGGAACTGAAGACTTTGTAGTCTACTGTGATGCTTCTAAGTTAGGTTATGGATGTGTGTTGATGCAACATCAAAAGGTTATAGCCTATGCCTCTAGACAACTTAAGAATCGTGAAGAAAATTATTCAACCCATGATTTAGAATTAGGAGCCATAATTTTTGCCCTTAAAATTTGGAGACTTTACATTTACGGTAGTGAGTTTACCATTTTCACCGATCATAAGAGTTTAAAATATGTTTTCGGGCAAAAGGAGTTAAATATGAGACAAAGACGCTGGATGGAAATCCTTAGTGATTATGATTGTAGTATCTAGTATCATGTAGGAAAGGCTAATGTAGTAGCTGATGCTTTAAGTCAAAAGTATCACGAAAAGCCAAAAAGAGTACGTTCTCTTAATTTAAATCTGCAGATAGATTTAAACGAGCAAATTAGAAAAGTACAAGAATTAGTAATCAAGGTTGATAATGAGAAATTAAAAGGTATGATTAAGGAATTAGAACAAGGAACATATGGAATTTGGAGATTCCATAAGAAAAGGATTTGGATACCTCAACTAGGAAACCTACGTCACCAAATATTAGAAGATTTCATAAGTCTAAGTATACGATACATCCTGGAAGTGATAAAATGTATCAAGACTTAAGAAAGAATTTATGATGGATAGGAATGAAAAAGGATATAGCAGCTTATGTAGCCAAGTGTTTAACTTGTTCACAAGTTAAAGCTGAACATCAGAAACCCTTAGGTTTATTACAGCAACTAGAAATATCTGTATGAAAATGGGAATTGATAACAATGGATTTTGTTACCAAATTACCCAAGACACGAAAGGGTAATGATACAATCTGGGTGATTGTAGATAGGTTAACCAAGTCTGCTCATTTCTTACCGATGAAGGAAACCCTCAGCATGGAACAATTAGCCAAGTTGTATGTAAATGAAATAGTTTCATTACATGGAATTCCTTTATCTATTGTGTCTGATAGAGATAGCCGTTTTACTTCTCATTTTTGGACAAGTTTCCAAAAAGCAATGGGAACCAAGCTAAATCTAAGCACAACTTATCATCCTCAAACGGATGGACAAAGCGAAAGGAGGATTCAGACGATGGAAGATATGCTTAGAGCTTGTGTAATTGATTTCGAAGGAAATTGGGATGATCATTTACCATTGATAGAATTTTCTTACAATAACAACTATCATACCAGTATCAATGCTGCACCATTCGAAGCACTTTATGGACGAAAGTGTCGAACTCTAGTCTGTTGGGCAGAAATTGGAGAAAAGCAATTATCTAGACCAGATATAGTGCGAGAAACAACAGACAAGATTATTCAAGTCAAGGATAGACTAAAAGCAGCACCCGATCGACAAAAGAGCTATGCTGATAACCGACGAAAGCCATTGGAATTTCAGGTAGGAGACAAGGTTTTATTAAAAGTTTCTCCAAGGAAAGGAGTGGTAAGATTCATCAAAAGAGGAAAGCTAAGCCCCAGGTATGTTGGACCCTTTGAAATTATTAGAGGAATAGCACCAGTAGCTTATCAGCTACAACTGCCAGAGGAAATGGCAGGAATACATGATGTATTTCATGTATGTAATCTCGAAAAGTGCTTAGCTGATGAATAATTAGTGGTACCTCTTAAGGATATAGAGGTAAATGAAAAGCTTAAGTTCGTAGAGAAGCCACTACAGATAGAAGACAGGATAGTCAAGAATCTCAAACACAAGAGATTGGTAATAGCCAAAGTGAAATGGGATTCCAAGAGAGGACCATAATACACTTGGGAGCTTGAATCAGAGATGCAGAGGAATTATCCACACCTGTTCCAATAGATTTCGAGGACGAGTTCTAAAACAAGGTGGGAAGGATATAACAACTCTCCCAAAATAATTATAACACCCCTATACGTCCTAAAATACACCCCGTATACGAAAACCGGTCCCGAATACCTTTAATTTTATAAAAATAAAATAAAAACAAAAATTAATGGTCGCTCGTGGGGCGCGACAAAGCCAAGGAAGGCTGTCGCGGGGCTCGACAGCTAGGCCACAAGGCCACCCTCTGAGCCGCCACGTGGCATGATCGTGGCAAACCTACACTTGTGACCAGACAAGGCTAGAGCCTAGTCTAGGTCTCTCGCGGGGCGCGAAGACTTTGTCTTCGGCTTTCGCGAGGCGCGACAAATGGTCGATCAGACCCTATAAATAGATGCCATCGGCCTTCAGTCCCAACTCGTTCAAACTTCGAAATTCTCTCTCAATTTCTCTATAGTATAAGTAATTCCCAGGCATAATACCCTCTAATTAGCGAAGCTCTGCCTCATTGTAAGTATTATAACCCCCGGTTACGTATTAGATACGCTGCCCGATTGATCTTGTGCTCCGTAACGGCTGTCGAGGCTCTGCCCGACGTAGTCGTTGGAGTTCTTTCTCGGGGAGGGTATAACTAATGTAAATATTGGGTTATTATACTAACGCGTGTGCATTGTTTAATTTATTAGATTATAACCAGGAAGTCACAGGGAAAAACCTAAAATAGCAATGTGGGTAATCCTTTCTTTATATAAACTGTTTTTACAAAACCACAAATTATTTTACATGATAATTAACAGTGATTGAGTATTTGTAATTCTACAATTATCGCCGGTATGTTGGGGTTTTGTATACAAAATTTGTTACTACACTGTGCGTAGTAACATGATCACAAGTCGAGTTGACAGTACCGTGGGTGGTAATTAAGGTAGAAAAATAAACAAATGTAATTGCGCGATCGCCCTCAATGCTGTAAAATGATAAAACTTGTTTTGATTAAATTGGGATTCACTCACCAGTATTTCCCACTGACAAATGTTTTTAAACACGTTTCATGTAACAAAATGTGAAAGCCAAATAGAAGCCAGCTGGACAGCACTGAAGGCTTGGAAACGTGGCTATAAAAGTTACCTAAATAAAGAAAATGTTTTAATTAAATAAATTAGGGTTTATCCATATAAACATGTTTGTAATGGAAACTTGGGAATTTTCCATGTATTTACTATTATAAAAATGTGGTATTTTAATCCGATAAAATATTTTCTAACTACGGTCCTAATGTAAATTCCGCTGTCAAACTGATAAACATCGATAGCACTGATACTGGTTTGCGGCCGCCCGTTCCCAAGTAACTAGGGGCCGGGGGTTGTGACAATTCAATTGACCAATCACATTTAACCCCTCCTTCTTTGGCCAATCAATTTTTTTCATGGTTTTTTTTTAATTCTTTACACACCTTTTAACATAATGCCCATATCCCCACTACACTCATTTAGAAAAACACCCATTTGCTGATAAGGATGCCACGTGGCGGATAACGCCCAAACGTAGAGCATTATTCACCCAAACAACTACACATATGGTGTAATGATTATTGAATCCAATTACTGAAGAAACACTAGATAAATGGTCGGAACCGAGATATCTAGGGGGTTTGAATCCGCATAAAAGGTGGGTTTCCTCTCGTTCAATTCAGGTACAACTAATCTTCTTCTCCGGTAATTCTGCATAAAAGAGCACCGTTAGCCTCGCCAAGGGGAGAAGAGGGTTCTCTCCTTGACCCGTCTCCGGTGTGAGAATAAGTATGGGTAATGAAGAAGAAGATGTATTTGAGAAGTGTGTGTAACTTGAATTCTTACCTGGGTTGTTTCTCATATTTATAGCCGGGAGTCGTTTAGGCGGGAAAACCCGTTGGTGAAAAGTTGACGGAAGATGCTAACCCCGTAAGCGGTTACATTTCCTTCCGTCAATCTTCATGATCCGACGTGAGAGCACACGGATCGTGGCTTAGATCGAAGGCTGGGGATTTGCCACGTGTAAGGTGGCCAAGTGGAGATTACTCTCCAATTACATGCCATCACTGTGATTCCGGAGACATCTAGGGAGCCGACACGTGTCCAGACGGTTATAACCGTCTTGGTGGTGCACGATCGTATTTCTTCTATTGCTGTAATCTGGTGTGGCATCTTATCGTGTGGAGACCACTGAATAAATAATTCCCAAGTCTGGGTAAATAGTATCCAAGTCTGGATATTGGGCGGAAATGTCTAATGTAAGATTTTTACCCTTTGCTTTGTGGAAGGAAAGCGCAAGGCCTTATGATTTCCCTTCGGCGCGTAAGTGTTGATTGTTGACTGTTTTCAAAGTCTTCCTTTTGTAAGACCAGTGCGCGGCCGCGCAAGGTAAGGATATCTTTAAAGATGAGGTTGTGGTATGGTCCTAAGCCCTTATTATGGGATTTTTGGGACCTTACCCCTTCAAGTCCCCCCAGTCTAGTGTTGCATTTATGCAAGTAAGTGGAGCACTGGACTTATGAGAGGGAAATGCTTTTGGGCGCGAAAAATAAGAAACTTCTGGAAGAAGATTCATTTTGATTTTTGTAAAGATTTTTGAAAATCTTTGACTTTGAATGAGACCGGTACAGTAAGCCTGAATAACAGACTGTCATTGTCAGTTGTTGTTACTGTCCGTGTCTTACACGTGCGCGTGCAAACGCGTGTGTGTTGATATTCACTCTTTCTGCTGCTTGGAGAACTGTGATATCCGAAAAAGGTGTTGTAGCGGTTACCGATGCTATTTATTGCGATGAGTATATATAACGTTTGGGTAGCCTCCTTTGTGCAATCATTGTTTTGTTGAAACTTTCCCCGTTCCTTTTTTCTAAGAAAAAGAATTATCATTCCCTCTTCTTATGTCAACCGGAGAACATCAAGACGATTTTTCTGAAGAAATGTCGACTGAACTTCCACCGTTAAAGTGGCCTAGAGCGACCTTCGATGGCTTGGTTAGGAATTTCAAATTCCCGGAAAACTGGGGTGCTCTGTACCCTGAAGAGGGGCAGACTGCAGCAGATGCTCCGGTTGGGTATATTACCCTTTTTTGGGATTTTTTCAGTGAAGGTAACTTTCGTTTGCCTGTCACTAAGTTTTTTCTTGAAATCCTTGGGTTTTACAACCTGCACATCTCCCAACTTCATCCTATTGGCATGGTTAGGGTTCGACATTTTGAATTTGTGTGTCGGACAATGCACATTGAGCCGACTGTTTCCCGATTTAGGGTTTTTCACCAGATGCACTGTACCCAAGGGTTTTACTCGTTCGTTCAGAGGGCGTCTGCAAAGAAGGTTTTACAGCAACCCCCAAAATCTTTTCACGATTGGAAACAAAAATTCTTCTTTATCAAGGCCGGAGTGATTCCGGTGAGGATGGTTTTAAGGGGAAAGGAAGATGTTCCGATTGAAACGATTCAAACCCCTGTTGATGAGAACTAGTATCAAGATTTGAAGGATGTTCCCAACATCGCTTTGCCGGAGAAAGCTCTTGTCGGAGCCGGCATGAGTTTAAATTGGAAGATGGATCGTGATGACAAGCCAGTATATACGGAGGATGGTCATAGTAAGTTTAGGGTTTTTCCCTCTTTTTTTTTGTTGTTGACCTGCTCTCTTTGATTACAGTTGTTTCACTGTATGTTGTTGCTTTTAAGAGGGAGGGTGGTAAGATGGGTACTATTAAGAAGAAGCCTGAAGAAGAGCTTTGGTACCATAGGATTGTAAAGAACTTTGTTCTTCCGTGGGATGCGGATTTGTCTGTTCATCCTGCTGCTGGTGCTGGTGAGTTATATTTGTTTCTGTTTTCCTTTCTGCGCTTGTGGGTAAGTTGTTCTTTTGCGCTTTTGTAGGTGAATTGTCAAATTTAGGCATAGGCCCTGAAAGGAAAAAACGCGCGATGACTTCTACCTCTGCACCGAAGAAAGGTGGGGCTGACAAAACTCAAACTTTGAGGACGAAAAATGTTGGAGAGAAGAAAGGTACGCGCCGTTCCTTTGACTCTGGGTGTGATTATGTGGTGGTTTCTGATTCTTTGGAGGGTCTAACTCCTGCAGTAACTGTACGGGAACCAAAGCCTGAACCGAGGGATTCTGTTGATATCCCGCCATCTAACCCACATGAACCTATTGACTTAGATTCAAGTCCTGAGCATTTGGTGCATAGGAAAACTGGTAAAAGGAAGCAAGCTGATACTGATGCTGAGGATCAGCCTTCTAAGAAGATTCAGAGGAAGAAAATTAACAGAAAGGGGAATCTTGATTCTTTTATTTCAGAATCTGTTCCTGGTAAGTGTTGCCTTTTCTTGTTTTCTTTATGCGCGATAAATCTTTACAGATTTTGGTTGTTCTTTCCAGAGGTTCCTGTTTCCCCTGTTCCCATAAAACTGCAATCTGTGGTAAATGAAGAACTTCCATCCTCCCCTCCGCGTGCTTCTGTCGGTGATCAGTTAGAGCCTACAGAGGTTGCTAACGGTGGTGTGGAGAATGTTGCTGAGGCTGAGAAGCCTGTTGATGTTGCTGAAAAAGTTGTTGATCCAGGTGTGGTGGATGGTGCTGGTAAGCCACAAACCCCTGAAACTGTTGCGCAAGATCTGGGGAAAGAACAATCTGCTGAAAAAACTTCAACTTCTTCCCCTAAACCTTCTGATGCCATGCCCGAGCATGTTGAGAAGGTGACAGTTGAAGGGCAAGGCTCATCTGCTGGTTTTGGTAAACATTCTCCAATCCGCCCAGAAGAAACCTTGGGAGATTATTACTACCGGACTTATATGGAGAAAGATGCCTCTGAGCCTCACGCCCCCGTTTGGAATTTAAAGAAAGGTGACACTTTCTCAGATTGGCGCGTGTGCCAAGATTGGTTGCAGGGGATACTTCCGCCTGGAGAGATCAAGCTTCAAGAAGGCCGGTCTTATGAACAAACCTATCAATCTTACGTTGAAGAAACTGCTGCTCACGTCTCTACCACTCACCGTATAGTGCGTGAGTGGTATAGTATGCATAAAGACCGAGAAACCTTTATGGTGTCTCGAAAAAGATTTGCCAAAGACGAGAAATGCCTGGCTCAGCTGAAGGCTAAATTGGAAGCTGATCAGGCCAAGTTTGAGGTTGAGCGCAAGACTGAGGAATGGTCTGTTGCTGGTTGGAAAAGAAAAGCGGAAGCTGAAGCTGCTCTTCTTTCTGAAGAACGCAAAAACTGGAGGAGAATTTGCGAAAAAGATAATGTTGAGAAGGCAAACCTCCGTAATATAATTACTAACCTCAAGGCTGAGGTTGAAAAATTGAAGAATCAGGATGCGGAGGTAGAAAGGTTGAAGAAGGAGAAAGCGGATGTCGAAGCTGTTTTGGAAGAAGCGCGTTCTCATAGGGAGCGCAGTGAGCAACGAGAGGTACAAGCTTGCACCACTCTTGCTCTTAGAGATAAAGAATTGGAAGAACTTACTGTTTTGCTTTCTGATCAGGAAAAACTTAAGAAGAATTTGGAGCTAGCGCATTCCGAGAATACTGAAACCTCCCGCCGTTTGACTGAAGTCGAAGAGAAGTTGGAAAATTCAGAAACGGCGCGGGTTACAGCGGAAAGCGAGCTTGAACCTTTGAAGAACGATATGGCCTGGTTGAAAGATCGTGGTATTGCTTGTGTAAGTTTCTTTTCTCCCTTTTTGTTGCGGAACTGTTTATGCGCTTTCTTGATACTTATTTTTACTTGATTTCACAGATTGCTGAATCTGTGCTGAACTCTGAAGAGTTGGATAAAACCGTTGCTCGTTTGTTGGTTGCTGCGCGAAGAGATGGATATGCGCAAGGATATGCGGAATGTTCCCATCATGTGAACAGTGCTTTAAAGGTTGACTGGGATAACAGTAAGTCTGCGACTTTTGGCGCGGATACTGGTGCCGCGCTTGCTGCCTTGAAGACAGAGTTTAACAACTTGCAACTTCCGGTTATGGATCTGATAAATGTTGCGTTGCAATCTGATGATCATGTGGCGCAACTAAGGGAAATCTTTCCGGATGAGGGTGAAGATTTAGCGTAGGTTGGAAAATATATTGAACAATTTTCTTGTAATAGTTGGGATGTAAATCCCTATTTTGTTGGCGCGCTGTTGCGCAAGTAACTTAAACACTGCCGTGTTTGAAAGGTTTTTTTAGGGCGTATCTGTACGCTAAGTATGATGTTTCTATTTGTTTGTTTACAATATTTTGCATGAGTACGATTACTTTTTGTTGAGTAAGGCGAATGAAGTTGGTATAAAGCTCATGCTTGAACTTATGGCTGTTTGTGATGTGATCACTGACCGTTCATGAAGCTTGTTTTAGAACTACCATAATGTTTTTGCGCTTACTAAAAGAAATTGCTTGCACTTTGTAAACACAGAAATAATAGAAACTTTGCAATTTTATTTACGGATAGAGCACAAAGGCTTTTACAAAGTTTTGCTAATAATTATGTGAAACTTAACTTACTCTCTAATATTTCCGCTTTGCTTGATGGATCATGTCTTTCCGCGGGAAACTTATAGAGTCGTCTTTTAGGTTTTTGCCCGTTTGCTTGGGCCCTCATCACCCCGGGTTATCTGCTTAATCTCTTTGCGCACATTTTGGAGTAAATGCGTGAGTTCGCCGCTCTTGAGGGCTTTCTCTATTTCTGTGCGTAGAGAGATGCAGTTGTTAGTGGTATGCCCGTTATCTTTGTGATATTCGCAGTATTGTGCCGGGTCTTGTCCACGTTTATTTTTCATTGGGATCGGAGGTTTGAATTGATAGTCTTCAGTACTCAGAACCTCCGCCGGGTTCTTTGTTAGGGGAGTCCACTGTCTCTCCCTATTCTCCTGTTTGTTCTCCCTTTGCGCGGAGAGTTTGTTAATTGTTGTGCGAGCATCTTCAGACGAACGACTTCCTGACCCAGACTCACGCCATGATTTCTTAAACCTCCTTTCGCCGGTTGAGCTTAAGTCCGCGGGCCTATTGTGTGGTGGTGGTGGCCTGTTTGTAGTAAGGTTTTTCTCAGTTTGCGCGTAAACCTTGGCCGCCGCCATTATCTTCTCCCAACTTTTTGGAAGGCCCTCTGTTCCAGATAAGACTTTAACCATGTCATCACATCTAACCGCGTACTTGAATTGAGCACGGATTAGTTGTTCGTGAACACCGCCAATTTTCAATACCTCTTTATTGTATCTGGTGATGAAATCTTCCAGATTTTCGTCATCACGACGCCAAATGTTCATGACGTCGGATGTATCACGAATGGAACGCCGCTGCTGACTGAAGTGTGTCAAAAACTTTTCACGCAGATCTTTCCATGATTCGATCTGTCCGGTTGGTAGGTTATCGAACCAGATTCGCGCTGGGCCGGTTAGGGTCTGCACGAACAGATGACACCATAGCGGGAGGGTCCAACCCCCAACCAGACCTGCGCTGGTAAATACCCTCAGGTGATCATCGGGGTCTGTTAACCCATTAAACTTTCCCACGTTGGATGGTAGTTTAGCTTTCTTAAGCGGAGCCAAAGCTATTTCCATTACGAACTTTGAATTTTCCGCTGCTTCCGCAGGGCGGTAAATCAAATCATAGTTGTGTTCTGCCTCAGGGTTATAAACTGCACGAGGCCTGCACTTGTTATAGTTTGGCTGCAGTCGATTGAACACACTGGTGTTTGTACTTAAACGGTATGTTGGATCGGATTCATCGGTGTGGGTGTCTCGCTGGGAACCCAACCTATCATGAACCGATTGTCTTCGGTGAGGGTGTGGTCTACCATGGTTCTCTCTCTGGTGACTTCCTGTCTGAGTATATTCACGTTGTGATGTGGATCTGGCATAAACTTCTGTATTCTCATAAGTTGAATCCTCCCGTTGGGAAGCGTTTGCCCGAGATCCTGGTCTCCGTGACTGAGTTAAGGGAGCAGTTTGAGCACACAGCTGTGTGTATACTGCGTTTAGTGGCCCTTGAGACCTGACGTACCAGGATATCGGAGTTTCTCCTGGTGGCAAAATTGATTGAGCAGGGTTTGCTGGTAACATTCCTGGAGTGACAGGATCATTTGCTCGGTTGGATTGAACCTCATTGTCATCCGAGGCATCCTCTGGGATTCCTTCCACTTGAACATTGTTTCCGACGTTCGGTCGAAGACTGGTTTGTCGATGAGATGATGAATTTTCTGCCATGCTTAAACAGAGAATGAAAAGAACTGAATCGAAACGAGATGAAAACTGAAAAAACAGAGAAATAGGTGGGCGCTAATGAAGAAACACTAGATAAATGGTCGGAACCGAGATATCTAGGGGGTTTGAATCCGCATAAAAGGTGGGTTTCCTCTCGTTCAATTCAGGTACAACTAATCTTCTTCTCCGGTAATTCTGCAAAAAAGAGCACCGTTAGCCTCGCTAAGGGGAGAAGAGGGTTCTCTCCTTGACCCGTCTCCGGTGTGTGAATAAGTATGGGTAATGAAGAAGAAGATGTATTTGAGAAGTGTGTGTAACTTGAATTCTTACCTGGGTTGTTTCTCATATTTATAGCCGGGAGTCGTTTAGGCGGGAAAACCCGTTGGTGAAAAGTTGACGGAAGATGCTAACCCCGTAAGCGGTTACATTTCCTTCCGTCAATCTTCATGATCCGACGTGAGAGGACACGGATCGTGGCTTAGATCGAAGGCTGGGGATTTGCCACGTGTAAGGTGGCCAAGTGGAGATTACTCTCCAATTACATGCCATCACTGTGATTCCGGAGACGTCTAGGGAGCCGACACGTGTCCAGACGGTTATAACCGTCTTGGTGGTGCACGATCGTATTTCTTCTAGAAGATTACTTGCTGTAATCTGGTGTGGCATCTTATCGTGTGGAGACCACTGAATAAATAATTCCCAAGTCTGGGTAAATAGTATCCAAGTCTGGATATTGGGCGGAAATGTCTAATGTAGGATTTTTACCCTTTGCTTTGTGGAAGGAAAGCGCAAGGCCTTATGATTTCCCTTCGGCGCGTAAGTGTTGATTGTTGACTGTTTTCAAAGTCTTCCTTTTGTAAGACCAGTGCGCGGCCGCGCAAGGTAAGGATATCTTTAAAGATGAGGTTGTGGTATGGTCCTAAGCCCTTATTATGGGATTTTTGGGACCTTACCCCTTCATTTATTAAAAAACACCCATTTGCTGATAAGGATGCCACGTGGCGGATAACGCCCAAACGTAGAGCATTATTCACCCAAACAACTACACATATAGTGTAATGATTATTGAATCCAATTATTAATTTTTTTTTTTTTTTTTCACAAGTTATCATTCCTATCAACGGTTGAACCAATTGCCGGTTGGACACGACTTTTAAATAGGCTAATTTAATTTATTATCTCATGGACCCAACAGCCAGCCCATCCGGTTATTGACAACTATAATATGAACAGTTATTTTGTCTGGTAGGGACCCTGAGCCGGAATGTTATCAGCAAGCGACGGATCGCTTATATATACTCACATGGCAATCCGAAGTATGCATTCTTAATCATATCAATAGTAACAGCGGTATGGAGACGGAACTCAAGGACGTGAAGACAAAGTCCAGCTTCAACAGCAAGGCATTGATGGTGAGGTTGTTAGCACTCACACTCACTCTGGTGGCTGCGGTCCTACTCGGAGTTGATAAGCAGACTACCACGGTCTCTCTCACCATCGTTACGTCCCTACCGCCGGTAGACCTCCCTGTCACTGCTAAGTGGAATCATATGTCCGCATTTGTGTACGTAACTCTCTCTCTCTCTCTCTTTGTAAATTCTCATTAAATCGACATCTCATGTCAACTTGAATGAGGAAGACGATTGTCATCATCATTGAAAATCAACAAATTCGCAGAAATCTAAGTGGAGCTCGAGTTTGAGTTCAGCTCGTTTATTGATAGGAACTCGAGCTCAAGTTACTTTTTCAGAAACGGTGGAGGTTTTTGGTAAATTACTTTTTTTTTTTTTTTTTAGGGGGAAGGGTTGGTTTTATTTTGGTTGTGTTCATATTCTGGTTCTGGTTCTAAAGTTGATTTTCACATGAGGAAGAGAGTTTATTTGGGAACAATAAAAAAGTGAGAAACCGGTGAACAACAGTTTTAAAAATTCAACTTTAAATGTTAAAAATCAATTTTTTTCTAAAAATTTTTCGATGCTTTTCCTTATAAATACATGTAAAAACATTTTTAATAATAAAATATAAAATATAAAAAAATGTTTAAAAAATATATCTTATAAAATTAACTTAACATATTAAAAATCAATTTTTTTTAAATTTTTTCAGCTCTTTTCCTTATAAAAATGGGTAGAAACTATTTCAATAAAAAAAATTATTTTTGTAAAAAAAAAAAGTTAAGCCTATTTTTAACTTTTTTTTTTTATGTTTTTAGTTTTTGATTTTTTTCATTAAAAATGCTTTTAAAGTGTATATAAAGAAAAGTGTAGAAAAAAATTTAAAAGAAATGGTTTTTATCATTTTAAGTTAAATTGTTAAGAGTGTTCTCCGGTTCTCCACTTTTTAGTGTTACTCAGTTAACCTCATATTATATATATATATATATATATATATATTGTTAGGATCATGTGGGAAGCATTAGACTAATTGAAAAACTTGAGAAGTAATCTAGGCCACACATTTTCCCTTAGTTTTTCTTAAAATACATATATGTATAGTTTAAAATTGACTATATACATATGTGTATAACAATGCGATTTTTAACAAAAAAAAATTGTGTTTTTTTAAGTAGTGTTGGCTGTGTTCACATTGGTACTCACAATAAAGGGTGGTTTATAACGAATCTTTGCTCTATATTCTAATAAATATATATATAATAATAAGAATTAATATATACATATAATAAATTAAATATAGTTATATAAATACAGGTTGGTTTAGGGTTGCTAAGTGAAGCTTGTGGTTTTATTACAAACTTATTTTTTGGATTTGAGCTTGGGCACTAGCTCGTTTAGTTAAGCCAAACTCGAATTGAGCTTTTAATGAGCTGATTTTGAGTAGTTTAAGAGCGGCTTGGCTCGTTTACATCCCAAGAAATAACGCTAACTTTCCTCTTGCTTTAACGATCTGTTTTGATTCCAGATCTCAATTTTGTTACAGAATTGTTAAACACATTCGATTACATACGAACTCTGATCTAAGACTCCAATTTCATGTGGCAGGTATTTTGTGATTGCAAATGCAATTGCGTGCTCATACGGAGCAACATCTTTGATTGTCATACTGGTAACAAGAGGCAAAAATAAGCTTGTGCCATTGATGTTAACTGTTTTAGACCTAGTGATGGTGGCACTACTGTTTTCCGCGATCGGAGCAACCGGTTCAATCGGTTTGATCGGCTACAATGGCAACTCACATGTGCATTGGGACAAGGTGTGTAATGTGTTCGGTAAATTTTGCCACCAGGTAGCCATTGCTGTTTTTCTTTCCCTTGCTGGTAGCATAGCATATCTTCTTCTTATTGTTCTTGCTGCTTTAAAGCTTCATGACAAGTTTTGAGAGGCACCGTGTAACTTGTATTGTATTGTTCTTTCGTATTGAATTTTAAATTTTAATGGCAATAAATTCATTAACTCTCTTATGATATTTCTTTTTCATTGCTGGTAATATTAATGTTATAAATAATAGTTTTTAAGTTAATTACGAACATATATAGGATAGTATAGTTGTTATGAAGCCTTAAAAATGTTGGGTAAAATGAAGTTATTTTAACAACTAAGACTATGAGGTGTGGTGTCCGGAAAGGGTTTGGGATGGTGAGGTGGCACCACAGTCTAATTAAAGAACTAATTAAAGAACATAATGCAAAAGTTTATAATTCTATGTTTTTTGTGTAATTAAACTAGCTATATTACCCGTGCGTTGCGACGAAATACCTTTACGTGTTGCAACTTGTTAAACATGAGAAAAGAAAACTTTTATGTAAATCCAACCGTACACTTGTGTGAACACCTCGAATACATACCGTAATAAAAATAATAATAATTATAATAATAATAATAATAATAATAATAATAATAATAATAATAATAAACCTTTACAAAACCATATAATAATACAGTTCAGAATAAACAAAAACATATAATAATACAGTTGAGAATAAAAAACAAACAGATACATTTAAAAATACACGATTCCTTAACCATCCTCCTCCCACCGTGTTCATCATACTTTTACCATCTTGGTTTCGCTTTTCTTCAACAACAGTCACTAATTGGTTTCCTTCCGTATTCAACGGTCTGAAGATGAAAAGGCAAAACGAAACACCCAGACAAAGTTCGGTTTAAACTACTTGGGGTCCCGAATTCTACTATCTAAAAAGTCGGTGTCAACTACTCATCCTTCTCCCAACCCCATTTTCTTCTCCGGCCAAACCCATCCGCCCCCTCTCTAACCCATGGATGCCGAATAATGACATGAGTCGAATTTTCCAATGTGAAAGGCAAATCTACTTTATTTTGGTTTAAAGCATTAAAGAACATGATGCCCCCGATCTCCTAAAGCACATGGGGTGTTTGGGATTACTTTTAACTTATGACTTATTAACTTTTATAAGTCATAACTCACAAATCCTAACTTCTCAAAAGAAAAAAATTATTTTGGGGGAAACTGAAGATGGGTTTCTGTGGAGGAGTTCATGCTTTTTTGGGAAAGAAAAGAAACGAAACGAAGAGAAACGTGTCAAAAGGAAAAAAAACCTGGAGAATGCAATAGCTTATTGTACCATAAGCTTTAAAGGATCATGATATTCACACACGCATCCTTATTTCCACACCCTTGAAGTGCTGTGCTTTGGCCAAAGCGCGACGTTTAGGGTTCTTTTCCAGACAAACGGTGATGTGAGCTGATGTGACTTTGATACGAGGTTTGATTCGGTACGATGTTGTCAGCCGGGTCACGAGGAACCCTAATCGCTGCGTTTTGGCCAAAGCGCGACTCTTTGGTCCCAAATTCTGGTGCTTTTAAGAAGGTAGACCATGCATTCACATTTCATTCAAATTCTAAATTGGAAAAGTGTTTCAAACAAATGTGTGTTTTGTTGTTAATGGCGTTTCTTCAAAATACGATGTCGTGGTTTAGCAACTACCTTTTTGGTGAATACTCTGAAAAGTCTGTTGTTTGAGATTCTTACGAGGGAACCGCTATTCCTGACTCGTATGAGAAACTGATCCCGTCCAACATGAGGGAGGAGGACATGTCTCTAGCATTCGTTATCGTGACAATACGGTGCAGCTGGACTTGAATATCCCTGTGGCAGACTCGTACGCACAACACAGCTATTCGAATTACGGATATGGAGGTGAACCATATCCTCAGGTTGAATATCCGGACCAGGGAGAGGGTGGTGAGCAGAAATTTGTACAGCAAGACTATCCGGACTAGGGAGACGGTAGTGAGCAGGAGGATATATTAGTCAATGAGGAAAGCTCTTACCCAATTATAACCCCAAAGCACTGCAGCTTTGGTTCAAACTCAAACCAAACAAAAAAAACACACACCAAAGGTGCGATTTTCACACAGTTGACAAATTCGAGCTCGTTTCAAGACCATTTTAGATGATACAAAGGCTATAAGGTGTGATTACTAGTCCCCGATTATGTACATTCAATAAATTCCATGTTGTCGTATGTGTTTGTATGAATTTGTGGGGTGATCAGACTATTTGGTGGGGTTTTTGAAGATCAGCCGGCCAAAGCGCAGAGCTTAACCCAAAGCGCTGCGCTTTGGCCTTTTTTGTAAATTATTTTTAAAATTCATATAAAATTGTTTTTAGAAATTGTTTTTAGAATTAAAATCAGTTGTTTTTAAATTTGTTGTAAAATTGTTTTTAACTTTGTTATTTGTAACACCCCGAAAATATTAGAATTAATATTTATTTACATATGGTATATATGCTAGTCATAACCAAAGAATAATGCTACTAGGAATAATTAACCTAGTTATTCGTGAATTTTAGAAATAACAAGGAAACTTAGTTATGAAACCCATTATGAAAACTTGAGTTAAGTTGAGGGACTAAAATTGACAAATTGAAAAATGGTTTTTAATTTATTAAAAACAAAACCCCAAAACACACACCAAAGTGTGTGTTCTGGTCGTGAGTTTCCACAGAGCCAAAGAAGCTCTCTTGTTCAAACCCTAGCTAGTACAAAATTAGCCAAATTGAAGGGGCAAATCGAACCCAAATCGAAAACTAAGTTCAAATTAGTGATCACCCAAGTGAAGGGATCAAAATGTATGCCAAATTTCATTATTTGGTTCCATCTTGAATCCTTGATGAATACATGAAATAAAAAAATTGGCTTGAATGATTGATGTTTGGGTGAAACTAGGATGAATCCATGTTTAGGAATGAAACCTAGTCAATAATTTGGTGAATTGGTGTTCATAATTATGAAATTCATAATCACCCACTTAACTGTTAAATGAGTTTTGTAGGATGATGAATAACACTAGGATTTTGATCATAAAATGGGTGTTATTTGATTTCCATGAAGTAAATCTAGGTGTTGTTATGCATGCTAGATATAATGGACTTGAAAATGATCTTTAATCTTGGCAAAAATAACTAGTTATGAACTTGTTTGAAGTTGTGAAAATTATGCCCATAAGATGTTTGTTAAAATACCTAAAAGAACATGAATTTGTTGAAATTTAGAGTAAAACGCATAATTGAATAATAAGGCGAATTATGCGAAATATGATGTGCTAAGAGTTCTAAACATGTCGTTGGTTGAACTCTATAGGCAAGGTAATCGAATTTTCAAGCGGCAAATTGTAGCGGACGCGCGTGCTTGAAGGATAAGTGTTGAAGGTACGCGACTTGGCGTCTCGTTACACTTATGTAGCTAAGCCTAGTCGTAGATATGTTTAATGTTGATATTGCGAAAATAGTTGCGTTTGGTAAGTCAATGAAGTGATGGAATTCACTCGATAACCAAACAGGTCGAAACAAATAGTTAGAATATGATTGATGTAGTTTATAGCAAAGTCGTATGTGTTTGGAAAGTCAATGAAGTGATGTAACTCACTCGACAACCAAACGGGTCGAAATAGTTAATTAGATATGTTTGTTGATGATATTGTTTAAGTAGTTGTGTTGGAATGTCAATGAAGTGATGTAACTCACTCGACAACCAAACGGGTCAAAGTAGCTAATTAGATATGTTGATGATGATATAGTGAAAATAGTCGTGTTTGGAAAGTCAATGAAGTGATGTAACTCACTCGACAACCAAACGGCTCAAATAGTTAATGAGATATGTTTGTTGATGATATTTGTTTAAGTAGTCGTGTTGGAATGTCAATGAAGTGATGTAACTCACTCGACAACCAAACGGGTCAAAGTAGCTAATTAGATATGTTGATGATGATATAGTGAAAAATAGTCGTGTTTGGACATGTGGGGATTGATTGGGTACTTTTAGAGAGCGTGGATGATGTCGCGGGGGCGAAGGAGATAGTTGGGTTGGCGACTTCGTTTGCGTGATTGTTCCAGATTGCGACGGAGGACTCGTATTGTGAGATTACAATCCAGTTTCTATCGTCGTTTATATACGCGCCACATCCGGACGATTATGTGGAGGACCCGGACCATCTGATGCACGAGATTACTTTCCGGCTGGCCGAAAAAGGAGTTTGGGATGAGTCTGCGGGACTTTGTCGTCCATTCAGGTTTGTACACACATGTCGAGCTCGATACAGATACACATGGGGTTAGAGCCTTAAACAGGCAGACCCTTATTAGTTTTTAGATGGCTATTGCGAGGGTTCCCTTTTGGAGATCCTCACAAAAGGCCACCGCCATAAAAAAAATTGGGTTTTTTTTAGATTTTTTTAGGTATTTTTTGTTGTGTTCACATTGATTCTCGCGGTTCTCGCAATAAAGGGTGGTTTCTAACGAATCCTTCTCCTATATATATATATACACACACATATATATATACATACATACATACATACATACATAGGGGAGGGTTATCTTGAGAACGCTAAATATTGTGAGAACCATGAGAACGAATAAAAAAACCAATCAAAACCGAATTTTTTTTAATACAAACCTCATTGTAATAAAATACAACATCAAAAAAGAATTTACAACATCAAATAATTCATTTTTTCTATCAAAATCACTCTTACTAGATTTCTTACACATGTGTAAATATGACAAATTTACACATGTGTAAATGGCAAACCTACACATGTGTAAATTTTCTTTATTTACGAATTCACGAAAATTTAAACGTGTGAATTTAATTTCTAATATTGTATTCAAATATTAATGATAAGTGCAAAAAGAAATTTTGAATTTGAATTGTTTTTGACCAAGTTCTCATGGTTTTTTCATTCGTTCTCATGGTTCTCGCGATATTTAGCGTTCTCATTTAAACCCTCCCCTACATACACACACACACACACATATATATATATATATATATATATATATATGAGTTAACTACTGTTTTCGTCCCTGTGGTTTGTCAAAAATCACTATTTCAGTCCATTAGTTTAAAAATTGTGATTTCAGTACCTGTGGTTTCACTTTCGTAACCATTTCAGTCCACCTCCGTTAACCCCATCCATTTATTTTGTTAAGTACACGTGAATTGACCATAATGCCCTTATTAAAACAAAAATATATCTAAATGAGTTAATTACTGTTTTCGTCCCCGTGGTTTGTCAAAAATCACTATTTCAGTCCATTAGTTTAAAAATTGCGATTTCAGTCCCTGTGGTTTCACTTTCGTAACCATTTCAGTCCAGTCTCCTAACACCATCTATTTTATCGTTAAGTTTTTTTATGAAATACCTAAATTACCCTTGTGTTAATTAAATATGGACTTATATGATTTTATTATTGGATTTATATGATTTTATTGTTGTATAACATATGGACTTAGGGCATGTTTGGCTAAGCTTTTTGAAACAACTTATTGACTTATTGGCTTTTTAGAAAAGTCAGTATGGAGTGACTTATTGACTTATAGGCTTTTTCCCCTCACATACACCCTCATTGTCAAACATCATTTTTGAGCTTATCACTTTTTAAAAAGCCAATATGTCAATACATTGTTTCAAAAAGCTTAGCCAAACATGCCCTTAAATTGGATTGTAGGGTTCGAGCCACCATGGCTTCAGTAGAAATAGAAGTCTGGCACTATTTTTACATATATGGTTCCAAAATTTTAATTTTGGATTTTAGAATGAGAAAATATCCAGCTAAGCATCATTTTTCAAAGTTATTATGTTAATTGATGCTGCTAGGAAGATATTAATTGGAGTGGTTTCACTATTTCAGTGGTTTGTCAAAAATCACTATTTCAGTCCATTAGTTTAAAAATTATGATTTCAGTCCCTGTGGTTTCACTTTCGTAACCATTTCAGTCCACCTCCGTTAACCCCATCCATTTATTCTGTTAAGTACACGTGAATTGACCATAATGCCCTTATTAAAACAAAAATATATCTAAAGGAGTTAATTACTGTTTTCGTCCCCGTGGTTTGTCAAAAATCACTATTTTAGTCCATTAGTTTAAAAATTGCGATTTCAGTCCCTGTGGTTTCACTTTCCTAACCATTTCAGTCCAGTCTCCTAACACCATCTATTTTATCGTTAAGTTTTTTTATGAAATACCTAAATTACCCTTGTGTTAATTAAATATGGACTTATATGATTTTATTATTGGATTTATATGATTTTATTGTTGTATAACATATGGACTTAGGGCATGTTTGGCTAAGCTTTTTGAAACAACTTATTGACTTATAGGTTTTTTCCCCTCACATACACCCTCATTGTCAAACATCATTTTTGAGCTTATCACTTTTTAAAAAGCCAATATGCCAATACGTTGTTTCAAAAAGCTTAGCCAAACATGCCCTTAAATTGGATTGTAGGGTTCGAGCCACCATGGCTTCAGTAGAAATAGAAGTCTGGCACTATTTTTACATATATGGTTCCAAAATTTTAATTTCGGATTTTAGAATGAGAAAATGTCCCGGTAAGCATCATTTTCAAAGTTATTATGTTAATTGATGCTGCTAGGAAGATATTAATTGGAGTGGGGTAATGGGTTGTCAGACATTAAGAGGGTGGGGTGGTGATGTCGGAGAAGATGACTGGAAACTTTTGCCGGAAATGATAGCAGGGATGGAGTGGGGTGGGGTAGTGTGGGGTTGTGTTTTAACAAGTGGGTCCTAGAATACAATCTTTTAAATTTCCATGGTTTTTTATGTAATTAACACAAGGGTAATTTAGGTATATCATTAAAAACTTAACGGTAAAATAGACGGTGTTAGGAGACTGGATTGAAATGGTTACGAAAGTGAAACCACAGGGACTGAAATAGTGATTTTTGACAAACCACAGGGACGAAAACAGTAATTAACTCATTTAGATATATTTTTTGTTTTTTATTAATAAGGGCATTATGGTCGATTCACGTGTACTTAACAGAATAAATGGAGGGGGTTAAAGGAGGTGGACTGAAATCGTTACGAAAGTGAAACCACAGGGACCGAAATCGCAATTTTTAAACTATAGGACTGAAATAGTGATTTTTGACAAACCACAGGGACGAAAATAGTAATTAACTCTCTCTTTCTCTCTCTCTCTCTCTCTCTATATATATATATATAGAGAGAGAGAGAGAGAATTGCGCTAAAATGAGAACCACCTCGAGTTGTAAGAACCGTGAGAACTATTTGATCCGGGGCGAGGTGGACCAAATTTTTTTTTCATAAACGTAGATGCGTGTATTATAAACACATTTTAAAAAAAAAATCAAAAAAAAAATGTCGTGTGTGTAGTTTTGAGCACCACAAGTTTGTGTTTACGGGTACCGTAAATTTTCCGGTAAGATTTACGGTACCCGTAAACACAAACTTGTGGTGCTCAAAACTACACACACGACATTTTCTTTTTGATTTTTTTTTTTGCAAATGTGTTTATAATACACGAATCTACGTTTATGAAAAAAAATTGGTCCACCTCGCCCCATACGGTGTAGTTCTCACGGTTCTTACAACTCGAGGTGGTTCTCATTTTAGCGGTCCCCTACATATATATATATATATATATATATATATATATATATATATGGATGAGTTAAAATGAGAACCACCTTGAGTTGTGGGAACCGTGAGAACTAAGGCATCCAAAAGGTTTTTCCGAATTTTTTTCTCAAAAGTCATAAAAAAATCACTTGTTTCGGCAAAAAAAATTATATAAAATGTCGCATACCCACATTTACATAAGCCATAAAAAAACTATTTATCTTCGTACAAAATTTACACCAGCGTGTAAAAACAACTTGCATCAGTCAAAACTACAGACTCGACAATTTTTTTTAAACTTTTTTTACAAATATGTTTATAATATTTTCATTTACGTTTGTGTAAAAAAATTTGTACCAACTCGTGCGGGAAGAAAAAGTTCTCACAGTCAACTTGTGGTGTTTCTCATTTGAACCGAGCCCTATATATATATATATATATATATATATATATAGGGGACTACTAAAATGAAAACTACCCCCAGTTAAGGGTGTGTTTGTTTTTCCTTCAAATATCTTCAAGGGAGCTAATGTCTGCAGGCGCACAGACATTACCCTTGAAGACTGTTTGTTTTTTTTAAACAGATATGAAGTCAGCTTCTTTCATCTTAAAAAATAAGATACGGATCTCATTCTTATAACATCTTCACAAAAACCCTACTCCTCCCTCATATCATATACGCACACAGACATCAGCCCCTCCCACATTTCCCATCTCAGAAACCGCTCATCCTCCTCCTCCGACTAGTTTTCCGGTGACCTCCCTCTTCTCCTCCGACTAGGTACTTCTTTTTTGCTTCTCGATTTCTTAGACCTAATTTTTGCTTCTTGAAGCTTCTTTTTTGCTTCTAGTTTGTTAGCCCTAATTTCTTAGACCTAACTTTGCTTCTTGATGCATACAAAAAATTGGTGTTAAAGTTCTTGAATGTTTATATTTCATTGGTGTTTATATTTCATAGAAGATAATTACATTAATGTTGGATTTGTTGAGCATAAGGTTCTTGAATGTTGAACACAAAGTAGATGTTATTGTGCAGTTTTTTAGAGAGCTGTTTTTGTCACACCCTGACCACGTAAAACAACAAAACATGGCGGAAACATCGGGGAGTGTTGTAACAGAATCATTGTTTCATAACACATGGAAATTTAAATACTGTTTTATTGAATAAATGAGTTACAATGTCTTGATAATCAAAGAAACATAACATAAATAACTAGTCTGCATCTTTTATTGTCACTAAGGCCCATGTCCGCCTAACTGTATCTTGATCAATCCTATGCTCCATTTCCTGAAACACATGTGAAAATAGGTACGTCAGCATAAAAATGCCGGCGAGTACATAGGTTTTGTGAAAATAAGATTCATGACTTCTGTTTAAGAAAATGTTTAGTCATGAACCTTGTAATTTGATTTGTCTTTGTAAATCATTTGAAAAACAATAAGTTCAGATGATACGTATAAGTAAGAGAATAATGCATGGTTAGATGAATAACCATGTAAAATGAGTTTGTATAAGTTAAGTTGTTTGTAAAACAATGTATTGTGAAAAGTATGTTATTTGTATAAAATGTTATATGTCATAAACTGAAATGATTCAAATAACGCTACGATATGTAATACCATACAAACACTTATATATAGGAAGTACCAGCGGCGTATCCACCATGCTTGTATCATATTACACACGCATCGTTACTTAATCACTTACTCAAACCAAACCAACAATGTAAAATGTTCATGTCTAATGTAAATCATGTAATGTATAACCAATGTCAAAAGTGTTTATGTGTCAAATGTAAACCATGTAATATGTAACCAAAATAATATGTATGGCTAGTGAAAATGTATCAACTAAACCATAGATGAAATGCACAAGAACATAGTATTGAAGTAAAACTTGGTTTAAATCAAAGCTATGTTTTGTGGAAATGCATGATCAATGTAAATCATGTAATATGTAACCAAAATGATATGTATGGCTAGTGAAATGTATCAACTAAACCATATGCACAAGAACATAGTATTGAAGTAAAACTTAGTTTAAATCAAAGCTATGTTTTGTGGAAATGCATGCTATACTGATACGAACATCTATGCGGTGTTGTGAAAATGCATACATCCAAGCCTTGAGACTGCGGCGATAAACCCTTAAACAACTTAAAGGTTTATCTAAATTATGTATATCGAATTCGGTCATTCCTTCCAATCCAAACAAACCCAGGATTTCAGGAACGGGAGTTGTCAATTCCTATGGTACCACTACCTACTAACGAACGGCGTAGCTAATGTTAATGAATGTATTGTTCCATTGTAAACAACCCAAATGTCATAACAAAATGTAAGCATGTGATGAAAACACTGTACTAAGTATGTAACCAACGGACATACATAGCATAAAATGTAAATGTAAAACAATGAAATCATGTACTATAAATGTACTAATGAACATAGCAAGTATATGATGTGAAAACAGGAAAGCATGAAAGTAACAAGTAGGCACATGTGTTTCACCCCAAAACAGTTTGGAAAACAGTAAAAGAGGGGTGTATGTACTCACTTGAGATTACTCAGTAGTCCTGGAGTGACAACCAAACAATGATAGAGCTCACGGAATCAAACGGCACCTAATATAGGTAACTATGTTAATAAACCGGACCTAAATCGGAAGATTTGATAGAATGAGGGTTTGTAAACCAAACGAGTATGGAAACTCGTGTAATATGGTTTAACAAAGCCTACATACTAAATGAAACCTAACATAAGTGCTTACAACCCATTACGACCCGTTTAGGAAGCTTATGCTACTTTAACGCGTCGTGCGCGTGAAACGCGTTCGGACCGCCTAACTAGTCCTATGACAAGTAGAATATGCCTAAACATGTTACATAATCAGTTATGTGACAAAGGTTTAGGTTACATATGTCACACCCCCAAAATCCACACGCGGAGTACCACCGCTTGGAGGCGTGACATGACCAGGATCAAGCCACCAATCATATTGAACAAAAGTATATATATATCAAAAGTCATTCATCAATACGATAGGTGTTTACAAAACCAAATATAAACAAGTGTGTAGCGGAAGCATTAATGTAAAACCCAACATAAGTTTAAGTACAAAATGTTATAATGTTTAACAACACATTCACGATCCATGTCCACAACGACCGTGCCTCCCGTGCAAGCTCCGTAAGTACCTATCGTCCTGCAAGGCATGTAACAGAGAGTCAACAACTAGTTGAGCGAGTTCACAGTTGGTTATTTAGTTATAATGTTCGTATCGTAAATCGTATGTAATAGCATCGCGGCCCTCTAGGCATGTTTGCGAAGTTTAGTGGGGGTTTCCCATGTTTTATAGACTAGTTATATTTGTATCGCGGCCCTCCAGGCATGTTTGCGAAGATTAAAGTATAGTTCGCGGCCATTCCAGGCATGTTTGCGAAGATTGTTCTAGTATAGTTCGCGGCCATTCCAGGCATGTTTGCGAAGATTGTTCTAGTATAGTTCGCGGCCATTCCAGGCATGTTTGCGAAGATTGTTCTAGTATATGTATCACAAGTCTAGTAGTATCTACCATTGACCTTCCTCTCCCGAGGTCAATGGTATGTAATTCCGATAACTCTTAAGCGTAAATAATCAATCAACCCATTCCCATCCCCGGGAATCCCATGCCTTGGTAGAAGTGTGAACTCACCTTGTTTTGCTCGGTATGCTAGGTATGTGCTCAAAGTAAATCAATCACGTCCTAAGGTACGCACGTATACAATAATCAGTTTGTGTTCACGTATAAGTACAAAGTCGATAAGCAAGTAGCACATGGCACGTATTTAAGATCATACACAGGATGGTTATGCTTAACAGCAGTTAACTAACCCGGTTAACTTCTAAACAGAATTAACTCAAGTTACTGCGCAGATTAACTTGTTCGGCGAAATACACATATTGGCGAAACACACAAGTTGGCGAAACACACATTTGACGAAACACGTTCTGTTTCGTCGGGGTCTTATTTGGCGAAACAGAATTCAATTTCGTCGATTACTCTTGGCGAAACACTTTCTGTTTCGCCGAGAGTTCTGTTTCGTCGGATATCAGTTTCGCAGACATCAGTAACAGCAGTTCTGAAATATACATAAACCCTAGTCATTCTAACAGCCGCCATCAATAATCAGAAATCATATGAAGATCGATGTGCACCCAGAATCATCATAACTCAATCATCCAAGAATCCTTGTCTAGTATGAACCCTAGTTTATGTGTACAACATATAGATTAACATACAACATCATATCATCGATTCCTATCAAGATACTAATGTATATTCAGAATCAGGCCATATAAACAATATCCAGAACCGAGCACTCGATTGTATTAAGTTTCGCATAGCATTGAATATCCTACTACATCATACATAAACGAAATCTATATCACCGTCATACTAGAATCGCAGCAACAACACGCATCAATCATTTACACAAACATGAATCGAGATGGTACAGAATCAAGAAACCGATTAACGAACACACAACTAACCGAGATATGAGAAATACGAGTCGATCGCTAAGATATCTTCGGGAACCTCCAACTGCCATCACACAGGAGAGAAAGGGGCTCTAGGGTTTCGGTTGTTTTGTAGCAGATGTAAAACTGATGTTGTTTCACGTTTTAAAACTCAAAATAACGTGTTGGGCCCGAACTGGGCTTTGGTGAAACTGGGCTCGGCGAAACAGACTTCTGTTTCGTCGAGATGCTTTTGGCGAAACAGTCTGTTTTGTCGGGTCCAGTCTGTTTCGTCGAGATGCTTTTCATGTGTTAACAGTTCGAGTGTTTTTCCTAAAATGCCAAGTCTCATGTTTTAATTTTAATCACATACATGCAAAAATTCACAATACCATACATTTCATGTTATAATCTAAATCACATAAACATGTAACAATCATAGTGCCTTTCATTATAACATAGCGTGTATAGCTACAAGTCAAACAACAAAACAATCAAAGTCAACGTGCATTCAATGCGAAAGTGAAAGTCGGAAAAAAAAATCGAGTTGTCACATTATCCCCAACTTGAAAGAAATTTCGTCCCGAAATTTAGCATGCGGTTACTGAGGAAGCTAGGTAAGTTATCGTTTATTGGTTCTCCTGGGGTGTCACATCATCCCCCCGTTGATTTGGAATTTCTTCCCGAAATTCCGTAGTAGCTTCAGCCTCAGTAGTAGTTGCATTGTTTTCGAACAACTGGGGATATTTGAGTTCCATTTGGTCTTCGCGTTCCCAGGTAAACTCTGGGCCACGACGGGAGTTCCAACGAACTCGAACAAGAGGTATTCTGGTGTTCTTGAGGACCTTAACATCCCGGTCCGTGATTTCAACTGGTTCTTCGACGAAATGCAACCGTTCGTCGATAGTGAGCTCCTTCAAAGGAACTATGAAGGTCTCATCTGACTGCCACTTCTTCAGATTCGACACATGAAAAACGTTGTGAACTGCACTGAGTTCAGCTGGTAAGTTCAGTCTGTAGGCCACTTTGCCTATCTTTTCTGTGACTTCAAATGGTCCAACGTATCGTGGATTGAGCTTGCCTCGTTTGCCAAAACGAACAACACCCTTCCAAGGTGAAACTTTGAGTAGTGCTCGATCCCCAACCTGGAATTCAAGTATTTTCCTGTCTTTATCGGCGTATACTTTCTGACGGTCACGAGCTGCCGCCATGCGTTGTCGTATTTGAGCAATCTTTTCAGTAGTATCAACTACCATTTCTGGACCTGTGATCTGACTGTCACCCACCTCTGCCCAACAAAGAGGTGATCGGCATTTACGCCCGTACAATGCCTCAAATGGAGCAGCTTTAATGCTGGTGTGGTAACTGTTGTTGTATGAAAATTCCACAAGTGGCAGATGTTTTTCCCAGCCTTTGCCAAAGTCAATTGCGCACGCCCGAAGCATGTCTTCTAGAGTTTGTATAGTACGCTCAGACTGCCCATCGGTCTGAGGATGATAAGCTGTGCTCATATCTAGACGAGAGCCAAAAGATTTGTGCATTGCTTGCCACAATTCTGAAGTAAAACGTGCGTCACGATCAGAGATAATAGATGTGGGCACCCCGTGCCTCGAGACAACTTCCTTAAGGTATACGTCTGCTAGAGTGGAGAACTTATCCGTTTCCTTGATAGCCAAGAAGTGAGCAGACTTTGTGAGTCGATCCACGATCACCCAAATAGTATCATTCCCACGCTGAGACCTAGGTAGGCCAGTAACAAAATCCATGGAAATTTGTTCCCATTTCCATTGTGGTATCTCAGGTTGCTGGAGTGGGCCTGATGGTTTCTGATATTCCGCTTTGACTCTCGCACAAGTCAAACACTTGCTATCGTAAGTTGCTATGTGAGCTTTCATGCTAGGCCACCAATATGTAGTTCTGAGGTCGTGGTACATCTTATCCGAACCAGGATGTACTGAGTAGCGAGACTTATGAGCTTCATCCATTACAAGCTCGCGTAAATTACCATAAAGTGGGACCCAGATGCGTCCGGTTACATACTAGGCACCGTCTGCCCTTTGTTCTAACCGTTGCCTTGAGCCGCGTAGAGCTTCAGCCCTGACGTTTCCTGGTTTCAATGCTTCTACCTGAGCATCACGTATCTGTGAAGGAAGACTAGACTGAATAGTGAGTTGCAACGCTCGTACACGCCTAGGTGTAGTATCCTTTCGACTGAGGGCGTCGGCCACCACATTGGCTTTGCCCGGATGGTACTTTATAACACATTCGTAATCATTCAGCAACTCGACCCATCGACGTTGTCGCATGTTCAATTCTTTCTGCTTGAAAATATGCTCAAGACTCCTGTGATCGGTGTAGATAGTGCACTTGGTGCCATACAGATAATGTCTCCATATCTTGAGTGCAAAGACAACAGCTCCAAGCTCTAAATCGTGCGTAGTGTAATTCCGTTCGTGAATCTTAAGTTGGCGTGAAGCATAAGCAATGACTTTATCCCGTTGCATCAACACACATCCAAGACCTTGGATAGATGCATCGCAGTAGACTATAAAATCATCCGTGCCTTCAGGTAATGAGAGGATAGGTGCGCTACAAAGTCTATCCTTTAAGTGCTGAAATGCTGGTTCCTGTGTATTACTCCAACGGTAAACAATACCTTTCTGTGTCAGTAATGTAAGCGGCTGTGCAATCCTTGAGAAGTCTTTAATGAACCGTCTGTAATAACCCGCCAAACCCAAGAATTGGCGTATTTCAGTTGGTGTACTAGGTGCAGGCCAGTTCTTGATCGAATCTACCTTGGATGGATCGACATGAATCCCATCCTTGTTTACCACGTGGCCTAGGAATTGTACTTCACGAAGCCAGAAGTCACATTTTGAAAACTTAGCGTATAGTTGTTCCGTTCGTAAGAGTTCCAAATTAAGTCGTAAGTGCTGCTCGTGTTCCTCCCGATTCTTCGAGTAGATCAGGATGTCGTCAATAAAAACAATAACAAACTTGTCAAGATAGGGTTTGCACACCCTGCTCATAAGATCCATGAAAACCGCAGGCGCGTTCGTTAGCCCGAATGGCATGACCAAAAACTCGTAATGGCCGTAGCGAGTTCTGAATGCTGTTTTGGAGACGTCCTCATCCCGGACTCTCAGTTGATGGTAACCTGACCTCAGATCAATCTTTGAGTAATAGCTCGACCCTTGCAACTGATCGAATAAGTCATCGATGCGTGGAAGAGGATAACGATTCTTCACCGTCACCTTGTTCAGTTCGCGGTAATCTATGCACATACGAAAGGTACCGTCTTTCTTCTTTACAAATAATACTGGAGCTCCCCAGGGCGAAGAGCTAGGACGTATGAAACCCTTTTCCAAAAGTTCTTGCAGTTGCTTAGACAGTTCTTCCAGTTCAGTTGGAGCTAAGCGATAGGGTGCTCGAGCTATGGGTGCTGCTCCTGGAACTAGCTCGATCTGGAATTCGACCTGGCGATGGGGCGGTAGTCCAGGTAACTCTTCAGGAAACACTTGAGGAAAGTCGCGTACTACAGGAATATCCCCAATCTTTTTCTCTGTCGTCGATGTATCAGTAACGAGTGCCCAAAATAGCTGTGTGGCCCTTTCGCAGACACTTCTGAGCCTTCAAGAAGGAGATGATGCCACTCACGACACCACTCTTGTCGCCTTGAACTTCGAGAGGTTCTTTGCCAGTACGGGGAATACGAATGATCTTCCCCTTGCATAGGATCTCTGCTTGTTGTTGGGATAACCAATCCATACCAATGACGATGTCAAAACTACCCAAAATTATAGGAATACGATTGATAAGGAAAGTCCATCACCATGTTGGGATCATTCCTAGTATCACCCTGACCCATCACGAACACTTGACCCCTGGCAACATTGCCGTCGTCATTACCCCCATTGTTGTCTCCATTAATGTTCCCGTTTCCTTGGTAGTGGTTCTGATTCCGATTCTGGTTCAACTGTGGGCAGTGTCTCTTGAAGTGACCTTCAGCACCACACTGATAACATCCCTTGTTACCCTGCTGTTGCTGCTGATCCTTTAGATCTAGTGGCTGTTGTTGTCGGTTATGGGTTGCAGGACGTGAGCTTCTACCATCTTTGGCTCCATGACCAAGCTTGTTGCATTATTGACAATGATTTCGGTTGCACTGCCCGCTGTGGTGCAATTTACGTCGTTTGCACTTAGGGTGGTTTCCCCTGTATCCACCCTGCCCTTGACTACCAAAAGGTTGCTGACCAGGACTTTGGTTGTCATCAATCCTTTGCTGTTGTGCCTGGGACTGAACTGAAGTCGAACCCTTGCTAGAGGTTCCATCCCCTTTTAGTTTGTTGTTACTAGAAGTAGCAGAAGTAGTAATAGTGGTAGTAGTGGTACCGACACGCTTGAGCAGCCTGTTCTGTTCCACTGCCTGGTCTGTGAGACGATGAGCAAGACGAGTAACACCATTGAATAGCAGCAAGATTAGCAGCCATCACATGGCTTTGAATTTCTGGTACAAAACCTTTGAGGTACAGCTCAGTGCACCTGATGGGAGGTTCCACCATAGTAGGACACAAAATTGCCAGTTCGTTAGATCGATTCGTATACGCCTCTACTTCTGACCCCGTCATCTTCAGGTTAAAGAACTCCACTTCCAGTTTATGGAAGTCATCACGGTTACAGTATTCTAGCTTGATTAGTTCCTTGAAATCGTTCCATGGGGTGGCATTAGCAGCCGCCAGCCCCAGCATCTGAACTTGCGCGTTCCACCAAGTTAGCGCAGTGCCTTCGAGAGTACTAGTGGCATACTTCACCTTACGAGCCTCAGGTCATTCGCACAATCGAAGACCGATTCGAGTTCCTCGAACTAATGGAGGAGTCCAACAGCTCCTTCCGTGTCGCTGAAAGTAGTAGGACGACAGTCCATAAAAGTCTTGTATGTGCATACAGGTGGCTAAGCGTGTTGACTTGTCGTGTGCGTAAGAGTAAACATACTTGAGCACGAGTGTTAGTTGACGAGAGTAGGACCTAAAGATCCTAGAGTAAGTGGTGATGGCAGGTTACACCTCCTGCCTGGGCAGCTGCGAGTGCTGCAATAACTTGTTCGGTGATCGAAGCCGCCAACTGGGCTTGAGTTAGGTTAACGCATCCACTCATGATCTTGACATCAAGGAGAACATGTGGATGAGAGGTTTCGCGAATAGTGCGAAGAGAGTGAGCATACAAGTATTCTCAAGCAATAACATATAGTAGGTTCCGAAATCTGAGCATACCACGAGCAAAGTTCTATGTAATTCTAACAAGTAGGTAAGGCAACATGAATAGTAGTACCTATGATGCTGAGCCTTGCACGTGGAGCGAAGCGTCGTTGTGGATCGTTGAGCACTGTTCTGGTTATAGTCTGGTTTTAATAAAAACGTTTTTCCCTTATTAAAACCGAGTTCTCTATAACCAATGGCTCTGATACCAATCTGTCACACCCCCAAAATCCACACGCGGAGTACCACCGCTTGGAGGCGTGACATGACCAGGATCAAGCCACCAATCATATTGAACAAAAGTATATATATATCAAAAGTCATTCATCAATACGATAGGTGTTTACAAAACCAAATATAAACAAGTGTGTAGCGGAAGCATTAATGTAAAACCCAACATAAGTTTAAGTACAAAATGTTATAATGTTTAACAACACATTCACGATCCATGTCCACAACGACCGTGCCTCCCGTGCAAGCTCCGTAAGTACCTATCGTCCTGCAAGGCATGTAACAGAGAGTCAACAACTAGTTGAGCGAGTTCACAGTTGGTTATTTAGTTATAATGTTCGTATCGTAAATCGTATGTAATAGCATCGCGGCCCTCTAGGCATGTTTGCGAAGTTTAGTGGGGGTTTCCCATGTTTTATAGACTAGTTATATTTGTATCGCGGCCCTCCAGGCATGTTTGCGAAGATTAAAGTATAGTTCGCGGCCATTCCAGGCATGTTTGCGAAGATTGTTCTAGTATAGTTCGCGGCCATTCCAGGCATGTTTGCGAAGATTGTTCTAGTATAGTTCGCGGCCATTCCAGGCATGTTTGCGAAGATTGTTCTAGTATATGTATCACAAGTCTAGTAGTATCTACCATTGACCTTCCTCTCCCGAGGTCAATGGTATGTAATTCCGATAACTCTTAAGCGTAAATAATCAATCAACCCATTCCCATCCCCGGGAATCCCATGCCTTGGTAGAAGTGTGAACTCACCTTGTTTTGCTCGGTATGCTAGGTATGTGCTCAAAGTAAATCAATCACGTCCTAAGGTACGCACGTATACAATAATCAGTTTGTGTTCACGTATAAGTACAAAGTCGATAAGCAAGTAGCACATGGCACGTATTTAAGATCATACACAGGATGGTTATGCTTAACAGCAGTTAACTAACCCGGTTAACTTCTAAACAGAATTAACTCAAGTTACTGCGCAGATTAACTTGTTCGGCGAAATACACATATTGGCGAAACACACAAGTTGGCGAAACACACATTTGACGAAACACGTTCTGTTTCGTCGGGGTCTTATTTGGCGAAACAGAATTCAATTTCGTCGATTACTCTTGGCGAAACACTTTCTGTTTCGCCGAGAGTTCTGTTTCGTCGGATATCAGTTTCGCAGACATCAGTAACAGCAGTTCTGAAATATACATAAACCCTAGTCATTCTAACAGCCGCCATCAATAATCAGAAATCATATGAAGATCGATGTGCACCCAGAATCATCATAACTCAATCATCCAAGAATCCTTGTCTAGTATGAACCCTAGTTTATGTGTACAACATATAGATTAACATACAACATCATATCATCGATTCCTATCAAGATACTAATGTATATTCAGAATCAGGCCATATAAACAATATCCAGAACCGAGCACTCGATTGTATTAAGTTTCGCATAGCATTGAATATCCTACTACATCATACATAAACGAAATCTATATCACCGTCATACTAGAATCGCAGCAACAACACGCATCAATCATTTACACAAACATGAATCGAGATGGTACAGAATCAAGAAACCGATTAACGAACACACAACTAACCGAGATATGAGAAATACGAGTCGATCGCTAAGATATCTTCGGGAACCTCCAACTGCCATCACACAGGAGAGAAAGGGGCTCTAGGGTTTCGGTTGTTTTGTAGCAGATGTAAAACTGATGTTGTTTCACGTTTTAAAACTCAAAATAACGTGTTGGGCCCGAACTGGGCTTTGGTGAAACTGGGCTCGGCGAAACAGACTTCTGTTTCGTCGAGATGCTTTTGGCGAAACAGTCTGTTTCGTCGGGTCCAGTCTGTTTCGTCGAGATGCTTTTCATGTGTTAACAGTTCGAGTGTTTTTCCTAAAATGCCAAGTCTCATGTTTTAATTTTAATCACATACATGCAAAAATTCACAATACCATACATTTCATGTTATAATCTAAATCACATAAACATGTAACAATCATAGTGCCTTTCATTATAACATAGCGTGTATAGCTACAAGTCAAACAACAAAACAATCAAAGTCAACGTGCATTCAATGCGAAAGTGAAAGTCGGAAAAAAAAATCGAGTTGTCACAACATATGCTTAATTACCAATTATACATGAAAAGGGTATTCTGGTAATTTACCTAAGGCATATAAACTACCTATCATACAACTACTCAAACGACGTGACCATAGGGTATAACCTCGGAAGGTTATTCCCTACCTACTATGGTCACCTAATGTGTTTGGTCGGATCCTAAAGATCGACCAAATGGGTCGGGTTCGAGGTATAAGCGATTTATTAGATCGTTTACCCTACGACCCTAGACAACGTGGTAATCAGTAGGCATAGTCCCAAGGGACTATAACCAACGTGATTACACTCACGTTGCGAAGTTCAAACGAACTTCGCATTGACCATAAACTGGTTAATGCAGAAAGTCAAACAAAGTTTGACTTTCAGACTCGAAAGACTCGAAAAGCAATAAAAGAACGAAAGAATACTTACGAAGGGTCCCTGAATGCTAATCTCAATCCAAGAATCTCAGGTATGAAACAATGGTTTCAACTTAGAGTTTCTCAAATCAAGATTCTTGTAAGTTTTGAAATGGGGTGGATGGGTATTTATAGGAATACCCGAACCATTAGGATCGTTTCTTGGAAAATGTGATCGAATCTTGTGCGTACATGTGTTGGAATGTTATGGTGACTAAAAATGGGTTCTTATCAGCTGACTAGACAAGTGTGAGTGTGTGGTGGAGGATTAAACAGCTGCAAACTGCTGTTAAATGCAGTTAACCTGGTCAGGAGGTCGGACGCGGCCCGCTTCAGGATGTATATAAACTCAGGCGGGCCGCCTGGGAGTTGCAAATCAGAAATAAGTTTCAGAAATTACAGTTTCAGTCCCTGCATGTGTTTAAGGCCATTCCCGACACTTCTAAGGCCCGTAAAGCTGTAGGATCGGTTTTCGACCTAAATGAGTCGTTTGGAAGAGTTCTAGTCCGTTTCAGAGGCGGAAACTAAGAAACGGATCTGTAAACAGCTTGTTTCACACTTTAATCTTCTTGTATATTAATTTGACAACCTTTACATTCAGAAGAAAAACCGGCAGCACCTCGGTATAACTCTGAGACCAATGTTACAAATGACAAGTCAAACAACCTATTTATAACATACATGATTTCGCTTGAAGACCTACAAGCGAAATTCTTAACTTTACTTCAAGCGAAATCTTTCAATGATACTTTGTCTTGAAGCGAAATCTTCTGAATTCACAATCTGATCCATGCATAACTTTGTCCTTTCACGTGGATATGTAATGTGATGTCACTAGTGATGTCATGTGATGATGTCACTAGTGATGTCATGCTTGATAAGATCCGAACCGAACCCGAGACTCGATATTAAGACGAAGACGACAGATGTGTGCACCAACAGACTCCCCCTCAGATGTTGACGAGTCTTAAGTGTCGAGTCTTCTCAATCTTCAGTCTTTATCAGTCTTTGATCTTCCTTCACTCTAACTTTCTTCAACTAATCTCCTCCTCGGATGATGTAACTCTCTCTAACAGACTCCCCCTTAAAACATGCTGGGATCGTAGTATGGCTTTTACAGTATCAGAATCCTCAGGTATCGGAACCTGGCACTCTATCTTCAGGTTCAAGATTGAAGCCTGGCTATACCTGCACATCCTTAACCCAGAAATAAATTTTCTAAATTTAACAATTTGAATGCATCAAAAACAACTCTCATATGCATCAACAATCACTCTCCCTCAGATCACATACACATGATGAACCACTTGATGATTTAAAAACATATTTTGACAATTAAGACATACTCCCCCTCACATCAATGTCATCATGTTCAGCACTTGGAACTTTGAAAATCAGCTTTCCAACATCAGTTGCCGAAAATCTTTTTGGATTTTTCAAAAATTTATGCTAAAACACACACAAAATCTTTTTGGAATTTTCTGAAAGACAGAAATGCAATGCAGTAAAGAAATATTTACAAACAATATTTTGTGAGTTTGTGTAAGAGGATCATATCAGTTTCTGAGACAAATCACCAACACCGTTAAGCTTCATTGCATTTTAAGTTCTAAACAATTCACTTAGATTGTCAGTATACTGGTCCACTTAAATTCTCACACAAAGTTCAACTGTTTCGAGATACGATATTAATGTCTTAAGTACTTAAACTTAATCGCGTGTCCCACCTCAGAATATACTCCCGTATCCAGATCCCAATAATCAGTCTTACAGGTAATTATGACACAAATGATATCTGTATATAAATTAGGTAATGCGAGGGCCGAGGGATCTCAGGTCGATACTTCCGTATACGCAGAGAGATATCGGCTTCGACTTTTCGGTATGTCCCCTTTAGAGGATCTTTTAGCTACAACAGCAGCGACTATCAATTTTATTGTTTCATCAGCATGCTGAGGGTTTATGCTATGTTTCAAGCATTTGCGGAAAGTATTATCCCAGGACTAGGTCAGAACCACCGTTCAGCAGAAGTCCCAGAATAATACCCCAGACATCATTGAGTATAAAGACCTAGTATATCAGATTATGAGACCTTTCAAACGAGATTTCGGGGGTTACCCATATATCCGAGAGATGTTTCTCCACGATATAAGCAAGTTTGAATTTTAGGTTTATATCTCGTCACAATCTACTAAATGTGCAAAAACCTACTGGCATATCAGCAGTGAGATTGTTTATCACATTTTAACATTTCATTTCTTTAGCATGTTGTGACAGTCCACTGATGTACTATCATTTCCTCTATTCACAACGAAACTCATTTTTGAATTTTATCATGTTTTTGTCTTTTTCAAATTTTCAAATGTTTTTGGATTTTCTGAAATTTTCTACTCCCCCTAAAATGCAAACACATTTTAGGAAATTTGAAAATAAACTGTACAAAAACTTGACAACCGATATCAAATCACCTCAATTCGCCATCCACCTGGCATAAACAATCAGAACTCCCCCTTACACAAAACTATTTTCTCATTATGATTTCAAAACACTTAAGTTTGTTTTAACCAAAATGATTTTTCCGGAAAATAGGTTTTGTTGATTTTACCACTTGTAAAGTTAGGGGTTCGTCATATCGTTCCTCAATCATTTGTAGAAAATCAAGTACAATTTAATGTCCTTGATTTACCACTTGACGTTGAAAACCTCTTTCAACCACTTGTAAATAAACACAATCAAAATCTGATATAAAGAATGATGCCGATTCCTGCTCCACTCTTACCAACCTGGGAGCTCCGGCAAGTCAGGTTTTTTCAGTGAAAGAAAATATCCACCCAAGCCTGACCAGCCTTGGGTGTAAGCTTCTCAACTTCACTAGGGGTTGGGCTATAAGTTGCCTTCTTTGTAGCATAAAACTCCTTTACCCCTTTAACCTTCCCATCAATCATTTTACCAATCATTTTCTTTACGTTTCCATTAAAAGCTTTCTCAACATCAAATTCATTCTTATCAGAATAGAATTGATTTGAGATCTCAACCTTCCCAACCTTTGATTTAAAATTCTCAGCTCTCAATGGTGGAAAATGAACATCATCCATTAGAGTCACTGAGTTTTCACTTTTTACCTCAACCTGTGGCTCCTCTGACTTTGTGGAATCAGATTCATCGCCAGATTTTACACTTGATTTCTTAACAACCCAAGCTTGGTTGTCAAGATTTCCCTTTTTCTTGTAAAATCTTTTTGAACATTCACCAACTTCATATGTAGAATTTTTAAACACTTTGAACTTTTCAGTTGGTGGTTCGGTTTTATCAACAATAACTTCTTTCAGTTTTTGTGAGACTCCCTGTTTTGTTTTTGTTACTTGGGGACAGTTCCATGCAATATGACCAACTTCATTGCATCTGTAACAGGTTCTTGTCTCCTTTCTTTGATAAGTTTCATTCTGCACTTTCTTTGCAAGAAATTCTGTGTTTGATTGCTTCCAGAATGAGCTTTTTGATTCTTCTTCATGGCTAGTTCCTGCAACATATTTTGTATTTGTTTTAAAAATTTTCTCATTTTTATAATTTTCAGGTGGAATAAAACCTAATCCTTTCTTTTTGAGCTTACCATTGTGGTTTGGTTTCTTTTGAAAACCAGAACCAGAATCGTAACTTTTTTTCTTGTTTAACCGTTGTTGAACTCTTGAAGTGTATTTTTTAGGTTTTCCAGTAGGATTTAAATCTTTAATTTCAGAAATATTGATTTCTGTCATTTTGAAAACCTTTTTAATCATGTCAAACCGAACACTTCTAATTGGGAATTCTTTATCAAAATATAATTTGTCAGAATCATTCAAAGTATATGCAACTTCAAATGTTTCGTCATTCAAATTAGATTTTGACAACAAAAATTCTTTACTATAAACTCGTTTTCCCGACGACTTTGAACTCTTTTCGGATGAACTCGAACTCCCAACTGACTGACACGAACTTTCAGACTCGGACTTTGACTCTGACTCCTCATCCTTATCCAACACCTGATCGACCACTCGTTTTATCAGTTCTGACTCATGATCTGTGTCGGACGCTGTGAACGTGACATCAATATTATCCGGTAAAACATCAGTTATCTCGGATTCTAGCTTAATATTGACCTCCTGTTTTAGTTCTTCCTCATTAGGTTTTCTAGGCGAGTACCCTTCCCAAATCGGAGGCGGACACTTGTTATAACATACACCCTGTTTCTTACCAGTATCCTTTTTCTTCTTTATCTTTGTTTCTTCATCATTAAAAGCTTCAAATCCTTCAACTGTTGGATAAATTCTGTCGATTATGTAATCACAACCTTTGTAACTTTGCAGCAATCTTCTGATTCTTTCATTCTCAGCAGCTTCACTATCCAACTCTTTTTTTCTCTTTGCACATTCTTCTATGTACATGTTGATCTCTTTTTGCTTTGTCATCATGGTAGCATTCAGCATCTTCAAAGCTTTTTCTCTCTCAGAGTTAGTCTTCTCCAGACCATTCACATGTCTGTTCAATACATCATACGACTTTTTCAAATTCTTTACATCAAACAACAATTTTTCTTTCAACTTTTCTAACTCACTAAACCTTTCATCTTTATCTATACACTGTTTACAAGACTCTAAACATGTAAGACAAGGTTTTGTGATTTCAACGATCTTCTCAACTTCAACTATCTTTTCAACTTCCACAATCTTCTCAACCACTTTGACCTTTTTCAAATCTTTGGCAGCTTTCTCCTCTTTTAGTTTCTTCAATTTTTCTGCAAAATAAAATTCAAAACTATCAGAAGATAAGTGTGTTTTTCCAAGATTAATATGTTCAATTTCTTCATCACTATCACTTGTCTCTGACAAACTGTTTTCAGATGAAACAGATCCTTCATCTTCACTTTTCTCTTCATCAGATAATACTTCCATCCATTCCTTCAGCATTTCCGGCTTACGAATAATATGAGCAATAAACGCTCCAACATTTGAATCAGCTGGAATGTACTTGTCCCAGCTAAATCCTTCAGTCATTTTCTCATCATCTTGATCAATGATACCGTGGTAAGCTTTCCTGTTTGCATCTTTGATCATTTTCCCATGAGCTGTTTGTGGCTCTTTTTGTTGATGTGGTTGATGAGTGATTTGCTGATAAATGGTCTTCCGATAATAATCATCTTTCCCAGCAGATTCCTTTGCTCCTCTCGGCTCCTGATTCTTGCACTCTCTTTTAAAGTGGCCTTTCTCCCTGCAACGAAAACAGACAACTTTAGATTTATCAAATCCTAAATTAGAAAGATTTGCATCCAAGAAATCAGTTCTTCCTGTAACCAATCTAAATTTTTCTGCTCTCCTCAAAACGCTAGCTAAAGCCCATTTAATATCCATTAATTCCAGCTCCTCTGCATCGATTTGGTCATAATCTTCCTTTGTGAGCATCGGATTACCAATTCTTCCGGCAATCAACCCTTCATAAGATTCTAATGCAGTGACCAATTGTAACACCCGAAAATTTTAAAACAAAAATATAACAACCCTCATTAAAAACTATTATTTCTTATGATTTATAGTCCAATAGGAAACCCTAATTAAGATACCCAAGTAATTCTGTACAAACCCTAAGATTTTCAGAATTTTCAGAATCAGGATTAGGGCCCCTAAAACTAAGGGGGGATAAAACCTAGTGGATGATTATCCACTAAATTCGTTGTCAAATTATAAGAATTCAATTTTGGCAACTCAGCTAAGCTAGTCCCACACATGGCTACCCTAGAACCTACTTTTGACCCTTACGCATCGTAACAGACATATGCTTACGATGCGCAGGCTTCTTAGAATACCTTACGCATCGTAGGGGTTTATGGCCTACGATGCGCAGCCAGGTTAAAATACCATACGATGCGTATGATATTGATAGCCTACGATGCGCAGGGCTTCTCAAATTTTGGCTATAAATAGAGGACATTGGCACTCGCTTTCTGGTGTTCAACGACGAAGAAATTCGTCTCAGGCTTCGAGTTATCATCCAATTACTTCAATTAACACACACGAAACACAAATTAAGCATAGCAGGGTGCTGCAGAACAGGGTATTAACTCAATCGCTGATACGATTCATTGTCCGATCAATCAATATATCCAATGAATGTTTAAGTGCCGCCCACTTTAGGGTTATACTTTATCGTTCGTCATTAATTTGACGGATTTTCGTTAATTCGATAGGTAAAGTATTATACTTTATCGTTCGTTGTTAATTCAACGGATCATCGTTAATTCGATGGGTAAAGTATTATACCTTGTCGTTCGTTGTTAATTCAACGGATCATCGTTAATTCGATGGGCAAAGTATTGCATTTTGTCATTCGTTGTGAGAATTTGATATCGTGAGTTATCGTAAAAGCTGTATTAAGTTAATTACCTAGTTTGTATGCAAATTAGGTTAATAAGATAATCAGTAGGCTAAGCTCTGCCCGTATAATTCTACAATTGAAAACAAGGTAGCATCACCTGGAGATTTTAAGGTACGGATAGACTCTTGTCTTTTGATTTGTGTCATTTGAATATAAGTATATCATTCCTAATTTTAAGTCCGTATTAAGATTTAAGGTATAAGTTATAAGTTCAGTACGGGTAGATTCCTTTCTTTCGATTTCTGTCAATTCTGATATATCGTACGGGTAGATTCCTTTCTTTCGATTTCTGTCAATTCTGATATATCGTACGGGTAGATTCCTTTCTTTCGATTTCTGTCAATTCTGATATATCGTACGGGTAGAATCCTTTCTTTCGATTTATGTCGTTTTTATAAGAACCCTTTCTGTCGATTTATGTCCGTTGGGTACGGATAGAATCCCTTTCTTTTGATTGATGTCGTTCCTGAAATTAAGTTTCCATATTAAGATTAAGTTATGAAATAAGTTATAGATTCCATATTAAGATTAAGTTATGAAATAAGTTATAAATTCCGTACGGGTAGATTCCTTTCGTTCGATTTATGTCGTTTTTATAAGAATCCTTTATGTCGATTTATGTCCGTTGGGTACGGATAGAATCCTTTCTTTCGATTTAGATCGTTTTGATACAAGTATATTATTCCTGATTATAGATTCTGTATTAAGATTAAGTTATAAGTTATAGATTCCGTATTAAGATTAAAGTTATGAAATAAGTTATAGATTCCGTATTAAGATTAAGTTATGAAATAAGTTATAAATTCCGTATTAAGACTAAGTTATGAAATAAGTTATAGATTCCGTATTAAGATTAAGTTATGAAAAATGTGTTGAAAGTTACAAACGTTTTGAAAAGGTTTTGTTTTACATCAGTTATTTAGAAAATGGTTTATTTTATACAAGTTTCATTTCCTACTCTAGTGGTTCCTTATTAACGAGTCAAGGTTTTATCTTGTTTCGTTTAATAAACCACATTTTGGGGACGAAATTGTCAAGATAGGATTGATAACCATACCTTGATGACTGGTTCCATTCTTATATTTTCAATCTCGCCAAAAGATTCGTATTTTACAAGTTACAAGTTAAATATCTTAAGACTTATAAGTTATAAGTAAATAAGTTACAAGTTTAATATGATATATAAGTATTATGTTACTCAAGTCAAATTGTTTTAAATTACTATGTCTTGTTTTTAAAACTCCTCACGTCTTTGATTATCGATTCATTTGACAGTCCGTTCGATTCCTATTCTAATCATTTGATTTTAGCTCTCATGTCATGCGATAGTTTTCTGTTAAGTTATATTTATTATCGCATGTTCCAATATATGTTCCGTTCTGTTCTGAATATAAGTTTATAAGTTCTGTTTTGTTATGAAAATAAGTTCTGTTCTGTTCTGAAAATAAGTTTTATAAGTTATGTGAATAAGACCATTTGTACTCTGTTACCCTGAGTATCGCTTCTCGTGGAGTGTCCCACGAGCATGTTGTTGCGGCATCAACAGCATGTGCTCCATCTGTGACGGAGAGATTAGTTCACAGCGTCCCTAGGTACAAGTGTGGTACAAAGCTACTAGGAGGCGTATGGATCGATCCTAGGATTTTAAGTTATAAGGAAATGGATAGAGGGTATGCCAACTCACCATTTCGTGTGATAAGTATGCAGGAGTAGCTACCTGTGTATTGTCACGTTTTCAGTTTGCTCATGGGTATATCCGTAAGATATGATTATGATTATGTTTATGCATCGTAACGTTTTCACAAAAAGTTAACTCCGGATATTAAATAAAATAAGCTTTTATCTTCCGTTATCCGCACACTGGGCAAAACTTTTCAAAATTTTGCTCAGACGTACGTTTTTCTTTGTTGTGTTTTCTTCTTTACGTCAGGTTATCAGGACAATCTGGGACAGGGGATATGGAAGAGTGCTCGAGTGTTTGGACAAGACAGTAGAAATAATTGTAATGGATTAGATATCCTTTATTAAGTTGTAAAGCCTTGTAATACATTTAAGTATAAATGGAATTATGTTTTTGATCTGACCACCGTTATTGTGACACGCCGGCCCGTTCCGGGACGGGGTGTTACAGCTATGGTATCAGAGCAAAGGCTCTTTCCTGTAGAAAACTTAAACATAAGATAAGACCTGTGAGGTAATGGGTAGACATTGGGTTAGGATTTCGATGTCCAATCAGTCAATACAGCGGTTAGTAACTTTTCTTTAAACATTCATGATAGTCTCAAACATAAGTATTTCGTCATCTTCATTGTTTTTACTCCAGCTTTATTTCAAGTATGACTATTAATCATAGTAGGTAGTGTTCAAGTATGATTATTAATATATATATATGTATGACATAATTTCGAGGACGAAATTTTTTTTTAAGAGGGGTAGATTTGTAACACCCGAAAATTTTAAAACAAAAATATAACAACCCTCATTAAAAACTATTATTTCTTATGATTTATAGTCCAATAGGAAACCCTAATTAAGATACCCAAGTAATTCTGTACAAACCCTAAGATTTTCAGAATTTTCAGAATCAGGATTAGGGCCCCTAAAACTAAGGGGGGATAAAACCTAGTGGATGATTATCCACTAAATTCGTTGTCAAATTATAAGAATTCAATTTTGGCAACTCAGCTAAGCTAGTCCCACACGTGGCTACCCTAGAACCTACTTTTGACCCTTACGCATCGTAACAGACATATGCTTACGATGCGCAGGCTTCTTAGAATACCTTACGCATCGTAGGGGTTTATGGCCTACGATGCGCAGCCAGGTTAAAATACCATACGATGCGTATGATATTGATAGCCTACGATGCGCAGGGCTTCTCAAATTTTGGCTATAAATAGAGGACATTGGCACTCGCTTTCTGGTGTTCAACGACGAAGAAATTCGTCTCAGGCTTCGAGTTATCATCCAATTACTTCAATTAACACACACGAAACACAAATTAAGCATAGCAGGGTGCTGCAGAACAGGGTATTAACTCAATCGCTGATACGATTCATTGTCCGATCAATCAATATATCCAATGAATGTTTAAGTGCCGCCCACTTTAGGGTTATACTTTATCGTTCGTCATTAATTTGACGGATTGTCGTTAATTCGATAGGTAAAGTATTATACTTTATCGTTCGTTGTTAATTCAACGGATCATCGTTAATTCGATGGGTAAAGTATTATACCTTGTCGTTCGTTGTTAATTCAACGGATCATCGTTAATTCGATGGGCAAAGTATTGCATTTTGTCATTCGTTGTGAGAATTTGATATCGTGAGTTATCGTAAAAGCTGTATTAAGTTAATTACCTAGTTTGTATGCAAATTAGGTTAATAAGATAATCAGTAGGCTAAGCTCTGCCCGTATAATTCTACAATTGAAAACAAGGTAGCATCACCTGGAGATTTTAAGGTACGGATAGACTCTTGTCTTTTGATTTGTGTCATTTGAATATAAGTATATCATTCCTAATTTTAAGTCCGTATTAAGATTTAAGGTATAAGTTATAAGTTCAGTACGGGTAGATTCCTTTCTTTCGATTTCTGTCAATTCTGATATATCGTACGGGTAGATTCCTTTCTTTCGATTTCTGTCAATTCTGATATATCGTACGGGTAGATTCCTTTCTTTCGATTTCTGTCAATTCTGATATATCGTACGGGTAGAATCCTTTCTTTCGATTTATGTCGTTTTTATAAGAACCCTTTCTGTCGATTTATGTCCGTTGGGTACGGATAGAATCCCTTTCTTTTGATTGATGTCGTTCCTGAAATTAAGTTTCCATATTAAGATTAAGTTATGAAATAAGTTATAGATTCCATATTAAGATTAAGTTATGAAATAAGTTATAAATTCCGTACGGGTAGATTCCTTTCGTTCGATTTATGTCGTTTTTATAAGAATCCTTTATGTCGATTTATGTCCGTTGGGTACGGATAGAATCCTTTCTTTCGATTTAGATCGTTTTGATACAAGTATATTATTCCTGATTATAGATTCTGTATTAAGATTAAGTTATAAGTTATAGATTCCGTATTAAGATTAAAGTTATGAAATAAGTTATAGATTCCGTATTAAGATTAAGTTATGAAATAAGTTATAAATTCCGTATTAAGACTAAGTTATGAAATAAGTTATAGATTCCGTATTAAGATTAAGTTATGAAAAATGTGTTGAAAGTTACAAACGTTTTGAAAAGGTTTTGTTTTACATCAGTTATTTAGAAAATGGTTTATTTTATACAAGTTTCATTTCCTACTCTAGTGGTTCCTTATTAACGAGTCAAGGTTTTATCTTGTTTCGTTTAATAAACCACATTTTGGGGACGAAATTGTCAAGATAGGATTGATAACCATACCTTGATGACTGGTTCCATTCTTATATTTTCAATCTCGCCAAAAGATTCGTATTTTACAAGTTACAAGTTAAATATCTTAAGACTTATAAGTTATAAGTAAATAAGTTACAAGTTTAATATGATATATAAGTATTATGTTACTCAAGTCAAATTGTTTTAAATTACTATGTCTTGTTTTTAAAACTCCTCACGTCTTTGATTATCGATTCATTTGACAGTCCGTTCGATTCCTATTCTAATCATTTGATTTTAGCTCTCATGTCATGCGATAGTTTTCTGTTAAGTTATATTTATTATCGCATGTTCCAATATATGTTCCGTTCTGTTCTGAATATAAGTTTATAAGTTCTGTTTTGTTATGAAAATAAGTTCTGTTCTGTTCTGAAAATAAGTTTTATAAGTTATGTGAATAAGACCATTTGTACTCTGTTACCCTGAGTATCGCTTCTCGTGGAGTGTCCCACGAGCATGTTGTTGCGGCATCAACAGCATGTGCTCCATCTGTGACGGAGAGATTAGTTCACAGCGTCCCTAGGTACAAGTGTGGTACAAAGCTACTAGGAGGCGTATGGATCGATCCTAGGATTTTAAGTTATAAGGAAATGGATAGAGGGTATGCCAACTCACCATTTCGTGTGATAAGTATGCAGGAGTAGCTACCTGTGTATTGTCACGTTTTCAGTTTGCTCATGGGTATATCCGTAAGATATGATTATGATTATGTTTATGCATCGTAACGTTTTCACAAAAAGTTAACTCCGGATATTAAATAAAATAAGCTTTTATCTTCCGTTATCCGCACACTGGGCAAAACTTTTCAAAATTTTGCTCAGACGTACGTTTTTCTTTGTTGTGTTTTCTTCTTTACGTCAGGTTATCAGGACAATCTGGGACAGGGGATATGGAAGAGTGCTCGAGTGTTTGGACAAGACAGTAGAAATAATTGTAATGGATTAGATATCCTTTATTAAGTTGTAAAGCCTTGTAATACATTTAAGTATAAATGGAATTATGTTTTTGATCTGACCACCGTTATTGTGACACGCCGGCCCGTTCCGGGACGGGGTGTTACACCAATAATCCCATATGATTCTTTACAATTTCTTCACAATAATTTTGTCCATTTTGAAGATGTAAAGCCACATTGCACTGAATTAGATGACCATTTCCAGCAGATGAACTTTGAACACTCGGAGGATTCACCGTTGAGAACCCACTAGTGTTGACTGATCCTTGACTGCTTGGTGTAGACTGATTTCCAGCACTAAATGCAGTTTGTATCTTTGGACTTGCTTCAGCAGTTTGAACATTTCCTTTATAGTACAATTTAATATCTTGTTGATGAATAGAACTGTTCATTCTAGCAATTTTCTGCTGCTCCAGATCTTGTGCCTCCAACTTTTCTATAAACTGTGCAATCGATAACCTTTTAAACTGTCCGGAATTCTTTAATATCATCAGATATGTACTCCATTCCTTTTGCGGTAACGCGTCAGCAAGCTTTTCAACCCATTCTGCTGCATTTTTTGTAATCTTCAACTGTGACATGGCACGTACAAGATGACAATATCTTTCAATAAGACTCTTTGTTGTTTCACCAGGCATGCACGTAAACAATTCAAACTCCTTTTTCAACAAAGCTGCTTTACTTTGTAGCATTTCAGTACTTCCCTCAAACTTCTTTTGAAGAGCTTCCCAAATAGAATAAGCGTTTTCATCATGCTGAAGCAACACAAATATATCTTCTTTTATCGCTTGTTGTAGCAAATTGATCATCATTTTCTCTCCTCTATAACTTTCCCTCTCTTGTTCAGTAAATTCAGATATGATTTTATCAGCTCCCGTTGTATTCTTTGGTCTCTCATACTCAGTTTCAATGCTCTCCCAAGCTTTTAGATGATTCGCCTGTACCCAATTCTCAAACCGTTTCTTCCATCCGTGGTAATCTTCAATTCCCATAAGCTTCGGGGGTTTTTGCATTGTTCCGGTTTCGTTTTCTGACTTCATGTTTTGAGCAATTGTAACTGGAGTAGTCGAGGGTGTAGCAAACGCATTGTAGAACTCGGAATCCATTCCTTTTTAGCAACTTGAATCTCTTGTAGAAACCGACAAGTACCTTTACATTCAAACAAACACAAACACAATCAGTTTAAAGATTTTTCAATAAATTGAAACAAACTGTTACTCAGACTGGCGATTTTTTGTGCGGACTGAACGTTGACCAACTGTGCGGACTTCTAGGACCCGAATCGAAATCAAGTGACTTGACCCTTTGAAACTTTTGAACTCCAAACCGTACGGACTGACAGAAACCACGACTCAAACCACGCAACTTGAGTACACACTGTGCAACTTGACTGACAAACGTACTGATCGAACTGTGCTAATCGACACAAACTCCAAACCTTGTGACCTGACTATTAAACTCGGTAAAGTAATTAAAATTCAAACACATGGGCCGATGACAAACTAATCACAATATATGGGCTTCAACAATCACCACCTAACACATTAGATGGGCTTTCTAGTCACATTCATATTTTCAATAAAATCAGTATCATATACAGTTTAAGAACTAAACACAGTTAAAGAAATCATATCACGACCAATCTTCACAAGCTATCACATATATCGACAAAACACCTTGATATAATATGTATAACACATGGTCAACAACTTCGATAAGATAAAACTTCACAAAAGCCGATGACTTAAATGCACATATTCACGTGATTAAATCTTCAAAACAATTACATGCACTGCATTTAAATTCTCGACAACAAGCACATGCATTCAGAATATGGCTGACAACACTTTTAACAACATAATATGATTTGACTTCACATAGATCAGTGATGATTACACATGCAACTAATACATATATCGAATATGAATCACATGCAACCTGACACCCTTTATCTAAACAAACTCCAATTTTAATACATTCACACACTTCAATACATGCTAACTGACACATACCACATGATGATATACGAAAATCACATGAGTTCAATCATGCAAACCGACAACTTCCTTAATCATATTCACATGCAATCACATGACCCCATAACTCGGTGTACTTTAAATCAACAAACAATACGTGTTTTCAATTAAGAGCAGAATTCAAAGATCAGCAAAATTCAGTTAAGACAGCACTGCAGGTTTCAAACAGATATCAATGTATTTTCAAGCGAAATGCAATCAGATCAGTTTCGCTTCAACTATTCAAGCAAAATCAAATGATGTTCTCAAGCGAAATCAACAGAAATACATCAACTTGAAGCGAAATCATGCTCAACTTATGATTTCAAGCGAAATCAGATATAAAATGTTGCTGATGTCATCATATTGTTCGAGCAATTGAAGCGAAATCACACAAAACCACAAGATTTAGGCTGATTTTAAACTTGAAACTTTCAAGGATTGATTAAACCATGTTTGCGCACAACATATAAGAAATTCAGCCGATTTTATCCGTAAAATGTTTTGTTTTTTCGAAAAAGAAAGATGTAGAAACAGATTTTACGGCTGAATCAACAAGAACTCTTCTTCACTGGCTCTGATACCAATTGTAGGATCGGTTTTCGACCTAAATGAGTCGTTTGGAAGAGTTCTAGTCCGTTTCAGAGGCGGAAACTAAGAAACGGATCTGTAAACAGCTTGTTTCACACTTTAATCTTCTTGTATATTAATTTGACAACCTTTACATTCAGAAGAAAAACCGGCAGCACCTCGGTATAACTCTGAGACCAATGTTACAAATGACAAGTCAAACAACCTATTTATAACATACATGATTTCGCTTGAAGACCTACAAGCGAAATTCTTAACTTTACTTCAAGCGAAATCTTTCAATGATACTTTGTCTTGAAGCGAAATCTTCTGAATTCACAATCTGATCCATGCATAACTTTGTCCTTTCACGTGGATATGTAATGTGATGTCACTAGTGATGTCATGTGATGATGTCACTAGTGATGTCATGCTTGATAAGATCCGAACCGAACCCGAGACTCGATATTAAGACGAAGACGACAGATGTGTGCACCAACAAAAGCCAACTTTAAGGCCCTAAAATGTTGCCTAAACATTGTGGACATGAAACATGCTCAGAAATATGTCGGATGTTGGTTCGTTTGGTCGTACGAACGCGATGTTCGCTTAATTACGACGGAATGCGCACAAGCGCGAAAAACGATCCAAATGACGTGACGAATGGATTTTTCTTATGCCGAACACTAAAATAAAATATTTTAGTGCTTACATAAATTTTTGGATGTCCGGATGTATTCAGAACGTAAGTTATGCGCGAAAATGCAAACTTGTGCACTTTTTGACACTTTTAGTCCCTGAATGAGCCAAAAGTTTATTTTAGCACACCGAACCCCTCAAAGCCTATTTCTAAGCTATATAAAGGATATTTAAGGTGTGTTTAACTCATGGTCATGTTCCAGAATGTCTGTTACAGTTCAAATTGGCATACTTTCGCAGTTTGTCAAGTTTAGTCCCTGTAAGCGAATTAACTTGTTTTTGCCATACCAAAGCCTTCAAAACTTATTTCTAAGTTATGTAAAGGTTATTTAAGGTATGTTAAGCCTATGTCACTATTCCGGAGTGTTTGTTGCATTAAACTGGTTATATTTACGCATCGGTGCGCGTATAACCTTCCAGAAAGCGATTTAGAGTTTGGAATTGAACAAAAATTGATATGTGCAAATGATACACATATTTTTACAAATCCCAAGTATGAAATATAATATTTCATTGGTTCGGTATTTGTTTGATAGCCGTGAAGGCACAGGTGTTACAGTCTCCCCTACTTTAGGAAATTTCGTCCCGAAATTTATTTAGAGGAAACTTGTGAGAGTTTAAAACATAAAGTTGAAAAAGATCGAACAACATTGGTTTGGGTTCTGAACTTCTAGTAACTTTAATAACATCATGCTTGCAATGTAAGAGGGATACTTATATACAAGTATATGAAGCGTCATTGGTGCGTCCACCGTACCTCCATTACATCGTTCTCATTTTGTTATTGTTGTCACTATCGGTTCTTACACATAATAAACCTTACTGGGTTTCTGTTCACTAAATTTCATAATTATGTACGCGTCCATAATCAGACAATTCCTTGCACAGTTCACACAGTCTATTTTATAATGTGTAGGGGAAAACCAAATGAACAATCCTGTGATGAGTGTGACTAGACCGCCATAGAATCCTTTTAATTAAATCAATAAATGATCTAAATAGACTATCAAGGAGTCTGTTCAGCTACATCACTAGATGTCGTTCTTTAACCAAATTGTGAATCAATCTTTTTTACTAGACCACTAAAGGGTCTCTTATGAATCATGGAGTGGTACTATATAATCCAAGGGTCTTAACTATTACATAGAAACCCATTAAGGATTTAAGGTAGCGCCTTTTGAATATCCTGCTACGAATCCATCATATGAAGATATGAAAGATTCTACGAGGATTTGGATAACGAATATCCAGAGTATACAAAAACACAAAAAAATGCATAAAAGAAAACATAAGATGAATAAACACATAGTCACATAACCACAAAATTGTTTGTTAATTTGTCTTGTTAATTGCGTACATGCTTTTAAAGCACACTAGGAATCCATTCCGTGGATTTCATTTGGTACTTTAAACGTTATCAAGAATCTAACTATAAAGATAGAAAGATTTTAAAAGAAAAATTCGTTTTCGATTATAAGGAACCGAAATGTTCGAATTTAGGTACATAAGGAATCCAATTAAGGACTCTGATTTGTATGACAATTATCCACAAGGATCTAATTGTGAAAATAAAAAGATCCCATATGGATTTAAAAGTTGAAGATGTTTTGAAACCTTGCACTGGATGTGCTTAGGTCAAAACATGATGTAAAATGCTTATGAAGTTGAGATGCCTGATATGCCAAGGCGACATATGAAGCGAAATTTGAAAGTTAAGTCAATGTATGAAGAAAATATTTTTGAAAACTATGCATGGGGTTCTTTTAAGAAAAATGTGTTTAACGTTTTTGAAACCTTATATATAATACTTTTGAAATCATAAAGTAGGTGTATTAGGTAGATATATTTACAAAATGTTTTAAAATCATGCGAGATAAATTTTGAAATTATGTATAAGGTTTTTGAAAGACATGAATGATGCTTTTCGAAATCATGCACTTGATAAGAAAATGTACTGTGTTAATATTGCCTTCAGACTATATGAAATATTTTGAAATTAGGAAGGTTGGTTTTGATAACATGGCCAATGTTTTTGAAATAACATAGACAATGCATCAAGAAAAATTGTTTTCAAACTATATGAAATGTTTTGAGATCATGAAGATTGTGTTGAAATACTTGTACTGTGTATGTTGAAAAATCAAAACGTAATGGGTATGAGATTTGAAAATACCCTTAGTTATCTAACCAAGGATTTAAAGGTAAAGATGTGCTGAAGCATGATTACTCATAATGTCACTTTATTTTCTGTACTTCGTATCTTAGAATGAAACGAGTACTTAAAATTTTCGAGGGACTCATGAGCGATCATTTGAAAGAGAGAATCACAAGAGTAGTTTGTAAGGAAGATAGTTCCTTAATGCAGGTATTATAGGGAAATGCCATAAACACTTGTTATTATACTTGTATATCAGAATTGTGATTAACAACTTTTATTTATGAACAAGACATATTGTTTCACAATACACGAAAACAAAAGAAACAAAGGCATAAGACAGCAACATCCTTTGTTCAGCCGAATGCTCATCCAAGGGTTGGATTTGCACTGACTATCTTCGGGCAGTTGTTCCTGAAATGGCTCGTCTCGCCACAGTTGTAGCAAGTACCAGGCGGAAAACGAGCTTGAGTAGGGTTGACTTGGAGTTGGGTAGCAGCAAGATTTGCAACAGCTTTGTTTTGGATAGCAAAGCGGCATGTGTTAATCAAATGTCCCCTCCGTCCACAGTAGGTACATTTGAAGCAGGGTATGAGGTTTGAATGATGACGGTTGCATCGTTTGCATCTTGGGGCAGCTCCCAAGTACGGCTTCCTAGCTAGTGGCATCGCTACCTGGCTAGGTCCCGCTTGATTAGGTGCAACTGCTGCGGGTTTCCTTGAAGCCTTACGCTTCCTTGATGTTGGTGCAAGCCTGACTTCTGCTTCCTTTGGTGGCTCTTGAGTGGCTTCATTGTCGAGACGAGAGGCTTCATTGTTGAGATGAGCCATGGCAATGCCTAAATCCACAGTCTTCTGAATCACTTCGCCTATTTGCTGGACAAATTTCGCTGTTCGCTCGGGCATTTAACCAGTGCTGAAAGGAATAGACATTCTAGAAGGAAATGAAAGTCATAGGAAGAAACAAGTGAAAGGTTATTGGAAAATCAATACAGAATGGTAACGAATGAAAATTGTGATCATTTGTTTGTTACCTAAGGCAAACAAATGAGATTGTGACAAATCAAAGTAAATGGGTCAAAAATAATGTATCGCGAAGACATGCTCGCCTATAAGTGAACACTCATCCCAAGAATTCCCAGGTAAGCACAACAGGTCTCGCGTCTGATGAGATGTATACGAAGTGCTTGCCTAGACAGAAACCCCAGAATACAGGCATTCACCCTTCCAGTTTGCACGTGTTCACATTATTTAAAACCCAAAACCTTGACGAGATTTTGAAAACTCAAAGGGGTTCAAAACCATATAATAGAGAGTTCAAAACCTAGCAATCAATCATCCTAGAACAGATGATTAGTTTTCAAAGCGGTTTGGAAATTTATGTTCTTGTTGTGGTTGTCGCCCAAGGATAGGTGACGGTATTGTTTTATGACTAAACGCAAGTAAACTCGCGTTAGGGTCCTAAGAAGGTTATAGACTAGGTCAAAGTAATACTAATAACCTAATTCCCTATAACCATGAGCTCTGATACCAACTTTTCTGTCACACCCCGACCACGTAAAACAACAAAACATGGCGGAAACATCGGGGAGTGTTGTAACAGAATCATTGTTTCATAACACATGGAAATTTAAATACTGTTTTATTGAATAAATGAGTTACAATGTCTTGATAATCAAAGAAACATAACATAAATAACTAGTCTGCATCTTTTATTGTCACTAAGGCCCATGTCCGCCTAAGTGTATCTTGATCAATCCTATGCTTCATTTCCTGAAACACATGTGAAAATAGGTACGTCAGCATAAAAATGCCGGCGAGTACATAGGTTTTGTGAAAATAAGATTCATGACTTCTGTTTAAGAAAATGTTTAGTCATGAACCTTGTAATTTGATTTGTCTTTGTAAATCATTTGAAAAACAATAAGTTCAGATGATACGTATAAGTAAGAGAATAATGCATGGTTAAATGAATAACCATGTAAAATGAGTTTGTATAAGTTAAGTTGTTTGTAAAATAATGTATTGTGAAAAGTATGTTATCTGTATAAAATGTTATATGTCATAAACTGAAATGATTCAAATAACGCTACGATATGTAATACCATACAAACATTTATATATAGGAATTACCAGCGGCGTATCCACCATGCTTGTATCATATTACACACGCATCGTTACTTAATCACTTACTCAAACCAAACCAACAATGTAAAATGTTCATGTCTAATGTAAATCATGTAATGTATAACCAATGTCAAAAGTGTTTATGTGTCAAATGTAAACCATGTAATATGTAACCAAAATAATATGTATGGCTAGTGAAAATGTATCAACTAAACCATAGATGAAATGCACAAGAACATAGTATTGAAGTAAAACTTGGTTTAAATCAAAGCTATGTTTTGTGGAAATGCATGATCAATGTAAATCATGTAATATGTAACCAAAATGATATGTATGGCTAGTGAAATGTATCAACTAAACCATATGCACAAGAACATAGTATTGAAGTAAAACTTAGTTTAAATCAAAGCTATGTTTTGTGGAAATGCATGCTATACTGATACGAACATCTATGCGGTGTTGTGAAAATGCATACATCCAAGCCTTGAGACTGCGGCGATAAACCCTTAAACAACTTAAAGGTTTATCTAAATTATGTATATCGAATTCGGTCATTCCTTCCAATCCAAACAAACCCAGGATTTCAGGAACGGGAGTTGTCAATTCCTATGGTACCACTACCTACTAACGAACGGCGTAGCTAATGTTAATGAATGTATTGTTCCATTGTAAACAACCCAAATGTCATAACAAAATGTAAGCATGTGATGAAAACACTGTATTAAGTATGTAACCAACGGACATACATAGCATAAAATGTAAATGTAAAACAATGAAATCATGTACTATAAATGTACTAATGAACATAGCAAGTATATGATGGGAAAACAGGAAAGCATGAAAGTAACAAGTAGGCACATGTGTTTCACCCCAAAACAGTTTGGAAAACAGTAAAAGAGGGGTCTATGTACTCACTTGAGATTACTCAGTAGTCCTGGAGTGACAACCAAACAATGATAGAGATCACGGAATCAAACGGCACCTAATATAGGTAACTATGTTAATAAACCGGACCTAAATCGGAAGATTTGATAGAATGAGGGTTTGTAAACCAAACGAGTATGGAAACTCGTGTAATATGGTTAACAAAGCCTACATACTAAATGAAACCTAACATAAGTGCTTACGACCCATTACGACCCGTTTAGGAAGCTTATGCTACTTTAACGCGTCGTGCGCGTGAAACGCGTTCGGATCGCCTAACTAGTCCAATGACAAGTAGAATATGCCTAAACATGTTACATAATCAGTTATGTGACAAAGGTTTAGGTTACATATGCTTAATTACCAATTATACATGAAAAGGGTATTCTAGTAATTTACCTAAGGCATATAAACTACCTATCATACAACTACTGAAACGATGTGACCATAGGGTATAACCTCGGAAGGTTATTCCCTACCTACTATGGTCACCTAATGTGTTTGGTCGGATCCTAAAGATCGACCAAATGGGTCAGGTTCGAGGTATAAGCGATTTATTAGATCGCTTACCCTACGACCCTAGACAACGTGGTAATCAGTAGGCATAGTCCCAAGGGACTATAACCAACGTGATTACACTCACGTTGCGAAGTTCAAACGAACTTCGCATTGACCATAAACTGGTCAATGCAGAAAGTCAAACAAAGTTTGACTTTCAGACTCGAAAGACTCGAAAAGCAATAAAAGAACGAAAGAATACTTACGAAGGGTCCCCGAATGCTAATCTCGATCCAAGAATCTCAGGTATGAAACAATGGTTTCAACTTAGAGTTTCTCAAATCAAGATTCTTGTAAGTTTTGAAATGGGGTGGATGGGTATTTATAGGAATACCCGAACCGTTAGGATCGTTTCTTGGAAAATGTGATCGAATCTTGTGCGTACATGTGTTGGAATGTTATGGTGACTAAAAATGGGTTCTTATCAGCTGACTAGACAAGTGTGAGTGTGTGGTGGAGGATTAAACAGCTACAAACTGCTGTTAAATGCAGTTAACCTGGTCAGGAGGTCGGACGCGGCCCGCTTCAGGATGTATATAAACTCAGGCGGGCCGCCTGGGAGTTGCAAATCAGAAATAAGTTTCAGAAATTACAGTTTCAGTACCTGCATGTGTTTAAGGCCATTCCCGACACTTCTAAGGATCGTAAAGCCAACTTTAAGGCCCTAAAATGTTGGCTAAACATTGTGGACATGAAACATGCTCAGAAATATGTCGGATGTTGGTTCGTTTGGTCGTACGAACGCGATGTTCGCTTAATTACGACGGAATGCGCACAAGCGCGAAAAACGATCCAAATGACGTGACGAATGGATTTTTCTTATGCCGAACACTAAAATAAAATATTTTAGTGCTTACATAAATTTTTGGATCTCCGGATGTATTCAGAACGTAAGTTATGCGCGGAAATGCAAACTTGTGCACTTTTTGACACTTTTAGTCCCTGAATGAGCAAAAAGTTTATTTTAGCACACCGAACCCCTCAAAGCCTATTTCTAAGCTATATAAAGGATATTTAAGGTGTGTTTAACTTATGGTCATGTTCCAGAATGTCTGTTACAGTTCAAATTGGCATACTTTCGCAGTCTGTCAAGTTTAGTCCCTGTAAGCGAATTAACTTGTTTTTGCCATACCAAAGCCTTCAAAACTTATTTCTAAGTTATGTAAAGGTTATTTAAGGTATGTTAAGCCTATGTCACTATTCCGGAGTGTTTGTTGCATTAAACTGGTTATATTTACGCATCGGTGCGCGTATAACCTTCCAGAAAGCGATTTAGAGTTTGGAATTGAACAAAAATTGATATGTGCAAATGATACACATATTTTTACAAATCCCAAGTATGAAATATAATATTTCATTGGTTCGGTATTTGTTTGATAGCCGTGAAGGCACAGGTGTTACAGTTTTGCTGCTGTTTTTGTGCAATTTTTGAGTTGTTTTTGACAACAAATTGTTGCAATTTTTGTGTAGTTTTTGACAGCATGTTATATACATATTGTGATTCTTGATTGTCTTGTATGTTATGTGTGATTTAATTCTAGATGGAAACTAATGATGGTCGACAACAATGGAAGGATGAGGCTGTTAAATGCTTATTAGAAACATGTCTTGAAGAAATAGGGAGGATAGGTAGAAATGGACAAAGCTTGTGCAGGTAGTCTTGGGTTATAGTAGGGAAGAAACTCAAGGAACAATTTCACATGGATTTGACTCAAAAGCAAATTAGAAATGCTTTTGATACTATGAAATCAAAATATGTAGGATGGTGCTATTTGAGAAACAAGACTGGAAATCTGTACAACCCAGAAACAAATATGTTCACTTTAATGCCTCAGGAATGGGAATATTTTAAGAAGGTGTGTATTTGTTTAGGTTTCCAGTATTATGTCACATGTTAAAGTGAAAAGTATTTATTATAGTCCCTATTAATTTGCCACAGGGTCATCTGAGGGCAATGTCATTAAAAACACGCCCGTTGCCTCATCTTGACCTTCACATAGTTGTGTTTGAAGGGCTTAGTGCTACAGGTGGTAATCAATGGACATCTACTCAAATATCTGGAGTTTCATCATCCCCACATGTCCAAGCACTTCAGATACAAGATGGTAGTTTTCATAATCTAGAAAATGATGATGGAGACTCTCATGAACAAAGTTTTCAAAATGGTGATGAAGTTCCTACGAATAATAAGGCTCAAACATCTAATGATAATGAAGCTAGGTCCAACAAAAAGGCTAAAACCTCTAAGACCACCATTACCCTAGATGATTTGGCTAAAGATATGCAACAAGCACTCAAGCATATGGTGAAAAGCATGGAAGGACCATCAACTGACGAATGCTATGAGAAGTTGAAATTAGTTGGGTTAGAGCCTATAGATCCCTTGTTTTTTGCAGCATTTAACATTTTTGGTCAGTCTATACAAATGAGACAGGCATGGATGACATTGCCATCGAACCCTGAGAAGTTGAAAGGGTGGATTAAGATGACCGGGACGACATTGGGGATGTTTAAGTAGGGAGGGATATCGGTATTTTTTTGTGTGTGATTCATGTTATGTGATTCGTATTATGTGAACCGTTATTTGCTTTGTATTTTGAACAATTATGTAAGTTGACACCGTTATGTGTATTGTATTGGTAGTTTGGCAAATTGAAGCTGTTTTTGATCTGTTTTTGTGAAGTTTTTGTGTTGTTTTGCTGCAGTTTTTGTGCATTTTTTGTGCTGTTTTTGTGCAGGTTTTAGAGCTGTTTTGGTGCATTTTTGTGCATTTTTGTGCTGTTTTTATGCAGGTTTTTAGAGCTGTTTTGCTGCTTTTTTTGTCCAGTTTTTGAGCTGTTTTTTACAGCAAATTGTTGTAGTTTTTGACAGCAAATTGCTGCAGTTTTTTATGCAGTTTTTTAGCAGTGTTTGAGCAACTTTTTGTGCAGTTTTTTGTGCATGTTTATCATGGATTATAATCAAAAGTTATTGCTCCTCATTGTGATGTTCTTATATCTTCGATACTTTTGGCCGAGAAATCCCAAAAGAAAAAGAGATAACACTTCGGTTATGTCCAGACACCATTTTACTTTAGAGTTGTTGCAAGGGAATGATAGACAATGCATTGAACTCCTACGTATGTCACGTGATTCATTTGTTCGACTTTGCACACATTTTAGAGTAAAAGGTTGGTTAAAAGATAGCAAACACATATCCCTTGAAGAAAAAATGGCTATGTTTTTTATTATGCTTGGTCACAATCAACGTTTTCAACACTCGAAACAAACAATTCATAAGTATTTTCATGAAGTATTGGCAACAATGATGGAGTTTGCTAAAGAGGTTATAGTACCAACATCTTTTAATCCTAATCCAGATATTCCAGGGCGTAATAAAAGATTACAATGAGTTTTTAAGGTACATTATACAAGTTCTATTGTGATTTCTTTCCATGTATATTATTAACAATTAAATTCTATATAGGGAGCGATTGGTGCACTTGATGGAACTTTGATACATGCTATTGTCCCTGTTCAGAAACAACATTTATATAGAGGAAGAGGAAAAGGAAAAGGCGAGTGTTATCAAAATGTTTTGGCCATATGTGACTTCAACATGGTATTTACTTTTCTCGTGGCCGGATGGGAAGGAGTAGCACATGATTCTAGAATATTGTCTGAATCTTTAACAAATGCTAATGCACCATTTCCACTTCCCCCTCCGGGTATATATTTACAATCTCAACTTTATTATTTATATTACATATATAGTTTTAAGATGATGTGTGTATTGTCTATTTTAGATAAATATTATCTATGTGATGTTGCGTATGCACACACTCGTGGATTTATGGCACCATATCGAAATGCGAGGGATTGGCTTGGAGATTTTCCCGAAAATCGTGCATTGACCAACAAAGAAAAATTCAACCACGCATATGCAAAACTTAGAAATGTTATTGAACGTTCTTATGGGGTATTAAAGGCACGTTTTCCAATATTAAAATTCAACCACGCATATGCAAAACAATGTACTTTGAGTTTATTTCACTATTTGTGTTTTTAAACTTGGTTTTATTATTATATTTTTTTATGTAATTTGAATGTTAAATGACTTCTATCTAGTGAGAAAAGTTTGACAGTTACATATTTTCAGTTTATGCAGACAATATCAACTTATAAAAACAAACAGTCTTATATTTTCAGCTTGCAGAGCTTCTGACCTCATCTTCAGTTGCAGACATGAAAACAGATGAAATCAGCTTGCAGACAGTTTATGTCTGCAAAAACAAACAGCACCTAAGAGAACCACGGGAACCATTTTCCAATCATTGATCTTTGAAGATGGATGGATGAGACTAAAAGTTATGAAAACAATATTAAATTATTTTTGTCTTATTATTTTTTAGTATTTTAATGTCAAAATAGTTGTTTAGTAAATTTGCTTGTTTTGTCTTATTGTATATATTGTTTTTTATTAATTTATTTGTCTTATTAAATTAATTGTTTTTTATTAAATCAGATTTTTTAACTAAAAAACATTTTAAAATCATATTTTTTTCACAAAAAAACAATTTTTGTCAGGATTTTTTTACAAAAAAAACGTTTTTACGAGCCAGTTTTTTTCGAGCCGTTTTTTACGCGCCTTTTTTTACGCCACGTTTTTACGCACCGTTTTTACGCCCGGTTTTACGCGTCGTTTCTTTTACGCCTGGTATTACTCGCCGTTTGTTAACGCGACGTTTTTTACACCCTGTTTTTACGCGCCGTTTGACGCCCCCGCATTCACGCCCCGTATTTACGCGTCATTTTATCACCCGATTTTTTTATGTTTCGTTTTTTACTCCCCGATTTTACGCGCCATTTTTTACACCCCATTTTTTACGTGCTGTTTTTTTTTACGCCGCGTTTTTTTTACACACGTTTTTAAACTTTTTTTTATGGTTTTAAACTTTTTTTTACGAAAACTTTTTTTACGGTTTTAAACTTTCTTTTTACAAAAAAACTTTTTTACAAAAAATTTTTTTTACCAAAACTTTTTAACAAAAAACAAAAATTTATACGAATTTTTTTTACGGTTTTAACCTTTTTTTACAAAAAACTTTTTTTACACACATGTTTTAAACTTATTTACGTTTTTTTACGAAAACGTTTTTTACGGTTTTAAACTTTTTTTTACAAAAGCTTTTTACAAAAAAAAAATTTACAAATTTTTTTTTCATAAAAACTTTTTTTACAAAAGGAAAAAATTTATACGGAAATTTTTTTACGATTTTAACTTTTTTTACATAAACCTTTTTTTACACACACGTTTTTTTAACTTTTTTACATTTTTTACGAAAACCTTTTTTACAGTTTTAAACTTTTTTTTACAAAAATTTTTTTACAATTTTTTTTTACAAAAACCTTTTTTACAAAATAACAAAAAGAAGAAAGAGAAATGTGAAAAGAAAGAAATTGAAGAGAGAGAAATTAAAAAAACTTTAAAATGGGACTTTAATGAGGAGAGAAAGATGATTTGATGGTTTTGATCAAATCACTATATTGCCCTTTTGATTGTCATTATCTGATTGGTGGAGAGTGGTTACTGGTGGTGGTTTTTATTTTAGCGGTCTCATATATATATATATTGGACAAATATCCGTTAGGAACCACCCCTTATTGCGAGAACCAATATGAACATAACAAAAAATGCCTAAAAATAGCTAAAAAACACACAATTTTTTTAATATTTTTTATGTTAAAATCGTTACTTTTAGTAGTAAAAAAAATTAATTTTTTTGTTTTTTTTTTAAAAAAATTTTTTTGGCTAATAAAAGTAGCAATTTTAACATAAAAATATTAAAAAAAAATTTTAGATTTTTTTTTATTTTTTTAATTTCTTTTAGATTTTTTTAGGTTTTTTGGGGGTTTAGTTTTTAACATTTTAGCTTGGGGGGGGGGGGGGGTTAGGTTTTTGCGGGGTGGGGGAGGGGGGGGGGGTTAGGTTTTTTTTTGGTTTTTTGAGGGTTTTAGTTTTTAGCATTTAGCTTGGGGGGGGGGGGGGTTAGGTTTTTTTAGCTATTTTAGGTTGTGTTCACATTGGTTCTCGCAATAAAGGTGGTTCTCGCATGAACCTTACCCTATATATATATATGTGTGTGTGTGTGTGTGTGTGTATATATATATATATTTATTTATATATGGGATTATGACCGGTTAGGAACCACCATTTAGTGCGAGAAACGCGAGAACCAATGTGAACACAACCAAAAATACCTAAAAACACACAAATTTTTTTTTAGTATTTTTATATAAAAATCGATACTTTTCATTTCTAAAAAAAAATGAGTAACAATTATGGATGCACATGTGCATATATATCATTTCTTTGACAAATTCCGTAATACATTACCAGTATTAGACAATTGCACTTTCATTTACATTATCTCCGAAATACAATACTTTTTACATTTACAATATTAGAAATGCACATGTGCATCTATACGTATGAACATGATATAACGTGTTTTTTGTACACTAATTTAAATACACTTTCTTTTTCATCTATTATACCATCCATAATACACTACCATTACCTCCTACTATCCATAATACACTGGCATTATCTCCTACTATCTATAATACACTACCATTACCAATATGTATAATATTTTTCATTTTATGCACATGTACGTCAGTACCCTTCATACCAAAACAAACAACATATTGCATCATAAAGTGACAAATATAACCAAATCATCAACCACTAGATATAACCATAAAGTGACAAATATAACCAAATCATCAACCACTAGATATAACTAAAAAAAACATGTATATTAGCATACTTCATCATTTAAAATCACATTTTTTTGTAACAAAACACGTTATATCATGTTAATACATATAGATGCATATGTGCATTTTATTTGCTAATGCAAAAAGTAGTGTATTACGGATGGTAGTGTAAATGAAAGTGTAATTGTCTAATACTGGTGATGCATTTTGTGTGTTTTTTTAGGTATTTTTAGGTTTTTTTTATGTTCACATTGATTCTCATAATTCTCGTAATAAAAGTGGTTGTCAGATGAATCCTACCCTATATATATATTCGTTAGCCTAAACAATAAACTTTGTTTTGTGTCCTCTCTAGATGGACTCTATGGAGTCCCCCTCTTGCACTCCCTTTAAAACGCCCCGGGTTAATTTAGTTGATATCATTTTTGACTCTATAATTCAATTTCATTAATCATTGTTTTTTTTTTTTGGATAAAGGGCAGAGCCCGGCAAACATATCATTAAACCAATAAAAAAATTACAACTTCAAAGGGGCATACCCCCGTAACATCCCCGAAACAAACATCGGGGACCAAAAATAAGAGATCATTCTACCCCGTTTAGGGGTACAAAAATACCTCATGTAATCAAACACGACACTAGTAATGTATCCTAACCATCTTTGGATAACATCTATACAAAAATGCCTATTAAACTGAGGCAAAATACACCAAAACGTATGACTCCGAGTGATCCCAAAAGTATGACCGTAAAGCCAATCCTTTCTACCACTCCAGATTAAGAACAAGCCAGCACGGGCCTTCAACTTTCTCACTGTACCCGGGCCTAGGAAGCAGCTACTCAAACCAACACTCTCATTAACAATATAGGCCCAAACACCTATCTAGACTGCTGAACAAGGCATATCAGAGGGCCTGTTTACAAGCCCAAACATAATGCACGATAACCAAAGCTAAATATTTAAATGACTGATGCAGAAGCCTAAACCCAAACTCCTTTGATTATCCACAGGCCCAATAAAACTATCGATGAAACGAGCCTGCATATGGGCGGCCCAACACGCTGGTAAGTACAGATCCAATAATATCACAATAATCATGCAAAGTATTAACTGGTCCCAAACTTGGCCGATTAAATCCCAGTCATGTGTCTTCAGCCTAGTAACACGACCACATCCTAACCCCAGCAGAACATCTCCAGTCTTCAGCATATTACTACAAGTAAAATATGTCACCAACCCAGTCCCCTTTTGTCTGCAGTGTTACCGACTTCGACACATAGGTCTGCAACCAGCCAAACATATATAAACCCGGCTGATTTGGGCCTTCAACATAGAGGAAGAAAGCAGTCACACTCAGCAGATTACTGCTAATGCTGTAAACCCGGAACCAGGCTTCTACAGCCAACCTCAGAGACCAGCTTCGAAAATACCAAACCCAGCAGCAAGTCTTCGTGAACCAGAAGCTGCAGCCCACCTCGGAACCACCATGAGCAGACCAAAAAACCCAGCACCCCACGATGGTGAACAAACACTGATTTAAGGACTGGTGATAATTGACCCGGTGACAACAGCTCCAGATAGAACACAACACATTAATGAAACAATAAACACAGTTTTTACCAGACCAGCCAGGAATTATACCGACCCAGATCCTATCAGAAATCATATGCAACAAATGCTCATAATCCTAGACTTTGCTCTTATTTCCGAACACAATCCAGTTGATCAGATATTGAGGGGCAGAATGGTCAAATTGCCTGTCCTGCATCCCCAAGTCAGGAATCCAGCTCTTGACAGTCTTAAGCTCGGGGCCCAACACTAAACCAAGTTCTAGCAATATCAGAATGATCTTTGTCAGCTGGGTGAACAGATACAACCTAAGACACCACCTCCTACGAGCCGTTTGATGCAGCCAGCTCTTAGCAGCCAAATAAGTGTAGTCTAAGGCTGGTCCAAGACCCAGTTGCATCACAGTGCCAAACCCATAGTTAATATACAGCATTTGTAGCATAACAGCTAAAGAAATCCTCGCCCCGTGCACCAGTAACTCAATACTCATAACAGCAACATATGGCATCATCAGCAGCCGGACATTCTCTTGAAGAAACCTGTCCCAACCCAAATTTCCCCCAAAGCAACAAACAAATATAACCTGGTTAGTAGGCCACAAGAAACAATTTCTGGGATTAGACTTGGGGATAAGGATCAAAGACAGGTGCCAACGAAAGAACATCTCCCCAAGTCCTTCCTTCCTTATGACTCCTGGGTTTGTGTGCATACCCCTCACACGGACAAATCCTAACCCCTCCACTGGTCTCCTACTAGAACAGTTACAGAAAACAGCAGGCTGGATTAGAGAGTATAAACCTACAGTCCAAACGAATAGAAAAGGAGAACAAACCACCAGATACCACCAAGAATATCTAATCAAAGGTTCTACCCTCCTCCCCCTTTTGTCTCCAACCCAACCCTTAACACCCAGTATGCCCAAGAAGGTAACACAGTGACTCAGACCAACCCATTGCCCACCCTTCCATGACCAACAATAGAAATTATAATGACCCCAGCCCCACCCTCCCTTCCAAAACCAGCGATAAAAAACATTAGGTAACACCAGTGGGGTGATACACATAAGGTTTTCCATGAAATGAGTGATAAATATCTCATTCTTGCTCCCAGTTAGACCCCACCCAGGCACAATGGTGACAGAATCGAAGGCCTGACTATACTCCCAACTCAGCCAGCAGATGTAAAAATGAAACATATTAACCATTTAAGGATGCAGGGGGATGTTTGGCATTAACCCACTGAACATTCTTCAGCTCCCACACATTAGCACCATTTAAGGATGCAGGGGGATCTTTTGCAACTTTAGGCCTATAATACGGAGTCTGACTGAATCTTTAATAAGCTTCAGCACATCAGCCCTAGACCTGGCTCTACTTTCATGGGTCCTAAGGTTCCTTTCTTGCCATATGTAATACACAGCAGCCCCTAACGTTAACCGGTTTATGACAATCCAAATAGACCTGTTAGTACTGAGAGAACATAGATGCTCAATAATGTTTGGCCAGGAATTAGGTATGGCACCCCATTTAGTAAGAGTGCCCAGTTCCTTCCATATGGAGTTGGAGAAGGGGCACTCAAAAAACAGATGTTTATGGGTATCAGGGACTTCCTTGCAAAAAACACAGATCATATTTGCAGTATCTAGCCAAGAACTTAACACATCATACGTCTTAAGTTTCCCCTTGACAGCCAGCCAAAGGATGAAAGCGTGGCGGGGGATATTTTGCGAAAACCACACTATTTTGACCCACGGGACAGGGTTTCCTTCTTCACGGAGATCCCTCCACACCTCCCCAACAGAAAATTGGATGCACTTCCCCATTTTGGTCTTCCAAACAACTTTGTCCTGCAACTGGGGATAAAGGGTGATGGGATTGGACTGGAAAAAGGCAGGAAATCTAGTCTGCCAGTCAGGCGGCCACTTCCATTGACCATCAGCAACAATATCCGAGACTTTCATAAGACGGGTCATACCTCTTTCACACATATTCCGATGAGTAAGCAGGTTACTAAGCGGACCAAGAGGGTGCCAGTTATCAAACCAGGCTGAAGTGTTCTTACCATTGCCAATCTTGTGAACAATGTGTTGTCGGAGATTATCTCGCAGTTCCAAAATTTTCCTCCAGCCCCAACACGTTTCCGCTTTGCCTCAAGACTCCCAAAAGTTCCCATTTTTTAGTCTATACGCATGAACCCATTTGACCCAGAGGGAGTCTTTACAAGCAATAATATTCCAAGTGTGTTTTGAGATAATGGCATGATTCCAGGTGCGTAGGAGCTTTAACCCCAATCCTCCATGTGCCATGGGAGTGCACACCTCTTTCCATTTAACCTTAGCTTTCCCTTTTTTCAGCTCTCCATGACACCACAGAAAGCCCCTCATTAATTTCTCAATCTCTTTGGAAACCGACACCGGGAGGATGAAGACTGAAGACCAGTACACTTGGAGAGAGCTGAGCACTGAAGAAACTAATTGGAGGCGGCCAGAAAACGACAATGACTTGTTTTTCCAGTTGTGAAGCTTGCTTTTTTACTTTATCAATGAGCGGTAAACAGTCCTTATGGTAAAGTCTAGAAGACACCAAAGGGACCCCTAGGTATTTTACCGGGAGGACCCCCTCACTAAACGGAATCTGGCTTCTAATCCATTATTGTTCCATCTGGTCTACACTACTAAAGTAAATGGTACTTTTCGGGAGACTTGGGACCAACCCCGAGACCAGAGTGAACTCATTTAGAGCAGCCATCAACGTATTGACCGAGTGGTAGTCGCCATGGCAAAACATAAAGAGGTCATCAGCGAAACACAGGTGTGTAAGATCCACTTCCTTACACCTCCAATGGTATTTAAAAATTTCCGACTGCTGGACTCGCCGGTTTATCATGAGGGTGAGAACTTCCATGACGAGGGTAAACAGGTAAGGGGACATAGGGTCACCCTGCCTTAAACCCCTTTTGCCCTTGAAGAAACCTTGGTGATCACCATTAATAGCAATCGAGAACGAGTTCGAAGAGACACAAGTCATAATCCAGTTAATCATTCTATCTGGGAAACCAAAGTGGCTAAGGCTGCATCTAAGGAAGTCCCATTCCACAGTGTCATAGGCCTTCTGTATGTCGATCTTAAAAGCACACCTAGCTTGGCTCCTATTCCGGTGGTAGTTCCTCATTAGCTCTTGCGTCAGGAGGATATTATCACTTATCTGTCTACCTGGGATGAAAGCACACTGGTTCTCATTAACAACATACACCAGGGCCTGTTTGATGCGGTTGGCTATAATTTTGCTGATACATTTGTAAATTACATTGCAACAAGCAATGGGGCGGTAATCGGAAACCCGTCGAGGAGTATCAGTTTTGGGGACCAGAGCAATAACTGTAGCATTAACTTCCTTCAGTAACTTCCCATTTTGAAAGAACTCTTTAACGGCTTTACACACGTCATGGCCAACCACACTCCAGGCAGCTTTGAAGAATTTGGAGGAATAGCCATCAGGACCCGGGGCTTTTAAATCATCAATCTCGAAGATGGCAGCTTTGATTTCTGCTGATGACACATCTTGTATCATCAACTCAGCATCAGACTGGGAAACACGAGTGGTGAACAGGGTATCAGGCTCCTCGAAAGGGACAGTAGCAGTTGATACTCCTAACACTGACTCAAAATGATTGATAAAAGCCTGGCCTACTTCAGGCCCCGAATAACACTTACCATTCAGATCTTCCACAAGGTGAATTCGGTTCCTGTTATTATTACTTCTAACCACTTTATGGAAGTATTTAGTGTTATGATCACCTTCCTTAAGCCACAGCGCCTTAGCTTTCTGCTGCAAGAAACACTCCTCATCTTTAATGGCTTCAGAGTACGCTTTCAAATAAACCATTTCCTCTAGCGTGTAGGTCTCATAGCAATCTGAGTTAATCATTGTTTTAGATTGTAATAAAGCCGGTTGGTATTAATCAGTCTAAATAAGAATATTTCTATTTACCTAATAAATTGTTTTATACTATAGATCTACTAGTCTTGGTTCTTCAGTTGATCAGTTCGATATTTAGAGCTACTCTAAATCCAACCAAACTGAAAAAAAAAAATTAGTTAATCCTTAAATAAAAAACCTAACACTCGGTATTAATCCGGGCTGTGATTTGGGTTTTGCTCGTCTCTATATGAAATATGATATAAGCTGTGATATTTTTGGGTAAAGGGTTACCCCGGTGATATAAGCTGTGATATGAGATATCGCCTATAGTTTCGAACACAGAGTCTTTACTTTCATGTGAACTCAATTTTGTTTAATTAGTAAACATAAATTATAGCGATAAATAGATAAACAAAATATTTACCCGCTTGAGAGCTTGGCCTAAAAAGTCATTAAATATTATTGATGATTATAGTTTATAGTAAACCTTTGATATTAAAAATCCAAAAATGAATGTTATTAACAGTATAATAAATTTAAAACAAGTTGTAACACAACCCAAACCTACCTTGTGTATAAATTATTGAGAGAGTTATGGCATAAATTAAATGTGCCGACCAACAATATGCAGCCCCAACCATGGGTGTGTCTTTGAGCATACGTGTTACCCCTAGCTCCATATGTTACAACTTGTGACTAGCAAAGAAAAAGTAATTAATTATATAGGAAAAAATAGTTAATTTTATATCTGATATAGAGAGAAAAAAATTAATAAAAATTATTAAGTGCATTTGTATAAAATAAAAAGGGTTATTGGATTTTAATAATCCTAAGTTTCACCAATTGGTCGATAATAATCCCAACTTTAAAAATTCTCTCCAATAATCCCAACTTGTAAAAGTTTGGTTGCCATTGATCCTTTTCTAACATAGGTGCACTTAAATCAATTAATGAGTCTCTAGGTGTAATTGAATTTATTGAGGAGACCAAATTCTTATATGAGTTAAATGCCATTTTAGTCCCTGTGGTTTGGGCCATTTTGCCAGTTTAGTCCAAATGTTTCATTTTTAACCTGTGGGTCCAAAAAGGTTTCATAGTTGCCATTTGAGTCCACTATGTTAATTTCATCCATTTTTTCTGTTAACCAGAAGGCCAATTCGGTAATTTTGTATGTAATTCTGTTAACTAAAAGAGCAATTCAGCCATATAAAATGACTGAATTGGTCTTCTCGTTAACAGAAAAAATGGGTGGAGTTAACTCAGTGGACTAAAATGGCAACGGTGAAACCTTTTTGGACCCACATGTTAAAAATGAAACATTTGGACTAAACTGGCAAAATAGCCCAAACCACAGGGACTAAAATGGCATTTAACTCTTCTTATATATTTGAAAAGGATCAATGGCGGCCAAATTTTCACAAGTTGGGATTATTGGAGAGAATTTTTAAAGTTGGGATTATTATCGGCCTAACTGGTGAAACTTAGGATTATTAAAATCCAATAACCCAAATAAAAATTATTAAGTGAAACTATACTAAATTGGACGGACTTTATGTGAATATTTATTTTAAGTGCATTTATTAGACGAAATTCTTTCTAATTGCATTTTGTATAAAGCAAAAAATTGGATCGGTTAAAGGTAATATACAACTAACTTATACTAATATATGGGGATGTTTCAAATGAAAACTATTTATAACGCGAAAACTTGAAAAATAACTAAAAAAGCCTAAAAAACACACCATTTTTTTTGCAATTTTTTTATTAAAAATCACTAGTTTTTGTATATAAAAAAATTAAAAAATAAAATTTGTAGTGCAGATGTGTAATAATTCACATGTGTAGTACACATATACATGTGTACTATTACACATGTGCACTACAAATTTTTTTTTGAATTTTTTTTATATAACTAAAATAGCGAAAATTGGTATGAAAAAAAAATTTGGTATGTTTTTAGGTTTTTTTAGTTAGTTTTCGGGTTTTCACGTTAACTAGTGGTTTTCATTTCAACCTTCCCCTATATGAATATATGAATAAAATATATAATATAATAATCAAACAGACTTCTCTATGGAAAAAAAATCAGGAATAACATACGTATATGTGTTTCGAACGTGGAAACAAAGGGGTTGTATTGTATGGCAAGGAGTTAATGGGTCCACTTCCACCGACATAGCTTTTTTTTTATCTACTAGGGTGTTACACCCGCGCTTCGCGGCGGGGCGAAACGATTTTTGATTCGATACAAAAGTATGTCGACACATGTCTTACATCAAGTGGGAAACTCGATTAGAAAAGTATTTACAAAGTAAAAAGGTTGTCAGTGTGAATGATAATCAACTTAAGTTTATAGCGACACGTAAATAAAAATAAAGACGTAAAAGCTGATTAAAAAGTATTTAGAAAGTTAGGAGGTTGTAAGAGTCAATGCTGAAAATTAAAGGTTATAAGTAAAAAAACAGAACCACAAAAAAGAAAGAAAAAAAATTGTGCAAGGGGTAAAAGCGTAAAGTTTAAACGTTGACGAAAACTGTAAATTACAAAAGAACTTGGTATTTAAGAAACAACAAACAAAGCATAAGGACCGAAAACGTACATTACAAGAGATGAGAAAAAATACGTAAAAAAAACAAAACCACAAAAAATTAGTGCAAGGGTAAAATCGTAAAGTTAAAAAGTTGATGAAAAATGTAAATTGCAAAAGAAGTTGGTATTTAAGAAACAACACACAAATCATAAGGGCCGAAAACGTAAATTAAGAAAAAAAAAACCCAAAGGTTGCGAGGAAAAGACAAAAAAAAAAAAAAAAAAAAAGATAAAAAAGATAAAAAAAAGTTCCCACCGACATAGCATATTTATAGTTATACAATGTATATGGTAATTAGAAGACTCTATCATCTAACAAACTAAACTTTTCATATATTGTAACATAACACAAAGTTATGTATTTAAACTAGTTAAAAGACTATCAACTAACAAACTAAACTATAGCAATAATATATGGTTATTCTAACTTTCTCCCTCAACCTAAATATCGGTATTTACACTTCGCTGAAATTTAATAACGGAAACCAAACACCAGAACTTATCATTTATCCCTATAAACATTTTGCTCAAGCCAAACTGCCCAAGAGTGATTCATGACAAATAATTGTTTTTGTTCGTTGTTAATTCGCAAGTATTTGTTGGAGCCCAACTTGATAAGCAAATAAGGCCCAACAGCCCATGAAGAGAGCCCCATTACCTCTTGCTCTTGATCTCCAAGTTTGGTTCATGATAATAGAATAGCGATGAGAGTAGTGGGGCACAAAAAAAACTAATCTCGGACCCTGGAAAAAAACACGGAACTAGTTTCTTTTACCTGGGTATTTTATACTCCTAACCTAACCCGACCCTACCCGTATGGTATTGATATGATATACATGTTGAGCTCAATACCCGTATACATTTTATACACAACAATACCTGGAAGTGGTTAGAGCACCACCAACAACAACAATTATAGCCAGTAAATCCCACAAATAGCAAAGCTATAGATAGGGTTTGGGGGGAGTGAGACGAAGGTAAACCTTACCTTCATCATACCTGAGGATAGAGAGACTGCTTCCATAGTAAATCCCACAAATAGCAAAGCTATAGATAGGGTTTGGGGGGAGTGAGACGTAGGTAAACCTTACCTTCATCATACCTGAGGATAGAGAGACTGCTTCCATAAAGACCCCCGGCTCCAAAACATACCACAGACGAACACACAAAACTAAATATATAAAAATTAGAAGCTACCAATAATAAAAGGAGTGGCTGAGTACCATACTAAGAATAGACATGATATATAATATATGGACATGCAAATTCTAGCAAAACGCAACACCAAAAATGCATATGCAACGCTACCTAAAGTGTAAGATCATTTAAGTATCTAAACTAAAGCTAACACACATAAGTATCATCTACTAAAAGTCTCTAACCTTAATCTTACGCTTATCAAGTCATCATAAAGGTGCAAATCTACCATATCTTGCCTAATTCGTTCACCCCAAATCAATTTGGGTCTAACTTTACTCCTCTTCCCCTCTACAATGAGGGTTTCCACTACTCTTACTGTCGTTGTTGTCTGCCTTCTCCTCACATGCCCAAACCATATCAATCTCCACTCATTTATTTTATCTGCAATACTAGCCACTCCTAACTTTTCCTTAAATGCCTCGTTTCTTTTCTAGTCTAAGTTTGTGTACCAACACATCCATCTCAGCATCTTCGTCTCCGCCATCTCCATCTTGCGTGCTTGTGTCTTCTTGATGTCCCAACATTCCCATATAATATAAAAGATCTAATTGCAACCTTATAGAATTTCCTTTTTAACTTTGTGGGAAACCTTATGTCACGCAAAACCCTAGTGGAAGCTCTCCAGTTACACTAGCTAACCTCGAAGCGGTGGGTAACGTCTCTATCTATCTCTCATAACTTTGAACAAATGATCCTAAATACTTGAAATTAGTTTCCATTGAACCACATGATCCTCAAAGGTGATCTGAGTGTCGTCGCCATCGCCTGCATTACTGAAATCACAATACATGTACTCTGTTTTAGCACGACTAGTTATTAAACCATTTCCCCCAAAAGCTGTTGACCACTCCTCAATCCTTGCATTCAGGCTCTGTTTATTCTATACAACTAGTAAAATATCATCAGCAAATAGCATGCATCACTTGACTGTCTACTGAGTCGACTGAAGTGGTTATACCCAAACCCGGTAATACCCTGTTCCTGACACCAGTTAATGTATATTTTTATGTTTACTTTACAACTTATAGGTTTAAGTTTTCTTAACAAATACATATTATAAAGTAAATAACTTACTCTGTATTTTAATTATTTTTTTCAAATTGCAATCAAAATTTTTTTTTATTGTAAAAAAAAAAAAACTATTTTTTAAAGAAAAAGGGTATTAATACCAAAACCTGATCATACCCAGGTACGTAGGGTAAGGTTTTCACCTCAATACCCACCCCAAAACCCTTGGTTTCTCTCAATATCCAAATTTCAGTACCCGATCATACCCAAACCTGAGTCCACACTCGGAGCCGGGTATTAGAAATACCCGATTTGTACACATCTAGAAAAGAGATAAAGCATGTGTAAACATAGGGGTGTGAATTCCTAACACGACCTAAAAACACGACAAAACATAACACGAAATTCATGGGTTAGTGTTTAATCTTGATGGGTTCCGGTCAATTTCAGGTCGAACCCGCGAACCCGTTTAGCTAAACAGGTCGGGTTCGGGTCAACCTGGTTGGGTTGGTAGGTTAACCCATTAAACCTATTTATATTATATTATATTTTTTACAATATATTTTAACTCATGAATTAAATTGGATGTGTATTTTATGTAATAGTTATAGCTTAAAAGAGAAATTGACATGATATTTTATAAAGTTTAATTTTAAAAATCGGGTTAAACGGGTCGTGTTCGGGTCAACCTTCGAATATTCGAGTCTTGTTTTGGTTCATATGTATGACACAATTTTTAGGTTCATGTCGTGTTTGAGTTTGTCTAAAATTTTTGGGTTCGGGTTCGGGTCGGGTTGAACCCACGAACTCGACCCGTTTAGCACTCTTATGTAAACACATTGATCAAAAGATCCAGATCCTAGAGGGAAAGAATGTTGCCATAGACTAGCAACAATCATTCAAGAGTTCTTAAACCCTATATTAGTCTAAAATGTAACATTAGCAAGATTTCAAAGATTGTAAGCTTTCGATCGTTTCCGTGTTTTATACTTTATTTACGAGTTTCGTAATTGTACGATCAAGCAAGACTATATTCACAACATTTCTAGAACAAAATCCAAGTTACCTATGCTTTAATACTCCTCACATAACTTAAATAACAAGTTAGAAGGGTTAAAAATGTCAAAAAGTTGATAATACAAGTCTAGGGGCCAAAATTGTCAAAAAAACAAAATATTTTGGATCAGAGTTCCTTACGGACCGTAACGCATACCTCTTACGGTCCGTAAAGGGTGCCCAGATGAAGAATATTTGCTTGTTCACCAAGTTCTGCCACCTTTCTTCACATTGTGACACCTAGAATGATTTTTGCCACCTCTAATCTGGTCATGAGACATGTTAGGACACTAAGCAACATCAAAACACACTTGGCAACACCTCCTTGATCCAGCATTAGTATAAATAGGTCCATTGTTCTTAAGTTTCTTCACACCATTCTTTTCTTTCTCCTTTAATCATTCTTAGAGCTTGCTTCTAGACTTGAAGCCTCCATTCTTGTGTTCAAATCATTCCATCCAAACACTAGTAAGTGTTTCTCTTTGTCTATTTCATTTTCTTAGCTAGTTATGAGCCAAAAGTCAGGCAAATTGACTATTGTTTTGACTTTCAGTTCAGACCATTTCGGTCAAGTCAAAGTTCAAAATGAACTTTGCTACGTGATCCTAATAATGAAGGTGTTAATCCCTTGCGATTACACCCTCTGATCATCACATTTAGTAGGAAAAATGACGAGCCAAACATGCTTTAAATAAAAGTAAAAAACGCAGAAATTGCATTTTACGACAAATGAGTTTTTAACTATTAAAAGCAAAAGTTTTGACACCAGATCAGTTTATATAACATTATAAGACATGTTTTTATCATGTCTAACTTGTCATTTCTAGTTTAGTGCTCAATTCCTAGTTGAAAGTCAAGCAGTTTAACTTCTGATTTGACTTTCGAATCTGACCCTTTTGGTCAACCTTAGGCAATCAATCCCAACTATGTGGCCATAATAATATAAAGAATAATCCTCTGAGATTATACCTTGTGGTCATTTCGTTTGATGAGTCAAATGACGAGTCAACTATATATATATATATATATATATATATAGGGGTTGGCTCTATAAGAAACCCCATCTTTTTTAAGAAACCTTGGAAACCCTAGATTCACCCTTGATTTGGTTTCACTTTAATAGATCAATGGCTCTCCTTTTTTGGTGTATATATTAGATTTAAATTAATGCATAAAGGGCATTTTTGGTAGTAAAAAAGACTTTTTGAGCATTGAAAATCAAAAACCCATCTGCCATGTTATATTGTCAAATCAAATAAGAGATTTCAAAATCATATCCCTCTTTCTCTCTCCCACTCTCTACTCACAATTATCACATCTCTTTCCTCCCCCACCCCACAAACGTGAAGAAGAACAAGAAGATGATGTTCTCATTTCAGAATTAAAATATCCACCTTCAAGATTTCAAGAAATACTAATCCCAGATTCAGTTGCAGAAGACGATGGTGGTTGCAGATCAAAGCATGATTCAGTTGCAGAAGACGATGGTGGTTGCAGATCTGGTGGTTGGTGGAAGGTGGTGACTGGTTCATTCTGGGGTGTTGGTGGTTGATAGCGGCGACAATGGGTGGTTGTAGAAGGTGGTGGAGGGTGGGTGGTTGGTGGCACCGGAGTTCGGAACGTCGTCGGAGTCAAGATCTAGTAATGGTTAATGTTCTGTCTCTCTCTCCTCTCCTCTGTCTTTAATCAAGATCTAGTAATGGTTAATGTTCATGTATTTTAAATAAATCGAAAACTTTAGGATGAGATTTTGAACGAGATTTTTTATTGGTTTGGTTGCTTGTTTGGGGATTTTGATCTTAACAATAATTGTTTTTTTTTTGTTGGTTTGGTTGCTGGTTTGGGCTTTTAATTTGAACAGTAAGTTTTTTTTTTTGTTGGGTTGTTTGATTTACAGAAACAGACCCATAACATGTGTTAAGCACCTGTTAGAATGATATATAACGTGTGTTGATTTACAGAAACAGATCCATAAAGATATTCAATTGACAAGCTGGATGGATGTAGGCGACGTTAATGCGGGGACATTGAATAAGTCAACTCTTTTAGGAAAGAAGTTTTCGTTCGTTTATAACATGTGTTAGTGGTTCATGCTGTAACAGATCCATAAAGAAGTTTTCATACTGTAACAAGTTTTCGTTCGTTTCTAACATGTTTTGCACATTTTGGAATGTATAACATGTGTTAAGCCTCTGTTATAATCTTTTTGTAACCTGACATGTATTCATGTATAAGCTAGTGGTTTACAAAACACCATGATGTGTATATACTGATCTAACATGTGTTACAATGTGTCTGTTCGGAACATGTAATTGATTAACATGTGACAAGGGTGAAAACAGTCGACGGGGGCGATGAGTTTAATGGTGAGCTTAGTTAATATCGTAATCTTGTTGTAACCCCACTTGTATACATATGATAACATGTAAGCATCCATTATAACCCGACTTGTATTCATGTATATCAAAAGTGGTTTGCAAAACACCATGATGTGCATATACTGATTGTAACACGTGTACAAGTTAATATGGAACATACAAGTTAATATTGTAACACCGTATACCTGGGATAACATGTGTTAAGCCTCTGTTATAATCTTGGTTTAACCCAACATGGTGTCATGTATAAGCTAGTGGTTTCCAAAAGACTATTAACTTGTATAATCTTGGAACATACAAGTTAATATTGTAACACCGTAACCCGACTTGTATTCATGTATATGAAAGTCACATCCTTTGGGAAAGAAGTCTTCGTTTATTTATAACATGTGTTGGTGGTTCATGCTGTAACAGAACACCATGATGTAACCTGACATGTGTTCATGTATAACATGTGTTAAGCCCCTGTTATAATGATATATAACATGGGAAAGAACTCTTCGTTCGTTTATAACATGTGTTTGTTTTGCACATTTTGGAATGTATAACATGTGTTAAGCCTCTGTTATAATCTTTTTGTAACCTGACATATATTCATGTATAAGCTAGGGGTTTACAAAACACCATGATGTGTATATACTGATCTAACATGTGTTACAATTTATCTATTCGGAACATGTAATTGTTTAACATGTGACAAGGGTGAAAACAGTCGACGGGGGCGATGAGTTTAATGGTGAGCTTAGTTAATATCGTAATCTTGTTGTAACCCCACTTGTATACATATGATAACATGTGAGCATCCATTATAACCCGACTTGTATTCATGTATATGAAAGTGGTTTGCAAGTTAATATGTGTACAAGTTAATATGGAACATACAAGTTAATATTGTAACACCGTATATGGAACATACAAGTTAATATTGTATAACGTGTGTTAAGCCTCTATTATAACGTGTGTTAAGACTTCCAGAATGGATGCATAAACTCCAATAGTAACTTAATAACAACATAGTATACCTGATATAACGTGTGTTAAGCCTCTTTTATAACGTGTGTTAAGACTTCCAGAATGTGTTAAGTCCATACCGTTTTAACATCATGTACTAGATAAAACAATAAGAGTCTCACATTACATATTACTAGTAAACGAAAATACATAGCACTAAGAAAATGGTGGAGCTTCCTATGACAGTCTCCCTTAGCTTTTCAGCGGCTACCTTTGTTGCCTTAGCTTTTCAGCGGCTACCCTTGCTTTATTGTTTGGGCCGGTCTTGAAACGGTTTGTAAACATGTGGGTGTGCGTATGCCAGGGAAGTTAAAAAAATGTGTTTTCATGTTACACGTAACACGTGTTACGTTGTACATGGGTTTCATGTCACATGTAACACATGCATGTCCGAGAAGTTCAAACTATAACACGTGTTAGTTGTGTTGTGCTGTAACATAAACATGGTCATGATCCTTGAGCATCTGATCCACGTTTAAAGAAACCAACGGTCCTGAGAATTGGATCTTATTTCCCTTGTATCCATCACCGTCTAATAACAAAAAGATAAGATAACTGTTAAGTCGTTAACCAGACATTAATATTAACACATTCATAGCCCCAAACAACATCACAAAAACAGTTACTATTCATATCAAAAGCCCCAAACAAAGCAACCAAACCAACAAAAAACAGTTACTATTCAGATCAAAAGCCCAAGCAAGCAACCAAACCAAGCATAACTTTTTAACACAAAAATAAAAACCTGCAAATTACATAAACATTTACCCCTTTTAAGAATCATTTTAACAAAAAAAAAAAAATCATGTTTCATCTCTAAAACAACCATTACACAAAAACCTATTAACAACCAGGTTTTATGAATATTTTTTAATATTTCAAGTGTAAAAAATGGAACCAGACGTTGAATATCATCTTATAAAGTCCATACTCCATACCTATATCATTTTTAAATTCAATATTTTATTGGTTCAAATATTTAAGTGTAAAATAATAGAACCGTAAATTATAATCATCTTTCAAAAGTTCATACCTACATGCTCAAGTTATCAACAAACATAAACTCCACAAAATCAGAAAAATCCATACGAAAAACCCAGAATCAAACATATGTTGCATAAAACTAAAAGAGTGTAAAACTCACAAATATCAAGATCTGAAACAACATATACAAATCATATTTTATATAAACTAAAAAAGTGTAAAAAAACTCACAAATATCCAGATTTGTAACAACATTATGAAACATGTGGACAAACGAGATCTAAACGGAAATGGAACAAGATCTGGAAGGGGTTTTCACGTGGATCTGACTTCATATATTAACATCTTCATCACAAAACCACGTTCTTCATCAGGGATTGATCGATCTGATTTTTGTTCTTCATTTCGGTCTAAATTTGATTGGTAAAATATTGGATTTCTTCATCAGGAAAAATGATACAAAAAACATGGATAAGAAAGAGAGAGTTTGATTTTTTTGATGCTCTACAAATGACAAATAGAGAGTTGGTGATCTGACAAGAGGAGACAAGTGAAAATATATAAAGACCAATGTGCCCTCAAAAGCAAAAAAGAAATAAAGATGGCTGGGACACGTGGATAAATGTGGACCATGCATTGGGTTTGCAAGGTTTTCTAAAATTAAAGGGTTTTTCATATAACATTACCCTATATATATATATATATATTATTAAAATATCAAAAATACCCTTTTGACATAAATGGTTTTAAGCCTATATGGTCTATGTTCTAACTAAAAGAACTGATCATATAACATCATAAAACTTGTTTGACATGCAAAACTTGTCATAGGACTCATTCGACCATCCGGACCCATATTTACGCATACGACTCGTTAAAATGGTGTAAACCATTTTAACAAGTCGTAAAGGGTCAAGACACTTGAAACACTTTCCAATCAGAATGTAATGTTTTATAAATCATATTAAATGAGATCCTTCGATCGTTTGATTATAAACCACATTCTATCTGATCTTCCATTTAAGCCACGATTTACACTAACCATACAATCATGGTCACGCCTACATAGTTTGGTACGAAGAGTTGATCATACTTTGTCCCACCATGGTCACCCCTTTGGATCAGACAATTGAGAAGTATATCGAGGGTTTACTTGACCAAATACAATATATTGTTATGGTAGCAAGCCAGCTACTATTCGGGAGGCTATCAAACTAGCCGCAACCCTAACTGACTCTCAAGTGAAGAAAGCAAAGCTCTTCCGCAAGGGTAAGGCTTCTAGGAATTTTGTTGTTGTTGCACCAACCAATCAAGTTGCTCCCAACCAACTAGCTCAACCCCCTACTAGGAAACCATATGCTGGTACTGCACTCAGTCATTTGGCTAAAGTTTTCCGTTCTGTTCCAAATCAAGTTGTCCCAAATCCTGTTCAGCCTCAAGCAAATCCTGCTCATCCTCATTTTCGAACTAGGTCTTGTTACAATTGTGGCGAGATGGGTCACTATAGAATCAATTGTCCAAATCTTGTTAATTACAATCTAGCTTAAGGACATGCATTTAACATCAATGCTAATGAGGTGCGTGCCAATAACGATGTGGTTAACGGTACGTTCCTTGTTAATAATCAACCCGCTTCTGTTCTTTTTTATTTGGGTACCGATAAACATTTTGTATCCTTAGCTTTCGAACCTTTTCTTTTGATACCTCGAACTAAGTTAGGAAAACATTTAAAGGTAGAAATAGCTAGTGGTTAACCTCTTGTACTCGATTCAATTATTTGCAATTGCCAACTAAACCTCAATAACCATCTTTTTCCCATCGACCTCATGCCTATGCAACTTGGGAGTTTCGACATCATAGTAGGCATGGACTGTTAACCAAACACCACGCAGAAGTTATCTATTTCGATAAAATTATTTGCGTGCCTTTTCCATCTAGCGAAGTCATAGAAGTTAATGGAGAGAAACCTTCTAAGGGACTTAAACTTATGACTTGTACCCAAGCTCAGAGATACCTACGAAAGATGTATGTAGCCTTCTTGGCACATATCGTAGCAGAGAAAGGCAAGGGCAAGAATATCAAAGACATCCCCATTGTTCGAGATTTTTCCGAAGTGTTTCCTGAAGAACTACTTGGCTTATCTCCGGTACGTGAAGTGGAATTTTGCATTGATCTTGTACCTGGTGCTAACCTAATTGCCAAATCCCCTTACCATCTTGCACCGTATGAGATGCAAGACTTAGCGAAATAACTCCAAGAACTATCGAACAAAGGTTTCATTCGTCTGATTTTTTCACCTTGGGGAGCTCTAGTGTTATTTTTGATAAAGAAGGACTAATGTTTTCGCATGTGCATCGATTATCATGAGCTTAACAAACTCACGATTAAAAAACGATATCCCCTACCTTGTATTGATGATCTTTTTGATCAACTACAATGTGTTACCTGTTTTGTCAAAGATTGACCTCTGTTTTGGGTATCGTCAACTTTGTGTACTCGAAGAAGATATTCCCCAAACAACTTTTTTTACTCGATACGGCCATTATGAGTTCACTATCATGCTTTTTGGCTTGATAAATGCTCCTGCCATTTTCATGGACTTATTGAACAGGGTTTGTAAACCTTATTTGGATGAATTCATCATTTTTTTCATCGACGACATCTTGATTTATTCAGAAACTCAAATGGACCACGAACATCACCTCCGTTTTGTCACACCTTGTAAAATCAGAGTTAGCGTGATCTTACCTGTATCTTCATTGCATAACGGAAGTATAAAATGCTAATAATTCTAGATAGTTGAACGCCCACTAAGTACTCAAATCACAATGGGTTCTCCTATTCCAACCGTGCCGTAAATTGAATGTGTAACCTGAGAAAGAACATGCGAAAAATCAACATAAAGTTGGCGAGTTCATAGTTTGTTTGAAAATTATTTGGAATAAATCTTTTTGATAACAAGTTTAAATAAAGTTGAGAAAACGTAATAAAATCATTTTCCTCGGCATGTTGAAAACTTTGTACTTATATAACTTGTTTAACCGTCAATGTCCACGTACGACAAGACAACATGCCCGCATGAGCCTAGAACCAACCTCGTGCTAGAGAGTGCCTCGCCAAACCGTTTACTCAAAATGGTAGACTAGCAGGCGGTTATAGTTGCAGCGAGGACTTCACTGTACAGTTTTAAGAACCCTACGGCTCTTACGGTTGAGTAGCGGACAATCAAGTTCTTATGTTTGTATGTAGGACAATCCAGTCCTGATGTTCGTAAGTAGGACAACCAATCCAATTGTTTGTATACAGGACAAACCAGTCCCGTTGTTCGTAACCAGGACAACCCGGTCCAGTTGTTGTAACTAGGAGAATCTCGTCACTAGTCATGAAACTCATGCATGTTTCGAAATACACATATGTTTGTAAAACGGGTATGTTTAGCATAAACCTTTCATAAACCATTTGAGTTATTTGGAATTCGTTTGCAACATGGTTTAGAAATATGTATGTAACATTTGCAAAATTTCAATTGTCGTACGATCAAGCGAAACGATATTCACGACATTTCTGGAACCAAAATCCAAGTTACATATGCCTTTATACCCTTCATATAGCTTAAATAAAAACTTAGAAGGGTTAAAAATGGCAAAAATGTGATAATAAAAGTCCAGGGACTGATACTGTGAAAAAAACAAAATTCTGTCGGCCAGGGGTCCATGCAGACCGCAAGACCTGAGCCTTACGGTCCGCATGACATGCCCAGTTGCAGAAAATTTGCTTGTTCACCAAGTTCTTCCACCTTGCTTCAATTTATGACACCTAACACCATCTTTGCCACCTTTAATCTGGTCTTGACACTTGTTAGGACACTAAGCAACCTTAGGACACCTCACATAACACTTGTTAAGCTCTCCTTAATCCCAAATTAGTATAAATAGGCTTGAGTTCTTGAGAGCTTTTCAAACCATTCTTTTCTTTCTCACTCAAAACTCTATTGGAGCTTGCTTCTTCATTTGAGGCCTCCTATCTTAAGTTCAAATCTTCTTCCAAACACAAGTGTTTCTCCTAGTCTATTTCATTTCTTTTAGCTAAGTTATGAGCCAAAAGTCGAGCAAATTGAAACACTTTCCAATCAGAATGTAATGTTTTATAAATCATATTAAATGAGATCCTTCGATCGTTTGATTATAAACCACATTCTATCTGATCTTCCATTTAAGCCACGATTTACACTAACCATACAATCATGGTCACGCCTACATAGTTTGGTACGAAGAGTTGATCATACTTTGTCCCACCATGGTCACCCCTTTGGACCAGACAATTGAGAAGTATATCGAGGGTTTACTTGACCAAATATAATATATTGTTATGGTAGCAAGCCAGCTACTATTCGGGAGGCTATCAAACTAGCCGCAACCCTAACTGACTCTCAAGTGAAGAAAGGAAAGCTCTTCCGCAAGGGTAAGGCTTCTAGGAATTTTGTTGTTGTTGCACCAACCAATCAAGTTGCTCCCAACCAACTAGCTCAACCCCCTACTAGGAAACCATATGCTGGTACTGCACTCTTGTGCAACCGATGCCATGGTCACCATCAAAACTATTTACCTTGTCGTCAATGTACTTTTGGTGAGCGACTCAGTCATTTGGCTAAAGTTTTCCGTTCTGTTCCAAATCAAGTTGTCCCAAATCATGTTCAACCTCAAGCAAATCCTGCTCATCCTCATTTTCGAACTAGGTCTTGTTACAATTGTGGCGAGATGGGTCACTATAGAATCAATTGTCCAAATCTTGTTAATTACAATCTAGCTTGAGGACATGCATTTAACATCAATGCTAATGAGGTGCGTGCCAATAACGATGTGGTTAACGGTACGTTCCTTGTTAATAATCAACCCGCTTCTGTTCTTTTTTATTTGGGTACCGATAAACATTTTGTATCCTTAGCTTTCGAACCTTTTCTTTTGATACCTCGAACTAAGTTAGGAAAACATTTAAAGGTATAAATAGCTAGTGGTTAACCTCTTGTACTCGATTCAATTATTTGCAATTGCCAACTAAACCTCAATAACCATCTTTTTCCCATCGACCTCATGCCTATGCAACTTGGGAGTTTCGACATCATAGTAGGCATGGACTGTTAACCAAACACCACGCAAAAGTTATCTATTTCGATAAAATTGTTTGTGTGCCTTTTCCATCTAGCGAAGTCATAGAAGTTAATGGAGAGAAACCTTCTAAGGGACTCAAACTTATGACTTGTACCCAAGCTCAGAGATACCTACGAAAGATGTATGTAGCCTTTTTGGCACATATCGTAGCGGAGAAAGGCAAGGGCAAGAATATCAAAGACATCCCCATTGTTCGAGATTTTTCCGAAGTGTTTCCTGAAGAACTACTTGGCTTACCTCCGGTACGTGAAGTGGAATTTTGCATTGATCTTGTACCTGGTGCTAACCCAATTGCCAAATCCCCTTACCATCTTGCACCGTCTGAGATGCAAGACTTAGCGAAATAACTCCAAGAACTATCGAACAAAGGTTTCATTTGTCTGATTTTTCCCCTTGGGGAGCTCCAGTGTTATTTTTGATAAAGAAGGACTAATGTTTTCGCATGTGCATCGATTATCATGAGCTTAACAAACTCACGATTAAAAAACGATATCCCCTACCTTGTATTGATGATCTTTTTGATCAACTACAATGTGTTACCTGTTTTTCAAAGATTGACCTCTGTTTTGGGTATCGTCAACTTTGTGTACTCGAAGAAGATATTCCCCAAACAACTTTTTTTACTCGATACGGCCATTATGAGTTCACTATAATGCTTTTTGACTTGATAAATTCTCTTGCCATTTTCATGGACTTATTGAACTGAAACGCCCACTTTCCGATAATCAATAATTAACATAAACCTCTTACAATTTTTTTTTCGGATTTTCAAAATTTTGACATGACCCATTCGTAAAGAAGACGATTCCCTGTTTTTATACAAAATCAATCAAAATACATTCAACGACATTTACAAAAGATGTTAAATTTTAAACCTTACGATTTTCACCCAAAACATTAAACCCGAACTATTCAAAACAAAGTTTAACTTCAAACTACTACCATCATCCTAGTAACTAGTTTAACATTTACTACACAAAGGACGTTTCGACCCATTCAAAAGAAACAACTTGAACCGGAAGCGTATAAAGGTCAACGTTGTGTGTGTTCGGTCCGAGCGCGCCGCAATTAACCATGTGATTTACCTATCATTCATAACAACAAAAAACATGTTAGTTCATAGTACATAACATTTGAATTCTTTTAATTCCATGTCATTGTTCGACCCATTAACATAACATATTACTTTAATAACATTATCACTTCCATTCGGAAACATTCATCATACCACCTCCCGATTCATTTGTAATGAATCGCTACATACCATATCTTTCGATATACTTACATCAATTGACCCGTTATAAACAAGTCAATTTCTACACATTCCAACAACCATTCTACTTATCCTTTTAACCCATTTAGACGGGTCATTCCATATTCACTATCACATCATTTTATCCTTAAAAACAATCCTCATTATAAAACTCATTACAACTAGTCAATTATGAATCATAATGTAAACTTACACCAAACTCTTAGTACTAAATATTTTTATACATAAAGCTACAAATAGAGTACATAAAGTTCATATGAACTTACCGCGATCTTGAGATGCTTGTGCCTTCGAGTGACTTGCGCCTTCTTCCTTCTTCGTGCCTATATGTCATCATCTCATATTTTAGCTTTCATAAACATTACTTTCACAATCCTTATAATATGTTATGGCGTCTACTAATCTCATACATCATTATCATAAAGAAGTTGCATCAACTTAACAAGTATTCATGTAAAAACCATAACTAAACTCACTTAGGCATTTCATCAAACACATTGTGTGCGTATCACTAGTTTAGCACAATGTACAAACATCTTAAACACAATTTCCATAGTCACTCATTGATTAACATAAACATCCCATTATTTTGAAATCTACCATTCTAGTCATGAGCACATAGTTCTAAATCAATTATTCCTAACAATTTCACCAACATCAACCTAATTAGCATGTAGAACTTCACAAATTGTTAACCATCTTTTGACATGCAAACTGGGTTTTGCCCTAAACCATGCTTATATTCAAAATCTAACATCTATTGATGTTTAGACAACCATAGCAACCATTATTCATAACAATTTTTGCATTACATTCACGAATTACTCTAAACCCACAAAATCAAACATCACCAAATCAAGAAATTTCACTTAGTTGTGGTCAAGAACACTTAGAAAATCCGAATTCCTAGCTCATGCATTCGATTTCTCACTAATTTCACTTTCAATTGATGGAATTTAGAGATTTAGGGTTTTTGAGAGGGAAGGAGTTTCCCTGGCTTCTCACGATCGCACCCCCAGACCCAATTTCTGGTTTCTTTTTTTTATTATCATATTTTATAACATAATTACACATTTAGTCCCTCACCTTTTAGACCCTATTCACTTTAGTAATTCACATTCTAACTTAGCCATCTATCTTTTACTAACTTTTATTTTTGACACAATTCTTTATATTTTCCATTTTAACTTATTAGAACATGGCCACTCATTATAATTTTATGTCATACGAGAATTTGGGGTGTTACATGAACAGGGTTTGTAAACCTTATTTGGATGAATTCATCACTGTTTTCATCGACGACATCTTGATTTATTCAGAAACTCAAATGGACCACGAACATCACCTCCGTTTTGTCACACCTTGTAAAATCAGAGTTAGCGTGATCTTACCTGTATCTTCATTGCATAACGGAAGTATAAAATGCTAATAATTCTAGATAGTTGAACGCCCACTAAGTACTCGAATCACAATGGGTTCTCCTAGGGCTGTAAACGAACCGAACGTTCAGCGAACAGTTCGTGAACCGTTCGGCGAGAAGTTCGTTTATGTTCGTTCGTTTAATAAACAAACGAACGTGAACAAGAAATTTCGTTCGATTAGTTAAATGAACGAACATGAACAGAGGTCTCGTTCGTTCGATTGTGTTTGTGAACGTTCGGTAAGGTGTTCGTGAACATTCGTTGATTTGCGTTCGTTTATGTTCGTGTATTTGTGTTTTAATTGAAGATCTTTGTACTTTCTTATATTTTATTTGTACTTTTTATAGTACTAAACTTTTATTTATTTTATTACCCTAACAATGAAACTAGGAAACTCACTTTCACCTTGTTTATGCATCATTTCCCTTTCATTTCTCATTATTTACATCGGCGAATACGATCGACCTCCGTTCCACAATAAGGGATTCAAGTTCGAGTGCTACTCTCTGGGCAATCTATCTTTATCCTTCGCTGCGTTCGCCAAATTTATTTGTGTTCGTTTATGTTCGTGAACCGTTCGCAAACACGCTCATTTCCTTAATGAACGAACACGAACATAAAATCCCGTTCGTTAAGTGTTCATGAACCGTTCGTGAACACATTTATTTCCTTAATGAACGAACACGAACAAGGCCTTGTTCGTGTTCGTTCGGTTCGTTTACAACCCTAGGTTCTCCTATTCCAACCGTGCCGTAAATTGAATGTGTAACCTGAGAAAGAACATGCGAAAAATCAACATAAAGTTGGCGAGTTCATAGTTTGTTTGAAAATTATTTGGAATAAATCTTTTTGATAACAAGTTTAAATAATGTTGAGAAAACGTAATAAAATCATTTTCCTCGGCATGTTGAAAACTTTGTACTTGTATAACTTGTTTAACCGTCAATGTCCGCGTACGACAAGACAACATGCCCGCATGAGCCTATAACCAACCTCGTGCTAGAGAGTGCCTCGCCAAACCGTTTACTCAAAATGGTAGACTAGCAGGTGGTTATAGTTGCAGCGAGGACTTCACTGTACAGTTTTAAGAACCCTACGGCTCTTACGGTTGAGTAGCGGACAATCAAGTTCTTATGTTTGTATGTAGGACAATCCAGTCCTGATGTTCGTAAGTAGGACAACCAATCCCATTGTTTGTATATAGGACAAACCAGTCCCGTTGTTCGTAACCAGGACAACCCGGTCCAGTTGTTGTAACTAGGAGAATCCCGTCACTAGTCATGAAACTCATGCGTGTTTCGAAATACACATATGTTTGTAAAACGAGTATGTTTAGCATAAACCTTTCATAAACCATTTGAGTTATTTGGAATTCGTTTGCAACATGGTTTAGAAATATGTATGTAACTTTTGCAAAATTTCAATTGTCGTACGATCAAGCGAAACGATATTCACGACATTTCCGGAACCAAAATCCAAGTTACATATGCCTTTACACCCTTCATATAGCTTAAATAAAAACTTAGAAGGGTTAAAAATGGCAAAAATGTGATAATAAAAGTCCAGGGACAGATACTGTGAAAAAAAACAAAATTCTGTCGGCCAGGGGTCCATGCAGACCGCAAGACCTGAGCCTTACGGTCCGCATGACATGCCCAGTTGCAGAAAATTTGCTTGTTCACCAAGTTCTGCCACCTTGCTTCAATATATGACACCTAACACCATCTTTGCCACATTTAATCTGGTCTTGACACTTGTTAGGACACTAAGCAACGTTAGGACACCTCACATAACACTTGTTAAGCTCTCCTTAATCCCAAATTAGTATAAATAGGCTTGAGTTCTTGAGAGCTTTTCAAACCATTCTTTTCTTTCTCACTCAAAAACTCTATTGGAGCTTGCTTCTTTATTTGAGGCCTCCTATCTTAAGTTCAAATCTTCTTCCAAACACAAGTAAGTGTTTCTCCTAGTCTATTTCATTTCTTTTAGCTAAGTTATGAGCCAAAAGTAGAGCAAATTGAAATTTGCTTTGACTTTCGGTTCTGACCGTTTTGGTAAAGTCAAAGCTCAAATTGAACTATGCTACGCGATCGTAATAATGAATGTGTTAATCCTTTGCGATTACACCCTTTGATTATCATGTTTAGTAGGCAAATTGACGAGTCATACTTTTACGAAATAAAAGTAAAAAACGCATAAAAATGCATTTTACAACGAATGAGTTTTCATGTATTAAAACTTAAAGTTTTGACACCAAGTCAGCTTTATAACATTATAAGACATGTTTTAACATGTCTAGCTCGTCATTTCTAGTTTAGCGTTTATTCCTTAGTCGAAAGTCGAGCGGTTTGACATCTGCTTTGACTTTCGAATCTGACCCGTTTGGTCAACCTTTGGATCTGACCAAGTCCATTTATATGACCATAATAATATAGGGAATAACCCTCTGAGGTTACACCTTAAGGTCATGTCGTTTGGTTAGTCAAATGGCGAGTCAACTTTAAATACTTTTAAAAGGTCAAAAATACGCTTTTTGCGTAAAATAGTTTTAATCCTATATGACCAATATATTTGATGTCTAAACTAATCGTAAAACATTTTTAAACATGTTTTGACATATCGGACTCATCATAGGACCCATTCGACCATCCGGACCCGTAATTACGCATACGACCCGTTATTATCGCAACCCCCGACCCCTGCCCCAGGAGGCGGGCGGCCGCGACCTACTCAGATCTGGTGGTATCGGTGTTTATTAATTTGGCAGCGGAATTTACATCAGGACCGTAGTTAGGACATATTTTATCAGAGTAAAACACCTCATTTTATAAATAATAAACATATGGGTAAAACCCAAGTTTCTAGTCATAATATTTTTATAGGGATAAACACTATTTTATTCAAATAAAACTTCTTCTTTATTTAGGTAACTTTTATAGCCACTTTTCCAAGCCTTCAGTGCATTCCAGCTGGCTTCTATTTGGCTTTCACATTTTGTTACCTGAAACGCGTTTAAAACATTTTTGTCAGTGGAAAATACTGGTGAGTGAATCCCAGTTTAATCAAAACAGGTTTTATCATTTTACAACATTGAGGGCAATCCAGCAATTACATTTGTTTACATCTACTTTAATTACCACCTACGGTACTGTCAATCCTGACTTGTGGTCATGCTACTACTCATAGTGTAATAACAAGTTATGTATACAAAACCCCAATATACCGACGATAATTGTAGAATTACAAATACTCAATCACTGTTAATTATAATGTAAAACAATTTGAGGTTTTGTAAAAACAGTTTACAAAGAAAGAATTTACAAAAAGAGGATAAACTCACATTGCTAATTTAGGTATTTCCTTGTGACTTCCTGGTTATAATATATTAATTTAAACAATGCACACGTGTTAGTATAATAACCCAAATTTACATTAGCTATACCCTCCCCGAGACAGAACTCCAATAACTGAGTCAGGCAGGGCCTCGACATGCGTTACGGAGCACTAGATCAATCGGGCAGCGTAACTAATACGTAACCGGGGGTTATAATACTTACATCGAGGAAGAACTTCGCTTTTTAGTGGGTATTATTCCCGAGAATTATAATTGCTATTAGAGATTTCATGAGAGAGAGAATTTCTGAATGATTTGAAACTGAATGCCAAAGACCCCTATTTATAGTTCTGATCCAACAACAGGTCGCGGCCCCCGACCCAGTTTGCTTCGGCCTTCGCGGCCCGCGTGCTAGGCTGGCTACGGTCTAGCTTTGTCGAATCAACGGTATAGGTTGGCTACAACAGGGACACGTGGCAGCTCAAGGCCCGACCTGGTGTCAAGGAGGTCGCGCCCCGCGAGAGACACACAAGAGCGTGTCGCACCCCGCGAGCGCCCCTTATTTCTTGTTTTTAATTAATTTTGTTGAGTTAAAGGTATTTCGGGGTCGTTTTTCGTATACGGGGTGTATTTTAGGACATATAGGGATGTTATAAGTGTTTTAGGAGAGTTGTTATATCCTCCCCACCTTATTTTATAACTCGTCCTCGAGGTCTACTGGAACAGGTGTGGATATTTCCTTTACATTTCTGATTCGAGCTCCCAAGTGTATTCTAGTCCTCTCTTGGAATCCCATTTCACTTTGACTAGAACTAATCTCTTGTGTTTGAGATTCTTGATCTTTCTGTCTTCAATTTGTAGTGGTTTCTTTACAAACTTAAGCTTCTCATTTACCTTTATATCTTTAAGAGGTACTTCTAATGATTCATCTGCTAAGCATTTTTTGAGATTACATACATGGAATACATCATGTATTCCTGCCATTGCTTCTAGCAGTTGTAGCTGATAAGCTACTGGTCCTATTCTTTTAATAATCTCAAAAGGTCCAACATACCTGGGGCTTAGCTTTCCTCTCTTGATAAATCTAACCACTCCTTTCCATGTGGAAACTTTTGATAATACTTTGTCTCCTACTTGAAATTCCAATGGTTTTCGCCTGTTATCAACATAACTCTTTTGACGATCGCATGCTGCTTTTAGTCTTTCCTTGACTTGAATAATCTTGTCCGTTGTTTCTTGCACTATCTCTGGTCCAGACATTTGCTTTTCTCCAATTTCTGCCCAACAGACTGGGGTTCGGCACTTTCGTCCATAAAGTGCTTCGAATAGTGTAGCATTGATACTGGTGTGATAGCTGTTACTATAGGAAAATTCTATTAATGATAAATGGTCGTCCCAATTTCCTCCGAAATTAATTACACAAGCTCTAAGCATATCTTCCATTGTCTGAATTGTCCTTTCGCTTTGTCCATCCGTTTGAGGATGATAAGTTGTGCTTAGATTTTACTTGGTCTCCATTACTTTTTGGAAACTAGTCCAAAAATGAGAAGTAAAACGGCTATCTCTATCAGACACAATAGATAAAGGAATTCCATGTAATGAAACTATTTCATTTACATATAACTTGGCTAATTGTTCCATACTGAAAGTTTCCTTCATCGTAAGAAATAAGCAGACTTGGTTAATCTGTCTACAATCACCCAGATTGTATCATTACCTTTTCATGTCTTGGGTAACTTGGTAACAAAGTCCATTGTTATCAATTCTCATTTCCATACAGGCATTTCCAATTGTTGTAATAAACCCGAGGGTTTCTGATGTTCAGCTTTAACTTTTAAACATGTTAGACACTTGGCAACATAAGCTGCTATATCCTTTTTCATTCCTATCCACCAGAAGTTCTTTCTTAAGTCTTGATACCTTTTATGATTTCCGGGATGTATTGTATACTTAGACTTATGGGCTTCTTCTAAAATTCGGTGGCGTAGGTTTCCTTGTTTAGGTATCCAAATTCTTTTCTTATGGAATCTCCAAATTCCATCTGTTCCTTGTTCTAATTCCTTAATCATTCCTTTTAATTTCTCAGTATCGTCCTTGATTACTAATTCTTGTATTGCTCCAATTTGCTCATTTAAATCTATCTGCATATTTAATTTGAGAGAACGTACTTTTCTTGGCTTGTCGTGATATTTTCGACTCAAAGCATCAGCTACTACATTAGCCTTTCCTGCATGATACTGGATATTACAATCATAATCACTAAGGATTTCCATCCAGCGTCTTTGTCTCATATTTAACTCTTTTTTCCCGAAAACATATCTTAAACTCTTATGGTCGGTGAAAATGGTAAACTTACTACCGTAAATGTAATGTCTCCAAATTTTAAGGGTAAAAATTATGGCTCCTAACTCTAGATCATGGGTTGTATAATTCTCTTCATGATTCTTAAGTTGTCTAGAGGCATAGGCTATACCTTTTGACATTACATCAACACACATCCATAACCTAACTTAGAAGTGTCACAATAGATTACAAAGTCTTCAGTTCCTTCTGGTAACGCCAGTATGGGTGCGTTGGTTAATCTTTGCTTAAGGATTCTAAAGGCTTCTTCCTGTTTTGGTCCCCATTCAAACTTAATTGATTTACATGTCATTTTTGTTAAAGGAATGGCTATTCTAGAGAAATCTCGGATAAACCATCTATAATAACCTGCCAGTCCAAGAAAACTTCTCACCTCCGTTGGTGATTCAGGGACTTTCCATTTAGTAATCGCCTTGATCTTTGTGGGATCCACATGAATTCCTTCATGATTAACTAAATGTCCAAGAAATTGTACTTCTTGCAACCAAAATTTACATTTTGAGAATTTAGCATAAAGTTTTTCTTTTCTCAGCAACTTTAAAAGTATATGCAGATGCTCTGCATGATCCTCTTTACTCTTAGAGTAAATGAGAATATCATCTATAAAGACAATTATTAATTTATCCAGATATGGCTTACATATTCTGCTCATCATGTCCATAAATGCGGCTGGGGCATTGGTTAAACCAAATGGCATGACTATAAATTCATAATGGCCATACCTTGTTCCGAAGGCAGTTTTAGGAATGTCCTCTTCCTGTACCTTCAGTTGATGATATCCTGAGCATAAGTCGATCTTGGAAAAGAATCGAGCTCCTTGCAGTTGATCAAAAAGATCATCGATTCTCGGTAATGGGTACCGATTTTTAATCGTGACTTTATTCAGTTCTCGGTAATCAATGCACACACGCATTGATCTGTCTTTCTTCTTGATAAACAAGATTGGTGCTCCCCGGTGATGAACTTGGTTGTATGAAACCTTTCTCCAGAAGTTCGTCCAGTTGTTTCTTTAATTCTTGCATCTCTGCTGGTGCTAAACGGTAAGGCGCCTTGGCAATCGGTGTTGTTCCTGGTAGTAGGTGAATTCTGAATTCAACTTCCCGATCCAGTGGTAGTCCGAGTAGTTCTTCAGGAAAAACATCTGAGAATTGAGATACTACGGGAATATCTTTTAATTCTTTTCCTTTAGTGCTAATGATTATGGAAATCATATACACTAATGATCCTTTTCTTGCATAACTTGTTGTTTTCATTACGGAGATGAATTTTGTAGATCTAGTTGGCTTATCTCCTTTAATTGTGATCTTTTCACCCTTTGGTGAATTTACTTGTATTGACCTTTGATCACATAGAATACTGGCTTTATTGGTTACTAACCAATCCATTCCTAATACAATATCAAATTCAGCCAGATTCATTGGGTAAAGATTAGCAGTAAAATTATGGTTTAAAATTCCTATTCTTGCTCCCTGCAAGATTTCCGTAATCTTACTGGATTCTCCATTTGCTGTCTCTACCAGACATTCTTGTTGGAGTTTAGTTAATGGTTGATTGAGCAATTTGCAAAACGAAGTATTAATAAAACTTTGGTTTGTACCAGAGTCAAATAATACTTTAGCAAAAACATCATTAACTAAAAACATACCGGCAATCACATCCGGAATCATCTTGGCTTCTTCTGCTATTAGAACAAAAGCTCTAGCATTCTTAGTAGTCTTGTTATTCATGGCTGGAGCTAGTTTCGGCCAGTTTGGTTTAATATGCCCCTTTTCTCCACAACTGAAGCATACTACATTGCTGGGTTTCTTCCTGCAGTCTTCTTCCTTGTGGCCCGGTATTTTGCAGAAGTTGCAGTATGTGGAACATCTTCCTGAAAGCTTCTTCTTGCAGGACTTACAGTAAGGTGGTGAAGTAGAACCTATGTTCTTCCCACGGTTGGAATTACCGTAGAGAAATTCCTAGGTAAGTTTCTGGACTAGGTTCTTCCTCTGGTTCTCTTCTTGCGTACGTACCAATTCATCAGTCAAGGTATTTGCTAGTTCTACAGCTTCTTCTATGGTTTGTGGTCTAGCTGCCTTGACTACATGTCTAATCTCACTGATTAATCCCCAGATGTAACGGGAGATTAGTACTGGTTCTGGTGAAGCTAGGGTTGGCACTATTCTAGCATATTCGAAGAATATGGTAGTGTAACCCTTACAGTCTATTCCAGTCATTCTAAGGTTTAAGAATTTATTAGCAATTTGTTCTTTTTCATTGGGAGGACAGAATTTTCTTTCGACCATATTCTTAAACTCAGTCCATTCCATATTATAGACTCTGTCACTTCCCTTAGACTGAAGAATAGTATTCCACCATTCTAAGGTTGCATTCTTAAAAAGATTGGAAGCAAACATGATTTTGTCTTCCTCTGCGCACTTGCTTATTTTTAAGACGGCCTCTGTCTTTTCTATCCAACGTAGAGCTGCAATGGCTCCTTCATTTCCAGAGAATTCTATCGGTTTGCAAGACCTGAATTCTTTGTAAGAACAACCATAAGACATGGTTCTTCTTCTTTTTGGAATAGGCAATTGAAGTAACGACCCATTGTTTACGCTGTGACTGGGTTCAGTAGGTGGCCGTTTACTTCCACTATTACTTTTATTATTTTCCGCTTCTTTAACAGTCTGGATAATATATGGCATAGCATCTCTAATTCCTTGGGTTACTATGTGTTGAATGTCACTGTTATTTATTTGGTTATCATTATTCTGGTTTTCTTGATTTTCTTCGTTGTCCATCTGGATAAACAATTATCAGGTATCAATATCACAAAATAAGATCTAATGCAAACAGTTACACAAACAAACACATTGGTCAAAACCGTCGAGCATTGCGACATTTACTCTATTTTATATATATGCATCTATTACAAACTGCAACTGGAATTTAAAACATACTACTAGTTATGCATCAGTAGGTATTAGATTATCTATTTTAGTTGATTTTTTTCAAACTACTCGTATATATATATATATATATATATATATTATTACATCTAGGGGTTCATCCAGTACTGCATATTTCGCTCGTCGTACTTCCAAACGAGCTTTTACCCTATTTTCCTTATTCTCTCTCCTTCATCTACTAACTCCTCACCAAATATGTGGAGTTCCTGCACGTTTTTAGTACTCATGGGTGGTGGTGGTGCGGGTATTGGGTCAGCGTACTGTGGTACGGGTTCTCCATATGGGTATGGGTTTTCTAGTATTTCCCGAACATACTTGTCAGCATCCCAATATGGGTCTAGAGGGTCAAGATTGGGGTATGGTGCTATAGGGTTTGGTATGGGTTCCTCTTATGGGTAGAGTTCTTGATAATCCCTATGGTCGTCATTCCACGGATCATATGCTATAGGATTGGGTGCTGGGACTCTAGGTATCTCATCAGGGTTAAAATCTGGTATGGGAAATTCAGTTCCTGGGTTTGATTCTATTTCCATGGGTTGGGTTGGGAACAGTGGCAGTGGCTGTGGTGCAGTGATTTATTCTAGGTCTGGGTCTGCGGCAGTGGAGCTAATATGTGAAAGTTGGCCAATCGCCTATTGAGTATGTCTTGGGTCTGGGTGTTCATCTCCCTATTTGCTGCTGCGAAAGCCTTTTGTTGTTATAATTTCCTCATTCGTTTCCAATGCTCATGTGCTCCCCGACTAAACCATCCTCTCTTTTTCGTAGGAAATGGTTCTGCGGATTGCGCCTTAAAGATGAATATCCCCTCTTCGGTGTCAGCTGAATACCCCGAAGGAGTAGGCTGGGCCGAAATAACATTTAATCACATAGATTATTTCCTAATAGAATTGACAATTTTGATGTCAGCAGAACACTTCTGTAGCTGAAATCAGTGGCGGTAGCTCTGATACCACCTTCTGTCGCAACCCCCGACCCCTGCCCCCTGCCCCGGGAGGTGGGCGGCCACGGCCTACTCAGAGCTGGTGGTATCGATGTTTATTAATTTGGCAGCGGAATTTACATCAGGACCGTAGTTAGGAAATATTTTATTAGAGTAAAACACCTCATTTTATAAATAATAAACACATGGGGAAAACCCAAGTTTCTATTCAAAATATTTTTATAGGGATAAACCCTATTTTATTCAAATAAAACTTCTTCTTTATTTAGGTAACATTTATAGCCACTTTTCCAAGCCTTCAGTGCTTTCCAGCTGGCTTCTATTTGGCTTTCACATTTTGTAACCTGAAATGCGTTTAAAACATTTTTGTTAGTGGAAAATACTGGTGAGTGAATCCCAGTTTAATCAAAACAGGTTTTATCATTTTACAGCATTGAGGGCAATCCAGCAATTACATTTGTTTACATCTACTTTAATTACCACCCACGGTACTGTCAATCCTGACTTGTGGTCATGCTACTACTCACAGTGTAGTAACAAGTTATGTATACAAAACCCCAACAGACTGACGATAATTGTAGAATTACAAATACTCAATCACTGTTAATTATAATGTAAAACAATTTGAGGTTTTGTAAAAACAGTTTACAAAAAAGAATTTACAAAAATAGGATAAACTCACATTGCTAATTTAGCTATTTCCTCGTGACTTCCTGGTTATAATCTATTAATTGCACACGTGTTAGTATAATAACCCAAATTTACATTACCTATCCCCTTCCCGAGACAGAACTCCAACGACTGAGTCAGGCAGGGCCGCGACATGCGTTACGGAGCACTAGATCAATCGGGCAGCGTAACTAATACGTAACCGGGGGTTATAATACTTACATCGAGGCAGAGCTTCGCTTTTTAGTGGGTATTATGCCCGAGAATTATAATTGCCATTAGAGATTTCGAGAGAGAAAGAGAATTTCTAAACGATTTGAAACTGAATGCCAAAGACCCCTATGTATAGTTCTGATCCGACAGCGGGTCGCGGCCCGCGACCCAGTTTGCTTCGGCCTTCGCGGCTCGCAAGCTAGGCTGGCTAGGGTCTAGCTTTGTCGAATCAACGGTATAGGTTGGCCACGACAGAGACACGTGGCAGCTTAAGGCCCGGCCTGGTGTCAAGGAGGTCGCGCCCCGCGACAGACACACAAGAGTGTGTCGCGCCCCGCGAGCGCCCCTTATTTCTTGTTTTTAATTAATTTTGTTGAGTTAAAGGTATTTCAGGGCCGTTTTTCGTATACGGGGTGTATTTTAGGACATATAGGGATGTTATAAGTGTTTTAGGTGAGTTGTTATAGTTAAAGTGGCGTAAACCATTTTTACAAGTCGTAAAGGGTCAAAACACCCGTAGACAGTTTCCAAATCAGAATGTAAGGTTAATAAACCATATTATATGAGATCCTTCACTCGTTTGGTTAATAAACCACATTCTATCTATTCTTCCACTTAAACATGTACATACTAACGATATAGTTATCCAAATTGTTAGGAAACACTTGAACCACTTGAGTTTTGCTAAACATGATTAAGCAAGTCATCCCCAATCCAAGTGAGTACATAGTTCCCCTCTTTTATTTTTTCTAAATGTCTCGGTGTTGCGTTATCCATAACACGAGTATATTCATTAACTTTGGCCAAGCCGACCGGTAGTATGTTATGGTACCATAGGATTGACAATCATGTTACCAAATTTTTTGGGGCTTGTGGGGATGTTTGGGGAACGACAAAAATTGTGAAACACAATTTTACAAACCCTTTGGTGGATTGTTAGTCGAGTCAACACAGGCTTAAATGTATTCACCACACGACCACACTTGTTTACACAAAGACGATTAAAACAAGGACAATTGGTTTATACATAACATGGACAATTGGTTTATACAAAATAAGGACAAATGGTTTGCGCAAAACAAAAACTATTGTTTTAGACAAGTCACAAAAGGTTCTCAATTAAAGATATATAAACCATACAAGGTTTTCTTTTAAATCGATTTCTTACAAGATTTTACAAAGGAAACACTTTTGTCAAAGATTCATGGCTACAAGGGTTTCCTACTTACACCAACTTTTATAGTTGATTAAACATATTGCAATACCAAACACATTTAATACAAGTTGATTTCAAGGTTTTCACTCATCGACTCTCGTAGTCGGACGAGGTATTTCAATACAAATTCAAAGCCATGGACTTAACAACAAAACCTATGTTACTCACCAGCATTCATTGTTGACCATCTTTTCACATATGTTTCTGGTGCGAATGTGTGATTATGAAAAGCATGCTACACGTAGGATGGACTCGGGCCTTAGCTTTGTTTAACAAAATAGTTGTTGTGTTTTGTTTCGAATTCTATAAGACAATGTAATTTATTAATTAAATAAAACAAAACCTTATATACCATGTGTTTGAAAAAAATTGTAACGTGACCCCCAATGTTTCCGCCGCGGGTTGTTTTTATACGTGGTCGGGGTGTTACAGATTAGTATCAGAGCCACGGTTATAGGGAATTAGGTTATTAGTAATGCTTTTTAACCTAGACTATAACCTTCCTAGGACCCAAACGTGAGGTAACTCACGTCTAGATTTTCAATTCAGAACTATCACCTATCCTTAGGTGATTTCCAAAACAATACGAAGTCATTAATCATTCTTAAAAGTCAATTTGTTTTCCAAAACTTTTACAAGAAATCATTATCTATCCTTAGATGATTTGTTTTTAGGCTTTATGCCTTAAAAGTTTTCACAATCTCGTCAAAGTTTGGGTTTTAATAATTTGAACATGTGCAATACAGAAGGGTGAATGCATGTACCTTGAGTTTTCTGTCTAAGGCTAGAGTGTTCGTACAAATCCACTTAATCGGACCAGTCATGCTTACCTGGGAACTCTTGGGGTGAGTGTCCACTTGTAGGCTAAATCATGTCTTCGCAATACATTATAAAGACCCATTTACTTTGATTAGTCACTGTGTCGTTTATTCGTTTTATGTAACAAATAAATGATTCCAATCCTCGTGTTTCGTCGATATTTTAACATTTCTTTTTTATTATCCTACAACAATCTCACTCGTTTTTCTCACATATTTCATTCTCTTTTAGAATGCCTCCTTATCGTGACACTACCCAACATGCTGAAATGGAGGCTATGATTGCTCAACAAATGGCGGCGATACTTCCAAACCTTGTAACCCAACTTAATCAAGCCAATAATAACAATAACAACAACCATGTACCCCCACAGTGTAACTACAAATAGTTCAACTGGGCTAAACCCCTCAAGTTCTATGGGTTTGAGGGAGCTACTGGGCTCCAACAATGGTTTGAAAGCAAGATACTAAAGACGATTAAAAGAAGGACAATTGGTTTATACATAACACAGACGACTGGTTTATACATAACACAGACAACTGGTTTATACAAAACAAAGACAAATGGTTTACACCAAACAAAAAATATTGGTTTAGACAAGTCACAAATGGTTTTCAATTAAAGAGATATAAACCATATAAAGTTTTCTTTTAAATCGATTTCTTACATGATTTTACAAAGGAAACACTTTTGTGAAAGATTTCTGGCTACATGTCCTATGATATGTCTTGTATGTCAAAACATGTTTGAAAATGTTGTAACATCAGTTTATATGTCAAAACTTAGGTTACATATGCTTAAAATTGATTTATGCGCAAAAAGGGCATTTTGGTCATTTTTAAGAACATAGAAGCAACTTATCATAACACTAACCAAACGACGTGACCATAAGGTATAACCTTAGTAGGTTATTACCTATCCAACTATGGTCACAAATATGTGTTCGGTCGGATCATAAGATCGACCAAACAGGTCGGATTCAAAAGTCAAAGCGGTGGTCAAGACAGCTCAACTTACGACCCTAAATAAGCACTAAACTAAAGGTGACGAGTTAGACATGTCAAAACATGTCTAACTAAGTTTATATAACTGATTTGGTATCAAAACTTGATGTTTTGATACCCGAAAAATAGTTCCGTCGTAAAATACACATAATGCGCATCTTTGACCGAAACTTTGACTCGTCACTTCGACTAGTAAACGTGGTAATCAGAAGGTGTAATCGCAAGGGATTATAACCATCATGATTACGATCACGTTGCAAAGTTCAATTGAACTTTGACTTGACCAATTATGGTAAAAAACGAAAGTCAAATAGAAAGTCAATTGTTTGACTTTTAGCTCAAAATAAGCTAAAATAATGAACAAGACTAAGGAAGAACACTTACTTGTGTTCTAGGAAGGCAAGAATACTCAATAGGAGGCCTATAAAGAGAAGCAAACTCCAATGTTGAGTAGATAGGAGAAGAAGAAGAAGAAGGAAATGAGCACAGAAAAGGGAAGATTTAGCTTGGTATTTATAGTTGTTTGAAGCTCATTAGATCATCACAAGTGTCCAATGTGTTGGCATGATCTTAGGGAGGTCCTAACACATGTCACTTGCAGGTAGAAACCAAGAAAATTCGAGTTCTTGGGCTCCAAGGCATGAAAACAATGGGCTGTCCATGAGCTGGCAGACCAGGCCGTAAGTTATGGTCTACAAACCGTAAGCTACGGCGTGGTCTGGTCAGTCATCAACATAACTTTCAAACTTTGTCAATTTTGGCCCCTTGACTTGTTTTCGTCGCGTTTTGTCACTTTTAACACCCGTTAACCTAACATTTAGGCTCTATAAAGGTGTTAACGCATATGTAACTTGTATTTTGCCCAAAATGTCATGGATGTCGGTTCATTCGGTTGTACAGTTACGTTTTTCGCTTAATTATGACGAACACTATAACGAACACGAAAACGACCGAAATTTCGCAACGATAGATATTTTTGCATTCTTATCAATAAAAATACAAGATTATAATGATTACAAATTTTTTTTGATGTGTATAAATGGTCCATATTCAAAAATACGAGAATTGGCAGAGTTTTGCAGTTTGACGCAAATACTCCCTGAGCTCGAATAAGCATGTTTTTGCCATACCGAACCCCTCAAAACTTATTACTAAGTTATGTAAAGGGTATTTAGGGTATGTTTAGATTATGTCCTTGTTCCAGAGTGTATGTCGCATTTAAACCGATTACGTTTGAGTAACAGTTTACGATTTCACTTCCAGAAAAGGTTTGTGGGAATGAAATTGTACAAGGACTAAAACGTGAAATTGTCATATGTAATTATACAATCCCGGATATAAAACACAATGTTTCATTAAATACAAAGTTGTTTGGAGTTTTACAATGATTGAAAGACACAAGTGTCACAGTCTCCCCTACTTTCAGAAATTTTGTCCCGAAATGTATTCGAAGGAGACCATAGAGTGTATTTGAAATGATTGAAAAAAGATCAAAGCTCGAGACTCCAAAGATGCGAAGCATCATTTGGTGTTGGGAATTTTGGGGGATTTAAAGTGTGAGTGAGGATATTCAAAGTATCTCAAGGTTTTCAATCCTTTAGAATCTTATGAAAAAGTGTCATCGAGTGTATAAAAATTGTTTTGTATGGCACTATGTTATACTAAGCTCTTAGTGAAATCCTAAGCAAACAAAGAGGTGTACATTCAGTCTTGGCAATACGTACATGGTTTCTAACATCCCACGAGGTACATCTCATGTACCATGAGCATCTCATGCATAGGAGACGGGTCAACATACCTATAGCATCAAGGTCATCTTAACGCCATAATATACTCCCGGTCAGCTCGATTAGAGTTAATGAATGTACTCGGCTTGGAAAGTGCATTAAATAAACACATAATAACAAATAATCACATAATCACATAGAGGTCCAAGATAACATAAAATCTTCAAGTGATCCGAGTAACGTTGTGATGAATAACACAATAAGAATACTTATATATAGGAAGTACCAGCGGCGCATCCACCATGTTCTTATTTCGTCATACCCTCTCGTTACCTAATCATTCTAGATTTTATGCCACCATACTTAACAAGGCTTACTATGATTCTCATGCATCGAACCTCATAATTATATGTTCACCCATAATTATTCGTTTCGTCGCATGGTCCACATAGCTCATCTTGTTAAGTGAGGGAAACAAATAATAAGGCCGAAATAACATTTAAATCAAATAGCACAACATCTATTGAACCAAAACGTGTTTCATACTAGCAATGATAGCACCACTTGTTCTGCATTCAGCAAAATTAGTAGCAGGTATTTCATTCTAGTACAAATGTTAATATATATTTCACACTAACCAAACTGGTAGTATGCATCATATACTATGCATGGATTATCATAAACAGTGTAAGCATGTCGTGAAAATGTTTTGAAACCATGTGCTAGGTATGCTAGGTTAACATACGAAGCAAAATGTCTTTGAAAATCGTGCTAGGTAGCTAGGTCAACATACGATGCAAAATGTCGTTGAAAATCGTGTACTAGGTATGCTAGGTCAACATACGCAGCAAAATGTATTTGTAATTATGTATTATACATACTAGAAAAACAAACCATGTATGTAATGTCATGAAATCAAGAAAGTAGTGGTAGGCACATAGTATTTGAAGAGATCGTGTTGCAGAGATTGTATGAACACACTAGTGTGCAATCATAATATGCTAAACTACGAGATTTAGTTACTATTAATAAAGAACAGATTCCTCGAAGTCGGTATGTAGTTGTATATTCTAAACTACGACATTTAGTTCCTAATAATAAAGAACAGATTCCTCGAAGTCGGTATGTAGTTGTATATTACACATAGTGTAATCACATTGGAATTTGTAATGGAATACGAAGAACAAGAATGAAGAAAATTTCTTGAAATTTATATTGTCATTATAAATATAGTTGAAATATGTTCATAGTTTTTTGATGATAAATAGGAAATGTAGAGGTTCAAATGATTATAAGTGCTTGATCATTAGCTTGAGCCTCATTGAGATTGTACACTCGTCCATTTGCGTTAGCAAGCTTAGAGCAGTTTCGCTTGAAATGATGCAAATCACCGCAATTGAAACATCCTCTAGCTGGATAGCGAGGGTGAGTTTGAGTAGGGGCAGCTTGGTTTTGGATGCGACAGGTCGTAGCTAGATGGCCAAAAAGACCACAGATTATACACTGGCGGCATGGGGCATTAGCTTGGTGATGATAGTTGCAACGATTGCACCGAGGTTGTCTCCCACGATAAAATCCCCTAACGGGTATTGAGTTTAGTGGAATTGGTGCAACAATCTTGAAATTCCTTGAAGCTTTACGCTTCTTAGAATTTTTGGAAGGTTCAGTCTTTATTTCCTTTGGGTTCTCCTTAGTAGTTTGTTTCTTGTCTCTCTTTCGAAAAAGTTTCCCTTTTCTAACTTGGGAGTCGGCTAGGGTAGTGGCTAGTTCAATAGCCTCCCTAACTGTAACGCCCAGCGTCCCTAAACCTTAGGCAGTTGTCAGATTTAGTCCCTAAACTTTATCTAATTGGCAAGTCTGGCCCCTATACTATTTCATGTGTGACATTTTGATAAGTTGGTAATCTATAATGTTTGGAGTGTCTAATTCTATGTGCTTGGAATGCCTAACCCTATATTTGGAATGCCTAAATCTATATTAGGAATGCCTAAATCTATGTTGGAATGCCTAATTCTATGCTTGAATGTCTAAATCTATGATTGTAATGTCTAAATCTATATTTGGTGCCTAACTCTTGAGACTCGTGAAACTTGATTCTTGGTGGAATTAGAGACTGGAGTCGTGTCACTGGCGGAATCTAATAACCTTTGAAAGACTTTTGGTGAATATAATGTAATCTAGTCTTCTATTACCAAATAATGCGCAACGCTTAATCTTACATGCGAGAACAGGATCACGGGAAGGATGGATTGGCCAGAGTGGCAATCCGATCGGATAACCACTCGATCGGATGACCACCCGATCGAGTGACCACTCGATCGAGTTGCCACCCAATCCATGCACACCTTCACCATTTCCCACTCTCCTCCACACTATAAATAGGCCTGTCACATTACTTTATTCCCTGATGTGACAATCTTGTTCGACCAGACGCACGCACACTACAAATCTTCATTTTCCCGTCGACATCGGTACGTTTTAGGTTAGATCCTTGTACTTCTTGATCTACACTTCATTCTCTACGTGTTTCACCTTTGAAATCACACTTTTCACCGTAAAATCTCTCAGATCTGAGGTCTTGAGGGTGATATCATCATGACGGTTTGTACAAACTACTATGTGATGTCATTTCTGGTAAGACCTAGCTCGGATCCAAGGAATTTCAGGTGCTTTGCACCGAATCTAAGCTAGATCTAAGATTTCTCATAATAAAACTTAAGTTTTCTCATCTTTCTTTAAATCTTTAACTTCAAACGGTGGGATCCAGAATATAAATGGATTGCACACTTGATTATTAGTCGGGAGTTGATTTAGAAACGGGTTATTACCGGAGAAGACGACCATGGAATGGATTCCGACATAAACCGCCGTAAACGGGCGACTAACCGGATAGGGGTGATTCCCATCCGACCAGAATGGCTGTAAGATGGTGAGTTTACCATTGTCTCAGTACATCCCTTGTCGTCATCATTAAACTGGAAACTTAGAAATTTTACAAGTTAGGAACGAGACGAGGATCACTTGATCAAGTGGCAACCCGATCGGATAGCCATCCGATCGAACAGCCACCCGATCGGGTAACACTAGCCTCGTGACCCTTCAACACTTAGAAGCTTGAAACATGAAATTTGGAACCCTTGATCTAGAGGCAACTCGATTGGATAGCCATCCGATCGAGCAGTCACCCGATCAGAGGAACCAAAGCCCTTAATACTTGGATCGAGTGGCAACCCGATCGGATAGCCACCCGATCGGGCAGCCACCCTATCTTCCTCATCTTATGGGTTTTTAATCAAGTGGAAATCCGATCGGATGGCCATCTGATCAGATGGCCATCCGATCGGGCAGCCATCCGTTTCTCACACACATGTCACCCGAACGACTGTCAATCCGATCGGATAGCCATCCGATCAGACAGCCATCCGATCTAGTGACTGTTTCCGACACTTTGCGCAATCTCGATTATCCTACCCGACTCTTATCTGTTGTAATCTAATCAGGCTAATTCTAAAAGAGCTCCTTTTGATCCAATAACGGTCTATACCGTTAAGCAATCACTGTGAGTATACTCGATCCCTTTTTGCTTTAAACTTTTGGATGTAACATGTATTCTATAAACTACGATACTCGAGACTTTACAAACTATACTCTATCCTACGTGTATGTGAAACTTGTGCATTCTAGTATTCTATTTTGTGGTATGTGATGTTTAATCCAGGGTGTGTAGTTCCGCCTTAACAATAGTAGCGCTATAGGAGGTGAACCTCTCCCATTATTCTCAGGGGGTATTGTTAGGAGGATTCTAGTTTACCTTGAGTCTTGGGTAAACACTAAAGCATCGGGATACTTGGGCTATCACTGCGTGGACTGCGACACTAGCACGGCTGAAACTATTTTTATAGTTACATTGTGGGTATGAGTTGTTTTAAATCTACTATGCTATTATTCAAACTTGTATACTCGCCAATACTTTGTATTGATATTTTAATACATGTTGCAGGTTGATAGGTTGCTTTGAAACACGTGGGAATCAAGCTAGGAGATGCCTAGAAACGTCACCTAGTTAATTTGGTTATTCAAACAATTTGAACAACGTTTGTTACGTTTTGGTACTTGTTATTTGTGGTTGATGTTTTACACAAATTCTATGAAAATTAATTTAACTTCTATCGAAATATCTAGTGTTATGAAGTCTCACGAGCAATCTGAATGCTTAGTGCTCGCACCTTGATGTTTCCGCCATCGGTTGGGGTGTGACAGATTGGTATCAGAGCCATAACTATAGGGAATTAGGATAAGTAGGAATACTTGCCCTAGTCTATAGTTCTATGAAATCTCGACTCTTATTTGTTGTTTAAGACATATGCATTCTATCGTACCGGCTTCCTAGCCGCACGTTTTCCTGCTAAACTTACATTCCTTTCCTAAGGCTGACACAATATACACTTGATACTTCGAAAACGCTATCAATTAGTGTTTGTATTTGGCACGAGATTCACCCTTAATCCAGGAGTGATATCCAGACCTTGACGGAAAATTTCCTGATATTATTCGAATAGGTCTTGTCTACGGATAAGTACCAACACTATTAGGGTACGGTGTTGTCAAGTTAGAGGTGAAACTCAGATCTTGGCAACTAGTCCCACTCCTTGATGTTTTATTTATGTCTCGCTAAAGTCTCGAAACTTCCATTCAATTGGATACGTGAAATGACCAAAAGGACGAGTATCGTAGGCCTAACATCGATGACGTATTTGTCTAAGTAAGTCAAGACACGCTAACTCAATTTGAAAGGGGTTCGAATCACTTTGGTTAGTCACCGTTCTTCTACCCGGAACACTCTATGATTTATGAGCCTATCTTTTATGTTATCTCGATTTTACATGTGGTTTTAGACTTAATTCTTTGTTTTTCTTGATTCTTCGTTTATTTTAAGGCGTTCTCACGAATCACACGCAAGTCCGCAATCTAAAACGTTAACTCTAATCACAGGATCAACTAAATTTATGAAGCTTTATTCTATCATGATAGCCTATGCGTGAATCTTGATCGACTATGATACTATGTGAAGCTATCTGATTAATCTATGTGTTGTTATGTGATGATGTGGTAGTAAGACACTAAATGTAACATGGCATGGAAGCACGAGGGAGAAGTGACGTGTTTGAAGCATGGTGGATACGCCGTTGGTACTTCCTATATATAAGTGTTTCAGACATGTTACCAACTTTCGTACTAAGTGCCATGCGAAACTTAGCATTTACAGAGCGGTGATGAGTTGTTGAAACCTAATCTATGGGAAACTACTTGAGTAATCTATGAGGAATCTATGTGTAATCTATACGTATAATCTAAGTATGTGTTGTTTTGAGGAACAAAATGCGAAACGTAGCCTAGCACCGAAGATGAGGATAACGTGACATGTCCAAAGCATGGTGGATACACCGCTGGTACTTCCTATATATAAGTGTTTCTGGCATGTTACCGAGTCTTCGTACCATGCGCTAAGTGAAGTTCGTAGATTGTAGGCTCGGGTCGAAGTTGTGGAGTGTATTTGGTTAATCTATGTTGAATCTAATTGGTTAGTCTATGTTGGGTCTATTTAAGCAATCTATGTTGAGAAAAGTGGTGGAATCTAATGTGGTGGTTAACGAAGCGTGACACCGATAACGATGGGGACGCGGCATGATTGAAGCATGGTGGATACACCGCTGGTACTTCCTATATATAAGTGCTTCCGTCATGTTGCCGAACTTTCGTAGCACGTGCCATGCGGGATTTTGTTGTTGGGGATTGTTAACATGAATCTATGAGGACCTATTGAATCTATTGGAATCTATGAATCTATCGAATCTATTGGAAATTACTGAACCTATTGGAGTCTATGAATCTATTGAATCTATGATGATGAGTGTGTTTTTGCGACACGTAACATGACACCGAATACGAGGTCAAAACGATCGTGCCCGAAGCATGGTGGATACGCCGCTGGTACTTCCTATATATAAGCGTTTTTGACACGTCGCCAAACTTCGTATAGCGTGCCATGAGAAGGTCGTGGGTTGTGGTATCTATGTGGAACTTGATTCTTAGTCTATCGTGTATGAATCTATATTAATCTAGAGTTAATGATCCTCTTGTTGGATCTTTAGGATGTCTTCTCGAAAGCTCTCCGACACCCTCAAGAGATCCAGGGAAAAGTCTCAGAAAAAGATGATGTCCTTCATGGCCGACCAGATCGCCCGAGTTGTGCCAAAGATTGTCTCTGAGATCCAAGGATCGAACACTCCTCCCTCATCTGTCGATTCTAAAACAGAGAAGGAAAAGTCTACCAAGTTCACCTATAAGCATTTCATCTCTTGCAATCCTAAGTCTTTCACAGGCAGTGATGGGGTGACTATGATGCTCAAGTGGTTCGACAGCATCGAGGTTACTTTCATTAACAGCGAGTGCCCAGATCATCTCAAGACTAGGAGTGCAACTGGAATGTTCCAAGGCAGAGCGTTGGAGTGGTGGTCGAATGAGAGAAACATCCGTTCTAATGAAGAAGCCTATGCTCTTCCATGGGCTGAGGTGCGAGAACTCATGATGCTCGAGTTCTGCCCTCCTCATGAACAATTGAGACTTGAAGAGGAGTTTTGGCATCTGAAGCAGGTTGGTGACGATAACCTGGCTTATACTACCCGATTCAAGCAGCTGAGTTTGATCGTTCCTCACTTGGTTTCTATCCCAAGTGGATGATAACCAAGTACATCAATGGTCTACCTCTTGCTATGCGAGATTCAATCGAGGCAGCTCAACTCGACACTATTGAAGAAGTCTATCGTTTGGCAGCAAGTTTGAACAACAATTGTGTGCGCGATAAGCAGTTTGCTACTCCTGCTACCTCCAAGTTTGCAAATCAAGTCACTCAACAGTCAAGTGGCAGCAAGAACAAGAAAAGGAAATCATAGGGTTCTGGATGCAATGCTATTGTTCCTGCTGCAAACCCTACTGCTAAACCTGCCCCTGCTACTGCTGCTGCTAGCCCTGCTGTTCCAGAAGTTAAGAAGCAGTACACTGGGTCTTATCCCAAGTGTGCCACATGTAACTTTCATTATCCTGTTTCTTCTACATGTCGATTGTGCACCAACTGCAACCGCTATGGTCACACAACCCCCTACTGTCGTCAAGCTAACCCAGCTCAACCAGTTCAGCAAGCCCCAGCGCAGGCAGTTCTACCAGCTCTCCCAACTCCTCCGCAGAATCCGAAGCCAGTCAATGTTGTTCGTGCATGCTACAACTGTGGAGATACTACTCACCTCCGCAATCAGTGTCCTCAGCTGAACCAGGACCAGCAGCCAGCCGCTCGTGGACGAGCGTTCAATCTCAACACTAATCAGGCTCGTAATGACAATGATGTCGTGAATGGTACGTTTCTTGTGAATAACCTTTATGCTTCGATCCTATTTGATACTGGTGCCGATAGAAGCTTTGTGTCCATGGAATTTGAGTCCTTGATAAACTGTACACACTCTAAGTTACCGGAGTCGTTCTTCGTTGAGGTCGCCAATGGCAAGTCGATTCTTGTTGATTCTATTGTGCGTGATTGATCCCTGACTCTTAACGATCACGTGTTCTCTATTGATCTCATACCCATGCGTTTGGGTAGTTTTGATGTCATTATCGGTATGGACTGATTGCGTAAGAACCATGCTGAGATTGTTCATCATGATAAGATTGTTTGTCTTCCTCTTCCTTCTGTTGATACTTTGAACGTCTATGGAGACCGACCTTCCAAATGACTGAGGCTGATGTCGTGCACACAGGCGAGCAGATGATTACGTAAACAAAACTTTGCCTTCTTGGCCCATGTAGTGGAGCAAAAAGACAAGGGGAAGAACGTAAGCGACGTTCCAGTGGTGTGTGACTTCACTGATGTCTTTCCTGAAGATCTTCCTGGTCTTCATCCTCCTAGGTCCGTTGACTTCCGTATTGATCTTGTACCCGGCACAACTCCTGTCGCTAAGGCCCCTTACCGTCTTTCACCTTCCGAGATGCAAGAATTATCCAGTCAACTACAGGGACTGCTCAACAAAGGTTTTATTCGTCCAAGTGCCTCTCCATGGGGCGCTCCTATTTTATTTGTCAAGAAGAAAGATGGATCATTTCGCATGTGTATCGACTACCGAGAACTTAACAAACTTACCGTGAAGAATAGTTACCCTTTACCTCGTATTAATGATTTATTTGACCAACTACAAGGCGCGTTCTGTTTTTCTAAAATCGATCTTCGATCTGGATATCATCAGTTGCGTGTCCTCGAAGATGATATTCTAAAAACCGCTTTTCGTACTCGATATGGACACTATGAGTTCGTGGTTATGCCTTTTGGGCTGACCAACGCACCCGTTGTGTTCATGGACCTCATGAATCGTGTGTGTAAACCCTATTTTGATCTTTTTGTTATAGTCTTTATTGATGATATCTTGATTTATTCTAAGACTAAAGCTGATCATGCTCGACACTTACGCTTGATTCTTGAACTCTTACGTGGTGAACGTCTATATGCTAAATTTTCTAAGTGCGAGTTTTGGATTGATGAAGTACAATTTCTTGGTCATGTTGTTAGTAGACAGGGTATTTATGTTGACCCATCTAAGATCGAAGCCATGAAGAATTGGAGTACGCCCAAATCCACATCCGAAATTCGTTCTTTCCTAGGGTTGGCTGGTTATTACCGCCGGTTCATTTTTGACTTTTCTAAGATCGATGTACCTCTCACTACGTTAACCCAGAAAGTGAAACCTTTTGTTTGGGGTCCTGAACAGGAGAAATCTTTCCAAACCCTTAAGACTCTTTTGTGTAATGCCCCTGTTCTTATTGTCCCTGATGGGAATGACGACTTCGTGGTATATTGTGATGCCTCGAACCGCGGATTGGGTTGTGTGCTCATGCAGCGGGACAAGCTTATCGCTTATGCCTCTCGTCAACTCAAAGTTCATGAGAAAAACTATACTACTCACGATCTGGAACTTGGTGCAGTTGTGTTTGCATTAAAGATATGGCGAACTACTTGTATGGTACTAAGTGCGTGGTTTTCACTGACCATAGAAGTCTTCAACATATCTTCGACCAAAAAGAGCTGAACATGCTCCAGAGACGTTGGGTGGAATTGCTTAATGACTACGACTGCGAAATTCGCTACCATCCTGGAAAAGCGAATGTAGTGGCCGATGCTTTTAGTCGAAAAACTCATGTGAATGCTATTCGAATATCTAATGATCTTCATGCATGTATTCGTGACGCCCAGTATTCATCAGCAAATGAAGGAAGTCTAGAAGAAGAAATCCACGGCGCTAGGATTGATCAGCTTGAAACTAAACCTAACGGACTACAATATTACCTCAATCGCATCTGGGTTCCGGGCCGCGATAATCTCCGAGAGCTCATTATGAAAGAAGCTCACAAATCCCATTACTCCATTCACCCGGGCGCTGATAAGATGTACCACGATTTGCATACAACTTACTGGTGGTCTGGCATGAAGAGGGACATTGCTATATATGTTTCTAAGTGCCTTACTTATACGAAGGTTAAGGCCTCAACGTCCCTCAGGAATTTTAGAGCAACCCGAAATCCCAATTTGGAAATGGGATAGCATCGCTATGGACCTTATTACTAAGTTACCTCGGACACCTTCTGGTCACGATAGTATCTGGGTGATAATCGATCGCTTGACCAAATCCGCCCACTTTCTTCCTATTCGTGAAGATTACAGAGTGGAGAAACTTGCTCGAATCTATACTAATGAGATTATATGCCGTCATGGCATACCACTTGACATAATCTCGGACCGCGATGGTCGTTTTACTTCACGTCTTTGGCAAACCTTTCAATCCGCTATGGGTACTCATTTGAATCTTAGCACGGCCTTTCATCCTCAAACGGATGGACAGACCGAGCGTACTATTCAGACCCTAGAGGATATGCTCCGTTCTTGTGTCATCGACTTTGGTGGTAACTGGGATGTACATTCACCATTGATTGAGTTCTCGTACAACAACAGCTATCATTCCAGTATTCAGATGGCTCCTTTCAAAGCTTTGTATGGCCGCAAGTGCTGATCTCCTCTCAGCTGGCATGAGATTGGTGACACACAGTTTACTGGCCTCGAAATAATTCAAAAGACAACTAATAAGATTCTTCAGATCCGTGATAACTTGATCAAGGCTAGGAGCAGACAAAAGAGCTATGCTGATGTTAGGCGTAGGCCTCTGGAATTTGATGTTGGTGACCGAGTTCTCCTCAAGGTATCTCCCTGGAAGGGAGTAGTTCGTTTTGGAAAGAAGGGAAAGCTCGCTCCTCGTTATGTGGGTCCTTTCAAGATACTTGAAAGGATTGGCAAGGTGGCGTACAGACTCGACTTGCCACAAGAACTAAACAATGTGCATCCAGTGTTCCACGTATCTAACCTACGTAAATGCCTAGCCGACGAGGAACTTCAGGTTCCCCTTGAGGACTTGCAAATAAATGAGGCTGTGCAATTTGTGGTGAAACCGGTCGAAATCATGGATCAAGCTGTCAAGCGTCTGAGGCGCAGCAAAATTCCCATTGTTATGGTTCGATGGGAAGGAAAGCGTGGCGCCGAATTCACTTGGGAATTGAAAAGTGATATGAAGGCCAAGTATCCACAGCTCTTCGAACAGTCTTCTTCTAAGATTTCGTCCAAAAGGAGGGGAGACTGTAATGCCCAGCGTCCCTAAACCTTAGGCAGTTGTCAGATTTAGTCCCTGAACTTTATCTAATTGGCAAGTCTGGCCCCTATACTATTTCATGTGTGACATTTTGATAAGTTGGTAATCTATAATGTTTGGAGTGTCTAATTCTATGTGCTTGGAATGCCTAACCCTATATTTGGAATGCCTAAATCCATATTTGGAATGCCTAAATCTATGTTGGAATGCCTAATTCTATGCTTGAATGTCTAAATCTATGATTGGAATGTCTAAATCTATATTTGGTGCCTGACTCTTGAGACTCGTGAAACTTGATTCTTGGTGGAACGAGAGACTAGAGTCGTGTCACTGGCGGAATCTAATAACCTTTGAAAGACTTTTGGTGATTATAATGTAATATAGTCTTCTATTACCAAATAATGCGCAACGCTTAATCTTACACGTGAGAATAGGATCACGGGAAGGATGGATTGGCCAGAGTGGCAATCCGATCGGATGACCACTCGATCGGATGACCACCCGATCGGATGACCACCCGATCGAGTGACCACTCGATCGAGTTACCACCCTATCCATGCACACCTTCACCCTTTCCCACTCTCCTGCACACTATAAATAGGCCTGTCACATCACTTTATTCCCTGATGTGACAGCCTTGTTCGACCAGATGCACGCACACTACAAATCTTCATTTTCCCATCGATATCGGTACGTTTTAGGCTAGATCCTTGTACTTTCTTGATCTACACTTCATTCTCTACGTGTTTCACCTTTGAAATCACACTTTTCACCGTGAAATCTCTCGGATCTGAGGTCTTGAGGGTGATGTCATCATGATGGTTTGTACAAACTACTATGTGATGTCATTTCTTGTAAGACCTAGCTCGGATCCAAGGAATTTCAGGTGCTTTGCACCGAATCTAAGCTAGATCTAAGATTTCTCATAATAAAACTTAAGTTTTCTCATCTTTCTTTAAATCTTTAACTTCAAACGGTGGGATCCGGAATATAAATGGATTGCAGACTTGATTATTAGTATGGAGTTGATTTAGAAACGAGTTATTACCAGAGAAGACGACCATGGAACGGATTCTGAAATAAACCGCTGTAAACAGGCGACTAACTGGACAGGGGTGATTCCCATCTAACCAGAATGGCTGTGAGATGGTGAGTTTACCATTGTCTCAATACGTCCCGTGCCGTCGTCGTTAAACTGGAAACATAGAAATTTTACAAGTTAGGAACGAGACGAGGATCACTTGATCAAGTGGCAACCCGATCGGATAGCCATCCGATCGAACAACCACCCGATCGGGTGACACTAGTCTCGTGACCCTTCAACACTTAGAAGCTTGAAACTTGAAATTTGGAACCCTTGATCGAGAGGCAACTCGATCGGATAGCCATCCGATCGAGCAGCCACCCGATCAGAGGAACCAAAGCCCTTAATACTTGGATCGAGTGGCAACCCGATCGAATAGCCCCCCGATCGGGCAGCCACCCTATCTTCCTCATCTTATGGGTTTTAAATCAATTGGCAATCCGATCGGATGGCCATCCGATCGGGCAGCCATCCGTTTCTCACACACATGTCACCCGAACGACTGGCAATCCAATCGGATAGCCATCCGGTCGGACAACCATCCGATCCAGTGACTGTTTCCGACACTTTTCGCAATCTCGATTATCCTACCCGACTCTTATCTGTTGTAATCTAATCAGGCTAATTCTAAAAGAGCTCCCTTTGATCCAATAACGGTCTATACCGTTAAGCAATCACTGTGAGTATACTCGATCCCTTTTTGCTTTAAACTTTGGGATGTAACATGTATTCTATAAACTACGATACTCGAGACTTTACAAACTATACTCTATCCTACGTGTATTTGAAACTTGTGCATTCTAGTATTCTATTTTGTGCTATGTGATGTTTAATCCAGGGTGTGTAGTTCCGCCTTAACAATAGTAGCGCTATAGGAGGTGCACCTCTCCCATTATTCTCAGGGGGTATTGTTAGGAGGATTCTAGTTTACCTTGAGTCTTGGGTAAACACTAAAGCATCGGGATACTTGGGCTATCACTACGTGGACTGCGACACTAGCACGGCTGAAACTATTTTTATACTTACAATGTGGATATGAGTTGTTTTAAATCTACTGTGCTATTATTCAAACTTGTATACTCGCCAATACTTTGTATTGATATTTTAATACATGTTGCAGGTTCATAGGTTGCTTCGAAACACGTGGGAATCAAGCTAGGAGATGCCTAGAAACGTCACCTAGTTAATTTGGTTATTCGAACAATTTGAACAACGTTTGTTATGTTTTGGTAGTTGTTATTTGTGGTTGATGTTTTAGACAAATGCTATGAAAATTAATTTAACTTCAATCGAAATATCTAGTGTTATGAAGTCTCACGAGCAATCTGAACGCTTAGTGCTCGCACCTCGATTTTTTCGCCATCGGTTGGGGTGTGACACTAAGCCTTTCGGGTTTGCTGCCAGTGACAATATCTTGGACTGGATAAGGTAGGCCATCAATATATTTTTCAATGGCCCGATCCATAGGTGTGACCATAGTGGGGCAGAGTAGGCTCAACTCTTCAAATCGGTCAGTGTAGACATGGTTGTCCCCACTATCTTGTTTAAGATAATAAAATTCGGTTTCGAGTGCCCTCATTTCACTTCGTGGACAGAATTAATTCTTCATAAGATTTTTGAATTCTTCCCACGTTTGTGCCATCGCTATGTCTGCACCTCTGTCTCTCATGACTCCGTTCCACCAAAGAATTTTTTCGAGGGATTATTGACGGTTGATCTTAGTGACTGTATCTCCCTTAGTAATCAATGTTAATTTGATTAAAACAATCAACTTAGTTAAATTTTCTGGAAAATATTTATCAGGGAACATAAAATCTAAAAATATATAGAAATTAAAATTTAATATAATAATAATTGTACAAATCGTAAGGCTTGGAAGGTGTAACAGTCCTATGGAAGAAACAAGCCATGAAGAAATTAAAACTTCTGAAATTTTATTTCCTCACCTGTTCATCCATTTCCTTAATCCACAAACTATACTCAATTAACAACAATTAAAAGACAGCTAGAGTACGAAACAAGAAAAACCAATGGAAAGTTGTAATCTCATCAGAACGATGATCAATTTCATTAAAAATCATGGATGGAACTTGAAGAACAAAGATTCACTAGCACCGGTATACCAAATACGCTCGCGGACGTGGCTGCGGAAGACAGACCGCCATTAGCACTAGAGCAAGGACTATAACTAGTATAATCCCCTTCATGTCCGTCGGTTCGTCTTCAGAGCAACAGCAGCCTCCCATCTTTTAGTTTTGATCCGTCTATGGGTATCGAATATTGAATTATTGATGATGGAGGGTACCACTTGTCCTTAAATAAAGACTCCAGAGTTGACTAACTAATGGTCAACAACTTAACTTACTTTCCACCTTTTTTCGAACCTTACTTCAAGCATTTTAATCAAACACAAAAGGTGATTGAATCCAACGGTAGTATCCTTTGTATTGGCAACCTTCCCCACCACCAAACCATCCCTTTCAAGTGTTCTTTCTCCTTCCCTTCCTCTCTCTTTTTCAATGTACTACATATTTCTTTCATATTTATAATACATGTACATGAGGAAAAAGGATTTAGACTCACCAAATTGTGCACTTATCGCTACTAGTTACATATATATTTGTTGGAAATATAATCAAGATAATTAACTAACTTATGGTTTAATTAGATAGTCAATATAAAAGTCAACTGTTTGATAAAAAGTCAAATAGAAAAGTCAGAATAGGTGTGTGTTTGAATAGGTTGTGTTGTGTTGTGTCGGTTGTTAGAAGGGTTATTTTAACTTTTATATTTTGAATCTCAAATTACACCAAATAACGTAATCTATTCTTTTTTTAGGATTGAATCTAGGGGTGCCAAACGGCTCGTGTTGGCGGCTTCAACCCGATCCGAACCCGAAAATATTAGACGAACCCGAACCCGAAAATCGTTTCATACATATGAACCCGAACCTGACCCGAATATTTGCAGGCTGACCCGAACCCGACCCGTTCAACCCGATCTTTTTTATTTTTTTCAGCAAATTAATATATTAAAATTAACATCTACTACAAAAAAACACAACTTAGATAATAAAGTTACATTAAAATCATAAAATCTTATGTTAATTTATATTTTTAAGTTATATGTATAGCATAAAATATACACCAAATTTAATTTATAACATAAAACATATTGTAAGAAATATAATATTATAGAATTGGGTTAAACGGGTGAACCCGCCAACCAAACCGGGTTGACCTGAACCTGGCCCGTTTAGCTAAACGGGTTGGCGGGTTTAACCAGAAACTGACCCGAATCCGTTTAGACTAAACCCAAACCCAAATCCGCGAATTTCGTGTTAGGTTCGTGTCGTGTCAAAAATTCACACCCCTAATTAAACCCAAGACCTCCCACTAGGGACAAGAGCCTCTACCAAATGAGTTGTCCTCACATTAGTTGTTAAAACGATTATTCACCGTTATTTTAAAGGTATAAATACCCATTAGCAAGGGCGTAGGATAGTGGAGGCGGGAGTGTACCAGCCGAAACCCCCGAACTTTTCAATCAGTAATGGAGAGTATGTAGTTTTCGTAAAGAAATTTTTGGGTATATACGTTTTCGACCCCCCGTTTTATAGAAATTTTTTGGTTTGTACGTTTTCGACCCACTGTTCGAAAATCTCAAGCTTCGCCACTACCCATTAACATCATCATTTGTATGTAGGGCTGTAAACGAACCGAACGTTCAGCGAACAGTTCGTGAACCGTTTGGCGGGAAGTTCGTTTACGTTCGTTTGTTTAATAAACGAACGAACATGAACAAGAAATTCCGTTCGATTAGTTAAATGAACGGACATGAACAAAGGTCTCGTTCGTTCAATTGTGTTCGTGAACGTTCGGTAAGGTGTTCGTGAACATTCGTTCATTTGCGTTCGTTTATGTTCGTATGTTCGTGTTTTAATTAAAGATTTTTATACTTTCATATATTTTATCTATACTTTTTATACTATTAAACTTTTATTTATATCATTACCCTAACAATTAAACTAGGAAACCCGTTTTCGCCTTGTTTATGCACCATTTCCCTTTCTTTTCTCATTATTTACATCGACGAATATGATCTACCTCCATTCCACAATAAGGGATTCAAGTTCTAGTGCTACTCTCTGGGCCATCTACCTTTATCATTCATCGCGTTCGCCAAATTTATTTGTGTTCGTGAACCGTTCGTGAACACGCTCATTTCCTTAATGAACGAACACGAACATAAAATCTCGTTCGGTAAGTGTTCATGAACCGTTCGTAAACACATTTATTTCCTTAACGAACGAACACGAACAAGGCCTCGTTCGTGTTCGTTCGGTTCGTTTACAGCCCTATTTGTATGTGTGGAATAAAATTGTGTTTGTGTGTATTTTGACTTTTCCATCCATCTCTGTTCCACCGAGTCCCTGCGCAATTCTTGTGCATACTCGTATACAGTTCATCCAATTATTCAAAACATATATTATTTGATCCAAGTTTGTAATCAATCACAAGCCCTTCAATATATTAGATATAAAGTAAGATAAAATTGATATGATAAAAGAAGTGAGGAAAAAACTCCTGAGGTCACGTAATGGGTGTGTATGAGTCGGTTTGGGTCGGTTTTGACCAAAAACCATAACCATAACCGCGATGTCGGTTATTGGATAACCATAACCATAACCGACCGGTTATGGTGGTTATGGTTATTCGGTTTTGATGGTTATAGCGGGTCGGTTATGGGTGGTTAACCGTGTATTTAACTTATCTAAAAATAGCTTAATTTTTTTAACATAGAATAAATTGTTATTGCATTTTTGTATATATTCATATATTACACTAGTCGTTTACCCGCGCGATGCGGCGGGAAACATATCACTTAGGTTGGTGAGTTTAGGGCTATGTACGGGGATGTAGTTTCCGATGTGGCGTGCGGCGACGATGGTGGCAGTGTAGCAGAACGTGAGGATCGGTTGCGGCCTTCTTCAGCAACGGAGAATCAGCGGTGTGCGGCGATTGGTGGTTTCGTGATGGCGTTTGGTGGTTATTGTGCGATGGCCGGTTACCAGCTTCAACCCCAATTTCACTTATTCTAGGGTTAGGGTTCTTATTCGTCATTTAATTTAATACGTATTAAAGTTTGTAAGTTGATTGATTTGCTTTAGATTAACTGATTACAGAACAAAATGTCGTTCCGTTTTAGTTCATATCGTATTCTAGGGTTTTGGTAGTTGTATTGTTATGCATCTGCTACAAATTCAATTAGCTTGTGTAATTAAGTAACTAAGGCTTAAGATGTTGATTTGCAGTCCAGTCTGGTTCTTGATTCTTAGTGAGTTGTGGTGGCAAACAGTTAATAACAACCAGTTCTTGCTTCAATCATGGCGAAATATTACGATGTCGATGACATCTTAGCAAATGAAGAGGTTGAAACTTTTTTCTTCTTTTCAATTCTGCATTCACATAATCACATTACTTCATATAAAAAGTTCATATGTCTAAAATGGTAACCTCTTTTTGATAGCTTGTTCCAGCGGTGTTCCTCGAAGCAGTAAACGGAGTCGGTTTACTTCAATCCAATGAAACAAACAGGGTAAGTACGTTTTAATAACAATAATCATCAATTCCGTATGTTGATAACAATAACTGTTTCAAATGCTAATATCGTTGTTACATCAGATAGAACCGAGGTCAAAGGTAGAATTACCGTTCTGGCTCCTTAGTGAACTGCACCTGAGACGGGCAGCATCCGTCACCGTTCCTCCATGTTTCAATAAGAAGTAATACGACCGAATATTTCCGCTCAGTTGGGTTTCATGATTTATGCATTTGGCTAATAATATTATAGTCATTCTTATTACTATCATGTATATCGTCTTTCTATGCCAGAACTCGAGAAGAAATTGGGGCTGATGGTGCACACGTGGACTTAAGATCTCGATGCTCATATTTTTATCAGTTAGGATGCAAGATAGTGCAATTGTGAGTGTTTTTTTATGGATTTTGTATTTTTATTGCTGCAAGTTTTTGCTTTTTTAATTGTGTTTGTTGCTAAACGGTTCAAGATCGGTGACAAACTATTGTATCTTTACTCTTGGGTGCTTTCCAAATAAGGTATAACCGTATAAGGAAGTTTTGATCAAGGCGCATACATCAGCATCGGCACTGGCCCTGAAGTTTTTATCGCTATTAACGAAAGAAGAAACTAAATGTGAGATTTGAATTACCCATTTTATTTGCTTCCCGTTTCTAAACATTTTGAATATAAAAATATAAGTAACTTGAAATCTTGTATATTTCTTGATTTTGAAGTGTATGATGCTGCTAAGTCATAACCGCGGCATTTAAGAGCTGGCGTATGGGTGGACCGAGGTTTCAAAAGGCTTTAGTTCTTGGTAGAAAGAGGAAACCGATTGGGGAGTAATGTTCATTAGGTGAACCAAGTGCTGCTAATTAACCAAACCGACAGGAACATTGAGTTTTTAAACCGAATTAACCAAACCGAAACCTGAATAAATTAAAAACCAAAGTTTTAATTACCTGGTAAGATGCTGTGATTATATATCCACACAAACAAAATAATATGATTCTTTTGTGTTCTAAATCCTTTCAAGGGTCCTGAAAGATTATTACTCAGCATTGTAAGCCAGATAATAAAAAATGTAAAGATATAAAATGTACAAGATAATCAAACATATAAAATCCTTTCAATGGATGAACAAATAATTACCTGTAAGAACACCACATGAACAGAAAAACACACCCAAAGCTTTGTAAAGTAAGAACAAACCTCCTGTTATCATGGCTATGGCTGTGACTTGGACTCTGAGTTCGGCTTCTAGCGTAACTGTGCCTTCAATCATACTCCTCTACCTGTGGCCAACAAATCACCATCTGAATCTTTTTAGTTGGTAATTAACTAATAATATTTATTTTCTATTAAAAATCCATTAATATGGTTGCTCGATACCGTTTTTGTGCCCGTACATATGAAAACGGTTTGACCGTTCAACCGCCCTGGTTAACCACAAGATATTCCAAAATTAGCTAGCTAAACAAACTCATTTAAACTATAAGTTTTGAGTTTTTAGTTATCGCTTACGCCATACTGATCGCCGAAGTAATGGTGTACCCGATGGTCGTACCAACTTGAGTCACATATTGAGATATTCCACATAGTTTGTACTTAAACCCTCCTGTTGCCACAACATGATTAATGAGTTATTATAATCAACCTTTCAAAGCTATATTTTGATTAGCATAAACTTACCAAGATTAACTTTAACAACTTGCATGTAGTTGATACGTGCGGTGTGTTATGGTTTTTAATGTATATTTTTTAGTCCTTTTTACACGTTAGTCAAGTTTTAAATTTATAAAACACGATATTTTACTAACACCAAACACACATATGGGCAAGTGCACCCATCGTGAGCGTAGTATAGTGTTGGCAAGATACCGAGGTCGTGCAAGGACACAAGAGCTTTTAATACCGGTTTATCCTCAACGTCTAATCAAATAAAAAAGTTAGAAAAATGTTTTAAACTAGAAAATGAAAACTAAAAAATGCTGAAAATAAAAATAAAAGTAAAAACAGATAGACAAGATGAATCACTTGGATCTGACTCGTGTTTAGTGTAACCTTTGATTATTTCCGCACTTTTTCACTTTTTAAGAGATTATCTTAGTTATTGTAGTAGGCCCATCTTTTGAAGGTGACGTTACCCTCAACCCAGTAGTTTGAGTCAGCAATGATACAATCCTAAAGGGTTGGATTATTGAAAGATAATTAATTAAGTTATTAATGCATAATGTGGTAGGCCCCTCTTTTGAAGGTGATGTTACCCTCGGCTAAGTAGTCTGAGTCAGCAGGGATACAGTCCTAAGTAGCCGGGTTAAAGTTTTAATAGTAGCTTATATATGAGGGGATCAAAGAGTTTGGACCCCCGCCATCCAATACCGGTGGGTATTGAAGGAGGTCCTACTAAATTTGACCCAGGTCCTTGCAGGATCTATACACTGAACAAGGCAAGACTCTTACCAAACCATTCCCTTAACCCCCGACCAGGTAGCCAACATATCTCCATATAGACCGTGGAGATATAAATGGTGAAAATCTTTTATTTTATATAGACAGTAAAATAATGTCAAGACACCACGGACAAATGATAAGGAAGAATCACCTTCAACATAAGAAACTAGTTATTAAAGTCATTAATACATAACCAAATAAAAAGTGCGAAAAGATTAAAAATAAAAAGTATTACACTAGACACTTGTCTTCACCAAGTGATGAAAGAGACTTAGGCAATCATGGCCTTTGATTGTCAAGAACTCTTACGATCAATCTTGGATCCCGAGACTACTCACACACTCTATGATGGATGATGGATGATGGTGGTGGATGATGGTGTTGTGATGGTGGTGGGTGGTGGGTGAAGTGTGAGAGAGGTGGTGTGCCAAAGGATGGTTTGCAAATGAGCCAAGCACCCATATTTATAGCCTGCACAGAAGCCTGGACACGGCCCCGTGCCCACCCTTCTTCTCTATCTTCATTAATTGCAGTTTGTCTGCATTAGTTGACCACGCCCCCGTGTCCGCTAGGCACGGCCCCGTGTGCAGAAGCGTATCTGTATTATCAAGATTTGCTTGGATTCTGCGAATCTTAGCGTTGACCACGGCCCCGTGTTGAGCTGGGCACGCCCCCGTGTCGGGAATAGAAGCTTCTACAACTTTGTCTTTTCTGCAGACACCTGAACACGCCCCGTGTCAGCTGGGCATGGGGCCGTGTCCGCTGGGCACGCCCCTTGTTGAGCTGGGCACGCCCCTTGTTGAGCTGGGCATTGCCCCATGCTCAGCTGGGCACAGCCCCATGCTCAGCTTCCTTCTTGTTTTTTGCTTTGGGAGATGATGTCGAGGGGTCGGGCATGCCATGTTTCTTCCCTTTTCTTATATTATTGTTAGATTTAGCTGCATTTTTGCTTCTTTTGTTCATTTAAGCTCTTTTAATCCTGAAAATACAAAAGGAAGACAAAAACACACTTTTTCCAACATTAGTACTAAAAAAGGGTTAGTTTTATGCCACATTTGATGTAATTTATATGTTGCGTTTTGCGCACATCAGTAGTTATAGTTTCGGGTGCCAGTAACCAGATCAGGAGACCTGTAGTAGTCCGAAAGCAAAATGGAGGTGTACCAAGTGACAGCAAAGGCTGCAAATAAAAGAACTCCAAGGATCCAACCTAACTGAGCCAAACACCAAGCTAAGGACAACACTCCGGACCCTATCACCACAGCCATGACATGTGCACTTGCAGTAAGCAATGTTCCTGCAAACAAAACCAAGTATTATATCAGATCTGCTAGAAAAAAGTAAAAGATCTGAATCTATTTCACCCATCCAGTAGAAACAACAAACCGAGAAGTTGAACCCAGTAGATCTAATGTCGGAATCGTCGGAGAAAGAAACCCTAAAATTTTACAGATCTAATCTAAGTCAAATAACAAACAAAAAATGCCGATAAGGTTAAAAAGACGGTACCTGAGAAGTGAAATCGTCGGTGAAATCCTTCGATCTTGTGAAATCGCCGATGAAATCCGTCGATCTAGTGAAATTTACAGATCTAAGTCAAATAACAAACAAAAAATGTCGATAAGGTTAAAAATACGGTACCTGAGAAGCGAAATCGTTGGTGAAATCTGTGACACTCTAGGGGTCTGTTTGGTATGGGGTAATGGAATAGATGAGAGAATGGAATGGACGAGGTAATGGAATGGACAACGGAATGAAATGGATCATTCCATTCCATTGTGATGTTTGGTTACTCATATGTGAATAGAATGAATCATTACTTTGTACAATTTGATAAACAAAAAAAAGATGAAGTAACGAAACACAACTGTATTAAAAACGACAAAAATATAATTGCCTCAATAATAATAATAATAATATATTAATGATAAAAATTAATAATAGATTTTTGATATATATTAATATTAGTATGAATATTAATAAATATAAATATAAATACAAATAAAAGTATAAGTATAAATATAAATATAATAATAATAACATCATATTTCTTTCCATTCCTTGAAGGAATGGAAAAAAAACACCTACATACCAAGGAATGGAAATTATTATATTTGGAAGGAGTTACATTCCTTTGGAATGCTCCATTCCATTCCCACATTATAACCAAACATGTTTCTTTTCATTCCATCAGAATGATCCATTCCATTCCATTTCACATTTCATTCCTTCATACCAAACGCTACCTAGGTTTTCCCGAGCAACCTTCTTGTAATAGCATTATGTGTACGTATGTTTTAAATGAAAGTCTGTGAATTATCTCAGTGTGCTATGTGATCCTTGTATTAAGTTATGTGTTTGTAGTATATATATATATATATATGTGTGTGTGTGTGTGTGTATATTAGTGAGCCGAGACCACTAGGACCCGACTCGAGACCACTTGGTCTGGAGTGAACAGTTGGACAGTTAGGCCGCACCCCTCCTTGAGCCCACTCGAAGTCCATTTAGGGTGCACCACCCGAAATGGGTATAAAACCCCCTTAAAGCTAGCCGACTTTCCCCTTTGGTGCATTAGCAATCATCATTTTAAATCCCAAACATTCCATTCTCTTATCCTCTCTCACCTCATTCACTTCCTCTCACTAAAAACCCTAAAACACCACCATAATCTTCCTCCTCTCTACTCGGAAAGCTCTCGGATCAGCTTGTGTTCTCCACTCGAGGATCATCGGACATCAAACCTATTCACTTCTACACTCTAGATCCTTAGCCGGTTAGTGTCTCCTTGCAAACACATGTAAATGCATGATAGAAATGTTGATTAAGTGATAATATGCATTGTGACTATTGTTTAAGTATGATGAAAGTGTTTGTGTGAATTAATGGGTTCTTTTTTGTTAATGATGCATGCTTGGATGAACATGACCTCCTTTTTGAAAAGTGTGAATCTTTGTAGGATAATATGTTGGTGAGATGTTTTGAATGGTAAAAGAATGATAGTTTAGGATTGTTTACGACTATCCGATTTATGCTAGATATTATAGAACAAATGTTTTGTTTGATGATGGCTTACAAGATTGCCTTGGTATCTAAATTATGTGTTATGATTCTTGTTCACAGAATGCATGATTATGTGTAGGATGAACATGTTGATTGAATATGAAAACCCTAAGGAAGAACAGTTTGAATATTCATATGAATGTTTGGAAATGCTTTGTTTGATCCGTTATGTTTAGGATTTAGACAAGGGAACATGTTTGTGCATTTTGATTAGATAGAACATAAAATCATGATATTTCAATTCTATTGGATAGTACATCAGAGGTTCTAGAAGGATCTCCTCATCAGACAAGTGAGTCGAGACCCCCGGTGTCGACTCGAGACCATCTACATGATAACTCGAGACCAAGCAGCAGACATCAAGGACTCGAGACCAGCAAGATCTCGACTCGAGATCTCCTGATCACGACTCGAGGCTGGACTCGAGACCTCCAAGGTTGCGACTCATATATGCACCACTCGAGACCTCCAGTTGGCAACCCGAGACCCTTTGGTTGTGACTCGAGACCGCATGTTATCGAGTCGAGACCATCCGATCTCGACTGGGCTGTCCGACTCAGTTATTGGGCCGCCATATGTGACAATGTGTTTTTGGGCTTTGTATCTGTGCTAACTGTTGCTATGTGCTGTTATGATCAACTGTTTAAGGATTAGAACAGGCTCAATAACTTAGTGGATAACTGTATGCATACTATGTGTTAGATACGTGTAGGATATACGTGACTTAATTGTATCTGAGCCTGACCCATACTGGTAACCATGTTAGGACATGGTGACCAGCGTGCTTGACCAAGTAAACTAATCTGCCGAGCAACCCAAGGCGAGTTCACAACTTTTAAAGCATGCGTTCCCGGTGGTTGGGAAACGGAACTTATGACAACGCTATCCCCTGTGAGGGATACAAACCTACTTTTCTCCCCTTATGCGGGACACTTAGTTAATTACTATTTATATTGGATGCAACAAGCAATACTAAACGAAACTCTATCACTCAAGTCCCTACTACTTAATACCGATTAGTCGCCAGGGCCAGGCGAACGGGTTATTAGTTGATAGCGCTATTTAGGTCTCACCAGCCTCACTCCGTGCCCGCGTATGGGATCGGGAGTGAACTAATATACTCTGGCAAACCGTCAATGATGATAGAACATTGACAAACTAGGCACTCTACGGAAACGTACGGTCGCATAGTATTCGATATTGTAAACCAGTTTAGTAGCTTACTTAAGGGGTAGCTCCCCTTGGCATGGTATAAATGAGTAAATTAACTGTTGAAACAAGTTTTTAAAATTAAAATCTTGACAAACTCTTGAACTCGCCAACATTATGTTGATACCCTACTGCATGCTTTGCAGGTACCCAGTGACTCAGGAGCTTGCAGCTTGGGGATGTGTAGTGGTCGTCTTAACCCGTGTGTGGGGTTCTATAATAAATTTAAACTATGAACTTGTTTAAACTGTGTTTCCTATGCTTCCGCTGCCTACTTAAACTGCTATTTGAACTTAAAACTTCTGAACTTTAATTATGATATTTACTAACCCTTGTGGTTGGTGAACATTATTACTATTATTAATTGAATGCTCAGTATAATTGGTGGCTGGATCCTGGTCAGTCGCACGCCTCGCGGTAGTACTCTACACGTGGATTTGAGGGTGTGACAGATTGGTATCAGAGCCATTGGTTATAGTGAACTCGGTTTTAAAAAGAAAGTCTTTTTGAGAAAAACCAGACTATAACCCGTGACTCGTGACGACACTACACTCCAAGTGCAAGACTCGATGTATTAGACCTCATGTCTCGGACTTGTGTTTAGTTGCTTGTTTGTTTTATGACTATGATCTACTATATGTACTAGTGTGCCTCGATAGACGTATACACCTCCCTCTTCTATCTCATTCTCGCTACATTACGACATCGCACTCATATTGTGTTTTTTGGTTGTGAAGACAATGAGTGGACGCGGAAGAGGAAACGTTAACATGACTTAGGCTCAGTTCACTAACCTGATCAAGACGGTGGCTGCAGCTTTCGTAGCTCACCCTAGAGGTAAAATCGTTATTTTAGGATGTTTAGATCCTACCCTCGCATCGTCTTTTCACCCCTAAACCTATTCGCTTCACTTCTCACAACAGGTCAGCATGCGCCTGCGCAATCACATGTTTGTACTTTCAAAACCTTCATGGATTGCAAGCCTCTCCCTTTCAATGGCACTGAGGGTGCCATAGGCCTTCTACATTGGATTGAGAAGGCCGAAGCTGTTTTGCTGTCTGCGAGTGTCCCCCTGCTAATTGGGTGAAGTTTGCTACTGGTACGCTTGAAGGAAACGCGTTTTCATGGTGGAAAACGCAGATTGAGATGCTTGGTTTGGAAACTGCTAATGCTACTGCTTGGGAAGATTTCAAGAACATGATCAAGGAAGAGTACTGTCACAGGGATGACATCCACAAACTCGAAAACGAGTACTTCGAGCTTAGGATGGTTGGATCAGAGATTGAGGCCTACACCAAGCAGTCCAATGACTACGCTGCTCTCTGCCCAAACATGTCTCGACCTGCTTATCGAAGGATCAAATTGTACATCAAGGGTTTGGTTCCAGAAATCCAGAGCTTGGTCACTTCAGCTAACCTCACTACCATTCAGCCAGTCATTCGTCTTGCTCGCAAACTCACTGATCAGGCTGTGGAACAGGGCAAGCTGCCCAAAAGGATCAGTGCTACTACTGGAACTTCTAGTGATAACAAACTTAAGTGGGATGGAAATCAGGGTAAGGATGCTAACCCCACTCAGTCCCCAACTCAGCAAAGGAAAACTGAAAACAACAAGGGCCCTCAGTAACAGGGTGGCTATCGAGGAAACCACCCCAAGTGTAACAAGTGTAACCGACACCACAGTGGGCCATGTGGTAAAAGTCAGTGTCAACGATGCAACAAAATGGGGCATGAAGCCAAAGACTGCAGGAGCCAGCTTCTAGCTAGGCAGAATCAGCAACAACCACAGCAACAACAGCAGCAAGGAAACAACCGTGGATGGTTCAAGTGTGGAGCAACGGGGCACATGCAAAGGGATTTCCCTGAACTGAACCAGAACTGCGACAACAACCAGGGTGCTGGAAACAACGATCAAAACAACAACAATGCTGGAAATGGTGCATGAGGAAGGGCTTTTGTGATTGGAGCTGGAGAAGCTAGGAATGATCCCAATGTCGTAGCAGGTAAGTTCCTACTTGATGATCGTTACGTTACTGTATTGTTTGATTCTGGAGCCGATGCTAGCTATGTATCCCTACGTATTAGTAAGAAGATTAAGCGTACGCCTACGATATTAAGTTCTAAGCATACCGTCGAGTTAGCAAATGGTAGAAACATCGAGGCCTCACACGTGATAAGTGACAAACTAGTATTGTCTGGTCAGACCTTTAGCATCGATCTTTTCCCTATCATTCTTGGAAGCTTCGACGTCATCATTGGGATGGATTGGTTATCCAAACATCGGGCTGAAATCCTTTGTCAAGAGAAAATGGTTCGTATTCCCCGTCCTTCTAGCAAACCCCTCATTGTTCAAGGTGACAAAGGCGGAGAAGTCACAGGCATCATCTCGTTCTTAAAAGCCCAGAAGTGTTTACGAAAGGGGAACACCACTATCTTAGCACTTGTCACCGACACACAGGAAAAGGAAAAGAGGATCGAAGATTTTCCAGTTGTACGCGACTACCCCGAGGTATTTCCTGAAGAATTACCTGGACTCCCTCCTCACCGTCAGGTCGAATTTCTAATCGAGCTAACTCCCAGAGCGTCACCTATAGCTCGTGCGCCTTATCGACTAGCCCCCGCTGAACTAAAGGAACTTTCTGCGCAACTGCAAGAACTTTTGGATAAAGGATTTATCCGTCCTAGTTCGTCGCCCTGGGGAGCATCAATGCTCTTTGTCAAGAAGAAGGATGGCACATTCCGCATGTGCATCGACTACCGTGAGCTGAACAAAGTTACCATCAAGAACCGCTAGCCACTCCCACGTATCGACGATCTATTCGATCAGTTGCAAGGATCGAGCTACTACTCTAAGATTGATTTACGATCAGGTTATCATCAGCTAACAGTCCGCGATAAAGACATCTCCAAAACCGCATTCAGAACTCGTTATGGTCACTACGAGTTCCTCGTCATGCCATTTGGAATGACTAACGCGCCTGCGATTTTTATGGATCTCATGAACCGAGTGTGCAAGCCTTACCTCGACAAGTTTGTGATTGTGTTCATCGACGACATCCTGATTTACTCAAAGAGCCAAGAAGAGCATGAACAACACCTACGTCTTGTTCTCGAACTCCTTCGCAATGAGAAACTATACGCCAAGTTCTCGAAATGTGACTTCTGGCTTCGAGAAGTCCATTTCCTTGGGCACGTGGTCAATAAGGACGGAATTCACGTCGATCCAGCTAAGATCGACTCTATAAAGAATTGGCCTACACCAAGGACGTCGACCGAAGTACGCCAATTCTTGGGATTGGCAGGATACTACCGTAGATTCATCAAGGGATTTTCGAAGATCGCTCAACCCCTCACGACTCTCACTCAGAAGGGTATCGCTTACAAATGGAATGATGCTCAGGAGTCTGCTTTTCAAAAGCTAAAGGATAACCTTTGTAGTGCTCCTATTCTTTCGTGACCTGAAGGTACCGACGACTTTGTAGTTTACTGCGACGCGTCTATCCATGGGCTCGGTTACGTGTTGATGCAACACGAGAAAGTTATCGCTTACGCTTCTCGACAACTCAAGATTCACGAGAGGAACTACACAACGCACGACTTGGAACTCGGAGCGCTCATTTTTGCACTCAAGATTTGGAGGCATTACTTGTACGGTACCAAGTGCACAATTTATACCAATCACAAGAGTCTCCAGCATATTTCGGAACAGAAGGAGTTGAACATGAGGCAACGAAGATGGGTAGAACTCCTTAACGACTACGAATGCGCGATCAAGTATCATCCAGGCAAGGCCAATGTTGTGGCCGACGCCCTTAGCAGGAAGGAGACCAAACCTAGGCGTTTTCGTGCTTTACATCTCACTATCCACTCGAACCTCCCTAGTCAGATTTGCAATGCTAAGGATGAAGCACTAAAGGCCGAAAACCTCCCAGATGAATCCCTGCGGGGTATGGAGAAACGGTTGGAACTCAAGGACGATGGTATTCGCTACGTTGCTGGTCGCATTTGGATTCCATCTTATGGAAATCTCCGAGAACTTGTGATGGACGAAGCGCACAAGTCATGCTACTCCATACATCCTGGTGCCGATAAAATGTATCACGATCTCAAGATTCTGTATTGGTGGCCTAACATGAAAGTTCTCATCGCTAAGTACGTTAGAAAATGTTTAACCTGTGCCAGGGTCAAGGCCGAATACAAGAAGCCGTCAGGCTTGTTGCAACAACTAGAACTGCCAACATGGAAATGGGAGCAGATTTTTATGGATTTTGTTACCGGCTTACCTAGATCCCAAAGCGGGAACGATACCATATGGGTCATCGTGGACCGCCTAACCAAGTCAGCACACTTCCTCGCAATCAAGGAAACATATAAGTATTCGAAGCTCGCTGCCATCTACTTGAAGGAAATAGTTGCTAGGCATGGAGTGCCAATCTCTATCATATCTGATCGTGACCCACTCTTTACATCCGAATTATGGCAAGCTACGCATAGATCTTTTGGCTCACGTCTGGATATGAGTACTGCTTACCACCCGCAGACCGATGGTCAAATGGAACGTACCATCCAAATGCTTGAAGACATGCTGAGAGCATGTGTTATTGATTTTGGAAACGGGTGGGAACGACACTTACCGTTGGTAGAGTTCTCCTACAACAACAGCTACCACACCAGCATTCAGGAAGCACCCTTTGAGGCATTGTACGGTCGTAAATGCCGATCACCTCTATGTTGGGCGGAAGTTGGCGAAAGCCAAATTACTGGCCCGGAACTTGTAGTCAAGACTTCGGAAAGGATTGCCCAGATCAAACAACGCATGGCGGCAGCTCGTGACCGTCAGAAAAGTTACGCTGATAAGCGTAGGAAACCGCTAGAATTCCAGGTCGGTGACCGGGTTCTACTTAAAGTCTCACCCTGGAAGGGTGTGGTTCGTTTTGGAAAATGAGGTAAGCTTAATCCGCGATATGTCGGACCATTCAAAATTACCGAGAAGATCGGTAAGGTTGCTTATAGATTGAATCTGCCTGAAGAGCTGAGTGAGGTGCACAACGTCTTTCACGTGTCTAATATGAAGAAGTGTCTGTCAGATGAAACACTCATAATTCCTTTCAAGGAAATCACTTTTGACGATCAGCTACACTTTACTGAGGAACCGATTGAGATCACAGATCGAGAGATCAAGACCGTCAAACGTAGCCAGATACCTATCATACGAGTCGGTTAGAACTCGCGCCGTGGCCCAGAGTTTACCTGGGAATGGGAAGACCAGATGAAGCGCAAATATCCCTAGTTATTCCCAGATGAAACACCCAGCACTGAAGCTACAACAGAATTTCGGGACGAAATTCCAACTAACGGGGGGATGATGTGACACCCCGTTGAAACGTTCTCACTCATACTAGCTTGTCAGTGGCTGCACTTTAACTTTCGGGACGAAAGTTCTTAAAACTTAGGGATAATGTGACACTCTAGGTTTTCCCGAGCAACCTTCTTGTAATAGCATTATGTGTACGTATGTTTTAAATGAAAGTCTGTGAATTATCTCGGTGTGCTATGTGATCCATGTATTAAGTTATATGTTTGTAGTATATATATATATATATATATGTGTGTGTGTGTGTGTGTATTAGTGAGCCGAGACCACTAGGACCCGACTCGAGACCACTCGGTCTCGAGTGAACAGTTGGGACGTTGGGACGCACCCCTCCTTGAGCCCACTCAAAGTCCATTTAGGGTGCACCACCCGAAATGGGTATATAACCCCCTTAAGGCTAGCCGACTTTCCCCTTTGGTGCATTAGCAATCATCATTTCAAATCCCAAACATTCCATTCTGTTATCCTCTCTCACCTCATTCACTTCCTCTCACTAAAAACCCTAAAACACCGCCATAATCTTCCTCCTCTCTATTCGGAAAGCTCTCGGATCAGATTGTGTTCTCCACTCGAGGATCATCGGACATCAAACCTATTCACTTCTACACTCTAGATCCTTAGCCGGTTAGTGTCTCCTTGCAAACACATGTAAATGCATGATAGAAATGTTGATTAAGTGATAATATGCATTGTGACTATTGTTTAAGTATGATGAAAGTGTTTGTGTGAATTAATGGGTTCTTTTTTGTTAATGATGCATGCTTGGATGAACATGACCTACTTTGTGAAAAGTGTGAATCTTTGTAGGATAATATGTTGGTGAGATGTTTTGAATGGTAAAAGAATGATAGTTTAGGATTGTTTATGACTATCCGATTTATGCTAGATATTATGGTACAAATGTTTTGTTTGATGATGGCTTACAAGATTGCCTTGGTATCTAAATTATGTGTTATGATTCTTGTTCACGGAATGCATGATTATGTGTAGGATGAACATGTTGATTGAATATGAAAACCCTAAGGAAGAACAGTTTGAATATTCATATGAATGTTTGGAAATGCTTTGTTTGATCCGTTTTGTTTAGGATTTAGACAAGGGAACATGTTTGTGCATTTTGATTGGATAGTACATAAAACCATGATATTGCAATTCTATTGGATAGTACATCAGAGGTTCTAGAAGGATCTCCTCATCAGACAAGTGAGTCGAGACCCCCAGTTTCAACTCGAGACCATCTACATGATAACTCGAGACCAAGCAGCAGACATCAAGGACTCGAGACCAGCAAGATCTCAACTCGAGATCTCCTGATCTCGACTCGAGGCTGGACTCGAGACCTCCAGGGTTGCGACTCATATATGCACCACTCGAAACCTCAAGTTGGCAACTCGAGACCATTTGGTTGGGACTCGAGACCGCATGTTCTCGAGTCGAGACCATCCAGTCTCGACTAGGCTGTCCGACTCAGTTATTGGGCCGCCATATGTGACAATGTGTTTTTGGGCTTTGTATCTGTGCTAACTGTTGCTATGGGTTGTTATGATCAACTGTTTAAGGATTAGAACAGGCCCAATAACTTAGTGGATAACTGCATGCATACTATGTGTTAGATACGTGTAGGATATACATGACTTAATTGTATCCGAGCCTGACCCATACTGGTAACCATGTTAGGACGTGGTGACCAACGTGCTTGACCAAGTAAACTAATCTGCCTAGCAACCTAAGGTGAGTTCACAACTTTTAAAGCATGCGTTCCCGGTGGTTGGGAAACAGAACTTAAAACAACGCTATCCCCTGTGAGGGATACAAACCTACTTTTCTCCCCTTATGCGGGACCATTAGTTAATTACTATTTCTATTGGATGCAACAAGCAATACTAAACGAAACTCTATCACTCAAGTCCCTACTACTTAATACCGATTAGTCACCGGGGCCAGGCGAACGGGTTATTAGTTGATAGCGCTATTTAGGTCTCACCAGCCTCACACCGTGCCCGCGTATGGGATCGGGAGTGAACTAATAGACTCTGGCAAACCGTCAATGATGATAGAACATTGACAAACGGGGCACTCTACGAAAACATATGGTCGCATAATATTCAGTATTGTAAACCAGTTTAGTAACTTACTTAAGGGGTAGCTCCCCTTGGCATGGTATAAATGAGTAAATTAACTGTTGAAACAAGTTTTTGGAATTAAAAACTGAACAAACTCGTGAACTCGCCAACATTATGTTGATACCCTATTGCATGCTTTGCAGGTACCCAGTGACTCAGGAGCTTGCAGCTTGGGGATGTGTAGTGGTCATCTTAACCCGTTTATGGGGTTCTATAATAAACTTAAACTATGAACTTGTTTAAACTGTGTTGCATATGCTTCCGCTGCTTACTTAAACTGCTATTTGAACTTAAAACTTCTGAACATTAATTATGATATTTACTAACCCTTGTGGTTGGTGAACATTATTACTATTATTAATTGAATGCTCAGTATAATTGGTGGTTGGATCCTGGTCAGTCGCATGCCTCGCGGTAGTACTCTGCACGTGGATTTGAGGGTGTGACAAAATCCGTCGATCTAGTGAAATTCACAGATCTAAGTTAAATAACAAACAAAAAATGCCGATAAGGTTAAAAAGACGGTACCTGAGAAGTGAAATCCGTCGATCTAGTGAAATCGCCGGTGAAATCCGTCGCCATGGGGCGTATGCAGACACCGCCGTCTGGTGAGAGAGAGAGAAGAATGGGGGCGGATGTGAATGATACTATGCAGAAACCCTAATTTTTTTGGGTAAAGGGTTACCCCGGTGAATCTATTATAAACAAACCGCAAAAAAGTACTAGTAGTGAGGATGAGTTCCACACTAGTTCATATACAGGACATGCCCCATATATGTAAGCCAACAAACACAAAAGTACCTATGACATCACATCAACCTAGCCTACTATACATCATAAAACGATATCTAGTAGACAAAATAAAACATAACGAAAAAATTCATCCTCCATCATCAAAAATGAAGTTGCCACGAAGCGGCAGCCCCTTTACACGAACCAAAGACAATCTATCCATTGGATAACTTTGTGGAAGAGGTGCTTGCCCCTGCTTTTGGAGACGAAGGATATGTGCTCGACGTCATAAACTCATTGGTTTCATCAAAGACAACCTCAACCTCGTCCTCATCTGAAACCTCATGAATTTGTCTACCCCCTTTATTTCTCCCTTGGATTGAACCACCATTTCCCCCGACAGAATCAAGAGCAGAAAACGAATTCTGAGTTTGAATTTTAGGAGAAGTAGTAACCTGTTGAGTTGCAACGGCCTTTTTCTTCCTATCCACCGGTCTATACTCAAATTTGGGCTTCTGGTTATTAACTTGAAAGCCATTCTTCTTTGCAGTCTTCTTAGCTTTGATTTAAGTGAAACCATCCTCATCTACTTTCGGCCTGTTAGTAGAAGGTTTGGATGTTGAGCCAATACGTTTAGGGCATCCCTCAGAGTCATGCCCAAACACATAGCAGTGAGCACATCTTGGGGGTTCCCATTCATACTCCACCCGAATATTCTCCGTAACATATTTGTTTCCATCCAATTCAGGAATAGCCATGGTTATAGTCCCTTTCAAATCCTGATCCTCGGATATTTCAATAAGAGCCCTAGCATAACTGCTCCTTCCCCAAGCCTCATTACACAACTTTTTTCTTGTTCCATAACTGCAGAAACCCTAATGAGATAGTGATACCGTGTTTTTTTAATGAGTAGTACATTATGCATCTGATGTTGTACCCCGTGTGTTTTTTTGAGTGAAGGGCAAAATTGGGATTGTAAATTATATTGTGCATTAGAGGGTTGTACAACATGCTTTAGGGGTGTTTTAAGGGAATTTATATGACCTTAAGAAGTCCTTTGGATATGCTTATTAATATAGTATAAATAGTATTAAAAATACATATAATCTATGATATTAATTTTAGTTATTATCGAATATTCAAATAAAGTGATATGGTACATTCCATAAATTCAAATAAATATTCAACCAAAACCATAAAATGATACGAAAAACCAATAAGTACTAAAAATCTTCAGTCAAAAACATCAAATATTAAAAATATGTTGAAAAGTCTTAAATCCTATAAAATTTATTACATGTTGGTTCGGTTCGGTTATGGTGGGTATGGAAAAAATGATAACCATAACCGACCCGCTACATTCGGTTTTCAAAAAAACCATTAACCGGTCCACCGGTTTTTATTTGGTTTGGTTTTTTTGGTTCGGTTTTGTCGGTTAATTCGGTTATGGTTCGGTTAATTCGGTTTTTTTCACACCCCTAATTGTCACACATTATATAACGCGTATTTATTAGGTTATATACAATTATACACACTGTTTTACTTTGATTATCATCTATTTGCAATGCCGAAAAGATGCGTTAGTGGGATAAAGAGGAAGGGTGTTGATTTTATTATATTTTTAGTAATTTACATAAATAGTTTCTCAAGTAAAATAGAGTTAATTACATAGATTACCCACATGGTTATAAAAGGGAAAACTATTATTTGGTATACTTAGAGATGCTATTTTGACTCAAAGCCTTCCAAGTGGGTCAGTTTAGGTTGTTTTTAAAATTAGATAGGTTGGTTTGGGTAAGATCTTATAACTAAATGGGTCACAATGGGTCACTTGAAATTCCATCTTTTTATTTTCGGGTCAAAGCGGGTCGACAACATTAAAGAAATGGGTCGATGTGGGTTAGTGTCTTAAAGAAACGGGGCAGGTTTCGAATCGGAATGCGTTTCGAGCCGGCACAAGTATCCGCACGAGACGGGTTACGACACGAAACGAGTTTTGGATCGGAACGGGTTCAGTTCAAAGTGAGTTTCGGGACAAGATGGGTTTCGGCACAACGCAGGTTTTGGATCGGAACAGGGTGGGTTCGGGTCGGGTTTCGAGCCGACACGGGTTTCTGCACAAGACGGGTTTCGGATCGCACCGGGTTTTGGGCCGACACGAGTTTCCGCACGAGACGAGTTTGGGGTCGGGACGGGTTTCATACCTTTTCGATGCGAACCGTTTCGAACCGTACCGTTTCGACCCGTACCGTTTCGACCCGAACCGTTTCGACGAGTACCGTTTTGACGCGAACCGTTTTGACCCGTACCGTTTCGAACCGAATCCTTTCGAACCAAACAAAATTCTTATGTAAACTGCCATTTGCTGTTTTTGTTCTGTTTTCGTACCGTTTCTTTTAATGGGTTCCAAAAAAGAAATCAATAAATAATCAGACGTAAACGTTTTTCTCTTCAGGAACTTAAGAGGAGGCTGCTCATGCTTATGATGTTGCAGCCATAGAATTCAAAGGAATTAATGCAGCAACAAATTTTGACAAAAGCACTTATACAAGAAGGATAACACCCGGGTCTAATTCAGCTTGCGATGTACCATCTCAGGTCGAAGATCATACCGAACCATTTCAACTCGTAGTGTTTTGACCCGTGCCGTTTCGACCAGTACCGTTTCGAACCGAACAAAATTGCCCCTTGAGGTACAATCTTTTTAAAAAAACATTTTTAACCAACCTGACCCGAAACTCGTTCCGACCCAAAACCCGTTCTGACCCGAACCCGTTCCGACCCGAACCTGTTTTGACCCGAACCAAAACAACCCCTTTTTTAATTGAGCCGTTTTGACCGAAACCGTTTTGACTCGAACACATTTTGACCCATGACCCGACCCGACCCGACCCGTTTGCCAGGTCTAGGTATACTGTTACCAAACCTTTACAAGAAGCTGGTGTGACAGCCATCAGAGTTCTTTTTTTCCACCATGATTTTTAAACGTGTATAACTTTTTCATATGATCGTATTTTAAAAAGAAAGTTTACACCAAATTAAAAAGAATTTTATTATCCTTAATTTGATGTATCTTTTTTAAATACTATCGTATGAAAAAATTATACCCATTTAAAAATCATGGTGGAAAAGAAAAAAAAAGTTACACGGAAACCCAGGGTACTGTAGCGTCTAACATAGATGAATCAGATGCTCATTTTAGAGGCCTCCTGTACATTACGCATCCTTTACATTTTAGACGCTACCTACATTTTTTGATGCGTCCTCTACATTTTTAGACACATCATCTACATATTTAGATGCTACATTGGTTTAAAAGTGTAGCATCTAAGCTTAGACATATCACGGAAACCCATGATACCCTAGACGCATCAGATGTTCATTTCCGTAACTTAGCTTGTTCAATTATCATTTTTATGATTTTCCCTTATGTAAATAGTAGAGTGGTTTTTTACTACTATAATAAAATATTATGAAAGTACAATAAGGGAAGTGAAGAAACACTCACCTTAACGGTAAGCTCCGGCTAGGACTTCAACTCTTTGGCAATCCGAACAGTTGACTGCAAAATAAAACACCGTTAGGACTCGTTACAGGAATGGGATTATTCCTGTAACCACCCTCCGGCGTGAGAATAAGTCTCGGTTTTGGGAGTAAAAGAATATGTGTAGAGAGAGAGAGAGAGAGTAAACGAGAGCAGAATGAATGCATACCTTTGATGTTTACCTCTATTTATAGTTTACCATTAGGGTTTCCTCTAACTTAGTATGGGCTCCTATAAGGTAGGGATTTGCATGATCTTCACAAAAGATTGGGGATTTGGTTACGTAGTTTATCCATGCAGAATGGAACATTCTAGAATAAACATGTGTAATTAAGTATTTGTAATAAAATAATAGGTAATGATCAGGTTGGGTTGGCCGATCTGGGTCATACCTCATCATGTCCCCCCCAGTCCGAAGTTATGAAATGAAATGCATTAGATCGGACTAAAAAAGGAAAAAAAGTCAAAATTCCCCCTTTGAATGTAAGTTTCTCGAGTGGGGTAACGTTACTTTTTTGAAAAATGGCGGCGATGGGAAAAGATGTGACAGTTAGGTCATCATTAGGATGACAGTTGTACCTCCCCTGTCTTGACACGCGTTCCCATCCGTTTGCCTTTTTGAATTTGTACAGTTGTTACCCCTTATAAATAGGTTTCCCGTTTAGGATTTGGAATTCCATTTCCATCGTTGTTCACAATTTTTTCACTTCTTCAATTTCTTGATTTCAAAAATGGCCTCAAAAACTGGCGAGTCTTCTTCTACCCAAGCAAGTTCTGATGCACTATATTGCAAATGGGGGCATGTGTCCTTCAACAACCTTGTACAAGAGTACGACATTAAGTCAGAATGGAATCCAGTTCTGCCGTCAAAGACAGACACGACGTTTCCGTTGAAGGAGGGCAAAATCACTCTGTTTAGTGAGTTTTTCAAATTCTGCAATTTCCGATTGCCAATCACCAAGTTTTGTAAGTCCGTTCTTGACAAGTATCCCAATCACATCTCCCAACTGCATCCTTTAGGGTTGGTCAAACTTCGTCATTTTGAGTTTGCTTGCATAGCCCTGGGTCATATCCCTGAAATTACCGTTTTTAGGGCTTTTTTCGATCTCGTTTGTAAGTCCCCTTTTTCACCTTTGATAGGTGAGACATTGGTGTGTCTTGCTTAAGGGACATCCCTACCGGTTCTAGGGATAAGAATGGAAGAATAAATTCTTCTACATTGACGCCCGTGTCATCCCAGGGGAAATGCAGTGGAGGGAAATGGGCCCAAGGACAAATTCAAGGATGACGGTCCCCCTACTGATGCTTACATTGAGAACCCCCTGTTTAAGAGGCTGAGTCAACGCCCTTCCGAGTGTACGGTTGTACCCTTCCTTCCAGAGGGATGATGAAGGTACATGGCGATTTGTTTTGAATTTGTTCTACTAATTGTATTTGTATTAACTTGTGTAAATGTAAAACAGGCAAGTGGAGTTTGTTTGACTTCGTTGATCCCCTTCGAACGCTGCTTTGAGGATCGCGGACCGCGTGCTCTGGGAAAAAGAACCCGACGTGCTAAAGATCCATCTTGAGCAGTTTCTGCTGCCCGCCGTGCCGGCGGGTCCAACTGCTTATATTTCTCAGCCTCCCCCAGTGGAGGAAGTAGTGTTTCTGCTGCAGAGATGAAAAAACCAATTCGGGTGAAGGTTACCGGGAGGAAATACATGGCCGCGGGGACCACTACTTCTCCTGTGGCGGTTAGCGTTTCTGTGCCCCCAGGGGGCGCTGCCGTTACCTCTGCTGCCGCTGATTTGGTGAGTCCACCACGCCCACAGAAAAAAACGCAGAGTTGTGCCCTCTTTGACTGATTTTCAAGCAATCCAATCCGCGCACGCCTTACCCACTGGTAAGTGAATTTATCTGTCGATGTAAGCTTTAAATTTCTATGCTCTTAACATCTAGGGATGTTATGTCTTCCGCTGCTGGTGGACCAAGCCTTTCAGACCTTATATCCCAGGCGAGTGCTGTCGCTGTCAGTTCTTCATTGTCGCCGCCTGTGTTTACAACTGTTGTGGCTGTGACGACCAGTCCTGTTTCTACGCCACTTCTGTCTGGCGTTACCACCGTATCCCTGTTTGACTCTGCTATTGGTGTTTCTGCTTCTTCTGAGAAGGAAATTCCTGCAACTTCTGTTGCTGGTGAGTCAACAAGTTCCAGGGATCCCACTGGAAGTGACACTGGGGGTCTAGCAGTGGTTTTGTTGATGATGGGGCCCATTTGGGTGACGATCTCTATCTGCCCACCATTTACTAGGATCCGAATGTGTGACATATGTGCTTGTAATCATTGTATAAACTCTTATCAGTTCAATTATCAATAAAAATGTGATTTGATCCCAATATTTGTTTATTTATGTTTGACATTTTGAACGTTTTGATTTTTGTTCAATTTCAAACTCTATATCGCTTTCTGGAAAGTTATACGCAAACTGATGCGTAAACGTAATTAGTTTAACGCGACAAACACTCCGGAACATCAACATATGCTTAACATACCTTAAATAACCTTTACATAACATAGAAATAAGTTTTGAAGGGTTTGGTATGGCAAAATCAAGTTTATTTACTTATAGGGACTAATTTTGACAAACTGCGAAAGTATGCCGATTCGTATAATAACGAACATTCCGGAACTTGATCATAAGCTAAACATACCCTAAATATGCTTTACATAGCTTAGAAATAGGCTTTGAGGGGTTCGGTATGCGAAAATAAACTTATTGGTCAATCAGGGACTAAAAGCGTCAAAAAGTGCATAAGTTTGCATTTACGCGCATATCTTACGTTCTGAACAAATCCGGACATCCGAAAATTTTTGTAATCATTAAAATATTTTATTCTAGTGATTGGCATGCTAAAATTCCATTCGTCGTGTAATTTTGATCGTTTTTCGCGTCCGTTCGAGTTTCGTCGTAATTAACTGAACAACGTGACCATACGACCAAACGAACCGACATCCGTGATATTTCCGAGCATATTTCATGTCCCCTATACTTAAAATTCATTATTGAGCCTTGAAAATGGGTTAACGGGGCTTAAACGCGTTGAAAATGGCTTAAAAATGCTGCAGGGACCATTTTTGCCAATTTTTGAAAGTTTATGTATCTGGGAGGTGGTGGCGTCGCGCCACAGCAAAAGGGTGGTGGCGTGGCGGCACGCGACGGCCTACTTTTGACAGAAACTCTGTTTTCAGCAACCAGCTTGAATTTCAGGGTCTTTTATGCAACTTTTTCAATACAATGAACTTGTTTTTGAGGTCCCATAGTATTCAAAACCATGTGCAACACATGGATGGCCAAGATCAAAGCTCAAATTTCGAGGAACGATCTTAACGGTTGTTGAAAATTGTGACACCCATGAGGAAACCAGGTACACTCTAAACGGTCCAAAACTGTAAAGCACACTTAACACTTTAATTGCGCGAAAACCCTAAAAACATGTGTGACTAATATGCTTGATTAAATGATATCTGTTATGTCTCGGAGGAATCCGAGAACACGTTATGACTGACATGACACTAATAAGGGCCAACAGTGCGAAGTTGGTGTCCGTAGCCTTGAAATACGTGTTAAACGGGAGTGTTCCGTTTAACAGCGCTTTAAACCTTTGACATTGATTATTAAGTTATCGGTAGCGTCATTTAAGATTTCGAGTTCCAGGAAAAACTTAGTTTTGTGCCTTAGACTGTGACATAAGGTTTGAAGCCAATCAGAGATCGGGCACGCAAAACGAAGCAGCTTCCCGGTTAGGGAAACGCTTTCGTTTCAGGAATAACATAAGGCAATCAAAAGTGCAAGGAACGATCGATCAAGCTTAAAAACACTTAAACCACTCTAATACGAGTCTTTTATGATTAAAACGTAACTGGGTTCGGATTTCAAGACGGTTATGCATGATTTTTAAAACCGAGTCTTTTGACACTAATTACGCGCGAAACGGAGTCCGTCACGCAACTCGAGAACGCGCCCAGGACCCGTAAACGAATCTAAACACTCAACGGAAGATAAACATCATCTTTTAGCGCTCAAAACGAAGCACGAGGTGTCCCTTGGGGGACCCACACCCAAACCGCCCCACCCCCCTTTATTTAATCAAAAAAATCAAATTTTTTCTTTTTCTATTTCATTTTAACATAAAATCCTTTCCAAAATTTGGTTTCTCTCAAGAACAACCAGCTGAATTCACAAGAAACTTCAGCAAATCAAAGGTATTAACTCAAATCCATAAGGTTTTAAGCATGGTTTCTTGATTAAACTTGATTTAGGTCATGAAAACTCATTTTAATCCATGAATTTTGGAGTTTTAAACAAGTTTAGGGGCTGAATCTGAACACAATATAAATACCCTGGTGTTATATGGCAGCCATGGTTATAAATCTTTGGGTTTTGATACCCTAATCAACACCTATTCGACAGAAATCGCTTAACTAGTCGATTAACCGAAAAATAATGAAATAAAGCTTGATTGATCTAAGTTCTAGCATATTTGGATTGTACTTGATGTGTAGGTACTGAATATAGCCCACACATACTTCTGGACTCACAAGAAACGCTTGGAATTGAAGCTTGCGCTAGGTATAACATCCGAAAACTGAATCTAGGATAGGCAGAATTTTGTTTTAGCTATAACTTGGTCCGTGATACTCGGATTAAGCTGAAATTTGGTGTGGTGATGAAGGGTAGTGTCAGGAAGGTCCACGTAAAATGTTGGTAAAATTTTGACTGTTTTACAAAAAGAATTCTGGAATAAATACCAAACGGATTCAATAAATCACCAAATTTTACAGAGACACTAATGAACATATGAGGAATGTTCTGCGAAAATTCGGAGTCCATTGGTTGAGTTTTGATTTGGGTTAAAAATCCGCGTTTTTGCGAATTTTCGGTAGTCGGAAACGCACCGAAACGAAATCGAAAAAATCTTAAAATTTTTGGAGATGTTTCTGGAAACATAAGGGATGTCGAGGAACATTTTTTGGAATTTTTGGATCGATGATGGTAATTAATGTTAATTATGTGGTTAAATATGGTTTTATAAATAATTTATTTAGACAAGTAAAATGCCAAAATACATTCCCAGAAAATTTTCCCATATTCTACAAATTTTTACTGAGTTATATAAAAATTTTCAGAATTTTATTCAAATTATAGATAAAATGGGAATTTTTGGGATTAAAAATGGGTTATTTTAAATCAATTTCGGCAGTTTACCGTGTAACGAACCTGGCGGAACTGGGAACTGACCCAACCCGACAAGTACTATAATTGGAACACGGGGAATATTCTGGAAGATTACAGGGCGGAGTGGACACTTGGGGTGTGTCCAACACCAGTTCGGGAAAATCCCCGACGGTGGAAACGAAAACTCAAAATTGGGCAACCTGGACTCCTCAAACACCCAAACTCTCTTAATGAAAAGTTAATAATTCTTAAATAACAACGTGTTGGCACTATTGGTATTCCCGCACCATTATCCGAACACGTTAAACTACTGACATTGGCTGGCACGCGAACCGGTGCCCGGAAGCCAAACTGAAACTAATACTACCCTGACATCCATCACCATATCAGTATCGTATAGGCTCAATCTGGAGTGAAAACTCCTGACAGAATCCAAGTTATACCTGTTACCGACTTGGATACTGACGTGAGCCCATATTTGCATACGTGATTCTGGAAGTTGACTCAGTTGCTTGTTTACATCCTGTGTGAAACTGCGACATACACTGTGAGTTCCCTTCCCCCACTTTTAAACTGTTTTCCTATTTTCTGGGGTGAAGTGCATGTACAAACTGTGTTACTGTTGTGAAGTAATTTGCATGTTACAAACTGTGTTAATTGCACCAACTTATGATGATGTGAAATTGCCTAACCCACGAACTACCTCGACTGATTGTAACACGGATCGGCGAACTGGAGGTGTCCATTGTGACACGGTTCGGCAAGCTGAAGGTGCTGATTGTAACACGGACCGGCGAACTGGAGGTGTTCGTTGTGACACGGTCCGGCAAGCTGAAGGTGTCAATTCTAATACGGGTCGGCGAGCTGAAGGTGTCTGGTGTGACACGGTCCGGCGCGCTGAAGGTGTTTGTGACCTCGTGAAATTCCATTTGTGATTGTGCTCTCGTGTAATTCCATCTGTGACTGTGACCAGTGCAATTAAACTGATTAACCCATATTGTTTCACAACAACTAAACCGGTGGAACTCACCAGCAGCGTCAGCTGACCTTTTTAAAAACTAACATGCATTTTAGGTAAGACGAAATAGGAATGAGCATGTGCATGTGCATGTGGGAGAACCTAGTAAGGGAAAATAGCATAATAAAAGCTCTAATGGCTTGTAGAACCGCTTTTAAACTTCTGGCTTGTAATGTGATAGTTCGAAGACGTTGTAACCGATGCTCCTGTTTTATGTAATGTTATGTTTTTAAATTATGGGGAGTGCCATGTGTCTGCTGTACCCCAGGATTGTCTTCCGCTGCGAGTCGGGGTGTGACAAAAATCTATATAAACCCACCCATTTCATTCCAATCTTGCTCATTCCTTCCATTTTCCTCTTAAATCTGCTCTTGAAGCTATCCCTCTGGTTGAAGGCTTCAAATCTTCTAGTTTTCTTTGTTCTTGATCAAGCTTGGACCCTTTGTAAGTCTCCTTCATGCTTGATTGTGCATTTCAAGCATGAAAGTCAAACAGTGTTTGACTTTCTGCTTTGACCATCAATTGGTCAACACAAAGTTCGTTTGAGCTTTGCAAACGTCAGCATAATCACGATGGTCATAGTTCCTTGTGAAAATACCTACTGATTACCACGTTGATTAGGCGTAGTGACGAGTCAAAGTTTCGGTCAAAATACGTGTTTATGCGTATTTTGCAACGAAGCTATCTTTGGGTATCAAAACACTTTGTTTTGATATCAAACTTGTTTTCTAACTTAGTTAAACATGTTTTAACATGTTTAACTCGTCACTTTTAGTCTAGTGCTTATATAGGGTCGTAAGTTTAGTGTTGGTGCATACGTATGTCGACTTCGTCTTGTATCGAGTCTTGTATGTATATAGATAGATCAGGGCACGTAGTACGAGAAATCTGTCAAAAATGGGCTAGAAGTTAATTTCGCATGAAATTACTATTTCGTGTGAAACTTGATTTCGTTTGAGCAGTTCCGTGCGAAATCATCTTGCCTATAAATAGGTGCCTGGTCTGTGTCATTTGTAACGAAATTACTATTCCGGTTTAAGAGCCGAAGTGCTGCCGAAGTGTCGACTCCCTGTAAAACTTTGTCAAATCAATCTAAAGACAGTTTAAAGTGTATATCTAGCTGAATTGAACTTGATACGTTTGTTTCCGCCTCTCGTATTGAGAAAAACTCTTCTGAACGACTCGTTTGGGTCAGAAAACGATCCTACATTAAGCGGTCTAAACAACTGCTTAGACTTTCGAACCCGACCCGTTTGGTCGATCAACAGGATCTGACCAAACATATTTTGTGACCATAGTTGTATAGGGAATAACCTTCCGAGGTTATACCTTATGGTCACTTAGTTGTATGATAGGTAGTTTATATGCCTTAGGAAAATGACCAAAAATGCCCCTTTTTCGCATAATTCCATTTTAAGCATATGTAACTTACATTTTGCCACATAAACTGATTATTTAACATGTTAGGGCATATAATACTTGTCATAGGACTAGTTAGGCTATTCGTTTGCGCTTTCGCGCAAATGACGCGTTAAAGTAGCATAAGCTACCTAAACGGGTCATAACGGGTCATAAGCACTTAGGATAGGTTCCGATTTAGAATGTAGGCTTTGTTAAACCATATCACATGAGTTCCAATACTCATTTGCTTTACGAAACCTCATTTTATCCGATCTTCTGATGTAGGTCGGGTTTTTTAACGTAGTTACCTATATTAGGTGCCAATTGATTTCGGATCCTTCTAGCATTGTTTGATTTTTATTTCAAGTCTTCTAAGCAATATTAAGTGAGTACATAGTCCCCTCTTTTACTATTTTCAAATATTTTGGGGTGAAAAACATGTGCCTACTTGTTACTTTCGTGCTTTTCATGCTTTCATAACATAAACTGCTATGTTCATTAGTACGCATATAGTACATGATTTCATTTATGCTTTGCTATGTATCAGGAGCTCAGGAGGAAGAGTTCTAACCTTTTAGCTTGTTTTCGCTGGAAAATTCTGATTTCTACACCTACTTTTCAAAATTGAACAAGTTTTAACGGATAAAATGGTTTGAATTTCACACATTATATGCGAAACAGTGTTTTAACAAAGCCTTGAGAGAATTAGATCTAAAATCAAGCTTAAACCTGATCAATTTGACAAAAGTTTGGCCGACATGATGACATCAGCATAATTTCACATGGAACAGCATCTTAATTTCGTACGAAATTACATTCTGTGGTTGATTTCACTTGAAATTGAGGGTAATTTCACACGAAATTAGTATTTCGCACCAAACTGGCTTGATTTCGTTTGAGTCCAAACTGATTTCGCACGAAATTATATTTCGCTTCGTAATTTCGCTTGAAAACACTATTTCGTGTGAAACTTTTGATTTCTTTTGTGTTGGTATTTCATTTAAAAGTCTATTGCAGGTAATTTCGCACCAGATTGGTATTTCGCTTGAGTATATGATACGAAATTAGTATTTCGTTTGAGTATTTCGTACGAAATTAGTTGATTTCGTTTGAAACCAGATTTCGTTTGAAACCAGATTTCGTTTGGTAATTTCGTACGAAATTACCTATTTCGCTTGAAAAGTCTAATTTCATTTGAGTTGTTATTTCGTTTGAAGTTGTTTTGCAGGTGATTTCGCATCAGTTGGTTATTTCGCTTGAAATTGTAATTTCGCTTGAGTTGTTATTTCGCTTGAGATTGATATTTCGTTTGAAAGTGACTGGTTTGTGAAAAAAATTTCCGAAACATGGAAGAAGAGTTTTATAACGCATTTGCTACTGCCCCGACTACTCCTACTGACATTGCTAAGAACATGAACATGGAAAATGAAACTGGAACTTTGCAAAAACCTCCGAAGCTAATGGGAATTGAGGAGTATTATGGTTGGAAAGATCGTTTTGAAAACTGGGTTCAAGCTAACCATTTGAGGTATTGGGAGTGTGTTGAGAAAAAGTATGTACTACCACGTACAGATTTGGGAGTTGAGAATTTTTTTTTTGAATTTAATGATAAAGAACGAGATATGTACAAAGCTGAAAAGATGATGATCAGTTTACTCCAGCAAGCTATTAAAGAAGACATATTCGTATTGTTTCAACATGATAAGACTTCACGTTCAATCTGGGAAGCACTTAGAGTTAAGTTTGAGGGAAGTGAGAAGATGATCAAGAGTAAAAAATCATTGTTGAAGAAAGAATTTGATTTATTTTCAAGTTTACCAGGAGAAGATACAAAGAAATTGATCGAAAGATATTGTCACTTAGTAAGGTCAATGTTGTGACAACTCGAAATTTAGAACCTTTCGTTGTATCTTGGTGTAACTTGCTTGAACGTTATGTGATTAGTTAACTTGTTAGTTCAATGAATGACCTAAGTGAAATTATGTGATTATGTGCTATGTTTATATGTATGCTTGAATGTATGCGACCCGAGACACAAGAACCCGACTCGAGACCATGCGGTCTCGAGTGAATAGTGTAATAGTTGGGCCGGTTGGGCCGCACCTCATTTAATCCACCCGAGACCCGCTAGGGTGCACCAACCCGGTCCGGGTATAAAACCTACAAGAGTGACCAACCTTGCCTCTTTGCATCATTTGCAACATTTCCATACACACTCTCCTACACACAGACACCCTCACTCTCTCTCACTAAAACCCTAGCAACACCACCCTCTTCTCTTGTGCCGGATCAAGAGTAGCAAGCCAAGCTCTCGGATTTGCTTGTGTTCTTCACTCGGAAACTTGCGGACAACAAACCTACTCTCCTTCACACACACCCCACCAACCGGTTAGTGTTTTATGATGTTGTTGTTGTTAAATGTTATGAATGACATGGTGTAGCTAGAATAATTGTACGAATGATGATGTTTTGTGTATCGGATGTGTATGATGATGTTTGGCTAACATGTCTTGATTTCAGATATATTGCATAAAGAACTAATGATGTCTTGTGTCTAAATGTGATTTAAACCATTGATTGTTGATGTTCATGAAAATAGGCTTGCATATGTGTACTAGATAATGTCATGTAATCGGATTGTACACTCTTGTGCTAAGAACCGAATGCTTGTTAAACCGGCTACATGTGTGTGGAAATCGGATTAGTATAGAGCCGAGTTTGAGGTGTTATGTGATGATTTGAAACCATTAGATGAGTATGTTCAAGTGTTTGATTGTTGTTCATGTTATGGTTGTGATAAATGCTAAAAACCCTAAAATATGATGAACAAGTTTGAATGATTATGATGAATGACTTGAATGTATGAAGAACAACATGAATATGATATGAAGGTGTCTTGAATATTTGAAAATACTTGTTTGATCCATTTTAGTAAATTGCTAGACAAGAAAACATGTTTAAACGGATAGTACACATTGTTGCATGAAATCAAAACTCTATTGGATAGTACACTGTGCAGAATCAGCTGATGTCCAGTCGAGACCTCTGGTTTCGACTCGAGACCATAAGCGAGACAACTCGAGAACATAGATTGCGACACAGGTTGCGAGTCAAGGACCCCTAGTCTCGACTCAAGACCACACTTGATCAGCACACAAACCTCATGACTCGAGACCATGCTTGCGAGTCCAGTTGCGACTCGAGACCAATACATGCATGACCCGAGACCACCTCAGTTGCGACTCGAGAACTAGTAGGCTACAACTAGAGACCGCACAGTCTCGACTAGAGACCGCACAGTCTCGACTCGAGACCATATACATGTGCACGCTGATTGGACTTACACCTGTTACGGGCCTAAGTAATTGGGCTGAACATATGGACCGTATGTGCTACTGTTAATTGAGTATGTTGTGCACTGTTGTTGATTACCCTGATAGACGAGTATGTCATGATCGATACTTGTGTATGAATACGTGTAGAAAATACGTGCACTACTTGGTATGAACCTGACGTGAATGGTATCTATGTTAGGGCGTAGTTGACCACTTGCAACTTGATTGACTTTTTTGTGTATCTGCTGGGCAAACCAAGGTGAGTTCACACCCTCTACAAAGCATGGGATTCCCTGGGTTGGGAATGGGGTTAAGGAACGTGGATTCCTCGTCCTCCTTGGGTAGGACAGTATTGGTTCAGGAATGTAATTCCTCATCCTCATGGACAGATAACTCGTACTAGACCAAAACTCTATCACGAAGTCCCTCCTTTTTATATCGACTTAATCGCCGGGCCAATGGCGAGCGGGTCATTAGTTAGATAGCGCTATTTAGGTTTGACAAACCTCACACCGTGCCACAGAGGACGGGCGTGAACTAATGGATCTGGGGCACGTCAATGATGATAGACATTGACAGTTTCAGGGCACATAAACATGACTACAGTCAGCAGTCGATATGGTAACGAGTCTAGTGTATACATGGGGTAGCCCCCACGGCCGAAATGCCAGATAACTAACACGGGGTAGCCCCCACGGCTGGATTGCCAGAGTAACCGGGAATAAACAAGTCACGTTTTTAACTATGGGGTAACCCCCACGGCAGGATGCCAGATAAAGGAAACTGTTTTCGAAACAACTTAAAATGAACACCCAACCGTGAACTCACTCAACTTGTTGTTGACTCATTACTACATGCTTTGCAGGTCTTTAGGTATTTAGCTGGAGCTTGCATGGAGGAGGGTCGTTGTGGGACATGGACGGCTGTGTGCCATGTTAAACGTTGAACAATTAAACTTATGTTTTGATTTTAAACTTTATGCTTCCGCTTGCAACTTAAACTATGTTTTGTTTGTACACCAATCGTATTGGTTGGATTTTTATAACTACTTATTTGCTTGTTCAATATGATTGGTGGCTGGATCCTGGTCAGTCACGCCTCCAAGCGGTGGTATTCCGCAGGTGGATTTTGGGGGTGTGACAGATTGGTATCAGAGCCATTGGTTATAGTGAACTTGGTTTTAATAAAGAAGAAACGTTTTTGTTAAAACCAGACTATAACCTGTACAGTGCTCAACGGTCCACGACGACGCTTCACTCCACATGCAAGGCTCGACATTCTAGGTGATATGATCTGTGTATATATTGCCTACTTGTTAGTTACGTAGTACATTGCTCATGGTATGCTTGGTTAGTATAACTACTGTTGCTTGAACACGTGTGTACTTACTCACTTCTGTCATCGTATTTTCGTGAACCCCTCTCACTCACGTTCCTCTTGATATGAAGATCATGTCAGGACGCATTAACATGACACAAGCCCAGTTGACGGCTCTGATTAACGAACAAGTTGCTGCGGCACTTGCAGCCGCACACGCAAGAGGTATATCCTGCAGTCCAAACTCATTCTAGGATCTTTAGAATCCTACTCTCGTGAACCAACCTTTGTGTTAAACTCTGTCTTTCTTTCGCCCACAATAGGTCAGCATGCTCAGCCACCCGTGTGCACTTTTAAAACTTTCATGGACTGCCGACCAACTACTTTTAGCGGCACTGAAGGAGCCGTAGGTCTCCTCCACTGGTTTGAGAAGCTCGAGTCAGTTTTCGAAATGTGTGAATGCCCTGAGGCACGCAGGGTGAAGTATGCTACCGGTACTCTCGATGGTTTAGCCCTCACATGGTGGAACGCTCAGGTCCAAATGCTGGGGTTGGTTGCTGCCAACGCCACCCCATGGGAAACTTTTAAGGAAATGATCAAGGAAGAATACTGCAGTCGTGATGACATTCATAAGCTGGAAGTCGAGTTCTTCAACCTCAAGATGACGGGGTCAGAAATTGAGGCGTACACAAAGAGATCGAATGAGCTTGCCTTACTGTGTCCTACTATGGTGGACCCTCCATTTAAGCGAATTGAACTCTTTCTCAAGGGCTTGTTGCCAGAGATCCAAAGTCATGTGACTTCAGCAAACCTCACTACTATCCAGCAGGTGGTTCAGTTGGCTCACCGTCTCACGGATCAGGCGGTGGAGCAGAACAGGTTACCAAAGCGCGTAGGTGCTGCAACTACTTCAGGTGTCCCTAGTGACAACAAACGGAAATGGGATGGAGCTTCAAGCAAAGGTTCAACTTCTGTTCAGTCTCAGTCTCAGCAGAGAAAGACTGAAGACTACAAGAGCCCTAGTCAACAATCGTCTGATGGTCAAAGTCATGGTGGGTACAAAGGGAATCACCCCAAATGCAATCGCTGCAGCCTGCACCACAGCGGGCCATGCACCAGGGGTAACTGTCATCGGTGCAACAAGCCAGGTCACGCTGCAAAGGATTGCAGGAGCTTGTATCCCGCCAATCAGAATCGTCAGCAAGCTCAACAGAACCAACACCAGCAACCGCAGCAGGGTGATAACAAAGGGTGCTTTCAGTGTGGAGCTGAGGGCCACTTCAAGAGAGATTGTCCCCAACTGAACAGGAACCATAACAACAACAACAACAACAACAATCAGGGGAATGGTAACAATGGGAACAACAACAACAATGGAGCCAGGGGGCGGGCGTTCGTGATTGGCCAAGGTGAAGCAAGGAATGACCCCAATGTTGTAGCGGGTAAGTTCCTTCTCGACGACTTTTATGTTTCAGTATTATTTGATTCGGGTGCCGATACTAGCTACATGTCACTAGAAGTTAGTCGAATGCTTAAGCGTATCCCAACACCTTTGAACAACAAGCACACTGTAGAGCTAGCAAATGGTAAGAGTTTAGAAGCCACACACGTAGTCAAGGGTTGTAAACTTATTCTCGCTGACCAGACCTTCTCTATCAACCTTATTCCTATCGTCTTGGGTAGTTTCGACGTTATCATTGGGATGGATTGGTTATCCCAACACCGAGCAGAGATCCTTTGCAACGAGAAGGTTGTCCGTATTCCAGGTTCCGGTGGTGAACCTCTCATGATTCGTGGCGACAAGAGGAGTGCTGTTGAGAACGTCATCTCTCTCCTTAAGGCCCAAAAGTGCTTGCGAAAGGGCCACACTGCCATTTTGGCTCTCGTTACTGACACCTCGGAGAAAGAAAAGAAGATAGAAGATTTTCCAGTTGTACGCGACTATCCGGAGGTATTCCCTGAGGAATTACCTGGTCTTCCGCCCCATCGCCAAGTCGAGTTTCAGATTGAACTAGCTCCTGGAGCTGCGCCTATAGCTCATGCACCTTATCGTTTAGCTCCATCAGAGTTGGAAGAACTCTCGACGCAACTACAAGAACTCTTGGATAAGGGCTTTATTCGTCCTAGCTCATCGCCCTGGGGAGCTCCAGTGCTATTTGTGAAGAAGAAAGACGGTACCTTCAGAATGTGCATCGACTACCGGGAACTTAACAAGGTGACGGTGAAGAATCGTTATCCTCTACCACGTATTGACGACTTGTTCGACCAGCTGCAAGGGGTCGAGCTACTATTCGAAGATCGATTTGAGATCGGGTTATCACCAGCTGAGAGTCCGAGAGGAGGACGTCTCCAAAACAGCTTTTAGAACTCGCTATGGGCACTATGAGTTTTTGGTCATGCCTTTTGGGCTGACAAACGCACCTGCGGTTTTCATGGACTTGATGAATCGAGTGTGCAAGCCTTATCTGGACAAGTTCGTTATAGTCTTCATCGACGACATCCTGATCTATTCTAAGAGTCAGGAGGAACACGAGCAACATCTGCGACTTATCCTGGAACTCCTTCGAACAGAACAGCTTTATGCAAAGTTCTCGAAATGCGACTTCTGGCTTCGAGAAGTCCATTTCCTAGGCCACGTGGTAAACAAGGATGGGATTCACGTTGATCCATCCAAGGTAGACTCGATTAAGAACTGGCCTGCACCTCGTACACCAAAGGAAATTCGCCAATTCTTGGGTTTGGCAGGTTACTACAGGAGATTCATAAAGGATTTTTCTAAGATTGCACAGCCTCTCACCTCACTGACGTAGAAGGGCGTTGTTTATCGCTGGGGAAATGCACAAGAGTTAGCATTTCAGCACTTAAAGGATAGACTTTGCAGTGCACCTATCCTTTCCTTGCCGGAGGGCACAGACGACTTGGTGGTCTACTGCGACGCATCAATTCAGGGTCTTGGTTGTGTATTGATGCAACGAGATAAAGTGATAGCCTACGCCTCACGCCAACTCAAGGTTCATGAAAGAAACTACACTACACACGACTTGGAGCTGGGAGCTGTTGTTTTTGCACTTAAGTTATGGCGACATTACCTGTACGGTACCAAGTGCGCCATCTACACCGACCACAGGAGCCTCGAGCACATCTTCAAACAGAAAGAACTGAATATGCGACAACGACGACGGGTCGAGCTGCTGAACGACTACGAGTGTTCGATCAGGTATCACCCGGGCAAGGCCAATGTTGTGGCGGACGCCCTCAGTCGAAAGGACATTGCGCCTAAGCGCGTACGAGCTTTACAACTCACGATCCATTCTAGTCTTCCTTCCCAAATACGAGCTGCTCAGATAGAAGCATTGAAACCAGAAAACGTCAGGGCTGAAGCCCTACGCGGATCAAGGCAACGCTTAGAACAGAAGGAAGACAGAGCTTACTACGTGACTGGACGCATCTGGGTCCCACTCTATGGCAACTTGCGAGAGCTCGTGATGGAGGAAGCACACAAGTCTCGCTACTCGGTACACCCTGGTTCGGATAAGATGTACCACGACATCAAAGCTACGTATTGGTGGCCTAGCATGAAGGCCCACATAGCAACCTACGTCAGTAAGTGTTTGACTTGTGCGAGAGTCAAGTCTGAATATCAGAAACCCTCAGGCCTACTTCAGCAACCAGAGATACCTCAATGGAAATGGGAGCAAATTTCCATGGATTTCGTTACTGGCCTGCCTAGATCCCAGCGCGGAAACGATACTATTTGGGTGATCGTGGATCGACTTACCAAGTCTGCACACTTCCTGGCTATCAAGGAGACGGATAAGTTCTCCACTCTTGCAGAAATATACCTCAAGGAAGTTGTTTCGAGGCACGGGGTGCCCACCTCTATTATCTCGGATCGAGATGCGCGTTTTACTTCAGAATTGTGGCAGGCAATGCACAAATCCTTTGGTTCACGATTAGATATGAGCACATCGTATCACCCTCAGACGGACGGGCAGTCCGAGCGCACTATTCAAACCTTAGAAGACATGCTTCGTGCGTGTGTAATCGACTTTGGCAACAGCTGGGAAAAGCATCTGCCACTCGTGGAATTCTCGTACAATAATAGCTACCACACCAGCATTAAAGCTGCTCCATTTGAGGCATTGTACGGACGTAAATGCCGGTCACCTCTTTGTTGGGCAGAGGTGGGGGATAGTCAGATCACTGGTCTAGAACATGTGGTAGACACAACTGAACGAATTGCTCAAATACGAAAACGCATGGCGGCAGCTCGTGACCGTCAGAAAGTCTACGCCGATAAGGGCAGGAAACCACTTGAGCTCCAGGTTGGGGTGCGGGTACTACTCAAAGTTTCACCCTGGAGGGGTGTGGTTCGTTTTGGTAAACGAGGCAAACTTAACCCACGATACGTTGGACCTTTCGAAATCATCGAGAAAATGGCAGGGTGGCCTACAGACTGAACTTACCAGCAGAACTCGGTGCAGTTCACAACGTTTTCCACGTGTCGAATCTGAAGAAGTGTCTGTCAGATGAGACCCACGTAGTTCCCCTGAAGGAACTCACTATCGATGAGCAGTTATGATTCGTCGAGGAACCAGTTGAAATCACGGACCGGGATGTTAAGGTCATCAAGAGCACTAGAATACCTCTCGTTCGAGTTCGTTGGAACTCACGTCGCGGCCCAGAGTTCACCTGGGAGCGTGAAGATCAGATGAAACAAAAGTATCCCCAACTGTTCGCAAACAGTACAACCACTACTGAGGCTGAAGCTACGGAATTTCGGGACGAAATTCCAGATCAACGGGGGGTGGATGTGACACCCCAGGAAAACCGGGAAAACCATACAACTTAACTAGCTTCCTCAGTGAGTGCTTACCAAATTTCGGGACGAAATTTCTTTCAACTTGGGGATGATGTGACAACTCGAAATTTAGAACCTTTCGTTGTATCTTGGTGTAACTTGCTTGAACATTATGTGATTAGTTAACTTGTTAGTTCAATGAATGACCTAAGTGAAATTATGTGATTATGTGCTATGTTTATATGTATGCTTGAATGTATGCGACCCGAGACACAAGAACCCGACTCGAGACCATGCGGTCTCGAGTGAATAGTGTAATAGTTGGGCCGGTTGGGCCGCACCTCATTTAATCCACCCGAGACCAGCTAGGGTGCACCAACCCGGTCCGGGTATAAAACCTACAAGAGTGACCAACCTTGCCTCTTTGCATCATTTGCAACATTTCCATACACACTCTCCTACACACACACACCCTCACTCTCTCTCACTAAAACCCTAGCAACACCACCCTCTTCTCTTGTGCCGGATCAAGAGTAGCAAGCCAAGCTCTCGGATTTGCTTGTGTTCTTCACTCGGAAACTTGCGGACAACAAACCTACTCTCCTTCACACACACCCCACCAACCGGTTAGTGTTTTATGATGTTGTTGTTGTTAAATGTTATGAATGACATGGTGTAGCTAGAATAATTGTACGAATGATGATGTTTTGTGTATCGGATGTGTATGATGATGTTTGGCTAACATGTCTTGATTTCAGATATATTGCATAAAGAACTAATGATGTCTTGTGTCTAAATGTGATTTAAACCATTGATTGTTGATGTTCATGAAAATAGGCTTGCATATGTGTACTAGATAATGTCATGTAATCGGATTGTACACTCTTGTGCTAAGAACCGAATGCTTGTTAAACCGGCTACATGTGTGTGGAAATCGGATTAGTATAGAGCCGAGTTTGAGGTGTTATGTGATGATTTGAAACCATTAGATGAGTATGTTCAAGTGTTTGATTGTTGTTCATGTTATGGTTGTGATAAATGCTAAAAACCCTAAAATATGATGAACAAGTTTGAATGATCATGATGAATGACTTGAATGTATGAAGAACAACATGAATATGATATGAAGGTGTCTTGAATATTTGAAAATACGTGTTTGATCCATTTTAGTAAATTGCTAGACAAGAAAACATGTTTAAACGGATAGTACACATTGTTGCATGAAATCAAAACTCTATTGGATAGTACACTGTGCAGAATCAGCTGATGTCCAGTCGAGACCTCTGGTTTCGACTCGAGACCATAAGCGAGACAACTCGAGAACATAGATTGCGACACAGGTTGCGAGTTAAGGACCCCTAGTCTCGACTCGAGACCACACTTGATCAGCACACAAACCTCATGACTCGAGACCATGCTTGCGAGTCCAGTTGCGACTCGAGACCAATACATGCATGACCCGAGACCACCTCAGTTGCGACTCGAGAACTAGTAGGCTACAACTAGAGACCGCACAGTCTCGACTAGAGACCGCACAGTCTCGACTCGAGACCATATACATGTGCACGCTGATTGGACTTACACCTGTTACGGGCCTAAGTAATTGGGCTGAACATATGGACCGTATGTGCTACTGTTAATTGAGTATGTTGTGCACTGTTGTTGATTACCCTGATAGACGAGTATGTCATGATCGATACTTGTGTATGAATACGTGTAGAAAATACGTGCACTACTTGGTATGAACCTGATGTTAATGGTATCTATGTTAGGGCGTAGTTGACCACTTGCAACTTGATTGACTTTTCTGTGTATCTGCCGGGCAAACCAAGGTGAGTTCACACCCTCTACAAAGCATGGGATTCCCTGGGTTGGGAATGGGGTTAAGGAACGTGGATTCCTCGTCCTCCTTGGGTAGGACAGTATTGGTTCAGGAATGTAATTCCTCGTCCTCATGGACAGATAACTCGTACTAGACCAAAACTCTATCACGAAGTCCCTCCTTTTTATATCGACTTAATCGCCGGGTCATTAGTTAGATAGCGCTATTTAGGTCTGACAAACCTCACACCTTGCCGCAGAGGACGGGCGTGAACTAATGGATCTGGGGCACGTCAATGATGATAGACATTGACAGTTTCAGGGCACATAAACATGACTACAGTCAGCAGTCGATATGGTAACGAGTCTAGTGTATACATGGGGCTGAAATGCCAGATAACTAACACGGGGTAGCCCCCACGGCTGGATTGCCAGAGTAACCGGGAATAAACAAGTCACGTTTTTAACTATGGGGTAACCCCCACGGCAGGATGCCAGATAAAGGAAACTGTTTTCGAAACAACTTAAAATGAACACCCAACCGTGAACTCACTCAACTTGTTGTTGACTCGTTACTACATGCTTTGCAGGTCTTTAGGTATTTAGCTGGAGCTTGCATGGAGGAGGGTCGTTGTGGGACATGGACGGCTGTGTGCCATGTTAAACCTTGAACAATTAAACTTATGTTTTGATTTTAAACTTTATGCTTCCGCTTGCAACTTAAACTATGTTTTGTTTGGACACCAATCGTATTGGTTGGATTTTTATAACTACTTATTTGCTTGTTCAATATGATTGGTGGCTGGATCCTGGTCAGTCACGCCTCCAAGCGGTGGTATTCCGCAGGTGGATTTTGGGGGTGTGACAAATGTCATTGTTAAACATCAAAAAAGATCGTGAGGAATGGGTAGACAAATTAGCTGATGCTTTACCTCAGAAAGAATGGGGTACCTATCTGATGATCTTGAAAAATACTGGAGAATATAATGGTTTGACAATTTCTCAGTTCATCGAAAAGATTGAAGGACAGGATCTTGAGCAACAAAAGATTGCTAGAATGAACAATCCAAGTCCACAACAAGATGTGAAAATGTACTTCAAAGGAAGTGTTCAGAATGTAGAAGCAAGTCCGAAAATCCAAACCGCTTTCAGTGCAGAAAACTCATCTGGATCAGTTAATAAAAGTTCAAGCAGCAGTAGTGGATTTTCATCATATCCGAGTGTTAATCCGAAAGCTTGAAGCTCAAGTCATCAAGTTCAAAGCTCAAATAGCAACAATGGTCATGTCTTAAATTGCAACATCGCATTGCATCTTCAGAATGGTCAAAATTTTTCTGAAGAAGTTGTCAAAAGTCATATGGCGTTACTTGTTACAGTATTGGAATCATATGAAGGATTGGTTACAGGAAGGATCGGAAATCCTATGTTGACGAAAGAGGATTATGATCAGATAGATGCTGAAGAAATGGAGCTGATGGATATAAAGTGGTGTTTAGCAAGTGTGTTGAGGAGAGCTGAATAGTTTAAAATGATTATAGGAAGAGATGATTTCTTGGATGTAAAAGTTTCTAATTTGGGTTTTGATAAATCTAAAGTTACTTGTTTTCGATGCAGGGAGAAAAGTCATTTCAAGAGGGAATGTACCAATCGAGAAGCAAGTGGAGCAAAGAATCCGTTTGGTGGAAATGATTATTATCGAAAAGCCATATATCAACAAGTTGCTCATCAACCTTATCAACAAAAAGAACCACAAACTGCACATGCTAAAATGATCGAAGATGCAAATAAGAAAGCTTATTATGGCATAATTGATCAAGATGATGAAAAAGTAGCAGAAGGTTTCAGTTGGGACAAATATATTCCACCTGATTCAAAAGTAGCAGCTCTCATTGCACAAATAGTTCAAGAGCTAGATTTGATGACGGAATGGATGAAAGCATTTGCCAGTGATGAGAAAAGTCAAGATGAAGAGTTTGTTTCTTCAGATGATAGTTCAAAACAGACACAAGTGTTTGATCAATCATCAAATGATGACTGTGATAATGAGGAAGAAATGCATATTAATATTGCAAAAACTCATTTATCTCCTGAAAGTTTTCAATTTTATTTTGCAGATAGAGTGGAGAAGCTGAAAGAGAAACAAGCAGCAAAAGAAAAGAAAAAGGTGAAAAGTGAAGAGAATAAAGCTATTGAGCACGCAGTTCAAGTTGAGGAAGTTGTTGAAGTTGAGAAGATAGTCGAAGTTGAAAAGATTATCGAAGTTGAAAAGATTGTTGAAGTCATCAAGCCATGTTTAAAGTGTTCAGAATCTTGCAAACAATGTGAAGAGAAAGATGAGAAGTTGAATGAGCAAGATAAAATGAAAGAACAATTATTGTTCAATCTCAATTATGTGAAAGAATCGTATGATGTATTGAATAGAACGGTAACTGGTCTACAAAAGACAAATTCTGAAAGAGAAGATGCGTTAACAATGATGAATGCTGTGATGATGATAAAGCAGAAAGCCATTAACCATTACATTGAAGAATGTGCAAAGCTGAAACAAGAGTTGGAAACAGAAAAGATTGAAAACGAAAGAATCAGACGTTTACTGCAAAGTTATTCTAGTTCTGATTATTTGATTGATAGAATTTATCCAACTGTTGCAGGTTTTGAAGCATTTCAAGACAAGAAGCCTGAAGAAAAGGATACTGGTAAGAAACAAAGTGCAAATTATAACAAGTGTCCGCCTCCGATTTGGGAAGGTTATTCTCCCAGAAAACCAAATGAGGAGCAAGTCAAAAAGGATGTCAATATAAAGTTAAATCCGAAACAACTGATGATTTACCAGAAAACAATGACATCACATTTACATCGTCTGACACTGATCATGAGTCTGAGTTAATAAAAAAAGGTGGTCGATCAGGTGTTGGATAAGGATGAGGAGTCAGAGTCAAAGTTGGATTCCAAAAGTTTGAGTTCATCATCAGTTGACAGTTCAAAGTCATCGGTCAAACGTGTCACACCCCTTTCTGCGGCGAAAGCACGAGGTGTGATCATGAAAGGTTCTCATTGCATACGAAAGGTAAACATGCTATATGCTCGTAAAACATCAAATACCATAATTTGAAAACATAAGTTTAGCGTTTACATCGCTAAGTCGCATAAAACATTGTCTTAAAAAGTTTACAACTTTATTTAAAGATAAACATAAGCGACATCCACAAGCATAAGCGAGACCGCGCGCACATCCATCCTAGTTACCTGAAATACATGTGAGTTTTGGAAAAACGTCAACATAATGTTGGTGTGAATTCATGCAGTTTTGTATTTCACGTTTGTATACTTTGTATGAAAACATAGTTTGTGAATAAATCAAGTATTCATATATAAATCCAGTTTCATGTGTACACCACGTACTCATGTATAATTCAATTTCTTCTTGAGTACCCCACGTACTCAAGTATAATTCCCATTTTTCTTGAGTACCCCACGTACTTCAAGTATAATTCAATTTCTTCTTGAGTACCCCACGTACTCAAGTATAATTCAATCTTTTCTTGAGTACCCCACGTACTCAAGTATTCATCAATTTTTAGTATGGCATGACTTTTATGTAAATAAAGTATTCCTGTAAGTTTCAGGATTGTTAATGGGTTGCAAAGCCATTAACATGTGACACGACATAGGAAGTCACCAAACCTTAGGCATTTAATTGGTATATTCTGAGACACAAAAGCACTACTCGATTCTCGCCCTCACCGAGAGTGTGGCTGCCCGGCACCCGTTAGATCTAACCTTTTGTTCTGCGGTCTAGGTATATTGTTGATTAATGGTGCTTATGTACCCTATTGGTGACACTATTTCTCATAACGCATCCTACTTGGTTCTCGTCCTCACCAAGCGCGTTTTCTTGTTATCAATTCTCATAACGCATCCTACTTGGTTCTCGTTCTCACCAAGTGCGTTTCTTATTATCATTTCTCATAACGCATCCTACTTGGTTCTCGTCCTCACCAAGTGCGTTTCTTATTATCTTATATTTCGTCACACTTGGTTCTCGTTCTCACCAAGTGTACTTCTTGTATTCTTATATTTCATCACACTTGATTCTCGTTCTCACAAAGTGTGCTTCTTATATTTATATCATACCAATTATAAATATTGTACATTTGTACATGTATTTCACCCCCGAAGTTATAAAAACTGAAAACAGTTAAAGAAAAGGGGGAGCATGAACTCACAACTTTGCGTTCCTTGCGTCGTAAACTTCACCGGATTTGCTTAATTAACGTCATAACCTATGCGCGTTTTCTTAACGTTAGTCACTAGACTTGTGTCGCATAAGTACAGTCACTCTCTTTGGTGTATATATTCTTGTGTTAAAAATATTTTATATTTTTAACTAGGTATCTTACTTATATTATTTTCTCTAAAATTAATATAAGTATCTCGTGTTTTTCACTTTGCACCCGAATTATGTATCTTGTATGTTGTATGTGTATTTTTATGTTTATACTCCTCATGAGTATTTAGTGTATTTCAAGTCTTAATACACTAGCACGTATAACACATACTATATACACTTAGCACACAAGTTGGTGATCAAATAATATATATTTTTCTCTCAAAAATATATATACTTAATATCCACTTTTATTTTTGAAGAAATCCTTATTTCTAATCACCAAAAATTAGGGAAACCTTGGTAATATTTTTAAGCACATTTTTAGGGAATAAGTTTCTTAAAAACTTATATTTTCTAAGTGTCAAAATTTATAAAAATTTTGACAGAGTTTCCCCTAAAAATGGAGGTTTCCCATGTTTTCAAAACATGTGTTTATTTTCTTTTAAATCGTCAACAATCATCAACAACAATTATCAACAATACTCATCAACAATAATCACTAATTTCTCCATTTCATGAACTTGAATGTTTACAAAAATGTGTAGTAACTTACTAGCACATTTAGTAAGTCTTGTTATCTTTTTCTTGTGACACAAGTGTTTACACACTTGTTTATTCACTAAAATGCTTTTAGTGTATGTAAGATTCGGGTTTAAAACAAGACTTGTATATTTTACTTGGTTCTTCCGAAAAACCACTTGTAGATCTTTAGATCTACATGTTTAGAGTCTTATTTTGCAAGAAAAATTATATTTACACAAGTTCATGTTTCATGGATGGAAAGTTTCATCATCTTCCATAACTTTAGCACTAACATACTACTAGTTCATGTTCTTGAACATAACCCAGTATGCGTAGATGATGATCCATCCCACTTTTAATGACAAACAACATCAAATATTCACAACTAGACAAGATTCACATGATTTACACACATGTCTACTCTTTATCCAACTAGTTTATCTTTCTTTCAAAACTTTTAGTTTTGATCTTGTGTGTTCTTGAGTTTTAACCATTACATCTACTATTAACCACCAAAAACATGAACAAGATGAGGATTTGAAGCACTTACTACTAGCACAAGGCTAGGGAAGTTCAAGAGTGCAAATGAGGTGGATAAAAGCAAGTAAGAGTGGTTCTTGAACTTTCGAAAGCTCCTAGCTTCACTATGCACCTTCTAGCACCCTTGAGTATGCTTGGAATAGTATGAAGATGATCGAATGATGGTGATGTTGGTGGGGTTGTTCTCGGCCGTGACCAAGCAAGAGAGGAAGGGAGGAAGTGTGTGTGTTGGTATGTGAAAGAATGAGGAGTTAAGAACCCATGGTGCTAACTTATATCCATCTTAACCTTTTAACTAGTGTATATTGTGTCCACAAAGTGCCAACATCATCTAATATAATATAAGAAAGAAATCCCATGAGGGATTTTGGTCTCCCAACCGTCCAACATAGGGAGGGGGGGGGGGGGTATTGGTTGCATTTCAATTGTTAGTTACCATATCTAGTTACTTGTTAAATGTTAGATTTAGTGTGTTAAGTATGTTATATAATGTGAAGTGTGTTAGGGTGTTCGGGGACCCTAACTAGCTTAGAAAAATAAAAACAATGCTTCTAGCATTATTTTGGTGTTCCGGGTAATATCCGGTTGTTCGGTTATATACCGGTTCGTTAAAGCGCTACATTGCACTTTTTAGTGTCTTTTAAGTACCTTTCTTGTACCCTTTCAATTCCCAACACTTGGGGAAGTATTCTGAATGATAAAACGAAATTTCTGCATAATATTCATATGTTTAAAAGCTGATTTGAGCTGAATTATACAAAATTCTGCACTTAAAGTGCGTTTCGGGTGCTTTTTAGTGCTTATTTTTGCTTTCGCAATGTCTATAAATTAAACCCTTACATGTACTCTTGGGTTTTAATGTACTTTTGTCGTCGGACCTACACCTAGGCCTCAATTATAATGTTTGACTGCTTTCTGCAGTTCTGTTGACACAGTGTGTCTTACTGGTGAGTTTACTATTATTTTTGACGCAACGCTCTCGTTTATGCATAAAGCAATATTTTGTAGTATACATCGTGCATGAATTCACTTGTTTAATCATGTGTTCAGACAATGCTGACAATTAAGCACATAATTGCAGTCATTAAATAATAATTAAAGTGTACGGAAATTACCGGTTTAGTGCCAGTTGCCACAAAACGGGTTTACAATAAAGAATTCTTGTTATCAAAATCTAATTTGAAGGACGAAACAATCAAAGTGGCATATACTTTGAATGATTCAGACAAATTATATTCTGATGAGGAATTTCCAATAAGAGGTGTTAAACAAGAAATGATCAAAAAGGTTTTCAAACTAACAGAAATTAATATTTCTGAAATAAAAGATGTAAATCTTTCTGAAAAACCTAAACCTTACACTTCAAGAGTTCAACAACGTTTAAACAAGAAAAAGGGTTATAGTTCTGGTTCAGGTTATCGAAAGAAACCAAACCACAACGGTAATTACAAAAAGAAAGGTCTCGGTTTTATTCCACCTGAAAATCATAAAAATTATAAAATTGATAAGCCAAAAACTGTATTTGTTTCAAGGACAAGTTCGGAAGAAGAACAAAAGAGCTCATTCTGGAAGCAAACAAACAAAGAGTTCTTTGCTGAAAGACAAAAATTTGAGAAGAATGGAGTTATCAGAAAAAGGAGACAAGAACCTGTTACAGATGTCAAGAAGTTAGTCACATTGCCTGGAATTGTCCAATGGCTACCAACACAAAACAGGAAGTTGTTTCTAAACTCAAAGAAAAGATTGTTGATAAAACTGAACCACCAATTGAAAAGTTCAATGTGTTTAAGAATTCAACATATGAGGTTGGTGAATGTTCGAAAATATTTTACAAGAAAAGAGTAAATCTTGACAACCAGAAGTGGGTTGTTAAGAAATTTGATGTGAAATCTGGCGATGAATCTGATTCCACAAAGTCAGAAGAGCCACAAGTTAAGATAAAACTGGAAACATCAGTACCGCCAATAGATGATGTCAATTTTCCACCATTGCGGGCTGAAAATTTTAAACAAAAAGTTGGAAAGGTTGAGATCTCGAATCAATTCTATTCTGAAAAGAAAGAATTTGATGTCAAAAAAGTTTTTAATGGAAATGTTAAAAAGATTTTTGGGAAGATGGTCGATGGGAAGGTTAAAGGGGTTAAACAGTTTTATGAAACAAAGAAGGCAACTTACACCCCGAGTGAAGATGAGGAGGTAACATCCAAATTTGGTGAAGCTTGGATGTCTGTTTTTCATATGTAAAAAGTATGACTTGCCGGAGCTTCCAGGTTGGTAAGTGTGAAGCAGGTATCGGCATCTTTATTGAATTTTATGTGTTTGTGAAAATCTTCAAGTGGTTGGAGAAGGGTTTTAATTTACAAGTGGTAAATCAGGGACATTAAGTTGTACTTGATTTTCTACAAGTGATAGTTGTTGATTGAATCTTAAAAATGTTATATTTTTTCAAAGTGGTTAAAGAAGAACAAGGTGATGAATTGATCCCCTAACCTACAAGTGGTTTGTGAAAATCAACAAAACTAATTTTCCGGAAAAACCATTTTGATTAAAACAAACTTAAGAGTTTTGAAATCTCAATGGGAAAATAGTTTGTTGTAAGGGGGAGTTCTGATTGTTTATGCCAAGTGGATGGCGATTTGAAGCGATTCGATATCAGTTGTTATTTTTCTTGTATAGTTTGTTTTTGATTTTTTTAATGATTTTGAATTTTAGGGGGAGTAAGAAATTTTTCAGAAAATCCAAAAACATTTGAAAATTTGAAAAAGTAAAAAACATGATAAAATGAAAAAATGAGTTTTGTTGTAAAAAGAGGAAATGATAGTACATTAGTGGACTATCACAGCATGCTAAAGAATTGGAAAGTTAAAAATGTGATAAACGGTCTCACTGATGATGTGCCAGTAGGTTTTTGCACATTTAGTAGATTGTGACGAGATAAGCGTCCGTACCTTAAGCGATGATCGTGAGATAATAGATTACGTCTAGACGATCGTGAAATCCTATAATATTCTTATAACCATATTTAGATATGTTAAACTCTAATTAGTATTTTGTTCATTCATTAAATTTTTGGCTACCTTAAAACTAAAATTTTAATTGGCTTGTAAACATTAGCTTCACACAATTAATATGAGTCCTTTGCGAATTTTACAATAAACTTAATATAGAAAGTCATATGAACTAAATCTGTAAAGGTACAAATTTATTAAATTTATATACGCACACTAAACCATATGTATAACTAAAAATATATATATGCAGAGAGTTATACTTAGGTATTTTATTCTTATTACTATATAATAGAATAGTAAAAAAAAAAATTCATAAATTTTTTTTTATATTTGATAAACTTATGTTTAGATTTTCAAATTTACTTCAATTTGTTAACTTTAATTATTTTTATAATTTTTTTATTAATTTATATATTATAATTAATTCAACTGCTTCAGTTATTTGGCGTATATAACTTATAAAATATAACGTTTTATAAAATAATAAATATGTCATCAGAACGAGAATATTTTTGTCTACATTTTGAACCAAGTTTCATTAAAAATAGAGTAGGTTCAAATTTAATGTATTTTTATAATTTAATTAGTATACGGTCACTAGGCCCATCTAAGTACTTCATATTTCTAACATTCAACTTACCCGTAATCTACCCGTCTAATTATATAAGTTTTTATATACTTTTATTTTATTTAGAAATGTCACCTATATACAGGTCAATTAATTAATATATATAAACCTAAATTTCAAACTTACTTATATCGTGGGGAACATCTCTCGGATATATGGGTAACCCCCGAAATCTTGTTTGAAAGGTCCCTCTTTCTGAGATACTAGGTCTTTATACTCATTGATATCTGGGGTATTATCCCGGGACTTCTGATTTTGCGGAAGCAATGGCCTAGTCCCCGTATAATACTTTTCGCTTGCTTGAAATATAGCATCACCCTCAGTATAAAAAATGATGAAACATTGCAAAATGCTAATCATGTGCTGTTGAAGAAAAGATTCTCTAAAAGGAACACACCAAAAGTCGAAGCCATCATCTCTCTGATTTTGCGGAAGCAATAGCCTGAGCTCGCATGGTCCTCACATTTAACCCTTTACAGATATCATCTAGGTATACTCACCTGCAAGACTGAATATTGGGATCTGGATACGGGAGTATATTTTGAGGTGGGACACGCGAATAAGTTTAAGTGCTTAAAACACTAATCTCGTATCTCGAAACAGTAGAACTTTGTGTGAAAATTTAAGTGGATCAGTATACTGACAATCTAAGTGAATTGTTTAGAACTTAAAATGTTTAAAGCTTAACGGTGTTGGTGATATGTCTCAAAAACTGATATGATCCTCTTACACAAATTCACAAAAATATTGTTTGTAAATATTTCTTTACTGCATTTCATTACATAAAAAATTCCAAAAAGATTTTCAGTGTGTTTTAGCATAAAATTTTGAAAGATTCAAAAAGATTTTCGACAACTGATGTTGGAGAGCAGATTTTCAAAATTCCGAGTGCTTAACATGATGGATATCAAGGGGGAGTTTGTTTGAAAAAAGAAATATGTTTGAAAAAGTTTTTTCTTACAAGTGGTTCATCAGAGATTAACAATGTTAAATCATTTTGTACAAAACTTGCAAATGAAGTTTGTGTTTACAAGTGGTAAGCAAAGAATAAATTTTAAATTTTAAATTTGTGAAATTTATTTCTGGGTTAAGAATGTGCAGGTTAGCCAGGTTTCTATCCTGAGAAGGATGTGAGCCAGGTTACGATCTTGAACCTGTAGAAGCCAGACTGCGATCCCAAGCACAACTTAAGGGGGAGTTTGAAGATAGTAGAGCCAGATTCAGATCCTGAAAATCACGCAAATTGCAAAAGCTGATGAACTTAAGGAATCAAGAGATCTGATCAAGAGAATTAGAGTGAGATAAGAGCCAGGTGGAGATCCTGGAGATGAAGATAAGAGAAAGATTGAGGATGCTTTACATTGTAAGATACTTTGGAAGAGTTCGAGAAGACTGATATAGATTGAAGATTGAAGACTCGACACTGAAGACTCGTCAACATTCGAGGGGGAGTCTGTTGGTGCATACGTCTGTCGACTTCGTCTTGTATCGAGTCTTGTATGTATATAGATAGATCAGGGCACGTAGTACGAGAAATCTGTCAAAAATGGGCTAGAAGTTAATTTCGCAGGAAATTATAAGATGGTTATTTCGTACGAAATTACTATTTCGTGTGAAACTTGATTTCGTTTGAGCAGTTCCGTGCGAAATCATCTTGCCTATAAATAGTTGCCTGGTCTGTGTCATTTGTAACGAAATTACTATTCCGGTTTAAGAGCCGAAGTGCTGCCGAAGTGTCGACTCGCTGTAAAACTTTATCAAATCAATCTAAAGATAGTTTAAAGTGTATATCTAGCTGAATTGAACTTGATACGTTTGTTTCTGCCTCTCGTATTGAGAAAAACTCTTCTGAACGACTCGTTTGGGTCAGAAAACGATCCTACATTAAGCGGTCTAAACAACCGCTTAGACTTTCGAACCCGACCCGTTTGGTCGATCATTAGGATCCGACCAAACATATTTTGTGACCATAGTTGTATAGGGAATAACCTTCCGAGGTTATACCTTATGGTCACTTAGTTTACTTAGTTGTATGATAGGTAGTTTATATGCCTTAGGAAAATGACCAAAAATGCCCTTTTTCGGATAATTCCATTTTAAGCATATGTAACTTAAATTTTGCCACATAAACTGATTATTTAACATGTTAGGGCATATAATACTTGTCATAGGACTAGTTAGGCTATTCGTTTGTGCTTTCGCGCAAATGACGCGTTAAAGTAGAATAAGCTACCTAAACGGGTCATAACGGGTCATAAGCACTTAGGATAGGTTCCGATTTGGAATGTAGGCTTTGTTAAACCATATCACATGAGTTCCAATACTCATTTAGTTTATGAAACCTCATTTTATCCGATCTTCTGATGTAGGTCCGGTTTATTAACGTAGTTACCTATATTAGGTGCCGATTGATTTCGTGATCCTTCTAGCATTGTTTGATTGTTATTTCAAGTCTTCTAAGCAATATTAAGTGAGTACATAGTCCCCTCTTTTACTATTTTCAAATATTTTGGGGTTAAAAACATGTGCCTACTTGTTACTTTCGTGCTTTTCGTGCTTTCATAACATAAACTGCTATGTTCATTAGTATGCATATAGTACATGATGTCATTTATGCTTTGCTATGTATGTTGATTTAGCATGCTAGCACATTGATTTCATAAACACATTTGTTTCATATGTTTATTTCAGCATATGTACACATTAATTTACATCACATTTTTGCTATGTATATTCATTTAGCATACTTAGTACATTGTTTTCACATAACATGCTTACATTTGGTATGACATTTGGTTTGTTTAACGGGTCTAAAATACGTTCATTAACACTAATCACGCCGCTCGGTAGTATGTAGTGGTACCATAGGAATTGACAACTCCCATCCCTGGAATCCTAGGTTTGTTTGGACGTAAGGGATGACTGAATCCGATATACATAATTCATAAACCTTTAACTTGTTAAAGGTTTGTCCTTCAGTCGCAAGGTTTGAATGTATGCGATAAACATTACCGCATAAATGTTTGTACCAGTAAGGCATGGATTTTTCAAAACATAACTTTTGACTTAAACTATGCTTTAATCAAATACATTGTTTTGTAAATTTTACCTTTGGGATTGAGTAATACTATTATTCACCATACATTTCATTTGATTATACATAAACATTATACATATGGTTTGAGTAGTTACTTTTACTTGCCATACATAACATTTGATTATACAAGACATGGTTTACATTTAACAATTGGACATTAATTATACATAAACATTTTGACATTTGTATAAACAATGCATTTTGATGATTATTGACAAATGATTTACATAACGAGGTGACGTGTAATATGATAAAAGCATGGTGGATACGCCGCTGGTTCTTCCTTTATATAAGTGCTTTTATGATATTATATATCGTAGCGTTATTTAAATCATTTCAACAGAGACATGATATATTTTATTCAAACGACATATCTTCATAAGATATTATTTTACAAACGACATAACTTATACAAATTCATTGCTACTTGATTATTTATTTAATCATGCAGTATTCTTTTATATATCATCTGATTTTCTTATCGCTTTTCGTATGATTTATAAAAGAAAACATTTTCTTAAGGTTCATGACTACTATTTGTCAAACATTTCATTTAACTACAAGTCATGAATCCTACATCAACAAAACCTATGTATCTCACAGGCATTTTTATGCTGACGTACTTATTTTCACATGTGTTTTCAGGAGCTGATGCATAGGGTTGATCGTGACACACTTAGGCGGACTCGGGCCTTAATGACAATAAAAGATGCAAGACTAGTTTAATTTATGTTATGTTTTCCTTGTTTTAAGACAATGTAACCAATGTTAATAAATAAAACAAAAACTTTAAATACCATGGTTGTGAAACAATAATTTTGTTGCTCCACTCCCTGACGTTTCTGCCGCGGTTTGTTGTTTTACGCGTTTGGGGTGCGACAAAATGTGCAGGATAAGCGCTATCAACCCAAGTGGAAAATAGCGGAGTCATCCAGATTGATCTTCCCCCCGGTAGTGCATCACTGGGTTGAACGGGCATATCCCCCGGCTGAATCAGCCTATGTAGAGGGGTTAAATAATGAAAATTTGATGAATGCCACGATGGTGGACGCCGTCAGTCAGCCCCGGAGGCTGGCAGAAATCCACCGCCGGTGGATGCATGATAACAATGAGCTCCACCAGGCGCGGGCTGTTATTCAGGAGTTGATGGATGAAAAGTATCGCTTGAAAAGCCAACTTCAAGTTGCTGGTCTCTGGGAGAGTCGATTTGTCTCTAAGAAAAACAAGGCAGAGGAGGATCTGAAATGTGTAACAGCCAACCTTGCCGAAGAGAGGATATTGTGGGCCCGCGATATAGCAGAAAAGGATCAAGTCCTTGCTTATGCCAAAACCGTTCAAGAGGAGTTGGAATGTAAAGTTGTCACTGAGGCTCAAAAGGTTATAACTGAGCTGTCTGCTAAGATGGAAAAGTTCCGTATTAACACTGATTTTGTGTCTCAGGTGCAGGATCGTTATCAAGGTCTAACTATGGAGTTAGAGGCGTCCAACGCCAAGGCCCAAGCCAAGCAGGTTGAGTTGGAGGAGCGGGAGGAACAACTTAGAAAACTTCAGCAAGTGTGTGACTCCCTTGTCTCCGAAAAGAACCAACTTGTTCAATCTTCCACCGCCCACCAGGCGCGGCTTAAAGAGGCGGAAAGTGCATTAGACCAATCGAATGCCGAGGTGGATAGCCTGACCAGCCGCCTGGCTGGTTTACATGGTGACAGGAATTGGTTGATAACCAATGTCCTGGTTGGGGCGTTTGAGTATCTACGCCAATCATAGTCCTTTGTGACTCTTTTGGACCGCCTTTCTGCTGCTGCTTATCAATCAGGGCACCATGATGGCGTTTACCATGGTTACTTTGATTGTCAATGGGCGGATAAGATTACTCTCGCGTTCCAAGAGAATAGAGGAAAATTGCAGGCAGATGTGGCGGATGCTCTTGAAGCGGCTTGTAATGATCCGTTGCCCGCGTATGCGGATCTGATGGACAAGGTGACCGAGGATGGCGTGGACTCCTTACGCCTGATGCTGGACCCGGCGGAGGATTCTGGAGAGGAATGAGTGTTTTGTTTTATTTGCTATGTACATTGTTCCTTAGATATTTTGTAAAAAAATGTTTTGTTTGGGGTGCGTGTAAGCACTTGATTTTTCGTCAGACAATTAATGCTGTTATGATGATGACGCCGCCGTTTTATTTAAGTGTGGCGATTTAACATGTAATGATGTCTTCTTATTAATTTTGCCATCGTCATTGTTGTCAGACCGCTTAATCATTCTATAAATTATGTCATCCTTTTTCCAAATTTGGTAATTGAAGAAAATGGGGCGACAATGCCGTAATCAGAAAATTTCTGACGTACTTCAAAATTTGGATGCAGCAGATGGTTTAATCCGTCTCCAAGACCCGGTGACGGAGGAGATGATCAGAGGTAAGCGGACTGACTCCGGTTATACCCTGCCCTAAGTAAACAGGTCATGCAAGAGTATTGGAGAAGAAGGCCCTTCTAAGGCTGGAGTAGGTGTGGCTCTCCTGTCGGCCGACACCTTGATGCAAGCATTTACCTCCGAGTATGTCCAACGTTGTAGGACGGTATATGAACGACGCCGGAGTGGCCGCCGATGTGCAAACCCGGTTGGTGATCGGAGGATGTCAGCATCTCCGGTAGGTGAGGTGAATATCGATGATCTCATCGTCGATCCTCATCCCTTGGAGTATTATGGTGAAGCACTGTACACCCCTGCAGAGGTGATGGCAATGTTCCCCGATATGTAAATGAATAGAACATGTTCGTTTTTTGTGTTCCCATATGTTGGTGTTTAGCAACAGGGACAAGTACTTGGTTTTTGTAAGATAGTTGTATGTATTTATTACCAATATACCTATCTTTTTTTGTAGTGGTTAATGTATCTATTACCAAGATACCCACTCTTAGCGCTGTATAGTTTTGGTCATCTGTCATATATATGAAAAATATTTCGTTTCAGAGACTTTTCTTACCGTTATATGCAGTTTGAATGCGAGGGTCATTTTTTGTACCGTAATGTGCAGTATAAATGCGATGGTAATTGATATTGTGCATGTAAGTAATAAAAGATAAAAAGTAACTTTTATTAATCCAATGACTTAAAAGAAAAAGAGATATCGTCAATGATGGATTACACTTGTTTAAAAAAGAGAACAGTCAATCCCGCCGTTAGGGGCGGGAGTCTACATGTAACATTTCTTCAACTGAGTAGCGTTCCAGCTACATGGAACCGTTGTGCCATCAAGCCTGGATAGGCGGTAAGCCCCTTTGCCTAAGTTTTCTTGGACGATGTATGGACCTTCCCAGTTGGGTCCTAGTTTGCCTAAGGGCTTCGCTCTACTGGCCTCGTTGTCTCGCATGACGTACTCGCCTTCCTTGAAAGTTTGCTGAGCAACGCGTTAGTTATATTACTTCTCTAAAGTTTTCTTGTATTTTGCCTCGCTGATGGCGGCTGCCTCGCGCCGTTTTTCCAGGAGGTACAGGCCTTCCCGCAGGAGCTTGTCATTGTAATCATTACTAGTAAGGCTTCGTAGTGACGGTAATCCAACTTCCGCGGGAATCATTGCTTCTGCGCCGTAGGTTAGGCTGAAGGGGTTTCATTGTTGCTTGTCTTGGGCATGGTTCGATGTGCCCAAAGGACGTTTGGCAATTCTTCTACCCAAGAGCTACTCTCATAGCCTAACCTTCTTTTGATTCTATCAAGCAAACTTCTATTGGCCCGCTCCACTTGGCCGTTTCCATGGGGATGTGCGACCGATGTAAAGATTTGTTGAATCTGAAGCTCTGCACACCAATCTTGTAAGACCCTGTCTGTGAATTTTGTTCCATTGTCGCTAACAAGGTATAGCGGTAATCCAAATCGGCACACTATATGTTCCCATAGGAATTTCCTGCCGTTGTCAGCAGTTATTTTGACCAAAGGCTTTGCTTCAACCCACTTGGTGAAATAATCAATCGCCACAATTAAGTACTTTAGCTTCCCTAGGGCCAGCGGGAATGGTCCCACGATATCGACTGCCCATTTTTGAAAAGGCCAGGCTGCCGTGACGGGAATTAAGTTGTTTTTAGGGGGGAGCGTTTGTGGAGCAAACTTTTAACAACTGCGGCATTTTCTGAGTTCGTCTACCGTGTTTTCATGCATCCCGGGCCAATAATATCTGGCATTTTGTATTTTAGCAACAACTGCCCCGGGTCCGGCGTGAATGCCGCATATACCAGCGTGTATTTCCTGGATCAGATACTTTGCCTTCGCCGGGGATACACACCGCAACAGTGGTCCCAAATACAACTTCCTGTATAGGACGCCGTTGTTCACCTCGTACTGCAATGCCTTGGTTTGTATTTTCTGGGCTTCGCCCTGGCGGAGGGTAATTCCGCCTTTGTGAGGAATTTTAGAATTGAGGTGTACCAGCAGGGTTCTTCTGCTGTGACGGCGGACACTTCCCTGGGTTCTATAGAGGGCGCTTGTAGCATTTCCACCTTTACTTCCTTTTCCATGCTCGAGGTAGCTAACTTGCTCAGGGCGTCAGCTATTTGATATTTTCCCCGATGGACATGATTAAGTGTGACGCTGTCGAAAGAAGCTATGAGCTCCTTGGTCTTAGCCAGGTATTTTGCCATCATCTCATCCTTGGCTTCATAGGTTTCGTTCACCTGATTATTGACTAATAGAGAGTCAACATATGCATTGACCCTTGTTGCTCCTATAGACTGGGCCATTCTCAAGCCCGCTAGCAGTGCTTCATATTCTGCTTCGTTGTTGGAGCATTCAAAGTCAAACCGCATGGCATACATCAATCTTATTTCATCCGAGCTTTTCAGCATGAGGCCCGCCCTGTATCCTTTTCCACTGGAAGACCCGTCAGTGTATAACTTCCATGTTTGCCTGGCTGTGCTAGACTCAGGTATGTCTTTGATCACGGGGTCTTGTATTACTTCTCCGTCAGGAATCTTAGCTAAGAAATCAGCGATCACTTGCCCCTTTATTGTTATTCGCTTTCGATATTCAATGTCTAGGGCTCCCAACTCGATCGCCCATTTGGCAAATCTTCCAGAGATTTCTGGCTTGTGTAAGATTTGCTGTAGGGGATAATTTGTTAAGACTTGCATGCGGTGCCCTTGAAAGTATATTCGGAGACGCCGTGTGGTGTGGACTAAAGCAAGTACCAGTTTTTCAAGTGTTGGATACCGCGTTTCAGGTCCCGTTAATACCCGGCTAATGTAATATATGGGCGTTTGCTTGCCATCCCTTTCTACCATGAGTATCGCACTGACAGCATTGTGGACTGCCGCCAGGTACATCTTTAAGAGGTCTTCTGGGTATGGCGCTGTCAACATAGGTAACTTTTGTGACAACCCGAACTTTCAAGGTCAGTGCCTCTTAGTAACGTGATCCTGTTTTATTATTATTCCTCTTTCACGTCTCCTTTCGATGATAAAAATTATTTTACACTCGTGACTTTAGTAAACGTGCTGATTGTTAAACGTGATTGTGTATGTTGTGTGTTTAGTAAACGTGACTTGAAATTATGTTGTGTGTTTTATTATTAGTGGGCTAACATTTATCAATAGATTCTGATCACATGGGCCGATGAGTTCTGTTGGACCTTTAAACTTTCATCATGGCCTACTTCAATGATATTAAAGATTGAATAAAAGGGGCCGACCTGAATCACGTGATTATCTGACCATTTTGTTTCACATGACGAAGATTTATCAATTAATGTGATTTATAATTGTGACTCAAAATTGTCGGCCACCCACCTCTTAGTCAATGAGTAGCCATGTGCTAATTTTTTTGGACTATCAAAGCAACAGACCGTGAGCCATGTGAAGATGTGGGTGCGGTCCAATGGTTGTGATTTAGAAACTAGTCATGTTTTAATTATAGGCCAATAAAGCAGTTGACTTGTCAACCTTCGCCACAAATTAATCTCGACGAAACATGGCTGCCCGACGAAACATTGAAGTTTCGTGGATGCTTGGGCTGTCGGCCCAGGTAGAGCCAATGTGCGATTCAGTTGTTTATTTCTGGTGCTGCATTCGTGTGCGGCAGTTACCTTTGGCAAACCCTAGTCTCCGCATCTCCTCTCCTCCTTAGAGACCATCGGCAATCATCATCATTCTTTAATCGTTCCAGTCCTTTATTCCAGTCACTACACTTCTCGGTTAGTTACACCATTGTTTAATCGATTACATAATTTCTTTGTGAACCAATTCATGTTTACATATATAAATCTAGTTGATAAAAGATCAGTAAATCATGAATTATATGCTCTTATGTAATAGATGTGATCTTGTTTTGTCACTGAGATCATATGAATGATTCTGTTATTCGATGAGTAAGGGTGGTTGACTACAATATGCTTATCAATATATTTTAGCATGATAATGATAATCTGGTAGTCCGTTATGAGATGATTAAATAATGAATACGCTGATAGTTAGGGTTGATGTTCTAATGATAACCTATTGAATTTGATCTGATCTCTGTGGTTATATTCGGTTGTGTCCACTGCTCATGTTATCATTGATTTATGAATGTTAAATGATTAGAAGTTACGGCTGTGCATACGATCTGGTAACATATCATTTGTGGCTAGGTATGAATATTGATGATTAACTGCCAGATGGTAACTAGGGTTTCGGGGGTTTCGTCATTATCAGGCCGATGAAACAGGTGGGGTTTCGTCACCTGGGAGATTCGCTTTTAGGTCCTAAGCTTGTATACATATCATAATTTGGAACATGTGTGCTACTGAATAACCATGTGATGATTGTTGTGGTTAATGATGTTAGGGAACATGAAATCCTCATATAGAACATGCAAGTAAACTGTGAAATTATGTAAGCTTGATTGACTGTTACATTCTATGTGATAAGTGTTGAATACATATTGTGATCATGATTTATACATGAACTATCTGGACGTGAACTGATTGTGTAAATATGCATACTATAAGCTTCGACTGAACCAATTGTGAACACGTAGTTAAGCATACCGAGCAAACCAAGGTGAGTTCACACTTTCTAAGGCATGGGATTCCCGGTGGTTGGGAATGGGTTAAAGAACTAAAACGGAACCTACATATCCTCCTTGGGTAGGATATGTACCGCCATCCTCCATGGGTAGGATGCCAATATTAATCCTACGTATTCTCCTTGGGTAGAATACGTACGTTCGTCCTCCTTGGGTAGGACAACAACCTTAAACTTACTAGACAAAACTCTATCATGAAGTCCCTCATTTTTTATATCGAATTAATCGCCGGGCCATTGGTGAACAGGTCATTAGTTAAATAGCGCTATTAGGGTTGACAAGCCTCACACCGTGCCGGTAGGACTGGCGTGTACTAATGGATCTGGGCACTTAGTCAATGATGATAGACATTGACGTAGGGCACAACTTACTTTCGTCAGTAGTCGATATGGTAACGGTCTAGTGGTTCACATGGGGAAGCCCCCACTGATTATGGTTATGGTTTGGGAAACAAGGAACTGATTAACTACTGGTTTTCGAATGAACTTATGGTTTTTGAAATAACTTTAAACTGGACAACCAATTGTGAACTCGCTCAACTTTGTTGTTGACTCGTTGTTACATGCCTTGCAGGCCTCTAGGTACCTATCGTTGGAACTTGCTGTCTGGAAGGCTGGAGTGGTCATGGGTCGAGATACATGGAATCGCAACACAAGTCTAATGGCTTATTTACGCGTGGTTTATATCACATTTAACAAATGAATTATGCTTCCGCTGTGTACGCCCCGCGGTGAAAGTTTTGAAATACTTTCTGTTAATAAATGAAAGTTTTATTTAATTATACTTACGAGTTCAATGTGATTGATGGCTAAGATCCTGGTATGTCATACGCCCCGCGGTGATTCCGCATGTGGTATTTTGGGGGTGTGACAGATTGGTATCAGAGCCATTGGTTATAGTGAACTTGGTTTTATTTAAAAAAAGGGGAAAACATTTTTGTAAAACCAGACTATAACCGAACAGTTCTAAAGATGTGAATACGACCATGACACTCAACTCCAGATTGCAAGGTTCGTCTCTCGTATACTCATTGTACTGCATAACTAGTGAACACCTACATATGATATTGCATGTGATTGCACGTTTAGCACAACAGTATGAATTCATGTATGCTTGCATGTGTTATGTGACTGATAGGGTGGTATTTCCCTAAACCTTCATGACTTACGCTTCGTGACACTCTTTGTTTGCTACTCGAGTTTTAGGAACCATTTGACATGAGTTAAGAGGAGCTGAGGTGAGCATGCAAATCACAATATTATTGTGGGTGCACACATAATAATATGTGGGGTGCATGCGAGTTCCAGTGAGGCTTAACAAGTGAAAAAGGGGTTCCGTTCCGTTATTTGATCGATATGAAACATAACAAACCTATAGGGGTCATATCAGTGATTGTCCCCTACTCGAACGTGAACTTTTAATTCCTCTCTGGATCCTTTCGAATCTCGATGCTATCGAGTATTACCTGAACACCCATCTGAACGCCTAGCGAACTGTGTAGAATGTTAGGTGCTTGTACGAACATCCCTGACTTGGATGTTGCAACGACAACGATTGATCTATATCTTTCTCACCTTTCTTCGTTTGCTGGAACTTAACGTATTGACGCTTAGATTTCGAAGTGCGATCACTTCTGCAACACTCTCGCAACATACCGTGTATTACTCAGTCAACTTGCAAGAACGATGGACTTCAGCATTTGAACGACCCTAGTTACCAGCAACGAACGTCAACGATTTGACTCCAATCGAATCCTTAACCCCAGCCAGCGACTCATGGGAGTCAACTTTTATGAATTAATCAGGAGATAAGCAATGAAAACTGACTGTAGAATGGAATGTGAAACTCCCCGCACAGTGAGTAGTGCCTTAGCACGTACCATGGAATGTGAAGAGGTGGACCTTGTCGGAAAAAGGTCGTGGAGCTCCGTTTCAAACAACAGCATTAGAGGCAACAGTCATGGCAACAACAAGGTATTTGTAAGAGTAACTAAAGGTATGGAAAGTGAAGGTGCCTACGTCATGGAGTGGCCGATGTTAAATCCAACGATAATAATCAAGGGAACGACGACCGTACTAGAAATCCTCGCAACGAGTACAACAACACGGAAAATGATGCTCATGAAGGGCATTTGGGATTGGCGTGGGCGACGCCAGGACTGTAATAACATGGTGGCATCCCCATTCTTGGTAACGAATCACTTTGTCTCTCTTCTATATAACCCTGATGCTTCTTGAAACCCAACCTGTAGTGGAATCGGCTAGTGGCAACACAATGGAAACCTCATATGATCGTTGGGATGCAAACTCGACCTTGTGGGACAAGTGTTCGACATCGACCTTTCTTCTGTGTTCTTGATAGATGTACCCTGTGAGGAGAAGATTTTACATATCCCTCTCCCTAGTGGAGAATTGTCATCTGTTCCAAAGTATCAGAGTTGTATAAAGGTTAGCATCAAGTCTACAATGATAGCCCAGAAGTGTCTACGGAGGGATTACCCCGCCATTGTTAGCAACTATTACCGATGTAAGGCTAAGGAAGGGAGGATCGAGGATCCATCAGTTGTTTGTGATCTCTCCCGATGGGCTACTTGAAGAACTTCTAGGATTACTATTACAACTGTTAGGCAGAATCTCAGTTTGACCTTATGCCTGATGCAGCTCCGAATGCTTGTACTCTTACCAACTTGCACCAGGAGGGTTGCAAGAACTGTCTACTCAACCACGGGGGATGTTGGACAGGAGTTTTATCGGACCTAGTTTTCCGCTTTGGGGAGCCCCAGTTATACCAAGAAAGATAAGCCTTTTCGTATGTGTTCTGATTATCGAGAACTCAGCAAGGTGACAGTCAAGAACCGTTCGCTTCGACCATGTAGTAACACCCCGTTAACCAGTTACGAGGGACAAGCTTCCATTCAAGGATTGATTAACGAACAAGCTATTATCAGACGGAAGTCCAAGGGGAGAATATTCCCGGAAAGGCCTATCGAACGCAAAACGGCCATTGCGACTTTGTACACCATTACCATTGAGTTAATCAACACACCAACAGCTTTATAGACCACATGAATCGACTATGCTTATTGATGACGTGTTGAATCATTTCCAGGAGAAAGGAACATCATGGACGACATCTGTATCTTATTTTAGAGCTTCTGAGGGAGGAGCCATTACGTGTGAAGTCTTGTTAAATGTAACTTCTAGATTCGAAAGATGCATTTTGATCATGTAACCAACAAAGTGGGAATACACGTGGATCTTGCTAGGATCCATTTTGTTAGAGACTGATCAACACCAAAGATCGCGGAGCTCAAATCTCTTTAGCACAGCATGGTGCTGTGTTCGTGGAAGACAAATAGGGGGACGTCTTTTCAGCTTTCGAATCACAACTCAGCAATACCCTGGGCATCGTCTTTATCCGAAAGTACTGATGACTTAGTAGAATACCATGATGACTCGAATCAGAGTCCCAGCTACGCGCCGATGCAACAGGAGAAGGTGATGATTTACGTAATGGATCTACAAGAGGAACTGCACGAGTCGCAACCTGCGGTAGAAACCATGGTCTTTGGATTTAAGTTGGAGGCATTACTTGGACGGTACCAGATGCGCTACCTAGACCGATCACAAGGGCCTCCCATATACCGTTGTTTCGAGGGAGCTAAATCATGCAATGACATCGCTGGATGGAACTTTTGAATGATTGCGACTGTGGAACCTGAGCGTGCACGTGCTTTGCAGCTCACTATCGACTGTAACTTACCTGATCAGACTCGCTCTGCTCAAACTAGAGAACTGAAGGAAGAGGATTTTCAAGTCGAACCCATGCGGGGCATGGAGAAGCAACCTTTGACCGGTGGGACGATACTCGTTACCTAATGGAACGGATGTGGGTCTCATTTTGCGGCAACTGTAGGGAACTCGTGTTGAGCAAAGCACACCGGCCTCGATATTCTAGTCGTCTGGGTTTGGATGAGAGACACTAGGATTTATAAGCCTTGTACGGATGATCGGGCATGAAGGCCCACCTAGTTAAGTATGTGAATGATGGATTGACTGGTGGGAAAGTCAAAGTGAAGTATCAACAACCAGCAATACCCACATGGAAATGAGAACAGACTGCCATGGAATTTGGTTGCTAGTCTACTTACAACTCGAAACGGAAACAATGTCACATGGATGATCGTTAATTGTCTCACGTAACCAGCACATCTTCTAGCCATCAAGGAAACGGATAAGTTTTCTATACTTGCAGTTATCTACCTGAAAGAAGTGGTTGCTAGGCACGGGGTGCCAACCTCCATTATCTCTGATCGCGACCCACGCTTTGCATCTAATTTGTGGCAAGCGGTGCACAAATCCTTTAGCCCACGTCTAGACATGAGCACGACATATCATCCATAGACAGATGGGCAGACTGAACTCACCATCCAAACTCTTAAAGACATGCTTCGAGCATGTGTAATCGACTTTGGTAACGGCTGGGAGCGGCATCTAACTTTAGTGGAGTTTCTGTACAGCAACAGTTACCACACCAGCATCCAGGCTGCTCCGTTCAACGCATTATACGGACGGAAGTGTCGATCACCTCTTTGTTGGGCAGAGGTTAACGACAGCCAAATAACTGGCCCAGAACTCGTCGTGGACATAACAGAGAAGACTGCTCAGATACGACAATGGATGGTGACAGCTCGTGACCGACAGAAAAGCTACGCTGTTAAGCGCAGGAAAACACTCGGGTTCCAGGTTAGGGATCGAGTGCTACTTAAAGTCTCACTTTGGAAAGGTGTAGTTCGTTTTCATTTTGGTAAACGAGGCAAACTCAACCCGCGAGATGTTGGACCTTTCGAAATCACGGAAAGAATTGGCAAGGTGGCTTACAGAATGAATCTACCCGAAGAACTCAGTGGAGTTCACAACGTATTCCATATGTCGAATCTGAAGAAGTATCTGTCAGATGAAACCCTCATCGTTCCTTTCAAGGAGCTCACCATCGACGATCAGTTGCAATTTGTCGAAGAAACACTGGAAATCTTGGACCGGGAGGTCAAGATTCTCAAACGCACCAGGATACCTATTGTTCAAGTTTGTTGGAACTCCCGTCGTGGCCCAGAGTTTACCTGGGAACGAGAAGACCAAATGAAACACAAATATCCCCAGTTGTTCGAGAACAATGAAACCACTACTGAGGCTGAAGCTACTACGGAATTTCGGGATGAAATTCCAAACCAACGGGGGGATGATGTGACACCCCAGGAAAACCAGGAAACCATGCAACTTAACTAGCTTCCTCAGTAACTACGTGCTAAATTTCGGGACGAAATTTCTTTCAAGTTGGGGATGATGTGACAACCCGAACTTTCAAGGTCAGTGCCTCTTAGTCACGTGATCCTGTTTTATTATTATTCCTCTTTCACATCTCCTTTCGATGATAAAAATTATTTTACACTCGTGACTTTAGTAAACGTGCTAATTGTTAAACGTGATTGTGTATATTGTGTGTTTAGTAAACGTGACTTGAAATTATGTTGTGTGTTTTATTATTAGTGGGCCAACATTTATCAATAGATTCTGATCACATGGGCCGATGAGTTCTGTTGGACCTTTAAACTTTCATCATGGGCTACTTCAATGATATTAAAGATTGAACAAAAGGGGCCGACCTGAATCACGTGATTATCTGACCAATTTGTTTCACATGATGAAGATTTATCAATTAATGTGATTTATAATTGTGACTCAAAATTGTCAGCCACCCACCTCTTAGTCAATGAGTAGCCATGTGCTAATTTTTTTGGACTATCAAAGCAACAGACTGTGAGCCATGTGAAGATGTGTGTGCGGTCCAATGGTTGTGATTTAGAAACTAGTCATGTTTTAATTATAGGCGAATAAGCAGTTGACTTGTCAACCTTCGCCACAAATTAATCTCGACGAAACATGGTTGCCCGACAAAACATTGAAGTTTCGTGGATGCTTGGGCTGCCGGCCCAGGTAGAGCCCATGTGCGATTCGGTTGTTTATTTCTGGTGCAGCATTCGTGTGCGGCAGTTACCTTTGGCAAACCCTAGTCTCCGCATCTCCTCTCCTCCTTAGAGACCATCGACAATCATCATCATTCTTTAATCGTTCCAGTCCTTTATTCCAGTCACTACACTTCTCGGTTAGTTACACCATTGTTTAATCGATTACATAATTTCTTGGTGAACCAATTCATGTTTACATATATAAATCTTGTTGATAAAAGATTAGTAAATCGTGAATTATATGCTTGTATGTAATAGATGTGATCTTGTTTTGTCATTGAGACCATATGAATGATTCTGTTATTCGATGAGTAAGGGTGGTTGACTACAATATGCTTATCAATATATTTTAGCATGATAATGATAATCTGGTAGTCCGTTATGAGATGATTAAATAATGAATACGCTGATAGTTAGGGTTGATGTTCTAATGATAACCTATTGAATTTGATCTGATCTATGTGGTTGTATTCGGTTGTGTCCACTGCTCATGTTATCATTGATTTATGAAAGTTAAATGATTAGAAGTTACGGCTGTGCGTACGATCTGGTAACATATCATTTGTGGCTAGGTATTTTTGGGTAAAGGGTTACCCCGGTGATTCTATATATTCATAACCAAATAAAACAAGTAGTGCAGAAAACCTACACTAGTTCAATCATGAGACATGCCCCATGAAAGTAAACAAAAACAAAAACAAACAATCAAACCACTAGACTCTAATCTAGCAAGAAAAAGCACAAGCATCTAAACGGCTACTCAACCACCATCAATCTCATCAGAAAGACTTTGGATCTCTCAAACTTCAAGAAGCCTTTGTACGCTAGCAGTGTTCTTCAGCTTCACACCCATCAGCTTATACCGAACCATTTGAATGATAGAAGCACTAATAGTTTCTGGAGGTCTTAACTGATTTTTAAACAACCTAGCGTTTCACTCCTGCCAGATCACATAAGCCGAAGCCGCAACTAAGATTCTAGCAACCAGATTAGCCACCGACTTCGACCGGGCACGAACTAGAAGCCACTCCACAATGTCACCCCAAATCGGCTGAATCGAGTCCATTCCCACCTTTTGTCTAACCATATACCAGACTTGAGACGAGAATTTGCATTCAAAAAATAAGTGATTATGGGAGTCATAATTCTCGTAACAAAGCAGGCAACACATCATATTCATATTTTTTCTGCTCGAAATATCCCAACCCAAAATTTTATCCTGAGTGAGTAACTTACCCCTCACGATTAACCACATAAAGAAAGCATGCCTCAGGATACATTGAGGAAACCACACAATAGAGCACCAATGAATCTCTGGTTCTGCATAGCGAATCGAATTCCAAACACCCGTAGCAGAAATATGACTAATATGATCCCCATGACGCCACATAATCCTATCACTTTTATTCGGCTCAATATTCACATTGTCAAGCTGATTAAGAACAGGATAAAGATCTCTCCAAGCTATAGGCCACGTCCAAACCCCATTAGATCTAATATCAACAACTGTAGCCTCCAAGCTAAAACCCGCATTCGAGATCATTCTGGGTGACAAAAAGTCACCCAGCGGCCCCAGCGAGCACCAGAAATCATACCATGCTGAAGTCTTAATGCCATTACCCACCTCGGTCCAAAAATAACTTCGCATTAGCGGTCTAAGCTGTAACAACTTCCGCCAAGACCAGCAACAATTGGAAGGAACAGTGCATCTCCAGAAACTTTTGCCTTTAAGCCTGTACGAATGAACCCAGTCGACCCAAAGAGATTTAAGGTTGGTAATAATACTCCATATGTGCGAGGTCATGAGGGCTTTGTTTAAATCCCCAATGCATCTAATGCCTAAACCCCCCTCAAATTTCGGAATACAAATATATTTCCAAGACACCTTCGCCTTCCCTTTATGAAAACCGCAATCTTGCGACCAAAGAAAATTCCGCATTCTAGCTTCCAAATCATTAACCACTCGAGTCGGCAAAATAAAAACAGAAGACCAATAAATATGCATAGAGGACAAAACAGAAATGATAAGTTGTAACCTGCCAGCAAAAGAAAGCATCTTGTTCCTCCAATGCATAATACGCTTTTCAAGCTTTTCCACAAGAACATTGCAATCTTTATATAAAAGCCTAGAAGATATGAGAGGCACCCCCAAGTACCTCACAGGAAGCATACCTTCCACAAACGGCATAAATCTCAAAATAGCACTCTTAATGTAGCTGGCAACATTGCAGAAGAAAACCGTGCTTTTTTGAACACTAGGAACCAACCCAGACATCTTGGTGAATGTATCTAAAGAAGACATAATAAACTTGGCCGAAGCAATTTCACCACGAGCAAAAAGAAACAAATCATCTGCAAAACACAGATTTATAATTTGCTTCCTTTCACACCTATTATGGAACTTAAATGAGGAATCAATCCTTAACGAGTGATGCAATATGGCTGTCAGAACTTCCATAACAAGAGTGAAAAGATATGGGGATAATGGATCCCCTTGCCTTAGCCCACGATTTCCCTTGAAATAGCCATGAACATTACCATTAACACAAACAGAGTATGAGGTAGTCGAAACACATACCATGATCCAATTCACCATCTTGATATTGAAACCAAAACCAAGCAGAATACTCCTTAGAAAACTCCAGTCAACAATATCATAGGCTTTTTGTATATCAACTTTAAAAGCGCAACGAGGCGGCCCAGCATTCCTATGATAATTATGCATAAGCTCTTGAGTCAACAAAATATTATCAGATATTTTCCTACCTGGCACAAAGGCAGATTGATTAACACTAACAATCTCATTTAGAGCCCCTTTAACTCTATCTGTAACAATCTTGCTAATGCATTTGTATAAAACATTGCAACAGGCAATAGGACGATAATCAGTAACAACCGAAGGGGTAGAAACCTTCGGCACAAGCACAATGAGAGTATGGTTTAACTCGCGTAACAAGTTACCAATATTGAAAAAATCAATAATAGCTTTAGAGATATCCTCCCCGACAATATGCCATGCACTCTTGAAAAATGCAGAAGTGTACCCATCAGGACCCGGGGCTTTATCAATACCAATAGAAAACATAGCCGCTTTATCTTCCTCTGAAGACACCTGACGAATCATGTGGTCAGAAGTAGTCGAGTTCAACATATTAGAAAATAAATCTGGCACCGGTTGAAGAGAAATGTCCCCGTTACAGCCCAAAAAATTCTCATAATGGCTAACAAAAGCTTCATGAACCATATCACCTTCGAACACATTTCCACTCGAATCCTGAATAACATCAATTCTGCTGCGATGATTCCTATTTTCAATGAAGAATGGAAAAAAAGCAGTGTTCATGTCACCAGCACACAACCATTCAACTTTGGATTTCTGTTTCAGAAAACGCTCCTCATCAAGTAATGCTTCCTGATAACTACTCGTAATAGTAGCTTCTTCGGCTCGAAGGATAGCATTCATAGGATCCCGATCAATAGACTGTTGGATACTATCAAGTTTAGCACGGAGATCTTTTGTTTTGTTATGAAGATTACCCTGTTTAAAAAGTAAAGCACGAAGAGGCCTCTTAAGAAGCCGAAGCCTTTTAACAACAGAAAACTGGTGCACCCCATTAATTCTAGTATCCCAAGACCGTTTGACAATATCAAGAAATTCCGGTTTATGAACCAAAAAGTTAGCGAATTTAAAGGATCTCGGTTTCAACTTACCAGCTTCAGGGATTTTTAGGATACATGGACAATGGTCCGATAGTCTATACGGGTGGAATAAGGCAACCGCACGCGGGAAAAGATCAACAAACTGAGTATTCCCTAATACACGATCAATTTTATTTAGTAATCCAACGCCCTTCTTTGGTTTTTGATTCCATGTAAAATGGAAACCCGATCGATTAATGCCGAACATCTCAATATCATCCACACATGTTTGAAAATCCTTCATGCCAATAGAGATAGACGAAGCCCCCAAGGATTTATCTTCCAGATTCAACGCAGAGTTGAAGTCACCCATAATGAACCAAGGATCATCACCCACTAGAACTTTGTGCATAGAAAGGCTTTGCCATAAACTTCTACGAGAGACATAATAATTGGCCGCATACACAAAAGAACAAAACACCATCCGCTTGTCCAACTTAAAAATAACCTGGAGATGCATAACTTGATCAGATTAAGCTAGCACCATAACATCAAAGATTGCAGGGTTCCAACCAACAATGATTCTAGTTCCTTTAACACATTTGGCTCCATTGGACGTCAACTCCCAAGAACGAAAAACAGATTTACAAACTTTATCAAGCTTACCAATATCAACATGTGATTCCAAAATAGCACACATACTAAGATTATAATATTTCACCGCCTGACGAACCTCTGATTGTTTAAGAGAGCGGTTCAACCCTCTAATATTCCACGATGCAATACTAACCATCTTTAACCACCGTAGAAGGAGTGCTTGCCCCTTTTTACTATTAATATTCAGTGAACCACTAATCATAAACTCACCCGTCTCATTATAAACCTCCATAACCTCATCATCCTCATCTGAATCATCAGTGCCCCTACCCGTAGCATTCTTACTTGGACCCGAGCCCGTATCCACTTCATTAAGAATATCAAACGGATTACTCGACCTGAACGTGTTAGAACTTGAAGCATTGTTACCATCACCCTTTGGTTTTGGCCCCACGGGTCTGTATTCGAACTTAGACTTTTGCTTGTTTACCGGAATTCCAACCTTACGAGCCACTTTCTTCCCATATACTTCTGTATATCCATCCTGATCAACCATGGGTATCTTTTTTGCTGGCGTATTCTGTTGAATATTGCGCTTTTGATTCTCATATTTAACTTTAGCTGGTTTCACAGGTTGCTTCGGACACATCTAATTTGAATGGCCAAACACACAGCAAGTGGCACACCTGTAGGATCGTTTGTTGACCCGAACGAGTCATTCAGAGGTTGTCTCTTGCGTTTCAGATGCGGAATAATAAGAAACGCAAGTAGATATAGCTTGTTCTTCTTCCTAACTGCTTGTTTTATTGATTTGAAACGTTTTACAGCTCGATCTTCACACCGACAGAGCTTCGGTGTGGAATTTCACATACATGTTATGAAGTCCGCCCTAATGACACCTATATATAGAGTTTCTGGTTCGCTTATGTGTCACATGACCATAAAAGCGGACCAGACATGTCCATATAAGCGGACCAGACTGACAAATAAGCGGACCAGACATGCCTATGTCCCTATGAGCGGACCAGACATGTAACACCTATACAGACTCGTGTTTTCTCATAAAACGTGCCCTAAGCTATACAATACGATTTAAGACCTGATCCTAGACACCTAGACGTAATCAACAGATGTAGTGCACCAACAACCAGCACTTGTAGCGAAGGTCCTGGTACATTTTTTCGGCACCGGGATGAATAGAATATCGATACTTGTGGGCTTCGTCCATCAAAATCTGTCGTAAATTGGTCCGCTTAGGGATCCAAATTCGGTCCAGATAATGGAATATCCCATTCGATTTATTCATTAGCTGGGCTCCATCATTGAGAATCCTTTCCTTCTTCAAAGTGCGTTCGGTAAAACAAGCATGTTGGGCTTCGCGGATGAGGGTTTCGAGATGATGCTGGGCTTAAAAATTTCGAGCGCTATGCAAATAGCTTCGTCGGCTTAATGCGTCGGCAACGACATTTGCTTTGCCAGGATGATAACGAATCTCACAGTCGTAATCGTTGAGAAGTTCAACCCATCGGCGTTGGCGCATATTAAGCTCTTTCTGGCTGAAGATGTGTTGTAGGCTCCTATGATCTGTGAAGATCGTACCCTTGGTACCATAAAGGTAGTGTCGCCAAATCTTCAATGCAAAAACAACCGCACCTAGCTCGAGATCGTGGGTTGTATAGTTCTTCTCGTGGATCTTGAGCTGACGAGACGCGTAAGTGATAACCTTGTCCCGTTGCATGAGAACACAACCAAAACCAAGGTTCGAGGCATCACAATAGATGATAGAGTTGTCGTTTTCGTCGGGTAAAGTGTCACACCCCCAAAATCCACCACGCGGAGTATCACCGCTTGGAGGTTTGACATGACTAGGATCGAGCCACCAATCATATTGAACAACGTAATTAAGTAATATAAACCAACCACAATATAATTGGTGACTAAAAGGTAACCAACTTAAGTTAACAGCGGAAGCATAATACGTAAAACATAAGTTCCATAGTTCATAAGTTTAAAGTCGAAAACGTAGATTTAATAAGTTCATAAGGATTAAATGTTTAGCACGGAACATGACAATCCATATTCCACAACAACCTCCTCCTCGTGCAAGCTCCATAAGCATCTAGCGAACTGTAAGGCATGTAACAACGAGTCAACAACAAAGTTGAGTGAGTTCACGGTTGGTTGATTAGTTTTAAGTTGTTTCTGAAAACGTGGTTTGACTTTCGTTGGCTTATTTGCCGTGGGGGTTACCCCATAGTTGAAAGTATGTTTAACCAGTTCCTTTTTATTACCCAAACCATATCCATGATCAGTGGGGGCTTCCCCATGTGAACCACTAAACCGTTAAGATATCGACAACTGACGAACAATAGTTGTGCCCTACGTCAATGTTCTATCATCATTGACAGTTCGCCATAGTCCATTAGTACACGCCCGTCTGAACGGCACGGTGTGAGGTTTGTTAAACCTAATAGCGCTATTAACTAATGACCCGCTCGCCATTGGCCTCGGCGATTAAGTCGATATAAAATGAGGGACTTCATGATAGAGTTTTGTCTAGTAAGTTTTAAGGTTGTTGTCATACCCAAGGAGGACGAACGTACGTACTCTACCAAAGGAGAATACGCAGGATTAATATTGGCATCCTACCTATGGAGGATGGCCGTACATATCCTACCCAAGGAGGATATGTAGGTTCCGTTTTAATTCTTTAACCCATTCCCAACCACCGGGAATCCCATGCCTTAGAAAGTGTGTGAACTCACCTCGGTTTGCTCGGTTAGATTAATTACTCAAATAATCAGGAAATCAAGCACGTCCTATTAAGGTACATATAACAATCAGTTTCTCATGCATAACCCGTATCCTACGTACGGTTTATCTACTTAATACTTCTATATCACATACCACACAGTTCAAATGTCAAGTTATATCATTAAGTTACATTATTTTACCCTAAAATAATATAACTATCTCACAAAATAAACAAGTATCCACACAAGTGTTCTAGTATAAGATATATATTCTAAATATATATTTACCCATTTTTATTTACAAAAATCAACCTCCGACACTTTGTATTTTGTGAAAAAATTATGGCGAAGTTTATATTCGAAACACAAGTTATGAAATATATTTGTAACGCTTGTTTAGAAAAATATTTTCTAAGTGTCGGATTTTTAGAAATTTTCGCCAGAGTTTCCTTTGTAAACGGAGGTGTCCATGCTTATAAGCATATCATTTTCTTTTAAAAAAATCATTCAACAATCACCAACAAGCTACTAAACAATATTACACTAGTCAAGTGCAAAAATAATGCACTTTACATGACGACATGAACTTGGTGTTTCATAAAAACGTGTAGTAACTTAGTGGGGTGCTTAGTGGGTTTAGTTACCCTCCAAAGCGTGTTCATTTTTGTTAAAATCTTACTCTCGGGGTTTTTAGATGTTCACAACTTGTGAACTTATTTTACAAAAATACTCATTTACAATATTTTCATGTTTCATTTGCATCCTTATACTCTTTTTAATTACAAAAATAATGTATATGCAAATAAAGTTATGATCCTTCAAAACCCGTCTTTTTAACTTGGTTAGTTTAGAAAAATCATCATCAAGACTTGGATTTACAAGTTTACAAGTTTACTAGTTTACTTGGTTCATTTTTTTCTTTAGAAAAATCACCCTACTTTCAAGTTCATGTCTTCTTTAGTGGATGATTATTTTATGCACACATAATCATCCCTAACTTGTTTAGTCATGTTTTTAATCATAACTTTAACAAGCTTCATAGGATGTCTAACCATCATGTTACTATTAATCATCAAAACGTCAACAACATGACCGAAACAACTTCATAACAACTCTATTTCATCAAGTTTTCATCAACAAGTTAGCTTATGTTCAAGACTTATCTTTATGATTTTTAGTGTTTTTGTAGTTACATCATAATATAACCATTAACCGCCATAAATATAAAATATGAGAAGATCAAAGAAGCTTACTACTAGCTTTGAAGTTAGGGAAGATCAACGTGAAAAATGAGTGGATAAAAGCTTGTGGTAGAGGTCCTTCAAGATCCAAGAGTTCCACACCTCCTAAAACACCTTGATACACCTTGTAGTATTCTTGGATGGAATGAATGGAAATTGAAAATGTGGTGGTGTGTAGGAGGTTGTTCGGCCGAGCTTAGGAAGGAGGAGAAGGAAATGTTGTGTGGTGTAGATGGTGAAATGATAAGCATTCATATAACACTCTAAACCCTTATTATCCATTGGACCATGTGCTCCCCCAAGTACAACAATATCCACTCAAGATCTAGCAATTTCCAAGAATAGATTTTTGAAAGGATTTTTGAAGATTTAGAAAAGTCTTGGAGTGGGGTCTATGCTTGGGACGGTTACAAGAAGGGGGGGGGGTTAAATGAAAATTATTGGTAGATAATTTAATTAGTGGAAGGTGTTAAGTGTAAGATCTAATGTTTAGTGTGGTACATGCTTTATGTAACATGTTAGTGTGCTCGGGAACCATGACTAGCTCAGAAAAAAAATAAAAACAATACTTTTTGCAATATTTTAGTGTTCCGGGTAATGTCCGGTTGTTCGGTTAAATACCGTTCCGTTAAAGTGCTAAGTTATATCGTTTAGTGTCTTATATATATATATATATATATATATATATATATATATATATATATTGCAACACTTTTAATTCCCAACACTTGGGAAAGCATACAGGATCATTAGTCAATTTTTCCGTACACTACTAGTATGTTAACAAGCACATGTAAGTATAGCACAGTAATCAGAAAGCAGTTAAGTGATTCAGCACAGTCATCAAGCACTTTAATTGTCATTAATAAATTGTACGGATACATGGAATTATGAGGGTTGTCACATTCTCCCCCTGTTAAGAGAATTTCGTCCCGAAATTTAGCACCTGGTTACTGAGGAAGCTAGTTAAGTTGCGTTGGTTTCCTGGTTTTCCTGGGGTGTTACATCATCCCCCCGTTGGTTTGGAATTTCATCCCGAAATTCTGCAGTAGCTTCAGCCTCAGTAGTGGTTGCACTTTTCTTAAACAGCTGGGGATACTTGAGTTTCATTTGGTCTTCTCGTTCCCAGGTATACTCTGGGCCATGACGGGAATCCCAACGAACTCGAACAAGAGGTATTCTGGTACGCTTGAGAATCTTAACATCTCGATCAGTAATCTCTACTGGTTCCTCGACGAATTGCAGCTGGTCGTCGATAGTGAGCTCCTTTAAAGGAACTATGAGGGTCTCATCTGACAGACACTTCTTCAGATTCGACACGTGGAAAACATTGTGAACTCCGCTGAGTTCTGCCGGTAGATTTAGCTTGTAGGCGACCTTGCCAATTTTCTCAATGATTTCGAATGGTCCGACATATCGCGGGTTAAGTTTGCCTCGTTTGCCAAAATGAACTACACCTTTCCAAGGTGAGACTTTGAGTAGCACTCGATCCCCAACCTGGAACTCGAGTGGTTTCCTGCGCTTATCAGCGTAGCTTTTCTGATGGTCACGAGCTGCCGCCATTCGTTGTCGTATCTGAGCAATTCTTTCGGTTGTATCTACTACAAGTTCTGGGCCAGTGATTTGACTGTCGCCAACTTCTGCCCAACAGAGAGGTGATCGGCACTTTCGTCCATACAATGCCTCAAACGGAGCGGCCTGGATGCTGGTGTGGTAACTGTTATTATACGAAAACTCCACTAACGGGAGGTGTTTTTCCCAGCTATTACCAAAATCGATCACACATGCCCTAAGCATGTCTTCAAGGGTTTGGATGGTGCGTTCAAATTGCCCATCCGTCTGTGGATGATATTCCGTGCTCATGTCTAATCGAGAACCAAAGGACTTGTGCATAGCTTGCCACAATTCAGATGTAAAACGTGAGTCTCGATCAGAGATGATGGAGGTTGGCACTCCGTGCCTTGATACTACTTCCTTTAGGTAGATGTCTGCTAGAGTAGAAAACTTGTCGGTTTCCTTGATAGCCAAGAAGTGTGCAGACTTAGTCAATCGATCCACGATCACCCAAATGGTATCATTTCCGCGTTGAGATCTAGGCAGGCCAGTAACGAAATCCATGGAAATTTGCTCCCATTTCCATTTCGAGATCTCTGGTTGTTGAAGTAGGCCTGATGGTTTCTGATATTCAGTCTTGACTCTAGCACAAGTCAAGCATTTACTGACGTAGGTTGCTATGTGGGCTTTCATGCTAGGCCACCAGTATGTAGCCTTTAGGTCGTGGTACATCTTATCCGAACCAGGATGTACTGAATAACGAGACTTATGTGCTTCATCCATCACAAGCTCGCGTAAGTCTCCATAAAGTGGAACCCAGATGCATCCGTTAACATAGTAGGCGCCGTTTTCCTTTTGTTCTAGCCGTTGCCTCGATCCTCGTAGGGACTCAGCCCTGATGTTTTCTGCTTTCAATGCTTCAACCTGAGCATCGCGAATCTGAGCGGGAAGGTTAGATTGGATTGTAAGCTGTAACGCACGTACACACTTAGGTATAGTATCCTTTCGACTGAGGGCGTCGGCCACAACATTGGCTTTGCCCGGATGGTACTGGATCGCACATTCATAATCGTTCAACAGTTCGACCCATCGGCGTTGTCGCATGTTTAATTCCTTTTGCTTGAAGATATGCTCGAGACTCCTGTGATCGGTGTAAATGGTGCACTTGGTACCGTACAGGTAATGTCTCCATATCTTAAGCATGAAAACCACTGCTCCCAGTTCCAGGTCATGCGTAGTGTAATTACTTTCTTGAACTTTAAGTTGGCGCGATGCGTAGGCAATGACCTTGTCACGTTGCATCAACACCCAACCAAGTCCTTGGATGGAAGCGTCGCAATAAACCACAAAATCATCTGTGCCTTCAGGCAATGAGAGGATAGGCGCGCTACAAAGTCTGTCTTTTAAGTGCTGGAATGCGGACTCCTGTACATCACCCCAACGATAGGTGACACCCTTCTGAGTCAGTGAAGTCAGAGGTTGCGCAATCTTTGAGAAATCCTTGATAAACCTTCTGTAATATCCTGCCAAACCCAAGAATTGGCGGATTTCTATTGGTGTATGGGGTGCAGGCCAGTTCTTGATCGAGTCAACCTTGGATGGATCAACATGAATCCCGTCCTTGTTTACTATGTGGCCTAGAAAGTGGACTTCGCGAAGCCAGAAGTCACATTTCAAAAACTTGGCATACAGTTGCCCTGCTCGAAGAAGTTCTAGCATAAGTCGTAGATGTTGCTCGTGTTCCTCCTGACTCTTAGAATAGATCAGGATGTCATCGATGAAAACAATAACGAACTTATCCAGGTAAGGTTTGCACACTCGATTCATGAGATCCATGAAGACTGCAGGTGCATTTGTCAACCCGAAAGGCATGACCAGAAACTCGTAATGGCCGTAACGAGTTCTGAATGCTGTTTTGGAGACGTCCTCATCTCGAACTCTCATTTAATGGTACCCCGACCTCAAATCAATTTTTGAGTAAAAGCTTGACCCTTGCAGCTGGTCGAACAAGTCGTCAATACGTGGAAGAGGATAACGATTCTTCACGGTCACCTTGTTAAGTTCGCGATAGTCAATACACATTCTGAAAGTACCGTCTTTCTTCTTCACGAATAGTACTGGAGCTCCCCAAGGCGAAGAGCTAGGACGTATGAAACCCTTTTCCAAGAGTTCTTGTAGTTGCGTGGACAGTTCTTCTAGTTCTGATGGAGCTAGACGATAAGGTGCCCGAGCTATGGGCGCCGCTCCAGGAGCTAGCTCGATTTGAAACTCAACTTGACGATGGGGTGGAAGACCAGGAAATTCCTCAGGAAATACCTCGGGAAAGTCACGTACAATAGGAATGTCTTCAATTCTCTTCTCTTCCATTGATGTGTCAGTAACGAGTGCGAGAATGGCAGTGTGGCCCTTTCGCAAACACTTCTGGGCCTTAAGGAAAGAGATAATGCCTACGACAGCACCACTCTTATCGCCATGAATCATGAGGTTCTTTACCAGAACGATGAATGCGGACGATTTTCTCCTTGCAAACAATCTCCGCTTGATGATAAGATAGCCAATCCATCCCAATAACGACGTCGAAACTACCAAGTATGATAGGAATAAGATCGATAGAGAAAGTCTGACCAGCTAAGACGAGGTTACAACCTTTAACTATGTGTGTGGCTTCAAGACTTTTACCGTTTGCTAGTTCTACCGTGTGTTTGGTGTTCAAAAGTGTTGGAGTGCGCTTAAGCATTTGGCTAACTTTTAAGGACACATAACTAGTATCGGCACCCGAATCCAATAAAACAGTAACAAAGAAGTCGTCCAGAAGGAACTTACCCATTACAACGTTGGGATCGTTCCTTGCATCACCCTGACCCAGCACGAACACACGTCCCCTGGCACCATTGCCATTATTGTTACCCCCGTTGTTGCCTCCATTCTTGCCGCCATTGTTGTTCCCGTTTCCTTGGTTATTGTTGTTCTGATTCTGGTTCAGCTGAGGACACTTCCTCTTAAAGTGGCCCTCAGCACCACACTGAAAGCATCCTTTATTACCCTGCTGTTGCTACTGCTGGTGGTTCTGTGGAGCTTGTTGTTGTTGTTGGCGATTCTGATTTGCTGGTCGCGTGCTCCTACAATCCTTTGCTTCATGACCAAACTTGTTGCACCTCAGACAACGACCCTTGTGGCACTGCCCGCTATGATGCTTGTTGCACCGGTTGCACTTGGGGTGGTTCCCTCGGTATCCACCCTATCCTTGATTACCAGAAGATTGCTGACCAGGACTCTGGTAGTCATCAGTCTTTCGCTGCTGAGACTAAACTGAAGTAGAACCCTTACTAGAATTTCCATCCCATTTTCGCTTGTTATCATTGGGAGCGTCAGTAGTAGTAGCACTAATACGCTTGGGTAGTTTGTTCTGTTCAACTGCTTGATGGGTGAGACGATGGGCCAACTTAATGATTTGCTGAATGGTACCCAGTTTAGCTGAAGTCACGTGACTCTGAATCTCTGGTACAAGACCCTTGAGGTACAGCTCAATACGTTTGATGGGAGGGTCTACCATAGTAGGAAACAAGATGGCCAGTTTGTTTGACCTCTTCGTATATGCCTCAATTTCAGACCCCGTCATCTTCAAATTGAAAAATTCCACCTCCAGCTTTTGGATGTCGTCACGACTACAGTACTCTTCTTTGATCAGTTCTTTAAAACCGTTCCATGGGGTGGCATTAGCAACCGCCAACCCTAGTAGTTGAACCTGTGCTTTCCACCAGGTTAACGCAGCACCTTCGAGTGTTCCCGTGGCATATTTCACCCTACGATCTTCAGGGCATTCACACATCTCGAAAACAGACTCCAGCTTCTCGAAACAGTGAAGAAGGCCTACAGCTCCTTCAGTGCCACTGAAAGTAGTAGGTCGGTAGTCCATGAATGTTTTGAACGTACATACGGGAGGCTGAACTTGTTGACCTATTGCGCGAGAATAGAAGACAAGGTTAAGCATGAGGGTTGGTTTGCGAAGGTAGGATCTAAACGTCCTAAGATGGGTTGGTATGGCAGGTCATACCTCCTGCAGGGATAGCTGCGACTGCCTCAACAACTCATTCATTGATCAAGGCCGTCAACGAAGCAACGTAAGTGAGAAAAGTGTCGCGAAAGTGCGTAAGTGTGGGACGATAGTATAGAGTAAGCACACAAGGTTCAAATCACGTTAATTAATGCACAGTGTGAACTATCTAACCGACAATATAAAATAAATCATACCACCTATTGTGTCGAGTCTTGTACGTGGGGCGAAGCGTCGTTGTGGATCATTGAGCACTGTACAGGTTATAGTCTGGTTTTGTCAAAAAGCCTTACCCTTTTTAAAACCAAGTTCACTATAACCAATGGCTCTGATACCAATCTGTCACACCCCCAAAATCCACCACGCGGAGTATCACCGCTTGGAGGTGTGACATGACCAGGATCAAGCCACCAATCATATTGAATGTCACACCCCCAAATCCACACGCGGAGTACCACCGCTTGGAGGCGTGACTGACCAGGATCAAGCCACCAATCATATTGAACAATGTAAATAGCAAGAGTAATTCAACCAACCAATATGAAAAGTGTTCAAAAACCAAAGTATAGTATCAATGTTTAGCGGAAGCATAAATGTTAATACCCAACATAAGTAATAAGTTCAAAAAGTCATGAAGTTTTTATCAAAATATCCACCATCCATGCCCACAATGACCGCGCCTCCCGTGCAAGCTCCATAAGTACCTATGGTCCTGCAAGGCATGTAACAGAGAGTCAACAACTAGTTGAGCGAGTTCACAGTGGGTTATTCAGTTATAGTGTTCGTATCGTAAATCGTAAGTTCTTTTAGTAATGATGTATCGTATGTAATGGTATCGCGGCCCTCTAGGCATGTTTGCGAAGTTAGTGGGGGTTTCCCATATGTTCTCTAGACTAGGTATATTTGTATCGCGGCCCTCCAGGCATGTTTGAGAAGATTAAACTATAGTTCGCGGCCATTCCAGGCATGTTTGCGAAGATTGTTCTAGTATCGCGGCCAATCCCGGCGTGTGTGCGAAGAGGAGTAATGTATCACTAGTCTAGCAGTATCTACCTTTAACCTTCCTCTCCCGAGGTCTATGGTATGAAATTCCGATAATTCTTAAGCGTAATTTAATCAATCAACCCATTCCCAACCCCAGGAATCCCATGCCTTGGTAAGAGTGTGAACTCACCTTGGTTTGCTCGGTATGCTAAACTATGTGCTCGCAAGTAATAAATCAAATCCTAAAGTGCACGTATGTTCAGTCAGTACATGTTTGTAAGATTTTGCATGCAATCACTATCACAGAAATATCACAGAGTGTGTCTAGCAATTTGCATTCTTGTATCATGTAAACAGTTACTCCAATTCATGCAAATTCATCTTCCTCATAATAGCCTTCTCAATTAATTCTAACATAGTTAACCAACATCACAGTTAATAAAGCTAGTATGCTTAACTGAATTAACATATATAAACAGGGGTATACGGTTAACAGAATTAACATTTAACAGAACTGGTAACTAACTGTATCACATGTTTTACTTAACTATGTTACATATTTAACAGAATGTCATCCATGAATCTTACATAGTGAGTAAAGTTAACTGAGTTAATGAACTTAACTCAGTTAGTAGGCTAAACATAGTTACATAACTAACAGAGTTATTATATGTAATTTAATAAGTTAACAACTTAATAAATTTAACTAGTTAACAAGATAACAGTTGGGCCGAAATCACTAGCTAGCCGAAAACCCTTATGTGCCGAAAACCCTATTGCCGAAATCCCTCATTGGGCCGAGATCTTATCTGGGCCGAAATCACTTTAGTGATTTCGTCCAGTTATGTTTAAATGTGGGGTGTTTTCGTTGGCCTTATAACTTTGACAAAAACACTTTGGGCTTAAAATCTCTTGGGCTGAAAACAACATGTGGGCCGAAATCACCTTATGTGATTTCGTCCAGTTTACATTTTTGTTGGGTGTTGGGTGTTTTCGTCCAGAACATCATCTTCACCAACACTCACTGTAACTTAAACCCAGCAACTATAATCTCATCTAATCGTTACATGATTAATCATTTACAAGTCATTAATCAATCATTTATATGTAATATATAATTTGCCTACATCATGCGATACCAGGATCCCAATTTAATCAGTTTATCATTCATTAACATAGACCCACTGTTGATCAAAACATCAAATATACAGACAGTTCATAGATAATAATTATCTAACAAGCACACAATGATCGATCACATAATCACATATATAAATATATACATACATCATGATTAAACATCCAATAATCATACGATATGCATCTAAATCAACTGAATCATGAAAATCACTAACCGAAAATTAAACAGAGGTTTGGCTTCAAATGAGGAATTCTGTTTGTTGGGTTTCAGAGGTAGAGAGAGAAACAATGGGATAAGGTTTGCCAAGTGAGAAACTTCTCCGTGAAGATTGTTTATAAAATAATTATATAAATCCCCACTGGGCCTAAAGCCCATTTGCTGTTTTCGCCAGCACACATGGACGAAAACACCATGTGTTTTCATCAGGGAGGGTGTTTTCATCTATTACTCCCATGTTGATATTAAACATATTATTAACACAATCAAGTATATACATACAACACACTTATGATGAACACCAATTATAAATAAAAAAAAATCAAAACATTTTGCAAACAATTACTAGGTTAAGTCGAGCAGGAACCTTGGAAACTCGGGTTGTCACATTATCCCCAACTTGAAAGAAATTTCGTCCCGAAATTTAACACGTAGTTACCGAGGAAGCTAGTTGTGTTTTGTTGTGTAGTTTACTGGTTTTCCTGGGGCTTCACATCATCCCCCCGTTGATTTGGAATTTCATTCCGAAATTCTGTAGTAGCTTCAGCCTCAGTAGTAGTTGCATTGTTTTCGAACAACTGGGGATATTTGAGTTCCATTTGGTCTTCTCGTTCCCAGGTATACTCTGGGCCATGACGGGAGTTCCAACGAACTCGAACAAGAGGTATTCTAGTGTGCTTGAGGACCTTAACATCCCGGTCCGTGATTTCAACAGGTTCCTCGACGAATCGTAACTGTTCGTCGATAGTGAGCTCCTTCAAAGGAACTATGTGGGTCTCATCTGACAGACACTTCTTCAGATTCGACACGTGGAAAACGTTGTGAACTTCACTGAGTTCAGCTAGTAAGTTCAGTCTGTAGGCCACTTTGCCTATTTTCTCTATGACTTCAAACGGTCCAACGTATCGTGGATTGAGTTTGTCCCTTTTGCCAAAACGAACAACACCCTTCCAGGGTGAAACTTTGAGTAACGCTCGATCCCCAACCTGGAACTCGAGTAGTTTCCTGTCTTTATCGGCGTATGCTTTCTGACGGTCACGAGCTGCCGCCATGCGTTGTCGTATTAGAGCAATCTTTTCAGTAGTATCAACTACCATTTCTGGACCTGTGATCTGACTGTCACCCACCTCTGCCCAACAAAGAGGTGATCGGCATTTACGCCCGTACAATGCCTCAAATGGAGCAGCTTTAATGCTGGTGTGGTAACTGTTATTGTATGAAAATTCCACAAGTGGCAGATGTTTTTCCCAACCATTGCCAAAGTCAATTACGCATGCTCGAAGCATGTCTTCTAAAGTTTGAATAGTGCGCTCAGACTGCCCATCTGTCTGAGGATGATAAGTTGTGCTCATGTCTAAACGAGAGCCAAAAGATTTGTGCATTGCTTGCCACAGTTCTGAAGTAAAACGTGCGTCACGATCAGAAATAATAGATGTGGGCACCCCGTGCCTCGAGACAACTTCCTTAAGGTATACGTCTGCTAGAGTGGAGAACTTATCCGTTTCCTTGATAGCCAAGAAGTGAGCAGACTTTGTGAGTCGATCCACGATCACCCAAATAGTATCATTCCCACGTTGAGATCTAGGTAGGCCAGTAACAAAATCCATGGAAATTTGTTCCCATTTCCATTGTGGTATCTCAGGTTGTTGGAGTGGGCCTGATGGTTTCTGATATTCCGCTTTGACTCTCGCACAAGTCAAACACTTGCTAACGTAAGTTGCTATGTGGGCCTTCATGCTAGGCCACCAGTATGTAGTTCTGAGGTCGTGGTACATCTTATCCAAACCAGGATGTACTGAGTAGCGAGACTTATGAGCTTCTTCCATTACAAGCTCGCGTAAGTTGCCATAGTGTGGGACCCAAATGCGTCCTGTTACATAGTAGGCTCCGTCTGCCTTTTGTTCTAACCTTTGCCTTGAGCCGCGTAGGGCTTCAGCCCTGACGTTTTCTGATTTCAATGCTTCTACCTGAGCATCTCGTATCTGAGAAGGAAGACTAGACTGAATAGTGAGTTGCAACGCTCGTACATGCCTAGGTGTAGTATCCTTTCGACTGAGGGCGTCGGCCACCACATTGGCTTTGCCCGGATGGTACTTTATAGCACATTCGTAATCGTTCAGTAACTCGACCCATCGACGTTGTCGCATGTTCAACTCTTTCTGCTTGAAGATATGCTCAAGACTCCTGTGATCGGTGTAGATGGTGCACTTGGTGTCGTACAGGTAGTGTCGCCATATCTTGAGCGCAAAAACAACAGCTCCCAGCTCTAGATCATGTGTAGTGTAATTCCGTTCGTGGATCTTAAGTTGGCGCGAAGCATAAGCAATGACTTTATCCCGCTGCATCAACACACATCCAAGACCTTGGATAGATGCGTCGCAGTAGACTACAAAATCGTCCGTGCCTTCAGGCAAGGAGAGGATAGGTGCGCTACAAAGTCTATCCTTTAAGTGCTGAAATGCTGTTTCCTGTGTATTACTCCAACGATAAGCAACACCTTTCTGTGTCAATAATGTAAGCAGCTGCGCAATCTTTGAGAAGTCTTTAATGAACCGTCTGTAATAACCTGCCAAACCCAAGAATTGGCGTATTTCGGTTGGTGTGCGAGGTGCAGGCCAGTTCTTGATCGAATCTACCTTGGATGGATCGACATGAATCCCATCCTTGTTCACCACGTGGCCTAGAAAGTGGACTTCACGAAGCCAGAAGTCGCATTTTGAAAACTTAGCATATAGCTGTTCCGTTCGTAAGAGTTCCAAAATGAGTCGTAAATGCTGCTCGTGTTCCTCCCGACTCTTCGAGTAGATCAGGATGTCATCAATGAAGACAATAACAAACTTGTCAAGATAAGGTTTGCACACCCTGTTCATAAGATCCATGAAAACCGCAGGCGCGTTCGTTAGCCCGAATGGCATGACTAGAAACTCGTAGTGGCCGTAGCGAGTTCTGAATGCTGTTTTGGAGACGTCCTCATCCCGGACTCTCAATTGATGATAGCCTGACCTCAGGTCAATCTTTGAGTAATAGCTCGACCCTTGCAACTGGTCGAATAAGTCGTCGATGCGTGGAAGAGGATAACGATTCTTCACCGTCACCTTGTTCAATTCGCGGTAGTCTATACACATGCGGAAGGTACCGTCTTTCTTCTTCACAAATAATACTGGAGCTCCCCAAGGCGAAGAGCTAGGACGTATGAAACCCTTTTCCAAGAGTTCTTGCAATTGCTTAGACAGTTCTTCCAGTTCAGTTGGAGCTAAGCGGTAAGGCGCTCGAGCTATGGGTGCTGCTCCTGGAGCTAGCTCGATCTGAAATTCGACCTGGCGATGGGGCGGTAGCCCAGGTAACTCTTCAGGAAACACTTGAGGAAAGTCGTGTACAACAGGAATATCCTCTAACTTCTTCTCTTTTGTCGATGTATCTGAACGAGTGCTAAAATAGCTGTGTGGCCCTTTCGCAAACACTTCTGTGCCTTCAAGAAGGAGATGATGCCACTCACGACACCACTCTTGTCGCCTTGAACTTCGAGAGGTTCTTTGCCAGTACGGGGAATACGAATGATCTTCTCCTTGCATAGGATCTCTGCTTGTTGTTGGGATAACCAATCCATACCAATGACGATATCAAAACTACTCAGAGTTATAGGAATGAGATCGATAGAGAAAGTCTGACCAGCGAGGATAAGATTACAACCCTGAACTATGTGTGTGGCTTCTAGACTTTTACCGTTAGCTAACTCTACGACATGCTTGGTGTTTAAAAGCGTTGGTGCGTGGTTAAGCATTTCACTAACCTTCAGAGATATGTAACTGGTATCCGCACCCGAATCAAATAATACAGTAACATAAAAGTCGTCGAGAAGAAACTTACCCATAACCACATTAGGATCGTTCCTTGCATCAGCCTGACCAATCACAAATGCACGACCCCTAGCACCATTGCCGTTGTTGTTTCCTCCATTGTTGTTCCCATTGCCCTGATTATTGTTGTTGTTATTCTGATTCTGGTTTAACTGGGGACAGTTCCGCTTGAAGTGACCATCAGCCCCACACTGAAAGCATGCCTTATTTCCTTGCTGTTGTTGCTGTGGCGGGTTTCGTGGAACTGGTGGCTGTTGTTGCTGGTTCTGATTCGCAGGCCTTGAGCTCCTGCAATATTTAGCTTCATGACCTACCCTTAGACATCTCTGACAGCGGCCTTTACGACACTGACCACTGTGGTGTCTGTTGCACCTGTTACACAGTAGGTGAATTCCCCGATATCCACTCTGCCCCTGACCACCAGACGATTGCTGACTCGGACTCTGGTAATCACTAGTCTTGCGCTGCTGAGCTTGAGACTGTACAGTAGCTGAACCCCTGCTGGAATCCCCTTCCCATTTCCGCTTGTTGTCACTGGGAGTAGCAGGAGTAGCTGAAGTGGTAGCGGTAGTAGTAGCGCTGATACGTTTAGGCAGCTTGTTCTGTTCCACTGCCTGATCGGTGAGGCGATGAGCTAGCTTGACGATCTGTTGAATGGTGCCAAGATTTGCTGAGGTTACATGACTTTGAATCTCCGGCACCAGACCCTTGAGATACAGTTCAATACGCTTAATGGGAGGGTCTACCATAGTAGGACACAGAATAGCCAACTCATTCGATCTTCTGGTGTACGCTTCAATTTCTGACCCCGTCATTTTCAAGTGGTAAAACTCTACCTCCAGCTTATGAATGTCATCACAGCTACAGTATTCCTCTTTGATCAATTCCTTAAAATCATTCTAGGGTGTGGCGTTAGCAACAGCCAACCCTAACATCTGAACTTGCGCATTCCACCAAGTCAGCGCAATGCCTTCTAGAGTACCAGTGGCGTACTTCACCCTGCGAGCTTCAGGGCATTCACACATTTCAAATACGGACTCGAGCTTTTCAAATCAATGGAGGAGTCCAACCGCTCCTTCCGTGCCACTAAAAGTAGTAGGACGACAGTCCATGAAAGTTTTGAAGGTGCAAACAGGTGGCTGAGCGTGCTGACCTGTTGTGTATAAGAACCAGGACAAGATTAAGCACAAGAGTTGTTTTAGGAGTGTAGGATCTAAAGATCCTAGTGTGAGTTACAACTGCAGGGTATACCTCCTTCTTGTGCGGCTGCAAGTGCCGCAGCAACTCGTTCGTTAATAAGAGCCGTCAACTGGGCTTGTGTCATGTTAATGCGTCCAGCCATGATCTTCATAGCAAATGTAACATAGGTGAGAGAGGTTCGCGAGTAGTGCGATGACAGAAGAGAGTAAACACAGAAGTGTTCTCATGCAATAGTGTTACGTTAATCTAAGCATACCCTGAGCAAAGCTCTATGCAATTCTAGCAAGTAGGCAATAAAACATATACCATATTACCTAGGATGTTGAGTCTTGCACGTGGAGCGAGGCGTCGTTGTGGATTGTTAAGCACTGTTCTGGTTATAGTTTGGTTTTAATAAAAACGTTTTCCCCTTATTAAAACCGAGTTCTCTATAACCAATGGCTCTGATACCAATCTGTCACACCCCCAAATCCACACGCGGAGTACCACCGCTTGGAGGCGTGACTGACCAGGATCAAGCCACCAATCATATTGAACAATGTAAATAGCAAGAGTAATTCAACCAACCAATATGAAAGGTGTTCAAAAACCAAAGTATAGTATCAATGTTTAGCGGAAGCATAAATGTTAATACCCAACATAAGTAATAAGTTCAAAAAGTCATGAAGTTTTTATCAAAATATCCACCATCCATACCCACAACGACCGCGCCTCCCGTGCAAGCTCCATAAGTACCTATGGTCCTGCAAGGCATGTAACAGAGAGTCAACAACTAGTTGAGCGAGTTCACAGTGGGTTATTCAGTTATAGTGTTCGTATCATAAATCGTAAGTTCGTTTAGTAATCATGTATCGTATGTAATGGTATCGCGGCCCTCTAGGCATGTTTGCGAAGTTAGTGGGGGTTTCCCATATGTTCTCTAGACTAGGTATATTTGTATCGCGGCCCTCCAGGCATGTTTGCGAAGATTAAAGTATAGTTCGCGGCCATTCCAGGCATGTTTGTGAAGATTGGTCTAGTATCGCGGCCAATCCCGGCGTGTGTGCGAAGAGGAGTAATGTATCACTAGTCTAGCAGTATCTACCATTAACCTTCCTCTCCCGAGGTCTATGGTATGAAATTCCGATAATTCTTAAGCGTAATTTAATCAATCAACCCATTCCCAACCCCGGGAATCCCATGCCTTTGTAAGAGTGTGAACTCACCTTGGTTTGCTCGGTATGCTAAACTATGTGCTCGCAAGTAATCAATCAAATCCTAAAGTGCACGTATGTTCAGTCAGTACATGTTTGTAAGATTTTGCATGCAATCACTATCACAGAAATATCACAGAGTGTGTCTAGCAATTTGCATTCTTGTATCATGTAAACAGTTACTCCAATTCATGCAAATTCATCTTCCTCATAATAGCCTTCTCAATTAATTCTAACATAGTTAACCAACATCACAGTTAATAAAGCTAGTATGCTTAACTGAATTAACATATATAAACAGGGGTATACGGTTAACAGAATTAACATTTAACAGAACTGGTAACTAACTGTATCACATGTTTTACTTAACTATGTTACATATTTAACAGAATGTCATCCATGAATCTTACATAGTGAGTAAAGTTAACTGAGTTAATGAACTTAACTCAGTTAGTAGGCTAAACATAGTTACATAACTAACAGAGTTATTATATGTAATTTAATAAGTTAACAACTTAATAAATTTAACCAGTTAACAAGATAACAGTTGGGCCGAAATCACTAGCTAGCCGAAAACCCTTATGTGCCGAAAACCCTATTGCCGAAATCCCTCATTGGGCCGAGATCTTATCTGGGCCGAAATCACTTTAGTGATTTCGTCCAGTTATGTTTAAATGTGGAGTGTTTTCGTTGGCCTTATAACTTTGACAAAAACACTTTGGGCTTAAAATCTCTTGGGCCGAAAACAACATGTGGGCCGAAATCACCTTATGTGATTTCGTCCAGTTTACATTTTTGTTGGGTGTTGGGTGTTTTCGTCCAGAACATCATCTTCACCAACACTCACTGTAACTTAAACCCAGCAACTATAATCTCATCTAATCGTTACATGATTAATCATTTACAAGTCATTAATCAATCATTTATATGTAATATATAATTTGCCTACATCATGCGATACCAGGATCCCAATTTAATCAGTTTATCATTCATTAACATAGACCCACTGTTGATCAAAACATCAAATATACAGACAGTTCATAGATAATAATTATCTAACAAGCACACAATGATCGATCACATAATCACATATATAAATATATACATACATCATGATTAAACATCCAATAATCATACAATATGCATCTAAATCAACTGAATCATGAAAATCACTAACCGAAAATTAAACAGAGGTTTGGCTTCAAATGAGGAATTCTGTTTGTTGGGTTTCAGAGGTAGAGAGAGAAACAATGGGATAAGGTTTGCCAAGTGAGAAACTTCTCCGTGAAGATTGTTTATAAAATAATTATATAAATCCCCACTGGGCCTAAAGCCCATTTGCTGTTTTCGCCAGCACACATGGACGAAAACACCATGTGTTTTCATCAGGGAGGGTGTTTTCATCTATTACTCCCATGTTGATATTTAACATATTATTAACACAATCAAGTATATACATACAACACACTTATGATGCACACCAATTATAAATAAAAAAAATCAAAACATTTTGCAAACAATTACTAGGTTAAGTCGAGCAGGAACCTTGGAAACTCGGGTTGTCACATTGAACAACGTAATTAAGTAATATAAACCAACCACAATATAATTGGTGACTAAAAGGTAACCAACTTAAGTTAACAGCGGAAGCATAATATGTAAAACATAAGTCCCATAGTTCGTAAGTTTAAAGTCCAAAACGTAGATTTAATAAGTTCATAAGGATTAAATGTTTAGCACGGAACATGACAATCCATATTCCACAACAACCTCCTCCTCGTGCAAGCTCCATAAGCATCTAGCGACCTGTAAGGCATGTAACAACGAGTCAACAACAAAGTTGAGTGAGTTCACGGTTGGTTGATTAGTTTTAAGTTGTTTCTGAAAACGTGGTTTGACTTTCGTTGGCTTATTTGCCGTGGGGGTTACCCCATAGTTGAAAGTACGTTTAACCAGTTCCTTTTTATTACCCAAACCATATCCATGATCAGTGGGGGCTTCCCCATGTGAACCACTAGACTGTTAAGATATCGACAACTGACGAACAATAGTTGTGCCCTACGTCAATGTTCTATCATCATTGACAGTTTACCATAGTCCATTAGTACACGCCCGTCCGAACGGCACGGTGTGAGGTTTGTTAAACCTAATAGCGCTATTAACTAATGACCCGCTCGCCATTGGCCTCGGTGATTAAGTCGATATAAAATGAGGGACTTCATGATAGAGTTTTGTCTAGTAAGTTTTAAGGTTGTTGTCATACCCAAGGAGGACGAACGTACGTACTCTACCCAAGGAGAATACGCAGGATTAATATTGGCATCCTACCTATGGAGGATGGCCGTACATATCCTACCCAAGGAGGATATGTAGGTTCCGTTTTAATTCTTTAACCCATTCCCAACCATCGGGAATCCCATGCCTTAGAAAGTGTGTGAACTCACCTCGGTTTGCTCGGTTAGATTAATTACTCAAATAATCAGGAAATCAAGCACGTCCTATTAAGGTACATATAACAATCAGTTTCTCATGCATAACCCGTATCCTACGTACGGTTTATCTACTTAATACTTCTATCACATACCACACAGTTCAAATGTCAAGTTATGTCAATAAGTTACATTATTTTACCCTAAAATAATATAACTATCTCACAAAATAAACAAGTATCCACACAAGTGTTCTAGTATAAGATATATATTCTAAATATATATTTACCCATTTTTATTTACAAAAATCAACCTCCGACACTTTGTATTTTGTGACAAAAATTATGGCGAAGTTTATATTCGAAACACAAGTTATGAAATATATTTGTAACGCTTGTTTAGAAAAATATTTTCTAAGTGTCGGATTTTTAGAAATTTTTGCCAGAGTTTCCTTTGTAAACGGAGGTGTCCATGCTTATAAGCATATCATTTTCTTTTAAAAAAAATCATTCAACAATCACCAACAAGCTACTAAACAATATTACACTAGTCAAGTGCAAAAATAACGCACTTTACATGACGACATGAACTTGGTGTTTCATAAAAACGCGTAGTAACTTAGTGGGGTGCTTAGTGGGTTTAGTTACCCTCCAAAGCGTGTTCATTTTTGTTAAAATCTTACTCTCGGGGTTTTTAGATGTTCACAACTTGTGAACTTATTTTACAAAAATACTCATTTACAATATTTTCATGTTTCATTTGCATCCTTATACTCTTTTTAATTCCAAAAATAATGTATATGCAAATAAAGTTATGATCCTTCAAAACCCGTCTTTTTAACTTGGTTAGTTTAGAAAAATCATCATCAAGACTTGGATTTACAAGTTTACTAGTTTACTTGGTTCATTTTTTTCTTTAGAAAAATCACCCTACTTTCAAGTTCATGTCTTCTTTAGTGGATGATTATTTTATGCACACATAATCATCCCTAACTTGTTTAGTCATGTTTTTAATCATAACTTTAACAAGCTTCATAGGATGTCTAACCATCATGTTACTAGTAATCATCAAAACGTCAACAACATGACCGAAACAACTTCATAACAACTCTATTTCATCAAGTTTTCATCAACAAGTTAGCTTATGTTCAAGACTTATCTTTATGATTTTTAGTGTTTTTGTAGTTACATCATAATATAACCATTAACCGCCATAAATATAAAAAATGAGAAGATCAAAGAAGCTTACTACTAGCTTTGAAGCTAGGGAAGATCAAGGTGAAAAATGAGTGGATAAAAGCTTGGGGTAGAGGTCTTTCAAGATCCAAGAGTTCCACACCTCCTAAAACACCTTGATACACCTTGTAGTATTCTTGGATGGAATGAATGGAAATTGAAAATGTGGTGGTGTGTGGGAGGTTATTCGGCCGAGCTTAGGAAGGAGGAGAAGGAAATGTTGTGTGGTGTAGATGGTGAAATGATAAGCATTCATATAACACTCTAAACCCTTATTATCCATTGGACCATGTGCTCCCCCAAGTACAACAATATCCACTCAAGATCTAGCAATTTCCAAGAATAGATTATTGAAAGGATTTTTGAAGATTTAGAAAAGTCTTGGAGTGGGGTCTATGCTTGGGACGGTTACAAGAAGGGGGGGTTAAATGAAAATTATGGGTAGATAATTTAATTAGTGGAAGGTGTTGAGTGTAAGATCTAATGTTTAGTGTGGTACATGCTTTATGTAACATGTTAGTGTGCTCGGGAACCATGACTAGCTCAGAAAAAAAAAACAATACTTTTTGCAATATTTTAGTGTTCCGGGTAATGTCCGGTTTTTCGGTTAAATACCGTTCCGTTAAAGTGCTAAGTTATATCTTTTAGTGTCTTTTATATATATATATATATATATATTTTTGCAACACTTTTAATTCCCAACACTTGGGAAAGCATACAGGATCATTAGTCAATGTGTGACTTAGGAACAGAGTCCCAAAAATCATCCATTGATGCCCCTTGTTCTCGGTACTGGGGACTTCTTTCTTCGGCACTCGATAAACCTTTGATGGTACCAGTGGTTTGATCCAACTCACTGGTGGTCATCGAGGTTGCCATGGAAGAAATTGCCTTCAAGGGAGTCTTACTTATGAAACAACTGTCCAACTGGAGACTTGTTGATCCACCAGTTGTAGTTGCTGCTCCACTTGAACTACCACCGAGAGCTACTTGTAGCTCAGGGGGTGTAACCTCCTCAATTGTTGCTGGGATAGCAGGAGTAGTAGCTTCAGACCCAGTCACCTGTGGGGGTATACTCTCAGTGACAGGTGATAGAGAGGAACTGGTTTGTGTCTGAGCTATAGCAGCTGCATGCAACAAAGGTAGCATGGATTGTGGCATTATTATTGGTGATGGGATGGGGGTTGAAAGAGACATGTCCTTGGGATCAGGACTGAGGAAGATGGATCCAAGTGGATTCAGAGCTTCATATTGTGGTGTCCCTGTGCTTACAACCTAATCCTTTTGTGAGGATGCAGGAGGAGTTTTAGGCAAAGGTTGAGATCTTTCTTCCAACTGCTGTGAGGAAGTAGCAGCAGTGGTTTGTGGTGACTTTTGTGTTGTCACAGGCATTTCCTCTGGGATCTCATCTTCCAGAGTTGCCTTTGTTTTGGGTTTGGTGGGTTTTCTGGATGTTTTCTTTTTGGTCTTTTTAGTGGTGGCAGGTGTGGGTTTCAAAGTAGTGGGAGTGCTGCTCTGATCACCTGGAGCAGTGGGCTCAGCAGCTGATACCTGAGGAGCAGTTGTAACCACTAAAATCTGCTCAGGTACCCCTGCTTTTGTTTTTATTGGTGCCATCATTCTTGAAAATGTTTCTTTTGTTAAGCACTTTATTTGACAATGAACACCTTGTTTTAGCAAGTTTAAACTTTCCTTTTCAAATTTTTGTTCAAAATAGTAACTCAAAAATCTTGGAAAAAGTAAAAATGCTTTACTTTCAACGTTTTTCACCATGTCATTGAAAATCTCCTGGGAGTAGTTGTAGTCCTTTTTATTCAAAATAGCGTAACCCAGGCATTGAATTTTTAATGGTATTTCGTTGAAAGATGTTGTTTAATTCGAAGCACACATCAAGAGTGTGTGAAATAAAAACCTGGGTGCAGATGGAAAATAACCCTTTTGTAGGGTATCTACCTTTGATTCTTCTGCATAACCCCTTTTCAGAAAATCAGCTTTTAACTCGTTTTTGTCAAAAGAGGTTTTACCGTTCTGATCATCGAGTATGAAGACTTCTGATATCGATTGTGGTGTGATTTTGATCGCTTTTCCCTGTATCGAGGAGTTAATGGCAATGACTTTATCGTCTTGTTTTTCAAGCGTCGCCTTCTTCCAAAACTCTCTCTGGGTTTGCAGATATATGGGAGCATTTACCGTCAACAAAGTTTTGTACTTTGATCCAGTTATTGCATCAATGATGGAGTCGAAGGTGTGGTTATCAGTAGGTTTTGTGAGTAAACCCAGATAGTTGTGAGATTGTTTGAATGGTATTTCGATGGGTTCTTCGGCCGTTTGAGCGACCTCTTTGGAAGGTGATGGTGATTTAGGTTTTGGTTTTGATTTTGACTTTGATTTTGTCATTTTTGTGGAGAAGAATGAAGGAGGATTTTGGAGATTTTGAGAAGAAGGGTTGGAAACTGCTATGAGAAGAGAATTTTGGAATTCAATTCGACAGTGTAAAACCCTGTTTGGGGTTTAGGGCAGGGTTTTATTTAAAATATGATCGCTGATGTGGCAGCGGTTATTTCAATCTGAGGGCTAAAAACTGACCACGTGTCAACCACTGATGAACCGGATGAAGTATGTAGAACAGTTGTTTTAAGAGCCACTGACGTATCAAGCATCAGAGGTTACAACGGTAAAAATATGGGCAGTGGATGATTTTTACTATCAGTGGATAGCATGTCAGTGGATAAGACACTGATTTTGAACATCAGTGCTTTTCAAGAAAATGAGGGATCAGTGGTTAACTTTCAGCAGTGGACAGTGTTTAGAGAACAGACGTTGGAGCAAAACAGTGGTTAGGGTAAATGGTACAATTCTGAAGAATAGGTGTTTCAGCAACTGTTTTGAGGATTTACATTCAAGGTTTCATCACATGTCAATTTTGAAAGACAGTGGTTTAGTACCCCAGATAATGAAGACTTTTTACTAAGGCCACTCATTTTCGTTTCATATTCAATTAAAACATGAGTACCCTAGTAATTTAAGCAAAGTTTGCAATCAATTTTCGATGAAAATTTAAGAGCAAACCTGAGTATGACATGAACATGACATATGTACCATTTCCTTTTGACCCATTTATAAGGACACAAATACCATCAAAAATAAGGTATTACATCCTGACAGGAGCTGAAACTATTGCCAACAAAAACAAGCAAAAGTTCCAAATATATCCTTACAGAAAAAAAAATGAATGATATATCCTGATTATTCGAGAAAATCCTTTGAGAAAAAAAAATGATTAAAGGATTTTCTGAGAACAGCATCAAAAGGATTTGGTGTAAATTCAATAAAACACATAATCATATCATTCTCAAGTTTTTGAAAATGGTCAGTGGTTTTGACAATAGTGATGGGAAAACTTTGAACATATTTTGACCACTGTATGGTACCATTTTCTTTGTCAGTTGATTGCAAACATGATTCTTTTTGTAATTCATTCACTGGAATCAAAAACCCTTTTCTGAACAGGTGAATGCACATAGTTGCTTAATGACCATTATTACCCTACACTTTGACTCTTCAGTGTTTTATGTTTATACTCTTTTCTTCTGACTTCAGAAGTTTTGAGATAAACACACTTCGGAGTTTTTGTGAATTTTCTTAATGTATTTTAACATAGTTGATTTTGTCCTTTTGAGGAACTCAACCTGTTTTCAACACATAAGATCTGGATAACTAAAGTTTTAATTTCCCTCTTTTTGTGTTAACAAAACAACAATGCTTTTATAAACATAGGTTTTGGTTAATCTGAGGTTTGTACTTTAGTATTTAATGAAAACATCACATATTACACATCAACAGTTTAAATCAATTTAGAAAATAAGAATAATCTCATGGTTTAATCAGATATTGCTTTCAGATCTAGAAACCATGAGTGTCTTGTGCATGAATTTACATGTTGTGTGAAATTTGTGTGTCATATGACATCTCGGTTGATTTACAGAGTTTTTGAATACCCATTTTGAACATGATTTACTTGATACTCTGTTTTTTCAACAAAATACAACCAACCTTAGTATCAATGGATTTCGAGCCGAACTGTTATGTCAATTTGACTGTTAAATCGAAATTGACTGTCCAAGCTCTGATACCAATTGTTAGGATCGGAGGCTCTTATGATTCTGTTTGTTTGTATGTTTTGAACAAATCAAATAAATATGAACAGTTTAAGTGCAGCGGAAATGAAAACAAACTTTGTAAACACAATCAAAGGAGATAATAGTTTGATAAACAATTGCTTCTCATAGAGTCGAATGATTTACAAATCAAAGCAAAAGATTACAGAAATGCTTACAAACTACACTCCCCCTCAGCCTGATGCCCCAAGGTTGGTTGCACACAAGATGAAAGGATTAGACATGAGGAGAAGAACTCGCTCAGTCAATCAAATGTAACAGTACAGGGTACTGTTACATTTATAGGCCAACCAAACCACTGAGGAATCTCAGCTGACGTCACCATGAAAGCGACGTCTAACAGCCTAACAAACTATATCTACTGTCCTTACACAAACTACTGATGTCTAACAACTGATTGTAATAATAATACAAAACATGAGGAAACAACTGCTTCACGTTCCACTGTTGTAGCCTAAGCACTGATTCTTAACAATAACATCAGTGCTTTCTTCAAAGGTGATCAGTCCTTGAATGAGCAGTGTTTGTGTCTTCAGCAGCACTTAAGAAATAGCAGTAGATAGAGCGACAGAGTTTGTCTTTAGCAGTCTTTAGGATCATATCAGCAGTTGAAAGGGCACAGCAGTTGATTATGAGCAGCAGTTAGAGACCATCAGATGTTATAACTCACTTTCAAGGGGAGAGCAAAGTGTAAACTACTGTTTATTGTGAATCCTCTGTTTATGACCTGGTTTTGGCTTTACATTATCTGTTCCTTTGTTTGGGTTCAATCCCAACAATCTCCCCCTGGAACAGATAATGCCAAAACCTTTCATTATTCAGGACCTTTATTACTCATCAAGAGTGCCTTAGCTTGTTCTTTGAATTCAGCTTCAAATTCCTTTGCACTCTGGTCATCCTCATCCCTACACAGTGAAAGCCCAAGGAGATCCTGCAAATCTTGAACACTAAGGCCTAGTGCTTCTTTCCTTGATATGTGCTTCACATCGCCATTGGCTCTGACCAGGGTCAATACGTGAGTCTTTTGATCAGACATCCACTTTAGTATTTTTAAGCCAAGTGGGTTTCTTGGGAGAGAATTATTTGATGATGAGTTGAGGGATAATGGCCTTGAAAACAACTGCAGACTCTCAGACATTCTTTTGAAAGCTTCTTCAAAGACTTTGTCAGCTGCAGCTATATCTTCTGCAGTTTCTTGTTCAATAAGTTCTTGTCTTTCAGCTTCTGTTTTGTCTTTAGCAGTGTTTGGAGATGCAAGTTTGTTTAATGCCTTAAAAAGGCTTTGAAGCTTTGTTGAAGTTTCTTCTTTTAGACCCATTTTTGTGATGGTATCTTTGAAGTACTCTGCTTCCTTTTCTCTTACCTCTTCTTCAGTCAACTGTTCTCCCTCTTCTTGATTTGTTGCAAAAGTAGACCGGAACAGTGTGTCGAGGTTTCCCATCTTCTGTTCAAGCTTCATCATTTGTTCTTGCTTTTTAGAAGTGCCTGAAACAGTTGTCTTTCTTTTCTTCAGCCTTTTGTAGGCTTCATCAGTCTCCTGTCTTGACCACTTTGATATGGCTTCAGCAGAGTCTATTTTTGCATCCACCAGCTCCTCTTTCTTTCTTTTATACTCAGCAGTGAAAGCAACAATGAGCTTTTTGAATTTGTTCCAGTTTGGAGGATTTTTCTTCTTTGTGGAATCATTCTTGATTCTGTCAATCCTCTCAGCCTCATGCTTTAGAGCGATTATTGGCCATTCTTCAAACTGTTTTTCTTCAGCAGGATAGAATTTTTCTTTCATAATGTAGGCGAGATATTGTTTTCTTAGCTTTTTGCGTTGTTCAGCCTTTTCTTTGATTAGTTCCTGTGCAAATTCTTCTATCTGCTTTACTTTTGTTAAGTAGAACTCCAGTCTTTTAGCAATGCCATCTTCGCTTAACTTTTCTTTTTCACTGTCAACATTTGCTTGTGGCATGTAGCCTATGAGTGAGGAGAATCTTCTTTTTGAAGGATCCTCTTCTGTATAGAATTGCCTCATCTCATTTTTGACAGCTTCAAGTTCCAGTGGATATTTTGCAGCATTAGGATCATGCATACCCTCATCGGCAGTGATTGGCTTTCTTATTCTGTTGAAGAGCTTTGGCTGTGAAGTAGAAAAGGTGAGAGCAGTGGTGGATGACTGACTAACAACTGTTGAGACAACTGGTGTCTCAACATCTGTTGTCATTACAACTGCTGATATGTCAGCAGTTGTCTTCTGCTTTTGAGCAGGGGATGGAAGTGATGGTGGTGATGGGGGTGGTGAATCATCATCTGATATGAGATTCCTTCTCCTTTTTAATGAAGAAGGAGCAGATGATGTTTTGGGTGGATCAGTGGTTGTAGATTGTATGGCAGTGGATTGTGGTTGACTGACAGTGGTTGAAACAACTGGTGCTTCAACCGCTGCTGTCATTACAACAGATGTTGTAACATCTGTTGTCTTCTGTTTTATAACAGGAAGCAGTGGTGATTGTGTGATTGTAGATAATGATGATGGTGGAATAGTGGTTGTAATAGTGTGTGATAGAGTGGTGTGTGTTGGAGTTGTGTGTGTTGATGTAATGGCAGCTGTTTGGCTACTGACAGCAGTTTTAGTAACTGCTGCTGCAGCAGTTTTTGTAACTGCTGCTGTATCAGCTGTTTGGCTAACAGGTTTTGAGACCTGTTTTTCTTTTTCTTTTTCTTTTTCAGGTTCAATATGAATGCCATGTTCAATTCCCTTTTTCTTCATTTGCTTCAATATCTCCCCCTTTTTGGCATTATCTGCAAGGGGGTCATCAAAGAATAGTAAAGTTGAAGGAGCCTTGCCAGTGGCAATTTGGATACTGGCCTTAATAGCCTTGATATCTGCTTGAGTATCCTTGAACCTTGATTCAACCATGTTGGTCAGCATTTGTACTTGAATGGCATGCTTTTTGTCAGCCATAAGTTGCTGTGCTTCAAGCATAGGTTGAAAAATATTCCAAAGCTCATTTTCAGCAAATGCATGTTGTGCAGGTGCTTGAGCAGGAATAGTAGAGGCTTGTGCTTTCTGAGCTTTTAAAATCTCTTGCACCATCTCTTTTATTTCAGCAACTGATTCTTCAAGTTTTTCCACTCTGCCCGTCAATTCCTGATATCTTGAATCATCACCCATTTTACTGGGATCATCTGAATTCCCACCTGTGGTGGTTATATCAATGTGTGACTTAGGAACAGAGTCCCAAAAATCATCCATTGATGCCCCTTGTTCTCGGTACTGGGGACTTCTTTCTTCGGCACTCGATAAACCTTTGATGGTACCAGTGGTTTGATCCAACTCACTGGTGGTCATCGAGGTTGCCATGGAAGAAATTGCCTTCAAGGGAGTCTTACTTATGAAACAACTGTCCAACTGGAGACTTGTTGATCCACCAGTTGTAGTTGCTGCTCCACTTGAACTACCACCGAGAGCTACTTGTAGCTCAGGGGGTGTAACCTCCTCAATTGTTGCTGGGATAGCAGGAGTAGTAGCTTCAGACCCAGTCACCTGTGGGGGTATACTCTCAGTGACAGGTGATAGAGAGGAACTGGTTTGTGTCTGAGCTATAGCAGCTGCATGCAACAAAGGTAGCATGGATTGTGGCATTATTATTGGTGATGGGATGGGGGTTGAAAGAGACATGTCCTTGGGATCAGGACTGAGGAAGATGGATCCAAGTGGATTCAGAGCTTCATATTGTGGTGTCCCTGTGCTTACAACCTAATCCTTTTGTGAGGATGCAGGAGGAGTTTTAGGCAAAGGTTGAGATCTTTCTTCCAACTGCTGTGAGGAAGTAGCAGCAGTGGTTTGTGGTGACTTTTGTGTTGTCACAGGCATTTCCTCTGGGATCTCATCTTCCAGAGTTGCCTTTGTTTTGGGTTTGGTGGGTTTTCTGGATGTTTTCTTTTTGGTCTTTTTAGTGGTGGCAGGTGTGGGTTTCAAAGTAGTGGGAGTGCTGCTCTGATCACCTGGAGCAGTGGGCTCAGCAGCTGATACCTGAGGAGCAGTTGTAACCACTAAAATCTGCTCAGGTACCCCTGCTTTTGTTTTTATTGGTGCCATCATTCTTGAAAATGTTTCTTTTGTTAAGCACTTTATTTGACAATGAACACCTTGTTTTAGCAAGTTTAAACTTTCCTTTTCAAATTTTTGTTCAAAATAGTAACTCAAAAATCTTGGAAAAAGTAAAAATGCTTTACTTTCAACGTTTTTCACCATGTCATTGAAAATCTCCTGGGAGTAGTTGTAGTCCTTTTTATTCAAAATAGCGTAACCCAGGCATTGAATTTTTAATGGTATTTCGTTGAAAGATGTTGTTTAATTCGAAGCACACATCAAGAGTGTGTGAAATAAAAACCTGGGTGCAGATGGAAAATAACCCTTTTGTAGGGTATCTACCTTTGATTCTTCTGCATAACCCCTTTTCAGAAAATCAGCTTTTAACTCGTTTTTGTCAAAAGAGGTTTTACCGTTCTGATCATCGAGTATGAAGACTTCTGATATCGATTGTGGTGTGATTTTGATCGCTTTTCCCTGTATCGAGGAGTTAATGGCAATGACTTTATCGTCTTGTTTTTCAAGCGTCGCCTTCTTCCAAAACTCTCTCTGGGTTTGCAGATATATGGGAGCATTTACCGTCAACAAAGTTTTGTACTTTGATCCAGTTATTGCATCAATGATGGAGTCGAAGGTGTGGTTATCAGTAGGTTTTGTGAGTAAACCCAGATAGTTGTGAGATTGTTTGAATGGTATTTCGATGGGTTCTTCGGCCGTTTGAGCGACCTCTTTGGAAGGTGATGGTGATTTAGGTTTTGGTTTTGATTTTGACTTTGATTTTGTCATTTTTGTGGAGAAGAATGAAGGAGGATTTTGGAGATTTTGAGAAGAAGGGTTGGAAACTGCTATGAGAAGAGAATTTTGGAATTCAATTCGACAGTGTAAAACCCTGTTTGGGGTTTAGGGCAGGGTTTTATTTAAAATATGATCGCTGATGTGGCAGCGGTTATTTCAATCTGAGGGCTAAAAACTGACCACGTGTCAACCACTGATGAACCGGATGAAGTATGTAGAACAGTTGTTTTAAGAGCCACTGACGTATCAAGCATCAGAGGTTACAACGGTAAAAATATGGGCAGTGGATGATTTTTACTATCAGTGGATAGCATGTCAGTGGATAAGACACTGATTTTGAACATCAGTGCTTTTCAAGAAAATGAGGGATCAGTGGTTAACTTTCAGCAGTGGACAGTGTTTAGAGAACAGACGTTGGAGCAAAATAGTGGTTAGGGTAAATGGTACAATTCTGAAGAATAGGTGTTTCAGCAACTGTTTTGAGGATTTACATTCAAGGTTTCATCACATGTCAATTTTGAAAGACAGTGGTTTAGTACCCCAGATAATGAAGACTTTTTACTAAGGCCACTCATTTTCGTTTCATATTCAATTAAAACATGAGTACCCTAGTAATTTAAGCAAAGTTTGCAATCAATTTTCGATGAAAATTTAAGAGCAAACCTGAGTATGACATGAACATGACATATGTACCATTTCCTTTTGACCCATTTATAAGGACACAAATACCATCAAAAATAAGGTATTACATCCTGACAGGAGCTGAAACTATTGCCAACAAAAACAAGCAAAAGTTCCAAATATATCCTTACAGAAAAAAAAATGAATGATATATCCTGATTATTCGAGAAAATCCTTTGAGAAAAAAAATGATTAAAGGATTTTCTGAGAACAGCATCAAAAGGATTTGGTGTAAATTCAATAAAACACATAATCATATCATTCTCAAGTTTTTGAAAATGGTCAGTGGTTTTGACAATAGTGATGGGAAAACTTTGAACATATTTTGACCACTGTATGGTACCATTTTCTTTGTCAGTTGATTGCAAACATGATTCTTTTTGTAATTCATTCACTGGAATCAAAAACCCTTTTCTGAACAGGTGAATGCACATAGTTGCTTAATGACCATTATTACCCTACACTTTGACTCTTCAGTGTTTTATGTTTATACTCTTTTCTTCTGACTTCAGAAGTTTTGAGATAAACACACTTCGGAGTTTTTGTGAATTTTCTTAATGTATTTTAACATAGTTGATTTTGTCCTTTTGAGGAACTCAACCTGTTTTCAACACATAAGATCTGGATAACTAAAGTTTTAATTTCCCTCTTTTTGTGTTAACAAAACAACAATGCTTTTATAAACATAGGTTTTGGTTAATCTGAGGTTTGTACTTTAGTATTTAATGAAAACATCACATATTACACATCAACAGTTTAAATCAATTTAGAAAATAAGAATAATCTCATGGTTTAATCAGATATTGCTTTCAGATCTAGAAACCATGAGTGTCTTGTGCATGAATTTACATGTTGTGTGAAATTTGTGTGTCATATGACATCTCGGTTGATTTACAGAGTTTTTGAATACCCATTTTGAACATGATTTACTTGATACTCTGTTTTTTCAACAAAATACAACCAACCTTAGTATCAATGGATTTCGAGCCGAACTGTTATGTCAATTTGACTGTTAAATCGAAATTGACTGTCCAAGCTCTGATACCAATTGTTAGGATCGGAGGCTCTTATGATTGTGTTTGTTTGTATGTTTTGAACAAATCAAATAAATATGAACAGTTTAAGTGCAGCGGAAATGAAAACAAACTTTGTAAACACAATCAAAGGAGATAATAGTTTGATAAACAATTGCTTCTCATAGAGTCGAATGATTTACAAATCAAAGCAAAAGATTACAGAAATGCTTACAAACTACACTCCCCCTCAGCCTGATGCCCCAAGGTTGGTTGCACACAAGATGAAAGGATTAGACATGAGGAGAAGAACTCGCTCAGTCAATCAAATGTAACAGTACAGGGTACTGTTACATTTATAGGCCAACCAAACCACTGAGGAATCTCAGCTGACGTCACCATGAAAGCGACGTCTAACAGCCTAACAAACTATATCTACTGTCCTTACACAAACTACTGATGTCTAACAACTGATTGTAATAATAATACAAAACATGAGGAAACAACTGCTTCACGTTCCACTGTTGTAGCCTAAGCACTGATTCTTAACAATAACATCAGTGCTTTCTTCAAAGGTGATCAGTCCTTGAATGAGCAGTGTTTGTGTCTTCAGCAGCACTTAAGAAATAGCAGTAGATAGAGCGACAGAGTTTGTCTTTAGCAGTCTTTAGGATCATATCAGCAGTTGAAAGGGCACAGCAGTTGATTATGAGCAGCAGTTAGAGACCATCAGATGTTATAACTCACTTTCAAGGGGAGAGCAAAGTGTAAACTACTGTTTATTGTGAATCCTCTATTTGTGACCTGGTTTTGGCTTTACATTATCTGTTCCTTTGTTAGGGTTCAATCCCAACAAAAGCATATGCTTGAAGGTTTGAAAGGCAGTCTCTTGTTGGGTTTCCCAAACAAAAGGCTTGTCTTTATGCGTAAGAGAGGTAAGCGGCATGACGATTTTAGAGAATCCTTCGATAAATCGGCGATAATAGCCCGCTAATCCAAGAAAAGAACGCACTTCAGACGGGTTCTTAGGCGTAACCCAACTCTTAACAGCTTCGATCTTCGCGGGGTCGATGTGAATACCTTGACTATTAACAATGTGACTGAGGAATTGAACCTGGTCCAGCCAAAATTCACACTTGGATAACTTGGAATAGAGTTGGTTCCCCTGAAGTAACTCGAGAACCAAACGTAGATGTTGCGCGTGTTCGGCTTTCGACTTGGAATGGATCAGGATATCATCGATAAATAGGATGACGAAGCGGTCGAGAAATGGTTTACACACGTGATTCATCAGATCCATGAAAACCGCGGGTGCGTTGGTTAAGCCAAATGGCATAACAACGAACTCATAGTGGCCGTAACGAGTGCAAAAAGCGGTTTTAGGTATGTCCTCCTCTTGAATGCGTAGTTGGTGATAGCCTGAGTGTAGATCGATCTTCGAGAAACATGTAGCACCTTGTAACTAGTCAAACAAATCATCGATTCGGGGCAGGGGGTAGCGATTCATGATTTTCAGCTTATTCAACTCCCTATAATCGATGCACATCCGAAACGACCCATCCTTCTTTTTGACGAAAAGGACCGGTGCGCCCCAAGGAGAGGTGCTAGGGCGAATGAAGCCTTTTTCAAGCAATTCCTGGAGCTGACTCGAGAGTTCGTGCAGTTCGGACGGAGCGAGTCGATAAGGAGCTTTAGCAACAGGATTTGCTCCAGGAATGAGGTCGAAACGAAAGTCGATATCACGACTCGGGGGCAGACCTGGAAGATCATCAGGGAATACATTTGGGAATTCACACACAACGGAGACATCGTTTACTTCTGTCTTTCCTTTCTTTTCCTTCTCCGCTACTACAATGTTAGCCAAGAAAGCTCTGTATTCCTTGCGGAGATACTTGCTAGCTTGTATACACGACATGCGCTTGAGACCTTTCGAGGGAGTTTCACCATAAACACAAAGTTGATCACCATTCACGATTGAGAATAGAATCATCTTATCGAAGCAAAAAACTTCAGCATGGTTTTCGCGAAGAAAGTCCATGCCTACTATGACGTCAAAATTACCGAGCTGCATCGGAATAAGGTTGATAGGAAAGATATGATTGTTGAGTTCGAGAGTACAATCACGAAGAACGGAATTTACAGCGACGGTTCTTCCGGTGGCAACTTCAACATCGAACGTCGAGGGGAGATGGGCGCGCTTACGATTAAGGAGCTTTTCGAATTCAAACGATACAAAACAGTTTTCGGCTCCAGTATCAAACAAACACGAAGCATATATACCATTCACAAGGAACGTACCATTAACCACATTGTTTTCAGCCTGAGCCTGGCGCACATTGATGTTGAAAGTTCAGGCGCGAGCTGCTTGTTGCTGTTGCTGGGGATGCTGATGTTGTGGCTCTTGCTTCATAACTCAATTCGGACACATGTTTGTGAAGTGGTTGGGATCACCACACGCAAAGCAAACTCTAGCATTGATCGCGGGTGCAGGAGCCGCTTGCTGTCCTTGAGGAGCATGAAGTAGAGCTTGTTGAGAAAGAGCTGGAGTTGTAGCTGGGTGAGGACCTGTACGGCAATTGGTGGTGAAGTGGCCATACATGTTGCAATGCACACAGTATCTGCAGGCGATTCCCACTGGGTGGTGATAAGTACACGTAGGGGATGCCAGGTGAGGACCAGTATACGCACGCTTAGTCGGCAGTGCGTTGGTAACCGGGGCCGCTACTTGGCGGTGTTGAGGCTGCGATTGAGCAGGAACTGATTGGAGCGGGCAGCATTGGTGACAGCGCAGTTCTTGTTGCTGGAGTTGATGTTGTTCTTCCTCTTGCGACGAGAGAACTTTGAAGACTGAGGAGCGGCGACGGTTTCAGCAGTTGCAGCGGTGGTAACTTGATGCAGATTCTTCGAGGCTTTGTCCCAAACACCAGCCTTGATTCGCTTATCATTGATCTCAGCAGCGAGGAGATAAGTTTCTTCAATCGTCGTCGTCTTTCCAGCTTGAACAAAATCAGCCACACAATCCGGCAAAGCACGGATGTACTTCTTGATGGTGATCTCGGGCGTCTTAACTTGGTCCGGACAGATTATGCTGAGCTGCTTGAAGCGAGAAGTTAAAGCAGCATTGTCACTATCCTTCTGCTTGATATGCCAAATTCGTCCTCCAACTTTTGGCGCTCATGGGGAGGGCAGAACTCTTCCAACATGACGTTCTTCAACTCATCCCACGTCAAACCGTAAGCTGCATCATTTCCGCATTTGTTTCTCCTGGCCGTCCACCAGTCTAAGGCACGGGACTGGTGATGGGTTTTTAACATGTTTATCAAAGCTAATTTTATCCGAATAAAATTAAAACGCAACGGAATAAGGATTTAAAACATGTTACTTTACAAGATTTAAAACTCTTTTAAATGCAAAAACCCAAAATCAGATCCATATATGACATACATGCTATCAAAATACAACCATAGGGTGTTTTAGAATACTACCATTCCAAGAGCAAGGTGATATGAAGAAGATGATTTTCTTGAATGGAAATCTTCAAAGGAGAAGACCTCAAGCTTGCATACCCCAAGCTTCCAACGAACACCTTATGTTGCTAGGATTTCTACACTTGAAAATCCCTCTTGACAACCTACTCTTGGCCGAAATTTTAGAGAGTTTTTTTAGTTCTTGCAACTTGAAAAACTAGTAGTAACTTATGAGAGAAGGTGTCATCTTTTTTATCAAAAAGCAAGTGCCATTCATATGTGAGATTGTTGCATGAAAAATGATTGGACCAACCCTCTTGGGATGACCCAAAGTGGGCGGCCCTATGGGGACTTTCCCAACCAAAATATTTAAATTTTAATTAAAAGGTAATCTTGTTTTAATTTTATAACCTTTTTATAAAATATAACATAACATGTTACAAGATTTTATGCAACATCTCATAATGTTTTATAATGTTATTTAACCTATTAAATAACAAGATAAAATATTCTCTCAAAATAAATTATCCATATAATTTATTAGTTTCTCAAGTGCAATTATTTAGAAAACCAATTTCTAAATATTCTTAGTGTTAATATTTATTTGTTTGATCATATCATAAATAAATATTGTAGGTGTTTGTCTAGCTTGTTGTTGGGTATGACCCGACTTGGATCATAACGTACTAGCCACATCAATTTAATATGTGTCTTGGGCATACAGTGTCCAAAAATCTCCCAGTTGCACAAGATACATAGAAGATTGATGCAAGTAGTAAATAACGCCTAACAACGGTTTACTACCCCTAATACGTATGACGAAGTGCCATTCAATAACATCATCCCCTTCAAGTCCGTTACTTGAACATGATTTAGGTGAATCTATCATTTATCCTTTCGTTACAGATGTTAGTGTGATCATTCTCTGTTGATTTAACTTAAGCAGGCCTTTGACATCTTACTCTCAATGAATAAGAGGAACAAATCCCTTCTTGACTACATACGTCTCTCACAATCACCTCGTACCATACCTGAGCTTAGTCTTATGTACTATCTTATTACAGACAGCGAAGAACTAAGTCAAGGCATAATATTTGGTGAATATCAAGACCCAATATGTATCTCAGGTCAGAGGATACTATGATATTCGCCTTTGCTCAAATTTACTTATGATCAATCAATGATTCCATGCAGTAACATTTGAGAGTGGGTCAGTCCAATATTTGTATCCCACAAATATTTATGAACTTTGGCAGCAACACTTTGCTCTATATTCATACCTAATGAATATCCACCAATCCAAGTTCATAATAGTCTTACATTCATATTTGTTCCCACAAGTATGATCGACTACGAACATTTAGAATAATTAATTTATTCACGGATTTAAACATGCTAAAATGGAACATAACTCAAAATACATAAAAGAGTTAAAATAACAATTGTTCCAATATCCAAATACAAAATAGATCAAATCCAATCACTAGAATACCGAAGTCCTAAGGCACAAGTATGACCCTCATGTTTTGGCCGTTCAAGGAGCTTCGTGAGTGGATCCGCAATGTTTTGATCGGTGTGAACTTTGCGAATACATATCTTTCCTTTTTCAACTTCATCCTTTATGTAGTTGAATCTCCGCTCAATGTGCCTAGTCTTTTGATGTGCACGAGGTTCCTTGATTTGAGCAATCGCACCCTCGTTATCACAAAAGATCTCTAGGGGGTCTTGAATGGTAGGGACTACCCCTAGGTCAGCAATGAACTTCTTTAACCAAGCAGCTTCTTGTGTTGCCAATGAGGCGGCGATGTATTCTGATTCTGTAGTGGACAATGCTACAACATCCTGCTTCGAGCTCTTCCAAGAGACTGCAGCTCCATTCAAAATGAAGACATACCCAGATTGTGATCGAGAACCATCTCGATCAGTTTGAAAACTCGCATCCGTGTAACCTTTTACAACGAGTTCCTCTTCACCAGATCCATATATTAGAAACATATCCTTAGTCCTCCTAAGGTATTTCAATATGCTCTTAACAGCCATCCAATGACTGTTGCCTGGATTTTGCTGGTATCTACTTGCCATGCTTAAGGCGCATGACACGTCCGGTCTTGTGCATATCATTGCATACATTATGGATCCTATAGCAGACGCATATGGGATTCCTTTCATTCTTTCTTGCTCATCCTTTGAGCTTGGACATTGAGTCACATTCAATATTGTCCCCTTTTGAATAGGTACCAAACCTTTCTTAGAGTTCTCCATCTTGAACCTTTTCAAGACCTTGTCAATGTATGCACTTTGGTTTAAACCTATCAAGCGCCTTGATCTATCCCTATAGATCTTTATTCCCAAAATATAGGCAGCTTCTCCAAGATCTTTAATGGAAAAACATCTTCCAAGCCATGCTTTTACACCTTCCATGGTTGGAATGTCATTTCCAAATAGTAGAATGTCATCGACATACAATACTAAGAAAGTGACGGTGCTCCCACTAGCTTTCTTATACACACAAGATTCATCGCCGTTCTTAATGAACCCAAAATTCCTAATCTCTTCATCAAAACGGTGATTCCAACTTCTCGATGCTTGTTTCAATCCATAGATTGATTTCTTTAACTTGCACACTTTGTTAGGATGTTTTGGATCGACAAAACCTTCAGGCTGAACCATATAGACATCTTCATCAAGATATCCATTGAGGAAAGCTGTTTTGACATCCATTTGCCAAATCTCATAGTCATAATATGAAGCTATGGCAAATAATATCCTAATCGACTTTAGCATTGCCACTGGCGAGAAGGTCTCATCATAATCAACCCCTTGAGTTTGAGTAAAACCTTTTGCTACAAGTCTCGCTTTATAAGTATCCAAGTTACCATGCATATATGTTTTCTTCTTGAAAACCCACTTACTTCCAACTACTTTGGAGTTAAGAGGTGGCACAACCAATTCCCAAACTTGGTTGTCATACATGGATTGCATCTCTACGTTCATAGCCTCAAGCCATTTGTCGCAATCAGATTTTGACATTGCATCATGGTATGTGGTTGGTTCATCTGAATCTACCACATAGCATCCATCCATGAAAAATCCATATCTTTCAGGTGGATTACTAATTCTACCTGATCTGCGAACGTTTTGTGTATGTTGATCAACCATTTGATCATTTTCAACAACCTCTTGTTGAGTGCTAGTATCAACCAAACGTGTATCGGCTTGTGGTTCTTGATCCTCATCAAGTTCCACTGTTCTACTAGTTCCTTCCATAAGGTACTTATCCTCCAAGAACTTACCCTTTCAAGCAACAAATACGTTTTGCTCTGTTGGATCGTAGAAATAATATCCTATATCATCTTTAGGATATCCTACGAAGATACACTTAATGGATCGTACTTCTAACTTGTTTGGGGTGTATTGCTTTACATAAGCATCACAACCCCACACCTTTAAATATGATAATGATGGAACCGTTCCATGCCATATTTCAAAAGGTGTCTTATCCACTTTCTTGGTTGGGGCCATATTTAATATACGAGCCGCGGAGAGCAAAGCGTAACCCCAAAATGATAGAGGCAATGTGCTTCTAGCCATCATAGATTGAACCATATCCAATAGAGTTCGATTCCTCCTCTCAGACACACCATTATGTTGTGGTGTTCCAGGTGGAGTAAGTTGTGAGATGATCCCACAACTCCTAAGATGATCTTGAAAGGCATCACTAAGGTATTCACCTCCTCTATCGGAACGAAGAACTTTGATTGTCTTGGTGAGTTGATTCTCTACTTCGTTTTGGAAGATTTTGAACGTTTCAAAAACTTCATCTTTGTGTCTTAGCAAGTACACATAACCATAACGACTGAAGTCGTCGGTAAAAGTTACGAAGTATCTTTCACCATTCCTAGTCATTGGCTTAAAAGGACCACATACATCCGAATGTATGATGCCTAATAAATCTTTTGCCCTTTGGTTTGTGCCACTAAAGGGTTTCTTGGTCATTTTACCTTGTAAACAAGATTCGCATGTATCAAATGAACCAATTTCATTTGTTTCCAAAAGACCATTCTTTTGAAGTGTTTGCATGCGATTTCTGTTTATATGACCAAGACGACAATGCCAAAGATAGGTCTCATTCAAATCCATTTTGAGTTTCTTGGTGTTTGCTTGGTACATCGAATTATCAAATGATGTATTATCATGAACCAATTCATAAATACCATTTGAAGGCGTAGCTTTAAAGTAGAACATGTCATTCATCAAAGCATAAATTTCATTGTTCACAAACTTCAAATCAAATCCATATTGTCTTAAAAGGGAAACATAAATAATGTTCCTAGTCAAACTAGGAGCATACAAAACATTTTTCAAACATATTTCCAAACCACTTGGAAGTTTTAAAACATAGTCTCCTTGGGCTTCAACTTGAACCTTCGCTCCATTGCCCATGAAGAGACTAGTGTCTCCCTTCTTGTAATGCTTATTTCTTTTGAACCCCTGCAACGAATTGCAAATATGAGTTCCACATCCGGTATCTAATACCCATGTGTTAGAAGAAATAACATTTAGATCAATATGTATCATAAAGATTGTACCTGAGGTTTGCCCTGCATCCCTCTTGTTTTTCAACTCTTTGAGATAGGTTGGACAATTCCTTTTCCAATGCCCTATCTCTCCACACTCAAAGCATGGATCGCTCGTGGCAACCTTTGCCTTCTTCTCTATTGGTTTTGGTGGTTCTGCTTTAGCCTTTCTTTTTCCCTTCCCTTTGACGTGCCCCTTTCCTTTGGCAACATTTGCCTTGGAGTCGGGGTGATGCCCTTTCTTGCCTCCCTCATTGATCGTTAGAACGGGTAAAGCCTTTTTACCCATTCCCGCTTCGGCCGTTTTGAGCATTGCATGAAGCTCACCAATGCTCTTGTCCCATCCATTCATGTTATAGTTCATAACAAAGCTCTCAAATTTCTTTGTTAAAGAGTTGAGGATCAAATCCGTAGCCAACTCTTTAGAGACGGGACAATTGAGCCTTTCGAGGCGATTAATGTGGCTTTTCATTTTAAGGACGTAAGATGAGACCGATTGGGTTTCCTCCATCCGACATGCATGAAGCGCTCGAACCGTTTCGAAGCGTTCTACCCTTGCTTGTTGTAGGAACATTTCCTTCAATTGGGTAATCATGTCGTATGCCCCATGATGTTCAAAGTCCTTTTGAATCTCGGGAATCATAGTTCCCAGCATGAGGCAAGAGGCTTGCATGGAGTCCTCGGTATACTTAACCCAATTATTGTAGGCTTCTACATCTTCCTCGTCAGGTTGATCGGGAATAGGATCGTCCAACACATAGGATATCTTCTCTTGCTTGAGAACAATTCTCAAGTTTCGAAACCAATCCATGAAGTTGTTATGGTTGAGACGATCCTTTTCAAGGATGGTTCTTAGTGATAGGTTACGGACGGTTTGGGTAATCGGGTTTGCATTGTTAGCGGCCATCTACAAAATTTAACAAAGTTCAATTTTAGTATTTTCGATATTATTAAAATTTTAATCATTAATACCCTTTTAACGTCTCATAGACAATTAATAATTAAAATCTAGAATCCAACGTTACATTTAAATATTGGTTAGGTGACCTTTATCCCTCTATTTAAATTAACAAGGTAGTCAATGTTTGACAATTGCAACTCTTTGCAACTTCTAGTCATATGGGATAGGTTAAACATCTTTATGTTTAGTTGGCATGTTTAATCCCATCAACACCTTTTGTTCCCCATGCTTCGGTGACCCTAAGTTCATGGTTTCCAAATCAAGTCGTCCAACTTACACACACGTGTGAGTTTATACACATAAGTGGTTAGGTGACCTTTATCCCACAAACATGGTAAACCCGCCTCAAATATACAAGTTTCCTCAAATGTGGTTAGGTGACCTTTATCCCACAAAGAGTTCCCAAGTAATTTGAGTGTTGTATAAAAGGATGGTGTTTAACTTGTTTTATAAAAGGGATTTTTATTTTTCAAAATTCTAGTTTAGAAAAATTTTATGTACCATATATTTGCATGCATTCAAATCAATGGTACTTTAGTGAAAACCAATTTTCAAGGTTCTTTTAATAAAACCCATTTTATTATAAAATCATTAATTTTTAATAAAACCTTTTATTAATCGTTTTAATGATTTTGAAGAACCAATTTTAAGCTTGTTACGGGTTATTAGTTGTTAAGAATGCATATCCAAATATCATCCAAACAACCATAAATAAAATATAACCATACAAGCATACAACACATATGTTAAAAGGTGCATAACCATAGCCAACTATTTTGACCACACTTGTTAGCCGAAACAAGTGTGTCAAAAGGTCCTTCCTAAAGGGTGAATATGGACACAAAAAGTGTCGGTGAACTCCCACTTGATCCCGCATCCAAATGCTTCAAGTCTTCATCTTGTGTTGTGATTTCTTCACTTCTTTGAGCTTCCAAATGTCTTTTAAATTCAGCTCCAAACTCCTTTGGACTTCAAAAATGTGTTTTGGTTATCGGGCTAAAATCCCGTTAAGAACTATGAAGTCCTTTATGCCCGAAATTGGCAAAAACCGAAACCGCATTTTGTGTGCATCTTCTTTTACATAAAAGTATCCTAATACATTTTTCTAGTAAAATAAATGCATCTAATTTATTTACTTACATACCAAATGAAAATAAATAAGTTACATATTTTTACAAATGGAAGACAAAATAATAATTATTACAACCCATTGAATAATTAACTAAAATCACAAACACAAACATATTCACACAAGGTCATGGCTAGGTTATGAACACCGAAATATATATCCACATATATATATAAATTTCAAGAGCAAAAAATGGTTTCCTTTTACAACCTACATTTTTCGGCCAAGAATGAAAAACCGAAAAATGTGGGTTTTTGTCCAAACAAAACAAATCATCAATATGACATAATTTTTTCAAGATTCCTTTATGCATGTAGGAAATAAATCTTGAAAAAACAAAAGGAAATCCATGGATAAAATTTCGGCTATTGGGTTTCTCCAAACCCGAAAACCCGAAAATTTTTAAATCCGATGAAGCATGCACTCATATAAGCGGCTCTAGATGCCATTGATGGGTTTTTAACATGTTTATCAAAGCTAATTTTATCCGAATAAAATTAAAACGCAGCGGAATAAGGATTTAAAACATGTTACTTTACAAGATTTAAAACTCTTTTAAATGCAAAAACCCAAAATCTGATCCATATATGACATACATGCTATCAAAATACAACCATAGGGTGTTTTAGAATACTACCATTCCAAGAGCAAGGTGATATGAAGAAGATGATTTTCTTGAATGGAAATCTTCAAAGGAGAAGACCTCAAGCTTGCATACCCCAAGCTTCCAACGAACACCTTATGTTGCTAGGATTTCTACACTTGAAAACTCACTTGAAAATCCCTCTTGACAACCTACTCTTGGCCGAAATTTTAGAGAGTTTTTTGAGTTCTTGCAACTTGAAAAACTAGTAGTAACTTATGAGAGAAGGTGTCATCTTTTTTATCAAAAAGCAAGTGCCATTCATATGTGAGATTGTTGCATGAAAAATGATTGGACCAACCCTCTTGGGAAGACCCAAAGTGGGCGGCCCTATGGGGACTTTCCCAACCAAAATATTTAAATTTTAATTAAAAGGTAATCTTGTTTTAATTTTATAACCTTTTATAAAATATAACATAACATGTTACAAGATTTTATGCAACATCTCATAATGTTTTATAATGTTATTTAACCTATTAAATAACAAGATAAAATATTCTCTCAAAATAAATTATCCATATAATTTATTAGTTTCTCAAGTGCAATTATTTAGAAAACCAATTTCTAAATATTCTTAGTGTTAATATTTATTTGTTTGATCATATCATAAATAAATATTGTAGGTGTTTGTCTAGCTTGTTATTGGGTATGACCCGACTTGGATCATAACGTACTAGCCACATCAATTTAATATGTGTCTTGGGCATACAGTGTCCAAAATTCTCCCACTTGCACAAGATACATAGAAGATTGATGCAAGTAGTAAATAACGCCTAACAACGGTTTACTACCCCTAATACGTATGACGAAGTGCCATTCAATAACATCATCCCCTTCAAGTCCCTTACTTGAACATGATTTAGGTGAATCTATCATTTATCATTTCGTTACAGATGTCATGTCAAATCCAGAGACATAGTGTGGTCATTCTCTGTTGATTTAACTTAAGCAGGCCTTAGACATCTTACTCTCAATGAATAAGAGGAACAAATCCCTTCTTGACTACATACGTCTCTCACAATCACCTCGTACCATACCTGAGCTTAGTCTTATGTACTATCTTATTACAGACAGCGAAGAACTAAGTCAAGGCATAATATTTGGTGAATATCAAGACCCAATATGTATCTCAGGTCAGAGGATACTATGATATTCGCCTTTGCTCAAATTTACTTATGATCAATCAATGATTCCATGCAGTAACATTTGAGAGTGGGTGTCACACCCCCAAAATCCACCCGCGGAGTACCACCGCTTGGAGGCGTGACATGACCAGGATCAAGCCACCAATCATATCAAACATAGTATTTAAGTGTAAAAGTAGGAAAAGGTAATTCATCTTGACATGACTGATGTTCATAACCAAACATTGTTTAAGTAGCGGAAGCATAATAATGAAAACCCAAAATAAGTTATAAGTTCAAATATCGTCTACGATCCGTATCCCACAACGACCTGCTCCTTCCTGTGCAAGCTCCATATGTACCTAAGGTCCTGCAAGGCATGTAACAGAGAATCAACAACTAGTTGAGCGAGTTCACAGTAAATAAGTTCGTAATTGTAAGTTTGTTTCGTAACATGTGGCGCTACTAGGCCGATCGTATGTTCTATTAGTGGGGGCTTCCCATGTTGCATATACACTAGACTATTTGTAACCATAAGTTGTGACAACTCGAGTTTCCGACTTTCATTTTCGCATTTAGTGCACGTTGACTTTGATTGTGTAGTTGTTTAACTTGTTCAACTTGTAACCGTACACGTTATTTTTTTTTATATATTATATTTTATGAACGCATTGTGGTTGCATGATTTTGTGTTTGGCTGTATAACATGAAACCTGTTGAAAACTTAAAACTGTTAGCACATAACAGGACTCGACGAAACAGACAGGACCCGACGAAACAGACTGTTTCGTCATAAGCATCCCGACGAAACAGAAGTCTGTTTCGCCAAGCCCAGTTTCGCCAAGCCCATTAAGGGCCCAGAACGGTAATTCGTTCATATTAACGTGAACCGACTCCCTGTTTCACACTTTTAACAAAATAGAAACCCTAGAACTCTCTCTTTTGAAAAGGCGATACCCATCATCAACCATCATCTTTCTCTCTCGAATCCTCCCTTGTTCATCCCGGATATCTCGGTTAGTGCGTGCTCGTCTAATCGGTTTCTTTGTTCTTTGTTTTCTTTATACATGTTGTGTATATGCTTGATTTCTGGATTATAGGAGGGTATGTTGATGATACTCGGTTCTGAATGTTGTTTATATGGCCTGATTCTGAATACACATTAGTATCTTGATAGGAATCGATGATATGATGTTGTATGTTAATCTATATGTTGTACACGTAACCTAGGGTTTGTGCTAGACGTTAAGAACTGTGATACTTATGTTATGATGATGTTACGATGATTCTGCGTTGAATGATTACTGTATGATTAAGGAATTGCTGTTTTACGGCTGTTAGGGTTTATGTGTTTTTCGCATCTGCTGTAACTGATGTCTGCGAAACTGAACTGTTCGACGAAACAGAACTCTCGGCGAAACAGAATGTGTTTCGCCAAGAGTAGTCGACGAATCAGAAGTTCTGTTTCGCCAGGGGACACCTCGACGAAACAGAATGTGTTTCGCCAATATTGTGATTCGTCACTATATGTGTTTCGCCACTATCTGTGTTTCGCCAACATGCGTGTTTCGCCGAATAGCTGATCTGTGCAGTAACTTGAGTTAATTCTGTTAAATGCTAACTGGAATATTTAACTGCTGTTAAGTGTAGCCATCTTGTATATGATTGTGATTACGTGCTACATGTTTATACGTGCATAATTTGGTCACAAACTGATTTCACATACGTGCATACTTTAGGACGTGATTGACTTACTTTGAGCACATACCTAGCATACCGAGCGAAACAAGGTGAGTTCACACTCTTTCTAAGGCATGGGATTCCCGGTGGTTTGGGAATGGGTTAAGAAACTAAAATGGAACCTACATATTCTCCTTGGGTAGGATATGTACCGCCATCCTCCTTGGGTAGGATGCCAATATAAATCCTATGTATTCTCCTTGGGTAGAATACATACGTTCGTCCTCCTTGGGTAGGACAACAACCTTAACATACAATGGAACCTACATATTCTCCTTGGGTAGGATATGTACCGCCATCCTCCTTGGGTAGGATGCCAATATAAATCCTATGTATTCTCCTTGGGTAGAATACATACGTTCGTCCGGTAGGACAACAACCTTAACATACGTTCGTCCTCCTTGGGTAGGACAACAAACCTTAACGCATGCTCGTCCTCCTTGGGTAGGACAATCACACTCGCTACGGTCCTTGGATTAAGAAGGGCACGTACACATACGACTAGTCAACACTATTCATCGCACGCATGCCTGGACTGGCAGCAAGGACTAACGCGATACAATTTCTAAACTTCGCAAACATGCCTAGAGGGCCGCGATGCTATTACATACGATTTACGAAACGAACATTATAATTAAATAACTAACAGTGAACTCGCTCAACTAGTTGTTGACTCTCTGTTACATGCCTTGCAGGACCATAGGTACTCTTGGAGCTTGCACGGGAGGCGCAGTCGTTGTGGGCACGGACGTGAATGTTTTGTTAAACATTATAACATTTTGTACTTAAACTTATGTTGGGTTTTACATTAATGCTTCCGCTATACACTTGTATATATTTGTTTTTGTAAACACCTATCGTATTGATGAATGACTTTTGATATAATTATGTTCAATATGATTGGTGGCTTGATCCTGGTCATGTCACGCCTCCAAGCGGTGGTACTCCGCGTGTGGATTTTGGGGGTGTGACAGATTGGTATCAGAGCCATTGGTTATAGAGAACTCGGTTTTAATAAGGGGAAAACATTTTTATTAAAACCAGACTATAACCAGAACAGTGCTCAACGATCCACAACGACGCCTCGCTCCACGTGCAAGACTCATCACTCTAGGTAATATGGTACATGTTTTATTGCCTACTTGCTAGAATTGCATAGAACTTTGCTCCGGGTATGCTTAGGTTAACTTAACACTATTGCATGAGAACACTTGTGTGATTATTCCCTTTTGTTATCGCACTACTCTCGAACCTCTCTCACTTATGTCATATTTGCTATGAAGATCATGTCTGGACGTATTAACATGACGCAAGCCCAACTGACGGCTCTCATTAACGAGCAAATTGCTGCGGCACTTGCAGCCGCACAAGCAGGAGGTCAGCACGCTCAGCCACCTGTTTGCACCTTCAAAACGTTCATGGACTGTCGTCCTACTACTTTTAGTGGCACGGAAGGAGCGGTTGGACTCCTCCATTGGTTTGAAAAGCTCGAGTCGGTATTTGAAATGTGCGAATGCCCTGAGGCTCGCAGGGTGAAGTACGCCACTGGTACACTAGAAGGCATTGCGCTGACTTGGTGGAATGCGCAAGTGCAGATGTTAGGGTTGGCTGTTGCTAACGCCACACCCTGGAATGATTTCAAGGATTTGATTAAAGAGGAATACTGTAGCCGTGATGATATTCATAAACTGGAGGTAGAATTTTACCATTTGAAAATGACGGGGTCAGAAATTGAAGCGTACACCAGAAGATCGAATGAGTTGGCTATTCTGTGTCCTACTATGGTGGACCCTCCCATTAAGCGTATCGAACTGTATCTCAATGGTCTGGTGCCGGAGATTCAAAGCCACGTAACTTCAGCGAATCTGGGCACTATTCAACAGATCGTTAAGCTAGCTCATCGCCTCACTGATCAGGCGGTGGAACAGAACAGGCTGCCTAAACGTATCAACGCTACTACTACCGCTACCACTCCAATTACTCCTGCTATTCCCAGTGACAACAAGCGGAAATGGGAAGGGGATTCTAGCAGAGGTTCAGCTATTGTACAGTCTCAAGCACAACAGCAGCGCAAGACTAGTGATTATCAGAGTTCGAGTCAGCAATCGTCTGGTGGTCAGGGGCAGAGTGGATATCGGGGAATTCATCCACTGTGTAACAGGTGCAACAAACACCACAGTGGTCAGTGTCGTAGAGGCCGCTGTCAGAGATGTTTAAGAGTAGGTCATGAGGCTAAAGATTGCAGGAGCTTAAGGCCTGCGAGTCAGAACCAGCAACAACAGTCACCCGTTCCACGAAACCAGTCACAGCAACAACAGCAAGGAAATAAGACATGCTTTCAGTGTGGGGCTGAAGGTCATTTCAAGCGGAACTGTCCCCAATTAAACCAGAATCAAAGCAACAATAACAATAATCAGGGCAGTGGGAACAACAATGGGGGAAACAACAACAACAATGGTGCAAAAGGTCGTATGTTTGTGATTGGCCAGAGTGACGCAAGGAGCGATCCTAATGTGGTTACGGGTAAGTTTCTTCTCGACGACTTTTATGTTACCGTATTATTTGATTCGGGTGCGGATACCAGTTATATGTCTCTGAATGTTAGTCAAATGCTTAAACGTGCACCAACCCTGTTGAACACCAAACATGTCGTAGAGTTAGCTAACGGTAAAAGTTTGGAAGCCACACACATAGTTCAGGGTTGTAATCTTATCCTCGCCGGTCAGACTTTCTCTATCGATCTCATTCCTATAACTCTGAGTAGCTTTGATATCGTCATTGGTATGGATTGGTTATCCCAACAACAAGCAGAGATCCTATGCAAGGAGAAGATCGTTCGTATTCCTCGTTCTGGGAAAGAACCTCTCGAAGTTCAAGGTGACAAGAGTGGTGTCGTGAGTGGCATCATCTCTTTCTTGAAGGCTCAGAAGTGTCTACGAAAAGGCCACGTAGCTATTTTAGCACTCGTTACTGATACATCGACGACAGAGAAAAAGATTTGGGATATTCCTGTAGTACGCGACTTTCCTCAGGTGTTTCCTGAAGAGTTACCTGGGTTACCGCCTCATCGCCAGGTCGAATTTCAGATCGAGCTAGCTCCAGGAGCAGCACCTATAGCTCGAGCACCTTATCGCTTAGCTCCAACTGAACTGGAAGAACTGTCTAAACAATTGCAAGAACTTTTGGAAAAAGGGTTTCATACGTCCTAGCTCTTCGCCATGGGGAGCTCCAGTATTATTTGTGAAGAAGAAAGACGGTACCTTTCGTATGTGCATAGATTACCGCGAACTAAACAAGGTGACCGTGAAGAATCGCTATCCACTCCCACGCATCGACGACTTATTCGACCAGTTGCAAGGGTCGAGCTATTACTCAAAGATTGATCTAAGGTCAGGTTACCATCAACTAAGAGTCCGGGATGAGGACGTCTCCAAAACAGCATTCAGAACTCGCTACGGTCATTACGAGTTTTTGGTCATGCCATTCGGGCTAACGAACGCGCCTGCGGTTTTCATGGATCTTATGAACAGGGTGTGCAAACCTTATCTTGATAAGTTTGTTATTGTTTTCATTGATGACATTCTGATTTATTCGAAGAATCGGGAGGAACACGAACAGCATTTACGACTTATTTTGGAACTCCTTCGAACGGAACAACTGTACGCTAAGTTTTCAAAATGCGACTTCTGGCTTCGTGAAGTCCACTTTCTAGGCCACGTGGTAAACAAGGATGGGATACATGTTGATCCATCCAAGGTATATTCGATCAAGAACTGGCCTGCACCTCGCACACCGACAGAAATACGCCAATTCTTGGGATTGGCGGGTTATTACAGACGGTTTATCAAAGACTTCTCAAAGATTGCACAGCCACTTACATTACTGACACAGAAAGGTGTTGCTTACCGTTGGAGTGATACACAGGATACAGCGTTTCAGCATTTAAAGGATAGACTTTGTAGTGCACCTATCCTCTCATTGCCTGAAGGCACGGACGATTTTGTAGTCTACTGTGATGCATCTATCCAAGGTCTTGGATGTGTGTTGATGCAGCGGGATAAAGTCATTGCTTATGCTTCGCGCCAACTTAAGATTCACGAACGGAATTACACTACACACGATTTAGAACTTGGAGCTGTTGTTTTTGCGCTCAAGATATGGCGACATTACCTGTATGGCACCAAGTGCACCATCTACACCGATCACAGGAGCCTCGAATATATTTTCAAGCAGAAAGACTTGAACATGCGACAACGTCGATGGGTCGAGTTACTGAACGATTACGAATGTGCTATAAAGTACCATCCAGGCAAGGCCAATGTGGTGGCCGACGCCCTCAGTCGAAAAGATACTACACCTAGGCGTGTACGAGCGTTACAACTCACTATTCAGTCTAGTCTTCCTTCACAGATACGAGATGCTCAGGTAGAAGCATTGAAACCAGGAAACGTCAGGGCTGAAGCCCTACGCGGCTCAAGGCAACGGTTAGAACAAAAGGCAGACGGAGCCTACTATGTAACCGGACGCATCTGGGTCCCACTCTATGGTAGTTTACGCGAACTTGTAATGGATGAAGCTCATAAGTCTCGCTACTCAGTACATCCTGGTTCAGATAAGATGTACCACGACCTCAGAACTACATATTGGTGGCCTAGCATGAAGGCCCACATAGCAACTTACGTTAGCAAGTGTTTGACTTGTGCGAGAGTCAAAGCAGAATATCAGAAACCATCAGGCCCACTCCAACAACCTGAGATACCACAATGGAAATGGGAGCAAATTTCCATGGATTTTGTTACTGGCCTGCCTAGATCTCAGCGCGGAAATGATACTATTTGGGTGATCGTGGATCGACTCACAAAGTCTGCTCACTTCTTGGCTATCAAGGAAACGGATAAGTTCTCCACTCTAGCAGACGTATACCTTAAGGAAGTTGTCTCGAGGCACGGGGTGCCCACATCTATTATCTCTGATCGTGATGCACGTTTTACTTCAGAACTGTGGCAAGCAATGCACAAATCTTTTGGCTCTCGATTGGACATGAGCACAGCTTATCATCCTCAGACAGATGGGCAGTCTGAGCGCACTATTCAAACTCTAGAAGACATGCTTCGGGCGTGCGTAATTGACTTTGGCAAAGGCTGGGAAAAACATCTGCCACTTGTGGAATTTTCGTACAACAACAGTTACCACACCAGCATTAAAGCTGCTCCATTTGAGGCATTGTACGGGCGTAAATGCCGATCCCCTCTTTGTTGGGCAGAGGTGGGTGACAGTCAGATCACAGGTCCGGAAATGGTAGTTGATACTACTGAAAAGATTGCTCAAATACGACAACGCATGGCGGCAGCTCGTGACCGTCAGAAAGTATACGCTGATAAAGACAGGAAAATACTCGAATTCCAAGTTGGGGATCGAGCACTACTCAAAGTTTCACCCTGGAAGGGTGTTGTTCGTTTTGGCAAACGAGGCAAGCTCAATCCACGATACGTTGGACCATTCGAAGTCATAGAAAAGATAGGCAAAGTGGCCTACAGACTGAACTTACCAGCTGAACTCAGTGCAGTTCACAACGTCTTTCATGTGTCGAATCTGAAGAAGTGGCAGTCAGATGAGACCTTTATAGTTCCTTTGAAGGAACTCACTATCGACGAACGGTTGCATTTCGTCGAAGAACCAGTTGAAATCACGGACCGGGATGTTAAGGTCCTCAAGAACACTAGAATACCTCTTGTACGAGTTCGTTGGAACTCCCGTCGCGGCCCAGAGTTCACCTGGGAGCGCGAAGATCAAATGGAACTCAAATATCCCCAGTTGTTCGAAAACAATGCAACTACTACTGAGGCTGAAGCTACTACGGAATTTCGGAATGAAATTCCAACTCAACGGGGGAAAGATGTGACACCCCAGGAAAACCAGTAAACGATAACTTACCTAGCTTCCTCAGTAATCGCATGCTAAATTTCGGGACGAAATTTCTTTCAAGTTGGGGATAATGTGACAACTCGAGTTTCCGACTTTCATTTTCGCATTTAGTGCACGTTGACTTTGATTGTGTAGTTGTTTAACTTGTTCAACTTGTAACCGTACACGTTATTTTTTTTTATATATTATATTTTATGAACGCATTGTGGTTGCATGATTTTGTGTTTGGCTGTATAACATGAAACCTGTTGAAAACTTAAAACTGTTAGCACATAACAGGACTCGACGAAACAGACAGGACCCGACGAAACAGACTGTTTCGTCATAAGCATCCCGACGAAACAGAAGTCTGTTTCGCCAAGCCCAGTTTCGCCAAGCCCATTAAGGGCCCAGAACGGTAATTCGTTCATATTAACGTGAACCGACTCCCTGTTTCACACTTTTAACAAAATAGAAACCCTAGAACTCTCTCTTTTGAAAAGGCGATACCCATCATCAACCATCATCTTTCTCTCTCGAATCCTCCCTTGTTCATCCCGGATATCTCGGTTAGTGCGTGCTCGTCTAATCGGTTTCTTTGTTCTTTGTTTTCTTTATACATGTTGTGTATATGCTTGATTTCTGGATTATAGGAGGGTATGTTGATGATACTCGGTTCTGAATGTTGTTTATATGGCCTGATTCTGAATACACATTAGTATCTTGATAGGAATCGATGATATGATGCTGTATGTTAATCTATATGTTGTACACGTAACCTAGGGTTTGTGCTAGACGTTAAGAACTGTGATACTTATGTTATGATGATGTTACGATGATTCTGCGTTGAATGATTACTGTATGATTAAGGAATTGCTGTTTTACGGCTGTTAGGGTTTATGTGTTTTTCGCATCTGCTGTAACTGATGTCTGCGAAACTGAACTGTTCGACGAAACAGAACTCTCGGCGAAACAGAATGTGTTTCGCCAAGAGTAGTCGACGAATCAGAAGTTCTGTTTCGCCAGGGGACACCTCGACGAAACAGAATGTGTTTCGCCAATATTGTGATTCGTCACTATATGTGTTTCGCCACTATCTGTGTTTCGCCAACATGCGTGTTTCGCCGAATAGCTGATCTGTGCAGTAACTTGAGTTAATTCTGTTAAATGCTAACTGGAATATTTAACTGCTGTTAAGTGTAGCCATCTTGTATATGATTGTGATTACGTGCTACATGTTTATACGTGCATAATTTGGTCACAAACTGATTTCACATACGTGCATACTTTAGGACGTGATTGACTTACTTTGAGCACATACCTAGCATACCGAGCGAAACAAGGTGAGTTCACACTCTTTCTAAGGCATGGGATTCCCGGTGGTTTGGGAATGGGTTAAGAAACTAAAATGGAACCTACATATTCTCCTTGGGTAGGATATGTACCGCCATCCTCCTTGGGTAGGATGCCAATATAAATCCTATGTATTCTCCTTGGGTAGAATACATACGTTCGTCCTCCTTGGGTAGGACAACAACCTTAACATACAATGGAACCTACATATTCTCCTTGGGTAGGATATGTACCGCCATCCTCCTTGGGTAGGATGCCAATATAAATCCTATGTATTCTCCTTGGGTAGAATACATACGTTCGTCCGGTAGGACAACAACCTTAACATACGTTCGTCCTCCTTGGGTAGGACAACAAACCTTAACGCATGCTCGTCCTCCTTGGGTAGGACAATCACACTCGCTACGGTCCTTGGATTAAGAAGGGCACGTACACATACGACTAGTCAACACTATTCATCGCACGCATGCCTGGACTGGCAGCAAGGACTAACGCGATACAATTTCTAAACTTCGCAAACATGCCTAGAGGGCCGCGATGCTATTACATACGATTTACGAAACGAACATTATAATTAAATAACTAACAGTGAACTCGCTCAACTAGTTGTTGACTCTCTGTTACATGCCTTGCAGGACCATAGGTACTCTTGGAGCTTGCACGGGAGGCGCAGTCGTTGTGGGCACGGACGTGAATGTTTTGTTAAACATTATAACATTTTGTACTTAAACTTATGTTGGGTTTTACATTAATGCTTCCGCTATACACTTGTATATATTTGTTTTTGTAAACACCTATCGTATTGATGAATGACTTTTGATATAATTATGTTCAATATGATTGGTGGCTTGATCCTGGTCATGTCACGCCTCCAAGCGGTGGTACTCCGCGTGTGGATTTTGGGGGTGTGACATAAGTGTTCTTCACAACCGAGAACAGTAGTACGTACATAGTTTACGTAGGCTTTACGTAAGTGTCCTTCACAACCGAGGACAGTATTGAGTATAAGTTCACGTAGGTTTTACGTGAGTATCCTTCACAACCGAGGATAGTATTGAGTATAAGTTCACGTAGGTTTTACGTGAGTATCCTTCACAACCGAGGATAGTATTGAGTATAAGTTCACGTAGGTTTTACGTGAGTATCCTTCACAACCGAGGATAGCGAGTAGCATAAGTATACGTAGGTTTTACGTATGTGTCCTTCACAACCGAGGACAATGGTATGGTAGTCTAGTATCAGTGTATGTACGAATCTATTCAACCTTATTCCTTCCATCCCATTCCCCAAACCCTGGGAATCCCATGCCTTAGTAAGGGTGTGAACTCACCTTGGTTTGCTCGGTATGCTAAGTGTATGCTCACAAGTAATCAATCGCGTCCTAAAGTAGGCACGTATGTGAAATCAGTTTGTGTTCAATTTGTTCACGTATAAACATGTAGCACGTAATCACAATCATATACAAGATGGTTACACTTAACAGCAGTTAAATATTCCAGTTAATGCTTAACAGAATTAACCCAAGTTCCTGCACAGATCAGCTATTCGGCGAAACACACATGTTGGCGAAACAAGTTCTGTTTCGTCGTGGTCTTAGTTGGCGAAACAGAATTCAATTTCGTCGATTACTCTTGGCGAAACACTTTCTGTTTCGCCGAGAGTTCTGTTTCGTCGGATGTCAGTTTCGCAGACATCAGATGCAGCAGTTCTGAAATATACATAAACCCTAGTCATTCTAACAGCCGCCATCAATAATCAGAAATCATATGAAGATCGATGTGCACCCAGAATCATCATAACTCAATCATCCAAGAATCCTTGTCTAGTATGAACCCTAGTTTATGTGTACAACATATAGATTAACATGCAACATCATATCATCGATTCCTATCAAGATACTAATGTATATTCAGAATCAGGCCATATAAACAATATCCAGAACCGAGCACTCGATTGTATTAAGTTTCGCATAGCATTGAATATCCTACTACATCATACATAATCGAAATCTATATCACCGTCATACTAGAATCGCAGCAACAACACGCATCAATCATTTACACAAACATGAATCGAGATGGTACAGAATCAAGAAACCGATTGACGAACACACAACTCACCGAGATATGAGAAATACGAGTCGATCGCTAAGATATCTTCGGGAACCTCCAACTGCCGTCACACAGGAGAGAAAGGGGCTCTAGGGTTTCGGTTGTTTTGTAGCAGATGTAAAACTGATGTTGTTTCACGTTTTAAAACTCAAAATAACGTGTTGGGCCCGAACTGGGCTTTGGTGAAACTGGGCTCGGCGAAACAGACTTCTGTTTCGTCGAGATGCTTTTGGCGAAACAGTCTGTTTCGTCGGGTCCAGTCTGTTTCGTCGGGATGCTTTTCATGTGTTAACAGTTCAAGTGTTTTTCCTAAAATGTCAAGTCTCATGTTTTAATTTTAATCACATACATGCCAAAAATTCACAATACCATACATTTCATGTTATAATCTAAATCACATAAACATGTAACAATCATAGTGCCTTTCATTATAACATAACGTGTATAGCTACAAGTCAAACAACTAACAGTCAAAGTCAACGTGTAATAAATACGAAAGTAAAAGTCAAAGTGAAAGTCGGAAACTCGAGTTGTCACATTATCCCCAACTTAAAAGAAATTTCGTCCCGAAATTTAGCATGCAGTTACTGAGGAAGCTAGTGGTGTGACGTTGTTTACCTGTATTGTATCGCGGCTCCCCGAGCAGGTTTGCGAAGATTACTGGTTTTCTTGGGGTGTCACATTATCCCCCCGTTGATTTGGAATTTCGTCCCGAAATTCTGTATTGGTAGCTTCAGCCTCAGTAGTAGTTGCATTGGTTCCGAATAACTGGGGATACTTGAGTTTCATTTGATCTTCACGCTCCCAGGTGAACTCTGGGCCGCGACGGGAGTTCCAACGAACTCGTACAAGAGGGATTCTCGTGTTCTTGAGGACCTTAACATCCTGGTCCGTGATCTCAACTGGTTCCTCGACGAACTGCAACCTCTCGTCGATAGTGAGTTCCTTAAAAGGAACTATGTGGGTCTCATCTGACAGACACTTCTTTAGATTCGACACGTGAAAGACGTTGTGAACTGCACTGAGTTCAGCTGGTAAGTTCAATCGGTAGGCTACCCTGCCTATCTTCTCAATAACTTCTAAAGATCCGACGTATCGTGGATTAAGTTTGCCGCGTTTGTCAAAACGAACAACACCCTTCCAGGGTGAAACTTTGAGTAGCGCTCGATCCCCAACTTGGAATTCGAGTAGTTTTCTGTCTTTATCTGCGTATGCTTTCTGACGGTCGCGAGCTGCCGCCATGCGTTGTCGTATTTGTGCAATCTTTTCAGTAGTATCAACTACCATTTCTGGACCTGTGATTTGACTTTCCCCCACCTCTGCCCAACAGAGAGGTGACCGGCACTTACGCCCGTACAATGCCTCGAATGGTGCAGCTTTAATGCTGGTGTGGTAGTTGTTGTTATACGAAAATTCCACGAGTGGCAGATGTTTCTCCCAACCATTGCCAAAGTCAATTACGCACGCCCGAAGCATGTCTTCTAGAGTTTGAATAGTGCGCTCAGACTGCCCATCTGTCTGAGGGTGATAAGCTGTGCTCATGTCTAAACGAGAGCCAAAAGATTTATGCATTGCTTGCCACAGTTCTGAAGTAAAACGTGCGTCACGATCAGAGATGATGGAGGTGGGCACTCCGTGCCTCGAGACCACTTCTTTTAAGTAAATGTCTGCCAAGGTAGAGAACTTGTCTGTTTCTTTGATTGCTAAAAAGTGAGCAGACTTTGTGAGTCGATCCACGATCACCCAAATAGTATCATTTCCGCGCTGAGATCTAGGTAGGCCAGTAACAAAATCCATGGAAATTTGCTCCCATTTCCATTGTGGTATCTCAGGTTGTTGGAGTGGTCCTGACGGTTTCTGATATTCTGCCTTGACTCTCGCACAAGTCAAGCATTTGCTAACGTATGTGGCTATGTGGGCCTTCATGCTAGGCCACCAATATGTAGTTCTGAGGTCGTGGTACATCTTATCCGAACCAGGATGTACTGAGTAGCGAGACTTATGAGCTTCATCCATTACAAGCTTGCGTAAATTGCCATAGAGTGGGACCCAGATGCGTCCTGTTACATAGTAGGCTCCGTCTGCCCTTTGTTCTAACCGTTGCCTTGAGCCGCGTAGGGCTTCAGCCCTGACGTTTTCTGGTTTCAATGCTTCTACCTGAGCATCTCGTATCTGTGAAGGAAGACTAGACTGAATAGTGAGTTGCAACGCTCGTACACGCCTAGGTGTAGTATCCTTTCGACTGAGGGCGTCGGCCACCACATTGGCTTTGCCCGGATGGTATTTTATAGCACATTCGTAATCGTTCAGTAACTCGACCCATCGACGTTGTCGCATGTTCAACTCTTTCTGCTTGAAGATATGCTCAAGACTCCTGTGATCGGTGTAGATGGTGCACTTGGTGCCATATAGATAATGTCGCCATATCTTGAGCGCAAAAACAACAGCTCCAAGCTCTAAATCGTGCGTAGTGTAATTCCGTTCGTGAATCTTAAGTTGGCGTGAAGCATAAGCAATAACTTTATCCCATTGCATCAAAACACATCCAAGACCTTGGATGGATGCGTCGCAGTAGACTACAAAATCGTCCGTGCCCTCTGGAAATGAAAGGATAGGTGCGCTACAAAGTCTACCCTTTAAGTGCTGAAACGCTGTTTCCTGTGTATCACTCCAACGGTAAGCAACACCTTTCTGTGTCAGTAATGTAAGCGGCTGGGCAATCTTTGAGAAGTCTTTGATAAACCGTCTGTAATAACCCGCCAAACCCAAGAATTGGCGTATCTCTGTCGGTGTGCGAGGTGCAGGCCAGTTCTTGATCGAATCTATCTTGGATGGATCGACATGAATCCCATCCTTGTTTACCACGTGGCCTAAAAAGTGGACTTCACGAAGCCAGAAGTCGCATTTTGAAAACTTAGCGTACAGCTGTTCCGTTCGAAGAAGTTCCAAAATAAGTCGTAAGTGCTGCTCATGTTCCTCCTGACTCTTTGAATAAATCAGGATGTCGTCGATGAAGACAATGACAAACTTGTCAAGATAGGGTTTGCACACCCTGTTCATAAGATCCATGAAAACCGTAGGCGCGTTCGTTAGCCCGAATGGCATGACCATAAACTCGTAGTGGCCGTAGCGAGTTCTAAATGCTGTTTTGGAGACGTCCTCATCCCGGACTCTCAGCTGATGGTACCCTGACCTTAAGTCTATCTTGGAGTAGTAGCTCGACCCTTGCAGCTGGTCGAATAAATCATCTATGCGCGGAAGAGGATAACGATTCTTGATCGTCACCTTGTTGAGTTCACGGTAGTCTATACACATCCTGAACGTACCGTCTTTCTTCCTTACGAATAACACTGGAGCTCCCCAAGGCGAAGAGCTAGGACGTATAAAACCCTTTTCCAAGAGTTCTTGTAGCTGCTTTGACAGTTCTTCCAATTCAGTTGGAGCTAAACGATAAGGTGCTCGAGCTATGGGTGCTGCTCCTGGAGCGAGCTCGATCTGAAATTCGACCTGACGATGAGGCAGTAACCCAGGTAACTCTTCTGGAAACACTTGAGGAAAGTCGCGTACTACAGGAATATCCTCAATCTTTTTCTCTTTCTTCGATGTATCGGTAACGAGAGCTAAAACAGTTGTGTGATCCTTACGTAAACACTTCTAAGCCTTCAAGAAAGAAATGATGCCACTCACGACACCACTCTTATCGCCTTGAACTTCGAGAGGTTCTTTACCAGAACGTGGGATACGAATGATCCTCTATGTATAGGATCTCTGCTTGTTGTTGGGATAACTAATCCATACCAATGTCGATGTCGAAACTATCGCAACGCTGGGGTCATTCCTAGTATCACCCTGACCAATCACAAACACTCGACCCCTGGCACCATTGCCGTCGTTATTACCCCCCGTTGTTGTCTTCCCTAGTTCCCGTTTCCTTGGTTGTGGTTCTAATTCTGGTTCTGGTTCAACCGTGGGTAGTGTCTTTTGAAGTGACCTTCAGCACCATCTGATAACATCCCTTGTTACCATGCTGTTGTCGCCGATTCTATAGATCTTGTGGCTGTTGTTGTTGGTTCTGGTTGCAGGACGTGAGTTTCTACCCTCTTTGGTTCCATGACCAAGCTTGTTGCATTATTGACAATGATTGCGTTTGCCCTGCCCGATGTGGTGCAGGTTACATCGTTTGTGCTTAGGGTGGTTTCCCTTGTATCCTCCCTGCCCTTGAATACCAAATGTTGCTGATCAGGACTTTAGTTGTCATCGACCTTTCACTGCTGTGCCTGGGACGGAATCGTAGTCGAACCCTTGCTAGAGGTTCCATCCCACTTTCATCCATTGTTACTGAGGGTAGCAGAAGTAGTTGAAGTAGTAGTGGTAGTAGTATCGCTGATACGTTGAGGCAGCTTGTTCTGTCCCACTGCCTGGTTTGTGAGACGATGAGCAAGATGAGTAACATCTTGAATAGTAGCAAGTTTAGCCGTCTTCACATGGTTTTGAATTCCTGGTACTAAGCCTTTGAGGTACAGCTCAAAGCTCTTTATGGGAGGATCCACCATAGTTGGACACAAAATTGTCAGTTTGTTGGATCGTTATCGTGCACGCTTCTATCTCTGACCCCGTCATCTTCATGTTAAAGGACTCCACTTCCAACTTGTGGATGGCATCATAACTATTGTATTCACATTTGATAGGTTCCTTAAAATCATTCCATGGGGTGGCATAGCAGCCGCCAGCCCCAGTGTCGTAACTTGCGCGTTCCACCAAGTTTGCGCAGTGCCTTCGAGAATATCAGTGGCATATTTCACCTTACGAGCCTCGGGTCATTCACACACTCGAAGACCGATTCGAGTTCCTCGAACTAATGGAGGAGTACAACAGCTCCTTCGGTGTCGCTGAAAGTAGTAGGACGACAGTCCATAAAAGTCTTGTATGTGCATACAGGTGGCTGAGCGTGTTGACTTGTCGTGTGCGTAAGAGTAATCAAAATTAAGCACAAGTGTTGAGTTACAAGAGTAGGATCTAAGGATCCTAGAGTAAGTGGTGATGGCAGGTTACACCTCCTGCTTGGGCAGCTGCGAGTGTTGCAGTAACTTGTTCAGTGATCGAAGCCGCCAACCGGGCTTGAGTTAGGTTAACGCGTCCACTCATGATCTTGACATCAAGGAGAACATGTGGGTGAGAGGTTCGCGAATAGTGCGAAGAGAGTGAGCACACAAGTATTCTCAAGCAATAACGTATAGTAAGTTCTGTAATCTAGGCATACCGCGAGCAAAGTTCTATGTAATTCTAGCAAGTAGGTAAGGTAACATGAATAGTAGTACCTATGATGTTGAGCCTTGCACGTGGAGCGAAGCGTCGTTGTGGATCGTTGAGCACTGTTCTGGTTATAGTCTGGTTTTAATAAAAACGTTTTCCCCTTATTAAAACCGAGTTCTCTATAACCAATGGCTCTGATACCAATCTGTCACACCCCCAAAATCCACCCGCGGAGTACCACCGCTTGGAGGCGTGACATGACCAGGATCAAGCCACCAATCATATCAAACATAGTATTTAAGTGTAAAAGTAGGAAAAGGTAATTCATCTTGACATGACTGATGTTCATAACCAAACATTGTTTAAGTAGCGGAAGCATAATAATGAAAACCCAAAATAAGTTATAAGTTCAAATATCGTCTACGATCCGTATCCCACAACGACCTGCTCCTTCCTGTGCAAGCTCCATATGTACCTAAGGTCCTGCAAGGCATGTAACAGAGAATCAACAACTAGTTGAGCGAGTTCACAGTAAATAAGTTCGTAATTGTAAGTTTGTTTCGTAACATGTGGCGCTACTAGGCCGATCGTATGTTCTATTAGTGGGGGCTTCCCATGTTGCATATACACTAGACTATTTGTAACCATAAGTGTTCTTCACAACCGAGAACAGTAGTACGTACATAGTTTACGTAGGCTTTACGTAAGTGTCCTTCACAACCGAGGACAGTATTGAGTATAAGTTCACGTAGGTTTTACGTGAGTATCCTTCACAACCGAGGATAGTATTGAGTATAAGTTCACGTAGGTTTTACGTGAGTATCCTTCACAACCGAGGATAGTATTGAGTATAAGTTCACGTAGGTTTTACGTGAGTATCCTTCACAACCGAGGATAGCGAGTAGCATAAGTATACGTAGGTTTTACGTATGTGTCCTTCACAACCGAGGACAATGGTATGGTAGTCTAGTATCAGTGTATGTACGAATCTATTCAACCTTATTCCTTCCATCCCATTCCCCAAACCCTGGGAATCCCATGCCTTAGTAAGGGTGTGAACTCACCTTGGTTTGCTCGGTATGCTAAGTGTATGCTCACAAGTAATCAATCGCGTCCTAAAGTAGGCACGTATGTGAAATCAGTTTGTGTTCAATTTGTTCACGTATAAACATGTAGCACGTAATCACAATCATATACAAGATGGTTACACTTAACAGCAGTTAAATATTCCAGTTAATGCTTAACAGAATTAACCCAAGTTCCTGCACAGATCAGCTATTCGGCGAAACACACATGTTGGCGAAACAAGTTCTGTTTCGTCGTGGTCTTAGTTGGCGAAACAGAATTCAATTTCGTCGATTACTCTTGGCGAAACACTTTCTGTTTCGCCGAGAGTTCTGTTTCGTCGGATGTCAGTTTCGCAGACATCAGATGCAGCAGTTCTGAAATATACATAAACCCTAGTCATTCTAACAGCCGCCATCAATAATCAGAAATCATATGAAGATCGATGTGCACCCAGAATCATCATAACTCAATCATCCAAGAATCCTTGTCTAGTATGAACCCTAGTTTATGTGTACAACATATAGATTAACATGCAACATCATATCATCGATTCCTATCAAGATACTAATGTATATTCAGAATCAGGCCATATAAACAATATCCAGAACCGAGCACTCGATTGTATTAAGTTTCGCATAGCATTGAATATCCTACTACATCATACATAATCGAAATCTATATCACCGTCATACTAGAATCGCAGCAACAACACGCATCAATCATTTACACAAACATGAATCGAGATGGTACAGAATCAAGAAACCGATTGACGAACACACAACTCACCGAGATATGAGAAATACGAGTCGATCGCTAAGATATCTTCGGGAACCTCCAACTGCCGTCACACAGGAGAGAAAGGGGCTCTAGGGTTTCGGTTGTTTTGTAGCAGATGTAAAACTGATGTTGTTTCACGTTTTAAAACTCAAAATAACGTGTTGGGCCCGAACTGGGCTTTGGTGAAACTGGGCTCGGCGAAACAGACTTCTGTTTCGTCGAGATGCTTTTGGCGAAACAGTCTGTTTCGTCGGGTCCAGTCTGTTTCGTCGGGATGCTTTTCATGTGTTAACAGTTCAAGTGTTTTTCCTAAAATGTCAAGTCTCATGTTTTAATTTTAATCACATACATGCCAAAAATTCACAATACCATACATTTCATGTTATAATCTAAATCACATAAACATGTAACAATCATAGTGCCTTTCATTATAACATAACGTGTATAGCTACAAGTCAAACAACTAACAGTCAAAGTCAACGTGTAATAAATACGAAAGTAAAAGTCAAAGTGAAAGTCGGAAACTCGAGTTGTCACAGTGGGTCAGTCCAATATTTGTATCCCACAAATATTTATGAACTTTGGCAGCAACACTTTGCTCTATATTCATACCTAATGAATATCCACCAATCCAAGTTCATAATAGTCTTACATTCATATTTGTTCCCACAAGTATGATCGACTACGGACATTTAGAATAATTAATTTATTCACGGATTTAAACATGCTAAAATGGAACATAACTCAAAATACCATAAAAGAGTTAAAATAACAATTGTTCCAATATCCAAATACAAAATAGATCAAATCCAATCACTAGAATACCGAAGTCCTAAGGCACAAGTATGACCCTCATGTTTTGGCCGTTCAAGGAGCTTCGTGAGTGGATCCGCAATGTTTTGATCGGTGTGAACTTTGCGAATACATATCTTTCCTTTTTCAACTTCATCCCTTATGTAGTTGAATCTCCGCTCAATGTGCCTAGTCTTTTGATGTGCACGAGGTTCCTTGATTTGAGCAATCGCACCCTCGTTATCACAAAAGATCTCTAGGGGGTCTTGAATGGTAGGGACTACCCCTAGGTCAGCAATGAACTTCTTTAACCACGCAGCTTCTTGTGTTGCCAATGAGGCGGCGATGTATTCTGATTCTGTAGTGGACAATGCTACAACATCCTGCTTCGAGCTCTTCCAAGAGACTGCAACTCCATTCAAAATGAAGACATACCCAGATTGTGATCGAGAACCATCTCGATCAGTTTGAAAACTCGCATCCGTGTAACCTTTTACAACGAGTTCCTCTTCACCAGATCCATATATTAGAAACATATCCTTAGTCCTCCTAAGGTATTTCAATATGCTCTTAACAGCCATCCAATGACTGTTACCTGGATTTTGCTGGTATCTACTTGTCATGCTTAAGGCGCATGACACGTCCGGTCTTGTGCATATCATTTCATACATTATGGATCCTATAGCAGACGCATATGGGATTCCTTTCATTCTTTCTTGCTCATCCTTTGAGCTTGGACATTGAGTCACATTCAATATTGTCCCCTTTTGAATAGGTACCAAACCTTTCTTAGAGTTCTCCATCTTGAACCTTTTCAAGACCTTGTCAATGTATGCACTTTGGTTTAAACCTATCAAGCGCCTTGATCTATCCCTATAGATCTTTATTCCCAAAATATAGGCAGCTTCTCCAAGATCTTTAATGGAAAAACATCTTCCAAGCCATGCTTTTACACCTTCCATGGTTGGAATGTCATTTCCAAATAGTAGAATGTCATCGACATACAATACTAAGAAAGTGACGGTGCTCCCACTAGCTTTCTTATACACACAAGATTCATCGCCGTTCTTAATGAACCCAAAATTCCTAATCTCTTCATCAAAACGGTGATTCCAACTTCTCGATGCTTGTTTCAATCCATAGATTGATTTCTTTAACTTGCACACTTTGTTAGGATGTTTTGGATCGACAAAACCTTCAGGCTGAACCATATAGACATCTTCATCAAGATATCCATTGAGGAAAGCTGTTTTGACATCCATTTGCCAAATCTCATAGTCATAATATGAAGCTATGGCAAATAATATCCTAATCGACTTTAGCATTGCCACTGGCGAGAAGGTCTCATCATAATCAACCCCTTGAGTTTGAGTAAAACCTTTTGCTACAAGTCTCGCTTTATAAGTATCCAAGTTACCATGCATATATGTTTTCTTCTTGAAAACCCACTTACTTCCAACTACTTTGGAGTTAAGAGGTAGCACAACCAATTCCCAAACTTGGTTGTCATACATGGATTGCATCTCTACGTTCATAGCCTCAAGCCATTTGTCGCAATCAGATTTTAACATTGCATCATGGTATGTGGTTGGTTCATCTGAATCTACCACATAGCATCCATCCATGAAAAATCCATATCTTTCAGGTGGATTACTAATTCTACCTGATCTGCGAACGTTTTGTGTATGTTGATCAACCATTTGATCATTTTCAACAACCTCTTGTTGAGTGCTAGTATCAACCAAACGTGTATCGGCTTGTGGTTCTTGATCCTCATCAAGTTCCACTGTTCTACTAGTTCCTTCCATAAGGTACTTATCCTCCAAGAACTTACCCTTTCAAGCAACAAATACGTTTTGCTCTGTTGGATCGTAGAAATAATATCCTATATCATCTTTAGGATATCCTACAAAGATACACTTAATGGATCGTACTTCTAACTTGTTTGGGGTGTATTGCTTTACATAAGCATCACAACCCCACACCTTCAAATATGATAATGATGGAACCGTTCCATGCCATATTTCAAAAGGTGTCTTATCCACTTTCTTGGTTGGGGCCATATTTAATATACGAGCCGCGGAGAGCAAAGCGTAACCCCAAAATGATAGAGGCAATGTGCTTCTAGCCATCATAGATCGAACCATATCCAATAGAGTTCGATTCCTCCTCTCAGACACACCATTATGTTGTGGTGTTCCAGGTGGAGTAAGTTGTGAGATGATCCCACAACTCCTAAGATGATCTTGAAAGGCATCACTAAGGTATTCACCTCCTCTATCGGAACGAAGAACTTTGATTGTCTTGGTGAGTTGATTCTCTACTTCGTTTTGGAAGATTTTGAACGTTTCAAAAACTTCATCTTTGTGTCTTAGCAAGTACACATAACCATAACGACTGAAGTCGTCGGTAAAAGTTACGAAGTATCTTTCACCATTCCTAGTCATTGGCTTAAAAGGACCACATACATCCGAATGTATGATGCCTAATAAATCTTTTGCCCTTTGGTTTGTGCCACTAAAGGGTTTCTTGGTCATTTTACCTTGTAAACAAGATTCGCATGTATCAAATGAACCAATTTCATTTGTTTCCAAAAGACCATTCTTTTGAAGTGTTTGCATGCGATTTCTGTTTATATGACCAAGACGACAATGCCAAAGATAGGTCTCATTCAAATCCATTTTGAGTTTCTTGGTGTTTGCTTGGTACATCGAATTATCAAATGATGTATTATCATGAACCAATTCATAAATACCATTTGAAGGCGTAGCTTTAAAGTAGAACATGTCATTCATCAAAGCATAAATTTCATTGTTCACAAACTTCAAATCAAATCCATATTGTCTTAAAAGGGAAACATAAATAATGTTCCTAGTCAAACTAGGAGCATACAAAACATTTTTCAAACATATTTCCAAACCACTTGGAAGTTTTAAAACATAGTCTCCTTGGGCTTCAACTTGAACCTTCGCTCCATTGCCCATGAAGAGACTAGTGTCTCCCTTCTTGTAATGCTTATTTCTTTTGAACCCCTGCAACGAATTGCAAATATGAGTTCCACATCCGGTATCTAATACCCATGTGTTAGAAGAAATAACATTTAGATCAATATGTATCATAAAGATTGTACCTGAGGTTTGCCCTGCATCCCTCTTGTTTTTCAACTCTTTGAGATAGGTTGGACAATTCCTTTTCCAATGCCCTATCTCTCCACACTCAAAGCATGGATCGCTCGTGGCAACCTTTGCCTTCTTCTCTTTTGGTTTTGGTGGTTCTGCTTTAGCCTTTCTTTTTCCCTTCCCTTTGACGTGCCCCTTTCCTTTGGCAACATTTGCCTTGGAGTCGGGGTGATGCCCTTTCTTGCCTCCCTCATTGATCGTTAGAACGGGTAAAGCCTTTTTACCCATTCCCGCTTCGGCCGTTTTGAGCATTGCATGAAGCTCACCAATGCTCTTGTCCCATCCATTCATGTTATAGTTCATAACAAAGCTCTCAAATTTCTTTGTTAAAGAGTTGAGGATCAAATCCGTAGCCAACTCTTTAGAGACGGGACAATTGAGCCTTTCGAGGCGATCAATGTGGCTTTTCATTTTAAGGACGTAAGATGAGACCGATTGGGTTTCCTCCATCCGACATGCATGAAGCGCTCGAACCGTTTCGAAGCGTTCTACCCTTGCTTGTTGTAGGAACATTTCCTTCAATTGGGTAATCATGTCGTATGCCCCATGATGTTCAAAGTCCTTTTGAATCTCGGGAATCATAGTTCCCAGCATGAGGCAAGAGGCTTGCATGGAGTCCTCGGTATACTTAACCCAATTATTGTAGGCTTCTACATCTTCCTCGTCAGGTTGATCGGGAATAGGATCGTCCAACACATAGGATATCTTCTCTTGCTTGAGAACAATTCTCAAGTTTCGAAACCAATCCATGAAGTTGTTATGGTTGAGACGATCCTTTTCAAGGATGGTTCTTAGTGATAGGTTACGGACGGTTTGGGTAATCGGGTTTGCATTGTTAGCGGCCATCTACAAAATTTAACAAAGTTCAATTTTAGTATTTTCGATATTATTAAAATTTTAATCATTAATACCCTTTTAACGTCTCATAGACAATTAATAATTAAAATCTAGAATCCAACGTTACATTTAAATATTGGTTAGGTGACCTTTATCCCTCTATTTAAATTAACAAGGTAGTCAACGTTTGACAATTGCAACTCTTTGCAACTTCTAGTCATATGGGATAGGTTAAACATCTTTATGTTTAGTTGGCATGTTTAATCCCATCAACACCTTTTGTTCCCCATGCTTCGGTGACCCTAAGTTCATGGTTTCCAAATCAAGTCGTCCAACTTACACACACGTGTGAGTTTATACACATAAGTGGTTAGGTGACCTTTATCCCACAAACATGGTAAACCCGCCTCAAATATACAAGTTTCCTCAAATGTGGTTAGGTGACCTTTATCCCACAAAGAGTTCCCAAGTAATTTGAGTGTTGTATAAAAGGATGGTGTTTAACTTGTTTTATAAAAGGGATTTTTATTTTTCAAAATTCTAGTTTAGAAAAATTTTATGTACCATATATTTGCATGCATTCAAATCAATGGTACTTTAGTGAAAACCAATTTTCAAGGTTCTTTTAATAAAACCCATTTTATTATAAAATCATTAATTTTTAATAAAACCTTTTATTAATCGTTTTAATGATTTTGAAGAACCAATTTTAAGCTTGTTACGGGTTATTAGTTGTTAAGAATGCATATCCAAATATCATCCAAACAACCATAAATAAAATATAACCATACAAGCATACAACACATATGTTAAAAGGTGCATAACCATAGCCAACTATTTTGACCACACTTGTTAGCCGAAACAAGTGTGTCAAAAGGTCCTTCCTAAAGGGTGAATATGGACACAAAAAGTGTCGGTGAACTCCCACTTGATCCCGCATCCAAATGCTTCAAGTATTCATCTTGTGTTGTGATTTCTTCACTTCTTTGAGCTTCCAAATGTCTTTTAAATTCAGCTCCAAACTCCTTTGGACTTCAAAAATGTGTTTTGGTTATCGGGCTAAAATCCCGTTAAGAACTATGAAGTCCTTTATGCCCGAAATTGGCAAAAACCGAAACCGCATTTTGTGTGCATCTTCTTTTACATAAAAGTATCCTAATACATTTTTCTAGTAAAATAAATGCATCTAATCTATTTACTTACATACCAAATGAAAATAAATAAGTTACATATTTTTACAAATGGAATACAAAATAATAATTATTACAACCCATTGAATAATTAACTAAAATCACAAACACAAACATATTCACACAAGGTCATGGCTAGGTTATGAACACCGAAATATATATCCACATATATATATAAATTTCAAGAGCAAAAAATGGTTTCCTTTTACAACCTACATTTTTCGGCCAAGAATGAAAAACCGAAAAATGTGGGTTTTTGTCCAAACAAAACAAATCATCAATATGACATAATTTTTTCAAGATTCCTTTATGCATGTAGGAAATAAATCTTGAAAAAACAAAAGGAAATCCATGGATAAAATTTCGGCTATTGGGTTTCTCCAAACATGAAAACCCGAAAATTTTTAAATCCGATGAAGCATGCACTCATATAAGCGGCTCTAGATGCCATTGATGGGTTTTTAACATGTTTATCAAAGCTAATTTTATCCGAATAAAATTAAAACGCAGCGGAATAAGGATTTAAAACATGTTACTTTACAAGATTTAAAACTCTTTTAAATGCAAAAACCCAAAATCTGATCCATATATGACATACATGCTATCAAAATACAACCATAGGGTGTTTTAGAATACTACCATTCCAAGAGCAAGGTGATATGAAGAAGATGATTTTCTTGAATGGAAATCTTCAAAGGAGAAGACCTCAAGCTTGCATACCCCAAGCTTCCAACGAACACCTTATGTTGCTAGGATTTCTACACTTGAAAACTCACTTGAAAATCCCTCTTGACAACCTACTCTTGGCCGAAATTTTAGAGAGTTTTTTGAGTTCTTGCAACTTGAAAAACTAGTAGTAACTTATGAGAGAAGGTGTCATCTTTTTTATCAAAAAGCAAGTGCCATTCATATGTGAGATTGTTGCATGAAAAATGATTGGACCAACCCTCTTGGGAAGACCCAAAGTGGGCGGCCCTATGGGGACTTTCCCAACCAAAATATTTAAATTTTAATTAAAAGGTAATCTTGTTTTAATTTTATAACCTTTTATAAAATATAACATAACATGTTACAAGATTTTATGCAACATCTCATAATGTTTTATAATGTTATTTAACCTATTAAATAACAAGATAAAATATTCTCTCAAAATAAATTATCCATATAATTTATTAGTTTCTCAAGTGCAATTATTTAGAAAACCAATTTCTAAATATTCTTAGTGTTAATATTTATTTGTTTGATCATATCATAAATAAATATTGTAGGTGTTTGTCTAGCTTGTTATTGGGTATGACCCGACTTGGATCATAACGTACTAGCCACATCAATTTAATATGTGTCTTGGGCATACAGTGTCCAACAACTGGAAGACACCGGTAGCGTTCAGAGTGCGGTGATCATTAGGACAGCCACTCTGGCGCAGGGTGACCTCGATCGAATCAAACCATTGAAACAGGGCTGTAGGCCTATCTTCGCTAGTGAATTATTTTTGGCCGCAGGCTTTGAACTGCTTGAAGCTAAAAACAGGCTTTGGCGAATCAGTCCTGGACTCTTCAGAAGACTTGCTAGCATTCTCATTTAAGTCGCTAACGATCTGAGGGATGACTTTTGCTATTTGCTTAGCGACGAGAGCAACAAGGCGTTTGTGTTTCTGGTTTCGGCATGCAGTTCGAGAGTGAAGGGGTCCAGATGACGACATTGTCTGCAACAGACATCGCCACAGGACTCAAACACAATATTATCGAATCTCACCTCACACTCACTTAATACTACCAAAGCTCAGGAACACGATCATGTAACATATAAACACATAGGCACATAAACATAGATTCACGTAAGCACAGAAGCACATAAGCACGTAAGGCACAGAAGCATAAGAGGCAGTCAGAATACAGAAACCTATCATTCAAAGTCCGCGCGCCTTCGAGAATAGCGATTGCGATTAGCGAGTACACGGCGAGTAACATATCATGCGTTCACCCACAAGTAGTAACGATTTATTAGCGATTTGAGGAAGATGTGCAGTGGGGGTCGTGTGTGTCGATCAAAACGAGAGTGAAAAGAGAATAAATCACCAAAAAAAATCATAACACATAACAGGTAGAACCACATAAAACACATAAAATTCCACATAAAAGCGACAAATATCAGAGTCGGCAACTGCGGACTCAGAATCGAAACTCATAGACTCAGCGATTGCGAGTTTGAAATCGAAGATAGGTCGTCTAAGGCTGATAGAGATTGACTACCCAAAGTGATTCGACTATTCACAAGGACCTTTGGTACACACTTTAGCCTCCGGGACTGTGCTCTAGCCTCGAATTTGGGCGAACGGCACGCATCCTTTCAGTTATAGCGTGAATCCAAGTCGTTGGAATCCGTCAAGACTTTGGTGAGAGTTTTGTAAAAACCGAAATAGAGATCGGAACAAGTCGTTAAGGTTTGGGTTTCACCCCTATCTTAACACTTGGTTTCTGTTTTGATAAAATAGAGGAGAATTATGCGTCAAAGTATGGATTTCACTCCTGATTCAACGTAATTTCTCCTGTTTATAGATAAAATGCGGGTTGAACAAGTAATTTAGTCGAGAGTTTGCGGTTTTCACACCTAATCTCGGCCTAATCACTTGTTCATTTTGAAAAGTAGCATGCAGTGATGGTGTAGCGTAAGCGAGAATAGCGAGGTATAGCAAGTAAGCTCGTACAAAATCCCTACAGGGTATGCACAAGTCGGTCTGTTGGTACTTAACTATAGACTAGGTCGTTTCTAAGACATCGGCCCTGACTAGGTCGAGTCTTGCCTAATTCCCTATAGTTATGGCTCTGATACCAATCTGTCACACCCCAACCGATGGCGGAATCATCGGGGTGCGGCACTGAGCGAAACAGATTGTCCATGAGTATCCATAACAACTATTCATTACCAGATAATTTAAACGTCATGTCCCATACCACAACATATCTAAAATAAACAGTTATTAAAAATAATTGTCTCATAAACCAAATACTGTTCCGACAACTCAGATTTCATTAAATTGTTTGTTTCTAAGACTCCATCCTAGCTTGATTCCCACATAGCAGCAAAACATCCTAAGCATTTAAACACCTGTCACATACGTTAAAAATAGAGGTCAATACACATAGTGTAAAGGTGAGCATACAAGTTTAATAGATATAATAGAGTTCGAAATTGTTTACGCATAACAAGCATGTAACATGTATAAAGTGAAGGCAAGTAGGTTATCGACAGAGAAATATGCATAGACGGGACTGCGAGTTGTAGAATGCGCAACACATATCCCCACTGGGACACGTGAAGTAAAGCCCTTAACAACCCCTGTCCACGACTGGTGCTGAGTCCAAACTATAGTACTATCGTTGCTAAGGTGTCAGGCAACAATCATTGTGTTAACATAACATACAAGCATTCATCGAATAACACGTAGCATGCAATAACGGTTAGCGTATAAATAGTGTTTGCGTTGTTTGTCATTTGTGATTTAGCATAAGTAATGTATGTAACACCCAAAAGTGCGTAAAGCAAAAAGGGATCGAGTATACTCATAGATTGTGCTTAATAAGTAAGCACTCTCTTGGATTGAAGGGAGCGCTGAGAGAGGTTAGCCTGAACAGTTAACGATAGCATAGACGATAAGGGCACGTAAAACGGTGCAAAGTTCCAAGTGTCAGATGGTAACCCGATCGGATGGCCAGTCGATCGGATGTCAATCCGTTCGGATGGTCATCCGATCAGATGGCCATTCGATTGGATTGACACCTCGTTTGGTGAAGATGCGTTTGTGTATGATGGTTTGCCTTTTGAAGTTTTCGGTGTAGCATTTTGACAGAGAAGTATCTCTACCCTTCAGGTCGGTCTATCGAACGGCGGTTCGATCAGGAGACGATCCGTTCGGCGAGGTAATTCTCTGAGAACAAGTTCACAGCAGTGTTGTCACTCGATCGGATGGTCTACCGATTGGGTGGCAATCCGTTGGAACTGAATTTGCATTGAACATGTTGAAAATTGTTTAAGTGTTGAAGTCCCAAACATCATATGGTCAGATGGTCGCTCGATCGGATGGTAATCCGATCGGACGACAACCCGTTTCGACGTTCAGATCTTCAAACGTTGAAACAGAAGTTTAAGTGTGGGACCAAGGTGCAAGCCGATCGGATGGTTGTCCGATCGGATGGCAATCCGATGGGATGGCAATCCGATCGGACGGCAATCCGTCCCAACGGCCTGATCGTCTTGACACTTGATTGTTTTGATAGTTTGCAATTTTGATCAAGACATGTTGATGCATTACGTCTGTCGACTTCGTCTTGTATCGAGTCTTGTTTTAGAATTGTTAGATCAGGGCACGTAGTACGAGAAATCTAGAGTTTGTGTGTGAAAGTTTAATTTCGCATGAAATGGCATCTAGCTATTTCGCACGAAAAAGCAATCTGCTATTTCGCACGAAATAGCAGTTGTAATTCTATGCGAAATTACGTCCCCTATAAATACCCTTGATGTGATCTCATTTGTAACGTTCACGATTCTGGTACCGAAGTGTTGCCGACGTGTCTACTGATCTGTAAACGTGTTAAATCAATAAAACAAGACAATTAAGTGTGAATCAAGCTGTTACAAAGTCTAATCAATGAATTCCGCCTCTGATTAGATCGAGAACTCTTCTGATAGACTCGTTTGGGTCACAGAACGATCCTACAAGTGGTATCAGAGCTCAGGAGGAAGAGTTCTTACCAATCCAGCTTAAAATTCTGACTTCTACACCTTCTTTTCAAAATTAATCAAGATTTCACGGTTAAAATGGATTGAATTTCAAACATATCATGCGAAACAGTGTTTTAATGAATCCTTGAAAGAATTGGGCTTTAATTCGATCTAAAACTGGTAAAATTGGTTATTTCGCTTGAAAAACAGATGGGTCATGATGATGTCAAAAGTATTTCGCACGAAATAGGCAATTGATTTCTCTTGAAATTGCTATTTTGCTTGAAATATACACTTGATTTCGCACGAAATTACCTCAGATTTATTATTTCGCACGAAATTAGGGTATTTCGTTTGTGTTGGTGCTATTTCGTTTGAAACCGGTATTTCGTGTGAAAGTTGTTTTCGTTTGAAAAGGATATTTCGCATCAAAGTTTGATTTCGTTTGAATCTGATTTCGCACCAATAGTGTATTTCGTTTGAAGAGACTATTTCGCACCAAACTGATTTCGTATCAGTGTGTGATTTCGTTTGAACTCATATTTTGTGTGAAAATTTCTGATTTCGTGTGTGTTGTTATTTCGTTTGAAGGTCTTTTGCAGATTACTGAATCATGGAAGAGGAATTCTACAATGCGTTTGCTACACCAGTTGCTCCTGTTACAGCTGCTGAAACTCTTTACAGTGAGAATGAGACGGGAACTTATCAAAAACCGCCGAAACTTATGTACATTGAAGATTTTAGAGGATGGCAAAATCGGTTTGAAAATTGGGTGTAAGCTTATAAGTTTGAGGCATGGTGTTCATTAGAGAAAGATTACGAGAAACTGAAAAATGAACGTGGGCTTGAAAAGGCTTTTTGTGACTTTTCAGAGGTTGAAAAATTGAAAAATACAAGTGAAAAAATGATGATCAGTATTCTTCAACAAGCAGTTAAAGAAGATATTTTTGTTTTACTCCAACATGAGGGTACTGCTAGATCAATTTGGACAGCATTAATTCAAAAGTTTAAAGGAAGTGCAGATATGATCAAGAATAAAAAGGCTTTACTGAAGAAATCATTTGATCTGTTTGTAGCTTTTGAAAATGAAACAACAAAAATGACCATTGATAGATATTGTCATCTGGTTTTGGAAATGGGAAGATTGGACATAAAGAAAGACGACGATGAATGGGTTGATAAACTAGCCGATGCATTACCACAGCAGAAACGGGGAACTTATTTGTTGATCCTAAAACACATGAGAAAATCTGAAAATATGAATCTGGCACAGTTTATTCAGAAGATTGAAGAACATGAGTTGGATATCCAGAAAACGGCAATCATGACTAATCCAAATGCTCAACAAGATGTCAGTTTATACTACAGAGGAAACAAATTTGAAGTTACTCCAAGCCCAAAGATTCAAACTGGTTTCAGTGCTGATAGTTCTTCTGGAACAAAGGGAAGTACTGTGACTCAACGTGGTGGATCTTCGTCTTCGTATTCAAGCTTTGATCCAAATTTTACAACACCAAGTTCTCAACGACAAAATTCTACAAATCTGCAGTGCAACGTTACCTTGAACATTCAAAATGGTCAAAAATTTTCTCCAGAAATAGCTAAGCAACACATGGCATCACTTGTTGCTATGTTGGAGTCATATGAAAGCCTGATTGCTGGAAAAATTGGAAATCCAATGCTTACCAAAGAGGATTATAACCAGATTGATGCTGAGGAACTTGAGTTGATGGATGTAAAGTGGTGTTTAGCAAGTGCTGTTCGAAGGGCAGAATAGTTTCAACAAATCACCGGAAGAGATGAGTTTAGTGAGATGTCTAAATCTCCGATAGGGTTTGACAAATCAAAGGTTACGTGTTTTCGTTGTCGAGAAAAAGGTCATTTTAAGCGTGAGTGCAAAAACAAAGAAGCAAATGGAAGACAAGATCAGTCTGGAAAAAAACAATTATTATCAAAAATCAATTTTTCATCAGATTGCTCAACAACCACAAACTGCACATGCACGTGCCATTGAAGAAAAAGAGAAAAGAGCTTGTTATGGTATAATTGACCAAGATGATGAAAAGGTTGCAGAGGGATTTAGCTGGGATAAATACATTCCACCTGGTTCAGGTCTTGTTGCTAGAATTTTGGAAGAAGATGAAGTCAAAATTAGTCCGAAAAGAATACCGATTTTTCCAGATTTTGGAAGTGATGTAGATACTGATGATGAAGAAGAATACATTAATAAAGCTAGAAAAGGTCTAGATCCTGATAGTTTTAATTTGTTTTTTGCAGATAAAGTTGAGATGCTGAATGAGAAGAAGATTGCCAGATTGAAGAGAGAACTGGAAGTAAGAAGAATAGATGATGAAAAGGCAAAGAAAGAAGCTGAAGAAGCAAATGTTAAACCAGTAATTGAGAAGGTGATAGAAAAAATCGTTGAAGTGGAGAAAGTGGTAGAGAAAATTGTTGAGGTCGAAAAAATAGTCGAAGTTGAAAAACTCATTGAAGTTGAAAAAATAATCGAAAAGATCATCGAAGTTGAGAAGGTTGTCGAGGTAGAAAAGATTGTTGAGGTTATTAAACCTTGTCAAGAATGTTTAGAATCTTGCAAAGATTGTGATGAGAAGGATAAGAAGATCGTTGAATTAGAAAAGATGAAAGAAAATTTATTGTCTGGTGTGAAGTATGTGAAGGAATCTTATGACGTACTGAACAGAACAGTTGATGGTTTGAAAAAGACAAATTCTGAAGTTGATGTTGCTATAACAATGATGAGCTCAACATTAATGACAAAGCAGAAAGTCATCAATGAATATATTGAAGACTGTGCAAAGTTAAAGCAGGATTTGGAACTTGAAAAGATTGAGAGTGAAAGAATCAAACGTTTGTTGTTGAGTTATACAACCTGTGATTATTTGATTGATAGAGTTTATCCTACTGTTGCAGGTCTTGAAGCATTTCAACATAAAATGACAGAAGATACGGATACTGGTAAGAAACAAAGTGTCAAATATAACAAGTGTCCGCCCCCGATTTGGAATAGTTATTCTCCCAGAAAACCAAATGAGGAACGTTTAAATAAGGCTGTCAACATCAAGTTAAAGTCTGAAATCATTGATGAGTTACCAGGTAACACTGATGTCACATTCACAGCGTCTGACACTGATCATGACTCTGAGTTGTTAAAGAAAGTGGTCGATCAGGTGTTGGATATGGATGAAGAGTCAAAGTCGGAGTCTAAATCTGAAAGTTTGAGTTCATCAGAAAAGAGTCCGAGTTCACCGGTTAAACGGGTTTATAATAAAGAATTCTTGTTATCAAAATCTAATTTGAATGACGTAACATTCAAAGTGGCGTATACTTTGAATGATTTAAACAAATTATATTCTAATGAGGAATTTCCAATAAGAAGTGTCAAATCTGAAATGATCAAACAGGTTTTCAAATTAACAGAAATTAATATTTCTGAAATAGACGTGCTGAACAGAACAGTTGATGGTTTGAAAAAGACAAATTCTGAAGTTGATGTTGCTATAACAATGATGAGCTCAACATTAATGACAAAGCAGAAAGTCATCAATGAATATATTGAAGACTGTCCAAAGTTAAAGCAGGATTTGGAACTTGAAAAGATTGAGAGTGAAAGAATCAAACGTTTGTTGTTGAGTTATACAACCTGTGATTATTTGATTGATAGAGTTTATCCTACTGTTGCAGGTCTTGAAGCATTTCAACATAAAATGACAGAAGATACGGATACTGGTAAGAAACAAAGTGTCAAATATAACAAGTGTCCGCCCCCGATTTGGAATAGTTATTCTCCCAGAAAACCAAATGAGGAACGTTTAAATAAGGCTCTCAACATCAAGTTAAAGTCTAAAATCATTGATGAGTTACCAGGTAACACTGATGTCACATTCACAGCGTCTGACACTGATCATGACTCTGAGTTGTTAAAGAAAGTGGTCGATCAGGTGTTGGATATGGATGAAGAGTCAAAGTCGGAGTCTAAATCTGAAAGTTTGAGTTCATCAGAAAAGAGTCCGAGTTCACCGGTTAAACGGGTTTATAATAAAGAATTCCTGTTATCAAAATCTAATTTGAATGACGAAACATTCAAAGTGGCGTATACTTTGAATGATTCAAACAAATTATATTCTAATGAGGAATTTCCAATAAGAAGTGTCAAATCTGAAATGATCAAACAGGTTTTCAAATTAACAGAAATTAATATTTCTGAAATAAAAGATTTAAATTTTCATGAACAACCTAAAAAGTACACTTCAAGAGTTCAACAGAGATTGAACAAAAAGAAAGATTACAGTTCTGGTTCAGGTTTTCAAAAGAAACCAAACCATAATGGTAATTTCAAAAAGAAAGGTCTTGGTTTTAGTTCTTCAGAAAATTATAAAAATGAGAAAAATTATAAACCAAAAACAAAATTTGTTACAGGAGGAAGTTCTGAAGAAGAGCAGAAGAAACCATTATGGAGACAGTCAAACCGAGAGTTTCTTGCTGATAGGAAAAAGAATATGATGATGAGAACTGAGCAAAGAGTTGAGAGAAGAACGTGTTTCAAATGTCACAAGATTGGACACATTGCTGGAATTGCCAACAGTTCAACAACACAAAACAGGGAGTTTCTTTTAACTCAAGATTGGAAGAAATACATATTGATGAAAAGAAACAACCAACTGAGAAATCTAAAGTGTTTGAAAATTCGACTTTCGAAAATGGTGATGTTTCAAAACGTTTTTACAAAAGAAAAGTTAATTTTAACAAACAAAGATGGGTTGTTAAATCGGAGAGTAGTTCTGAAAATGAATCTGATTCCATAAAATCAGAGGAGTCATCTGTTGAAAAAAAGAATGAGAATTTCGTTCCTGAGTTGAACGATGAAAATTTTCCACCATTGCGGGCAGAAAATCTGAAATCAAAAGGTTGGTTTGAGATTTCAGGTCAATTCTTCTCTGGTAAAGAAGAATTTGTTGCTGAAAAGGTTTTCAATGAGAAAGTCAAACATATATTTGGAAAAATGGTAGATGGGAAAGTGAAAAGTGCAAAATATTTTTACAAATCAAAAGGAGGTTGGGATAGAGTTGAATCAAATCACCCAAGACTGGTCAGGCTTGGGTGACTGCATTTTCTAACTAAAATTATGACTTGCCGGAGTTCCCAGGTTGGTAAGAGTGGAGCAGGAATTGGCATCTTTCTTGAAAATACTTGATTGGTAAACCTACAAGTGGTAGTTTTTCTTAAAATTGTTATATTTTAATTTTTTTCAACTGGTTTTGGTTGATAAGTAAACCTACAAGTGGTTGAAGAAGGTTTTCACTTACAATTGGTTGATCAAGGTCATTAAGTTGAACTTGATTTAACTTTCATACAAAATGTTTGGAAAACAAAGTGATGATAACTCCGATTTTACAAGTGATAAAATCAACAAAACTAATTTTCCGGAAAAACCATTTGTTTAAAACAAACTTAAGTGTTTTGAAATCATAATGGGAAAATAGTTTGTTGAAAGGGGAAGTTCTGATTGTTTATGCCGAGTGAATGGCAATTTGATATCAGTTGTCACTTTACCTTGTATAGTTTGTTTTCAAATTTCCTTTAAATGATTTTGAATTTTAGGGGGAGTAAGAATTTCAGAAAATCCAAAAACATTAGAAAATTTGAAAAAGCCAAAAACATGATAAAATCAAAAATGAGTTTTGTGGTATAAAAGAGGAAATGATAGTACATCAGTGGACTTTCACAGCATGCTAAAGAATTGAAAGTCAAAAGTGATAATCAGTCTCACTGATGATGTGCCAGTAGGTTTTTGCACATTTAGTAGATTGTGTCGAGATATAAACCTAAATTTCAAACTTGCTTATCTCGTGGGGAACATCTCTCGGATATATGGGTAACCCCCAAAATCTTGTTTGAAAGGTCCCTCTTTCTGAGATACTAGGTCTTTATGCTCAGTGATATCTGGGGTATTATCCCGGGACTTCTGATTTTGCGGCAGCAATGGCCTAGTCTCCGTATAATACTTTTCGCTTGTTTGAAATATAGCACCACCCTCAATACAAAAATTGATGAAACATTGCAAAATGCTAATCATGTGCTGTTGAAGAAAAGATTCTCTAAAGGGAACACACCTAAAGTCGAAGCCATCATCTCTCTGATTTTGCGGAAGCAATAGCCTGAGCTCTCATGGCCCTCGCATTTAACCCTTTACAGATATCATCTAAGTATACTCACCTGTAAGACTGAATATTGGGATCTGGATACGAGAGTATATTCTGAGGTGGGACACGCGAATAAGTTTAAGTATCTTAAAACATTAATCTCGTATCTCGAAACAGTTGAACTTTGTGTGAAAATTTAAGTGGATCAGTATACTGACAATCTAAGTGAATCGTTTAGAACTTAAAATGTTTAAAGCTTAACGGTGTTGGTGATTTGTCTCATAAACTGATATGATCCTCTTACACAAACTCACAAAAAATATTGTCTGTATATATCTTTTTACTGTATTTGATTAATTTCAAAAATCCAAAAAGATTTTCGGAGTGTTTTAGCATAAATTTTGAAAAATACAAAAAAGATTTTAGACAACTGATGTTGGAGAGCTGATTTTCAAAATTCCAAGTGCTAAACATGAAGAACAACAGGGTTGGGAGAGTCTATGGAAATGAAAATATTTTTGATATGATTAAATGGTTCATTAAGTTGAAACCAAATTTGAAGTGAGATATATTCAAGTGGTCATCAGAAATTAAAATTTCTATATCAATTATTGATGTTTTGAGCTGGATTCATCAAGTGGTAAACAGAGTATAAATTTGTCAAATTTTAAATTTGTGAAATTTATTGTGTGATTAGAAATTTGTGTAGGTTTAAGTGTCTATACCTGAGCAGAGTGTGAGCCAGGTCACGATCTTGGAACATAAAAGCTATACTGTGATCCCAGGACAACTTAAGGGGAAGTCAGTTAGTAGAAAGAAGTCGCAAGAGTCAGAGTTTGATCCTGAATCTGATCAAGAGAATGTGAAGAGAATTAGGGTGAGATAAGAGCCAGGTGGAGATCCTGGAGTCGAAAAGAAGAGAGGATATAGGATGCTTACTCTGTCAGATACTTTGAAAGAGCCCGAAGACTGATCAAGGCTGAAGTTTGTGAAGACTCGACACTTCAGACTCGTCAACATCCGAGGGGGAGTCTGTTGGTGCATTAATTCTGTCGACTTCTTCTTGTATCGAGTCTTGTATTAGAAATGTTAGATCAGGGCACGTAGTTTGAGAAATATAGGGTTTGTATGTGAAAGGTTAATTTCGCATGAAATGGCATCTAGCTATTTCGCACGAAATAGCAATCTGCTATTTCGCACGAAATAGCAAGTGTTAATTCCGTGCGAAATTACCTCCCCCATATATACCCTTCATGTGATTTCATTTGTAACGTTCATGTTTCCGGTACCGAAGTGCTGCCGACGTGTCTACTGATCTGTAATCGTGGTAAATCAATAATACAAGACAATTAAGTGTGAATCAAGCTGTTACAAAGTCTAATCAATGAATTCCGCCTCTGATTAGACCGAGAACTCTTCTGATAGACTCGTTTGGGTCACAGAACGATCCTACAAAAAAAGCCAAAAACATGATAAAATCGAAAATGAGTTTTGTGGTATAAAAGAGGAAATGATAGTACATCAGTGGACTTTCACAGCATGCTAAAGAATTGAAAGTCAAAAGTGATAAACGGTCTCACTAATGATGTGCCAGTAGGTTTTTGCACATTTAGTAAATTGTGTCGAGATATAAACCTAAATTTCAAACTTACTTATCTCGTGGGGAACATCTCTCGGATATATGGGTAACCCCCGAAATCTTGTTTGAAAGGTCCCTCTTTCTGAGATACTAGGTCTTTATACGCAGTGATATCTGGGGTATTATCCCAGGACTTCAGATTTTGCGGAAGCAATGGCCTAGTCCCCGTATAATATTTTTCGCTTGCTTGAAATATAGCACCACCCTCAGCATAAAAAATGATGAAACATTGCAAAATGCTAATCATGTGCTGTTGAAGAAAACATTCTCTAAAGGGAACACACCAAAAGTCGAAGCCATCATCTCTCTGATTTTGCGGAAGCAATAGCCTGAGCTCTGATGGCCCTCGCATTTAACCCTTTACAGATATCATCTAGGTATACTCACCTGTAAGACTAAATATTGGGATCTGGATACGGGAGTATATTCTGAGGTGGGACACGTGAATAAGTTCAAGTCTCTAAAACATTAATCTCGTATCTCGAAACAGTTGAACTTTGTGTGAAAATTTAAGTGGATCAGTATACTGACAATCTAAGTGAATCGTTTAGAACTTAAAATGTTTAAAGCTTAACGGTGTTGGTGTTTTGTCTCATAAACTGATATGATCATCTTACATGAACTCACAAAAATATTGTCTGTATATATCTCTTTACTGTATTTCATTAATTTCAAAAATCCAAAAATATTTTCGGAGTGTTTTAGCATAAATTTTGAAAAAATTCAAAAAGATTTTAGAGAACTGATGTTGTAAAGCAGATTTTTAAAATTCCGAGTGCTAAACATGATGAACAGGTTTGGGAAAGTGTGGTTAGAAAAATGTTTTGCCTACAAGTGGTCATCAGAGTTTTTAACTGATAAAATCATTTATGAGTTTGTTTCTACAAGTGGTAAGCAGAAAGTTTAAATTTGTAAATTTTAAATTTGTGAACTTATGTTTTAGGTAGAGACTGTGCAGGTTAGCCAGGTTTTGAATCCTGAATAGATGCAGAATAGAGTCAGGAATTGATCCTGGACCTGTGAACCTGTGAATGCCAGACTACGATCCCAAGCAATCTTTAAGGGGGAGTCTGTAGATGCAAGAGTCAGAATCGAATTCTGATGATAAGAAAGAGAGTAGAAGTGTTAAAGATGAAGGGTGGTTACACTGTCAGATAATTCTAGAAAAGCCCGAAGTCTGATCAAGGCTGAAGATTGTGAAGACTCGACACCCAAGACTTCATCAACATCCGAGGGGGAGTCTGTTGATGCATTACGTCTGTCGACTTCGTCTTGTATCGAGTCTTGTTTTAGAATTGTTAGATCAGGGCACGTAGTACGAGAAATCTAGAGTTTGTGTGTGAAAGTTTAATTTCGCATGAAATGGCATCTAGCTATTTCGCACGAAATAGCAATCTGCTATTTAGCACGAAATAGCAGTTGTAATTCCATGCGAAATTACATCCCCTATAAATACCCTTGATGTGATCTCATTTGTAACGTTCATGATTCCGGTACCGAAGTGCTGCCGACGTGTCTACTGATCTGTAAACGTGTTAAATCAATAAAACAAGACAATTAAGTGTGAATCAAGCTGTTACAAAGTCTAATCAATGAATTCCGCCTCTGATTAGATCGAGAACTTTTCTGATAGACTCGTTTGGGTCACAGAACGATCCTACAAGACGGTATGATAACGTGCTAAACAATAGAAACCTCGTCAAGACTCCAGTGATCCGATCGAACAGGAATCACCCTAGTCCGATCAGTCAACGGTTCAAGACGGTGGTTCATGCTTAACCCAGAATCGGTTGTCTCTTTGCTAGAAATCAGATCTTGAACCAACACATCACTAAGAAAGAGTAGAAGATCGGAACAAGCTCCGATTCTATCGGTTTAGAGTGCATTGAGTGTAAAAGAATTGAAAGAAATTTAGAAAACCTTCTTTCAATCCTTCTTACCATGAGGATGTTCAGATCTATGCAAGATCTTTGTTTATCCATGTGGAAATCGTCCAGATCTAAGTTATTCTTGGTGGATTGAAGCCAAAACATGAAGTTCACATGAACTCCATGATGACATCACCCTAGAACACCTTAAATCCACTGATTTCACGGTTAAAAGTTAAGATTTAAAAGATAGAATGATGAAGAAGTGTGTGTAGACCATAGAACTACAAGATTTAGGTTGAAAACTTACAAGAATCGCGAGAAATTGAGAGAAATAGAGCTTGAGTACGGCTGGGTCGAGTGAGGAGCTGTCACATCAAGTGATGTGACATGTGAGGGTATTTATAGGGTTTCCCAAAAAGGAAAGTGCAGGGAGTCGAGTGGGTCACCGATCAGATGACTCTTCGATCGGGTGGCAATCCGATCGGATGGCAATCCGATTGGTTGGCCATCCGAACGAGCGGTCACTCGATCGAGTGGCTCCGACGAGTTGAGTTGCAACGTTTCGTTTCCTGCGTTGGGTTTTGCGATGCGTTTATGCGAGTTTGCGATGCGATAGAATTATCCATTAGCTAATTAATCACAACTACTATATCTAACATACAATCACTATAAATAACTTGCGTTTAGCGTTTGCGATTCGATTGCGATAGGGTTGCGATTGCGTTTCGATTAATCACCACAACATAAACATAAATAAACATGCACAAGTAACACATAAGTAGCACACACACGTAAAACAATATCCAGAATGCATAATTTGGGTTGCGAATGCGATTGCGATGCGATAAAGCGATAAAACACGTGATAAATATCGATTAAACCTCGATTATTAACAAGTACTCCAGATAATACAACTAATGCAATAAAATAAATAGATTATCTACAAGTCAAAGAAGTCAAAACAGGAGTTGAGCAAGGAGTGACAGATCGCAATTAGCAATCTTTTCTTCCTTTGACTTCAATCTTGACTTTCACTTTGACTTTCGAAAACACGGGGTGTTACAGGTGTCATTGTCACACCCCGATATTTCCACGTATTACCGGTGGGTCTGGTGGGGAGTATCGTGACGTAGTTGATATCATCATAGTCAATTAATCACAGTTTAATGCATAGCGGAACTCTAAAGTAATAATATTACAAACCGATTCAAAAGTACAATAACATATTATACAACGGATTGTAGATAGATCCACAGGCGGATCTAAAATAGAAAGAAATATTGTTCAACAGATTTTAAGTATCAAAAGCTTGCAAGACTCTTATTTAATACTCAGGAGTTCCAGCCCATTTCGCATAGTACCTGCACTTACCCTTTTGGAAAAAAAGTCAGTTTACACTGGTAAATACAATTAACTGACTATTTTGAAAATATTTAAGAAAATTGATTTAAATGCACAAGGCACAAACATTCTTTTATAACTTGGGACAATTATTAAAAATAAACTTATATACAAATTTATATGTTTATCGTACGTTCAGGATCCGGGTTAGAAGCCAGAACAAGATTAATAGACACACCACATAATATAAACCCACGACGAGTTATCCTCAACAGGCGGGTATATCTTTTTACATACACACTGTCAGGTGTATGCCTACACCCCGTGCTTAAGTCGTGGCCATTTCAATGAATGAGCCAAGGATATCCAGGACATGGTCATTAACCCCCCAAAGGCTTAGATCAAACAAAACAGATTAAAACGGGTTATCTCAACGATTTAACCACTAATCAATTAAAGATTTAATACCCGACCAAGCGGTATTATTAAATACCGTATCCCAAGCCCGTATAATGGAAAATAAGTTAAAAGTATTTACCTGAGTTAAAATATAAATTTAATCTCAGTCGTATATCAAAATAAGCAAGTACAGTAGCTTTTACCGGGCACCTAATCTAGAACGAAGGTTTTAATAACCTATTAGATTTCTAACGGGTCTTATTTATGTTATAACTTAGACAGGTTAGTTTTAAAGAAAAGTATACGGTTCAAAACGCAAGATTAAGCGAATACCGGGTTAGAATGTGATTTAGACCCGACAAGTTTGAAGACTTGCATATAATGGGTAAACTAAACACATTCTAGATTTTGAAGTAAAAGTGAAAAGGTTTGACCCGTTTCGGTTAATTTATGCAAACTAGTTACATAAACCGTACCGAACGCGAATATGCATAACGGGTAACCAAATGAATCATGTACAGGTTCCACAAGTTAATATGCTTAAAATATGTTATGATATCAGTAGGATATCTTCCATTATGCCCAAAAATGAATTTAAAACCAATTTAAGCCCCGAAAGGGTATTTTGGTCATTTTAAAGTTTATAAAGGAGGTTAAATAGTAATATGAGGTTCTAGTCTAAAACAATCAGTAAAAATATTTATTTTAACAAGTTATATCAGTAAGATATCATACATATGTGAATTTTATCATTTATGGCCAAACTATGCACCGTAGGGGCATTTTGGTCATTTCACATATGCTTTAAGGGTCAAATTTGGAAATCTGAGGTAAAGACTTATACTTACTGTTAAAGTATAAAATTTTAGCTATAACATCAGTAGGTAACAAGTCTTAGGTGCTAAATATGGTTTTAAACCATATTATGCGCCTAAATCACATAAAAGTCGGTATTTGACGATTTTCGGGTTATTTAAGGAAATAATTTATTTAATGTATGAAATCAGTAGAAAAAGGTTTGACATGTAAAGGATGTGTAAAACTCATTTTATTAGTGAAAATGGCATTATCGTCAATTACAGAGTCTATGCAAGAACTATATGTTAGGATCAGTTTAAAATTTAAAAAAAATTCCAAAAAATCCCAAAATATTATATTATAACAGTGGGTAGAAATTTTGGTGCAAAATATTGGGTTTAAATATGATTTATGCCAAAAATGCTATTTAATTAATAAAAAGCTTATGTTTTACGATATCGAGCATAACTCTTATTTCAGACCACAAACTGATGTCAAATTTTTAGGACATACTTAAATATCAGTAATAAAGGTTTTTGTCCACTCACATTTTCAAAAATTTCGTTTTAATGATAAAAGGGCATAACGGTCAACTTTTAAGCATTTAACGGAAACATGCAAATGATTTGGATTTCAAAGGAACCATATAGAATAATCTCAGAGGGTTATACTAACATGTCATATGGTCCTAAAGGAAACCTAAGGCATAACTAAACTAAGCTAAATCGGGCCAGAACTGAAAGTCAAAGCAAAAGTCTACTTTTGCGACTTTCGGTTGCGAACCGAGCCTAATCTCAGAATTGTCGGGTTGAACATGCCTAAACATGTTATTATATCATTTACCAAGTTATTTTAGTGTTAAAACATGTTCCATAACCTCTGCATTATCAGTTATGAATTAATTTGTAAAAACGGACTCGTTTGACTTTTTATTAATAAGTTTGACCTGACAATTGACTGAGATAATGTGATAACTAGAAGGTGCCCTTTTAAGGGTTTTTACCTACATAATTACCAACGCATAGCCACTTCCAATTCGAATAATGGCTGGACCGTTTGTGATTAATCACAAAGTCAAAGTTTAATTACGATAACTTTGACTTTTGGTCATTAAGCTAGTAAAACTTAAACTTAGGAAGCTAAGAACACTTACTAGAGTACTTAGCATGAATTTTGAACTAGAGAAAGCTTCCTTTAGCTCCAGGAGGCTTCAGAGAGTGAATTAGAGAGTAAACTTGAAGTTTGCAAGTTCAAATGAAACAATGCATGGCCTTATATAAGAATTTGGAGTCTTTAGGATCAATGCAGTTGTACCTATGATGTTTTCAGATGTTCCCAAGTATCCCTAGTGCATGAAAAACCATTTGCTCAGTCCCTGGTATTGAAATCAGCCATGCAATGGCGGTGTAACAGGCTGCAACATGCAGCTGTCCTTTTTTTCTGTTACTGGCACTTTTACGCGGCCCGCGTAGACTCCACCCTGCGAGGCTCCCCCTAAACCGGATAAAAACTTTCAAACTTTGCAATTTCAGTCCCTGGTCCGTTTTAAGTTTATTTAACTTTCTTTTATTGCACTTATGACCCCCATAGTTAACTAACAAGTGTCTTGGGTCACATGTTAACTCCGTTAAGCTCCCAGTTAGTTGTAAGATCACCTGAAAAGTCTTCTTTTCATCGAAACTCCAAGAGATTACTATCCAATATTCTTCAGAGCAAAATATACAAATATTACAATGCTTTTGGGATCGTTAAAAGGTCACTCAGAGGTAAAAATTAACATGTTGACACTTTTAACCCCTATACTTTGTAAAGTTTTGAATTTAAGTGCACACAGCTTTCTATGTCCGATAATTTATCCATTAAGGAATACGAACATAACGTAAGTTCAATCAGAGGCATAAGTTAGGCATGTTGACACTTTTGATCCTCTTACTTACATATTTGCATTGTTTGACAATTTACGTCCCTCGGAAATCAGTTCATTACACGTCTAAGTCCATGACACGTGTCCTTATTACATTGGGCATGATTTTGCGAGGTGTTACATCCTCACCCCCCTTAAAAGAAATCTCGACCTCGTGATTTACTAAAATAAATGAGGGTACTTTTGTTTCATTGTGGATTCAACCTCCCATGTGTATTCTGGGCCTCTACGGGTATCCCATTTTACCTTCACAATCGGCACATGCTTCCTTCGAAGCTTCTTGACCTGTCGATCCTCGATTGACAAAGGTTTTTCAACGAAATTCAAGCTCTCATCTATCTGCACGTCCTTATGTGACATGGCTAGTGATTCATCGGCTAGACATTTCTTCAGATTGCAGATGTGGAACACATTATGTATCCCACTGAGTTCTTCAAGTAGATTAAGCTTGTAGGCTACTGTTCTGACACATTCGATGATCTCGAATGGTCCTATGTATCTTGGGCTTAGCTTGCCCTTTTTGCCAAAACGCATCACCCCTTTCCAGGGTGATACCTTGAGTAGCACTTTATCTCTTACCTCAAATTTCAGAGGTTTACGCCTTTTATCCGCGTAGCTTTTCTGCCTATCCCTGGCAGCTTTGAGATGATCACAGATCTGTCGTCTCCAGGACTATATCAAGTCCTGACAGTTGAACATCTCCAACTTCCGCCCAACAAACTGGCGTTCTACACTTTCTTCCATACAAAGCTTCGAAAGGTGCGGCTTGAATACTTGAATGATAACTATTATTGTATGAAAATTCAATCAATGGAAGATGGTTATCCTAACTACCTCCTAAGTCAATAACACAAGCCCTAAGCATGTCCTCAAGCGTTTGAATTGTACGTTCGCTTTGCCCATCCGTCTAAGGATGATAAGCAGTGCTGAAGTTTAAACGAGTGCCTAAGGATTGCTGAAAGTTTTTCCAAAAGTGAGAGGTGTATCTAGTATCCCTATCGGAGATAATAGATACTGGCACTCCGTGGAGAGATACTATCTTATCCACGTATAGCTGAGCTAGCTTATCGGAGCTGTGTGTTTCTTTAATAGGTAAGAAGTGAGCTGACTTGGTCAGCCTGTCGACTATAACCCAAATAGTATCATTTCCGTCCTTTGTCTTTGGTAACTTAGTGATAAAATCCATAGTCACCATTTCCCATTTCCAAGTGGGAAGCTCAAGCTGTTGCAGTAAACCTGATGGCTTTTGATGCTCAACTTTAACTTGTGCGCACGTCAGACATTTAGCCACATAAGTAGCTATAGATTTCTTCAAACCTATCCATCAATAATTTGCCTTTAAATCCTAGTACATCTTATCAGTGCCAGGATGGACTGAATATTTCGAACTGTGAGCTTCCTGAAGAATCACGTCTCTAAGTCCTCCATGGATAGGGACCCAGATTTGACCATTTAATCTAAGAATCCCATCCTTGCCATACGACAATTGATCAGCAGTGATACCTAACTTCTCATTCGGATAGTTAGTTTCTAAAACAGCTTCCTTCTGAGCAGCTAACAATCTTTCATTCAAGTTGTTCTTTGGTTCGATGCTCTTGGCGTTGATTCTAATGGGCTAAACCCCTTCCTTCCTGCTTAGAGCGTCAGCTACAACATTTGCTTTTCCTGGATGGTAGCGAATTTCGCAATCATAATCGTTTAAAGTCTCCATCCATCGACGCTGCCTCGTGTTAAGATCTTTCTGGTTAAACAGGTGTTGAAGGCTCTTATGACCAGAATAGATCACACACTTGGTTTCGTATAAATAATGTCTCCAAAGCTTTAGTGTAAACACAACGGCACCCAATTCCAAATCACGGGTGGTGTAGTTATTTTTGTGCACCTTTAATTGGCGTGAGGCATAGGCAATGACCTTGCCTCTCTGCATGAGCACACAACCCATACCGGTGTGCGATGCGTCGCAGTACACAACAAATTTTTCAATCCCTTCTGGCAATGTCAACACAGGAGAATTGCTCAGTTTCTGCTTAAGAATCTCAAAGGATTCTTGTTGCTTGGGACCCCAATCAAACTTTATATTCTTGCAAGTCAATGAAGTTAGGGGTGCAGCAATCCTTGAAAAGTTTTCAATGAAACGCATGTAGTATCCTGCTAGACCCAAGAAGCTGCGAATTTCTGTAGGTGTTTTTGGTGCTTGCCAATTCATAATTGCTTCAATCTTAGCCGGATCCACCTGGATACCACGCTCACTGACTACATGTCCAAGAAATTGGACTTCACGAAGCCAAAACTCACATTTTGAAAATTTTTGGCTTAGAGCTTCTCTTGCTGAAGAAGTTTAAGGATACAACGGAGATGTTTTTCATGATCGGCTTGATTCTTTGAGTAAATAAGTATGTCATCAATAAAAACAATTACAAAATTATCCAAATATGGCTTGCAAACACGATTCATGAGATCCATGAATGCTGCTGGTGCATTAGTGAGCCCAAAAGGCATCACCAAGAACTCGTAGTGGCCATATCGAGTTCTGAATGCAGTTTTATGCACATCTTCGTTTCTGACCTTCAACTGATGGTAACCTAATCTCAAATCAATCTTGGAGAACTAACTTGCCCCTTGTAATTGATCGAACAGATCGTCGATCCTAGGCAATGGATATCTGTTCTTGATTGTGTCCTTGTTCAGTCGCGATAATCAATGCATAAACGCATTGATCCATCCTTTTTCTTTACAAATAGAATCGGCGCTCCCCAAGGGGATAAGCTAGGTCAAATAAAACCTTCTCCAACAAATCATCCAACTGTGTCCTTAATTCTTTCATCTCAGTTGGTGCCAAACGATAGGGTGCTCTTGCAACTGGTGCTGCTCCAGGAATGATATCGATCCTGAATTCCACTTGCCTGTCTAGAGGTAAACCAGGTAATTCTTCTAGGAATACGTCGGGATATTCAGAAATAACAGGTATGTATTCGATCTTGGGCTTTGGCTCATCAATAGTCACTTATACCATGTAAATGACACAACCCTTCTTTAAACACTTTGATGCCTTAAGCATAGACACTTGTTTAGGCAACCCATACTGAGTATCTCCTTATATTGTAAGTGGTTCACCATAAGGAGTCTTAATAACCACTTGCTTCTTATCACAAAACAATCTGGGCTTGATTAGAAAATAACCAATCCATGACTATTACTATATTAAATCTCGCCAATTTCAATGGAAGCAAATATAGTGGAAAAGAGTGATTCCTAATGGATATAAAACATCCATCTAATACAGTGGAAGCAGTCTCAAAGGTACCATCGGCCAATTCTACCTCATATTTTATGCTTAGGGTTTTAACAGGCAGATTTAATAATTTACAAAATTTGTTGTCTACAAACGACTTGTCTGCACCAGAATCAAACAATACTCTAGCATAAACATCATCGATAAGAAAGTACCTGTTATCACATTGTCATTCTGAATGGCCTCCTGAGCATTCATTTGAAAGACCCGAGCATTGGTCTTTTTAGCCTCCTCAGGCTTCTTCGCAAATTTTGGGCAGTTAGTCTTGATATGCCCTTTCTCGTTACAATTGTAACAAGTTGAATCTTTCATTTTCTTGCAATCTAACGTTCTATACTAGTTTGATTTGCAGATCCCACAAACTCTAGGCTCCGATTGAGATTTTGATTCAAACCTGCACTTCCCTAAGTGGCGCTTCTGGCAGGTCTTACACTTGGGTTTCTCAACTGCTTGTTGGTTATCCTTTTTAAACCCCGAACTCTTCTTGTGATCTGAGTTCCCTTTCTTTTTATTGTCAGAGCGATGAGAACTCTCATCCTCCCATTTCCTTTTTCCTTCTTCAGAAGCTTTGGCAGACTTGCTCCTGACAGCATCAAGTGTAAGAGATAGAGACATATATGCCACTAACCTGAATGTGGTAGGTCTGGATGCTTTCACATTTCCCTTTATTTCTGGAGCTAAACCTCCAATAAATCGAGCTATGCACTTCGGTTCCGGTGTGACCAAGTATGGAACCAATCGGGACATGGTGTTGAAGCTTGTAAGATACGCCTGACAATCTAAGTTCTTCATGACCAAGGTCAAGAAGTTAGTCTGAATTTTCTCAACTTCATATTGAGGACATAAATTTTCTTTGATTAGAGCAACAAACTAATCTCAGGTCAAGTTATACAACGAGATCTTCCCTGTAGCTTGGATTAGCGACCTCCACCAAGCTAAAGCTTCACCTTTAAACGATTGTGACACAAACTTCACAATATCCTGTTCAACACAACCACTAATATCAACCACTGTATCCATCTCATCGAGCCAAGTCATACAATCAATGGCTCATTTCTCCCCTATGAAGTCCCTTAGCTTGCAAGAGACAAAGTATTTGTAAGAACAGGTTTTGACACGCGGCTCTTGATTGAGCACGATTCGTTTGGATGGAACACTCCTCTGATTTGACGAATGATGAGATTCGTCCTTATGAGATACGTGAGTCTTGGAGGGTGGTTTTGTATGAGGTACAGATTGAGTCTTGCTATGAGTACCACTTGATTCCTTGAACTGCCTGTCCATAGCTCGAGTGACGGCATTATCTATCATGGCTTGCAGATCTGCACCAGCTACATTAATTCTGGTGGTATCATTATTTTCCCTCGGGTGACTGTTAACCTCTTCTGATTCAGCCATGTAGCTTGATTGCTACATAAAATTGATGACAATAATTTATTCAGAAGTCTATAAAAGAATTGTTATTTTTGACGATTCATTAACCATGGTAAATATAAACCATATTGGTTAATTTGTTAGTTATATTCATTTAGGATTTTCATTATAAATTATCCTTTATTATAAATCATTAAAGATATTAGAGTGGCACAAAAAGGCCTAGCCACAAGGATAATTTTTAAATTTATAAGCCATGATTTTATAGAATCAAGGCGTTAAGGTTTGAACATAGTTCATCACCTTTTCTTGACAGGGAGTCATAGACTACAACTGTCTTTTGTCTTATTAGACATTGAATATGGCCCGTAGGCACTTCATCACTAATGGAGGTTTTTAAATAAATAAGAATAAGGAATTGGAAAAATCCAATATAAGGATGACAAGTGTAATTTTATCGTATCACTGTTGTCAGGAGTGCTAACATGTTTTCAGATGTTAACAAGGATTTATTTCTTAAAAAGGGATTACCATCATGGCCCTGTATTAAAATGACACATGGGCTAGGTTTTACCTTTAAGATTTTGTTTAATGGCGGATCAATATTAAAGTGGAATGATATTTTAATTTATTTCATACAATATATTCCTATATATAATGACACATGAAAATTTTAAATTAAACATTCCATTAAATTGAAAGAAGTACATAGCTGCCCTAAACGGGACTTTTAAATAAATAAATTGTCCGCTAGGGACTAAAAGGAAATACAAGTCCTCGCAGGAACAGAATACATAAATAAATGTCCACCCAGGGACTTAATTGAAAGTAAAAATTACAAAACAAATAAATAAGGAATTTCAATAATCTAACTTCTTATTCCCCTTTATTAAGTCTGCCAAACCCTTAAGTAGACCCCGGCGGCTTCTACGCTCCTCCTGTACCTCTCGTTCCACCTGGTTCAACCTCTGAAGGATTTCCTGCTGCTGCGGTGGTTGGATCTGTGGTGGCTGCGGCGGCTGATGCTACGGAGGTTGAGGAGGTGGTGGGTATTGATACCCATATGCTGGGTACCCAGTTGGGTACGCGGCTTGAAAGGGTCCTTCGGGGTGAAGAACATTGTAGTTTGCCGTCTCGAGGTACGGGTCAACATTTGGGGCATTGTAGTAGTTGTAGCCAGAATAAGCCGGCTGTTCAAAAGGGTTATACGCCGCTACACCGGCGTACGAAGGAATCGGGTTATCATAACCCATTTGTGGTGCTGGTTCGACTAGCGCAGAGTCGACTTCAGAAACTGGGTTCTAAGGCCCACCCAGTTGCGGGTCTTCGAACAACGGCGGGTAGTGGCTGTTGTTTGAGTGTTGGGGGTGTTGAAGTGGAAACCCCCTCGCACGGACATCCGTGCACCTGATCTTCTTCACCTCGGTGGTTTAGGAGGCGGTTGTTGTTTTGGCGGTGGTGGTGGCGGTGGCGTGACCGCTTGGAAACGCGAATCCTTAGAGGGATCCTACTACTGTTGAGGTTGTGGGTTGAAAGGGGGAGTGTACTCCCAGTTGTATGTGGCCCACCTTTCAACAAAACTGTCTGGACCGCTATATGGCGAACCATGAAAAGATGATCCGTCAGAAATCTCGATGGGATGCGTGGGCGTCCCACTCGGTGGCATCTCGGGATCTGGATCTTCGTCCATCTCTATATCCCGCATCTCAGGATAATGATCAACTGGACCCAAAGGGTTTGGACCCTCTGGTTCTTGCACCTGGTTTACCGGATTAAACCGGCTCTGGAAGTATGGGGTCAGGTCCTGGAAGGCGCTGTAAGAACCCGAACGCTGCAATGGGATGAAGGAGTGGTGCGAGTGGTCGGACTCGTTGTTCTGATGGAGTCCGAATGAGTCGATATATGATGGCGAGGAGCTAAGCAAGACAGAGCGTCTCGCAGGCTCTAGGTAGGTCCTCCAATCTTCATGAGGACTCGATTCGATTGAAACGGATGGTGTGCGCCTATGAGATGGCCCAGCTTCGTGATCATTTCTTGTTAAAACCGGCGCCTTTCCAACTCTACCTCTACCTCTAACTCATGGCGGCATGGTCCTTGTTCCTGTCAAAACAAACAAATAAAAGAAACAAGCAAAGGAAAACAATAAAGGACAAAAATAAATAAGGTTAGGATTAATCCTAAGTCCTTTGCCTAGACTCGGAAGTCAAGGAATGTGCAACTGTGTCATTAAGATTAAACACAAAAGGCTAGTGTTTAATTCACTTAATGTTGGCTCTGATACAAACCTGTCACACCCCGATATTTCCACGTATTACCGGTGGGCCCGGTGGGGAGTATCGTGACGTAGTTGATATCATCATAGTCAATTAATCACAGTTCAATGCACAGCGGAAGTCTAAAGTAATAATATTACAAACCGATTCAAAAGGACAATAAAATATTATACAACGGATTGTAGATGGATCCACAGGCGGATCTAAAACAGAAAGAAATATTGTTCAACAGATTTTAAGTATCAAAAGCTTGCAAGACTCTTATTTAATACTCAGGAGTTCCAGCTCATTTCGCTTAGTACCTGCACTTAATCTTTTGGAAAAATACGTCAGTTTACACTGGTAAATACAATTAACTGACTCTTTTGAAAATATTTAAGAAAATTGATTTAAATGCACAAGGCACAAACATTCTTTTATAACTTGGGACAATTATTAAAAATAATCTTGTATACAGATTTATATGTTTATCGTACGTTCAGGATCCGAGTTAGAAGCAGGAACAAGATTAATAGACACACCACATAATATAAACCCACGGCGAGTTATCCTCAACGGGCGGGTATATCTTTTTACATACGCACTGTTAGGTGTATGCCTACACCCCGTGCTTAAGTCGTAGCCATTTCAATGAATGAGCCAAGGATATCTAGGACATAGTCATTAACCCCCAAAGGCTTAGATCAAACAAAACAGATTAAAACGGGTTATCTCAATGATTTAACCACTAATCGATTAAAGATTCAATACCCGACCAAGCGGTATTATTAAATACTGTATCCCAAGCCCGTATAACGGAAAATAAGTTAAAAGTATTTACCTGAGCTAAAATATAAATTTAATCTCAGTTGTATATCAAATCAGCAAGTACAGTAGCTTTTACCGGGCTCCTAATCTGGAACGAAGGTTTTAATAACCTATTAGATTTCTAAGGGGTCTTATTTAAGTTATAACTTAGACCGGTTAATTTTAAAGAAAAGTATACGGTTCAAAACGCAAGATTAAGCGAAGACCGGATTAGAATGTGATTTAGACTCGACAAGTTTGAAGACTTGCATATAATGGGTAAACTAAACACATTCTGGATTTTGAAGTAAAAGTGAAAAGATTTGACCCGTTTCGGTTAATTTATGCAAACTAGTTACATAAACCGTACCGAACGCGAATATGCATAACGGGTAACCAAATGAAGTATGTACAGGTTCCACAAGTTAATATGCTTAAAATATGTTATGATGTCAGTAGGATATCTTCCATTATGCCCAAAACGAATTTAAAACCAATTTAAGCCCCGAAAGGGTATTTTAGTCATTTTAAAGTTTAGAAAGGAGGTTAAATAGTAATCTGAGGTTCTGGTCTAAAAAAATCAGTAAAAATATTTATTTTAACAAGTTATATCAGTAAGATATCATACATATGTGAATTTTATCATTTATGGCCAAACTATGCACCGTAGGGGCATTTTGGCCATTTCCCATATGCTTTAAGGGTCAAATTTGGAAATCTGAGTCCAAGACTTATACTTACTGTTAAAGTATAAAAATTTAGCTATAACATCATTAGGTAACAAGTCTTAGGTGCTAAATATGGTTTTAAACCATACTATGCGCCTAAATCGCATAAAAGTCGGTATTTGACGATGTTCGGGTTATTTAAGGAAGTCTGAGATTTTGATAAGCCTCTACTGTTTAAAATAATTTATTTAATGTATAAAATCAGTAGAAAAATGTTTGACATGTAAAGGATGTGTAAAACTCATTTTATTAGTGAAAAGGGCATTATCATCAATTACCGAGTCTATGCAAGAACTCTATGTTATGATCAGTTTAAAATTTAACAAAATTTTCCAAAAATCCCAAAATATTATATTATAACAGTGGGTAGAAATTTTGGTGCCAAAAATTGGGTTTAAATACGATTTATGCCAAAAATGCTATTTAATTAATAAAAAGCTTTTGTTTTACGATATCGAGCATAACTCTTATTTCAGACCACAAACTTATGTCAAATTTTTAGGACATACTTAAATATCAGTAATAAAGGTTTTTGTCCACTCACATTTTCAAAAATTTCGTTTTAATGATAAAAGGGCATAACGGTCAACTTTTAAGCATTTAACGGAAACATGCAAATGATTCGGATTTTAAAGGAACCATATAGTATAATCTCAGAGGGTTATACTAACATGTCATATGGTCCTAAAGGAACCCTAAGGCATAACTAAACTAAGCTAAATCGGGCCAGAACTGAAAGTCAAAGCAAAAGTCTACTTTTGCGACTTTCGGTTGCGAACCGAGCCTAATCTCAGAATTGTCGGGTTGAACATGCCCAAACTTTTTATTATATCATTTACCAAGTTATTTTAGTGTCAAAACATGTTCCATAACCTCTGCATTATCAGTTATGAATTAATTTGTAAAAACTGACTCGTTTGACTTTTTATTAATAAGTTTGACCCGACAATTGACTGAGATAATGTGATAATTAGAAGGTGCCCTTTTAAGGGTTTATTGTTGTAAGGACCTTCAAAAATATTCGAAAACAACCCGTAAGTGAAAACCCGGACCCCTGAAACCCTAACGTGCATGAAAAACCAAGAAAACAAGATTTTTGGGTTTCACGCGGGCCGCGTAAGAGTAAGCTTAGGCTTACGCGGGCCGCGTCAAAGCTCTGTTGACCGGATAAGCGTTCTGGGCCACGTGGCAGACCTACCGATGACACGCTAGCCCTAGTCTACGACTAGGTGGCTCTCGCGGGCCGCGTAAGAGCCTGTTAAGGCTTACGCGGGCCGCGTAAGACTCAAATTTTTGCTATAAATTGCTAGGCCATGAGCAGTTCACATGTGCTCGAGATTTCAGTCAAAAACGAAGTTATACTGCTCAAATTAGAAAATTTAGGTATCAAGGCGCTGCTATGATACAGGGTATTAACTCGATCGCTGCTACGATTCAATGTCCGATCGATTGAAACCAATCCGATGGATGTTTAAGTGCTGCCCACATTACGGCTATACTTTGTCATTCGTCGTGAATTCGATGGATGTTTAAGTATTGCACTTTGTCATTCGTTGTGAGGGTTTTAATCTCGTGAGTTATCGTAAATGTTGTATTAGTTACTAACCTAGTTCGTGTACATTGTTGTTTAAATTAGGTTACAAGGCTTATCAGTAGGCTAAAACTCTGCCCGTTTAAATCTGCAAAGTGAGTCATTCTCTTTTATCAAAAGTGTTTTACAATACTCCATTTATTTTCAAAAGTTATAATTACAGGGATTAAGTCGTGGTTATCTTGAATCACTGGCTAGTGGGGTATTGTGCACATTACTAATTTCTCACGCTTAGGCTAATAAATCCTAACAGTGATAATCATCACTACTTGGGTGAAAGGACCCAATAGTGGTATGACCATCGTCACCAGGAGGTGACACGGCGCCAGATAAAAATAAGATAGAAGTCATTGTAATCGCTCTTATGCTGTAATTTATAACTTATGTGTCGTTTTATTTAACCTGAATAACTCACTAGTATTTCCCCGCAGATAAAATAATTTTTTAAACATGTTTCAGGTGACCTACTGTGAATCAAGGAAAAGTGCTACGGAGCACTAACAAGCTTGAAGTAGTGGCTCAAATAAATAAATAAACATGTTTTGTAAAACAGGGAATTTCCTAGTAAAATTCCTCTATTGTAAACTACGGGTTTATCCCAAAGTATGGAATAAAATAATCGGGCATTTTAAAGTTTGAAAAGATCCTGCTAAAACTTCCGCTGTCAACTCAAATAATAAATACCACGGGTTTCTGTCCCGCGGATCCTGGACCGGGTAAAACCGAGACGGGGGCCGTGACAGAAAAAGGTGGTATTAGAGCCATGCCACTGTTTCAAGCCAAAGAAGTGTTCTGCTAACACTTAAGTTTTAAATTTTGTGTTAGGAAATAATTTATGTGAGTATGTGCTTTATGTTACAGTATGGGTAAGCAAAGAATTTCAGACATCTATCATCAATTAGATAGCTCACCAAAAGATAAGGAAACCTCATTCCAATCAAATTCCTCAAAATACTCAGCAGATACTGAGGAAGGAATATTTGTTCGTAAGGCACAGTTTGAGAAACCACTTACCATTAAGAAAAGAAGTTGGATTATTGTCACGGCCCATGACCCGGTTTGACCCGTTTCAGGAGTCGTGGCAGAAAATACTGCGGTATTTATTTAATTGAGTTTTACAGCGGAAACAGGATCGTTTAAAGCTAAAATTTTTCCCTAATTATTTTATTTCACAATTCGGGATAAAACCCTGAGAATTTACAATAGTATGATTTTTCTAGGAAATCGTTATGTTACAAAACTTATTGCTTTATTTTATAATGAGCCACTATCTTAAGCTTGAAATGCTCCACAGCACTTTTCCTGATTTACAACAGATCACCTGAAACATGTTTGAAAAAGGTTTTGTCAGCGGGAAATACTGAGTGAATCATTCTATTTTGCATAATGATGCATAGTTAATAATTACAGCATAAGAGCGATTACAATGGCTTCTATCTTATTTTTATCTGGCATTCTGTCACTATGGTGACAAGTCACAATGGTGACGATGGTCATACCACTATTTAGATCAATGAACCTAAATAGTGACGATTATCCCTGTAGGTCAATGAACCCAACAGTGATTATCCCGAGTAGGTCAATGAACCTAACTGGGAGTAAATTAGTAATGTGCACAATACCCCACTAACCAGTAATTCAAGATATCCACGACTTAGTCCCTGTAATTATAACCTTGAAAAATAATTTGAGGTATTGTAAAATATTTGATAAAAAGAGAATAACTCACAAACTGTGAGAAAAGGAGAATGACTCACATTGCAGATTTATACGGGCAGAGCCTAGCCTACTGATTAGCCTTTATCCTAATTTCAATAACAAGCACACAATTTGGAATTAGTAATCAATCCAGCATTTACGATAACTCACGAGATCAAATTCTCACAATGAATGTCAAAATGCCATACTTTGTCCATCGAATTAACGATGATCCATTGAATTAACAATGAACGACAAGGTATAATACTTTACCCATCGAATTAACGATGATCCGTTGAATTAACAACGAACGATAAAGTATAATACTTTACCTATCGAATTAACGACAATCCGTCAAATTAATGACGAACGATAAAGTATAACCCTAATGTGGGCGGCACTTAAACATTCATTGGATATTTAGATCAATCGGACAATGAATCGTAGCAGCGATTGTGCTAATACCCTGATTGCAGCTTCAATTAGAAACCTGTGTATGTTAATTGAAGTAAACAGAGCTTATCTCAGTCTACGAAACGAATTTGAGCGTCGTTTCAACTCCCAGAATCAAGTCCCAATGCCTTGTATTTATAGCCAAAATTTGACCCTTACGCGGCCCGCTTTAGTTTTGGCTTATCCTCACGCGGGCCGCGTGAGACCTATTTTTTTCTATAGGGTTGCCACGTGTGGGACTAGCTCAGCTGAGTCGACGAATTTCATTAATTCAACTTGGACAGCACGTAATTTAAATAATCGTTAACTAGGGTTTACCCCCCTGAATTTTAGGGGCCCTGATCCTGAATCTGATTATTCTGAAAATTTTAGGGTTTGTTCAGAATCACTTGGGTGTCTCAATTAGAGTTTCCTATTGGTCAAATTAATTTAATAATTATGACTTTTGATGAGAGTCGTTACATTCTCCCCAACTTAATAAAAATCTCGTCCTCGAGATTTACTGGAATAATTGAGAATACTTTTCTTCTTTTTTTAATTCCAGTTCCCAAGTATATTAGGATCCTGTCTTTGAATCCTACTTTACTTAACACTATTTGTTTACCTTTATATCTTAGAGAGGTATTACCAAAGATTCGTCTGATAGACATTTCTTGAGATTGGATATATAAAATATATCATGTGTTTCAACTAACCTTCCTGGTAGTTGTAAGTAACTGGTCCAATATGTTGAATTACTGGAAATGATCCTACATAAATTGGGTCTTAGATTTCCTTTCTTACCAAATCTAACCACTCCTTTCCAAGGAGATACTTTTAATAGTATTTTGTCTCCAACTCGAACTCCATTTATATTATGGTTCCTAATTCTAACTTATGAGTGGTATAGTTCCTTCGTACCTTTTTCAATTGTCTTGATGCATATGCAATTACCTTTTTGTAATAACATATATCCAAATCAGAACTTTGAAACTTCACCATATATATATATATATATATATTTTTTATCTTCTGTTCCTTCTGGTAAGGCTAGAATTGTAGTATTGGTTTACTTAGTTAATGGTGTAGCTATTTTGAAAATTCATTAATAAACTGCCTATAATACTAAACCTACAAAATTCCTAATTTCCATTGCGGTTTACAGAATCTTCCATTTGGTAATCACTGTTATCTTAGTAAGATCTAAGTGAATACCTTCATGATTCATCATATGACCTAAAATTGCACTTCAACTAAAATTTATTCTTCAAAAATTTTGGAGTAAAGCTTTTCTTTTTCTTAATAACCAATATTGTGCTAACCGATAAGGTTCCCTGGCTTATCGGTAAAATTTCTGGAATTTGATGAATTTTAAATTCTATCTATATGTAATCCAGGTAAATCTTCTGGAAATATATCTGGGTATACAGAAATTTCCTTAAATTCTGTATCTTTAGTATTAATGATTATTAAATCATATATACTATTCCTTTGCCTTTGTTCATAATTAGCAATTTCCATTACTGATATGAACTTCATAAACTTACCTGGTTTATCTCCGGTAATTCTAATTACTTCTCTGATGGTTGATTGAATTTCTAAGAAATTCTGATCACAGATAATGATCATAACATCGAATTCAACTAATTTCATATGTAATAGGATTGCAGAAAACTTATAACTTATTTCTATGTTCTACATAACCTTATTTATTTTAACTGAATTCCCATCTGCCGTTTCTAATATAGAAATTTATCTAATGCTGGTTAACGGTAAGTTAAGAATTTGGCAGAGTAAAGTATTTATAAAACTTTGGTTTGCACCAGAGTCAAATAATACTTTTATGTAAACGTTGTAAGCTAAGAACATACCGGCTATCACATCTGAAATCATTTCGGCTTCATGAGTAGTCAGCTGAAAGGCTCTCGCATTCCTTTTTGCTCCTTCTGCTGGTTTGGCTTGATTGTCAAATGATTTATTCAGTTTTGGACAATCTGGCCTAAGATGTCCAGTTTCTCTACAGTTGTAGCAAACTGAAAATTTCTTCCTCCTGCAGTCTTCCTCTTGATGCCCTGGAATCTTGCAAAAATTGCAATATCCTTTGCATCTTCCAAAATGCTTCCTTTTGCAAAAATTGCAAAATGGACTAGTAGAAGATTGCCCATTCCCTCCTTTCTTGAAATGGTTATGGTTACCCGAACTGAATTCTTGGGTAATCTTTTGGGCTACTTCCTTCCTTCTATTTTCTTCTCTTGTCCGTACTAGCTCATCAGTCATAGTATTGGCTAATTCTACTGCATCATCAATCGTGCGAGGTTTCGCAGCCTTGACGATATTACGAATCTCACCAATTAATCCCCAAATGTAACGAGAAATAAGTACCGGTTCTGGCGAAGCCAGGGTTGGTACTACTCTAGCATACTCGAAGAATATCGTAGTATACCCTCGACAATCTACATCCACCATCCGGTGGGTTAGAAACTTATTTGCCATTTGATCTTTTTCGTACTCAGGACAGAATTTTCTTTCTACAAGACTCTTAAATTCTTCCCAGTTCATAGCATACGCCATCCTTCTTCCTTTTGCTTGTAACATCGTATTCCACCATTCTAACGCTACTTCTTTGAAAAGGTTTGATGCATACATGACCTGATCATCCTGAGCACATTTACTTATGGCAATTACTGCCTCGGTTTTCTCTAACCAACGCAGTGCTGCAGTCGCTCCTTCATTGCCTGCAAACTCAGTGGGTTTACAAGCAAGAAATTCTTTATAAGTGCAACCAGGCGTTGCAACTTTCCTTTTCTTAGGGAGCGGAGCTTGCCGTGGTTCATTATCATGATTAACATGATTATTACCTCCATTTACGCTATTACTGAAATTATCTTCAGAAATGCGTTTACTAGGAACAACTTGTTGCGGTTCAATTGGATTTTTAACAGCAGCAATGATTGCTGGAATAGCATTGGCTATCCCTTGAGCAACTATTTCTGGAATAGTGTTGGCTATCTCTTGAGCAACGATATTTTCTATATCTTGCCTAGTCACATATTGATTCCCTGATTGTTGCTCAGATTGATTACCCTCATTGACTGATTCATTATTAGCGTTTTCCATCTGATATTTATTTTATATATACATAATTAGTATAAAGGAAATAATTCAATGTCACAATTTAGTTGCACATAATCATATAAACGAATATACAAACAAAATTGTAACTTTTCTAATATTTCCTTATATCATGTTTCTATATACACCCGTTTTATTATTTAATTTACACATACTGATTTTACTGTTACTATTATACAACCATAGTTTCATAATCCCCTATACTTTGTCAGATGATGTTCTAGTAGCGGCGTTTCTTCTCATCGTATTTCCAGGAGATTTGTCCCAAAGTCTCTTGGATCCTATTCCCAGCATCCATGTTGTCAAAATGATGGAGTTCAGTCCTATTCTCGTTACTTATTGGTAAATTTGGTAAAGGTTCTGGATTGTACTTAGGAAAAAGCCTATAGGGATGGTTTTGTAACAGTATTTCATTATCCAACCATTCGTCTATATTCCAGTGATTAAAAGAGTTTGGAATAGATGGTTCTAAGTTCATAAAATTATTTTCATTAACAGGCTCAATAGTATCATCGGTTGCCATTATAAAATCTAGTTCTTCTTGAGATGGTAATCCCTCAATTTGCCTAGAACTTTCCCCAATTTCCATTTTTCTTAGGCTTAGGTTTTTCAAGAGGTAAAGCATCGAATTCTATAAGTCCTTCTATATCTGGTATATATTTATTGAAATCTTTGGAAACTTCTATTCTTACTGGATAGAGATTTAAATTCTGAAGGGCTTCCGACAATTCACTCATGCTATTTAACAAAATACACATAATTATTAAATCATACAAAATTTTATAGAACAACTTTTTAAATAGTATTTCATACTACCAACCCAACTGAAAATTAAAACATACTAGGTTTTATTTATAATTTATTTATAAATTTTCTAGACTGTAGATAATAAAATACTAAACTTTAAATCAGAATATTTAAAGATTTATATTTATTAATACAGTAGTTAACATATAAAAATCTATATACTAAATAAGTATGATGACTTAATTTATATATATTAACTAGTCATTATCATTGTGGATATTGGTTAGTGCTGCCTTGTTTAAGCATAGGTGATCAGTCCATGCCTAACTAAGGCTAGGTTCTCCAATATCTGCCTTTGATAATAACCCTAGTATTTAAAAATAATCTTAATACTACTACTATTAATATATTATTATTAATAATAAATAATAAATAACTAAACAATAATTTTAAATAAGAGTATACTATAAAAATATAATTTCTTTACCACAATATAGTAATACTATATTAGGTAATTCCATATATTAATCAAATAAATTTATATATAATGTTTTTCAATTAACGATGATAGAGCAACAAATATTATAATATATATATAAAAATATGCTCATATTAAAATTAACAAATAGTCAGTTAATAAAACACATAATCATATAATAGTAATCAGGAAAAAATTAAGTATTTCTAAATACTTAATTAGCTTAACCCAGTGGCTCTGATACCACCTTTTTCTGTCACGGCCCATGACCCGGTTTGACCCGTTTCAGGAGTCGTGACAGAAAATACTGCGGTATTTATTTAATTGAGTTTTACAGCGGAAACAGGATCGTTTAAAGCTAAAATTTTTCCCTAATTATTTTATTTCACAATTCGGGATAAAACCCTGAGAATTTACAATAGTATGATTTTTCTAGGAAATCGTTATGTTACAAAACTTATTGCTTTATTTTATAATGAGCCACTATCTTAAGCTTGAAATGCTCCACAGCACTTTTCCTGATTTACAACAGATCACCTGAAACATGTTTGAAAAAGGTTTTGTCAGCGGGAAATACTGAGTGAATCATTCTATTTTGCATAATGATGCATAGTTAATAATTACAGCATAAGAGCGATTACAATGGCTTCTATCTTATTTTTATCTGGCATTCTGTCACTATGGTGACAAGTCACAATGGTGACGATGGTCATACCACTATTTAGATCAATGAACCTAAATAGTGACGATTATCCCTGTAGGTCAATGAACCCAACAGTGATTATCCCGAGTAGGTCAATGAACCTAACTGGGAGTAAATTAGTAATGTGCACAATACCCCACTAACCAGTAATTCAAGATATCCACGACTTAGTCCCTGTAATTATAACCTTGAAAAATAATTTGAGGTATTGTAAAATATTTGATAAAAAGAGAATAACTCACAAACTGTGAGAAAAGGAGAATGACTCACATTGCAGATTTATACGGGCAGAGCCTAGCCTACTGATTAGCCTTTATCCTAATTTCAATAACAAGCACACAATTTGGAATTAGTAATCAATCCAGCATTTACGATAACTCACGAGATCAAATTCTCACAATGAATGTCAAAATGCCATACTTTGTCCATCGAATTAACGATGATCCATTGAATTAACAATGAACGACAAGGTATAATACTTTACCCATCGAATTAACGATGATCCGTTGAATTAACAACGAACGATAAAGTATAATACTTTACCTATCGAATTAACGACAATCCGTCAAATTAATGACGAACGATAAAGTATAACCCTAATGTGGGCGGCACTTAAACATTCATTGGATATTTAGATCAATCGGACAATGAATCGTAGCAGCGATTGTGCTAATACCCTGATTGCAGCTTCAATTAGAAACCTGTGTATGTTAATTGAAGTAAACAGAGCTTATCTCAGTCTACGAAACGAATTTGAGCGTCGTTTCAACTCCCAGAATCAAGTCCCAATGCCTTGTATTTATAGCCAAAATTTGACCCTTACGCGGCCCGCTTTAGTTTTGGCTTATCCTCACGCGGGCCGCGTGAGACCTATTTTTTTCTATAGGGTTGCCACGTGTGGGACTAGCTCAGCTGAGTCGACGAATTTCATTAATTCAACTTGGACAGCACGTAATTTAGATAATCGTTAACTAGGGTTTACCCCCCTGAATTTTAGGGGCCCTGATCCTGAATCTGATTATTCTGAAAATTTTAGGGTTTGTTCAGAATCACTTGGGTGTCTCAATTAGAGTTTCCTATTGGTCAAATTAATTTAATAATTATGACTTTTGATGAGAGTCGTTACAATTATTAGGAAAAGTCAAGAGAAAATAAGGAAGTCACAAACAAAAGGAGTGATAATTAATAAGGAGACTCAGGAAACAGGTAATAACCCACCATGGGAAGATGAATTAGACGAACAATGGGAAAATCTCTACATGTTAGCCACTACAGCAGTAAATGTTAACTTGTAGTTGAATCGCCAAACAAGTACCAGCACCTATGCCACCTACAAGCCAGAAACTTTAAAAGAACTTCACCCATTAGATAACAACCTAGTAGAAGAAAGAGACAGAATAAACTTTACATAAACGCATGTTGAATACTCCTATAACCTAGCTAGACTAGAATAATTCACTGATGCATAACCACTAGTATATTTCGAATTTCAGTTGTAATTTATAATAGATATATATATATATATATATATATATATATAAATTGCAATATTTCGTTTTAATCAATCTATTTATATAATTGTATTAAATATTTAATATTTAATTTTTCTTATTGCCATTCTGTGATTCTGTGAGAATTTAATTTACCAAATTTTAACTTAGAGTTTTGTGTGTTTCTTCATATCTGCTAAATAGCATGAATGAGTTGTCTGAAGCTCTTCAGAATCTCAATCTCTATTCTGTTAATGTGGAAGTTTCCAGAGACTTTACCGGTTATTGTGCCAACACTGATGAACCTATGGAATTTCAAGCCTAACCTCCGGAGAAACCCAAACCGAAAAAGAGAAGGAGATTAGTGGGCTGGAGGCGTGTGCGCAGGAAGAAACCAGCGACACGGAAAGTTATAAAGACGGAGGATCCCAAAGATAAAGGCAAGGGAATAGAGATCGGAGAAAGTTCCAGGCAAGACCAGGAAATGTCATCTTGGGAGGAGCTGGATCATAAACTGGCACTTAGTGACCTCATCGGACCTGCCGGTGAAAACCTCTTTAATTACCCAGCGGAAGCACAACTTCCAGTTGATCTAGAGCCTGAGATCCCAGACCCTATTATCCACTCCCAACCTCTACCAGCAGAGCTAGAAGAGTGGTGGACCACCGACTGGTAGTTTCAGAATCTCCTAAATAACCCTAATACCTTTTTCCCTCAATTTGACCCCGAGCCTCCACTACACCCACCTATGAGCTCAGAAAACTTGGCTGAACTCCGTCACTATGGCGAGGAGCTAGTGGACGTTGGGAAGAGAATCCGAGATGTGGGGGGAAGGATATCTTGGAAGTACGACGAGAGGGAACGTCGTTTCTGAAATGCCAGCTGACAGGGATGGTGTGGTTGTGGTTGTATAATAACAAAATAATAATAATAATAATAAAAATATAATTATGAAAAAAATAACTTAAAAATTTTTTTGTAAGATAACCAGTGTGTACGGATGCCTATTATAATATATAAAATATCGAACGTCGAAAAATCGACAATTTTGGCTATACGTATTGACATGATTATGTGCGATTGTTTTGTTATCTTTGGTTGTTAATTATTTTATGCTAATCACTTATATAAATTAATTACCAGATGGAACACGCTGGTAATGAACAAGTTAACGAGGGTAACCAATCCGCGCAAAACCATGAAGATCAATTTCTGAATAGGCAAGATATCGAGAATATCGTTGCTCAGAGAATAGCTAATGTTATTCCAGCAATCCTTGCTGCTGCCCGAAATCCCGTTGAACCTCAACAAATTATTCCTAGCAAACATACTCATGAAGATAACTTCAGTAATAGCGTAAATGGAGGCGGTAACATTAATAATAATAATAATATTAATAATAATAATAATAATAATAATGATATACTGCAAGCCCCAACTCTCAAAAGAATGAAAGCTGCAACGCCTGGTTGCACTTACAAGGAATTTCTTGCCTGTAAACCAGCTGAATTTGCAGGCAACGAAGGGGCGACTGCTGCACTGCGTTGGTTGGAAAAAACCGAAGCAGTAATTAAAATAAGTAAATGTGCTGAGGAAGACAAAGTCATGTATGCGTCACATCTTTTTAAAGAAGGGGCGCTAGAATGGTGGAATACCGTACTACAAGCCAAGGGAAGCGATATGGCCTATGCCATAAGCTGGGAAGAATTTAAGCGGCTGGTGGAAAGAAAATTCTGCCCTGAATATGAAAAGGAGAAAATGGCAAATAAATTCTTGAACCACCGGATGATGGATGTAGACTGTCGAGGGTATACTTCGACATTCTTCGAGTATGCGAGAGTGGTACCAACCCTGGCTTCGCCAGAACCGGTACTTATTTCCCGCTACATTTGGGGATTGATTGGCGAAATCCGTGATATCGTTAAAGCTGCGAGACCACGCACTATTGACGATGCGGTGGAATTAGCTAACACTCTAACTGACGGGCTGGTACGCACAAGAGAAGAAAACCGGAACAAGGAAGTGGCCCAAAAGATTACCCAAGGGTTCCGTATGGGTAACAGTAGTAATTTCAAGAAAAAGGGAATCAGGCAATCTTCCACTATTCCATTTTGCAATACCTGCAAAAGAAAACATTTTGGAAGATGCAAAGGGTATTGCAATTTCTATAAAATTTCGGGGCTTCAAGAGGAAGATTGCAGGAGGAAGAAATCAACAATCTGCTACAACTGTGGAGACGCTGGACATTTTAGGCCAGACTGTCCCAAATTGGTCAAACCAGCTGACAATAAAACCAAACCTGCAGAAGGAGCTACCAAGAAGAACGCAAGAGCCTTCCAGTTGACTACTCAGGAAGCAGAACTAATTCCTGACGTGATAGCTGGTACGTTCCTAGTTCACAACGTTTATGCAAAAGTATTATTTGACTCTGGTGCAAACCAAAGTTTTATAAATACTTCATTCTGCCAAGCTCTTAACCTACCTTTAACCAAACTTAGACAAATTTTTACGGTAGAAACGGCATATGGGAATTCTGTTAACATAGATAAGGTTTTGCGAGAAGGAAAGATAGAACTCTTAGGCTATAAGTTTTCTGCAAACCTGTTACCTATGAATTTAGCCGGATTTGATGTTGTGTTAGGAATGGATTGGTTGGTAGCCAACCATGCTCGAATTCTTTGTGATAAGAATTCCATAGAAATTCATACACCCACAGGAGAATTAGTGGTGATTACAGGAGATAAGCCACGTAAGCCACTAAAATTCATTTCAGTAATGAAGATGGCCAGTTATTCAAGAAAACAAGAAATAGTGTATATGATTTCGGTAATCATTAACACTAAAGGTAAAAAACTTAAGGAGATTCTAGTAGTGTCAGAATACTCGGATGTATTCCCGGAAGAACTACCTGGACTACCACCCGATAGGGAAGTAGAATTTAGAATTCATCTAATTCCTGGAACTACACCGATAGCCAAGGCACCTTATCGATTAGCACCCACCGAAATGCTAGAATTGAAAAAGCAGTTAGATGAATTATTAAGTAAAGGATTCATACAACCTAGTTCATCCCCTTGGGGAGCACCAGTGTTGTTCGTAAAGAAGAAAGATGGTTCGATGCGAATGTGTATCGATTATAGGGAATTAAATAAGGTTACAATCAAGAATCGATACCCATTACCTAGGATTGATGATCTTTTTGATCAACTTCAAGGAGCTAGATATTTTTCTAAGATAGATTTACGCTCCGGATACCATCAGTTGAAAGTACAAGAAGAAGACATACCTAAAACTGCCTTTAGAACTAGGTATGGTCATTACGAGTTTACAGTCATGCCCTTTGGGTTAACAAATGCCCCTGCAGCATTTATGGACATGATGAATAGGATCTGTAAACTGTATTTGGATAAATTTGTAATTGTCTTCATCGACGATATACTTATTTATTCCAAGAGTCAGGAAGAGCATTGTGAACACCTGCATGCACTTTTAACTTTGTTAAGAAAGGAAAAGCTCTATGCCAAATTCTTGAAGTGTGAATTTTGGCTACAGGAGGTACAATTTTTAGAACACATGGTGAATCACGAAGGTATTCACGTAGATCCCTCCAAAATAGAAGCGATCACCAAATGGAAAGTCCCGCAGACAGCTATGGAAGTTAGAAGCTTTGTAGGGTTAGTTGGATACTATAGACGATTCATTAAGAATTTTTCCAAAATAGCTGTGTCGTTAACGAAGCTAACATGTAAAGCAGTTAAGTTTGAATGGGGACCTAGGCAAGAGGAAGCTTTTAAGATTTTAAAGCAAAGATTAACGAATGCCCCAATTCTTGCCTTACCTGAAGGAACAGAAGATTTTGAAGTTTATTGTGATGCTTCTAAGCTAGGATTAGGATGTGTGCTAATGCAACGCAAGAAGGTAATTGCGTACGCTTCAAGGCAATTGAAAAAGCACGAAGAAAACTATACGACACATGACTTAGAATTAGGGTCAATAATTTTTGCCCTTAAGATTTGGAGACACTATCTGTATGGAAGTAAGTTTACTGTCTATACAGACCACAAAAGCTTAAGATACATATTTGGGCAAAAAGAATTGAACATGAGGCAAAGGAGATGGATGGAAATCCTAAGTGACTACGACTGTGATATTCAATATCACGAAGGAAAAGCAAACGTAGTTGCTGATGCCTTAAGTCGTAAGTATCATGAGAAACAACGACGAGTTCGTGCTCTTAGATTAAGTCTACAATTAGACTTACTGGAATAACTGAAGAAAATTCAAGAAACAGCAATCAATGATGATGCTGAAGGAATGAAATGACGAATAAAGGAATTAGAGCAAGGAGCTGATGGAGATTCCACAAGAAGAGGATTTGGGTACCTAAGCAAGGAGAGTTAAGAAATAAGATTTTAGTGGAAGCCTATAAATCTAGGTATACCATGCATCCTGGTAACAATAAGATGTACCAAGATTTAAGAAATAACTTGTGGTGGATAGGAATGAAAAAGGACATAGCTAGATATGTATCTAAGTGTCTTACGTGTTCACAAGTTAAGGCAGAACACCAGAAACCCTCAGGATTACTCCAACAATTAGAAATGCCTGTTTGGAAATGGGAACTAATAACCATGGACTTTGTTACTAAGTTGCCCAAAACCAGAAAAGGTAATAATGCGATTTGGGTAATTGTGGATCGATTAACCAAAACAGCTCATTTCCTACCCATGAAAGAAACCTTTAGCATGGAAAGGTTAGCCAAATTATACGTAGATGAAGTAGTATCCTTACATGGAGTCCTACTCTCCATTGTATCAGATAGGGATAGTCGTTTCACTTCCCACTTCTGGACAAGTTTCCAGGAAGCAATGGGAACCCGACTAAATTTAAGCACTGCATACCATCCTCAAACAGACGGACAAAGTGAAAGGACGATCCAAACTCTAGAAGACATGCTCATAGCATGTGTAATAGATTTTGGTGGAAACTGGGATGACCACCTACCCTTAATCGAATTCTCCTATAACAATAGTTACCATTCAAGCATTGAAGCTGCCCCATTTGAAGCATTGTATGGACGCAAGTGTAGAACTCCAGTTTGTTGGGCAGAAATAGGAGAGAGCCAGTTATTAGGTCCTGAAATAGTGCAAGAAACTACCGACAAGATTACTCAAATCAAGGAAAGATTAAAGACGGCTCGCGATCGCCAGAAGAGTTATGCAGACAATAGGCGTAAGCCGTTGGAATTTCAAGTTGGAGACAAGGTTCTTTTAAAAGTTTCTCCTTGGAAAGGAGTAGTTCGGTTCAGTAAGAAAGGAAAGCTGAGTCCAAGGTACGTAGGACCATTTCCAGTAATACAACGAATAGGACCAGTTGCTTATCGTTTACAACTACCAGAAGAGTTAGCCGGGGTACATGACGTATTTCATATATCCAACCTCAAGAAATGTCTATCTGACGAATCCCTGGTAATACCTCTTCAAGACATAGAAGTAAATGAAAAGCTAAAGTTTGTTGAAAAACCACTCCAGATAGAAGACAGAAAGATTAAATTCCTCTAGCATAAAAGATTGATACTAGTCAAAGTCAAATGGGATTCAAAAAGAGGACCCGAATATACCTGGGAGCTGGAATCGGAAATGAAACGAAAGTATCCTCACTTATTTCAATAAATCTCGAGGACGAGATTTTAAATAAGGTGGGGAGGATGTAAGGACCTTCAAAAATATTTCAAAACTACCCGTAAGTGAAAACTCGGACCCCTGAAACCCTAACGTGCATGAAAAACCAAGAAAACAAGATTTTTGGGTTTCACGCGGGCCGCGTAAGAGTAAGCTTAGGCTTACGCGGGCCGCGTCAAAGCTCTGTTGACCGGATAAGCGTTCTGGGCCACGTGGCAGACCTACTGATGACACGCTAGCCCTAGTCTACGACTAGGTGGCTCTCACGGGCCGCGTAAGAGCCTGTTAAGGTATCAAGGCAAAGTTATACTGCTCAAATTCGAAAATTTAGGTATCAAGGCGCTGCTACGATACAGGGTATTAACTCGATCGCTGTTATGATTCAATGTCCGATCGATTGAAACCAATCCGATGGATGTTTAAGTGCTGCCCACATTAAGGCTATACTTTGTCATTCGTCGTGAATTCGATGGATGTTTAAGTATTGCAATTTGTCATTCATTGTGAGGGTTTTAATCTCGTGAGTTATCGTAAATGTTGTATTAGTTACTAACCTAGTTCGTGTGCATTGTTGTTTAAATTAGGTTACACGGCTTATTAGTAGGCTAAAACTCTCCCCGTTTAAATCTGCAAAGTGAATCATTCTCTTTTATCAAAAATGTTTTACAATACTCCATTTATTTTCAAAAGTTATAATTACAGGGATTAAGTCGTGGTTATCTTGAATCACTGGCTAGTGGGGTATTGTGCACATTACTAATTTCTCACGGTTAGGCTAATAAATCCTAACAGTGATAATCATCACTACTTGGGTGAAAGGACCCTATAGTGGTATGACCATCATCACCAGGAGGTGACACGGCGCCAGATAAAAATAAGATAGAAGCCATTGTAATCGCTCTTATGCTGTAATTTATAACTAATGTGTCGTTTTATTTAACCTGAATGACTCGCTAGTATTTCCCCGCTGATAAAATAATTTTTTAAACATGTTTCAGGTGACCTACTGTGAATCAAGGAAAAGTGCTACGGAGCACTAACAAGCTTGAAGTAGTGGCTCAAATAAATAAATAAACATGTTTTGTAAAACAGGGAATTTCCTAGTAAAATTCCTCTATTGTAAACTACGGGGTTTATCCCAAAGTATGGAATAAAATGATCGGGCATTTTAAAGTTTGAAAAGATCCTGGTAAAACTTCCGCTGTCAACTCCAATAATAAAGACCACGGGTTTCTGTCCCGCGGCTCCTGGACCGGGTAAAACCGGGACGGGGGCCGTGACAATTGCCTACATAATTACCAACACATAGCCACTTTCAATTCGAATAATGGCTGAACCGTTTGTGATTAATCACAAAGTCAAAGTTTAATTACGATAACTTTGACTTTCGGTTATTAAGCTAATAAAACTTAAACTTTGGAAGCTAAGAACACTTACTAGAGTACTTAGCATGAATTTTGAACTAGAGAAAGCTTCCTTTAGCTCCAGGAGGCTTCAGAGAGTGAGTTAGAGAGTAAACTTGAAAGTATGCAAGTTCAAATGAAACAATGCAGTTGTACCTATGATGTTTTCAGATGTTCCCAAGTGTCCCTAGTGTAAGAAAAAACATTTGCTCAGTCCCTGGTATCGAAATCAGCCATGCAATGGCGGTGTACCAGGCTGCAACATGCAGCTGTCCTTTTTTTCTGTTGCTGGCACTTTTACGCAACCCACGTAGACTCCGGAGGAGGTCTACGCGCCCCGCGAGGCTCCCCCTAAACCGGATAAAAACTTTCAAACTTTGCAATTTCAGTCGCTGGTCCATTTTAAGTTTATTTAACTTTCTTTTATTGCACTTATGACCCCCATAGTTAACTAATAAGTGTCTTGGGTCACATATTAACTCCGTTAAGCTCCCGGTTAGTTGTAAGATCACCCGAAAAGTCTTGTTTTCATCGAAACTCCAAGAGATTACTATCCAATATTCTTGAAAGCAAAATATACAAATATTACAATGCTTTTGGGATCGTTAAAAGGTCACTCAGAGGTAACAATTAACATGTTGACACTTTTAACCCCTATACTTTGTAAAGTTTTGAATTTAAGCGCACACAGCTTTCTATGTCCGATAATTTATCCATTAAGGAATACGAACATCACGTAAGGTCAATCAGAGGCACAAGTTAGGCATGTTGACACTTTTGATCCTCTTACTTACATATTTGCATTGTTTGACAATTTAAGTCCCTCGAAAATCAGTTCATTACACGTCTAAGTCCATGACACGTGTCCTTATTACATTGGGCATGATTTTGCAAGGTGTTACAGTCATGGCCACTGCCCTTGTGATATTCACAGTACTTGCTGGTGTCTTTGTTGGGTGCGTACTTCAATGGCTTGGGAGGGTTAAATTTTAGGTTCTCAGAAGCCAGGATCTCTGCCGGCGTTTTACTCAAATTAGGGTAATCAGACCTTGACTTTGAGGAGGACTCATTTCTTGAATATGAGCTCCTGGATCTGTCATATCGTGAGTCTGATCTATCACTTTTCTGGAACCGATCTCCTTTGTTCTTGCCCTTGGAGTTCCGCTGCTCTCTATCGTCTTGGCTTTTTTGTGCTTCCTTTTTCCTGTTAGTCGCGTGACTGGCTGCCATAGTCTTTTCTTGTGTGACATACACTTTGGCTATTCTCAGGATTTCGTCTATGGTGGAGGGCACGCCATCCCTTCCATATAATGCCCTTAACGACTCATCATCGTTTACTCCTTGTAGGAAAGCACCACAGGTCAGATCGTTTGTGATACCTGGGATCGCCAGGCTCTCTTTGTTAAATCTAACGATGAAACTCTCCACTGTTTCATTGTCTCACTGACGGATGTGAAGGAGTTCGTTTCGATCTTTTGTGTGTTGCCTTTGCTGACTAAATTGCAACGTGAATCTGGACTCGAGGTCTTCGAAACTATCAATTTCCCCAATAGGTAGACTATCTCACCAGACTCGTGTCGACCCAACCATTGTTTGGATGAACATCTTGCACCAAAGAGGCATGGGCCAGCAGGCTACCTCCCCGGCACTCTTTTGAACAGGTTGAGATGGTCATCAGGGTCGCCTAAACCATCGTATTTGCCCACTGTCTGAGGCATCTTGGGTTTTTCCTTAATTGGGGCCTCTGCTATTCTCCTTGTAAACTTGGAGCTGAAAGTAGCGTCCATGGGTTTGTAAGGCCTGGTGAGGTCGTCATCTTCCATGTTAACGAGTTGTATTGGTTGAGTTGCCCCGACCTGGCTGGTTCCCTGAGTGATAGGGGGTTGGGCTGTGGTGATGTTGAGTGTGGAGCCGGGACCCCCGTTTGGAGAGAAACGAGGCCTTGATGTGTTACTCCGTCGTAAACTGGCTCCGCCGTAGGCGGGGATTGACCGAAGTCGGTTGTGACGTTGGGAAAGTCCACCAAGGTGGCATATAGGCCGTGTATGGCGGCTGCTGAGCATAACTCTGTGCTGTCATCTGTGGTGTGTATGTTTGGTTATTGTACGGGGGCAAGTACCCGTAAGGGGGTGCATAGTAATAACCTGGAAAGTAAGCTTGATTCCCAGGCGTGACTGGAGCGTTCATGATCCCGTCAGGCATGATAACCGGTTGATGTGGCGGGATAAAGCTGCTGTAAGTGCCACTGTATATAGCAGTGGCATAGCGTATGTGGCCGGCGGCTGATAGTATTGAGCCATGCTCATCTGCTGTGTAGTGTTACTTGGGCCCGCGGATGTGATAACGAGCATAGTGTTGTGACGTATAGTCTGTGCAGTTGTTGTCGATGCCAGGGTAGAAACAATGGTGGTTGCTGTGGTTGGTACCACTGGTCATAGTTGCCAGGAAGTGTATGAGAGATGATCTACAGCTGTCGTCCCAGAAGGGGCGACTGAGGAGCTTGCAAACCCCGGTGGTGGAACATTCTAGAATAAACATGTGTAATTAAGTATTTGTAATAAAATAATAGGTAATGACCGGGTCGGGTTGGCTGATCCGGGTCATACCTCGTCAGGAAGTGTTCAACTCTTTCAAATCATGAATTTTTATTTCATATGGTAAACTATATCAACATAATCAACATCCTCTTAACAAAAGATAAGCTTTCATCCGGTAAACATATCAACATAATGAATAAACATCTTAACAAAAGAGAAAAGCACGTTACATGGAAAATTCAAACCTATAAAATTTTATTTCCTCATTTGTTCATCCAATTCCTTACTTCACAAAGTAATATGGATGAATAACAATTAACAAAGAGCCAGAGTACATAACAAGAAAAACCAATCACACAGATCAACACAATAACCAAATTTCGTTAAAATCTTTCGTTGATGAGCAAAGATTCACTAGCACCGGTATACATAATATGCTCGGTGACGTTGCTGTGGAAGGCAGACCGCTATTAGTACTAGAGCAAGAACTATAACCAGTAGAATTCCCTTCATGTCTGTCTCTTTGTCTTCAGAGCAGCAGCAGCCTCCCATGTCTTCCTCTAAGCGGGTATTGTGGGAGGTTGGGTGGGTTTGTTTTTTTATATATAGGATTCAGTTGGTGCAACTTGTGGTTTAATAGACTCTCGGGTTGACCATGTTATGATCAACCAACTAGATTGATTTACACGTTTTCTAGAGGCATTTGGTTAACAGATAGAGATTGAACCAAACGGTACTTAACACATATCTTACTTAATACATACTAATATATTATACAGCTAGTATTAAGCCCCTGCGTTGCAACGGTTGTTGTAAAGTTGTGTCATGTAGTACAAATGCTATACCACTGTCAGCGACCACCAACACCGGAAAAGCTCGTAAAAACAAATTAAATAAAAACGAAAAAATAACGCCGAGCGAAAAGAATACGTAAAATCTTTGAATCACAAACGCTCTTTGCAGAGAAATTAAACAGAAACGTGAAGCATAAAAAAAATAACTAAGTCAATCTATGACCCGCGCGTTGGTCAAACTTGTTAAACGGAGAAAAATAGATTTGTTGCAACGGACCAGTCAAACGGGAAAAAATATACGAAAAAAAATGTTGAACCCCACACGCACGTTGCGGTGCATTAAGTCACAAAATTTAGAACGAAACGAAAAACTTAGGAAAGATGACAAGTATGGTGGACCAAAATTGAAAATAAAAAATAGTTAGGGTTAAATTGCAAAAGATGAAAAACTTTGGGTTAAAATTAAAAAAAACAAAGGGCCTATATTGCAAAATTGAAGTTATTTATTAATCTTAGATAAAGATAAGGATAAAAATAAATGATATCTTTTATTTTTAAAGGTATAAATAAATGATATCTAGTTATTAATATTAAAAGAAATTTATTAAATAATTATAAATAAAATTTATGAGGTTGAATGAGAGAATGTCATGTGTCATTATTTGTAGTCTTTTATTATAAGTTAGATATATGGGCGGTTTCGTATAAACCAGTTTAATTAACAGGTGTAGAAAGCTATTGGGAGACGATAGATCATAGTCACATGCATTGCAGTTTGCGAAACGAAAACATGTATGCGGTTTGTATTTGTGGAACTTGAACGAAAATCAGTTGATGATAGATCTAGTTGGTTGATCATGACACCCCTGGCCGTTCGTGCATTTCTAAAATTCGGTAGGAGGGTTAGATTCACTCCTACCGCCAATCTGGTACGCGGTACAACGTATCATATAGTTTGATACGAAGTATGGTATATTATCTCTTAAAGTTCCAATTTAAAATAACTTACATAATCATATGAAAAGCATTTCATAATCATAAGTTGATAACAAAAAAAATTCATAAAACAAATCATTTTATAATCATAATTCATAAGAGTAAAATAACACATTTCATTATCATATCAAAAGCAGTTCATAATCATAAGTTCATAACAAAAAAAATTCATAAAACAAAATCATTTCATAATCATAATATATAAGAGAGAAGTCATAAAAACTAATCGAGCCTCGTCTTTTTCCATTCGGGTCATCATTTTCTTCCCCATAAAAGGTTTTTTCCTTTGTATATCTCCGTAACTAGGCCCTTCCAAGTAATCATTTTCAGGATTCATATCCCATTTTCTGGTTCTCTCGATCTTGTTATTTTCTGAGAAACGAGATTGGAGTCGGATGTTGGAACGTATAAACACTAATTTGTCAACCCGTTTAGAATATAAATGAATTCTCTTTACATTGTGTATATCAGAGTAAGCGCTCCAGTTTCGTTCCGCCAATGAGCTGCTAATAGGTGGTGAAATAACCTTCTTAGCACACATATCACATAGATGTACTGTTTGTGTTTTATAGGTGAGAGTATATTCGTCCCTTTATACACGGAAGTCTTACGCACACATAACTTCGATACGTAAAATGGAATAACTCACCTTGTATGATATCGTTTAAGAAACATATATTTAAAATTGTGACTGTCTGTAAACATTTTCTGAGTTAAGATTAATCCCAGCTAATAGGTCAAAGTTTGAAATTATTAAAATATAATTTACCTTTAATTAATAATTAATAAATAATAAGTGTTCAAATTTAAGTTAAGTTGTAAAAAACAATACATAAATAATATCATAATATATATCATGATTAATTTATGTTCCATCGAGATTACTTAATTTTGATTTTTTTATATTTTAATAAAAGTTCGGCAATATTGAAAGAACGTTTAGTGGTTTTACTTATAAATGTTCCATCGAGATTACTTAATTTTGATTTTTTATATATTTTAATAAAAGTTCGGCAATATTGAAAGAACTTTTAGTGGTTTTACTTATAAAAAAGAGATTTAATATATTTATTGGAACAGTAAAAGAATTGGTTACTATCAAATGATGTTTTTTTCATATAATTAAAAAAAAAATTGCGTTTGAAAAAAGTGGAACTAGTATTGGATGAAAAAAATATTCATTTAGGATATTATATAATATGCTCATACGCAATACGCGGATCTTTAGCAACGCCAAGTAGTGTAGTTCTGGGCTTCAAGCGTGTTGGCGTCATTAATTATTGAACTAAAAAAAGAAGTTTGAATAAAATTTGTATGGTTATACTTTTCTTAAAAAAAGAGAAACAAGTTCATTTATCGTGTTCACGCGACTAGTTGGAATAATACAAAAAGACGAGACTTTCGTGGTCGTCTTCTAGTTTGTGCTTTCTCAATGTAAAACTGGAGACTTCTAAGTAAGTGTATAGGTTAATTTGAACACGTTTACTTGAAATTAACCTACCGCTTTGATTTAGTTTATATGTTTTTTTTTAATTAACTTCATTAACAAACGCTTCCGACCCAAAAGGGTAAAAGGCTATTACAAAACACGACCCCGACCCAAATGAGCAAAGGACAAGACAAATACATGTACAACGGACATTTACACCACTTCACTCAACTCATGGATTTAAATGAAGGGTTTTTTTTACATATTTTCCCTTCCTATTTGGCTTATTACATATTTCCCAAAAAAAAAAACAATTACATATTTCCCCTTCCTAACCCATATATATTACGTATTTCCCCTTTTATTAAAATTACTCTTATAATGACTATTTTACCATTAATGAACTATTAAATGAATATTTACATATTTCTCATTTCTAATATTATCAATCAACAACTTTTTGATAGTCCATCTTTGTAGCCTAATGGCATCTTGGGGTGTGATAAGACTTTGGGACCAATAGGTCTTGGGTTCGATTCCCACAAGGGGGTTTTTCCCATATTTATTGGGTTTTCTTCTGAATTGGTATATAGGCATTATTGCCTAGTGGAGATGGATATGATCGGATGGTTCCGCTGGTGGTACGATAATACTCTAATAGTCCGTCAGTGATCTAAATTTGCCTTTCAAAAAAAACTACTTTTTGATAGGGGTACTGTGGGATTTATGTATATTCTACTAAATCTTAAAGCACAAAGTCAGTGCATATACTGAAATTACAATTTTCTCCTTTTGTCATAAATTACAATTTTGCCCATTTGTTTCAGTTTTATTTTCCTTTTACGTTTAGGGTTTCTGCCTTTTCTTCAGACATCCACTAACATCAAAGAGAGAGAGAGAAGCATAGAGAGTGGGAGGAGATCGAAGATGAGATAGTAAAGGACGTCGACCACCCTGTTCTGGTAACCACACACGGCGCCACGGCGGTGCCGGCCATACTTTGGAGAGTGAGGAGTCTTCAAACTCCAGGTATTATTATTGATTTTGCTGGATTTAGGGGAAATTTGATCCAATTGCATATGTTTGATTTCTGTTGACAAAAACTTTGCTTAAATTAAGGAAATTAATATGTTGAATTTGAAGATCAGCACTTTCACAATGGTTCATGCCATGATTTAGGTGAGCATTGGTAGGTGTAGGTTTATTCACTCATGGTGTGTATAGGCGGTGAGGGTAATTTCGGCTAGAATTCCCTACGGTGTACCGCCGGAGCCATTGCAAAAGAGTTGAGCCTCGGTGGCGCATTTAGTGCTGCTCGAGTCGAATGACAACCAACACGGCCACGGTTGTTCCTTTCTTTTTGTATTAGTGATAAATTATGAAAAATAATTGTAAAATTCAAAGGGTAAAGAGGAAATACGAGAGAGCCTGGTGAGCGATGCAAATAATCCGGGTGATTGTCGAGAAGGATGGGATTGTTGTTTCATGTGTGTTTCACCTATTAGATTGCTACATCAAGATGACATTTTATTATAGGATTACTTGATTGTATAAACTTCATATGGTAGATGCTATCATGAATCCACTTGAGTTAGTAGTAGAAGATTAAAAATGGATATTGCCGTATGCGTATAGTTGGGAGCAGCCGAACAATAATGGTTATGTTTTTTTGAATTTAAAATATTAATTATCCAGACATTCATTTTACTGTTAGTTATTTAAATTTCTTTGTTGCAAAAAAAATGTTTATATTTTTCTCATTTTTTTTAATCTTTTGTTGACCAGGTCTACGTATGAAGAGAAACCCAATCATCATAACATAAGGTACCAAAAAGATTACTTTTTTCATGAAAATATAATGTAGGGTTTCATCAAGAACTTTCTTTTAATTATTTTTATTATTATATTTAGTTGGTTGGGTGTTTGGCTTAACTGCAGACATGGGGGTTTGGCTTAACTGCAGACATAGGGATGTTGTTGACGTTGGAAAATTGCTGGAGGTAAAATGTTCATTTTTTCATGACATTAAGTTATTCACTTATTAGTAAATAAATTAAACAAAGACCTATTATTGGTACTTTTGTTAACTGATTGTACCTGAGTTTGGATAGTTTTGTTGAGTTAAAATGATTGTTGTCCTTGTATGTGTTTCAATATGTAAAGACTTATGACGAACTTTTCGATTTGAATGCTCATTGTAAAATTAAAGAGACTTATGACGTACTTTTCGATTTCAAACAAAATTGAAACAGATGTAAAATTAAAGAGACGTATGGCGTACTTTTCGGTTTGAATGCTCATTGTTGATGAGATTTTACAATCATTCAAATTTTCTCTTACGAACCCAACAAGTCATACGAAATCAAGGCTTATGATTTGCATTTCTTAGGGTTGCTATCATTGTGTTTAGATAGACGGCTTGGGTTTCTTGTAAAGAGCCACAACTCATTGATAATGGGCTTTTCTAATCTGTTTGTTCTTGAGGGTACCGTAGACACCTTAAGGTCATTAGTTGAAGCCGGTCCTAGATCTTTATCATCTAAAGGATCTCTTACCATTTACAAACAGGTGAATCTTTTGGTTTGTATGTTAGTTTTAACATTCTTGGCTTTATTACACATCTACACAAATGTCTTAAATCCAACCCCATTACCGCATATATAGATAATGATTTTAATATCAAAAAGATAATGAGTTATCATATACTTAGTTTAACCTGTCAGTTTTTTTTATTTGTAATTTTAAGTATGAGTCTAACTTCAAAACAAACAAAGACTTGGTAACTCGCATTCTTCATTTAGTCATTTTCTTTGAATTCATGTTATGGCTATAATGGTTTAATATCTAATAGTTTGACTTGGTGTTTGGCGGAACTGACGGACTGGTTTCATAGAGATTGAGACTGTAGAAAATCAAGAAAAACAATAAAGTAAAAGAATGCTAGGCAAGGTAGCTTTTTTGCAAGCCGAAACAAATCCATATGCATCTAATTAACTTCCAGGTGCACAAAATACTTTGCCACTTTACCAATTACTTTTCGTACAACACATTGACCAATTTATGTTAACTATATATGTAGTGGTAAATTTCTGCGTACAACAACAATATGACATGTTTGGCGATCAAGGGAAGCGTAAGCGACGTACCACATAGGAAGTTGACAAAGTCGATACTTTTTTTCTGAAACGTTATGTTGTCCGTTCGATTTATGCGATATGCCCGCGCCGCAACGCGCGCGGGTCTATTTGCTAGTTAAAATTAAAATTTAGAATGTATGAAAATAAAGTTTGTTTATTACATTAGAATTTAAACTCTTCTTTAGAAAATAATTATTTCTTAAAAACTAATTTTTGTTCGAACTACTTTTTGGTACGGGTATTGTGTGGAACACAATATATTAACATATTAAAATTAAAATTATAATAAAGTTTACTGAATGTTACTCATTTTGGAAAACAATATATTTTAAACACATGATAGTTGTTCTAACCTTTTCACCAATCTTAGTGTGTGAGTATGTTTTTGTTTGAAGAGAAAGACAATCCAGATAAAAGCATGATAGATTAATACATATATATACGTGTGTGTTATAGTTAGGTGGTGTTTGTTAAAAATTAGTTTTTAAGAAATAATTATTTTCTAAAGAAGAGTTTAAATTCTAAGGTAATAAACAAAGTTTATTTTCATACATACTAAAATTTTAATTTTAATATACATAAATATCACAATACCCCTATCAAAAAGTTGATAAAAAAAGTACTTGATTGATGATATTAGAAAGAAGAAATATGTAAATATTCATTTAATAGTTTATTAAAGGTAAAATGGTCATTATAAGAGTAATTTTAATGAACATGGGAAATCTATTATATATAATAAATGAAAGTGATTTGGGCTACGTGTCACTTGATTAGGGCATCCTCAATTCCATTTTCCCGCCCAACAGTGCCCTGTCCCATTTTTTTCCTTTATCATCTCTTCAAATTAGATTTTGGCCTACATCCTTCAATTATTGAGATCATTCTCTCCATCCAAACCCTAATCTTCTTCCAGACGCCACCATAAAATCTTCTTTTGTTCATCAATTATCTTCATTCAAAAGGTTTGTTCTTCTTTTTTTATTGAAATACTTCCATGATTTCCTCTTATTTATACTAATCCTTTGTGTTTTGGGTCTTTTCATGTAACCATTGCTAGGGTTTCGTTCAAGAGATAGATCGAGAGATGGGGCGCCGGCTAAGGGTTCTGCGGTGTTTCTCTTACAAGATTCTTTCATCTTGAGGTTTGATTTGTATGTTTATAGATCTGTGTTGATTTTTCTTAACGGTGATGATATGGGTACAACATCTGTTGATTATCGATCTGTGAATATGTTCACCGATTATTCTTTTTGAAATTAGGGTTTCATTTGCTTGAGATTTGAATCTTCCGATTGTTGAAGCCTTTGAAGCCGATCCTTTTAAATTTCCAGTTCCCGAGGTATGATCTGTTTGTAACTGAAGTGGTTCAGCATCTACAGTGGATTCAACATCTACAGTGGATTCAACATCAGGTGTTTGGTTAATTTTTGGTCAGGTTTTCTGTTGAGTTTTGATGTTCACTTATCTAATTTTCATTTTATTTTTAGGCTTCTATCTGATTATGAGGTTGATTGATTGGTCACTTGCTATTGTTGTTTGATGTTGTTTGCTATTATTGTTTGTGTTGTTTGCTATTGTTTTCATATAATATAATGATTTGTATGCTTTTAGGGTTTGATTTTATATTGGTCATCACATTAATGGTGAGTACTCAAGAATATTTGATGGTTTAATTAGTTTTATTTTGGGTATTTTTGGATGATTTCATCCATTTCTTTAGATAGTTCATGATTGAAGATGCAGTTGAAGGTATCTTAAATAAGGTAATGATTGCATTACATCCCTGTTGAAAAATAGAATTGATAAATTTAGGGAAAGTGAGGTTGAAAGATGATAACCCAACAGTGGAGATCTCATTCTACAGCTTCGAAAAATTGACCAGTATTCTCATGTAATTCTTCCTAGATGCTTCCAATGAAGCATCACTTTGGACATCTGTTGTCTTCAAACATCTATTATCTATTATCTATTATCTATTCTATCTATTATATATAATAAATGAAAGTTATTTGGGCCAAATGACTTTCATTTATTATATATAATAGATAGAATAGATAATAGATAATAGATGTTTGAAGAACAACAGATGTCCAAAGTGCTGCTTCTTTGGAAGCATCCAGGAACTATTATTTGAGAATACGTTTAAATTTATTGAAGCTGTAGAATGAGATCCTCCACTATTGGGTTATCATCTTTCAACCTCACTTTCCCTAAATTTATCAATTCTGTTTTTCAACAAGGATGTAATGCAATTATTCCTCTCAATTAAATAGACCGACCCTTGCTTCCTCTCAAAGTGTTATGGAATGGTTATAACATCTGATCATGCTAAGGACTGTTTTAACTAACCACTGCTCCTTATAAAGACTGATGGATTTAAAGACTGATGAGGCCTATCCACTGTTGAAGACAAATCCCTGTTAAAGTTGCATGTGCTAAGGACTGTTATAACTAACCACTGCTCCTTATATAATCATCGTTCCAGTATCATTGTTCCAACATCGTCGTTTCAATGAAGCTTCCCATCACACATCAACCTTTCAATATCAATGTTGCAGTATAATTGTTGCAACATCGTGAAAAGTTGCATGTGCTACCTTCTTTGATGGGAGAGTTGCAACTTGAACGGACAATATGTATCTCTCCCTCAAATCTCTTCTTCTCAATACTCGGCATTTGTTTATAAAGGATAAGAGAAAATTGAAGCTCTCTCTGACCCACTTTCAGAAAAAATTTTGGTGATATGTGATTTGCCTTGATCATGGTATGTGTTTTTGTTTTTGATTTTTACTAAAGTTTTGTTATCTGAGTTGTGACTAAATGATGATTGTGAATGATCTGCTACAGATGATGATGATGATTGTTCTACGGTTGTTTCTACTATCATTGTTCCAACATGGTTTAAACTATGTGTTTTTTGCTACTCCAATTTTGAGTTTTTTTTTATTTTGAAGTGATATACTCTAATTCTTGCTTTATATTTCAGTCTAATCACAGTTGTTTGAAATTGATACAATCTGTTGCGGGTTATTATAGGTTTGTATTAAAAGAAGCATAAAGTTAAATTAAACACAAAGAAATATTTTTAAATGTACATTTAAAATAATTTTTGCTGGTGACTAAATGATGATTATATATGACTCTGGGCAGATGATGATGATGATGATGATGTAGAAGCCGCAGTAGTTCCTACTAAACGCAAGAAAGGATCTGCTACTGCTGTAAGATAAGATTTTATCTTACTAGAGTAATGGTCTTTCCTGCCTTTTTTGTATTAAAAGAAGCATCAAGTTTGGTTTAAAGCAGCTCTTTATGAACAAAGTTAAGGATTAAGTATATGAGGACAGGGCTACTCTTCAACAGCTAAAGAAGTGTTTTCATGTACTGCATCTTGGTCTGTTCACGAGAGATCAGGTTTCTATAAATCCTGATGTTGATGCAATGAGTACTTCCGTGGAGTTCATGGCGATTGTCGAAGATATACATTGATGGAGTTTAAAGCTAAAAACACTAAATTTTAAGCTAAAAGCACTAAATTTTAAGCTATGATGTTGTGTTTCATGTAATAAAAACCAGGGAATTGTCAGATAATAGATTGCTTTGCCCGATTAGATTATGTGTTAAATTATAGTTCTTTAAGTCATTGTTTCATTTTCTTGAATTCTATGTAATTTTGTAAAGAAGTACAATAATAAACAGTGGTTTGAACATCTGTTTGCATTTTGGTCAATAGTTAATGGAAACCCATGTTAGGTTGAACAGTGTTTTTAAGAGGAAAACAGTGTGAGAAGACAGTAGATCTTATTAAGTTAAACATCTGTTCAGGGTTAAACAAATGTTTGGCCTTTAACAGATGTTTAGCCTTTTATATCAGAGGTTTGGACTTAAACAGTTGTTTGACCTTAAACAGATGTTTGACCATAAACAGATGTTTCGCCTTCTATATCATATATTTGGACTTAAACAGATGTTTAACCTTAAACAGATATTTGGCCATAAACAGATGTTTCGCCTTAAACCAAACATTTGTTTAAGGTTAACATCTATTTGACTATTGGTCAACATTTGATTGACTTTTGGTCAACATCTGTTTGAATTTTGGTCAACATCTTATTTTGTAAAGATGTACAAAAACAAACATTTTTACAAAATCCCAAATCACCCTATCATTTAAGTGCATTGAAGTAAAAGTGGAAATGATATTATTCATGTGGTCCTGTTGTGCTTTTATTTGACCTCTAATATGGGTTCATGATCTAATCCGGTGATTTGAAGACATTGTTGTTTCATCTTTATACTAATAAATAAAAATCAAGTACACTTGGATGATTATTAAGCTCCTCATTTTGATTGTTTGGGTATAGTATTCTTGAAATTGGTCTTTTTTTGCAAACAGATGTTTATGGGCAAACATTTGTTTAAGCTCAAACATTTGTTTAAGGCCAAACATCTGTTTATGGCCAAACTTCTGTTTATTGGCAAACATCTGTTTAAGCTCAGACCTTTGTTTATGTTAACAGTGTTTTTCACATCAGTGTTTTATAGTCTGTTAGGTTGTTAGATGTCATCACCTCAGTGTTTTATATGTAACAGTTTTTATGACATCAGTGTTTATATGTAACAGTGTTTATGACAACAGTGTTTATATGTAACAGTATTTATCACATCACTTTAGTGGTTTGATCTGTACTATAAATTGAACAGTTGTTTCATTTTTATACTAATAAATAAAAATCAAGTACACTTGGATGATTATTAAGCTCCTCATTTTGATTGTTTGGGTACAGTATTCTTGAAATTGGTCTTTTTTTTGCAAACAGATGTTTATGGGCAAACATTTGTTTAAGCTCAAACATTTGTTTAAGGCCAAACATCTGTTTATGGCCAAACTTCTGTTTATGGGCAAACATTTGTTTAAGGTCAAACTTCTGTTTAAGTCCAGACAACTGATATATAAGGCGAAGCATCTGTTTAATCCCCAACATCTGTTTAAAAGCCTGTTACAACCATATATTCTAATCCTATAAATAAGATATAATTATCTGGTTTCACATTCAAATCTCGCTCGCTCATATATCTGAGCTTATCTCTCTCTCTCAAATGCATCTTTCTCGTGATTCAGCCGCTAATCTCCGATTACACTTCTTTGTTCGAATGTTTGTTGATTATGTTTACATGTTATCGTTCCAGTATCATTTTTCCAACATCTTCATTTCAATGAAGCTTCCCATCACACATCAACCTTTCAATATCGATGTTGCGGTATCATTGTTGCAACATCGTGAAAAGTTGCATGTGCTACCTTCTTTGATGGGAGAGTTGCAGCTTGAACGGACTATATGTATCTTCTATCGTGAAAAGTTGCATGTGCTATCTTCTTTGATGGGAGAGTTGCATTGTTCGATTTTCATTAAATCGAAAGTTAGGTTTTGTTGCGTCAGGAAGATTTTCTCCTTTTATAGAAAGTATAGATTCGTGCAATATCGTGAAAAGTCAGTTGTGCTACAACAGTTGAGAAGAGACCTTTGCATTTTAGGTTTGTTTCTTATTTTGATTAACTGTTGATGATGTTGAGAGTTTTTATTTACACTGACATTTTAGAAAATGTTAAGATGCATGTTTATATTATTAAAATGAACTACTACATAGAAAAATAGAAATTTAATGAAATATTTATAAAGTATGACACGCTAGAGTTAACACTTGCTAGGATTTCGTAGACTCTGGCCTTTCTCCATGTGATTTCATGCTCTCTTTTGAATTTCAGGTCAGTTAGCATGTGGCAGATTTTCTGATCCTGTTTTAGAAGTTGTGTCAGAAACTCTTCGGCATTCTTCTGGAACTCTGATGGAGGAGAGTGGAGGACTTCATCGAGCAATGCTATGCTGTTCCAAGTTTTGTTGTAATTAGTGTCATTGATGTTGTCGACTTTCCTGTTTAGTTCTTCCTCTGTTCTTTGTTCTTTGAGTGACCACATCGAGAATTGTGTTTTAACATTGCTGGTGTCTGACCAGTGGTAGAAGCTGAAGTTTGCCATGTAGATTTTTTGTTGGTTTTGTGATTTGGAACAATTTTTGACATAAAGTGATTTGTAGGACAATTTGTTGATGTTTTGAATCAAAAGTAATCATTGGTCTTTTATATAGTTTAAAAACGCGTCTACTTGGTAAATGAAGAGGTTAATTGTAATTGTGATAATCTGCTTTTATAGAGTTTAAAAACGCGTTTACAGTTTTCCCATAAAAGTTGGGGTTTGAAAAGGTTTGAAAAGTTGGGTTTCTTGGTATTTAATTTTACAGTTTTCCCATAAAATTTATGGATTCTGTTTTTCAACAGGGATGTAATGCAATGAGTCCTCTCAAATGAATAGACGGACACTTGCTTCCTCTCAAAGGGTTATGGTGTGGTTATAACAACTGATCATGCTAAGGACTGTTATAATTAACCACTGCTCCTTATAAAGACTGATGGACTTAAAGACTGATGAGGCCTATCCATTGTTGAGGACAAAGCCCTGTTAAAGACAAGCACTTATGTACCTAAAGCCTGATCAACGAAAGGAAAACCACTGCTCAATAGCAGCAGTGCTTCAGCATCTACAACGGATTCAACTTTAGTATTTATGTATCAGTGTTTCTTATGTAACAGTGTTTAGTGTAGCAGTGGTTCGCTATAGTTTATCTCTCGAGACAAACCCTATACAAACTCAAAGACGAACCACTGCCCAACAACAGTGGTTCAGCATCAACAGCAGATATTCTACCTTTGTTTATGTTAACAGTGTTTATATGTAACAGTATTTATCACATCAGTGTTTTATACTATGTTAGATTGTTAGATTTCATATCACTGAGATGTTTATATGTAACAGTATTTATCACATCACCCCAGCATGCTAACTGATTATTAAGCTCCTCATTTTGATTGTTTGGGTATAGTATTTTTGAAATTGGTCTTTTTTTGCAAACAGTTGTTTATGGGCCAACTTCTTTTTAAGGTCAAACATTTGTTTAAGCGCAAACATCTGTTTAACGTCAAACATCCTCAAAATAGTTAAAAATGATAGTTTTCATTAATCCTTAAAAGTCTGTTACCACCATTGTTTTGGTTCAAACATCTGATTGTTAAATGTTATCCACTCTTGAAAAACAACCTCCGTTTCTTCATTTTTCATGTTGACCACTGAGTGACCAAACATCTATGTTTCAATCACTGTTGGCTATCCACTGATAGTTAAAAAATAGAATTACAATGAAATTACAATTTTACCTAATCGTTACAATTTTACCTACGAAATCCTAACAAGTGTTAACTCTAGCGTGTAATAGTTTATAAATATTTCATTAAATTTATATTTTTCTATGTAATAGTTTATTTTAATAATCTCAACATGCATCTTAAAAATAGTTAAAATGAAATTTTTTCATGAATTATAAGCATCAAAATGTTTTCAGGAAATCAAAAATCCATTGTAATAGTTTATTTTAATAATCTCAACATTGCACCATCAGGACTGATAGGCTATCCACTGATAGCTTAAAGTCTCCCACTGTTTTCATTGTAACCATTGCAACCACTGATATTATTCCATCAGTGGCTTCATAAAACAACTGTCTTCCATTACTCATCAGGGGTTGGCACGTGGACAATACATAGCGGTCAAATCTTTTGTAACCGCTGCCACATCAGCATTCACTTTTTCCCCTATAAAACCCTGATCAAAACCCCCAAACAGGGTTTTTACTGTCGAATCGAATTCAAAATTCCTTTCTCAAAGCAGTTATCCTCCATTTCTCTCAAACTTCCTCAACATCCTTCTTCCTCAAATGGCAAAATCACCGTCTTCATCATCTGAGAAATCCACTCAAAAGGCCATAGAAATTCCATACAAAGCTCCCCATAACTACTTGGGTCTCTTGACAAAACCAAGTCACACTGAAACCTTCAATTCCGTCATAGATGCTCTTTCGTCTTCAAAGTACAAAACTTTGTTGACTTCTGATGCTCCGATTTACTTGGCAACCCATAGGGAATTTTGGAAAAATGCAAAACTTAAATCTCAAGATGAAACACCCATAGCCATCAATTCCTCGATAAAGGGTGTTAAAGTTAAAATCACACCACAAACCATCTCTGAAGTGTTCGAACTCAATGATCGTCAAGGTAAAACTTCTTTCCCTAAAATGGAGTATCAAACATATTTTTTAGAAAGAGGGTATGCAAAGGAAATGAAAAAAGACACTTTGCAAAAAGGCAGTTTTCCCCCTGCCACAAGGTTTTTGTTTCATACCCTCTTAATGTGTGTTTCTAATAAGACCACTGCTTTCAACGAAATTCCATTAAAGATCCAATACCTGGGTTATGCTATCTTGCATGGGGAAAATTTTAACTATTCCCAGGAGTTCTTTGATGACTTGGTCAAAAATGTTACTAGCAAATCATTTTTACTATTTCCAAGGTTCCTAAGCTTTTATTTTCAAAAGAAATTTGGAAAGGATGATGCTCATGTACTCATCCAGGGTGAACCTTTTCAAATAAATGGCCTTACACCTGAAACATTTACAAGGCTATCAAAAGTGTCCAAAACACAAGCAGAGGCTCTTGAGCAGACTTTAGTAGCTACCACTGCTCCTCAGACACCTGCTGCTGAGCCCACTGCTCAAGGTGATCACAGCAGCAAAACAACTGATGTGAAACCCACAACTAAATCCACCAAAAGACCAAGACAAAAGAAAACACAAAAGCCCCCTAAACGTAAAACAAAGGCAACTCTAGAAGATGAGATCCCAGAGCAACTGCCAGTGACAAGACAAAAGTCACCAGAAACCACTGCTGCTACTTCCTCACAGCAGATGGTAGAAAGATCTCAACCCAAGCCTCAAACTCCTCCTGCTTCTTCTAAAAAAGAACAGGTTGTAAGAACCGGGACACCAAATTATAATGCTCTAGAATCACTTGATTCTATCATCCACAGCCCACTGCCCGGGGCAAATTCTCTTTCCACACCCATACTCACCACTCAAATTCCCCCACAAACAAAACTTTTGTTGGATGCACTTGATATAGCTCAGACAGAAATCAGTTCCTCTCAACTACCTATCACTGAGTGCATGCCACCACAAGTGACTGAGTCTGAACTCCCTATCATTGCTAACCCACCAACAACACCAGAGGAGGTTACACTGCAGGATGTACAAGTACTTCCTGTCAGTAGTTCAAGCGAAGCAACAACTACAGGTGTTGGATCCACTGATCTACAGCTGGCTAGTTGTTTCATAAATCAGACTTCCTTGAAGGCAATTTCCTCTCCAGCTACTCTGATAACCACTGGTGTGTTTGTTCCAACCACTGGTACATTTAAAAGGTTATCAATTGCTGAGGAAAGAAGTCCCCAGTACCGAGAACAAGGGGCATCATTGGATGACTTTTGGGAAAATTTTCCTAAGGCAACCACTGATACAACCACTGTTAGTGGGAAATCAAATGATCCCATTAAGTTGGGTGATGGTTTAATGTACCGAGAATTGATAGATAGAGTTGACAAGCTTGATACATCTGTTGTAGAAATCAAAGACATGCTGCAACAGTTGTTGAAAGCACAAAAGGTACCATCCCCTACTGCACCAACTCCAACAGCTGCTCCATCATCTGCTCCCACTCCAAATGAGCTGTGGAGTTTGTTTCAACCTCTGCTACACCACCAAAGAGAATTATCTGATCAGCAACATGAGATACAAGTTCAAAAGATCAGAAATCTCATGGAAGCAAGGTTTAAAGACACACAGGCAGATATCAAGGCAATCAAGGCCCATTTGCTGAATACCACTGGCACTGCTCCTCCCTCTATCATATTTGTGGATGAACCACCACCAGCTGATGCCAAAAAGGGGGAGAAATTGAAGCAGTTTAAAAAGAAGGGATATGAAGATGGTTTGTACATTGAACCAGACAAGTCAAGTATGCTTGCAGACATCCCCTTGCCAGATGGTACTAAAAAGATTGATGTAACCACAAATGCCATTGCTGATGCAAAAGCAAGGGTAAAAAGGGATATGGAGGCAAAGGATAAAGCAAGGTTTAAACAGGAGAAGTGAGTTTTTATGGAAATGAATGAGTAGGGTACTTCAGAACCAAAGGATGAAGAAAATCCTATGGTCAAAAGAAAGCAGCCCACTAAAAACTCCACACATCAATCTCTCAAACCAACAGATGTTAAAACTCCTGTTGTATCAAAAACTATTGGTACTTCAGTGGTTTCAACAGCTGTTACCCAAACAACTGCCACCACTTCAACACACACTACAACTACTGCTCCCACTTCAACCACTGTCTCACCAAAAACATCATCACCACCAAAAATCACCTCACCACCAAAAACAACTTCATCACCACCATCATCTCCTGCTAAAAAGCAGAAGACTTCAGATGACACATCATCTGTTGTAATGACAACAGTGGTTGAAACACCAGTTGTTCCAACAACTGTTAGTCAGCAACCTTCCACTCAAATCACTACCACTCAATCCATCAAAACACCACCAACCTCTCCTAAACCCAAAAGGAGAAGGGTAACCAATGTTTTCCTAGATGATGACACTTCACCACCACAAACAACCACACAATCACTGCCACTTGTACCTATTCTAAACCGTGTTCCTCTTTCTTCAGCTCAAGTTCAAAAACCAATCACTCCTGCAGGTGCTCAGTACCCTTTAGAGCTTATAACAGTTAGAGAGGAGATCAAATCCTTCTACACTGAAGATGACCCTGCTAAAAGGAGTTTACCATCTCTTGAAGGATATCCTAGGCCAAACAACATTGAAGAATATATGAGGTTAAAAGTTCAACAAGCAGAGGATATCTCTAAAAGGAATTCACATGGTAAATCTGATAAGGAAATACAAAGATACTATCAATACCTGCTAACTCAGGTCAGAACATTGGAGCAGTTTGCAAAAAATATTTGTCAGCAACTATCAAAAAGAGCAGATGAAACCTTGAGGAAAGATTATCTTGATAACATCATGGCTTACAAAAAGTATAAAGGAGAAAGGTACATGTACAAAGAATGGACCATTAGTGAGGTTGAAAGTGAAGCAGCCAGAATTCAAGATTCCGCTGCATTACTTGTTCATCTTCTTAATTCTTAAACAAAAACACAATAAAAAAGAAACTCAGATCCTAACAACCTCTAATATGGGTTCATGATCTAATCCGGTGATTTGAAGACATTGTTGTTGAATCGAATGAGATGGTTGATGTAATGTGGTCGTATTAATAACAAATAGTAATTAATATAACTAAGTTTCCCGAGCCCAGGAAGCAATCCTGGGTAAAAACCTAGTATGTAATATATATGGATTAGGAAGGGGAAATATGTAATTGTTTTTTTTTTGTTTGGGGAAATATGTAATAAGCCAGCTTAGGAGAGAGAAATATGTAAAAAAACCCTTAAACGAAAACCTATTCTTCAACCAGACTTAACTTCTGGATTTGACTTCTCCAATGATATCTTGTGTAATAACTCTCTTGTTATCGAACGTCATTTCATTCCTACCTATCCAAATGCACCAGCATGTAACCATGATAAGTCCGTGAATGATCTTTTTTTCCTTTAGGTCCTAAGTTAAGAAAACTGTAAGCCTCCATAAGATCTCTAAATACAAAAACATACAGCGGGGGTATCTTGCACCAAGCATTTGAGCCATCGATATTCTATTCGTAAAAAGACAAGCCGTAAAAAAATGTTCACACGACTCTTCTTCCTCCTCCTCATAGAATAAGCATGAAGTCAAAGGGATGTGAATGTTTCTTTTCCGTAGGTTCACACGCGTGGCTAGTCTATCCATGTTCGCCCTCCAAGCCATGATGTTACACTTAAGCGGAACCCACCTGCACCATTTAAAATTTAAAAGCCCTATGTCCCCCTATCCTTAACCCGTAATTTTTTAACCGAACTGACAGAAAAAACTCCACTTTCGTCTCCCAACCAACTCCAAGAATATTTCGACCCGAAAAGCGACGTTCCCGCTGCAAGATCCTGGCCCATTTAGTTTATATATATTTGATCTACTAAGAAGGAGTTCCTATATAAAATATGCAATACTATTACTAACTAGAGGTATTCGACATGGCATGTTAGGTTTATTTAGGTACGTTTGCAAGCATTCATCATGTTAGTAATAGTTTCGTCATTCATTCACCACAATTAGGAATTATTTCCTCTATTGAGTCAGAATATGCACCATTCTTACAGACTAGGCAAACGAACCATGCACTATATTTTTCTAACTATATATTACTATCAACTCCTAAAGATTCAAGCATGTCTACAAAAACAAATATTCATTTCAACACTAGCTTATAAATCCATGCATTACACGTATTAAATATAAAAAAAACTTTGATTAAATAATTTTTAATTTATAAGTGTTACAAACATATATATTTTACATGTAAAATATCATAAAAATCATACCTCTATATAATCCTGATCACATAGTTAAAAAAATGTAATAATAGTATAATCTAATTATTGCGTTTTTCGATTAGTATTAATATAAGAATGGTTAAGTAAAAAAGATCTAATTATTTTATTTTTTATTTTACGATAATTTTTAATAAAATACATTGTATTACTCTTATAATATTAATTAAATAGTGTATCCTAATATGGTTATTAGCATACATAAATTAAATTTATTATATTAGCAAGGATAAGGATTAAAAAATATTTTAAAATAAGATGTAAGTCTAAATTGTAAGGTTGAAGGAGAGAATGACACGCAACAATAATTGGAATCCTATATTAAAAGTTAAATTAGATTTAATGTTTTATTTGTAACGTTACCATCTTTATAAATAACTAATATTTAAATCATTTGGTTTTAGAAATATATGTGGTTAATCTTAATAAGGTGTTATATTAACAAATATAGTCATTATTATAAGTTAAAAAAAATGGAATATGAAAGCAAAAGGGATAGATAGTGATGTGAAACGTCATCACCGGTAAAGGAGATGACTAATCCTTCGTCGTCACTTTCATCCGGCTCCTCCTCCGGAACTTCCTCAGGTTCTTATTCCTCCTCAGCATGGCTTACGCATCAGTGAGTCTTGTGTTTAGCGCTTGAATTTCGTCACGAGCATGATCCAGAAGATTACCCATACTGTTCACTCGTACATGTAGTTCTCTCGTGTAGGTGACCAAATTGTTATGTTTCTGCTCCATGACAGCCTGTCTTTCCCTTAGTTGCTGAATTTCTGACGTCTCCTTTTTCGCATTTTGTTCTCGTGGTTTCTTGCTAGGACCCGCAACAAGCTCCTCATGAGTGGGTATCTCAAGCAGACATTTCTCACGTAGGATTCTCCTAAACCAAGGGAAAGATCTGGGAGGCTGCGAGGGTGAATCGGTATCGGCTGGTTTCTTACCACTAGAGTTTTGAGAACTAAACACGTCTGAAATGCAATGCATGAGTGAGTGCTAAGTAAGTATATGTGCAAAGTGTATGCAATAAGAATGATGAACCTTGCACTTTGGAGTGTAGTGTCATTGTAGTTTTTTGAAAAAGAAAGGTTATAGTCTGGTTTTTCAAAAATTTAAACGAAGTTCACTCTAACCAATGGCTCTGATACCAATATGTCACACCCTCAAATCCACGTGCAGGGTTTTACCACGAAGTGCGTGACAAACTAGGATCAAACCACTAATCATGTTGAATCATTTCAAAATAATTAGAAAATGTTTAACAATCACATTCAACATGAATAGTGATAATAGTTTTCAAATGTTTGAAAACGCAAGTTAAAGTTTAACTGCGGAAGCTAAGGTATAAAAATCTAGACATAATCAAAAACCCATAGTTGTTTAGCATGAATAATGAAAATAGTTTAGTAAAAAGCCATGACATCCTCCAAGCTACAAGTTCCCATGTGCGTTGTACCTAACGTCCTGCAAAGCATGCTAAAGTGTATCAACAAAAAGTTGACGAGTTCACAGTTTTTAGTTCAACGAAAAGTAAGTTCAAATACAAAAGTTATAAAGGCATGTCATGGGTAGCTAGCCCAGTGTTAAGTAACTAAACTAGTAGTACCAAATAGTGATTGCGTATGTTTTTGTGCCCAACATCAATGTCTATCGGCATTGATGCAAAGTAAAGGTCAAAAGTTCATGCCCAGCTTCCCGCATGGTGTGAGGTTTGTCAAACCTAATAGTGCTATCAACTAATACCCCATTTTCCACTCGACAACTGATCGGTATAAAGAGTAGGGACTTTCAAGATAGATATTTCATTTAGTCCACTATAGACATGAAATTAAACTAGAGTATTTAAGTTGTGGTATTCCATCCAGGAATATATATGTAGTCCCAAACCAGGGATAATGTAGCCCCTAAACCTGGGATGCATGCTTTTAGTAAAGTAGTGAACTCACCTTAGATTTGCACTGCTAGAATTTTAGTGACTAAGTTGCGTGTGGTCAACCACGTCCTGATATGGTTAACGTTTTATTGTTAGATGCTATTCACATAAGTCACATGAATTCTACACGTATACAACCAAAAAATATGCATACACGCTGACATTAGTTATACATTCGTGTGGTTATGTGCAACATGTAACATGTTTAATGACGTTCGTTTAGATATCAAATAACAATTAATACCTCGTAGTAACAAGAAAATGCATTTATAAACACTAACATCAAGTTTCAGCAGTTTCAGCTCAACTATAGACGTTGAGCTGTTTTCATGAATTTTGTTTAAAATACTAAAAGCACTAGAAAAATTACCAATAATTTATGAGACGTGTCATTTAATCCATTCGGCCTTGTGTATTTTTCTCAAGGTCTGAATATTCACAGAAAAATCACTAAAAATCATTTAGCACATAAAGAGCAAATTTTATTTTATATAAAAATCCTCGTTGATCTTTTAAACAAAATTCTAGTTGGAGCACCATAGAATCTCTTATATTTATCTACAGTAAAAATTTCAAGTATTAACTCTAAATATTGACCGAGTTATGATTTCCGTAGTGGCTTGCAATTTTTGTAGAAAACGCAGCTTTGACCTTTAATTTTATTTAAATATTTTAACTGACCAAATCTCGTCAGGAAAATACAAATCCAATTGGGTTGAAAGCTATTTATTTATACTTGACTCTAGACTCAAGAACAATTCGATTTCGTTAGGTTTTGACCAAGAAACAGTTGGTACAAGTTAGATTAGATTTCTACGCAGAAGCTGTTTGTTCATAGCAGTTTGCAAAAACCGTTTTTATGATGATTTTATCAAAATTTTTGGCTACTAGCAGGTAATACATTTAAGTGCATCAGGTTTAAAATCAAGACCATAGTATAAATCGAAACCCTAAGCATATATGCATATCTACAAAACATACTAACCAACAAACTTTGTAACTATAAATATTCTTGTTTCTAGTAAACCCTAGGTTTCATTCATCATGTAATCATCAAAACACATCCAAGAATTTATGTATGAAGAAGAACTACAAACAAGTTTAAGATAGATTATTGAGAAGAATAGAGATCGTGAAAAGAATGAAAGCCAAGAGGGTTGAAAGCCTTGTGTGATAAGTCGTCGTTCAAAGAGAAGAAATTAGAGATACATGTTCTGAATGATGACTAGTGTTTACATGAATATATATAACAAAACATAAGTCAGTGATTTTTAAAATTGGCCTGAGTTTGTATAAAAGATAGAGGGATTCTGAGTTTGGGATTTTGGGGATGTCCGAGTTTAGTTTAGAGGTAAGGGAGGAAGGGGTCAGAGTTTAGGTAGTTCCGAGTTTGGGACCCCTTTGAGTTCTGAATTTGAGAGTTGGTTTAGGGGTGTCCGGGTTTAGGTTTCCAAGTTTGTGAGTTGTTATTTATGGTTTCCACAATTAACTCTCGTGTTCCGACACATTAAAATTTGTATAGAAAGTTAGTAATTTAACTTTAAGTGTGTGCATGAAACTAGCTCCACTAGTTTATGTTGGTTCCGTGTGTTATAATCCTACGCGTGTAATGTGAATGCATGTACGAAAGTGCTACAAAATCATAAAGATTTAAATGAGAAAGTTAACCGGTGATAACCTAAAAATGCGTGTCACACCCTCAATTTCCACATGCAGAGTTTTACCTCAAGGCATGTGACTGACCAGGATCTAGCCACTAATCATGTTGAACCAAACATTTAAAATCATAAAATCTTTACTAATAACATGATTAGCGACAAAGTTTTAATTGTCCAAAACACAGTTTATGTTGCAACGGAAAAATAAAGTAAAACCCATCAAGAACTTAAAACCACAAGTTTAATAAATGTTCAAAACATAAAGTTTTAATGAACCACACCACTCCAACCATTTTCAACGCCCGACCATAGTTGTACCACCTAACCTGCAAAACATGCAACTACGTGTCAACAATAAAGTTGGTGAATTCACAAATTTGAGTTAAGCAAAAGTAAAGTTCAAAAATGTTTTTCATTTATGTATGACCCGGGTAGCTAACCCTCATCACATGACTAAGCTGTGTACCTAATGCTGACGTTTCGTTTTTGCCCTCATTAATGTCTATCAACATTAATGCAAGAGTGAAGGTTAGAAGTTCACGCCCGGCCTCCAACACGATGTGAGGTTTGTTAAACCTAATAGCACCATCAACTAATACCCCGCATATGCCCACCCGACAATCTAATCAGTAAAAATGTAGGGACTTTCATGATAGAGTTTTCGTTTAGTCCAAGTAACTACTCCACCTCTAGTGGATAGTATGTTTTAGTGGTTCCACTAGGAACGTGCACGTAGCCCCAACTAGGGCTACCATAAAAAGTGTTGTTCCAAACTAGGAACGCATGCTTTTGGAAAAAAAGTTGTGAAGGATCGTTTTCAGACCCGAACGAGTCGATCAGAAGAGTTTATCTCTAAACGAAAGGCGGAAACAGACGTGTAGAGTTCAATTCAGCAAGATTCACACTATAAACTGTTGTATGATTGATTTCACAATGATTTACAACCTGACAACACTTCGACAGCACTTCGTTGCACAAGCCGGAAAGTTACAAATGAAACAAGACATGAGGGTATTTATAGGGAGGACCCTTCCATTTGAAAGTGGCATGACACTCTTCAAACGGACAGGCCATCTTCAAACGGACAGGCCATCTTCAAACTTTATGGCACTCCTCAAACTTTTGTCACTCCTCAAACTTTTGTCCCTCCTCAAACTTTTGTTCGAGACTCGATATAAGACGAAGACGACAGATGTGTGCACCAACAGACTCCCCCTCAGATGTTGACGAGTCTAAAGTATCGAGTCTTCAACGTCTTCAGTCTTTATCAGTCTTTGGGAACTCTTTGAAGTATCTGACAGTAAGAATCCTCAAATCTTCTCTCTTTTAGCATCAACAGACTCCTCACGAACAATCTCTACTCGGATGTCTTCAGACTCCCCCTTTCGATATGCTGGGATCGCAGTCTGGCATGATAAAATCACAAATTCCTCAGGTATCGGAACCTGGCTTTCTATCATTCAACTAACCTTGATAAGTGGTAAAATACACATATTTGCCCCGTGTAAATTGTATAATTATTGTAGTTGTTTTATTTATTTTTTATTTAGTTTTAGTGTTATTTTATATTATTTGGTGGTGGGACAGGTTCTGGTGCAAATGGAGCGAAAAAGAGTAACAATTAAATAACCAGCCAGTTGAGTAGAGTAGGCCACTAGGGACCGATTGCAGCTATTTTCCTTGATTGGACCGTGCCCGCTATTTATATAGTATATACAAGAAAGGAGGCGACAATTAATAGGAGATAGACTCTAATACATATTGGAGGGTGAGCATACATTGGACGAAAATAATAAGAGGGGTGCAACCTGTTTGTATGAAAACGTCAATTTGGGTTATAGCATGATAATTAGTGTTTTATTTGTGATGTGGGCCTATGGCCGATGAAATGGGCTTCAGTTTTGGTTTTGGGTTTTTGGAGTAAAGAACTGGGAGAGAAGGGGAGCCGCACAAAATAATTAGGGGGGTACGAAGTCAACGGCCAACAACATTAGACGGCCACTTTTTGGGGACTCACGATTTTAGAGGCGGTGATCAATATTATATATTGGGTAGACATCGACCAGAAGATTATCATCATTCCATTCTACATCAACATCAGCCATACATCAGGGATCTATTGGCGAGGATTCAAGGTCTAAGAATGATCGGGGTTGAAGAGGAAAGCTTAGAGATCAAGAATTAAACGGGTTCTATCTCTCCGGGTTCTTTCTTGCTTTCTTAGTTATTTGTTTCATGTCTGTGAATTCTGATTTTAAACTTGGTGTTTTTGTTTTTGAGATCATGATTATTGGCTAGACTTTTCGTACTACCTAGGTTATGACAATAGCTTAATAAAGTTTGTTTTTTTGTTTGATTTTTGTCGTGGTTGTGGATCTTTCTTGTATTGTAAAAGCTTTGGGAATCTAACTTGGTGCGTATGTGTGCTTGATGTTATTTTATTATTGTTTGTTGCTTCGTTCGATTCTTGGTGACGGTCTTTATCACGGAATAGAGTCGGGCTAGGGTTCTTGATTTAGGTGACTGTCTATATCACATAATAGATCATTAATCCTTTAGGGTGAAAATCGAGTAAGTAACCTTAGAAGTAATATTCGGTAATTCTATAAAATCAAGTGTGCTGCTAAACTCGTCGCGGAAAGGCTCGAGGGTATTAATAGGTCTAGGTTTGGTTATAAGTCCTTAACATTCCATAGTCTATTAAGCTAAGATTAGAACCCGTAGTTGCTTTAGACGTTCGCGCGGCAAAGTAGAGCGTCTTATATAGGCACTTTCAAGAAACTAGAGGACGGAAAAGAAATCTAGAAAACCGGTAAGCGTAACAGCCTAGGTAGTGCCACAAGAATCGCCTTGAGAGTGTTTGAGGGGCTTAGTGGTGTCTTAATAGGTTTAGCATTTTAAGATCCCGGTTCCACACCACAAAACTATCAAATAGAGATCCATTCTGAGTTTAGCTTGCGTTTAACCTAGGTAGTCTTCATTCCCCACTGGTCAGAGTCTTCGTAGAATTCGTGTTAGTCTTTTAGCTAATTTAGTTTAGTTGTTTTTTGCATTACTTAGGATTTTTAGAAACCCCCCCCCCCCATCAATAAACAAATGGTTAAGTCGTGTCAGTTTTAGTCTAGATAGAGTCTTAGCGTAATCAGTAGAGTCTCTTGGGTTCGATACTCGGACTTCCTTAGGCTATACTACATTCGATCGGTACACTTACCGGTTGTGTGTTTTAGGGTTTAGAGAGTCTTAGTTTTATAAATTTAAAACTTAGAGAGTCTAGTTTAGGGTTTAATTTAGTTAATTTAGTTAACCCATTTTCAGCACATCAAGTTTTTGGCGCCGTTGCCGGGGATTCTTTGGCGATTGCGTTGATTTCTTTGTTTGGACTTACTTGACATATTCTGTGCTATTTGTGTTCGTTGAGTCGTAGGAGTCTAAAAAACTATAAAAATAAAAAAAAATATTTGCTTTTGTGTCTTTTCTAGGTTAGTGAGTCTTTGTTAGAGTCTCTTCGTAGTTCGTCTTTGGTGAATGCCCCATACGCATTCACAGGGACCTCCGCCACCTCTGTTTACAGTTGAGTCGTCTGTTTCGTCTTCTTCAGTTCCACATTCCACCCCCGCCTTCGATATTACACCAAAGCCATCACCACACGTTTCACCACCACCCTCCCGTTCTCGTTCACCTAGTCCTCCACCCGTAGTTCTAATGGCGAACCGCACCGTTTACCAGCAGGCTACCACCGGTTTCACCGGTGTTACTTCACCCATCACCCTTCCCGACATAGCGAATGATAGGTCCTGGCAGATTCCGTCCTACATCATGACAGCCATCACCAATTCTTGCCAGTTCCATGGTCGTGACGACGAGGATGCACCCGCTCACATCAATCGCATCACTCGTCTTTGTGGCACCTACTCCATCGAGGGTGTCAATCTTGATGCTAGGTACTTACAGGTCTTCCCGTTTTCTCTCGCTGGACGCGCAGCCGTCTGGTTTGATTCTCAGCCCGCAGGCACCTTCACTACTTAGGCTGGTCTTCGCGATGCTTTCTTAGCCAAATACTTCCCGCCAGCCAAGGTGTCTCGCCTTCGTGATCAGATTCACTCCTTCCGTATGGAGCCTGATGAGCCATATCACTTAGCTTGGGAGCGTTTCCAGACGCTTCTTTCTCGTTGTTCGCAGCATGGTTTGTCCGACTGGGCGTTAGTTGAGAAGTTTTACAATGGTCTTACTCCTGAGATTAGAGCGCGTTTTGATACTTCAGCAGGAGGGCGGCTTATGGGAAAGAAGACGGTGATTGAGTGCAATGATTTGTTTGAAAGCTTTGCACATTCTGATATAGATTACAGCACTGCCAGCAGGACTTCCATTCCTGTTCATACCTCCTCGGCCGGTCGAGGGGTAAACCAAGTTAGCTTTGATACATCGGTAGCTGCTGCAGTCGAGAGAGTGAAGCAAGAGATTAGGAAGGAGGTGAAGCAAGAGATTGATGAGATAAAGAAGAGAGTTGATAGGTGTGAGCTTTGTAGGGGAGGCCACGACACACTGGATTGTCCTACACTTACGTTAGAGCAGGTTGAGTACATAGCAGGCCAGTCTAGGGGTCAGTTCGGTAGTAATAATAGTTTTAACCCTGGCTGGCAGCAGAGTAGTGGTAGTAGTTTTCGCCCTTCTGGCAATCCCCTGGTTTTCCATCTGGTCAGTATCAAAATAGGGGGCCGGGTCTTTACACGAGTAGTGGTTCGGGTCAGAGTGGTCAGTATAGTGGTTCAGGAGGTCAGTTTGCGAGTGGAGGGTTGAATCAGGAGAGTCAGGGCAGTGGCAAGGCCCCAGAGAGTGGTATGAGTAGGATGGAGGAGATGTTAGCCCAGATGATGACGCACAGTCAGGCGATGATGACACAACAGCAGGCGACGCAGAAATCCCTCACTGAATTTATTCAAACTCAGGGTCAAATTAATAAGAGTCACGATCTTCAGCTTAAAAATCAAGAGTCTACTCTTCTAGATCTTCAGAGAACAGTAGGGGATATAGCTAGGCAGTTGAAAGAGTCCCCTTCTGGTCAGTATTCAGGTACTACTCACCTAGTCCACCATTCTGTTAAAGCAATTACTACTCGTAGTGGGTTGAGTTTAGGAGAGGTCGTGAGAGAGAATGTTGAGATAGGGAGTGATGATGAGGTAGATGAGGTGATTGAGATGGAGGCTCCAGGCAAAGTGCACATTAGGCTAGACCCAGCAAGTACCGCACACGCCGATAAGTCTCAGGTTGAGAAGAAAGTAGAGAAGCAGCCGAAGAAGGTTCGGCCACCACCGCCTGTGATTGATATTTCGCGTCTTCCGTTTCCCGCTCGTGCTAGGCAGCAGATATATGCTAGGGAATACGAGAAATTTCTTGAGATGTTCACCCAGCTGAAGGTGAATCTTCCGTTCATTGATGCTTTGAGATCCATGCCTAAATACGCCAAGTTCCTTAAGGATTTTCTCAAGCGTAAGGATAGGATAGGTGAGAGTTCTAGTAATCCGCTGAGTGGAGAGTGTTCGGCAGTGATCCTAAATAAACTTCCTGAGAAACTTACTGATCCGGGCATTTTCACGATCCCCTGTTTGTTTGGTGGTGATGTGAAAAACCACGCATTAGCTGACTTAGGTGCTAGTATTAATTTGATGCCATATTCATTTTACGAAAAACTAGGCCTTGGTGATTTGAAGTCGACTCGTATGACCCTCTCGTTAGCGGATAAGTCAGTTAAGTACCCTAGGGGGATAGTAGAGAATTTGTTGGTAAAAGTTGATAGGTTTGTTTTTCCGGCTGATTTTGTAGTGTTAGATATGGAGGCCGATGATAGAGTTCCGTTAATTTTAGGGCGCCCGTTCTTGAACACGGCTAAAGCGTTGATAGATGTCTTCTTAGGCACAATTACACTTAGAGCGGGTGACGAGTCGGTAGTGTTTGAGGTGAATAATGCGAGAGGGGCGAGTGCGAGAGTTGAGGCGATTGCATCGGTAGAGGAGAGTGAGAAGGGTGAGAGAGACGAGAAAGAGATGTTGAGTGAGCTGACTCTAGAGGAGATGTTAAAACCCAAGTGTGGGGATCCACCTGATAGGAGAGTCGAGGAGTTGGAAGAGAGAATCATTAGGTTGGAGTCTAGGATAGAAACACTAAGTAGGGCTCAGTGTGGGGATAGGTTTCGAGATGATACGTTTAGATTTAAACCGCCTGATGATGAGTCGAGAGGGTATGAGAGGTTTAAGAGAGATGCGGGCGATATTAGAGATGGTAGTGCTACGGCCCATACGAGTTGGTGTGGAGGTGAGCTCCGCTTATATGATCCTCCGTGAATGCGTAAATAGTTGTGACCTATTTGTAGAGTTTGTATATTGAGTCGTTGTTCGCATCGTGTCGTTAGTTAGAGTTTTAGTATCGGTGCGTCATTTTTAGTGGTTTATGTGTTTTTGCGTCATTTGTCGTAGTGTCGTGCTTTTTGCGTCTTTTGTGTGTCGTGAGTATGTTTTGCAGGTTGCATCACCTTTACATGGTCAAGATCGACACCCGAGCAGATTACCAGGTGCGCATAATGTTAAAAACTGACAAAATACGTGCAGGGGTAATTTGGGAATAGGAAAAAGTGAATTCTGTACGTTTTGCTGTTGCTGCAAGCTGTGTTTGTGATATCTGCTGTTCAGGCGGCCCGCCTTAGCTTAACCTGATTCTCACGCGGGCCGCGCGGGATTAAGAAAGTTCTGCCAGTTGTTAAGTTCAGGCGGCCCGTTTCCACTTAACCAAAACCCATGCGGGCCGCGAGCCCACTATAGTCGACGGCTGGGTTGTTCAGGCCCATTGGGTTCAGCTCGTTTGATCCATGTTCCACACTTAACATTCGACTCATCATTCATTCATTCACCATCATCATGTCGGTTGGTTCGGGTCAACGTTCGGGTATGTTTCTTGCATTTTGTTGTTGTTGTATTTGAGTTACTAGTTACCGGGTTTATTTCCATCTTAAGTGTGAGGAAACGGGTTGCATATTTTTAAAGAATAAAAACGTGATTTTTCACTAAATTTTCAACCCGTTTTCCGTTGCATCCACACTTGGTCAGGTTGGGTGAACAAAGTGCCGGGAGGGGGTAAGATGGTAATTCGGTGGTGTATTTTGAGTCTTTTATTTTGTACCATGCGTCTAAGTTAGTAGTTTTTGAGTCATTTTATGTTTCGAGTCGGTATTGCTTTGGTATTTTGCTTGTTTTTGTTGATGCAGGTTTGAACATGTTCCACCCGTACTCAATCTCCATTCGGGTGAGTTTGGAGCTGTTGATCAAATTTCAAGGCATTTATCAAGCATGTCAGTCAGTGTCAAAGCCGATCGCGAACGAAATGCTATACGATTGAGCTGGATTGGACGAGAGTTTTGAAGCTTACACGCGAATAAAACCAGCTAAGTCCTTTCCAATTTGCCCTTGTGTCTTTTATTTCTTATTTATTTTTAGTTTTTTTTTAGTCGGTTTCCATCCTACATTGAGGGCAATGTAAAGTTTAAGTGTGGGGATGAGAACTATCGTTTAGTGTTTAGTTAGTGTGTCTTGAGTCATAAAAATCGAAAAATCAAAAAAAATTAAAAAATTGAAAAATCCAAAAAAATTAAAAAATCAGAAAATGTCTTTTGAAATAAGAAGTTTGCAAAATAAAAACGGAAAATGATAGAAAAGTTGGGTTTTTGTTCGGGTTCAAATAATGATAATATGAGATTAAAATAATCGTGCTTTTGTCTAGTTTGGGATGTGCGGGTAGGCTCGATTCGGTTCTGGGTTCCTTTGATCTTAAAATTACCTAATTGTCGGTCTACTAGTGGGTTCTCATCTAGGGAGAGTGGGGAAATTGAAACCGCCAAAAATAGTATAAGGGATGCCGTTATAAGCTAAGATAGTTAGAGTTTTTAGTCATTATCTCGTTGAAAAAGAAAAAAAAATAGAATAAAAGTGAGCTAGAAACTAAATGAAAGTAACACAGGCCTATGTAATCCGAGTTGGGGATAGCGACTCTACAGCCGGAATGCCTCTGGGATGTGTGAAATCGACTTGCCGAATAAAAGTACCGAAACCTATGTAATCTGTGATTGGGGATAGCGACTCTACAGTCGGAATACCGCTGGGTTAGGGAAAGCATCGTCTAGCCTCACGAATGAAAAAAAAAAAAAAAAAAAGCAAGCAAAGAAAAAAGAAAAAAAAATGGAAAAATAGATGTGATTTTAAACTCTCTTTATCTTGGTATAAAACGGTTAGGAAATAACCCAGTGGTTGTTCCTTTTGTCCTATAAGCTTGAGGGGGGATTAGGTGGACTTGCAATTCTTAGTGTGAGACCCTAGGTAGATTGACCGAACTTGAACTAAATTGCATGATAAGGGCTCAGAACCGGGTTGGGTTTAAGAGGATCAATATACTTGCAATCGCGGCTAACATGAGTTTCGGTTTTAATAAAATAACTTATACTTTTGGTCCGAGTGATTATTCCGACTATGATTCCGTTTGCATAATTCTTTTTCGAGGACGAAAAAAGGTTAAGTGTGGGGATATTTGATAAGTGGTAAAATACACATATTTGCCCCGTGTAAATTGTATAATTATTGTAGTTGTTTTATTTATTTTTTATTTAGTTTTAGTGTTATTTTATATTATTTGGTGGTGGGACAGGTTCTGGTGCAAATGGAGCGAAAAAGAGTAACAATTAAATAACCAGCCAGTTGAGTAGAGTAGGCCACTAGGGACCGAAGTGAAATTGCAGCTATTTTCCTTGATTGGACCGTGCCCGCTATTTATATAGTATATACAAGAAAGGAGGCGACAATTAATAGGAGATAGACTCTAATACATATTGGAGGGTGAGCATACATTGGACGAAAATAATAAGAGGGGTGCAACCTGTTTGTATGAAAACGTCAATTTGGGTTATAGCATGATAATTAGTGTTTTATTTGTGATGTGGGCCTATGGCCGATGAAATGGGCTTCAGTTTTGGTTTTGGGTTTTTGGAGTAAAGAACTGGGAGAGAAGGGGAGCCGCACAAAATAATTAGGGGGGCACGAAGTCAACGGCCAACAACATTAGACGGCCACTTTTTGGGGACTCACGATTTTAGAGGCGGTGATCAATATTATATATTGGGTAGACATCGACCAGAAGATTATCATCATTCCATTCTACATCAACATCAGCCGTACATCAGGGATCTATTGGCGAGGATTCAAGGTCTAAGAATGATCGGGGTTGAAGCGGAAAGCTTAGAGATCAAGAATTAAACGGGTTCTATCTCTCCGGGTTCTTTCTTGCTTTCTTAGTTATTTGTTTCATGTCTGTGAATTCTGATTTTAAACTTGGTGTTTTTGTTTTTGAGATCATGATTATTGGCTAGACTTTTCGTACTACCTAGGTTATGACAATAGCTTAATAAAGTTTGGTTTTTTATTTGATTTTTGTCGTGGTTGTGGATCTTTCTTGTATTGTAAAAGCTTTGGGAATCTAACTTGGTGCGTATGTGTGCTTGATGTTATTTTATTATTGTTTGTTGCTTCGTTCGATTCTTGGTGACGGTCTTTATCACGGAATAGAGTCGGGCTAGGGTTCTTGATTTAGGTGACTGTCTATATCACATAATAGATCATTAATCCTTTAGGGTGAAAATCGAGTAAGTAACCTTAGAAGTAATATTCGTTAATTCTATAAAATCAAGTGTGCTGCTAAACTCGTCGCGGAAAGGCTCGAGGGTATTAATAGGTCTAGGTTTGGTTATAAGTCCTTAACATTCCATAGTCTATTAAGCTAAGATTAGAACCCGTAGTTGCTTTAGACGTTCGCGCGGCAAAGTAGAGCGTCTTATATAGGAACTTTCAAGAAACTAGAGGACGGAAAAGAAATCTAGAAAACCGGTAAGCGTAACAGCCTAGGTAGTGCCACAAGAATCGCCTTGAGAGTGTTTGAGGGGCTTAGTGGTGTCTTAATAGGTTTAGCATTTTAAGATCCCGGTTCCACACCACAAAACTATCAAATAGAGATCCATTCTGAGTTTAGCTTGCGTTTAACCTAGGTAGTTTTCATTCCCCACTGGTCAGAGTCTTCGTAGAATTCGTGTTAGTCTTTTAGCTAATTTAGTTTAGTTGTTTTTTGCATTACTTAGGATTTTTAGAAACCCCCCCCCCCCCCCCCATCAATAAACAAATGGTTAAGTCGTGTCAGTTTTAGTCTAGATAGAGTCTTAGCGTAATCAGTAGAGTCTCTTGGGTTCGATACTCGGACTTCCTTAGGCTATACTACATTCGATCGGTACACTTGCCGGTTGTGTGTTTTAGGGTTTAGAGAGTCTTAGTTTTATAAATTTAAAACTTAGAGAGTCTAGTTTAGGGTTTAATTTAGTTAATTTAGTTAACCCATTTTTAGCACATCAAACCTGCACATTCTCTACCCAAAAATAAATTTCCTGATGATAACTTGTAAAAACAATCTCACCATCTAATGAACCACTTGCAGGAATTATACAATCAAAGAATGATTTTACAATGTTAATCTTTGATGAACCAGTTGAAGATATATCATTTTTTATTTTCAAAACAACACACTCTCCCAAACCATCTGTTCATCATGTTTAGCACTCGGAATTTTGAAAATTAGCTCTCCAACACCAGTTGTCGAAAATCTTTTTGTATTTTTCAAAATTTTTGCTAAAACACACTAAAATCTTTTTTGAATAGAATGAAATGCAGTAAAGAAATATTTACAAACAATATTTTTGTGAGTTTGTGTAAGAGGATCATATCAGTTTTTGACAAGACACAAGTATCGTTGAGCTTAGTTACACATTAAGAATTAAACAATTCACTTAGATTGCCGATATACTGATCCACTTAAACTCTCACACAAATTTCAACTGATTCAGGATATGAGTTAGGTATATTAAGAACTTAAACTCATTCATGTGTCCCACCTCTTGAATATACTCCCATATCCAGATCCCAATATTCAGTCTTACAGGTGAGTATACCACAAATGATATCTGTAAGGGGTTAAATTGCGAGGGCCGTGAGAGCTCAGGTCGATACTTCCGTATACGCAGAGAGATTACGGCTTCGACTTTTGGTGTGTCCCCTTTAGAGGATCTTTTCTTCAACAGCAATGATTATCAATTTTATTGTTTCATCAATTTGCTGAGGGCGGCGATATATTTCAAGCAAGCAGTAAAGTATTCTCCGGGGACTAGGTCATTGCTTCCGCAAAATCAGAAGTCCCGGGATAATACCCCAGATATCACTGAGCATAAAGACCTAGTATCTCAGAAAGAGGGATCTTTCAAACGAGATTTCAGGGGTTACCTATATATCCAAGTAGTGTTCCCCACGAAATAAGCAAGTTTGAATTTAAGTTTATATCCCGAAAAAGCTTACTAAATGTGTAAAAACCTATCGGCATATCATCAGTGAGACCGTTTAATGCTATTTAAACAATACAATTCTTTAGCATACTGTAACTGTCTACTGATGTACTATCATTTCCTCTTCTTTGACACAAAAACTCATTTTTGATTTTATCATGTTTTTGCCTTTTTCAAATTTTCTAATGTTTTTGGATTTTCTTAAATTTTCTACTCCCCCTAAAATGCAAACACATTAAAGAAAAATTGAAAACAAACTATACAGAAAAATTGACAACCGATATCAAATCGCCTCAATTTGCCATCCACTTGGCATAGACAATCAGAACTCCCCCTTACAACAAACTATTTTCTCATAATGATTTCAAAACACTTAAGTTTGTTTTAACCAGAATGATTTTTCCGGAAAATAAGTTTTGTTGATTTTACCACTTGAAGGTTAGGGGATCATCATCTTGTTTCTCAATCATTTGTAGGAAATCAGATACAACTTAATGTCCCTGATTTACCACTTGTTAGTGAAAACCTTTTCAACAACCACTAGCATATTCACTTTTCAACCACATCACTGGTAAAAATATAACAACTCAAATATACCACCTGTGAATTTACCAACCAAACATTTCAAGAATGATGCCGATTCCTGCTCCACTCTTACCAACCTGGGAGCTCCGGCAAGTCAGGTTTTCAAGCAAAGAAAATGTCCACCCAAGCCTAACCAGCCTTGGGTGATTTCAACTCTGAAGCAGTTGGGGTGTAAGTTGCTTTCTTTGTAGCATAAAACTCCTTTACCCCTTTAACCTTCCCATCGATCATTTTTCCAAAAAATTTCTTTACATTCTCATTAAACGCTTTTTCAACATCAAATTCATTCTTTTCAGAATAAAATTGATTTGAGATCTCAACCTTTCCAATTTTTGTTTTAAAATTTTCAGTCCTCAATGGTGGAAAGTTCTCATCATCCATCGGAGGAACTGAGTTTTCTCTTTTTACCTCAACCTGTGGCTCCTCCGATTTTGTGGAATCAGATTCATCGCCAGATTTTACCTCTGATTTCTTAACAACCCAAGCTTGGTTGTCAAGGTTTCCCCTCTTCTTGTAAAACCTTTTCGAACACTCACCAACCTCATATGTTGAATTCTTAAACACTTTAAATCTTTCAGTTGGTGGTTCAGCTTTGTCAACAACTACTTCTTTAAGTTTTTCTGAGACTCCCTGTTTTGTTTTTGTTGCTTGAGGACAGTTCCATGCAATATGACCAACTTCATTGCATCTGTAACAGGTTCTTGTCTCTTTCCTTTGAAAAGCTCCATACTTCATCTTTTCAGCAAGAAACTCCTGGTTTGACTGTTTCCAGAATGAGCTCTTTGCTTCTTCTTCAAGGCTAGTTCCTGCAACATATGTCATTTTTGATTTAAAATCTCGAACATATTTTTCATTTTTATAGTTTTCAGGTGGAATAAAACCAAGACCTTTCTTTTTGAACTTACTATTATGGTTTGGTTTCTTTCGAAATTCCGAACCATAATTGTAACCCATTTTCTTGTTTAACCGTTGTTGAAATCTTGAAGTATATTTTTTAGGTTTTTCAGTAAGATTTAAATCTTTTATTTCAGAAATATTAATTTCTGTCATTTTGAAAATCTTTTTGATCATTTCAAATCGAACACTTCTTATTGGAAATTCTTTATCAAAATATAATTTGTCAGAATCATTCAAAGTATATGCAACTTCAAATGTTTCGTCATTCAAATTAGATTTTGACAACAAAAATTCTTTACTATACACCCGTTTTCCCGACGACTTTGAACTCTTGACAGACGAACTCGAACTCCTGGACTCGGACATTGACTCGGGCTCCTCATCCTTATCTAACACCTGATCGACCATCCTTTTTATTAACTCAGACTCATGATCTATGTCGGACGCTGTGAACGTGATATCAATATTGTCTGGTAATACGTCGGTTATCTCGGACTCCAACTTTATATTGACTGCCTTTTTTACTTGCTCCTCATTTGGTTTTCTAGACGAATACCCTTCCCAAATTGGAGGCGGACACTTGTTATAACTAACACTCTGTTTCTTACCAGTATCCTTTTTCTTCGACTTCTTTTGATCTTCGTTAAACGCTTCAAAACCTTCAACCGTTGGATAAATTCTATCAATTATGTAATCACAACTTGTATAACTTCGCAGCAATCTTCTGATTCTTTCATTTTCAGCTTTCTCAGTTTCCAACTCTTGCTTCCATTTTGCACATTCTTCAATGTAAAAATTTATCTCTTTCTGCTTTGACATCATGGTAGCATTCAACATCTTCAAAGCTTTCTCTCTTTCAGAGTTAGTCTTTTCCAGACTATTCACAGTTCTGTTCAATACATCATATGACTCTTTCAAATTTTTTACATCAAACAACAACTGTTCTTTCAACTTTTCTAACTCACTAAACCTCTCATCTTTTTCTATACATTGTTTACATGACTCTAAACAAGTAAGACAAGGTTTTGTGACTTCAACTATCTTTTCTATCTCCACCATCTTTTCAACTTCAACTATCTTTTCCACTTCCACTATTTTCTCAATCACTTTGACTTCCTTCAATTCTTTTGCAGCTTTTCTCTCTTTGAGTTTCTTCAATTTATCTGCAAAATAAAATTCAAAACTGTCAGAAGATAAATGAGATTTTCCAAAGTTTATCTGTTCAACTTCTTCATCATCATCACTAATATCTGTTGAACTGTTTTTAGAAGAAACAGATTCTTCATCTTCACTTTTCTCATCATCAGATAATACAGCCATCCATTCCTTTATCAACTCTGGCTTTTGCACAATCTGAGCAATAAAAGCTTTAACATTAGGATCAGCTGGAATGTACTTGTCCCAATTAAAACCTTCAGCCACTTTCTCATCATCTTGATCAATAATGCCATAGTAAGCCTTCTTGTTTGCATCTTCGATCATTTTCTCATGTGCCGTTTGTGAATCTTTGTGTTGATGTGGTAGATGAGTGATTTGTTGATATATGGACTTCTTATAATAATCATCTTTTCCAAAAGGATCCTTTACTCCTCTTGGTTCCTGATTCTTGCACTCTCTTTTAAAATGTCCTTTCTCCCTGCAACGAAAACAGACAACTTTAGATTTATCAAAACCTAAATTAGAAAGATTTGCATCAGTTCCAACTCCTCTGCATCGATCTGGTCATAATCTTCCTTTGTGAGCATCAGATTACCAATTTTTCCGGCAATCAACCCTTCATAAGATTCTAATGCAGTGACCAGTAATCCCATATGACTTTTCACAACTTCTTCAGAATAATTTTGTCCATTTTGAAGATGTAAAGCCACATTACACTGAATCAGATGCCCATTTCCAACAGATGCACTTTGAACACTTGGAGAATTCACATTTGAAAATCCACTAGTATTGATTGAGCTTTGACTGCTTGTTTCGGATGAATTTCCTGCACTAAATGCTGTTTGGATTTTTGGACTCACTTCAACTGTCTGAACATTTCCTTTATAATACAGTTTGATATCTTGCTGATTACTTGAACTGTTCATTCTGGCAATTTTCTGCTGTTCAAGATCCTGTGCCTCCAGCTTTTCAATAAACTGAGCAATTGATAATCTGCTAAACTGTCCAGAATTTTTCAGAATCATCAGATATGTACCCCATTCCTTTTGTGGTAATGCATCAGCAAGCTTTTCTACCCATTCTGCTGGAGTTTTTGTAATCTTCAACTATGACATGGTGCGTACAAGATGACAATATCTCTCAATGAGAGTCTTTGTTGTCTCACCAGGCATACAAGTAAACAATTCAAACTCTTTTTTTAACAAAGCTGCTTTACTCTGTAGCATTTCTATACTTCCTTCAAATTTCTTTTTAAGAGCTTCCCAAATAGAATAAGCACTGTCATCATGTTGAAGCAACACAAATATATCCTCTTTAACAGCTTGTTGTAATAGATTGATCATCATTTTCTCTCCTTTATAACTTTCTCTCTCTTGCTCTGTGAATTCTGAAATGATTTTACCAACTCCCACTGAGTTTTGTGGCCTCTCATATTCAGTTTCAATGCTTTCCCAAGCTTTTAAATGGTTCGCTTGAACCCAATTCTCGAAACGTTTTTTCCATCCATGATAGTCTTCAATTCCCATAAGTTTCGGGGGTTTTTGCATTGTTCCGGTTTCATTCTCCATGTTCATGTTCTTAGCAATGTCAGCCGGAGTAGTCGGGGTTGAAGCAAATGCGTTGTAGAATTCAGAATCCATGTTTCGGTATTGAAGAATTTCTCAAACAAGCTTTCAAACGAACTGGTTCACCTCGTAAAAACACCTGACAAACAAATAAACGATCAAATTAAAGACTTATCAATAACTGAAAACAAACTGGTACTCGACTGATGAATATTCTGTGCGGACTGAAAGTTGACACACTGTGCGAACTGCTATGACTCGGATCAATTTCAAATGACCAGACTCACTACGTGCAAACTGATGGACTTTCAAACAACGTGATAAACCTATGAAAACTTTGACCTCCAAACTGTATGAACTAGAACTGGTACGTCCTGATACAATCTCAAATATCCTGGGTGAATTTTAAACAGATCTGATTTTAACTCACACAACCTGAATTACTTTCAAACCATCTTGAAATCGGTGAATTTTTATTCTGATTGAACTTTCAAACGAGCTACCACTTGTTGACAAAAATGATCTGATCACCTCGAATAAAATTCTTGTACCGACAACACTACTACTAATCACAATTCTATTGGGCCGCAATTTAGTGGGCTAACAACATGCAAACCTTATCAGAATTGAAACGGTGTCTAGAATTCTATTACAAACGAATTTAATGATGTTGGAACCTCATTGGACCTCCAATTTATTGAACTGACATGATATTAAATTGGGCTAACAAACTTCACATGAGCTGACATCTTGAATCACATTAATGGCCGACAAATTCACATGATCAAATGTCTCGATTGCCACACTTATATCAAATACCAAAAACAAAATTAATTCAATCACATGTATTCTGACAAACACTTTCTTGGACCGATGATCACATGTACATATTATACCATTACCAAGTTTCAAGACTTATTGATTGGGCCGAACACTTAATCAGATCACATGCAACCGATTTTAATTCAAAGGAAATGATTACAATTGATCAGATCAAGACACGTATCACATGACCTACTGAACCACTTTCAAACGGAAGTCATGTTTCAAACGGGACAGGTCAGTTTCAAACGACAACTTCAAATGGAATGGTTTCTTTCAAATGGAATCGGCCAGTTTCAAACGGAAGGATCAGTTTTCAAACGATAGGATCAAATTTCAAACGGAAGGGTATGCACTTTCAAACGGGATGGCAGTTTTCAAACGGAACACCTATGCTTCGTTCAAACGGAATGGTATTTTCAGTCCATTTTTACCACTTTTACTTCGAGTTTAGATCTGATATTCTCAAGGGTTTGTTAAAACACAATTACGCACACATTGTGAAAGTTTTAGCAAATTTTATCCGTGAAAACTTGTTCAATTTTGAAAGAAGGTGTAGAAAATCAGAATTAGTGGCTGAATTGGTATGAACTCTTCCTCCTGAGCTCTGATACCACTTGAAGGATCGTTTTCAGACCCGAACGAGTCGATCAGAAGAGTTTATCTCTAAACGAAAGGCGGAAACAGTCGTGTAGAGTTCAATTCAGCAAGATTCACACTATAAACTGTTGTATGATTGATTTCACAATGATTTACAACCTGACAACACTTCGGCAGCACTTCGTTGCACAAGCCGGAAAGTTACAAATGAAACAAGACATGAGGGTATTTATAGGGAGGACCCTTCCGTTTGAAAGTGGCATGACACTCTTCAAACGGACAGGCCATCTTCAAACTTTATGGCACTCCTCAAACTTTTGTCACTCCTCAAACTTTTGTCCCTCCTCAAACTTTTGTCTGAGACTCGATATAAGACGAAGATGACAGATGTGTGCACCAACAAGTTGTGAACTCACCTTGGTTTGCTTGGTAGTAAACTTGAAAGGTAATCATGAATGTCAATCTCTTCCTGATAGGTTTACCGTTTCAATTAGTTTAACTTATGAATTCGTACACGTAGTCAAAAAACATAGCCACATAATCAGTTTGTCATGCAATTAATGTTTCTAATATCATACAAAACCTTATGATAACATATATGCACATTTAAAATGTTCACAAACACTTTTAGCTCAATGCAGTTTCATGTCAAATTTTAGGCAGTTTCCCAGAATTTATTTAAAATACTAAATGAACTCAGAAAATTATGATATTTTAACACAAAATGCTAATTAGTCCCCGGATATTAGCATATGTTTCTCATAACCTGAATCCTTCTAGAAAAATCACTAAAAATAATTCTTTAAACCTAGGTCTGATTTATAACTTTCTGGTGATTGTTTACGCCAAAAATCATTTAAAATATTCTTGTTTATTCTTTTTACGAAATTCCAGTGGGAGATTTTTATAATCACTTAGAACTACCGCAGCAAAAATTTGAGATCATAAGTCAATTCCTACATTGAGTTATGACATTCGTAATGGGCTGCAAATTCTAACAGAAAATGCAGCCTGGACCTTTGACATGAAATAAATCATTTAAAATACCAAACGACGTCGAAAAAGATGTGATTCTAGTGGGTTTTGAAAGGTATTTCCTCGAAGTACATGATAGACTCAAGAAACATCAGTTATTGATAAAATTGGACCCGGTTACAGCCGATTAAAATCGGTTGTAATGATCTGGACAGAACATGTTTAGTCACCCGAACCCCACAAACGATTATCTAACGAACCCAATAACTTGTAACCATCAATCACAACAGGTTTTTATCACAAATTAGATCATGTAGCAACTAATTTATCACTAGCCACTAGATTTAGCCCATCAGCATCACCCCAGACATGCTCGAACCCGTGATTCATCCCAACTTCAACTATTATTATCTAACCATAAAACGCAGCCAAGATAATTCCATAAAATCATGCGTGCATGTTAACAACTACCACAAAACCCATGATTAAAACCCTAGTGTCTTAACCGAACTCATGATCAAATAAAACATCAACAATACGATTTCTACCAACCCTATACCACATGTAATCATCAAAACAACAAGCATCATAATCACAACAGAAAAACGCAGCCATGTTACCTGAGATTTAACTACCGCAAACATGTATAAATTTCTAAATTATAAACAAATATCAAGGACGACACCTAGTGATTGAAGGGTTTGGATGAAGACTAGAAACCGAAAATTGCTTGGATCCTTGAGCTGACTTGCGCAAATAAAAAAGAGGCAAAATGAGAGTATAGAAAATCGCAGTTATGGTTGTAGGGTTTGGGAAGTTTGTTAAAAAAAACATGCCCACAATTTAGGTAACTATATAGAAAACTAGATGTTGGGGTGGTTTCCTAGTTAGAATATTAGGGTGGAGATACAATAGGAAGTTTATTTGGCTAGGAAGGCTAGGAAGTGATCTTGACCATCCATTTAGTTAATCAAGGGCTAAGATTAAATGAATGAAATTGAAGAAAAAAAAAGAGGCGCGTGGGTTTGTTAGGGGCATTCTAGTCAATCCAGCACAATAGTTTCTCTCTCCTCCAATCCCCCCCCCCATTTTTTAAACGTTAATAATTTTTTCATACGACATTATTTTTTTTATAAAAATTGCACCAAAAAAACGACCGTTTTTTATCTTTAAAACGAGTATACTATTGCTATATTTTTGAAATTTTTTTTGAAAACCCAGTTGCGTAAAACGCAATGGAGAAAACCCAGTTGCGTAAAACGCAATGAAAAAATAAACGTAAAAAAATGACTTTTTCTAAAACGCAACGCACCAAAAACACAAAGAAATGTCTTATTTCTAAAACGCAATGACCAGAAAACACAAATAAATGTCTTATTTCTAAAATGCAATAGCTTAAAAACACAAAAGTAAGTGTACTTTCTAAAATGCAATGGACTGAATGTGTTTTACCTAAAACGCAATGCACCCAAAACACTTAAAAATGTCTTATTTCTAAAACGCAATGGCCAGAAAACACTTAAAAATGTCTTATATCTAAAACGCAATGCCTAGAAAACACATAAAATGTCTTATTTCTAAAACGCAATGGCCTAAAAACACAAAAGAAACTGTTCTCTCTAAAACGCAATGAACTGAATACACATAAAAATGTGTTTACCTAAAACGCAATGAGTAAAAACACTTCAAAAATATTTTATTTCTAAAACGCAATGACCAGAAACTGTTGTTCACAGAACCAGAAACTGTCTAAAACGCAATGACCAGAAACTGTTGTTCACAGAACCAGAAACTGTTGTTCACAGAACCAGAATCTAACTAAAATGCAATGACCAGAACCTGTTGTTTACAGAACCAGAAACACTGTCTACGAATGCAGTTTTGTATGTGAATTGTCTGAACCAGGAAGCAGGAGATAAAAAACTGTCTACGAATGCAGTTTTCCAGAGGCAATTTACAGAAAATTAATTTTTATTACAGCAATTTACAGAAAATTAAGCTCAACCCTAGCCAGGGGCTCTGCCCCTTGGACCCCGCCAGGGGCTGCCGCCCCTCGGACCCCGCTACCAGGGGGCGCTGCCCCCGGACCCCCACCAAGATCGTAAAACGCAATGACTAAATCAAAAACCCAGATCGTAAAAATGAAATTAAAAAAGTTCTTACATGGATCGAAGTGATTTCTTCAACAATTGACGAAGTTTGAATGATTGAAACGCTTATCTGCGCTCGAATCGAACGAATCGAGTGATTATCTCCAAAATCACCGAAAAAAACGAGATTTTTTAATGAAATTAAATAGGGTTTTCTTCAAAAAAGCTGAAGAACACGTTGATCGGGTGTTTGAATCATTGATTGGTGATGAAAATCGCACTATAATGTAGTGATTATTGAGATAGAAAGTGAAGAAATGGTTGAAGATGACGGGTTTTGAAAATGGTGGGTTTTGAAGTTACTGGGTTTTGAAAAGGAAGAAGAAAGGGTTGGATTGACTAAAATACCCTTTTTCTTTATTTTTAATGTTGCCACATGTCCTAATCCTATTGCTTCCTACACTTCCTAGCCAAAATAAACTTTCTATTTGATCTTTTCCCTAGAATATTATACTAAACTAATATGGTTTTGGGCCTTGGATATAGGCCGACCAATTCAGATCAGTATGTGATCTCCTTTGTTTTATAAAATACCTTTTTCCATTTGAGATGTTATTTATTAAAATAAATTGTTTTTTTTTAAGGTATTAAAATAAATTGTTAGATGTTGGTTTTTGGTGGAAATAACTGATCTTTTGTCACACCCCGACCACGTAAAACAACAAATCGTGGCGGAAACGTCGGGGAGCGCTGTAACAGAATTATCGTTTCAAACCATGGATACAAAGAGTCTCGTTTTATTAAATATTAAACATTGTCTTAAAGTTAAACAAGCAAGTCAAACATAGTCTATCATCGTTATTAAATCACTAAGGCCTCGTCCAGTCCTAAGTGAGCATGCATCCTATTCGCAATCAACATTAAGCAACATCACCTGAAACATATGTAAAAACAAAGTCAGCAAAGAAATGCGGGCGAGCACATAGTTTTTGTGTGAGTGTCAGATTCATGGCTCGTTGAAATATCTCGTACAACTTCGTTAATCAATTTTTGAAACCTTGTTTTGTAAAATGTTTGTATTGTAAAATGAATAACCAAGTCAAAATAGATTGGTTATAATTTATAAACCTCGATGCCATGAATCTTAACCCAAAACATTTGTTTATGTAAACCAAATCATAAATCGTTCTCGTAATAGATCATCGTTCATTTGTTTAAATCGTTCATAATCGTTCAAAAATCGTACAATTGTTTAATATCGTTCTCGTTCCAATCGTTCTCGTTTTAATTGTGAAAACTACTTTTGGTCGTCTCGCTAATAACATTCAAACCTTTGTGACTCGTTCATCGTTCAACTCGTTCTTGCATTAACAAACCTCCAAAGGGTAAGTTAACAATCATCAGATTCAGTCGTTACCCACCTAACCCACACATAACCATGGGTCCGGTCTGATAACGGGATTTGTCGGATCCTATTGTACCATAACTTAATACTGGTCGGCTTGATCAATGCTAATGAATGTCATTCGTTATGTAACTACCATCACCAAGTTCGTTCACATTATCGAAATCGTTATTAGTTTCGTATAAACCATCTCAATCGTTTTGAAACCATCGTTAAAATATTGAAATCGTTTTAATACATATGAATCACCCCAAAATAATCGAAAATAGTAAAAAGAGGGGATCTATGTACTCACCTTTGGGTGCGTTTTTATATGTTAACACAATCCCTCAAATTTTTTATTCGTCCTAAATTAAATAGAATGATTTAATAATAAAAAACTCACAAAATACATAAGTTTCTCCGATACTTAGAATTTTCACATAACTTTGAGTTTTCTCGAAAAGTTATTATTTTTGATTATTTTGGTGTATTTGTATATATATACTCAAGCGTAATACACATAATCTCGTCAACACTAGCACATCATCATACACATATTGTAAAGCACATTGTAACACATAAAATTTAGGATAAATTACACTTTTCATCCTTTATGTTTGTACCTAGTTGCAATGGATGTCCTTTACCTTTAGTATTTACAGCCACAGTCCTTTATTTTGAAAACATGTTACAGCTTTCGTCCTTTAGTGCTAACCAGGTTAAAATTTTGTGTTAAGTCCAGTCACTGGAGGGTATTATGGTCATTTCATGTTTTTATTTAATAATAAAACTAAAACATAACATATATACATTTAATCATTTCTTGTATATTACATAATACAGCTTAGCCAAACAGCCCCTATATCTGTACATCTGAATCTCTCTTGTATCTACTCAACCACCACCTAAGTCCACCACCGCCACCGCCACCGCCACCGCCACCGCCTGTAACATCACCACCACCATCGGAGCTATTTAAAACCCAGAAAAACCCTCTGTATATAGATCGATGCACACCCCTGTTAGAGAGAAAGAGATAAAAATCCCTAATTCATCTTCCACAATCTACCTGCCATCACCACCAGGCACCAGCAACATCCTAATCTAGCCAACCACCACAACCGAATCTACACACTTCTCTAAGTAACCCTAAACCAAGTTAAAAAAATTTATACATATACATGTATACAGGATTTATGTGGTCATCTTCTTCCTGTCTTCAACCCCCCTCTCCCTCTTCATCCAACCTCTATCACCACCACCACCACCACCACCTTATCTCAGCCGCCGCCATCAAATCGAGCCACAACACCACCACCGACGTATGCCAGCACCACCGATCAAAACCCCACTCACCGATGTGTGCCAGCACCACCGATCCGCCACCGATTCACCACTGCCACCATTTTCTTTCTCTCTCCCACGCTCTCTCTCCCTTCATCTTCTTCACCACAATACCCACTAACCTAATCCAAAACCCCCAAATCTTGCAAACCAAATCCCCCAAATCAGCTCCATCTAGGGTTTATACTTCATAGGTTTCAAACCAAAACTGATGCTTCCACTATGAATCGACTACTTCCAGATCCACTATGAATCGTCGGAGACTCACAACGATGACGGTGGTGCCGGTTGTGACGGCGGCGATAACAAGATCCGGAGACTTTAGTCCACTTCAATGATCTAGGGTATCTAACGAGGGAGAAAAACAGAGGAAAAACACCTCCGATCATCAACAATCAACAGCAACATCTAGGGCTCCGATCCGACGGTGGTGTTATGATTTAGAGAGAGAGTGAGTGGTGGTCGTGTAGCTTCGATGATGGTGGTGGTAATGTTACAGGCGGTGGCGAAGGCGGGGCGATGGCGGTGGTGGACTTTGGCGGTGGTTGGGTGGTGGTTTTATCAGAGAAAGTGTATGTGGTTGAGTGGACTGAAGCTGTACTGCTGTAGTGTGTATATATATATGTTAATGTTTTTGTTTTCTTTATTAATAACATAAAAAACGTGAAATGACCATAATACCCTCATGTGATCAGATTTAACTTAAATTTTTAACCTGGTTAGCACTAAAGGACGAAAGCTGTAACATGTTTTCAAAATAAAGGACTGTGGCTGTAAATACTAAAGGTAAAGGACATCCATTGCAACTAGGTATAAACATAAAGGACGAAAAGTGTAATTTATCCTAAAATTTACTTATGAACAACCCATTCTAGTTATGTCGAAAAACACTTATTTAAGCGATTCGGTGACATTTTTGGGCGTCGGAAGTCACGTATGACCAACCAAACACCAAGTAAACTTAATATAAGTTAAAATACTTGTTTTTATATCAAAAAATATCAGTTTGGTTACTGATCTAAAACAGTTTAATAAAAATCCTCCGAATAGCCGATTTTTAACCGTTTTACCGCATAGTTTTGCATCAAACATTACCCGAACCATCCCAAATCGAAACGACTTAAAATTTTAACATAACCCATGTTATTTACTGAATAAAATAATGGTTATACTCATGATAGTGCAGGTCTTAAGTAAAGCACATAAATCATGTAAATTTCACATATTTTACCACATTTTAAGCTATATGTACAACATGCCAAGCTATCAAACTTATGTAAAAGTTTCATGCCATTATAATACATCAAATAAGGTCATTTTTAGTGCGTATAATCTGTTCAAATTCAGTTTTGTCATACAACCCTTTTTTATCACTTCTTAAGCTCTAAATCAACATATATTCACATGTACAAGTGTCTAAAGCATACTATCATAACATCAACATTTTATATGGGTTTGGATGCATCAAATACATGATATATTCAGGTTTATTTGCTGATGTATGTAAGCATTTAACATATCATTCATAGATCATCAATCACTTGCATTTAGACTATTATTCAAGAACATGTAACAACATAAACAAGTATTTAACAAACAAATCAAACTTCAAGACTCATACACACACATATATATGTACGGTTATACATACATATATATCACCACCATTTTTATTTGTTTCAAGACCCATTTCTTTTAGATTTCAAGTTTTAGTGAAAAATTCCAAGATTCAAGAGAAACTTCAATCATCAAGAACAACCAAGAATCTAAAGTATGGTTTAAAAACAAATGTTATACCTTCAAGATTCAAGTAGGTTGTAGGATGAGATTTTGATGATAGGAAGCTTGTAATCACTTGACAACACCTTGGGAACACCTTTAGATCTTCATACTAACTTGAAAGTTGCTAGAAATGGGACTTGAATATGAAGAATAGAGTTTGAAGGAGATGAAGATAGAGAGAGAGAGGGATGAGGACGGTTGGGAGAGGAGAGAGTGAGAGGAAGTTTGAGTGTTGAGTGAGGTTGTGATCTTGGCAAGATTTATAAAGATATAAAGGAAGATATGGAAGGATTTATTAGAGATTTCAAGTACATACATAATCTAGCCAGGATCAAAGGAAAATATATTGGTGATCTTGTATAAATTTGGTGGGGCCACCATAATATTTAAACCGAAAATTAGATGAGGGAGGGGGTCCATGTGCAACTTTTTATATAAATATGCTATATGTAGGCTAAAACGGGTGTTTAACTGGATACCGGGTATTTTATCTAGCGTCTAAATCCCGGTTTACGGCGTTCTAAATTATTTTTATTATTCTATAAAAATAAACTTGCCAAAATATTACTGAAATAAAATTCAGTTGCCAAGACTGGCTGCGTTGTCTGCGTTTTGCAGTAGAAGCACTGTGTTACGCAGTAACACGCGGTACGCACTTTAAACTTGAAAAATAAGGTTTTTAAGCGTTTTAATTTATTTTTCAACACGAAACTGATTAAAATAAAATTTTAATCATAACAGAATGTTTTTGGGATTTAAATAATATCCGGGCGGTCACCAACGTTCATTTCGCAGTTTTGTCGTAATTAGTTCTAAAGTTCAAATAAACATGTTTTCGCCATACCGAATCCTTCAAAACTTATTTCTAAGTTATGTAAAGGATATTTAGGGTATGTTTAGCTTATGTCACAGTTCCGGAGAGTACGTCGCATTAAACTGATTACGTTTACGCACCAGTTTGCGTATAACCTTCTAGAAAGTGATTTAAAGCTTGAAATCGGAATCGAATCAAATTGTAAAATTAATAAACACAATTATACATATAATAACACCAAAGCATATTGTTTTATTGCTAATCAAGATTTTTGTACATTATACGATGATTACAGAACACAGTTGTCACAGTCTCCCCTACTTTAGGAAATTTCGTCCCGAAATTTTATTTAGAGGAAACTTGCGAAAAAAAATGCGGATATTTCGTCTTCATTTGGTCCTCACGTTCCCAAGTAAACTCGGGGCTACGTTTGGATTCCCAGCGAACTTTGACCAATCGAATCCGTTTGTTCTTCAACTGTTTGTATGTACGTTCCACTATCTCCACAGGTTTCTCGACAAAGTGCATTGTTTCATCGATTTGAATCTCGTCGAGAGGAATGTGAAGATCAGCATCAGCTAAACACTTCGCAAATTGGACACGTGAAAAGTTGGATGAACATTTCCAAGCTCTGGAGGTAGCTCTAGTCGATAGGCAACCTTTCCAATTCTTTCAACAATCTTAAATGGTCCGACATATCGTGGTGCAAGTTTTCCTTTCTTTCCAAATCTCACCACTCCCTTCCAAGGTGACACCTTGAGTAGGACACGGTCTCCGACTTGAATTTCTAAGGGCTTGCGTCGCATATCCGCATAATTCTTTTGACGGTTTCGAGCTGTCACAAGATTATCGCGGATTTTCTTGATTTTGTCTGTTGTTTCCAGAATGAGCTTAGGTCCCGTAAGCTGAGCTTCACCGGTCTCATTCCAACATACAGGTGAACGACATTTCCGGCCATAGAGAGCTTCGAATGGTGCCATATTAATACTAGCATGATAAATGTTGTTGTAAGAGAACTCGATCAATGGCAGATGAGAATCCCAATTACCACCAAAGTCTATCACGCATGCTCTAAGCATATCCTCCAAAGTTTGAATCGTCCTCTCAGATTGACCATCTGTTTGGGGATGATAAGCAGTGCTTAGATTCAGTTGGGTTCTCAATGCAGATTGCATGGTCTTCTAAAAGTGAGATGAAAATCGAGCATCACGATCGGAAATAATATCTAAAGGAACACCATGTCGTGATACAATCTCGTCTACATAGATCTTGGCAATCTTTTCAGCAGAGAAATCCTCACGGATTGGTAAGAAGTGGGCAGATTTTGTCAAACGATCAACTACTACCCAAATAGCATCATGACCTTTAAACGTACGCGGTAACATAGTGATGAGATCCATGGCAATGTTCTCCCACTTCCAAATCGGTATCTCTGGTTGTACAAGCAAACCAGAAGGTCGTTGATGTTCGGCCTTTACTTTGAGACAAGTTAGGCATTTCAATACATACAAGGCAACATCCTTCTTCTTACCAGGCCACCAGAACTGAGTACGAAGATCCTTGTACATTTTATCAGCACCAGGATGGATAGAATATCGAGACTTGTGAGATTCGTCCATTACCAAGGTGCAAAGATCTTCTTGTTTCGGAATCCACAAACGATTTTCGAAGTAGAGCAACCCATCGTCTTTCCTTTCGAGTTTAAGCTCAAGTTGAAGTGGTAGCTCATATTTCAATAAGCCTTTGATCACACAAGATCGTTGAGTTTGAAGAACACGAGATTAAATATCAGATAGAGTTCGAACTGAATGAAGCTTGACTCGTTCCTTTCAACTAAGTGCATCGGCCACGACATTCGCCTTACCAGGATGGTAGCGGATCTCGCAATCATAATCGTTTAAGAGTTCAACCCAACGTCGTTGCCTCATATTCAGCTCCTTCTGATTGAGAATATGCTGGAGACTTTTGTGGTCTGTGAAAACCACACACTTCGTTCCATAGAGGTAGTGTCTCCAGATTTTAAGCGCAAAAACCACAACTCCTAACTCAAGATCATGAGTCGTATAGTTCTTCTCGTGAACTTTCAACTGCCTAGACGCATAAGCTATGACTTTACCTCGTTGCATAAGAACGCAACCAAGTCCTAGATTCGACGCGTCACAATAGACAACAAAGTCATCGTTTCCCTCAGGTAGAGATAAAACAGGAGCATCACAGAGCTTCCGTTTCAGCGTCTGGAACGCTTCTTCCTGCTTAGGTCCCCACTCAAAAGGCTTATTTTTCTGAGTCAAAGCAGTGAGTGGAACCACGATCTTTGAGAAATTAGAAATGAATCGACGATAATAACCAGCAAGACCAAGAAATGATCGAATCTCTGTAGGGGTCGTCGGTGTATTCCAATCCTTAATAGCTGCTATTTTGCAAGGATCCACATGGATACCCTGCTTATTGACAATATGACCCAAGAACCGAACTTCTTTAAGCCAGAATTCACACTTGGAGAATTTAGCAATAAGTTGTTCCTTCTTCAGAAGTTCTAATGTCAAACGAAGGTGTTGCTCGTGCTCTGCTTGAGACTTTGAATAAATGAGAATGTCATCGATAAACACAATGATGAACTTATCTAAATAAGGTTTACAAACCCTATTCATTAAGTCCATGAAGATAGTTGGGGCATTTGTCAAACCAAAAGGCATGACAGTGAACTCGTAGTGCCCATATCTTGTACGGAAAGCAGTTTTGGGGATATCTTCTTCGAACACGCGAAGTTGGTGATACCCAGAACGCAGATCGATCTTGGAAAAGCATGAAGCACCTTGCAGCTGGTCGAAGAGATCATCAATTCTAGGTAGGGGATATCGATTCTTGATGGTAAGCTTATTAAGCTCACGATAATCGATACACATTCGAAAAGATCCATCTTTCTTTTTCACAAAGAGGACAGGAGCTCCCCAAGGCGAAAAGCTTGGACGGATGAATCCTTTATCAGACAACTCTTGGAGCTGTTTCGATAACTCTTGCATCTCCGATGGTGCGAGACGATAAGGTGCTTTCGCAATCGGGTTGGCATTGGGTACAAGGTCAATATGAAACTCGACTTGACGAACTGGAGGCAAACCAGGCAGTTCATCGGGAAACACCTCTGGATAATCCCGAACAATCGAAATATCCTGAATACTCTTGCTCTTGCCTTTCTCCTCGGTGACATGTGCTAGGAAAGCAACATATCCTTTTCGCAAACATGTTTGGGCCTTTGTACACGACATAAGCTTCAATCCACCAGATGGTTTCTCGCCACGAGCTTCCAGAATATCGCCTGACGGAAGAGGAATACGAAACAATCTTATTGAAACAAACCACTTCAGCATGATGTTTGGTTAGCCAATTCATCCCCACGATAATATCGAAACTCCCAAGTTGCATCGGCGTGAGGTCAATGGGAAAAAGATGGTTATCAAGGTTTAACTGACATTCACGGATAACAGAATCGAGGACAAGAGGCTTACCAGTAGCAACTTCGACATATAAGGGTTTCCTCAGTTTAGTTCTAGGTATCGCAAGCAAAGGCTCAAAAGATAGTGAAACAAAACTTCTATCGGCACCAGAATAAAAAAGAATGGATGCAGGTCGATTGTTAACTAGAAACGTACCATTGACGACGAGGTTGTCAGCTCGCGCCTCGTTTTCATTTAGACTGAATACTCGTCCACGAGCGGGATTCGTATTCGCATTGACATTGACATTCACGTTCGGATTTGCATTTGCATTTGCCAACCTCGGACAGTTGTTGCAGTAGTGACTAAGCTCTCCACAATTGAAACATGAACCCGGTGGGAATCTAGCAGCATTCCCCTGCACTGGAGCTTGATTCTGAACAATCTGATTCTGACCCAAACGACAGACGTTGGCCAGATGCCCAAGTTTACCACACGTTGTGCATTGCCTACAAGCTTGTTGTGCAACATGATGACCGTTGCAGCGAGCACAATGAGGTGCGGTACCAGCATATGATTTCTTCGCAGGAGGTTGAGCTGGTGGGTTCTGAGGGTTCTGAGCAGTAACTGCAAAGTTCTGAGCACCCTTTTGCTTTCTCGACTTCTTCGAAGACTGACCTTTCTTACCCTTACCCTTTTCCTTGACAGACTCGGTCGACTTCTTCTTATCACCCTTGCAGGTAAGTTTACCCTTCCTGACTTGCGACTCAGTCAGGGTAGCAGATAACTCGATCGCTTGACGAACAGTAGTAGGATTGGCGCTAGTCACAATATCCTGTATGGAATCGGGTAACCCATCGATATACCTCTCTATCGCTTTATCCAACGGGGTAACCATAGTAGGACACAAAAGACTAAGTTCCTCAAATCGATCCGTATACGCACGGTGTTCTCCCCCATCTTGTTTCAGATCGTCAAACTCTCGTTCCAAAGCTCGAATTTCGTGACGGGGACAAAACTCTCTCATCATGAGAGCTCGAAGCTCTTCCCATGTCTGTGCCAATGCCACTTCGGCACCCCTATCGCGCATCACTCCGTTCCACCAAGTAAGAGCACGCTTCTCAAACACACTTGATGCAAATTCAACCTTACGCCCATTCGGACATTGCATATGTCTGAATGTGTTCTCGATACTTTCGAACCATTGAAGGAGTGCAGTTGCTCCTTGTGACCCAGAAAACTTTAGCAGCTTTGCAGAATTGAAACTCTTGAAATTACATTGTGCATTGTTATTATTGTTGTTGTATAGCTCGTGGATTTGGGTCACAATGCCTGGAAGCACAGCAGCCATTTGCTGAGAGACAAGGGCTGCGATTTCTTCAGCGGTAAAAGATTGTGCATCACGTCGAGGAGGCATTGTCTAACAAGGAAATATGAGAAACGAGTGAGGTCGACAATTAGGAAAAACAAAGGAGGTATTGAAAATATCGACGAAACATAAGGAAGGCGATCATTTGTTCGTTACCTCGAACAAACAAACGACACGCAATGTCTAATCAAAGTAATGAATCAAAATAATGTATCGCGAAGACATGCTCGCCTATAAATGAACACTCACCCCAAGAGTTCCCAGGTAAGAGTGACTGGTCCGATTATGTGGATTTGTACGAACACTCTAGCCTTAGACAGAAAACTCAGGGTACAGGCATTCACTCTTCCAGTTTGCACGTGTTCACATTATTTAGACCCAAACTTTGACGAGATTTTGAAAACTCAGAAGGCACAAAGCCAAAAATGAGTCAAACTGGAAGGGTTCAAAACCTTATAACAGAGGGTTCAAAACCTAGTAATTAATCATCCTAGAATGGATGGTTAATTTTCGAAGCGGTTTCGGATTTTGTTTTTTAAAAAAAATTCTAAACGCAAATCAACTTGCGTTGGGGTCCTAGAAAGTTATAGTCTGGGTCAAATCATTACTAATAACCTAATTCTCTATAACCATTGGCTCTGATACCAACTCTTCTGTCACACCCCGACCACGTAAAACAACAAATCGTGGCGGAAACGTCGGGGAGCGCTGTAACAGAATTATCGTTTCAAACCATGGATACAAAGAGTCTCATTTTATTAAATATTAAACATTGTCTTAAAGTTAAACAAGCAAGTCAAACATAGTCTATCATCGTTATTAAATCACTAAGGCCTCGTCCAGTCCTAAGTGAGCATGCATCCTATTCGCAATCAACATTAAGCAACATCACCTGAAACATATGTAAAAACAAAGTCAGCAAAGAAATGCGGGCGAGCACATAGTTTTTGTGTGAGTGTCAGATTCATGGCTCGTTGAAATATCTCGTACAACTTCGTTAATCAATTTTTGAAACCTTGTTTTGTAAAATGTTTGTATTGTAAAATGAATAACCAAGTCAAAATAGATTGGTTATAATTTATAAACCTCGATGCCATGAATCTTAACCCAAAACATTTGTTTATGTAAACCAAATCATAAATCGTTCTCGTAATAGATCATCGTTCATTTGTTTAAATCGTTCATAATCGTTCAAAAATCGTACAATTGTTTAATATCGTTCTCGTTCCAATCGTTCTCGTTTTAATTGTGAAAACTACTTTTGGTCGTCTCGCTAATAACATTCAAACCTTTGTGACTCGTTCATCGTTCAACTCGTTCTTGCATTAACAAACCTCCAAAGGGTAAGTTAACAATCATCAGATTCAGTCGTTACCCACCTAACCCACACATAACCATGGGTCTGGTCTGATAACGGGATTTGTCGGATCCTATGGTACCATAACTTAATACTGGTCGGCTTGATCAATGCTAATGAATGTCATTCGTTATGTAACTACCACCAACAAGTTCGTTCACATTATCGAAATCGTTATTAGTTTTGTATAAACTATCTCAATCGTTTTGAAACCATCGTTAGAATATTGAAATCGTTTTGATACATATGAATCACCCCAAAATAATCGAAAACAGTAAAAAGAGGGGATCTATGTACTCACATTTGGGTGCGTTTTTTATATGTTAATACAATCCCTCAAATTGTTTATTCGTCCTAAATTAAATAGAATGATTTAATAATAAAAAACTCACAAAATACATAAGTTTCCCCGATACTTAGAATTTTCACATAACTTTGAGTTTTCTCGAAAAGTTATTATTTTTGATTATTTTGGTGTATTTGTATATATATACTCAAGAGTAATACATATAATCTCGTCAACACTAGCACATCATCATACACATATTTTAAAGCACATAGCACATTGCAATACATAAAATTTACTTATGAACAACCCATTCTAGTTATGTCGAAAAACACTTATTTAAGCGATTCGGTGACATTTTTGGGCGTCGGAAGTCACGTATGACCAACCAAACACCAAGTAAACTTAATATAAGTTAAAATACTTTTTTTATATAAAAAATATCAGTTTGGTTACTGATCTAAAACAGTTTAATAAAAATCCTCCGAAAAGGCGATTTTTAACCGTTTTACCGCATAGTTTTGCATCAAACATTACCCGAACCATCCCAAATCGAAACGACTTGAAATTTTAAAATAACCCATGTTATTTAATGAATAAAATAATGGTTATACTCATGATAGTGCAGGTCTTAAGTAAAGCACATAAATCATGTAAATTTCACATATTTTACCACTTTTTAAGCTATATGTACAACATGCCAAGCTATCAAACTTATGTCAAAGTTTCATGCCATTATAATACATCAAATAAGGTCATTTTTAGGGCTTATAATCTGTTCAAATTCATTTTTGTCATACAACCATTTTTTTTATCACTTCTTGAGCTCTAAATCAACATATATTCACATGTACAAGTGTCTAAAGCATACTATCATAACATCAACATTTTATATGGGTTTAGATGCATCAAATACATGATATATTCAGGTTTATTTGCTGATGTATGTAAGCATTTAACATATCATTCATAGATCATCAATCACTTGCATTTAGACTATTATTCAAGAACATGTAACAACATAAACAAGTATTTAACAAAAAATCAAACTTCAAGACTCATACACACACATATATATGTACGGTTATACATACATATATATCACCACCATTTTTATTTGTTTCAAGACCCATTTCTTTTAGATTTCAAGTTTTAGTGAAAAATTCCAAGATTCAAGAGAAACTTCAATCATCAAGAACAACCAAGAATCTAAAGTATGGTTTAAAAACAAATGTTATACCTTCAAGATTCAAGTAGGTTGTAGGATGAGATTTTGATGATAGGAAACTTGTAATCACTTGACAACACCTTGGTAACACCTTTAGATCTTCATACTAACTTGAAAGTTGCTAGAAATGGGACTTGAATATGAAGAATAGAGTTTGAAGGAGATGAAGATAGAGAGAGAGGGATGAGGACGGTTGGGAGAGGAGAGAGAGTGAGGAAGTTTGAGTGTTGAGTGAGGATGTGATCTTGGTAAGATTTATAAAGATATAAAGGAAGATATGGAAGGATTTATTAGAGATTTCAAGTACATACATAATCTAGCCAAGATCAAAGGAAAATATATTGGTGATCTTGTATAAATTTGGTGGGGCCACCATAATATTTAAACCGAAAATTAGATGGGGGAGGGGGTCCATGTGCAACTTTTTATATAAATATGCTATATGTAGGCTAAAACGGGTGTTTAACTGGATACCGGGTATTTTATCTAGCGTCTAAATCCCGGTTTACAGCGTTCTAAATTATTTTTCTTATTATATAAAAATAAACTTGCCAAAATATTACTGAAATAAAATTCAGTTGCCAAGACTGGCTGCGTTGTCTGCGTTTTGCAGTAGAAGCACTGTGTTACGCAGTAACACGCGGTACGCGCTTTAAACTTGAAAAATAAGGTTTTTAAGCGTTTTAATTTATTTTTCAACACGAACCTGATTAAAATAAAATTTTAATCATAACAGAATGTTTTTGGGATTTAAATAATATCCGGGCGGTCACCAACGTTCGTTTCGCAGTTTTGTCGTAATTAGTTCTAAAGTTCAAATAAACATGTTTTCGCCATACCGAATCCTTCGAAACTTATTTCTAAGTTATGTAAAGGATATTTAGGGTATGTTTAGCTTATTTCACAGTTCCGGAGAGTACGTCGCGTTAAACTGATTGCGTTTACGCACCAGTTTGCGTATAACCTTCCAGAAAGTGATTTAAAGCTTGAAATCGGAATCGAATCAAATTGTAAAATTAATAAACACAATTATACATATAATAACACCAAATCATATTGTTTTATTACTAATCAACATTGTTTTACATTATACGATGATTACAGAACACAGTTGTCACATCTTTCAACTTTGGGGATCTCATGCTTGGGCCACGCATATGTTTTTCATGCAAATAAATAATATTATAATATGTGAATGTATCATCATACATTTATTAGCTTTGGTCCGCAACTAATAAAATCTGGGTCGTAACCATTCGGGCCAAGAGTGAGAAGCGAGTGGGTATTGGCCGCAGGCCAGTGGGTTGGGTGCACATGCGTTTCGGGTTTATGTTAAATGTGTACATATAAATATATATTCACTAGATAAAGTTCAAACTATTATGTAAACAAGGTAAATTAAATCGAGACGCATAAAAGTAAAGCGTAATAAATATATAAAAGAAACGACAATCTATAATTGCGAACACAAAGGATGCTAACCTAAGAAGCACGAGTTGTCACATCATCCCCAAGTTGAAAGAAATTTCATCCCGAAATTTAGCATGCAGTCACTGAAGAAACTATTGCGTTTGAGCGTTTTCGTGGGGTGTCACATCATCTGATCTTCCCATTCCCAAGTGAACTTTGCGTCACGTTTTGAATTCCAACAAACCCGAACAATAGGAATTTTACAACATCTAAGCGTTTTGACCTCCTGATCCATGATTTCCAATGGTTCTTCAATGAAACAGAGTTGGTCGTCAATCTTGAGCTCTTTGAATGGAACTACGAGTGTTTCATCGGATAGGCATTTCTTCAGATTCGATACATGAAAGACATTGTGCACACCACTGAGTTCTTCAGGTAAGTTCAGTCTATAAGCCATAGTGCCAATTCTTTCTGTGATCTTGAATGGTCTGACATAAAGCGAATTGCCCCGTTTCCCGAATCGAATAACACCCTTCCAAGGTGAGACTTTTAATAAAACCATGTCACCAACTTAGAATTCCAACGGTTTCCTACGCTTATCGGCGTAGCTTTCCTGACGGTCATGAGTTGCCGCCATTCGGTTTCTGATTTGAACAATCTTCTCCGTTGTTTTAAGCACAAGTTCAGGGCCAATGATTTGGCTGTCTGCAACTTCAGCCCAACATAGAGGTGACCGGCATTTCCTTCCGTATAATGCTTCGAACGGTGTGACCTGTATACTTGAGTGGTAACTATTGTTATAAGAGAACTCCACCAGTGGTAGGTGTCTTCCTAACCGTTACCGAAATCGATAACTCACGCTCACAACATTTCTTTGAGGGTTTGGAAGGTGCGTTCGTTTGACCATCGGTTTAAGGGTGATAGGTTGTGCTCATGTCTAAACCCCGAGCCAAATGATTTATGCATAGACTGCCATAGATAGGACACAAAACGAGGATCACGATCGGAGATGATAGAGGTGGGCACTTCGTGCCGCGAGACTACTTCCTTCATGTATAAACTGGCAAGCTTGTCATATTTGTCGGTTTCTTTGATCATAAGGAAGTGAGCATATTTAGTTAGGCGGTCCACGATCACCCAGACGGTGTTGTTTCCGCTTTGAGTTCTGGGTAGTCCTGTAACGAAATCCATGGAAATTTGTTCCCATTTCAATGTTGGCAGTTCTGGTTGCTGAAGCAATCCAGATGGTTTTTGGTACTCAGTCTTGACCCTAGCATAGGTCAAGCACTTACTTACATACTTTGCTATGATTGCCTTCATGTCAGGCCACCAGTATAGTGCCTTCAGATCGTGATACATCTTGTCATAAACAGGATGTGTTGAGTATCGAGATTTGTGAGCTTCGTCTATCACAAGCTCTCGCAGATTTCCGTAGAATGGGACCCATATACACTCCATGAAGTAGTGAATACCATCAGATTTGGTTTCCAGTTGTTTCTCCATGCCCCGCATGGATTCAGCTAAGGGGTTCTCCTTTAGTGCTTCAACTTGAGCATTACGAATATGCTTAGGAAGGTTCAAATGGATTGTAAGCTGCAACACACAAACTCGTTTAGGCTTGGTTTCTTTTTGGTTGAGGGCGTCGGCTACGACGTTTGCTTGCCCGAATGATATTTGATTGCGCACTCGTAGTCATTTAGGAGTTTAACGCATCGGCGTTGTCGCATGTTCAACTCCTTTTGGTCGAGTTGTGCTGGAGACTGTTGTGATCGGTTAGATTATGCACTTGGTATCATACAAGTAGTGTTTCCATATCTTGAGTGCAAAGACTACAGCTCCTAGCTCCAGATCGTGGGTTTGGTTGCCTCCTATGTCGTCACACATATTAATGTCCTTTCAAAACATAAATGATCAACGATTTTATTAAGGTTTTACATACCGGCTTTTCAATAAAATATTTCAAATTTTTTGAAGATTCATTTGATTTAAAATATACACATGAATTCACCAACTTTTATTAACGTTTTCAAACTTAACATGTATTTCAGGTAACAAGTGGACAACATTGGAAAAACGAGTCTGTGATGTTAAGAAGTCAAGCGATAAGATGTCATCCACTTTTGGTAGACTTTGGTGCACATGTCGCGCTCTCGTGCGAAACATGGAATGCAAAGTCTTAGTTTTTTTAAAAATTATGTTTTTTAAACTTGTGATTTAAATTTCAAACAATGTAACTAAAGTTGTTGTTTGTATTTCCTTTGAAACAATATGTAGTTTGCGAACATGTTTTAAATTAATTGCATGGATAAAGATCTTACTTTTATATTAGTTGTTTACTTGATTGAATGCAATGATTACCACTCTGATCACATCTCGCGCTTCCGCTACGACCAGGTGTGACAGTAACCTGTTATTATATGAATGAAATCATTGAAAATTAACTAATCTTGTACTTGTTGCCTAATTGACTAGGTTATAGATATCACCTGAGCATAACATCGATGACAAACGGTCCTCACAATACAACTACAAGAACAAGGGACAAATAAATGACAAACTATATCTATATCTATACTAGATTAATAAGCATATCCGAAGGGCAGAAATGGGTCATTTGCCACTTTTTCAACATTTACAATCCCTTTAAGCTTATTGTACAACCCTATAAAGCACACCACATAATAAGTATTAAATCCCTGAATTTTTTGGGCGGCCAAACAATTTTTTGGGCGGCCAGATCTATCCATTCAAATTTTGAATTCCTTTACTCCTCCCAACTCCCAAGGCCAAATCTATACATTCAACATTCATGTTTCTCTTATGTTCTTCCATCTTCTCCCAGAGAAAACCTAATATTGCCACCACCCACCGCCATAACACCGCAACAACAATAAAAGCCCCAAATACCGTCTCTCTTTAAAGAACTCAATGCCATCAGCCACCATCGCCTCTTACGAAATCGGCTCCTCCCACATAACTTTCACAGCTCATAACCCACCACAACATCAATAATTGTTTCCGAATTCGCTTTTCCTGGTAAAATTTACTTCTATTTTTGCTTGGTAAATTTTACTTCGATTTTGCATACTGTACATTACTCTAGATATGCATAAAATAATTTTTCTGGTGTGTGTGTGTGTGTGTGTTTATTGTTTATACTATGTTAGGCATAAATTACGTTTTGGTGTATGAATTCATTTCAGTTTCAGTGGTTTTGATGTTTAATTAGGTTTAAATAAGTTTAGATTTGACTTTAGGGGTCAAGTTATTCTACAAAAGCTTCTAATTGTAAGAAGTGTAAGAAGAATTTATAGAGTGACAAGTGTCAAATAACCTAAAACTAAACCCACTACATCACCACCAAAAACCTAAACACCCTCCCCCACCCCACCCCCACCACCACCCAAAAACCTAAACCCCCCCCCCCCACCCAAAAACCTAAACCCCCCCACCCACCCCCTCCCCCCCCAAAAAAAAAAAAAAAAAAACTATACCTCACAAAAAAAAACCCCAAAAAACCTAACCTCCCCCCCCCCCCCCACCTCCACCCCCCAAAAACCTAAAAAAAAACCTAACCCCCCCCCCCCCCCCCCCAAAACCTAAAAAAAATATAAAAAAACTAAACACCCACCCCCACCACCACCCAAAAACCTAAACCCCCACCCCCTGGGCAAAAAAAAAAAAAAAAAAAAAATTAAAAAAAATAATTTTTTTTTTTTTTTTTGGTGGGTGATGTGGGGGGTGGGGGTTTTTGGTGGTGGTGGATGTTTAAGTTTTTTTTTTTAGTGGGTTTTTTTGTGTAGTGGGTTTTTTAGGTTATTGGACACTTGTCACTCTATAAATCCTTCTTCGATTCTCACAAAGGGGGGTTTTTCCCAGATTTATTGGGTTTCCTCCTGAATTGGTGTATAGACATTACTGCCTAGTGGAGATGGATATGATCGGGTGGTTTTACTGGTGGCACGATGATACTCCAGTAGTCCGTCAGTGATCCAAATTTGCCGTTCAAAAAAAAAAAAAAAAAAAAAAAAAGAAGAAGATCCTTTGTATTTGATCCTAATCCTTGACTTTAGATATGCATTTTTCGTGCGATTTTTAGTGGTTTTAAAATAAATACCGAGTCACATTCGTTCAGATTCTGCCAATTTTACGAGCGGACTTTGTCATGTAGGAATGTTCAGACAACCACAAAACCGACGCCAAATCATGTTTGCCAGTTTTACAGCATGGAATCATGAGATTGGCAGCTGCAGTCTCTACAGCAGGTTTATCATTCAACTCATATCTCTAGTGTCGTTATCTGGATGGGATGCACCATTTCTTCCACCTGCTAACGCTGTGCTTTATTCGCCCGACACAAAGGTGCCCAGAACTGGAGAATTAGCTTTGAGAAACGCCATCCCCACAAACACAAATATGAAAAGCATACAGGTCCATCAAACAATTCTTCATTGGGACACTTTCTACGTTTTGGTATATCTTGTGTTGAAATTTATCTTGTTTTCTTGTAGAATTCTCTTGAGGAACTGTCATACTTGCTAAGGATTCCTCAGAGAAAGCCTCATGGAACAATGGAGGGCAATGTAAAGAAAGCTTTAAAGGTAGTTAATCACCTTTAGGCTTTAGGCATGTTTATAGTGAAGGGTGACCTTGTTCGTTTTCCTCATTATTTCCCTATTCCTTGATCAGATTGCAGTCGATGAAAAGGATTCTATTGTGGCAAGCCTACCAGCTGATCAAAAGGAAAACAGGGTTGGCACTTTATATTTCTCTTACTGATGAGAAAGTACCTTGCACGATTATACGCGGAAATATACACAATGTTTTTGGCCACGGGTTCTAGAACAATGTTTTCGGCCTTGTAGGGGGAATTGCAGACTCTGCTTCGGTATATAAAGGACAAGGATCCAGATAGAGTATCAGTAGCTCTTGCATCTTCACTGGATTCTATAGCCCAGTTAGAGCTCCTACAGGTACATGGCATGTAATACAAACTGTCTTCTATGCAAAAGCATCAAAGATATTCGCCTTCCATGTCAGCAACTTATATTTGTGCTTTCTTGAAAACAATACTATTTCCAAGTTTGATAAATTCCGAATATGCAAGTTACCTTTTATTATATGTATATGATTGCAGTATTTTGTTTTTGACATGCTCCTGGGCTATCTTTCTTGCTGCCTGCACAATATTCAAACTATCCTAGGTATAAGTCCACTTAGATTTGTCTAATTTTTAATTTTTAATTTTTACTCTTTAATTGTATTTATATATTTTAGGCTCATGGGGCGAGCGGTTGTGGAATTTGTGGTTAAGAAAGGAGATGGTTCGATGTTTACTCCACAATCTGGTGGTGTACCAAGAAAAACTGCTACAATCCAGGTATGCTGAATCTTTTCATCCTACGTTGGTATTGTGGCTTCAACTGATCTTTAACTGTATATGCAGGTTGTCTTGGATGGATATTCAGCCCCACTGACAACGGGAAATTTTGCAAACACCTGAACTACAAACACCTGCAAGAACCATAATATTCACGAATATTCTCACTGGAAGTACAGAGCAACCAAACAAGAAGAAACCTGCTATCTAGGTGACAGCTGGTGGTTCTGGTTCTGGTTCAGTAGACCCATCGAAAAAGAAGTCTGTTTTAAACTCACAAAAGGGCGATGAACGATCCTCTGCCGTTAAACCCGAAGGTTCTTCCAAAAAGCGAGCAGCAGTTTCATCCGTGCCAGAATTTTCAAGGAAAAAGAAAGTGGCAGATGGTTCTAAATGCGTTTGACTTTCATCGACCAAAGGTAGAATTAGATACTTTCATTTGTTAGGTTTTTGGATAAATCACGTTTTGAAATAGGATGGTGAAGAAACTATTTATATGGTTGCTTTATATCTTGTTTCACTCTGGTTCACTTTTCTCGTTTTTAACAATTATCTAAATGCATTTGGCAGAACGATTTCAACTTTGAGAAGAGGGATTAGATGACGGTTTCACCAAAAGGAATTGCCTTCTGGGTCTCGATTGGTAAAAACGAACCACGTTAAATCGCTTGTGTTTTTACCTTTTTAGTTTATTGCTTTCGGTTTGTTTGTGTGTGATTAATTCTAATAGATGTTTGTTTCATTTTTTGCAGGTTATGGGACTAAACCCTCCGTTTAGAAAAAATGCCGTGCTTGCAAATAAGTTCATCGACAGTGCTCTTAAATTTAAGCCTAAGCTTATCATTCTTATCATTCCCCCAGAAACTGAAAGGTATAAATATAGTTATACACATATATACATGTGTGTGCGCCTATATATATGTACATGTGTATATATGCGGGTGCCTTATAGAAATATAGTTATACACACTAAAGACCTGAACACCAAGCTTGCTGTAGTAAAAGGACATCAAAATTGGGTTAAAGTTACCGACAAGTAAGTACCGTACATTTCCTGGTGGTGGTATATGTAGGGTCTTCTTTATGTTTAGGACTAGGGATGAGCAAATGGTACCGGGTACCGGTTCCGAATTTCTCGAACCAAAACATTTTTGGTACCGATTTAACTCTTGTGCCTGTCATCACCGGTGTTGTCATTGCCAGCGGGGTAACTAACATTTCTTCTTTCTCTTCTTGTTTTATTATTTAGTTTTAATAATAATAATTTGCTTGAAATAATGGTACATCACTGCAGTTAACATTTGTAAAGTGAATGGTAATAATTGTCTGAGTAGTAATCATTCATTTATATCCCCTGCCCATCTATGTTCTCATAAGTTTCATATTTCATGTGTTTTTTAAGCTTTTTTGTTCAACTAGATTTTTTCTTTAGGAGGGTGGGTGACTTCCTTTATGAGCATACAGTGTCTGGTTTTTAAAACAGTTTTTTGCTAATGCTACTCCACACCACTGCATCATCTTCTTGTTGTTTCTTCCTTATTCCACTACATAAATAAAAAAATGAATATACCTATAGCTTTTCATTTTGGTCCAGTTTGTGATTATCATTCTGGAAGAACATGTGCATTTTTGTATTTCGCTAGTATGAGTATTATTATTCTTCTCTACACCGTCTTCTATTTTGCCCATTAACATCTCTTGTTTGGCTGTAGGGTGAACCAAGTTTCCATTTATTTGGTTTTATCATGTGTAACCGGTGCTACAGCTGTAAGAGCATTAAAGTCAGTGCTTCAAGGGATATTATTATTATCCTCAGACGGGTAAATCCCTCCTCCTCTTTTATGCTTTACGTTTGTAAGTTGTGATTAACCTCAACTGTGTTAGATAATAGGGAAAAACATAATTCCATGAACCTATTGTTGTACATGGCGCAAGTAGCAGTTGTGATATTGCTTCCAGCAACATTGTTGATGAAAGACAATGTGGTTGGCATCACCATAGCTCTTGCTCGAAAAGATGTGAATGTGTTTTGGTATCTGCTCTTCAATTTTGCAATGGCGTATTGTGTAAACTTGACCAATTTCTTGGTTACCAAGCACACAAGCGCTTTGACTAGGGGTGTGAATTTCTGACACGACCCGAAAACACGACACAAACCTAACACGAAATTCACGAGTTTGGGTTTAGTCTAAACGGGTTCGGGTCAGTTTCAGGTTGAACCCGCCAACCCGTTTAGCTAAAGGGTTAGGTTCGGGTCAACCCGGTCGGGTTGGCGGGTTGACCCGTTACCCATTTATATAATATTATATTTTTTTACAATATGTTTTATGTTATAAATTAAATTTGGTGTGTATTTTATGCTATACTTATAACTTAAAAATAGAAATTGACATAAGATTTTATGATTTTAATGTAATTTTCGGGTTCAGGTCGGGTTGAACCCGCCAACCCGTGAACACGACCCGTATAGCACCCCTAGCTTTGACACTCCAGGTATGTATGTATGGATGTAATTCTGTATGGTTTACATTCCAGAAGCCTAGAGTATTAGTTATGAAGATGTTTGTGTGAAATTGCAGGTGCTTGGAAATGCTAAAGGGGCGGTTGCTGTTGTGGTGTCGATATTGATATTCAAGAATCCAGTGTCGGTAACAGGGATGCTAGGTATTTGCTGACGGTGTTGGGAGTGATCCTCTATAGCGAAGCCAAGAAGAGGACCAAGTAAACCTAACATATCACTTCAATTGAGACCAAATTTTTTAGCTTATTCTTTTTGGGAGAAAACACACTTTTAAAATCCATTTTTTTAATTTGTATCTTGTGACGTGAATATGCGTCTAGTATGATGTATAAATACTGTAGAATTAAAACACCTATACCTGACTGTTGCCTTCAATCTTATTGTTCAACTTCAGTACGTAGTTGCTAAGTTAACCATAACTGGTTTTATCGGTCATAATTGAGTTACACTTGTGATTACTATGGGGAGGCAAGATTAATGGTATATATTCGATCCAATGCAACCTACTTATGTTTATCATGTGATCACGATGTTCATTCTGCAAATCTACTATCCCAACGCTACATGAGAACACTCGTGTGTGACGTGTGCAATTTGCAGCCTATGATCGTTAGATGTGAGGATGAGAACCAACCTTTTGTTAGAATTGTGAGAATTGTGATTGGGTAAGTCATAATGAAGCTAATATGGATGCGAGTATGCATAACCTACAAACAAACTATTATTCAAGATGCCTTTCAGCTACTGAACTTTCTTCAATATGGTTTCCTATGTCGAATTGATTAACCAAAAATGATTGGTTAATAAAATAGACTAGCCATTGATTTCGGCTTTAGTTGAGGAAAATAACTGAGACTACCGAACCATGTAAACCACAATTAAAATGGACTAATCGATGACTTCGCTTGTGACGTATATCCACCAGAATGATGGTAAAATAAATATTATACGAATAAGAAAACTACCAGAAATGAATACTGCAATGCAATGTGTCGCACCCTGTCACCTCACCCTTTTTAGCGCCTCTTGGTGCCCCTACACCACCCCGCCTTCGCCAATGAGGGCGTTATCCTTGGCCTTCGCCAAAGGCATAGTGGGCGTGGGGGCGCTATCCTTGGTTTTGGTTATGGCTCAAAACCGAACCCCCCGTACATAACCCTAAACTCACAAACTTAAGTGATATGTTTCCCGCCGCATCGCGCGGGTAAACGGCTAGTATATAAATATATACACATATCCACAAAGATACATGGACAAAAATACAAAATAAATAAATATACCCATGGCAATAATATTGGACGAATCAGAAAAATGGACGAAACTGACAAGTTATAAGTATACATACATATATTGGATGAGAATATATAATATCGAGGCTCGGTGAAAATGTATGAAGTTTCAGACATGTAACCACATATATATTTAACGTAGTATATGAAATATATATTTTTCGGAACGATCATAAAGATATATTATTTGTAAGAAACATCAAAGATATATTTCACAAGAAATATAATTCCGGAAAAACCAACAAAATACTAAGTGTGGAAGTATTCTAAGAAATACAAGTATAAGTGTATACATATATGTATACATACGTGTCTGCGTACACCATAACACACTTAGTAGAATACTAGGTTACAAGTATTATACATGTATATACGTATACATACAAATAAACAACAAATACTTAAATGTGACAAGTTTACAAACGAAGTATACATACATGTATCCACGTACAAGGAAATGTTGAAAATATCATTTTTAACAAACTTCGACAAGTAAAAATATATCTATTTTTAAGAATAAATATATCTTGTGTTAATTGTCGAATTATTCAAGACATGATGAACGATATACGAATATATTTTAGTAGAAATATATTCTTTCACTAAACAAAACAATCATGTGGGACACGAGTACATCCAAGGGGGCTAGCACTAGATATTACAAGAACAAGTACAAGTACAAAAAAATCGTGTGAAACACAGGTACATACAAGGGGCTAGGCCCCGAATATTACAGGGATAAGTACAAAACACTCGTTCGTGTAGGACACGAGGTCATATTAGGAGCCAGGCGCCGGACATACACAAACAAAGAATACAAATGCATGTAGAAACATTACGCATATAACGATACGGATAATCAATCACCAACACGTATAAGCAAACAAGGGTTTTCAAACAAACTAAACAAGGTTAAGGTCAAGTCTTAACAAGGTTCATGATAAAAGACTTGTACATGATCAAACAATTAGACCTAAGTTTTCTAAATTAGGGGGAGCTACATGTTAGAAAATGCTATCATAAGCTGGGGAATGAAATCACCTAGATCATGTGCGCATAAGTAGAAAAACACGAGTAGCCATTAATCACAATACAGACCAAGGAATAAAAGTGGTAGATCTATTGAGTATGGGCGAGCTCCACTCTTGGTCTATGAGACCCTATGTGAGTGCTTTTGTGTCCCAAGTCTGGGTATCACTATGGATTTAGTGGCCCAGTAACGACAAATAAATTGTCGAGGTTTGGTTGATTACTTATGTCGCACGTATACTAATGTATTAGCCACACATGAATTGATTCATGAATTTCATAGATGCTACGCATACCGGTTTCAATACAAAGCTATTCAAATGTTTTAAAGATTCATTTGTGACAAAACAAAACACGTGAATTCACCAACATTACTGTTGACTTTTTAAATTAACATGTATTTCAGGAAAGTTAGGCGTTGCATGGTCGGAAGTCAAGAAACAAAGAAAACAAGTAGCGATGCCATCTTTTGTAGGGTTTGCCTCTTATATATTGCCTTCGTGCAGGAATATAGGAGCCAAAACCTTGAATTACAAACTATATTTTGTATAAAAGTCGTCTTGTGAACTTGATATATTAGGATATGTTTGTAAACAATATACTTAAATCTTGTGTCTTGCTTTCATACAATATTTGGAAGTGGCTAGTTGTTTATTTTAATCATGTAGAGTGTTTAAAATTCTATAAAAACCTTTCACGGTCACATCAATGCGCTTTCGCTACGAGTAGGGTGTGACATTACCAACGCCACCTGTCATCCTAAATCTTCACCACCAGAGGCTTCCCCGCCTCCTGTTTTATGTTATGTTACTGGTCCACATGCCAGGAACCAGTTGTCGGATGTCCGTTGGAGATTGCAGGAGAAAGTGGCCGGATATCTCCCCGCTTCTCATCTGCATCAGACTTCGATGTTGATGGTGTCTGATGTCGTAGCGGAGAAAATCGCTGACGAAGAGAAGAAACGTGAAAACGGTAGAGATGCGTTGAAGACGCGTGCATATGGACGGTTCAGTGTCGACATCGTGAAGACGCGTGGATCTAGCTGAGAAAAAGGGGGTAAATAAAGGAAAACCATTAACAAATAAAGAGCTGATATATAGCATCTGAAGACGCATGGATCTATTCACAAAATTCTCTATTTAAAAGATTGATATTTTTTTTTGCCTATCATATAAAAATAAAAAAAAACATTTTTATAATTTCTATTTAGTATTTTTCAAGCAAAATAAAATGAAAGCTAAAATCTTTATTCGTTTTGTGCATTTGAAGTATATGCATCATCCTTGCGTTATTGACACCTTTCGTATTTTTTTTAACCATGACATCTCGTTACCATCAACCTTATGAACACTACTAATACCCTGCTAGCCAACTCGATCAGGTCAATTGTAGCTTATGTTGGGCGGGTGGCCGTCATGAGATTATTGTTGGAAACCAGTGAAAGCAATATTGGAAGTAGCTTATGTTGGGCGGGCGGCAGTCATGAGATTATTGTTTGAAACCAATAAAAGAAATATTAGAATCTTAGAGCTCTACTAGATAAGGATTAGATTCTTACCACTACACCATCTGTTATAAGTTAGTTTTAGGAACTTTGTAAAGTCCTTTTATGGTTTTGCATATCATAAATGCCCATTAACCGTGCAATTTCTCTTATCCTCGTATCGTATAATCCATACCCTTGTATTTGCAATACTCAACAGCCTAGGTTTGTTTTAGTGCATGCTTGAGCTTGGAAGCAAAGTGATTTTACCATTACGACATCTGTACAACAATTTCACCATTGTTTAGAGATTCCTTAGCAACAAAAGATACGATCATAATCAGTAACCAGTGAGACTCTTAACACAATTACAATCTCAAATATTTCAAAAACTAAAGTAGATTCTATTATTAAAATTTACACGTATTACAACGTGCGCATCACTTATTGAAGGACACATAGAGACTAAATATAAAAGCTCATAAACAATGAGATTACACTTAATAAATAAGAATAATTTATCTTTAAGAAATTAAGCAGAAAGAAGAAGCATATATATACGAGCCAAGACCTTCATATCCTCATCAATCCAGCATCATAAGGCACGCTAGATGCTTTGATCCATGTATCTCCTTGTATATATGTTCCCGGACCAAAACTTGCAGCCTCTTGTTGAGATATTTTCTTTACCCCTTTCCATTTGACCCTCCTTGAAGTGTCAGCACCTGGACCTTTATTATTAAACTCGGCATAATAACATGTGTCTTGACCAAATGTCCCAACCCATGGGGCCCACCCTTCCGGGTCAATGTTCTTGTCAATAAAAGATTGCATGATTATGGTCCTAGAAAACTCCTTCCACGGACGTCCAAGGTAAGACTTGGGCATGGGCGCTGCGCTCAAGAAGTCGGGCTCGGCAGTTATGGTGCATCCATCGAAAACAAGACCGCCAACAGAATGTTGGTCCTTGCGGCCTTGGGCTGTTACCATGCATGCTTGGTTGCTCATTGGCTTCCGGACTATCATTTTGCAGTCTTGAAACACGGCTGCTGCGTTACCGAAGATGAAGTCGATGGTTCCGCTTATGCTGCATTGGCGGTAGAATTGGCGGTACGAGTGGGTGTATAGGGTGTCCTGGTAACCATCCATCACGCAGTTATGAAAGATAGACATATCCGCGGATACTCGCAAAGCTACCGCTTGATGCTTATCGGGTCCAGCAGTGTTTTCGAACCCTACGCCCCTTGCCATGAACCCATCCCCATTAACCGCTGTAAACATAGTAATATAGTTTATATTGGTTTGCAAAATTAATGGTGTTCGCTCTTTTAATGAACAATTAATTTGTTGGCATTTCACAAAAATATAAAATGAGGTTAAATCTACTCAAACTTAGCTATGTGGTTAATGTTCGTTCCAAATGTAGCCATACTTAGCTATAAAAGAGTCGATCCAGCTAGTTTTGAATCGAGCTTGGCTATTGATTATTTTTTTAGTTTGGGGGGGGGGGGGGGGGGGGTTGAATAAATAAATACACTCTTGGCTCCTTTATTTTAAACAAGCTTATTTACTAGGCTCCAGATCAGGCTCGTTTAAGCTAGACTCACTTCGAGCTTTTAGCAAGCCAATCTCGAATAACTCCTAACCAGGTTTCTCATTAACTGCTCAAACTTGATCTATTCAAATAAGATATCATGTGAGGTGATTCTACTAATTAGAAAACTCACCAACAGTGGCACTATGGAAAGTAGCGACCCCGTCAATGTAGTTCTTGTTTCCGGTGATCTTAGTTTTTGTCGGACCTTCTCCAAGGAACACGACATTGTCAATACCCCTAGGAATCGTAACATATTCCTTGTAAACACCCGCTTTGATGAGTATGATAAACGGCTGGGGAGATCGTTTTGGGGCTGTATTAACCGCCTCCATGATCGTCTTGAACTGTCCTGACCCGTCTTGAGCCACAACCGCATTCGGCTTCAACGTGCCCGGATCGGCATTAATCAGCGACCGCCTTGAAGTATCAGCCCACGTAGGATAAGGTGTGTCTGTTTCATGCAACATGATTGGTTCATTTTCTGATTGAGATTCTGGCTCCTGATCATCAATCGGTGTCTGGTCAAGCATCCTTCGACCGGTTACTTCCACTGGCTTTGTACCATGTGAATGTACTATGGTAACCTCTTTCTTCCAAACAGTGGTTCTAGGCTTGGGTTGGGGAACATTCCCTTGAATATCAACATTGATGGTCTTGGTCTTGGGTTTGGGTTGGGGAACATTCCCTTGTATATCAACATTAATGGTTTTAGTTTTGGGCTTGGGTTGGGGAACATTTTGGTCAATATCAACATTGATGGTTTTGGGATTGGGTTGGGGAATATTCTGGTCAATATCAACATTGATGATTTTGGGATTGGGTTGGGGAATATTCTGGTCAATATCAACATTGATGGTCTTGGGATTGGGTTGGGGAACCTCAGGCTGAGGCCGGTTTCGGTTAATCCTCCAATCGAAAATAAAGCCTTTTGGCTTCGTTTGGGGAACCTCAGGCTGGGGAAGCTCAGGCTGGTTATTATCTATGTCAATCACAGTGGTTGTGGGTTCCGGCTCCTGCGGAACTCTAGGAACAAATATTTTACTAATTGGTGGCTTACCACCAGCCAACTCAATAATTCCATCAAGCATCGCAAGACTGTTTCGTGTGAGTTTGATCCCGAGATCCAACAACTTCACCATCGCGGGTCCTGAATTGCTGGTCGTGTTGTCAAACGCATCAATGCACGTTTCTTGATATGTCACCGAACCACTAAGCCAAACTCTAAGCTCAATTGTGTTATCCTTTAGCTTTGGAACATCAAAAAGACTGACCTTATTAATTGATCTTTTTAGATCATCGATCGAGACGCCGAGAAGCTCTTTACATTGGTCCAAGGCGACTACGGCCCGAGGATCCTTCTCTGATTGTCGAATGGTTGATGATTTATCAATCGCAAATTGGATACGTTCCACTGCATGGGCAAAACTAGCTTTTATGAGCTGGCTGGGGGCCTTTATTCCGGCCTTTATTCTCTCTAATGTTTCTCTACAAATATCACGGAAATCGGTGTATTTGCATAGAATTATTATAGTTGTTGCTGTGACAACCGTTGCAGCGAGCAAGATGACTGCTCCAGTTTTCTCTTCGGTGTGAATTTCAATTTCTTTGGTACTTCTTCTAACGTGGAAGATGGTGCCAACAACAGCTGCAACCACAAGCATCGTCGCAATGGCGATTACTGTATACTTCTTCTTCTTTCCCCCCTCCAAAGCCATTTTTTTTTAAGTTTTTTTGTTTCTTTTTAATATATAAACTATTTTCTGACTCATTGGATGAGCTCCTAGGAAACCTTTTGCGTTTAGATCTACTTAAATAAGGAGACGTGGGTTTCATTTGTACGGTCTTGGTTTTTTCCACCTAGTTGGAACTTAACACATGTTAGGTTTAAAATTGAATGTTGGAACCCAGCTTAAAGAATGGAGGGTCGTTAATTGAGAAACTATTTAATTTTGGTGGTGCAAATATGAGGTCAGGGTTGAGCACACATTGTAATCATCCATAATCATAACTATATTTGGAGAACAGTGACATGTGTATAGTCCTAATTAGAATAGGCTATATATTAACATACATACAAACATAAGTTTGCAAAGTCGGCGGGAATAGTTGTCTAAGTTGGTTCGCCAAAAGTGGCGGCCAACTTTTCTGTTTTTTGTTTTTTTTCATAAAATTGTTATTTATAGGTCCTGTCAAATTACGATTTTATCTCCTGTTTAAAATTACGATCTTGCCCTCAGTTAAAAATTAAATTTATGTTTTGCCCCCAGCTTAAATTTACGATTTTGCATTGGTTAAAAAAATTATAGTTTTACCCACCGCTACAATCCTGTCAAATTAAATTTGGTTCCCAGTTTAAAATTACAATTTCGTCACCAGTTCAAAATAAAATTTTTGTTTTGCCCCCCAAAATAAAAGTTTCGATTTTGCCCTCAGTAAAAATATTACGATTTTGCCATGCATAAAATAGTTATTTATAGGTCCTGCCAAATTACGATTTTATCCCCTGTTTAAAATTACGATCTTGCCCCAGTTAGAAATTAAATTTATGCTTTGCCCCCAACTTAAATTTACGATTTTGCCTTGGTAAAAAAAATTATAGTTTTGCCCACCGCTACAATCCTGCCAAATTACAATTTGGTTCCCGGTTTAAAATTATAATTTCGCCACCAGTTCAAAATAAAATTTTTGTTTTGCTCACAGCTTAAAATTATGATTTTGCCCCCAATTCAAAATACAAAAATGGTTTTGCCCTCAGTTAAAAATATTATTTTACCTCCATTTTAAAATTACGATTTTACCCGAGCTAAAAATTGCAATGTTACAATAGTTTTTTTTTTTGGCAAAACTATGGTTTTGTTTTATTTTACTTGGTTTACTCAATTTAGTTTTTATTCGTGGCAAACGGCTTCCTAGCACTTGCTAATTGGTCCTGACAAATTATAGTTTTGCCCCCAACTCTAAATTACACGCTTGCCATCGTTTTAGTTATTTTTTATCATAACTATGATAGTGTTTTTCTTTATTTGGTTAACTCGATGCATCTTATTTTATATCGTGTTATAAGTAGCATGTATAACTAACCGAAATAAATGCGTACATGTTATTAAACTAAGAAATATTTGGTTTAGCGCCCTGCAACGTGGGCGACGCATAACTCTAGTTTTATACATGATGAAACACAGGTTAACACTATGGTTAATCTGTGGGGTTATTTCTTCTGTGGGTTCAATCTCTCTTTCTACTCGTGAGATGGCACGGTTCCTGCAAAACAGCAACACCGTTAGTCTCGTTAAGAGGGGAATGTGGGGGTTTCCCTCTTAACCAGGCTCCGGCGTGAGAATAAGTACTGTTCCGAAGAGGAATAAACAGTGTGTGTTAAGTGTGAAAATAGAGAGAGCAAGATCCTTTTACCTGAATGATGAAGGGTTCTATTTATAGCCGGAGGGTGAGAGAGGGAAGAGCAGCGATGCCAGCTGTGGCTGCGCGCCAGCTGTCCGACCAAGGGGAATATCCTCCTGGTCTCCTCTGATGTGGTCAGTGTAGTGGTACACGTGGCGCGCTCGCATTCGCTCATCTTGGAGACGTCGTACTGGCATTGTCGGGCTGCCCTTAGATTTGTTACAGGCCTACGTGGCGCCTAGCGACTGGTGACACGTTGTGTCCTTTATGTCGGGTGGAGCATCTTTGGGGCCACCTAGATATTTTCCAGAAGCTTCTAGAAGCTTCTGGATGACTTCGTCGATGTCAGCGCCACGTCTGATGGAAAAAGTGGTGTGGTCCTTGCCATGTTGGCAAGGAATACCATACCTCTTCAAGTCCCCCCAGTCAAGTGTGCCTTCTAGTTGAGTTGATCGTCTAGGAGGGATTCTGGACTTATAAGTGTGGTATTGCGTTATGGCGTGAGGTTTTCATGGGGTCCCTAAGAAATCTGCACCTAATGGGCCCACGGCGCGTGGAGTTTGGCAACTTGTGAAGTTGAGCCGAGTAGACGCATGGCGTGCCGCGCATGGGTTTTGGTCCTTTAAAAAGTTGAGCCAAATGGACGCATGGCGTGCCGCGCATGGGTTTTGGCCCTTTAAAAAGTTGAGCCAAATGGACGCATGGCGTGCCGCGCATGGGTTTTGGCCCTTTTAAAAAGTTGAGCCAAATGGACGCATGGCGTGCCGCGCATGGGTTTTGGCCCTTTAAAAAGTTGAGCCAAATGGACGCATGGCGTACCGCGCATGGGTTTTGGCCCTTTAAAAAGTTGAGCCAAATGGACGCATGGCGTGCCGCGCATGGGTTTTGGCCCTTTAAAAAGTTGAGCCAAATGGACGCGTGGCTCACCGCGCATGGGTGTTGGCTCTTTAAAAAGTTGGCGTCGAGAGGAAGCTTTGTCTGTCTTGGGAAGGGATGACTGATGTGACTGGCGGGTGTCAGATGAACAGTTGCCTTTTCAGTCACCGTCAGTCGCTTTTCGGCGAAGTGTCAGGTATCTGTTCACCTGCTTCCGGAAAAAGAGGTGCCGCCTTCTCTCTCCTCTGACGTGTCTTCTCCCTGTTGGTTGCTTTTTCGGAGTCTGACGCCTCCACTACCCATCGCATTAAATGCGATAGGTATAAATACATGGTGGTTTTCTCTTTCTTCTCCACTTATTCAAAATTTGAATTCCGGGAATCTCTCTTCTTCCTTCATTTTATATCTTCTTCTGTTTGAGTTCGTCTGCATTACAGTTTGTTTTCCCACCATGTCTTCTGCAAATCCGTCTTCAAGGAAAAGGAGGAATAAGGGGAAAACTCCTCCCGGCCCAGATCAGGCGGTGATAGGGTGGAAAGAGGAGGAATTCCAGAATTTGGTAAGGGAGATGGGTTTTCTCCCTGATTGGGGTGCTCAGTATCCTACTCCTGGTTCTACAGCCATGGATGCTCCTCCCGGTCATATGACTCTGTATGCTGCCTTCTTCCGGGAGGGTAACTTCAGGCTACCAATGACCCGATTTACTGCCGATGTGTTGAGGGGTTATGGTCTCCACATCTCTCAGATAAATGCCATCGGACTCCCTCGGATTACTCACTTCGAGTTCCTTTGTATGGCGAACCGTTTAGATCCGACGTTTGAGATGTTCAACGTCTTCTACACTGTTACGTATACAAGTGGGTTTTACTCTTTCAGTGCTCGTACCAACGTTTCTCCGGTTTGCTCTGTGCCACTGAAGAGTCTCCATGACTGGAAGCAGAAGTTTTTTTACATTCGCCGGGGTGTTGTTCCTGTGGACATGCATTACAGATCTGTGGATGAGGGTATCCCAAAAGTTGATGTGGTTGCAAATTTTGCAGATCAAGACTGGTATAAGAGGTTGACCCGTAAAGCCACTCCGATAATCCAGCTTGAGGAGATGGCGTGTGACACCTGTGTCACTTCAACCATCCAACAAATGCCAAACCAATGAAATATTGTATTTCATACTTTGGACTTGTATAAATATGTGTATCTTTTGCACATATCAGCTCTTGTTCGATTCCAAGCTCTAAATCGCTTTCTGGAAGGTTATACGCGCACTGATGCGTAAATATAACCAGTTTAATGCAACGAACACTCCAGAATAGTGAAATAGGCTTAACATACCTTAAATAACCCTTACATTACTTAGAAATAAGTTTCGAAGGCTTTGGTATGGCAAAAATAAGTTAATTCGCTTACAGGGACTAAACTTGACAAACTGCGAAAGTATGCCAATTTGAACTGTAACAGACATTCCGGAACATGACCATAAGTTAAACATACCATAAATATCCTTTAAATAGCTTAGAAATAGGCTTTTAGGGGTTCGGTGTGCTAAAATAAACTTTTGGCTCATTCAGGGACTAAAAGTGTCAAAAAGTGCACAAGTTTGCACTTTCACGCATAACTCACGTTCTGAATACATCCGGACATCCAAAAATTTATGCAAGCACTAAAATATTTTATTTTAGTGTTTTGCATAAGAAAAATCCATTCGTCACGCCATTTGGATCGTTTTTCGCGCTTATGCGCATTCCGTCGTAATTAACCGAACAACGCAATCGTACGGCTAAACGAACCGACATCCGAGATATTTTTGAGCACATTTTAAGTTCCCTATACTTTAACTTCATTTTTGAGCTTTGAAATGGGGTTAACGGGCCTTAAACGCGTCAGAAATGACCTTATAGCACAACAGGGACCAAAATGGTAAATCTGCCAAACTTGGCCCTTGCGCACCGTAAGGGTTTTTTGTTACAGTGCGCAAGCAGTGTCCAGATGCAGCAAATCGTTTTTGGTTGCTGTTATCTGCCCCTAAACATTCTCCAAAGGTCAAGTGCCACTTGTTAAACTCTTATGGTGGCAAAAAATCAGTCACCACAACATTGCAACAAGTGTACGGGCTAGATCATTCCCTCTTTTCCAAGAAACGATCCTAACGGTGGACCGGAAACTATAAATACCCAACCCACTTCACTTCATTTCTCACAAGAATCTGATCATTTGTGCTCTAAGTTGAAACCTTTGTTTCATACCTGAGCTATTTTGATCTAGATTAGCATTCGGGGACCCTTCGTAAGTGTTCCTTCGTTCTTTTATCGCTTTTCGAGTCCGAAAGTCAAACTTTGTTTGACTTTCTGCATTGACCAGTTTATGGTCGATGCGAAGTTCATTTGAACTTCATAACGTGAGCGTGATCACGATGGTTATAGTCCCTAGTGACTATACCTACTGATTACCACGTTATCTAGGCTTAGTGACGAGCCGTAGTTTCGGTCAGAATACGTATTCTTACGTATTTTGTAACCAAACTACTTATGGATATCGAAACCGTTTGTTTTGATACCAAACCTGTTTTCTAAACTTAGTTAAGCATGTTTTAGCATGCTTAGCTCGTCACTTTTAGTTTTGTGCTTGTCTAGGGTCGTAAAGGTAAGCGATCTAATCAATCGCTTATACTTTCGAACCCGACCCGTTTGGTCGATCATTAGGATCCGACCAAGCACATTAGGTGGCCATAGTATATAGGGAATAACCTTCCGAGGTTATACCTTATGGTCGCTTCGTTTAAGTAGTTGTATGATAGGTAGTTTATATGCCTTAGGTAAATTACCAAAATACCCCTTTGATGCCAAACTTCGTTTTAATCATATGTAACATAACTTTTGACATCTAAACTGATTTGACAACTATATTAGACATGTTAAGGCATATATTACTTGTCATAGGACTAGTTAGGCGGTCCGAACGCGTTTTACGCAAACGACGCGTTAAAGTAGCATAAGCTACCTAAACGGGTCGTAATGGGTCGTAAGCACTTAGGTTAGGTTTCATTTAGTATGTAGGCTTTGATAAACCATATTACATGAGTTCCCATACTCACTTGGTCTACAAGCCCTCATCCTATCCGATCTCCCGATTTAAGTCCGGTTTATTTATATAGTTTTAGATTGCCGACTGATTCCGTGCTCCCTCTAGCTTTGTTTGGTTGTTGTTCAAGACCTCTAAGCATTCTCAGGCGAGTACATTATTCCCCTCTTTTACTGTTTTCAACTGTTTTGGGGTGACTCATATGTGCTAAATGTCTTAACAATGATTTCAAGAACGATTACAATGGTTTCAAAAACAATTACAATGTGGTTTCAAGAACGATAACAATGGTTTCAAGAACGATTACAATGGTTTCAAAAACAATTACAATGGTTTCAAGAACGATTTCAATAAAGTGAACAAACTTGTTGGTTGTAGTTACATAACCAATGACATTCATTAGCAATGATCAAGCCGACCAGTATTAGGTTATGGTACCATAGGATCTGACAAATCCCGTTATTCTCTATACCCATGGTTATGTGTGGGTATTTTGGGTAACGACTGAATCTGTAATTATTAATTTACCCTTTGGTAAGGGTTTGTTAAGAACGAGAACGAGTTGGAACGATGAACGAGTCAAGAAGGTTTGAATGTTATTAGAAAATCGACCATAAAGTAGTTTCACAATTAAAACAAGAACAATTTGAACGATTAAAACAACAAGAACGATTTGAACGATTTTACAAAATGTTTTAACGATTGGGTAAACATTTGGACATGAATTTACAATTGATCATGCATTTCCACGAAACATAGTATTGATTTAAACCAAGTTTTACTTCAATACTTTGTTTTGTGCGTTTCACCTATGGTTTAGTTGATGCATTTCACTAGCCATACATATCATTTTGGTTACACATTACATGGTTTACATTTGACACAAACACTTTTGACATTGGTTATACATAACATGATTTACATCTTCACATGAACATTTTGACATATTATTCCAATACATTTGGCAGTTGGTTTACACATAGACATCTTACATTGTTGGTTTGGTTTGAGTAAGTGATTTAAGTAACGAGGCGTGTGTAATATGATATAAGCATGGTGGATACGCCGCTGGTACTTCCTATATATAAGTGTTTATATGGTATTACATATCGTAGCATTGTTTAAATCATTTCAATTTAAACATATAACATTTTATACAAATAACATACTTTTCACAATACATTGTTGTACAAACAACTTAACTTTTACAAACTCATTTTACATGGTTATTCATTTAATCATGCATTATTCTCTTATTTATACATATCATCTGAACTTATTATTTTTCAAATGATTTACAAAGACAAAGCAAATTACAAGGTTCATGACTAAACATTTTCTTAAACAGAAGTCATGAATCTTATTTTCACAAAACCTATGTACTCGCCAGCATTTCTTTGCTGACCTCGTTTTTCACATGTGTTTCAGGTATTGTTGAAAGATATCGATTGATAGGATGCATGCTCACATAGGACTGGACAAGGCCTTAGTGACTCAATAACAATGATAGACTATGTTTAAATTGTGTATTTAGATTTCCAGACGATGTAATTATTCAATGTTTAATAAAACGAAACGCTTTTTGGTATCCATGGTTATGAAACAATGATTCTGTTACAACACTCCCCGACGTTTTCCGCCACGTTTGGTTGTCCTACGTGGTCGGGGTGTGACAGAAAAGTTGGTATCAGAGCTCATGGTTATAGGGAATTAGGTTATTAGTAATACTTTGACCTAGTCTATAACCTTTCTAGGACCCTAACGCGAGTTTACTTGCGTTTAGTCATAAAACAATATCGTCACCTATCCTTAGGCGACGACCATAACAAGAACATAAATTTCAAAACCGCTTTGAAAACTAATCATCTGTTCTAGGATGATTGATTACAAGTTTTTGAACCCTCTATTGTAAGGTTTTGAACCCTCTGTTATATGGTTTTGAACCCCTTTGAATTTTCAAAATCTCGACAAGGTTTTGGGTTTTAAATAATGTGAACACGTGCAAACTGGAAGGGTGAATGCCTGTATTCTGGGTTTTCTGTCTAGGCAAGCACTTCGTATACATCTCATCAGACGCGAGACCAGTTGTGCTTACCTGGGAATTCTTGGGATGAGTGTTCACTTATAGGCGAGCATGTCTTCGCGATACATTATTTTTGACTCATTTACTTTGATTAGTCACTGTGTGTTGGTTGTTGCTTTGTAGTAACAAACAAATGACCACTATCCTTGCTTTCATCAGATTTGTTTCATCTCATTCTTTTCGTCTAATTCTTTTACTCGTTTCCTTTCATGTTTCCTCTTTTAGAATGCCTCCTCGACGCGAAAGCCAGATAGCGACTGCCGAATTGGCAGAAATCATTGCGCAACAAATGGCTGCTCAATTCCCAAACCTCTTTGCTCAATGGAACCAAGCCAACAACAACAACAATGTTACATGCAAATACAAGGATTTTAACCAGGCTAAACCACTCAAGTTTAGTGGTTCTGAAGGAGCGACTGGGCTTCTTCAATGGTTCGAGAGCATTGAGAATACTTTCCGCCACGTGCAGTGTCCTGAAAATCGCAAGGTCGAGTTTTCTTCGAGTGTGTTTCGGAAGAGGGCTCTCACATGGTGGAACGGGGTTATGAGGGATCGTGGTGCAGAAGTTGCTCTAGCACAGACATGGGCTGAACTTAGGGCCCTTATGATGAGGGAATTCTGTCCTCGTCATGAGCAGCGAGCTTTGGAGAAGGAATTTGATGAGTTGAAGCAAGATAGTGGTGAGCACAGGGCGTATACTGATAGGTTTGAGGAGTTGAGTCTGCTTTGCCCGACAATGGTTACCACACTCGACAAGGCTATCGAAAGGTACATCGACAGCCTACCTGACTCGGTACAAGACATCCTTACTGGTAGTAGCCCTACCACACTCCGTCAGGCGATCGAGTTAGCTGCGACATTGACTGAGTCGCAGATTCGGAAGAATAAGTTACACAGAAAGGGTGACAAGGGTAAGAAGCAGGGGTCTGACAAGGAGGATAGCAAGAAAGGTCAAAACAAGAAGGGTAAGGAAGGTGAGACGTCAAAGAAATCAAGAAAGCGAAAGGGTGTTCAGAACTTTGCTGTTACAGCACAGACTGCTCAGAACCCGTGGAACCCACCAGCTCACCCACCTGCAAAGAAAGCATATGCCGGTACCGCACCTCATTGTGCACGCTACAACGGTCATCACGCGGTACAACAAGCTTGCTGGCAATGCACGACGTGTGGTAAACTTGGGCATTTGGCCAATGTTTGTCGTTTGGGACAAAATCAGGCTGCTCAGGTTCAAGCTCCGGTTCAAGGGAATGCTGCGAGATTCCCACTGGGGTCATGTTTCAACTGCGGAGAGATTGGTCACTTCCGCCACAACTGTCCGAGACTGGTGAATGCAAATGCTAACGCAAACCCAAATGCGAACGTCAACGTCAATGTGAATCCAGCACGTGGTCGAGTGTTTAACATCAATGAGGCACTCAATGATGAAGGAGTGAACAATTAGCATTTTGTATTTCCTCTGGTTGTTATCTTGTAACATTTAAAGACAATGCGGTTGTTATATAAATAAAAATTTGTGGTTTTTTTTTAACTAATGCAATTGTATGAATGATTGATCCAACCTTATGATGTCAACACAAAGACAAAACTACTCGTGTGGTTCTGTCATTTTTATGATCACTTGTGATCTCCCTAAGAACCTCAAACACTTGTTTCTTTTAAATCTAAAGTATCTTATCGTCTTGCACCGTTCGAGATGCAAGAATTATCAAAACAGCTTCAAGAGTTGTCTGATAAAGGATTCATCCGTCCGAACTTTTCACCTTGGAGAAACTCCTGTCCTCTTTGTGAAAAGAAAAATGGATCTTTTCGAATGTATATCGATTAACGTAAGCCTAGTAAGCTTACCATCAAGAATCGATATCCCCTACCTTAAATCAACGATTTCTCCGATCAACTGCATAGCGTTTCATGCTTTTCCAAGATCGATTTGCGTTTTTGGGTATCATCAACTTTGTATTCTCAAAGAAGATATTCCCAAAACGGTTTTCTGCATGAAGTATGGCCATTACGAGTTTACAGTCATGCCTTTTGGGTTGACAAATGCTCCAGCCATCTTCAAAGACTTAATAAATAGAGTCTGCAAGTCTTATTTGGATCAGTTCGTCATTGTTGTTATTGATGACATCTTGATCTATTCATGTCCCGAGCCGATAACGATCAACGCCTTCATTGACACTGGAACCCTTAAAGAAGGAACAAACTTTTTGCTAAATCCTCCAAGAGGAAATTTTGGCTTAAAGAAGTTCAGTTTTTGGGTCATGTAGTCAACAAGCAGGGTATTCATATGGATTCATCCAAATTGCTGCAATTAAGGATTTGATTCCTTGTATGCTTTAAATACCCGTGTCCAAAGATAACAAATTTAAAGGTCAATTTAAACAATAATGCGAGTGTGCGATTATGCGATTATGTGATATGTGTTTATGTGTTCTCCTCTATGTTTTTGTGTGATCCGATTTTCAAATCCTCATAGAATCTTTCATATCTTCATATGAGGGATTCATAGTAGGATATTTAAAAGGTACTACCTTAATCCTTATGGGCTTCTACGTGGTAGTTAAGACCCTTGGGTTATATAGTACCATTCCATGATTTGATGAGAGACCCTTGAGTGGTCTAGTTAAAGATTGATTCAAGATCTGGTTAAGAAGGGCATGTGATGATACAGCTGAAAGGACCCTATGGTGGTCCAGTCACACTCATCACAGGTTTGTTCATTTGGTTTTACCCTACACATTATAAAATAGACTGTGTGAACTGTGCAAGGAATTGTCTAATTATGGACGCGTACATAATTATGAAAAATTTAGTGCACAGAAACCCAGTAAGGTTTATTATGTGTAAGAACCGATAGTGACAACAATAACAAAATGAGAACAATGTAATGGAGGCACGGTGGACGCACCAATGACACTTCATATACTTGTATATAAGTGTCCATCTTACATTGCAAGCATAATGTTATTAAGGTTACTAGAAGTTCAGAACCCTAACCAATGTTGTTCGATCTTTTCAACTTCATGTTTTAAACTCTCACAAGTTTCCTCTAAATAAATTTCGGGACGAAATTTCCTAAAGTAGGGGAGACTGTGACACCTGTGTCACTTCAACCATCCAACAAATTCCAAACCAATGAAATATTGTATTTCATACTTTGGACTTGTATAAATATGTGTATCTTTTGCACATATCAGCTCTTGTTCGATTCCAAGCTCTAAATCGCTTTCTGGAAGGTTATACGCGCACTGATGCGTAAATATAACCAGTTTAATGCAACGAACACTCTGGAATAGTGAAATAGGCTTAAAATACCTTAAATAACCCTTACATAACTTAGAAATAAGTTTCGAAGGCTTTGGAATGGCAAAAATAAGTTAATTCGCTTACAGGGACTAAACTTGACAAACTGCGAAAGTATGCCAATTTGAACTGTAACAGACATTCCGGAACATGACCATAAGTTAAACATACCATAAATATCCTTTAAATAGCTTAGAAATAGGCTTTGAGGGGTTCGGTGTGCTAAAATAAACTTTTGGCTCATTCAGGGACTAAAAGTGTCAAAAAGTGCACAAGTTTGCACTTTCACGCATAACTCACGTTCTGAATACATCCGGACATCCAAAAATTTATGTAAGCACTAAAATATTTTATTTTAGTGTTTGGCATAAGAAAAATCCATTCGTCACGCCATTTGGATCGTTCTTCGCGCTTATGCGCATTCCGTCGTAATTAACCGAACAACGCAATTGTACGGCTAAACGAACCGACATCCGAGATATTTTTGAGCACATTTTAAGTTCCCTATACTTTAACTTCATTTTTGAGCTTTGAAATGGGGTTAACGGGCCTTAAACGCGTCAGAAATGATCTTATAGCACAACAGGGACCAAAATGGTAAATCTGCCAAACTTGGCCCTTGCGCACCGTAAGGGTTTTTTGTAACGGTGCGCAAGCAGTGTCCAGATGCAGCAAATCATTTTTGGCTGCTGTTATCTGCCCCTAAACATTCTCCAAAGGTCAAGTGCCACTTGTTAAACTCTTATGGTGGCCAAAAATCAGTCACCACAACATTGCAACAAGTGTACGGGCTAGATCATTCCCTCTTTTCCAAGAAACGATCCTAACGGTGGACCGAAAACTATAAATACCCAACCCACTTCACTTCATTTCTCACAAGAATCTGATCATTTGTGCTCTAAGTTGAAACCTTTGTTTCATACCTGAGCTATTTTGATCTAGATTAGCATTCGGGGACCCTTCGTAAGTGTTCCTTCGTTCTTTTATCGCTTTTCGAGTCCGAAAGTCAAACTTTGTTTGACTTTCTGCATTGACCAGTTTATGGTCGATGCGAAGTTCATTTGAACTTCATAACGTGAGCGTGATCACAATGGTTATAGTCCCTAGTGACTATACCTACTGATTACCACGTTATCTAGGCTCAGTGACGAGCCGTAGTTTCGGTCAGAATACGTATTCTTACGTATTTTGTAACCAAACTACTTATGGGTATCGAAACCGTTTGTTTTGATACCAAACCTGTTTTCTAAACTTAGTTAAGCATGTTTTAGCATGCTTAGCTCGTCACTTTTAGTTTTGTGCTTGTCTAGGGTCGTAAAGGTAAGCGATCTAATCAATCGCTTATACTTTCGAACCCGACTCTTTTGGTCGATCATTAGGATCCGACCAAGCACATTAGGTGGCCATAGTATATAGGGAATAACCTTCCGAGGTTATACCTTATGGTCGCTTCGTTTAAGTAGTTGTATGATAGGTAGTTTATATGCCTTAGGTAAATTACCAAAATACCCCTTTGATGCCAAACTTCGTTTTAATCATATGTAACATAACTTTTGACATCTAAACTGATTTGACAACCATATTAGACATGTTAAGGCATATATTACTTGTCATAGGACTAGTTAGGCGGTCCGAACGCGTTTTACGCAAACGACGCGTTAAAGTAGCATAAGCTACCTAAACGGGTCGTAATGGGTCGTAAGCACTTAGGTTAGGTTTCATTTAGTATGTAGGCTTTGATAAACCATATTACATGAGTTCCCATACTCACTTGGTCTACAAGCCCTCATCCTATCCAATCTCCCGATTTAAGTCTGGTTTATTTATATAGTTTTAGATTGCCGACTGATTCCGTGCTCCCTCTAGCTTTGTTTGGTTGTTGTTCAAGACCTCTAAGCATTCTCAGGCGAGTACATTATTCCCCTCTTTTACTGTTTTCAACTGTTTTGGGGTGACTCATATGTGCTAAATGTCTTAACAATGATTTCAAGAACGATTACAATGGTTTCAAAAACAATTACAACGTGGTTTCAAGAACGATAACAATGGTTTCAAGAACGATTACAATGGTTTCAAAAACAATTACATTGGTTTCAAGAACGATTTCAATAAAGTGAACAAACTTGTTGGTTGTAGTTACATAACCAATGACATTCATTAGCAATGATCAAGCCGACCAGTATTAGGTTATGGTACCATAGGATCTGACAAATCCTGTTATTCTCTATACCCATGGTTATGTGTGGGTATTTTGGCTAACGACTGAATCTGTAATTATTAATTTACCCTTTGGTAAGGGTTTGTTAAGAACGAGAACGAGTTGGAACGATGAACGAGTCAAGAAGGTTTGAATGTTATTAGAAAATCGACCATAAAGTAGTTTCACAATTAAAACAAGAACGATTTGAATGATTAAAACAACAAGAACGATTTGAACGATTTCACAAAATGTTTTAACGATTGGGTAAACATTTGGACATGAATTTACAATTGATCATGCATTTCCACGAAACATAGTATTGATTTAAACCAAGTTTTACTTCAATACTTTGTTTTGTGCGTTTCACCTATGGTTTAGTTGATGCATTTCACTAGCCATACATATCATTTTGGTTACACATTACATGGTTTACATTTGACACAAACACTTTTGACATTGGTTATACATAACATGATTTACATCTTCACATGAACATTTTGACATATTATTCCAATACATTTGGCAGTTGGTTTACACATAGACATCTTACATTGTTGGTTTGGTTTGAGTAAGTGATTTAAGTAACGAGGCGTGTGTAATATGATATAAGTATGGTGGATACGCCGCTGGTACTTCCTATATATAAGTGTTTATATGGTATTACATATCGTAGCATTGTTTAAATCATTTAAATTTAAACATATAACATTTTATACAAATAACATACTTTTCACAATACATTGTTGTACAAACAACTTAACTTTTACAAACTCATTTTACATGGTTATTCATTTAATCATGCATTATTCTCTTATTTATACATATCATCTGAACTTATTATTTTTCAAATGATTTACAAAGACAAAGCAAATTACAAGGTTCATGACTAAACATTTTCTTAAACAGAAGTCATGAATCTTATTTTCACAAAACCTATGTACTCGCCAGCATTTCTTTGCTGACCTCGTTTTTCACATATGTTTCAGGTATTGTTGAAAGATATCGATTGATAGGAAATGCTGATCGTATTGCTAAGCTGGAGGACCTTGCCAGGCAATATGAGACTGCTGATCGTCTTCTTCAAGAGAAGACTGCTGAATGCAAGGCCTCTGAACTCCTTGCTGAGGAAGCGTCCTCTGATTGCAAATGGTTGCTCTCGCGCGCGGTGCCTCTGGTAAATTCTTTTACTGTATTTTGTGACTTTCATGAATTGTCCCTTATTTTAGTTTTTGTTGTAGATTGCTGATCGCATCGTCAACTCGCACGAGCTTGCCCATTATATGTATGAGTTGGGGCAAGCTGGTTACAGCAGCGGTCGTAAGGATGGGTACAACGAGGGTAGGGCTGCGGCCATTAATAAGGAGAAAGAACACCATTTCGAGCTGTGGAAAGAGAATTGCACTACTGTTTACGCCGCGAAGAGACAAGAGTTTTCGTCTTTGGAGTTTGCTGTGGTTAAAGCTGCAAAAAAACTGGCTCGAAGACCGGATGGTGTCACTTTGTTAAAGAAATCGCTTGGCGATGAAGGTGGTGCGACTGGAGGTGCTGGGCCTAGTCATCCCGAATGAGGGACTCCGGCCTGCGCGCCGCGTATGACCTTCATTGGTCTTGTATTTGACAATTGGATGAACAATTTTAACTTCCTTGTTACGTTTGTGGATATTTCGCTATGACTTAACATTTGTTATGCTAGTAGTCGTTTCTTTTTATGCGAATTTTGTTATCGTCATAATATGTGCATGTGTAATTACTTTGATTTAGGTATCACGAATGAATGATGGCGCTGACAGGTTGTGTTGTGTTTATTACAACGTTTTATTCTGTCGTATTTTTGCGCAGGTTGGGTCTTGAATACGAAGTGATCGAGTTACAGGTTATTGTGTGTACCCGGTTGTTCTCATCCTTGGGGGTGCTTACAATGTTTGTTTGTCCTGTGTTCGATGTTTTCGTGTTTATGTGGGCACGAAGTATTTGTTTGGCGTTTGTTAGGCTTTAGTTGTGTGTCTGACCCGGCTGTGCACTTGTTTGTGACAGGCCTTGGAGGTCTACAATGTTTCCTAATGGTCGAGCCATTGATGTTTTCGTGTATGCCCAAAGTAATATATGCAGTTGTGACAAAGAAATTTGCATGATAGAAAGATAGCCAAACACTTCTTGTATAACTATAAATGTGTCGGCGACTTGGCCATTGCGATTACAAGAATTTTCTTCATAGGTAACATTTTCTCAGCTGCTGGGCGTTCCATGTGCGAGGAACCTCCCTGTTGTCGATGGTGCGTAGCTTATAGGCTCCTTTTCCGAGCACGGTGTCGATGACATAAGGACCTTCCCACTTGGGAGCCAACTTCCCGGGTTTTTCTGCATTTGAGGCCTCGTTGTCTCTGAGGACGTATTCTCCCGGGTTGAAGGTGCATATTCGGACTTTAGAGTTGTAATATTTTTCCAGCTTCGTTTTGTACTTTACTTCATTGATTGCCGCCATTTCTCTCCGTTCTTCTCGGAGGTCCAGGTCGATCCTCCTCTCTTCTTCATTGTTGATCATGTTCATTGAGAGCATTCTGGGTGACGGCAATCCTATCTCCGCTGGAATTACTGCCTCCGACCCATAAACCAAGCTAAACGGTGTTTCTCCGTTGCTTGTTTTGGGCATCGTCCTGTGGGCCCACAAGATGCTGGGCAGTTCGTCTACCCAACCTCTTCTTTTTTCTCCCAGCCTTGCCTTAATTCCGTCGACAATACTCTTGTTGACGGCTTCAACTTGACCATTCCCCTGCGGGTGCGCGACCGAGGAGAAGGTGTGCTCGATGTGTAATTCCTTGAACCACTGTTGACGATTGTCTTCGGCAAAGTTGGTTCCATTATCGGTGATTATCTTGTGAGGTAATCCAAAACGACATATGATTTGTTCCCAAATGAATTTTTTGACAACGGCGGGTGTGGTCGACGCGAGGGCCTTTGCCTCTACCCATTTGGTGAAATAGTCGACTGCGACTATTATGAATTTGACGGCTCCTGGGGCTTCGGGAAAAGGTCCGACCATGTCTATTCCCCATTGTTGAAAGGGCCATGCCGTGGTGACTGGTACCAACTCATTCTTGGGGCGCATCGTTTTGGGGGCATGTCTTTGACATCCACTGCATTTCCTCAACTCTTTGACCGCGTCCAAATGCATTCCGGGCCAATAGTATCCCGCATTCATGACTTTTGCTACCACCATTCTTGGTCTGGCATGTATACCACAGATTCCCTCGTGCACCTCTCTGATCAAATAGCGTGCGTCTTCGGGGTCAACACACCTTAACAAAGGCCCGAGGTATGATTTTCTGTACAAGATCCGATCAGCCATCTGGTAATGTTCGGATTTGTACTGGATTTTCCTTGCTTCTGCCTTGTTTTCCGAGAGTACTCCAGATTGGAGGTATGTGATTATCGGAGTCATCCAAGACGTTGTCCCTAGTTGAACGACGCTTACTTCTCGCAGTGGCACTGACGGGTTGCTCAAAACTTCTATGCGTACATCCTTTGCTAGGTGCTGGAAGCTTGTAGAGGCGAGTTTACTCAGCGCGTCTGCTGGCTTGTTCTCGCTTCTATTAATGTGATGCACTTTGTAGGAATAGAAGGTTTGCAGCAGTGTCTTTGCTTGGCTCAGGTAAAGTGCCATTGTATCCCCCTTGGCTTCGTACTGCCCGTTGATTTGACCTGCCACCAACATGGAGTCCACATGCGCTTCGATGTGTCGTACTCCCATTTTGATTGCCAACCTTAAACCAGCAAGGAAGGCTTCGTATTCAGCTTCGTTGTTTGTGCTTTTAAAATCCAGGCGTATGGCGTAGGTGAACTCATGTTTGTCAGGGCTCACCAGCCGGAGACCAGCACCTGCGCCGTCTTCGTTAGACGCACCATCTGTGTATAGTAGCCATGGTTCTTCCACTTGCTGTTTCTCGGCTTTTTCCATCGCCTTGCATTCTCGATCTTTGTCATCCGGTACCTCTGTCATGAAATCCGCAAGTACTTGGCCCTTGATCGTCGGTATTGGTCTGAACACTACGTTATGACCCCCGAGCTCTATTGCCCATTTTGCTAGTCTCCCTGAAATCTCCGGCCTTGCGAGTATGTTGCCAATGTTGTAGTTTGTTAGCACGTGAATGACGTGGTTCGCAAAGTACCTGCGCAGCCTTCTTGATGCATGAATCAGTGCGAGTACTAGTTTCTCCATGATTGCGTACCGGGTTTCTGGGTCGGTTAGAGTTCGTGACACATAATAGACTGGCGTCTGGACACCCTGTCGATCTACAAGCAACACTGCTCCTACTGCCCTGTCGGAGGCTGATAAGTACAGTACCAAAGGTTCGCCCTTGACTGGTGCAGTTAATGTTGGCAGCTTGATGAGGCAGTCTTTCATCTCGCGGAATGCGCTTTCAGCTTCCGGAGTCCACTGAAATTGACTCTTCTTCATGCAGTTACGGAGAGTTTTTATAAACGGAAATGATTTAGCTGCGTGATTGGCCAGGAAGCGGTTGAGTGCTGCCAACCGTCCTGCCAATTTTTGCATCTCCTTGATCGTTGAAGGTGACGGCATGCGTTCTATTGCTTGTATCTTGTCAGGGTTCACCTTGAAGCCATCTTTCGTGACAATGAAACCCAGGAATTTTCCCTCCTCCATGCCGAAGGAGCATTTCGCTGGGTTTAACTTGATGCTGACTCCGCGCAAGGTGTCAAACGTCTTTTGGATGTTCAACAACATTGTACTCTCCTCTTTGCTCATAATAACCAGATCATCCATATACACTTCTATATACTTGCCGATGGCGTCGTGGAAGGTTTCGTTCATGAGCCTCTGATAAGTCGCGCCCGCATTTTTTAAACCAAAAGGCATTTTGGTATAGCAGTATAGCCCTGTTGGTGTGCGGAACGCGGTCTTGTCTTCATCCTGCACGGCCATCTGTACCTGGTGGTACCCTTTGTAGCAATCGAGGAAACATTTCCATCGGAATGTGGCAAGTGAATCGATCTTTTCATCGATGTCTGGTAAGGCGTAACAGTCGCGCGGACATGCCTTATTCAGATCTTTGTAGTCCACGCACATTCTCCAGCTACCGTTGTTCTTCTGGACCATCACTGGGCTTGCCACCCATGTTTGATACCTGACCTCCCTGATGATTCCCGCGTTTAACAGCTCTATCACTTGCTCTTTCATGGCATCGTGCTTTATGTCTCCCAAATGGCGCTTAGCATGTACCACCGGTTTGGCTTCTTCCGAGACGTTTAAGCGGTGTTCAGCTATGTGCCGTGGAACACCCACCATGTCTGCTGGCGTCCAGGCAAAGACATCCATATTTTGGAACATCAGTTTTTTTAGCGCCGCGCGCGTCAGATCGGACATTGCGGGTCCCAAGGTTACTGTATGTTCCGGATATGCGCTGTTTAGCACCCATTTTTCTGCCTCTTGGCGTGCTTCTGGTTTCCTTGTCTTTGCAGGTCTTAGCTCATCTGTCGCTAATACTTCTTTGCTTGCATAGATGATGGCTACTCCTGTTTCTGTTGGGAATCCCACTGCTGAGTGTGGGCCAGAGCAAATCATGCTGAAATCACCTTGGGATTCTCTTCCCAGCAGAATATCGTGTCTTGAATGTGCTGGCAGCACCATGAACGTGACTTCTTCTGTTCTTGAGTTTCTTCCGTCCGAGAGCAAGACTGGGAACGATATTTGTCCTAGAGGAAAAACGGCTTCGTTGCAGAAACCAGTGAGCGGGTAATCAACTGGTTCTAAGCGCGTTTATCCTCCTGATCGAACTGATTAAAACACTGTTCATATATGATATCTGCAGTGCTCCCTGGATCGATGAAGATGTAATCTGTTTGATAATGCCCTATGACGCCCGAGATGACTATGGGCCTTCTTTCTCGTGGGCCTCCTCTGACAACCGGGAAAACGACTTGTTTCTCGCGCCATGAGTCGTCCTGCGCGCGCTTGTTGTAGTTTTTCTTGACCTTCGTGTACCCCCTTGGACCATGTGGGTTTCTAGCTTCCGGAGTTTTTTGTTATCCGGCCCCTCTTCTCTTATTTGAATCTGACGGTAATCACGCTTTCCGCCTTTGACCAGGTGAGTTAACTTTCCGTCTCTTAAGGCCCTTTCGATCTCTTGTTTGAGGCTGAAACAATCGTCGGTTAAGTGGCCTGTGTCCTTGTGGAATTCACAGAAAAGATTCGGGTCTTGGCCCCTTTTGTTGCGCATTTGTAGTGGTGGCTTGAACTGGTGGTTCTCGGTTGCCAAGACTTCTGAAGGTGTTTTCGTTAGGAGTGTCCACTGCTTCTCTCTGTTTTCTCTTTTCACCTCTTTTCGGTGTGCTATTTGGTTGATCGTGTGGCGCGCATCCTCTCTTACCGGGCTTCTTTCTCTGTGACCGGATGCTTTCCAAGGTTGGTTCCTGCCTTTCTTGCTGTGCCGGTCGGTGTGGTTGTAACTACGCTGACGGTGGTCGTCGCCGGTCAGCTGTCTATCCGACTACGCGATGGTTTTGGCTGCTTCAATGAAGGTCTCCCAGTCTTTGGGTCCTCCGTCTCTCCCTTTTACGCGCTTGATGAGATCGTCGCACTTGACAGCCCTCATGAAATGTGCGCGCATCATCTTCTCGCCTACATCGCCGATCTCCAAACATTCTTTGTTGTACCGAGTAATGAAATCTTCCACGCTCTCGTGGTCTCTGCGCCATATGTTCAAACAATCGGCCGGATCCCTGGTGTGTCGTCGTTGCTGTGAGAAGTGTGCCAGGAACTTCTCTCGGAAATCAACCCATGATTTGATTTTCCCTGCTGGTAAGCTGTCAAACCAGACGCGCGCTGCACCTATGAAGGTTTGAGCGAAGAGATGACACCAGGTTGGTAAGTTCCATCCGCCCGTTGCTCCCGCACCGTTAAAAACTTGGAGATGATCGTCTGGGTCTGTCAACCCGTTATATTAGCCCACGTTGTGTGGCAATTTTGTTTTGTCTATGGCAGCCGTGGCGATCTCTCTGATGAACTTTGAATTCTCGGCCATGTCGTCTGGACGATAGCTTAGAGTGTAATCATGTTCAGCTTTTGGATCATAACCCGCGCGCTTTCGAGGTTTGTATGCGTCATGCTCCGGTGGCAACCTGCTGAACACTGTGCTTTCTCTGTATGTCTCATCGTCATTTTCGAGTTCGTCGTTAATGTTGCGCGGACCTAAAGGACTCTGTATTGGCCTCTTCGGTTGATGAGAATACTGCACGTAATTACTCTCGGTTTCGCCGTACGTATCGCGCGTGTCATGCGCGCTTGGTCTTCTAACATGTGGTGGGGGTACGGACTCAGGACGTAGATTAAAAGCGTTGGTCTGTTGAGGCATGGGAGCGCTCAAAGGCCTTGGCAATGGAGTGACAAATGCGGACTGGTTTGCTTGTGCCTGTAGCAGAGCTTGCTGCGCGCTGAGTTGTGTGTAAACAAGGTTTATAGACGCCACTTGTTCGGCATACCAGGAAGCCAAAGTTTTTCCTTCGGGTAGCCCGAGTAGTGCAGAGAGGTTTAGTTGTGCTTGGTCTGATGGAGCTGAGGGGCCAGCTCCATGGCTCTGAGTTTGCACTGGTGGTGGTGTCTGTTGGACTACCTCTGACGGAGGCTGGAACGTAGCTCCGTTCGTGGTCTGAGTGATGATTCTGGGTGGAGTTTGGAAAGTAGCGCCAGGTGCGTTTTGAGTAGCAATCCTGGATGTACTCCCAAAGATGCTGGGAAACTCATTGTTCGTCGGCCCTTCTTGGATAATTTCGTTCCTTGGACCTCGCTGGACGTGTAAGTTGTCCGAAACGAGTTCGAAGGAAGAAACGTCTCCATCTACTTGGTGAGAAGGGTTTTGTTCGGCCATGTTTGACGAGTGTTTTTTGAAAAGAAAAAGAGATGAGAGTGGTTTTGCTAAAAGCGGATGGCGCCAATGATGAAACACAGGTTAACACTATGGTTAATCTGTGGGGTTATTTCTTCTGTGGGTTCAATCTCTCTTTCTACTCGTGAGATGGCACGGTTCCTGCAAAACAGTAACACCGTTAGTCTCGTTAAGAGGGGAATGTGGGGGTTTCCCTCTTAACCAGGCTCCGGCGTGAGAATAAGTACTGTTCCGAAGAGGAATAAACAGTGTGTGTTAAGTGTGAAAATAGAGAGAGCAAGATCCTTTTACCTGAATGATGAAGGGTTCTATTTATAGCCGGAGGGTGAGAGAGGGAAGAGCAGCGATGCCAGCTGTGGCTGCGCGCCAGCTGTCCGACCAAGGGGAATATCCTCCTGGTCTCCTCTGCTGTGGTCAGTGTAGTGGTACACGTGGCGCGCTCGCATTCGCTCATCTTGGAGACGTCGTACTGGCATTGTCGGGTTGCCCTTAGATTTGTTACAGGCCTACGTGGCGCCTGGCGACTGGTGACACGTTGTGTCCTTTATGTCGGGTGGAGCATCTTTGGGGCCACCTAGATATTTTCCAGAAGCTTCTAGAAGCTTCTGGATGACTTCGTCGATGTCAGCGCCACGTCTGATGGAAAAAGTGGTGTGGTCCTTGCCATGTTGGCAAGGAATTGGAACCATACCTCTTCAATACAAGATGGAGTACTTTTGTTTTTTGTTTAGCGTTTTATTTATTTGCATCGTTTTTGTGAACCACGAAAGTTTGTGATAAGATCCAGTAAATTATTATACGAAACTTTTTTATGTTAACTTTTCTTTAAAAAAAATCCACCAAACTGCCACATAAGTGGAGCCCTTTATCGACACCAAAGAAATAATACCATACAAATATAAGAGTTAATTACTGTTTTTGTCTTTTGGCTTGTCAAAAATCACTATTTCAGTCAATTAGTTTAAAAATTACGATTTCAGTCCCTGTGGTTTCACTTTCAAAACCATTTCCGTCCCTGTACTTAACATAATAATGGATTGAAATGGTTACGAAAGTGAAACCACATGGACTGAAATGGTTACGAAAGTGAAACCACAGGGACTGAAATCGCAACTTTTAAACTAATGGACCGAAATAGTGATTTTTGACAAACCATAAAGATGAAAACAATAATTAACTCCAAATATAATAGAAGCGGTTGTAATGCCCGCTTTTTAACGACCGGAACGTCGCACATTTACAAATCAGTGCAGGTAAACAATATGTGGCTATATGTTTTTAATTTCTGAATAATTTATATTTCTTGATATTCAAAACATAAAAAATTAGAGAAATATCATAAAAATCCAATATACTTTTCTATTTTTCTTTTAAAAGTCCCTCAACAATATTTTTTCATATGAAAAACCAAACATACTTTGTGTTTTGTTTAATAAAAGTCCCTCAACAATTTTTTGAACATTAAAATCTCTTCATATGTTAAATGTGAACAAAATAATTTAAACAACTTACAACCATTAGAGGTGTCCATCGGGTCTTTTCGGTTTATTCTATTATTTGGTTCCTTTTATTCGGTTTGGAAAATTTTGGGTTAAACCAAAAATCAAACCAAATTAAACAGAATTTAAGTATTTCAAAACTGAATCACAAACCACAATTGAATTTGGTTTCGGTTTTGGTTTTAACCGGATACAACGAATTCATATAATTAGGTTTATTCGACTAAATATAAAGTATGGTTTACTTTGGTTAGGTTTATTGGGCTACATATAAACCGAATTCATTTTATTTGCTTCGAGTTTAATCGTTTTTTGCTCGATTTTCGTTTTTAACTGTGTTTGATTCTTTAGCAATAACTTATGAATTCGCATACATATCTTAGGTTGAAACATAATTTCATGTAGCAAGATTTAAAAAAAGTTTTTGTCATAATTTTATTCAAATTTAACATGTGAAGACACTTTAATGTTCAAAAAATTGTTGATAGACTTTTGTGAAATAAAACCACAAGTATGTTGGTTTTTTACGTGCAAAAAAATGTTAAAGGACTTTTATGAGAAAAATAAGAAAGTATATTGGATTTTTATGGTATTTACCTTAAAAATTACGTAAGAAATATGTATTTTTTTTAATGGCTTAAATTACACAAAATGTGACTTTGCCGACCAACCCCTACCCACAATCAATTATGCTTACTTCGTTTATTCCATGATTACATAATAAATATGATTACAAAAAATATTTATAAAATAATATATTTGAAAAAAATTATGTTAAAAAATTACATTTGATAAAAAAAATTACATTTGAATATATTACAAAAAAATTACATTTGATGAATACATCTAATATTACAATGTTAATTTGAACTCATATCATACTTATAGAAGGCAAACATGATACTACTAGACCTTTAACTTATGGGTATACGAGACATAAAAATTGATGAAGTTAACCTAGAGGACTAAAATGGCAACAGTGAAACCTTTTTGGACTCACTGGCGAAAAATGAAACATTTGGACTAAACTGCCAAAATAACCCAAACCACAAGGAGTAAAATGACATTTAACTCTTAAATCTTTTCACAATCTCCTTTTCTTGTATTTTGGGAGTTGTGTGGTGAAAAGAAAATCAATAAGTGGCACTGGTTTAAATATATTAGAATGGGACATCTTTGGCTACTGTAGCCAAGAAGCTACCCAAAATGTTAATATATAGTATAATATAAAACTATCTATACTGTATAATAAAAATTGGAGATATGTGTTATTCACTAGCTATCTTTTTTTTTCTTGCTTCTCATTTATACCTAATTATCTTTCACTTAATTATAAATACTTAAATTTTATAATTTAAGATATTCAATTTCACAATTTTATTTTATTTTATTTCAAAGTATTTTTTGTTATCATTATCTTTCTTCTTATTTTTATTACTATTATTATTATTAAACAAATTATTATATATTTTAAACATAATTTACTGTTCAAAAAGGGTCAGAATATATTATATAATATATAGGGTAAATTACACTTTTCGTCCTTTATGTTTGTAGCGGATTGCAATGGATGACCTTTAACTTTAATAATTACAGTCACAGTCCTTTATTTGGAAAACCTATTGCATGTTTCGTCCTTTGGCCCTAACCTGGTTAAAATATTCAGTTAAGTGTAGTCACTTAAGGGTAGTTTAGTCTTTATACCTAAATATTTAAACTATTTAATAAATAAAAGAAATTAGCGTTTAATTATTTCATAAATACCCTCCACTCTCTCTCTATCTCTCATCTAAAGATATCACCGCCACAATTTCCCGTTCATGTTTTCTTTTTCTTTTTTTTCTCAGTCTCCTTCATCATAATAACATCATCCCCAATTCCCACTTCACATAAAACCCCAAATCTAAAAGAGTGGTGGTGGAGATTATAAAAAGCCCCCAATTCTCCACTTCTTAAAAACAAAAATTCATCATCATACCTTAATCTATTGAAATTGTTGTTGGTTTCATAATCACCGAAGAAATTATTGATGATGTTCTATCAATTATAGCACCGTAGAAATTTTGAAGTGCTACAAAAGGCCCCTATTTCTCCTACTCCCACTCATCCATAACAGAGCTTTTCCACCACAAGGGCATCCAGATTCGAAACCATTCCGGATGGTGTTCCTCGACTCGCCTGGCTTCCGAATCAGGAGTCCCACACAGCCTAGATGACTCGCCTGGCTTCAGATTCGAAACCATTCCGGATGGTGTTCCTCGAAGTCCGGAAGCTAGCGGCGACACCATCAGAGATCTGCTCATGCAATCCCTTGAAACCAACTTCTTAGGCCGTTTCATTGAACTTGTAACCAAACTTCAGGATGCTCCAAACATAAAATGATTTGGTAAGAAATTGATGTGATTTTCTTGTAAAGTAAGATATCTGTTACTATGAGTGTGTATGTATGAGTGATTGGAACAGTTTATATAAATTTGAGCGTGAATGATTGGTCTAGGGTTTGGTAGTTGAAAATTAATAAAACTGGGGGAATAGATTGAAGAAAATTGGGATATTAGTAAACATGAAGAAGATGGTATGGGAAGGGATCAAGATTACAATGAATCTGGAGGTTGATGAAGATTTGTGAACAACTGTTATGTAGAGAGAGAGAATACAGGGGGAGAGAGAGAGAGAGTACAGGGAGGAGAGGAGATGATGATGATGTTTTATAATTTTTAAATTTTGAATTTTTTTTATTAAATGACTGTTTTGCCCTCACATGGGTTGCACATGATCTCATTTAACTGAAAATTTTAACCAGGTTAGGGTCAAAGGACCTAAAGTGTAACATGTTTTGCAATTAAAGGACTGTGACTGTAATTATTAAAGTTAAAGGTCATCCATTGCAACCCGCTACAAACACAAAGGACGAAAAGTGTAATTTATCCTAATATATAATTATCATGTTTTGGCAACATGGTGTTGTATCATTAACTTAGATGGTGTTGTTAGCATATTTGCACTTTTACTCATAGTACAATAGCAGTTGTACACTATGTATAAAGGAATTTACAAAATGTTGATTGGATTAAAATGGTGGTGGGGTATTAGGTGTCGTGTTTTCTGTTGTCAGACATCATACTCATTTTCTTATCTTTTGCTATGGTCACCACCAAAACAACCGCTCTTCAACCTTAACTACCTTATCAACAGCAACAAGTGTTATCATTGAACAAACTTCCCAACCCACTTCACTAATTTCAGTTTCACAATTCAAAGCACATGTAGTTGTAGCTACCCATTCAGTAGTGGTGTTTGGGTTCCGATTAGAGCATCAGCGACGGCGGCGGCTAGCGTTCGTCCGCTACATTTTTCGGAAGTGGTGCTAATTTCTAGCAGCTGCAACTCCAACGACTGCAGATTAGGTGGATGGTGAAGGCAGTAATAGGGGTGCGTTCTTTGAAGTTGGTGTAACATCGATGCTACTTAATATTGCTTACATAGACTTAACCCTAGCCTCTGGAACTGTAAGTTACAACATTTTTCATATAGTTCCTGATTTGATACTAATTTGGTCTCAGCTTTAAATGGGTATTTTGTTGGTGCATGTTTTGTATATCCGTCATTGTGCGAATAGGCTAGATAGAGCGTGTGTTGAATATTGTATAGATTAGTGTGAAAAACGGAACGGAAACGTGTGTTGAAAGCCATTTCGCACGAAAGAGTCTTTCGTGCGAAAAGAACATCAATCCCTTCCGCACGAGAGAGTCCTCTCATCCCTGGTGCTTTCGTGCGACAAGCACTGCCTATATATATGGGACTTGGGTTCTTTCATTTGCAAGTTTTTGAGTTCCCAGAGGGGAAATGCTGGCGAAATTTCTCCAACTCTTTCGGTATGAATGAAGCCTTCAACTTATGATGTATCTTTCTTCTTCTACTCCGTTCTTAGTAATAATATTCTACCGAATTAGTCCTATCAGAGCCAAACTTCCGTCAATCCCGCCGGATCCTGGACTCTCAATTGGTATCAGAGCTACGGTACCGATTCAATCGATCTAACAGTTGATTGAATCACCTATGCTCATGAATTATGGGTTTTAGGGGGTTTTAGACGTAAAACATCAAATTGAAGGTCAATTCACGGATGGATTTTGAAATTGAAGACATCATTAGATTCAGAATTGATTTTCGTCCATATATGTGAAGTATCATCATGAATTCGCAGAAATAAAGGTAAAGGTTGTTTTCAGCAAGTTTTAAACATAAATGTTGAAACCTACAAGTTTAAGCAAACATAAAGGACGTTTTGTGCAATTTACTCATGACTTATTGACTTATTAACTCCAATAAGTTAATAAGTCATTTCCAAACTAAATCCCAAACTTCCCCTTAATAAATGATAAGACTAGAACAAACAGCAAATTTAAAATTGTCTTATACTTAAACATATTCATTATATATAGTTACTAGTTTATAGCCCCGTGTGTTACACGGTTTTACGAATAAAACCAAATGATGATATAAAAATATTTCCATTATAAAGGGAACAACATATTGTTTGAATATCGTAAAAACCAGATAGTGTTTTCCAAAATCATCTTCTTGATCTTTAGGATTAAGGGAACAACTTGTTTAATTTTAGATTCAACTATAAGAAGACTTGAAAAGAATTAATATTCAAACCCTCATGAGTCTTGAACATCCCAAAATGAAGTATTATCACCACATTAGTCTCGTCCATGTAATAAATAAGAAATTTCATTTATTAAGTAACTATATTAATAACATTAACTATTAAATAAATAAAGTAGGTATAAACTGAAAGGAAATAAAATGTGGTTACTCTAAATCTTTTAGTTGAAGAGCAATTTTCTTCGACTTTGTGCCATCTTTTTTGTCGATATCACCAATTGGGAAGTAAAAACGAATATAGCCAATGATATCTGTAGATTGAAGAACATGTTTCCGATTAAACAAAATAATTAAGATATATATAATTTTATATATTTTTAACTAACAACATACACACAGATATATATATATACACACACACTTTACTTACCAACTGGTGTGTTATCAAAAAGTTCACATCTTGTAAGCACCTCAAAGCTGGTAAATGAAAAAGCATATAGAGCACCGCTAAAATCAGTGCAACGGGTTACTATGGTTTTAGATGTAAAGGTTTCTTTGAGTGGATTGTCAAGATATTTGTACTTTGAAGAATCTTGAACGATACTTAGATTTTTAATAATCAAATAGTCCTCCACAAGAAACTTTGCAAACCGTTTATACCATTTTTCAACTACAGTTGCTTGCATTTTGTTTCCCTGAAAATAAATATATATGTATATTATATATTATAAAATTGACAACAATAATTAAAAAATTCAGTGGAAATCTAAAGTTTTAATTTATTACCTGCTCATCAAGGAAGACCATCCCATAAAATAGTGTTGCAGTCGGGTTTTTGTAGGCTGGTTGCCTCCACAGTCTGATGATACGGACTTTTATAGTACAATCATCATTATGAACATAAAGTTCACTTAGCAACGATATTTTTGTTGCAGCCATCAACTGTTTTAAATTCAAGGAAGAGGAAGAATCCTCAAATCATACCTATAATAACATAACTGACCATAATGTCTACATAGAGGATGGAGATTAGAAGTCTTACTTGTGTTCATAGAAGAATCGAATTCTGATGGTTTTTTTGTGAGGATTTAAAGGGGAGTAAATAGCTCTATATATAGATTAATGGATTAAAGATGATGGGTGTTGATTGAGACTCATCATTCTCTCAAAGGTTAATAAATTCTATAACCGATAGTCTTTATTATCTCATAAGTATAGAATAAATAGTACATAATTATTGAGGCTCTTCAACTTCATAAGTCACCATTAAATATATCGATTTATTATTCTGATGCTTATTCAAGGCTCTATTTCAAAAATATAAGTTAATTAGACTGCAAATACTTTTAAACACAGCTAGCATCACCGAATTAAGCTAATGACAAAAGGCAAGGTTAAGGACAAAAATCCAGTAAAAATGGGATCCAATTTAACACTTTTGCTAGAAAAACTTAAAACGGTGCGCACCACCCCCTTAATAGTTTAGTGACGACAGTTACGAGTAAACCATAAATAAAATTTTAATAATATGAAATATGATAGCATAAATGAATGAATATGTAAAAACTTAATGACTTTTAATAGTAACCGCAATGGTGGTTAATTAAAGACATGACAAGCTAAAGGGTTACGTTTTTTTTAATCAAGGTGTTATGAATTACGTATCATTTGTCGGTTCAAATATCTCTTTTTCTTTATTGACCACATATTAAACCTATGTATTATAAATGAGATACTATTGAACTACATTATCTCAACTTTTCTTATAAATACAAAATATTCAAAAATTGTAAATCTAAGAATTCATTTCTTATGGCCCACATTAGAAGGATAGTATAGTATAATGAATACTTTTGAATATTAAGATTTTCAAAATACATATACCGTAAAATGTGTCCAACGAAGGGTTTACCGATTTAGTCAAAAAAGTTATATTTTCTAGTTTTTTACTCATTCGAAATTAACATAAAAGATTTATTATTATTATTATTATTATTATTATTATTATTATTATTATTATCAAAAAATAAAATAAAACAGGTTAAACGGGTCAACCAGAACACGACCTCGTTAGCTAAATGTGAAGTACCATCTAAACACAAGTCTACAAATTCCGTATTAGGTTTGTGTCATATCTGAAATGCATGCCCCTAAATTATGAAAAATCGTTAAAAAAAATGGAAAAATGCATGAGGTAAGCCCGATTGAAGTTGCACCTAGAATTACTTCGCTTCCAAAGTCATTCGCCTTGTGTCATATTTGAAATGCATGCCCCTAAATTATGATAAATCGTTAAAAATTGGGAAAATGCATAAGGTAGGCGCCTATACTTACCCGCAGACCCATTGAAGTTGCACCTAGAATTACTTCGCTTCCAAAGTCATTCGCCTTTGGAAACTTCTCTCTCAGCAAATCCAAGATTACATTCTTACTGAAAACATATATTCCCATAGTTGAAACAAATAAATATGTGGGTTGTTATCTACGTATTGAACTCGACATAATTGACACCCTACTCCATATACAGGTCCACCGGGTAGCTCCACATCATTGACATTGTGATTAGATTTTCTAGATGTTCAAAAGAACAAAATAGGAAGGTACAAAGGGTTAGACAGTGTGTTACATAATAAGAATGACAACTCAACAACTTTTATAGTTAATTAATCACTATGCTTAATGCATATTACAGTAAAAAAAAGAGTGGTGTGTAGTTTAAGTGCATTGGACTGAAGAAAGTGATGTATTTTTTTTGTCACAGGTCCTACCTGTCTTGCACAAACTTGTGAATTGGGACCCACTTATAAAAGTTCCTAAAAAGAGTATAATCAAAATTAAGGTCAAGATGAGGTGTCATCAGATTGTGCTTAAGCTGCTCAACATAGTTCACTTTGTCCACTGTGATCTTCCCGTTTGTCACTTTTCCTCGTCCAGTAATTCGACCGCCTTTAGCACCAGCAAAATTCACATGTCCTCCATCAAAATTTTCAAACTCAGTCAGCAATCTCGCATCCCCTGCCATGTGCCTGGAGCAACCACTATCAACATACCATAAGTTGATAATCCTCCTTAGCAGCTCCTGTACAAAACCAACAAAAATAGTTAGATTGGGGGACCCTAGCCTTAATGGTCTTGGGTTTTCCAGATTCATCAACTACAGGAACATCCATCCAATATCCATCACTCCTAACTGGAGTCTTGGATCTAGGACCTGTTGATAGAAATGGGGGTTGATTTCCATGAGGTCTCTGGTCCTGGGGATTCCTATGCATGTTTGGACTCTGTGACCTTTGAAAATACTGATTTTGAGACCTTGAGTTTTGATTAACATACCCTGCGTTCGATTGAACTCTTGTTTGACTCCAAAAAGCTTGATTGTTGTAATTTCTAAAGCAATTATTGTAAAAATTTCGACCACCATTATTTTGGTATCGAGTTTGATATTGACCTTGACTTCTGAAATTATTTGACTTATAATTGTTCATTCTTGGTGAACTACTTCTAGGTCTCTCATATCTGCCTGATGTAGATTCAGGCTGAAATCTTTGTTGATTTCTTTGAAAACAAGGAACTTGTAGAGTTCTTTTTTTAGCCTTATCTACACCAACAACAACATCCTCTTGTTGCTTAGGAGCAGATTTCTTTGGAGAGTTAGACATTTTCTCCTCATTATCACCACTCTTCTCTGGTGATTTCTCTCTTTGTTTCTCACTAACTTATGCTTCAGTCTTTTTGTTAGGACAACTTGCTACATGTCCCTTGGTGTGACATTTGAAACACGATCTTTTTGTCGAAGACGTCTTTACAGAAGTCTTTGAACTAGATCCTTCATTTGATGATGAAGCCTTAGAAGGACTGTGTTCAGTTTGCTTAGATTCAGATTTTTCTAAGTTTTTATTTTTAGCAAACTCTACATTAGATTCATTTTCAATAATAGTGGTTTCGTTTTTCATGTCACTTCCCAGAACAAAAGTAACCTTCTTAACAAAAGTTTGGTTTTTCTGCTTAGGAGGTGAGTTTTTCTTTTTCAAAACAGGTTCTGTAACACCGCTAAAATATTAAATTATATATGCTTGTATACATGTATAATTGTATAAATATCGAAAAATAAAATAATGAGATAAAAACTAGGATAACTAACCTAGTTAAAATCGTGTTATAAAAGATGGGAAATAAGTGATGTTGATCATTTTCCATATTCTAAAATTTGAGGGACTAAAATTTACTTGTTGGAAAGTTGTTTTAAACACTAGATAAGTTCAACATATACACACTTGTGTGTGTTTTACTCTGATCGACCAAAACAGAGCAACCAAGCTCTTAGTCCCACAAACCCTAATCTCAAATTCCCTCAAGTTTTCAAAGAAGAAATCCAGTTAGGAATCAAATTCAAGTGTTATTCTTGATCACTAACCTTAGAGAATCAAAAGGTATGCTTAATTTTGATCTTGGTGATGTTTTAATTCTTCTTGAATTCTCATAAATGAAATTATTGAAGAATTCATTTATGTTATGGCTAAACTAAGATGAGATATATGTCTAGTAACAAACTCTAGATGAAAAATCCATGATTTCATGTTATGAACTTATGATTTAAGGAATTACCATATGTGGGTTATATAGGTTTTGTGATAACTACTTGAATCATGGTGAAAATTTATGTTATTTGAGTGTTATGTTGCAAGTTAAAGTGTCGGTTATGGTATTCTTATCATATGAGTATGAAAATGATGCTTTAATAGGGTTAACTAGTTAATCATGAACATGATAAAGGTAGTATATAGATTACGCCCTTAAGATGTTCGACAAAATGTCTAAGTGATTTTGAAATATTGATACATATGAAAGAATCACTTAACTAATTAGCTATAAGCTTTGGATGTCGAACATTGAAATTTGAATTCTAAGTGTTATGTTCGAATTGGATTCAATAGGCAATTTGAGTGGATCGTTAAGTAATCAAGGCGGAATGGATACTCGTTTGAAAGGAAAGCTTTAAAGGTACGTGGCTACACGCTTCGTAAATTTTCGCTAGTATTTCATGTTTAATTACTTTGAATGATAACTGAATTGTTATGAAGTTTGGTGGTTATTAAAACGGAGGATTTCCGTATGTACTAACCGAACGGAATAACTAGAGAATAGCGTTAAGTATAAAAGTAAAAGTGGTGGATTCCACTATAATGTTTAAACGGGTCAAAATGACTCGAGTTATACATGTTTGGTAGATAGAAAGCGATGGATTTCGCTAGTAAAACCAAACGGGTCAAAACAACTAAAACTATGATATTTTAATTGTGTGAAAGCGATAGATATCGTTAAAATGACCGAATGGGTCAATTGTGAGTCTTGATGCAAACCGGAAAGGTTTATGCTAAATGACTCCAAAATTATACCAGTTATGGGTGAAAAGTTATAAAATGCATTATCCGAGAATAAGAAATGTAGGTCTTTAGTCAAAAACTCAGTTTAAGTATGACTAAAACTTCAATGTTTCATATGAAGGAAATTATGAAATAAAGGTTCGACTAGTTGTAGTGAATGGGTTGAACAAGTATTTCATTTAAGTCATAACGAACGTATAAAGTTATGACTAACGCCTTACGAATAGGATATATTCATATTGTAAGACTAGCACAAGAATGAAAACTATTTGGAACCATAGTGATATTTGAACCTTAACCGGGTCAAAATAAATTAAAATTTAATATAATCCGAAAGCTTAAATTTAATAAAGTTGTAAATTCAGATGTTGGATTATGATTCCATATTATAGATGATCGAAATACGATCACGTAGGAAGAAACGGAACTCAATTTGGATCAATATTGGACAAGTTATGTCCATTTTCGTATAAACAAGTGTGGTTGGTAAAAGTGCAGATCTGAACCAGAAGTTTCTGTCGAAATGCCACCCTCGCGTCATGCGACGGAGGAGGCGATACATGTTGCGGCACGCGACACCTGTCGCGCTACACGACAGGTTTGGGTTGTCTTTGTCGCGACACGCGATGAGTCATCTGGTGCCCTTTTTGATGGCTGTTAAATGTTTAAAGCTTAGGGACCTATACAAACAATGTTTTAATGCTCATAACTAATAAGTTTGAGTGTTTTGTTTTTTCGGGTAACTCATATTAACTTTCAGATGACGATCAAGCTATTGAGAGAACCGAACACGCACATGAAAGAAGCTTCTGCAATTAAGTTATATGGCTTTTGTAAATCGACACTTTTGGTAGCGTTTTATCAAATGTTTGTAAATGTTATACAAATGTTTTGGAAAGTTAAGTATGTGCTAGTAAACAAGATGTACTAAATCTTGACAAACTTAGTTGGAAGTTTTTAAAACTCTATGTAAATGACGGTTATCGATGTTTTTGGATTAACGGAATTTTAAATGCATATTATATTGTATAAATTATTGAATGATTATAAGGGTCATACAGGTTCCCTGTTATTTTCCTTCTTAACATCATCATACTCTGACACATCACCTTGACTTGATGTGGAACTACTTGGTGTAGATGACACAAAGTCTGTAAACTCATCTTCATTTGGCAAGAAAGAATAGTCATGACAAATAGGAGGTGGAACTTCATTGAAACCTTTGAAGCCCACACTGGTTTTGTCATTACTTTTCTTCAAGCCACCTGTCACACCCCGACCACGTAAAACAACAAATCGTGGCGGAAACGTCGGGGAGTGTCGTAACAGAATCATTGTTTCACAACCATGGATTTAATTGTTTCGTTTTACTGAATTATTGAATTCATTGTTTTATTATAATTCAGATAAATACAATAATGTCTTTCAAGTTTTAAAGTCACTAAGGCACGAGTCCATCCTATGTATAGCATGCGTCAACAATCATCACATAGCAGCACCTGAAACATATATGAAAATAGGTACGTCAGCATAAAAATGCCTGTGAGTAACATAGGTTTTGTTGATTTAGGTTCATGGCTTTAGTTAACATAAGAAAAAGGTTTTATGTTTTATAAAAATAGCCATGAATCCTTGTAAAAGTTTTGTTTCTAAAAATGCATTGTTTTGATAAAAGGTTTGTAGTATATACAAAAATATACTTTGGTTTGGAAATAGTTAAATGTATTGTATATCAAAATATACTTTTGTTACTAAAATTATAGATTTGGTGGTATATCATAAATATACTTTGGTTTTGAAAGATAGCATATCAACTATGCTTGGGTTTTGAGAATAACATATCAACTATGTTTTGGTTTTGTAAATAGCATATCAACTATGCTTTGGTAAATAACAAAGTAGTATATTAAAACATATGTTGGATTTTGTACATAGTATATCAAAAAAAATATACTTTGGTTAATATCACGTTTGAGAGTATATCAATCTATACTTTGGTAGTATATCAAAATATACAAAAGAAACTGTGATTTAGTATTCATTCAAACCTTAGTGTATCAAACTACACCTTGGAGACTATAGAAATACCACAAAGGCAATTTCTATTTGGTTAAAATTTGGTTTCTGACATTCCATACAACAGGAATTAGGTGTCTAGTCCTATAGCGCTATATCATACTACCAATCGGCTTGGTGAATGTATAAAGAAAGTACAATCCAACAATTAGTTTTAGAATCTTTGAAAATTTGTGTTTAAACCATAGATAATTGTTCAATTCGTCAAAAGATAAGTACTAGCATGTATAATCATATGGTTGAAATCATGAAGATAACAAATAGGCACATATGTTTCACCCCAAAACATTTGAAAGCAGTAAAAGAGGGGACTATGTACTCACTTGAGATTGCAAGTATCCTTGATTAAGTGTCCTAATGAAGCTCGGGAAATCAAGTAATCAAGTGGCACCTAGTATGGAATCACTATGTTAAACAATCGGCTCCTAAGTCGGAAGATTGAGTAGAATGAGGTCTCGTAAACCAAATGAGCATTGGAACTCATGTGATACGGTTTAACGAAGTCTACATTCTAAAACGGAACCTATCCTAAGTGCTTACGACCCATTACGACCCATTAAGGTAGCTTACGCTACTTTAACGCGTCGTTCGCGCAAACGCTCATTAGAGACGTCTAACTAGTGTTAGTGCAGTTGTCTGTCGACTTCATCTTCGTTCGAGTCTTAGATTAGTAATGAAAGATCAAGTCACGCAGTTCGAGATAAACAGGAAACAAAGGTGAACAAGGCAGTTCAAACGAAGTGGACAGTTCAAACGAACTGGAAATGCCTGTTCAAACGAACTGGAAATAGTATAAATATGTGACTTGAGTTTTTCATTTGTAACTTTTGGATTCCAGTAGCGAAGCTCTGCTGAAGTGTCTCAAACCTTGTAAACGCATTCTAATCAATACAAGAGACAATTAATAGTGAATATCAAGCTGAACGAAGATCTAATCTCTGAATTCCATTAAGAATTCTGACTTCTACACCTTTCTGTCACGAATTTTCAAAAAATTAACCAAGATTTTCTGGTTAAAATGGATTGAATTTGAAATATATTGTGCGTAACAGTAGTTTAAACAATTGGTAAAAGTTTTAGACCTTAAAACTGAGTAAAACTTAATCAATTTGGTAAAAAACCGACCAGTTCGTTTGAAACTTGATACATTTCACACGAACCGGAACTTCGATCTCAGATCTAGAACTTTTCAGTGGACGATATTGAACGAAATTCACCTCATTATGATCGGAATATGTTGAAGTATAAGCCTAGGATATCAATTTTGACAAAAACTCATCAAATTGTTCAAAAATGCTTCACTTCGTTTGAAATCGGATTTCAGTTCATATGAATCAGATTCAGTTCGTTTGAAAAGTTGTTCAGTTCGTATGAAGTGACCTCAGTTCGTTTGAAAAGTTGTTCAGTTCGTATGAAGTGACCTCAGTCCGTTTGAAAGCCTCACAGTTCGTTTGAAAAGGTCAATTCGTTTGGAAGGTTTAGTTCGCTTGGAAAGTCATCAAGTTAGTATGAACTGATTCGTGTGAATCCAGTTCGTTTGAATCAGAACCTCAGTTTGTTTGAACCAGTCCGTCTGAATAGATTGTTTGAACTTTAGTCCGTTTAAACTTCAGTTCGTTTGAGGTTCGGTTCTAGTTTGTTTGAGAGGTCAGATCGTTTGACAAGAGGTCGTTTAGGTTTTGAACTCAGTTCGTTTGAAAGTTTGACAATTTGTTTGAAACTTGACTCCAGTTCGTTTGAAAGCGGAGTTTGTGAAACTGTTTACCGAAAACATGGAAACTAAAGAAGAAATTGCATTGTATTACTATGTATCTCAACAAGAGAGCTATTTTAAGAATGAAGAAGAACCAGTTCGGAAAGAATCAATTTCAAAAGAACCAGTTTCAATAACAGAGGATTCAGAAACTGTTTTAGATAAAATTGAAAAGGGTTTAGAAGTTGATTCAGAAAAAAACTGATAATCTTACAGAAGTTGTTTCAGAAAAAGCTCCAGTGTTTGATCACTCATCAGATGAAGAGAGTGACGATGACAGTGAAGAAATTGAAAAACTTGAAAATTATAAAAAAATGTTTGGACCTTAATTGTTTGATTTGTTTTATGCAGGTACACTAGAAAAGCTTAAAAATAAACAAGCTGCAAAGATAAAGTTTGATGAGGCAGCTACTATGAAAGAAAGTATAAAATCTGAGGAAAATCAGGTTGTAAGTCTTCATCAAGAAACACCTGAACAAAATGAGACAATTAAGTTGTCACAGAATGATGAAGTCAAACCTGATGAATGTGTTCAAGTCGAGGAGAAACAAGTTGACAAAATTCATCAAGAAACATCTGAACAAAAAGAGACAACTGAATTGTCACATGTTGATGAAGTCAAACCTGAAGTAAATGTACAAGAGGTAAAAGAACAGGTTGAAGTAATTCCGGCTTTTAAGGATGAAAAGAAAGCTGATGAAGAAAAGACGTCTGATGATGAAAAGATACGTGGGATGTGCTTAAATTGTGACAAATTAAAATCTGAAAATGTCAAACTGTTGAGTGACGTGGACAGTTTGACATTGGAAAACAAAATTTTGAAAGAAAAAGAAAAAGATTTTGAAAATAAAATAAAAATGTTTGAAAATGAAAAATTAAAAATTGAAAAAGATTTTCAAAGTCAAATAAAGATTCTTGAAGATGGGAGATCTGTTTTTAGCAAGAATAACATTGAAAAACAAAAAGTAATAAATTCTCATCTTCAGACGATTATTCGACTTAAAAAAGAAGCTGAAAAAGCTCGGAATAAAATCAAAGTGCTTGAGAAGAAATTGAAAGGTTTTGAGACTTCTTCATCAACACCAGATTATCCACGTCTAAAACCGATCAATTCTGTTCCAATAAGTGACAACGTCACAAATTTTGACAAAGTCAAAATTGAAGATTGTGATGAGAAAACTGATGATGAAATTGAAAAAAGAAAAATATTTTTGAAGTTAAATGAAATGTTTAAAGAAACTGTTCTACATTCTACTGAAAAAGGTGAATGCTCAACGCAAAAACCTGTAAAGAAGAATGTGGAACAAAAACAAAAAGATAAAAAACCGAAAAATCTTCAAAAAGAAAATAAAAGCTCATCAGTTCAATCATCCAATCGTGATAAAAAATCACAAAAATTAGAAAATCAAAACTCAAAAATTGTTGGTAATAAGTGGTGCAGGTTTGACCACAGTGCTCAAAAGCCAAATCCAGCCAACAAGAGGAGAAATGAGTATCACCAAGCCAAACAGTGCTATGATCTGAATGTTTGGACTGAAAGTGGTGATTGGTACGATAACAGAGTGTGTTACACTTGTGGTGTTCAAGGACACATTGCTGTTAACTGCCAAAGTTGGAGGTTTGAGACGAGAAGATGCTTTGAATGCAATATCAAAGGACACATTGCCAGGGATTGCCCAATGAGATCCAAGGGAAGATCGAGGGCTGACTCTCAGAAATTGGCAAAGATACCAGTCAATGTCAAGCCTAAAGAACAAAAAGTGGAAGAAAAGAAAGTAAAGCTTTCACAGGGGCAAAAAGACAGACTGTGGAAGAAGAGGAAGAAAGCGAGAGAGTATCTCGAAAGGATTTTGTCCTCGGATACATCAGGAAAATCAGATAAAAGTTCTGATAAATCGTCTTGCTCACCAAAGAACAAAAAATCAAGCAAAACGCATTCATCAGATACAAATCTGAGGACGAAAGAGGGAAAGAGGAAGAAGAAAGTTTGTGGCAATGAATCTGTTTCTTCGGAAACAAAGGAGCCACATGTTGGCAATGAATCTGGCTCATCAAAGTCAGACAAGCCACATTCAGGCAATGATTCTGGTTTGTTAAAACCAGAGGAGCCATTTGTTGAGGTAAAAGTTGAGAATTCTGGTCTAACAATGGATGATGCAAATTTTCCACCATTGTTGAACAAGAATTCAAAATCACCCAAGGACTGTCAGGCTTGGGTGAATCTGTTTAAATGAAAAACCTGACTTGTCGGAGTTCCCAGGTTGGTATTTGTGGAACATGAATCGGCATCTTTTTTGAGAAATTCACAAATGTGATATTTCGACTTAAAAGTGCTAAATCAGGGACATTAAGTTGTACTTGATTTTCTACAAATGGTTTTTGTGATTTGATCTTAATTGTTATAATTTTTACAAGTAGTTGAAGAGAACAAGGTGATGAATGATCCCCATGTTTGAGAAATGACTCACAAAACTAATTTTCCGGAAAAACCATTTTGATTAAAACAAACTTAAGTGTTTTGAAATCACTATGGGAAAATGTTTTGTTGTCAGGGGGAGTTCTGATTGTTTAAGCCAAGTGAATGGAGAATTGAAGTAATTCTCATCATGTTGTCACATTTCTTGTACAGTTTGTTTTCAAATTTTCCCAGAAAATCAAAATTGAGGCATATTTTGATTTTAGGGGGAGTAAAAATTTAAAAAAAATTTGAAAATTTGAAAATGTCAAAAACATTGAAAAATGAAAAAATGAGTTTTGTTGTCAAAAAGAGGAAATGATAGTAGATCAGTTGGACTGTCACAGCATGCTAAAGAAATGGAAAGATAAAATGTGATAAGCGATCTCACTAAAGATGTGATGGTAGGCTCAGCTAGACTAGTAGATTTGCGATAACGATACAAACTTAAATGAAAAAGCCTAGTTCTAGTAGGAAACATGGTCAAAAGCATAGTACTTAGTTTTGTCCTTCTTGATTGTGTGCCTACTCAGTAATTGCTGATTGTCAAAAGACATAAAACTGGTTAAGTTTGTGAACTTTCACAACTTTGCTGAAAAGTCACTGTGATTGTGCATTTTATTTTGCAAAGATTTAAACTTGTTTTATTTCTTTATTTTGTTTAAGCATTGGACATCCTCTGCGTATACGTGAGTATCGACCTGGATGTTATTGCCTAAACGTTCTGCTTTATTTTCTTTGGTGTTTCGTTTAAGCTTTGGACCTCCTCTGCGTATACGTGAGTATCGACCTGGTGGTTAAAGCCTAAACAACTTCAACTTGTTTTATTTTTCTTATTTTGTTTAAACATTGGACTTTCTCTGCGTATACGGAAGTATCGACCTGATTGTTAATGTTTAAACATTCTGCTTTGTTTTTGCACAAATCACAGTGGATAAAAGTTTAAAGGCATTACTTGAGTCAGTGTATTGCATGATGAGGGGATATGCTGAGATCGTGGGGTCCATAAGAACTTAGTGCAAAATTAATATACCTTAACGTATCAGTAAACATTTCGAAAGTTTTTAGATTGAGTTTAAGTGGACAACAATATTGTCAATCTATGTGAATCGTTTAAAACTAAAAATGTTTAAAGCTTAACGGTGCTAGTGATTGGTCACATAAACTGATATGATCCTCTTACACAAGCTCACAAAAATATTGTCTGTAAATATTTTTTTATTGCATTCCTTTATTATCAAAAATTCAAAAAGATTTTAGTGTGTTTTAGCATAAATTTTGAAAAATACAAAAAAGATTTTCGACAACTAATGTTTGAGAGCTGATATTCAAAATTTCAAGTGCTGAACATGATGAACAGGGTTGGGAGTGTGTGCTTAAATAAAGGAATTTATTTTGAGAAAGAAAGTTTGATTAGTTAATCGAGATCATTAATTTGAACTTGATGTAACTATTACTAGTAAGTTTTTCTTATTGATTTAAGTGAAAACTTATGTGGTGGTGAGAAAATTTGTGCAGGAGATGAACTGAACAGAATTAAAGCCAGGATGTGATCTCAAGGTGATAGCTAATTCCAGATAGCAATCCCAGCATGATGAAAGGTTAGAGCCAAAGAGAAAATCCTGATACATGCTAAGAAAGAAAGGAGATCGATCAAGATTGAAGAGTCGTCATGTTGAAGACTCTCACTGAAGATTCCGTCAACATTCAAGGGGGAGTCTGTTAGTGCAGTTGTCTGTCGACTTCATCTTCGTTCGAGTCTTAGATTAGTAATGAAAGATCAAGTCACACAGTTCGAGATAAACAGGAAACAAAGGTGAATAAGCTAGTTCAAACGAAGTGGACAATTTAAACGAAGTGGACAGTTCAAACGAAGTGGACAGTTCAAACGAACTGGAAATGCCTGTTCAAACGAACTGGAAATAGTATAAATATGTGACTTGAGTTTTTCATTTGTAACTTTTGGATTCCGGTAGCGAAGCTCTGCCGAAGTGTCTCCGGCCTTGTAAACGCATTCTAATCAATACAAGAGACAATTAATAGTGAATATCAAGCTGAAACAAACTCTGATTCATTGAATTCCGCCTTTGAATCAGTTTAGAGCTCTTCTGAAGACTCGTTCAGATCGATTCTCGATCCTAAAACTAGTCCTATGACAAGTATTATATGCCTAAACATGTTTAAATATGTTGCATAATCAGTTAAGTGGCAAATGTTTATGTTACATATGCTTAAATATCAATTATGCATGAAAAGGGCATTTTGGTCATTTACCTAAGGCATATAAACTACCTATCATACAACTACTTAAACTATGTGACCATAAGGTATAACCTCGGAAGGTTATTCCCTATACAACTATGGTCACTAAACATGCTTGGTCGGATCCTAATGATCGACCAAACGGGTCGAGTTCGAAAGTCTAAGCGGTGGTTTAGACCGCTTGACTTACGACTCTAAACAAGCACTAAACTAAAAGTGACGAGTTAAACATGTTGAAACATGTTTATCTAAGTTAGAAAACAGGTTTTGATATCAAAACAAAGTGTTTTGATACCCAAGAGTAGTTTGGTTGCAAAATACGCATAAATACGCATTTTGACCGAAACTACGACTCATCACGACGCCTAGTCAACTTGGTAATCAGTAGGTATAGTCACAAGGGACTATAACCATCGTGATTACGCTCACGTTGCAAAGTTCAAAAGAACTTTGTGTTAACCATAGACTGGTCAATGCAGAAAGTCAAACACTGTTTGACTTTCATGCTCAAAAAGCAATAAAAGAACGAAAGAAGCTTACAAAGGGTCCAAGCTAGGGAGAACTTGATCTAAATAATCTCAGGTATGAAGTTAATAACCTCAACTTAGAGAAAATCAGATCAAGGGTGAGGAAAAAAATGAATGAGCTTGGCTATTTATAGTTGTGGTGAAGAAACAAGATCAAGACATGTGTATTGTGTGGTTAACAAGGAAGAATCCCATCCATACAAGTGATTGGTGCAGGTTTAAAGCCTTGATGATCACACAAGAGCCCACAAGTTTGCAAAAACTAGCATTGAAAACAAGGGCTAAAACTAATTCAATGAATCTGCCCAGATAGGGTTGTGGCTACCCGTGACGGATACAGCCTTAGGCTATCGAGCCCCGCCACGCCCTCAGATCAGAATTTTCATTTTTGGCAGAAACAGTCCCTGCACGTTCCAAACTTGTTTTGCGATGCGTTTAACCCCCGTTAACCCAATTTCAAGGCTCTAAAAGGTAGTAAAAGTATAGAGGACTCAAAATATGCTCGGAAAAGTCCCGGATGTCGGTTCGTTTGGTCGTACGGTCACGTTATTCGTCTAATTACGACGAAACTCGAACGGACGCGAAAACGATCCAAATTAAGCGACGAATGGTATTTTTGCAAACTGATCACTAAAATAAAAATATTTTAGTGCCTACAAAAATTTTGGATGTCCAGATGTGGTCAGAACGTAAGATATGCGCGTAAATGCAAACTTACTGCGTTTTTGACACTTTTAGTCCCTGTAAGATCAAATAAGCATATTTTCGCACACCGAACCACTCAAAGCTTATTTCTAAGCTATGTTTAGGTTGTATATGGTATTTTTAGCTTATGATCATGTTTTGGACTGTATGTTGCCTTACGAAACGGCAGACTTTTGGAGTTTGACGCAAATAGTCCCTGTGAGCGAATAAACTTGTTTTTGCCATACCAAACCCTTCAAAACTTATTTCTAAGTTATGTAAAGGTTATTTAAGGTATGTTAAGATTATGTCAGTATTCCGGAGTGTTTGTTGTGTTAAACTGATTATATTTACGCATTAGTGCGCGTATAACCTTCCAGAAAGCGATTTAAAGCTCGAAATTGAACAAGAATTGATATGTGCAAATGATTCACATATTTATACAAATCCCAAGAATGAAATTCAAGATTTCATTGGATTTGCATTTGTATGATGGTTGTAGTGACACAAGTGTCACACCACCCATCATGTGTTTCATTACAAATGTGGAATCTCTGAACTGACTCAATTTCTTTTCAAGTTCAACAATTTTGAGTTGTGCATATGATAACTCTTTGCATTTTTTAGAAATTTCAATTGTTTTCTCGCTCATCGTATCATGAGCTAAGTCTATGATTTGAAGTTTTTCGTTTAATTTGCAGGTTAAAACTTCAATTTTAGTTTCATAACCTTTAATTTTCTTCAAATATAGGGACTGATTTCTTTTTGTGAAAAAGTTTATCTCTTTTATGTTTGACATCTCATTTACCAGACTTTGGTTTTATGTTGACAACCTGTCAACCTCACCCTGTAATTCCCGACATCTTAAACAAATAGAAGTAGCAGAATTAGAACTTACCTCTCCTGTTGGTTTGTCAAAGTTGGCCATGAGAGCAGCAAGTTCAGCTTCTAATCTTTTATATGCATCATCCTTTTCATTAGCTTCACTTTCATGTCGCGGCACGCGACACCTGTCGCGCTACGCGACAGGTTTGGGTTGTCTTTGTCGTGACACACGACGAGTCATCTGGTGCCCTTTTTGATGGCTGTTAAATGTTTAAAGCTTAGGGACCTATACAAACAATGTTTTAATGCTCATAACTAATAAGTTTGAGTGTTTTGTTTTTTAGGTAACTCATATCAACTTTCATATGACGATCAAGCTATTGAGAGAACTGAACATGCACATGAAAGAAGCTTCCGCAATTAAGTTATATGGCTTTTGTAAATCGACACTTTTGGTGGAGTTTTATCAAATGTTTGTAAATGTTATACAAATGTTTTGGAAAGTTAGGTATGTGCTAGTAAACAAGATGTACTAAATCTTAGTAAACTTAGTTGGAATTTTTTAAAACTCTATGCAAATGACGGTTATCGATGTTTTTGGATTAACGACATTTTAAATGCATATTATATTGTATAAATTATTGAATAATTATAAGGGTCTTACAAGTTGGTAATCAGAGCCTCGTTAAGACAAAGTGTGTTTGGTTTAAAGCTTGATCGAGACATCCGATAAGAGTTACTTATAAATGAGTCTAGATTTAAAGATTTAATGATGCAAAAATATGTGAAAAGTGTTTGGGAGAAGTGTATTATTACGCTTGAACCCGGGAAATACACTAAGTAAGAAAGGTGAGGCAAGTTATATACTTGACCAAACCGAAAAAGAAATAACACATTACTTATGATTAAGTGTGTGTGATATAAATTTCCATATAATGAAATGGAAATGAACTGAATAGTTATTGATTAACTATTATGGACGTTTCAGTTAAAGAAATGTATGGAGTAACCGGAGGAGATTCGACATCTCACTTAACTGAACAAATGAAAGCTAAGATTTCCGAGGAAGTCGGAAAAGCTTTAGAAAATAGTCTATCACATTTTATCGATAGATTACAAACCACGATCGTGCCGGTGGTGGACGATATGATGACTGAATTGAAAGGCAGTATCTTACAAGAAAGAGATGAAAGGAGGATGTTGGATGTGAATCCAAGTCCCGTAAAGAAATTAAAGTTTAATAAAGCCCCCAAGAAAGGAGTTACAAAAGGGGGGGGGGGTTACATAAGTGTAAAATATGTGGAAAAATTCACAAGGGTAAATGCTATAAGTCGGGACATAAGAAGTCTAAATGTCCAGAGCGGCTTGGAACCAAAGAAATAATTGACACAAAGTCTGATGCCCAGAAATCGGGGGAAAGGTCGTCTACATGATACCCACAGAGGCTAAAGCTGAACCTGATGTCGTTTCAGGTATATTCTTGTAAATTCAATTTCAGCACGAATTTTAATTGTTACGGGTGCAAATAAATCTTTTGTTTCACATCGATTTATTCAACACCCTACATTCACGTTAACGAAATTACCTATGCTTTAAGAAGTAGAAATAGGTAATAATAAAAAGTTTTGTTGGTTATGATATGTGTTGAAACTGCAAATTGAGTATTAACGATGAAGATTACTTCGTCGATCTAATTCCCATGTTAATGGGAGAAATCCAAGTGGTAATCGGGATATATAGGCTAACTCGATATCACGCAAAATTAATATACAATCATAAGGAGATATAATAAATGTCTCCAAGCAGAAACATGTTATTATTTATGGGGAGAAAAGTTGTAGTCCCCAAAATTGTTTATTTATTTAAGCTTGTAAGCTTGTTCAACATGGATGTAAGGCGTATATGGCTTACATACATGATTCAACTAAAGGGTCTTTAGAAAATTAAGACATATTAGTCGTATGAGAGTAGAGGATGTTTTCCCGAAAAATCTACCGGGAATACCACCGGAAAACGAGGTGGAGTTTAGCATTGAATTAGCTTCCGGGCGCGGCATCGGTAGCCAAAGCTCCGTATTGATTAGCGCCATTGGAACTACAAGAATTGTTGTCGCAATTGCAAGATCTTTTTGATAAGGGATTTATACGGCTGAGCGTTTCTCCGTGGGGAGCACCAATATTATTCGTAAAAAAGAAAGACAGAAGCATGCGAATGTGTATTGATTACCGGGAGTTAAATAAACTTACGGTAAAGAATCGATACCCGCTTCCTAGGATCGACGACTTGTTCGATCAGCTGCAAAGCGCGAGTTGGTTTTCAAAGATCGACTTAAGGTCGGGTTATCACCAATTGAAGGTAAAAGAAGAAAACGTACCGAAAACGGTGTACAGAACATGTTATGGACATTACGAATTCTTAGTAATGCCTTTTGGATTAATAAACGCACATGCGGTTTTCATGGACCTCATGAACCGCATCTGCAACCCGATGCTAGACAAGTCGGTGAAAGTATTCATCGACAATATTCTCGTGTATTCAAAGAATGAAACGGATCACGAGTGTCATTGCGTGGAGTACTAGAAACGCTTAGGCGTGAAAGACTTTACGTGAAATTTTCGAAATGTGCCTTTTGACTACGTGAAGTATAGTTTCTGGGGCATGTTATTAGTACCGATGGAGTGTCGGTAGACCGTTCAAAATAGAAGTTGTGTCTAAATGGAAACTTCCGAAGAATCCATTAGAGATTAGGAGTTTTCTAGGTCTTGCGGGTTATTACCGGAGATTTATACAAGATTTCTCCAAAATTGCAACACCATTAACCAAGTTGACCCGTAAAGATGAGAAAATTTGCATGGGAAAGGGCACAAGAAGATGCCTTTCGAATACTTAAAGAATAGTTGACCAGGGCTCCGGTATTAACATTACCAGATGGGACAGAAGACATGGTCATTTATTCTGACGCATCCCAGCTTGGTCTCGGGTGTGTACTTAGGCAACAAGGAAAAGTGATCGTGTAGGCTTCAAGATAATTAAAGATTCATGAAAGGAAATGTCCGACCCATGATCTTGAATTGGCGGCAGTAGTTTTTGCCTTAAAATATGGAGGCATTACAGTGTGGTGTGAAATGTATAATTTTCACTGACCATAAAAGTCTCAAATACTTCTTCGATTAAAAGGAGTTAAATATGAGACGAAGACATTGGTTAGAGATGGTAAAAGAATTGTGGGTCAGCTGAAAGACTTGATAGAAGATAGTAATGGATTAAAAACCCGTTTCGGTAGAATATGGGTTCCAAACACAAGTAATGTTAAAACTCTAATTCTTGATAAAACCCATACGTCCCATTATTCTACTAATCCGGGAGCTACCAAAATGTACCAAGATTTGAAACAAAATTATTGGTGGCCCGGAATGAAATGAAACAAAATTAAATATGTAGAAAAATGCTTAACTTGTTTATGAATAAAAACAGAACACCATTAGCCTTACAGTAAACTTTAGCCGTTAGACATTCCGGTGTAGAAATGGGAGCACATCAATATAGATCTGTTCACTAAATTACCAGGAACAACATGTGGATATGATACCATATGGGTAGTAGTTGATAGATTGACCAAGAATGCTCATTTTATTCCTATTCGCGAAACATACACTTCTGAGAAGATGTCGGAAGTATATATATATATAAAATTATACCTCGCCATGGAAAGCCGGTATCTATCGTATCGGATAGAGATACACGGTTCACTTCAAATTTTTGGCGCAAGTTACAAAAGCAGATGGGTACTAAGTTGTTCATTAGTACCGCATATCATTCGCAGTCCTATGGGCAAAGCGAAAGAACAATTCAAACGCTCGAAAACATGCTAAAAGCATGTATTATTGATTTTGGCAGTAGATGGGATGTCTATCTATCACTAGTTGAAATTTCATATGCCAACAGCTATCATTCCAATATCGGAAATGACTCCATATGAAATGCTTTACGGCGGAAAATGCCGAACCCCGATATGTTGGTGTGAAGTGAGTTCACTAAAATTTGCCCACCAATACATAGTCAGGCGTACTAATAAAAAGATTTAAGTGATCCTGCCCAAGATTGATCAAAGTCTTACGTGACTAAAAGACTAAGACCAATCAAGTTTTATGTTGGTGATATAGTTACATTCAAAGTATCCCTGTGGAAGGGGTTATCCGATTGGGAGAAATTAAGTCCAAGATTATTTGGCCATTCAAATTGTGGAACGTTTGGGTAAGGTAACTTACCGATTCGAACTGCTAGAAGAATTGAATAGTATATACAGCGCTTTCCATGATTCACTTTTGCGAAAGTGCTTAGCAAAGAAAACAACTTATATACACTAAGACGACATTAAAGTAGACGATAAACTGAACTATGTCGTAAAGCCTATCGCAATTCTTCATCGAAAAGTTAAAAGCTTAAAGAATAAAGAAATCGATCAAGTAAAAGTCAAATGGGAATATCGGAAGGGATCGGACACCACTTGGGAGTCCAAAGAATAGATGAAATGCTTATACCCTTCCTTATTTGATACACAGTATGATTTCAAGGACGAAATCCTCTTTAAGGGGGGTAGACTTGTAACACCGCTAAAATATTAAATTATATATGCTTGTATACATGTATAGTTGTATAAATATCGAAAAATAAAATAATGAGATAAAAACTAGGATAACTAACCTAGTTAAAATCGTGTTATAAAAAGATGGGAAATAAGTGATGTTGATCATTTTCCATATTCTAAAATTTGAGGGACTAAAATTTACTTGTTTGAAAGTTATTTTAAACACTAGATAAGTTCAACATATACACACTTGTGTGTGTTTTACTCTGATCGACCAAAACAGAGCAACCAAGCTCTTAGTCCCACAAACCCTAATCTCAAATTCCCTCAAGTTTTCAAAGAAGAAATCCAGTTAGGAATCAAATTCAAGGGTTATTCTTGATCACTAACCTTAGAGAATCAAAAGGTATGCTTAATTTTGATCTTGGTGATGTTTTGATTCTTCTTGAATTCTCATAAATGAAATTATTGAAGAATTCATTTATGTTATGGCTAAACTAAGATGAGTATATATGTCTAGTAACAAACTCTAGATAAAAAATCCATGATTTCATGTTATGAACTTATGATTTAAAGAATTACCATATGTGGGTTATATGGGTTTTGTGATAACTACTTGAATCATGGTGAAAATTTATGTTATTTGAGTGTTATGTTGCAAGTTAAAGTGTCGGTTATGGTATTCTTATCATATGAGTATGAAAATGATGCTTTAATAGGGTTAACTAGTTAATCATGAACATGATAAAGGTAGTATATAGATTACGCCCTTAAGATGTTCGACAAAATGTCTAAGTGATTTTGAAATATCGATACATATGAAAGAATCCCTTAACTAATTAGCTATAAGCTTTGGATGTCGAACATTGAAATTTGAATTCTAAGTGTTATGTTCGAATTGGATTCTATAGGCAATTTGAGTGGATCGTCAAGTAATCAAGGCGGAACGGATACTCGTTTGAAAGGAAAGATTTAAAAGTACGTGGCTACACGCTTCGTAAATTTTTGCTAGTATTTAATGTTTAATTACTTTGAATGATAATTGAATTGTTATGAAGTTTGGTGGTTATTAAAACGGAGGATTTCCGTATGTACTAACCGAACGGAATAACTAGAGAATAACGATAAGTATAAAAGTAAAAGTGGTGGATTCCACTATAATGTTTAAACGGGTCAAAATGACTCGAATTATACATGTTTGGTAGATAGAAAGCGATGGATTTCGCTAGTAAAACCAAACGGGTCAAAACAACTAAAACTATGATATTTTAGTTGTGTGAAAGCGATGGATATCGTTAAAAAGACCGAATGGGTCAATTGTGAGTCTTGATGCAAACCGGAAAGGTTTATGCCAAATGACTCTGAAATTATACCAGTTATGGGTGAAAAGTTATAAAATGCATTATCCGAGAATAAGAAATGCAGGTCTATAGTAAAAAACTCAGTTTGAGTATGACTAAAACTTCAATGTTTCATATGAAGGAAATTATGAAATAAAGGTTCGACTAGTTGTAGTGAATGGGTTGAACAAGTATTTCATTTAAGTCATAGCGAACGTATAAAGTTATGATTAACGCCTTACGAATAGGATATATTCATATTGTAAGACTAGCACAAGAATGAACACTATTTGGAACCATAGTGATATTTGAACCTTAACCGGGTCAAAATAAATTAAAATTTATTATAATCCGAAAGCTTATATTTAATAAAGTTGTAAATTCAGATGTTGGATTATGATTCCATATTATAGATGATCGAAATACGATCACGTATGAAGAAACGAAACTCAATTTGGATCAATATTGGACAAGTTATGTCCATTTTCGTATAAACAAGTGTGGTTGGTAAAAGTGCAGATCTGAACCAGAAGTTTCTGTCGAAATGCCACCCTCGCATCACGCGACGGAGGAGGCGATACATGTCGCGGCACGCGATACCTGTCGCGCTACGCGACAGGTTTGGGTTGTCTTTGTCACGACACGCGATGAGTCATTTGGTGCCCTTTTTAACAGGTTCCCTGTTATTTTCCTTCTTAACATCGTCATACTCTGACACATCACCTTGACTTGATGTGGAACTACTTGGTGTAGATGACATAAAGTCTGTAAACTAATCTTCATCTGGCAAGAAAGAATAGTCATGACAGATAGTAGGTGGAACTTCATTGAAACCTTTGAAGCCCACACTGGTTTTGTCATTACTTTTCTTCAAGCCACCCATCATGTGTTTCATTACAAAAGTGTAATATCTCAATTTCTTTTCAAGTTCAACAATTTTGAGTTGTGCATATGATAACTCTTTGCATTTTTCAGAAATTTCTTTTGTTTTCTCGCTCATCGTATCATGAGCTAAGTCTATGATTTGAAGTTTTTCGTTTAATTTGCAGGTTAAAACTTCAATTTCAGTTTCATAACCTTTAATTTTCTTCAAATATAGGGACTGATTTCTTTTTATGAAAAAAATTATCTTTTTTATGTTTGACATCTCATTTACCAGACTTTGGTTTTATGTTGACAACCTGTCAACCTCACCTTGTAATTCCTGACATCTTAAACAAATAGAAGTAGTAGAATTAGAACTTACCTCTCCTGTTGGTTTGTCAAAGTTGGCCATGAGAGCAGCAAGTTCAGCTTCCAATCTTTTATATGCAGCATCCTTTTCATTAGCTTCCGTTTCAACGTCAGACCTTAGCTTTTCTCCTTCAGCTTCTATTGTCTGATCAGCCTTAACTTCTTCAGTTTCATTTTCCTTCTCAACTTCAACGTCTACTTTAACTTCAACATCAACCTTTTCTTCAGCATTATCTGAAACAATCTCTGGCATGAACGCATGTGTGACGATTTCATCACCTTCCAGATGAACACTCCAGTCATACGAGCCCTCTCGTGCTGTAAAGATCAAAGCCTTGGAGCCAGTGTTGTTTGATGCATTCCTGTTACTTGAACTCTGAACCAAAGACTCTGTTTTTTATCTTTGACATTCCCTAGCAAAATGTCCATAACTTTGACAGTTAAAGCACCTCACTTTGGTCTTGTCAAAACTAACATTCTTCCCTACAAACTTCCTTCCTGTCCTGTTCACAAACCTCTTCACTTGTATGGAAATCGTGGCCATTTGCCATTATAGATCCATCTCCTCTAAGTCATTAGGGTCAATCTGATCATAATCTTCATTGAAAGTGGCAGGATCAGATATCTTTCCCTAAATGTAGTTCTCATAAGAAGCAACGAATGAAGCAAGTAGAGCAAGATGTTCTTCTGCAGACTTCACACTCAGCGGCATAGACTTTGTACTGCTACTCTGATTAGTAGCTAATTGTATCTTAGCTCGAGTTGATCCTCCTGAAGCAGCCACAAAACATACATCACCCTCTGCATTAATGGTAACCTGCTTATTCTCACACGAAAGGAACACAGTTGTAGAATCACTAGAGGCATTGTGAGACGAAGAAGATGGAATGCCTTTGTAAATCCCTGGATCTTGAACCTGATCGTATCCTATCTCCTTCTTCTTCATATTTAAATCATAAGCTCTCAGCTTACCAACAACTTCTTCTTATTCTTTAGTCTCATAATCAGCTTCCCCCTTTATCATGAGAGTATAGATATCCCACTTAGCAGGTAAAGCATCAAGCAGCTTATCATTTATCTCTATGTCAGTGTAGCCTTCAATGTCATAATTATCCATTTCTGACATCAGATGATAATATCTAGTGATGATATCTTCGAGAGACTCATTCCTCATGCCTTTAAAGACAACAAACTGCTTCTTCATCAGGTCTACTTTGTTCTTTTTCACGTCAGCATTGCCCTCAAATCTCTTCTCTAATGCATCCCACATCTCTTTCGAGGTAGTGTACCTCTTGAAAGTATGTTTAATGCCATCAGGAAGTGACATCTTTATTGCAGCAAGAGCTCTCTTTTTCTGCTTCATACATTTTCTTCTGTTTAGGCTCCATGTTAACATAGGCAGTTACCCGTTGTCTACCCTCAAACTCATTAGTTGGGTTCACGTACCCATCTTCAATACAGATCCACGTACGTGTGTCCTGATATTCCACGAAGGACTGAAACCTGTCTTTCCATGTTAGATAGTTTTCTACCTTCATCATCTTTGGAGGTTTGTTCGTGGTGCCAACCTCATGCTCCATCCTTATCAATTCGTTCAAATTTGACATGTTTGACATTTTAAGCAACAGACTGGTAAAACCGTACAAAACTTTTCCCAAAACTGTTTTTACCAAATTATACCGTTGGATACGTCTCGAAATTACGAAACTTTTTTTTTCCTAAAAATCCAAGGAATCCAACCATGCAAACGGTTTGCTGAGATTGTATACGGATAGTTTTCTAATCACGAAAATGTGAATTTATATATACATTAGCCAGATAAAATTCCACCCTTTTTAATATATCTCGGAACAGTAGTCCGAGATGGTCCGAAATGGTCTTAAATTCGAGATGGTTATCCGGGATGCTCATGGATGGTCCGAGATGAACAAATTCTGATCCGAGATGAATTCTTCTGATCCGAGATGGTTCGATATTAAACACTGTTAATCCGAGATGAACTAATTTGATCCAAGATGAACAGTCTTTCAATCCGAGATGAACACTGTTATTCGAGATCCTTAGTAGATGATCCGAAATCCTTCAGTTTTGATCCGAGATGCAATTCTGGTCCGAAATGCAAGTCTTCTGGTCCGAAATGCAAGCCTTGTGATCCGAGATGCAAGATTTCTATCCGAGATGGATCGAAATGCTTGCTGTTTATCCGAGATCAGTAGCAGAACCCTAAAACAGCCGTCAAAACTTTGAAAACAACCTCCAAAAACGTCCAAAAACCCATTTTTTTTTTTGCAGAAAACGATTCTGAACCAAGCCAATCAAGAGCCTAATGCTCTAATACCAATTGTCGGTCCCCTATTCCATATGGATCATCACAGAATCGTCAATCCAACCTAGAGTGCGAAATCCTCTAGATCAGATTTTAACTGAAAGGAGTAGAAAACAGAAATCACTATAAACCCGATCTTTATTGATTATCTTCAAACGATTACAATCAATCAAGATCTCCTAATTTGTCCAAGCCTCTTGCTATTACGAATTCTCTCTAAAAGTGATTAAGGTGATTAACTTAAACCCTAAACCCTAATACTAAGCTTTTTTTATATAGGACAAGCTTGCATATGGGCTAGGTCATGGGCTAGGCCCATTTCTCCTACCATCCCCCTTATTAGGGTTTGGTTTGGCCCAATCACTCTTAATTAACTACTACAAAGCTAAACCCGCTAACCGTTTATCATTTTACGAATTACAAGATATCCAAAGACCAAATCTAAAAGCTGTTGTCACAAATATGCACCAACACTCTTCAGTCACTATAACAGATGTATAGTCTTCTCCGTTAGTCTTGGTAGTAACTTAATCAACAAACATCATCATTCCCCGGCGGTTAGTCCGAAAAACAATTCATCTGCTTAAAGATTAACCATTTTGACACCTTTAGACTATCACAAAGCTGTGATATCTTTTAAGTATCGAGAATATCAATGCATCTCCTGATGCTAACCCTTAGACATCAATCTAATCACGATCTAAAAATTCTGAACTTCCTATGATCACGAACTAACGAATCTAGAAACTTTACATCCCCAGACAATCTAAAGTCGGAACCACCTGAATACTATTGCATTTGAATTTCCAAAAACGTCTAACATCTCTAAACTTTTCACTGAATTTCCCCCTCAAAACAAATAAATTCGGTCTTATCTTTTCACTGAAAAACTCAACTATGCGGAAAAAGTGACATTTTACTCTACAAAAGTGCGTTTTTTATCAATGCGAATTTTTCTTGCTGCCCATAAATAGTCATTATACCAAATGGTAAACATTCTGCATAGGTATCAATGACTACCCCACTATCTTCAAAACTCGGTGATCTCATCATCATATCTATTCTCTGAAGCCTCCGACGGTGCCCCCGAATAACCCGTATTTGACGTTAAAATCTTGAAAAAAAATTTCAATCACCAAATTTTTTCTAGACACTCGTCTCGTCACCACGATCAAAAAATTCCTTTTGTCACATTCGCATGGATGAGGAATGCCTTTTTTAGGCATTTTGACACATTCGCACATATAACAAATGTTCATTCGTGCGAATGTCTCCTTCGTGCAGATGAAATGATTTTAGTACGAATTATGTGACACCTGTGTCACTTCAACCATCAAATAAATGCCAAACCAATAAAATATTGTATTTCATACCTGGGATTTGTAAAAATATGTGTATCGTTTGCACATACCAACTCTTGTTCAATTTTAAGCTTTAAATCGCTTTCTGGAGGGTTATACGCGCTCTGATGCGTAAATATAACCAGTTTAATCCAACGAACACTTCAGAATAGTGAAACAGGCTTAACATACCTTAAATAACCTTTACATAACTTAGAAATAAGTTTTAAAGGCTTTGGTATGGCAAAAACAAGTTAATTCGCTTACAGGGACTAAACTTGACAAACTGCGAAAGTATGCCAATTTGAACTGTAACAGACATTCTGGAACATGACCATAAGTTAAACACACCTTAAATATCCTTTATATAGCTTAGAAATAGGCTTTGAGGGGTTCGGTGTGCTAAAATAAACTTTTGGGTCATTCAGGGACTAAAAGTGTCAAAAAGTGCATAAGTTTGCATTTTCGCGCATAACTTACGTTCTGAATACATCCGGACACCCAAAAATTTATGTAAGCACTAAAATATTTTATTTTAGTGTTTGGCATAAGAAAAATCCATTCGTCGCGTCATTTGGATCGTTTTTTGCGCTTGTGCGCATTCCGTCGTAATTAAGCGAACATCGCGATCATACGACCAAACGAACCAACATCCGACATATTTTTGAGCATGTTTCATGTCCAAAATGTTTAGGCATCATTTTAGGGCCTTAAAGTTGGCTTAACGGGCCTTAAACGTGTCGGAAATAGCCTTAGACCACAACAGGGACCTAAACTGTCATTTCTGAAAGTTGTTTGCTGATCAGACAGGCCAGACGGCCCGCGTAAACCCAAGGTGTATCTTTACACGGCCCGCGTCAGGCTCCCAGACCAGATTCAATGTATTAACAGCCTGTTAACAGCCCTTCAAACACCCCAAAGGCCAATGCCACATGTCAAACTCTTGTGGTGGGGGCAAAATGAGTTACCACAACATTCCGACAAGTGTACGGGTGAGATCAAGGCACGTTATCCAAGAAACGATCCTAACGGTGAACCGAAATCTATAAATACCCATCCATCCCCATTGCAAAACCCACAAGAATCTGATTTGAGAAGCACTAAGTTGAAACCATTGTTTCATACCTGAGCTACTTGAATCAAGATTAGCATTCGGGGACCTTTCGTAAGTATTCCTTCGTTCTTTTATTGCTTTTCGAGTCCGAAAGTCAAACTTTGGTTGACTTTCTGCATTGACCAGTTTATGGTCAATGCGAAGTTCGTTTGAACTTCGTAACGTGAGCGTAATCACGATGGTTATAGTCCCTTGTGACTATGCCTACTGATTACCACGTTGTCTAGGGTCGTAAGGGTAAGCGGTCTGATAAATCGCTTATACCTTCGAACCCGACCCATTTGGTCGATCATTAGGATCCGACCAAACACATTAGGTGACCATAGTATATAGGGAATAACCTTCCGAGGTTATACCTTATGGTCACTTCGTTTAAATAGTTGTATGATAGGTAGTTTATATGCCTTAGGTAAATTACCAAAATACCCCTTTGATGCCAAAATTCATTTTAAGCATATGTAACTTAACTTTTGACATCTAAACTGATTTGACAACAATATTAGACATGTTAAGGCATATGTTACTTGTCATAGGACTAGTTAAGCGGTCCGAACGTGTTTCACGCGAACGACGCGTTAAAGTAGCATAAGCTACCTAAACGGGTCGTAATGGGTCGTAAGCACTTAGGCTAGGTTTCATTTAGTATGTAGGCCTTGTTAAACTATACTACCTGAGTTCCCATACTCATTTGGTTTACGAGCCCTCATTCTATCTGATCCTCCGATATAGGCCCGGTTTATTAACATAGTACCTATATTAGGTGCCGTTTGATTCCGTGATCTCTAGCATTGCTTGGTGGTTATCTTAGGACTTCTGAGCAATCTCAAGTGAGTACATAGACCCCCTCTTTTACTGTTTTCAAACTGTTTTGGGGTGAAGCATGTGTACCTATCTGTTATTTTCATGTTTTCCAAAAGTATAATTGATTATACATGTTAGTACTTATCTGTTGACAAACTGAATGACTATCTATGGTTTAAACACTGATTTTTCAAAGACTATAACATAAATTGTTGAATTGTACTTATTTTGTTCACCAGACCGGTTGTTAGTATGATATAGCGCTATAGGATTTGACACCCCATTCCTGTTGTCATGGAATGTCTGAAACCAATTTGTTTCTCCATCCAAATAGGGATTGCCTTTGTGGTATCCTTATAGTCTCAAAGGTGTAGTTTGATGCACTAGGTCTGAATGAACTCTTAAATCACATTATTTTGTGTATTTAATTATACTCCCAAGGGTATAGTTTGATATACTCCCATGTGTGATATTGTACAAAACCAACATATATTTTGTTAATCATCGAAAGCATATTTTGATATGTTATTTACAAAACCAAAACATAGTTTAATATGTTATTTATCACATCCAAAGCATATTTTGATATGTTATTTATAAATCCGAACTATCCTTGTAATATACTACTTAAAACTATTATTTTAAACAACGAAGGTATATTTAATGTACTATCTATCGATTGGGTTTTGGTTAGTGTTTAGATAACGGGACGAGTGTAATGTGATGAAAACATGGTAGATACGCCGCTGGTACTTCTTATATATAAGTGTTTTCATTGCATTACATACCGTGGCGTTATTTAGTACACTTGGGTTAACGATATGGGAACTGAAATATACTTTAATATATTACTCATTCGATTCTCTTAAAATCCAAAGTATATTTTCAAATATACTATAAGCCTTTTTATCAAAATATTGTTTTACGAGCAACTTATCTTATACAAACTCATTTTACATGGTTATTCATTTAACCTTACATTTATTTATACATATCATCTGATCTTATTGTTTTTCAAACGATTTACAAAACAAATCAATTTACAAGGTTCATGACTAAACTTTATTAAACATTTTCTTAAACTTACAAGTCATGAATCCTATTTTCACAAAACCTATGTATCTCACAGGCATTTTTATGCTGACGTACCTATTTTTACACATGTTTCAGGTACTGCTTTGCAATGATTTGTTGATACATGCTACATTTAGGATGGACTCGTGCCTTAGCAACTTTAAAACTTGGAAGATCATAGTTGTACTTATTTGATTGTATTAAAACAATGAGTTCATTTATTCAATAAAACAGAATTTATTTATTCCATGGTTATGAAACAATGATTCTGTTACAACACTCCCCGATGTTTCCGCCACGTCTAGTTGCTTTACGTGGTCGGGGTGTGACAAATTAGGTTGGTTCGTGCAGATGAGATTTGGTTCGTACGAATGAATGTCTTCCATGCGGATGAAGGTTGGTTCGTGCGAATGAAGAACCACTTCGTGCGGATGAACAAGATTTGTCAAACGGATAAGGTTCCATTCGTGCGGATGAATGATTCCTTTGCACGAATAATCTCTCATGCGTTTGAATGTGACTCGTCCGTTCAAAAACTACCTTTTCAATCTTTTCAATCTAAAATCTCAATTCCTTCAAATTTTATGACGATTTTTTTCAAAGACTAGGTCGAAATTTATCAATGATCAATCCTATGGTTTCAATTTTACTTTTTGTCCATGAATTGGCCGTTAATTATATGTTTTACGTCTAAAACCCCTAAATCATGAGCGTATGTGATTCAATCAGCTGTTAGATTGATTGAATTGGTACCATAGCTCTGGTACCAATTGAAAGTTCTGGATCCAGTGGGTTTAGACGGAAGTTTGGATAGAATAAAACTAATTTGGTAGAAATCTCGACATAATAGTTATAAGTAGAAGGTTCCATTTCATACCATAATAGGATACATCATTTACAAGCTGGAGAGAGCATCATGTAATCTCTCCAGCATTTCCCCTATAAAGTCCAAAACTTAACATCTAATGAACACATGACCCTATTAATATTCATGTAGGTTTGGAGCGGACTAGCTCTTCCGTGCGGATGAGCTCATCCGTTCATACGAACTTGTCTCGTCCTCTCTAAAGTCATGTGTTCGTATCTAACCTATATAATATTCAACACACACTCTATCTAGCTTATTCGCACAGTGGCGGAAACACATAATATGCACTAACACATGCAAAGAAAAGGGCCAACGACAATAGTAATTCGTTTAGTGGTGACTATTACAAAAAGGCGATCTACATAAGAACTCTCAACATCTGCCGAACATGTCAAGGCCGCTTCAGATCAAGGATGGTTCATCAAAATCTAAAGATAAGGCGTTAGTTGTGACTCAAATAATCTTATTCCCAAAACCAACAGCCTTGCATTAATGGCCGAGATCGTTGAAGTGGGTGAACCTGAACAAAGTGTGGATGTAGAGAGGTTGAAGAAGTTTATACTGACGCTACATTTGATGAAAGTCTAGAAAATTATTATGATAATGAAACATCAGTGTTGGATACATACTGAAAATTTCCATATTCCAACAAAAGAGGTTATTAACAATGCATTCAAATCTATTATATCTCCTGGTGTGTTTAAGTCTTTTGCAGGTTTCTTTGGAGGGAGGGAAACTGTAGTGTTCTACACTTTGATGAAGAAAAGAAAGAACCTGTAAAAGAGATCATAGACGTGTCTAAGGAAATGAATGTTGAAAACCTGACCGAGATAGCCGAAAAAGCCATGATGGCTCAACTGAAAGAGGTAGTGAAAACCTCTGAAGAAGAACAGAAAGTTGTGATCGAGTCAGTTGGGGAAGATGTTAAAAGTGATAAAACAAACAAATCTGAAACATCTTTTCAATGCATGAAATGCATAGAACTGTGCAAGTCATGCACCGAAAAAGAATGAAAATTATAAAGTGTTGAAGGGGTATGGTCCTAAATCCTGCGCCAACCATACGAGTCAGCCTCAGGTCGCGCACGAGACCATATCCAAGTTAAACCAAATTGTTAAGTTTCTCGACCTTGCGCCGACTAAACAAGTGTGGTTCCAAGTCACGCGCGAGGTCAGGACCAAAACAAGATCGGTTTTGACACTTAGCTCCTTGGATAATAGACCTGGCTTCCTTGACTTTGTGCCGACTGCATGGGATATACCCGGGGTCGCGCGGAGGCAAGAAGCGCTGGTAAACATCGGACAAGTACGAAAGGTACAAATGGCAGAGCAGTGGGCCAATAAGCATTCAACAAGCTGTATCTAATCGTGCTGCAAGATGGACAATAGTATTGGAGACAAAAAGGTACACAAGGACGTATACGTGGCACCATTCAGCAGAGCAGTGGGCCACTACTCCATGATCTCCACTCAGCTGCTGATGACAAACTAGACAACAAGGACAGTCGATAGGACACGTGGATCCATTCAGCATGCGTCAGCTACCCTATCACATGGAATCACTAACGGCCGTGGCAGAGGGAACATAATGGATATTCCTTGTTTTCGTCCTCAGGCCCAAGGCCCATCAGCCCATCTCCTTCACAAACCACATCGGCTATAAATAGGGAACTTCACCTCCAGGTTTAAGGATCGCTCTCTTGCTCTCTCACTTAATACACACACTATTATCCTCAAAATATTTACTTATTCTCACGCTAGAGGGTGGTTCCAAGGAGAACCCCCAATTCTCCTCCTTGTAACGAGCTTACGGTGTGTTGATTGTTTTACAGGATCATCATCGTTGTTTAGTCAAGAACGAAAGAAGATTAACCATATTTGGATGAGACACAAACCACAAGCTAATCACCCGATTAGTTTGGTGTTTTGTCATTGGCGCCCACCGATTTCTACAATCACTTTACAATGGCTGATCAAGGTTTTCCTTTTCAACCTTTCGGTCAAAACTCTCAATGGGCATGGCAGCTGATAATTCACACGTCCAAAACCAACCCATTGACGAGTACGCCGAAGGTGGATGCACTGACGTTGGAGCCATGCGCTCAAGCGGTACTTGTACCGCCCAAACGGTGACTCCAACAAATCAAGGGGTTGGCCCTTCAGCACCCGCGATGTCAGGATTGCCAGAGGGGGAGACTCCCGCCTCATGGTATGCAAAAAGTCAGGCAACATTGAACCTCATTTACGTAAAACTGTGTGTGTCACACCCAGACCCGCAACAGACAAGGTGACCGGGGCATGATTGGTTGGTCCAAAGCTTATGATATACTATTAAACGTTTCAATATTTATTAATTCAAAATTAAAATGAAATCCAAGTAACCACATAATCCAAACAAAGAAGTACATCATCCAAAATGTTTAAATAAACATCTTTATTCTTCTAACGCCCAAATCCTACGTGATCCCTTCTTCAAGCTTGTTCACCTGTATCATGCGTAAAAGTAGTTTTGTGTCAATAAAGGTTAGTGAGTAAATCTTATTTGTTAGATGGAAAAGTGCATCTTAGTTTGTTTATGCAAAACATGTATTAACGTGTAATAAATGAATATGATATATGGTAACGACAAACCTCATAACAATCTCAAACAATAAGCATCTCATAACATGTAAAGGTGCACGGTATTATGGTGTACGGTTTTGTAATGCAAGATCTAGGCTCAATCAAACGGAGCCGATCTTGCGTGTTGGCATCATATTGTTCCACTCATAGGTAATGGGGAAACAGTTGGCCAAATGTATCCATAAGTAATGTATGTTGTAATGTAAATAACTGAACAACAACCAAACAAACCGAATAATCACATAACACAATATACCGTAATTGGCATGTAAGGTTTGGAAACATGAGTTGGAAAAAGGGACACATGATACACTCCAAAACGTGTAATAAAAAGGGGAGTTAGATTTACTCACAATTTTTCGTTGAAGGTTCCTTGAAGATAAGCACACGAGGAAAATAGGAAATTCCGAAAGCAATTACCCTAGATATGGAATACCACACATGAATGATCTTATTATTTAAAGGTTAATAAAAATTCCTATTATTTATTGTTTACAAATTAATTAATTAGTCTTTTAACATTTTATGTTAAAGTATTAAAATATATTATTAATTATTTAGGTTTTAAAATTAAACTTACTGTTATAGTATATTTTCAAAATCAAAGAAAAAAAATTAAAGAGTAAATTGCTAAAATCGTTCCTGAGGTTTGGACATGCTTGTCATTTTCATTCAAAACAATTTTTTTGTACCATGTAGTTCTTCACTATTGGGATTTTTTGCCATTTTCATCCAAACGTCTGACTTTTTTGCCGAAATCGTTTCTGAGATCTGAGATTTTTTGTCATTTTCATCCAAATATTTGATAGAAAAAAATAAAGCAAATGAGATTCTTGGATGAAAATGGCAAAAAAGTCCCAAAAGTAGAGGACTATATGGTACAAAAACGTTGTTTTGGATGAAAATAGCACACATGCCCAATACTAAAGGATGATTTTGGCAATTTACTCAAAATTAAATTTGAAAAAGAATGGGGATGGCCGGGTTTGAAACCGTGACCAGCAGGTTCCACTTATATAACGTTCTTTCAGCTGGAATGCGTTCAGGGTTTGTGATATTCATGCTCTGTTATTTAACTTAAATTTAACTTATTTAAGTTAAACAGTAGTTAAGCTCTTCATAGGTAAGTTTTATTAATAACTAGGTTATAACCCCGTGTATTACACGGGTTAAATAAATGAATTTTATATACTAAATAATAAAACACTATCTTTTTAAAAGCCTCATTTATTGCACGGGTTGAAGAAATGTAATTTTATATATTAAATAATAAAATAAGTTATATCTATAAGAACCATATGTATTGTACGGGTTGAATAAATGTAATATTATATACCAAATAATAAAAAAAAATTATATCTTTAAAACCATTGTATTACACGGGTTAAATAAATGTAATATTGTTTACCAAATAATAAAAAAAAGTTATATTTTTAAAAACCCCCCACACACAAATAAAAAACTCATAGTTGCACAAAATTAAAAAAAAAAAATCAAAACTCATCAGCATTAAAAACAACGATCCACACAAAACAATCACTAATTCCTCCAATTTAAACCTAACAATAATCCACATATTTCGCACTACAAAATCACAAAATGTACCGATGTGATGGTTTGTAAATTCACATTGCGGTTGCAGACAATTAAAGGGTCGTGAGTTGTGACTTTTTGATTTATATTACTGTCTACAATAGAATCAGTTGCTAAAAACATGAAAATTGTACATAAAGAAGATGTAGAGTAAGAATCTAATAACCTTATCATATGTATATGTTGAAAGAAGTTGAATATATGATTGAAAGATATTGGCGGTGGAAACGGTTTGGACCAATCAATCAATTCATATTAGATTTGATTAAATATTATTGATAATAAAAATTTGTATTAGATTAGATTTTAGATTTGATTAAATATTATTAATAATAAGAATTTGTATTAATTTAGATTAAATATTATTTTTATTAGTATTATTAATAATTTTAATCAATTAAATGAGAGAATGACAAGTGTCACAAAATAGGTTTATTTTATTATATAGTATAGATGTGCAGCGAAAGAACTGGAGGCCGGGTCGAAACCGTGACCTCCGAATTACTTGCAACAACCTCCAACCACTGGGCTATGCTCAATTTGTGTTATGTATAGTTCCTGTATTATATTTAACACACATTATACTTGCTGATTTAATCTCAATGTTTTGATCCTTATTTATTTGAACACTAGTTAACGTTGTCATCTTCTTCCTTTTATTATCCAAACCGAATACTGTTATAAGATTTTCCAGAAACTCAGTTTTGTTTAGGTGATTATTAACGTCGAAAAAGTAAAGATTTCAACCGAGGATTAACAAGAAAACAAAAGGATAAAGAACGGTATACCGAAAAGAACGTTAAGAGATTCCGGTCGTGAACTCCCAATGTCTCGGAGCTCCAGCAGAGTCTCCGATCTACGGCGGCTTGCAAGTCCAGCAGACTAGGGTTTCCAGTGTTTGCGGTGAGCTCGGTGAGTGGTAACCGTTCTATGGTTCTTGCTCTGTTCGTTTTTATACAATTTTTGAGTTTAAGGAATGATTTGGGTTTTGATTTAGGAGGTCACATTTCCCGATTTGGGTAATTGATTGATGAACCGGCAACGCCTAAATGGGCTATAATAACGTCAAGGTTCTTGATTTTTAAACAAGGAAACTTCAATCAAACGGAAATGGAAATACAGCTAATGTGTTTGCTGTGTTCAGTTTGGGCGGCAAACGTGTTTCAAAAGAACTTCATTTGCAAACTGTGTATATAACATGTATGGATGTATATCCGGGTTCGAATCCCGCGGTCTACTTGTTTATTTTTATTTTCTATTTGCTTTGTGTTATATACATAAAAAATAAAAAATTCCATCCATGTTTATTTATTGCAAAATCAATTACAAATGTTGCGGGTTTTAGGACACGTTTTTCGACGGATGTTATAGTGCGCGCAACATGGGCCAACACAAGCCCAAACGCAACAGACTCCGATGGTGACACCAATGCCAAGACAACTGAACTATGAGACGCCGCATCAGGAGCGCGCGCAACGAAGGCAGTAGGTAACCATCGCCTCGAAGGCAAAGTGCTTGCAACACGCACGACACTTATGATGAAACAAAAAGCTACTATGACACTCATTCTCAGTCCCATCAAAAAACTCCATTGAGTAGCCGGCTAGGGCCGCGCAACATAAACGATGAATGGGGTAAAAAAAACACTGACGAAGCCGACTCAACATACCAGCAAGAGGAAACTTCGTCGGTCTTCAGCCGTTTACTAAGAAACCATGAGTCTTATAAGCCAAAGACGAGCGCAGTGTACAATGAATTGGTAGAGCATGATTTCAGCCTCGTTTAAAGGCCAGCAGCAGCAGCAGAGCATTCCAAGTTCATCCGGAACATCTCTCTAGCACCGTTGGAAAACGCCAAACTCCCACAAGCTGTGAGTAAGTTTAACGACTTAACTGACCCAGATGATCATATACAACTGTTTACAAGTGTCGGCGTGGTGGGTGGATGGACCATGCCTATGTGGTGCCATCTTTTCATGCAAACCCTAATAGGGGCGGCTCGTGCATGGTTCGACAACCTCCCTGCAGGTAGAAAAAAATCATGGCCAAATTTTCATGAAACATTTCTTGCTCACTTTAGCCAACAGTGGCGCTACAAGCGCGACACGTCAGAGGTAATGAATATTTGGAGGCGTGAAAATGAAGGTTTAGAAGATTTTATCACTCGCTTTAACAAGGAGTGCCTGGAAATAGGGGATTAGCGAAGAAACTTTATCACTCATTGATAATAAAAGCGATTACAAGAGCCTGAGAGAATTTCGACAGGGCTTCGCCTTGGGTGCCAAGAGTACAGTGCAAAATCAGGACCCAAGCACCTCTATTAATAGAGGTTGCCCATCCGGGTGAAACACACTACTGCCCATCCGTCCGGACGGGGATGTCCGTCCGTCCGGATGGACTTACATCAATCACCTAACCTTTGTTTCATCCCGGATACACTACAATACATACTTTAAACATTACAAAGACACTAAACAGGTTAATCAAAGACTCGATACAGACGAAAGCTACAGACATAGTGCATTCACACTGATTTAGGGTTTAGTTTATATAGGTCCGTGCGCACGAATCAGGTCCATCCGCACTCAAAGCTTGATCCGCAACTATGTCCATTCGCGTAGATTATGTACATCTGTGGTTATAATGTTCATGCGGATCTACATGCCCTATATATATGTGTGTGTTGAGTCTTGTTCATTTGCAACGTTGTTGACTAGAGTAGGGAAACTCTGTCAGATTGTTTTTGTGGTATTGTATTGCTTATCAATCAATAGAAAACAACTTATAATTACTTGTTCTTGTTCAATCCGCTCTCGTACTTGGATTCCGCACAAGATACGAGATCTACGCAATCAACGTGTATCGGAATCGATCCTAACACGCACGCACATATCAACATGGTGACTGATACAAACAAGAGTACCAAGCTTCCTAGCTGATTATAAAACTAATTTCGAGGACGAAATTTCTTAACCGGCGGAGAATGTTACAACCGCGGAAAAACCAGCTAATCCCTAATTGTGCGTATGATTTACACGATTCACGAAACGACACAAATCAATCCTCGGATGAGTTTGAGGGTACATTATGAGGAACATGCGAACAATATAACAACCCTCCTAGAACCCTTAACATGACCCTAGATGTCCTAAAATATACCCCATACGTGAGAAACGGACCTGAAATACCTTCGTATTTGTGAAAAACAAGAAAAACAAAGTTTGGCAGTCACTCGCGGGACGCGACCAAGAGCCCTTGGTCTTTTGCGGGCCGCGACTGCCTTTGTTTGTAGGACAAGGCACAGTGCCACGTGTCCAATGACTAACCGAGGCTACCCACCTGACTCGACCAAGCTATAACTGCCATGCAGGCTCTCGCGGGTCGCGAAGGCCAGAGTTAAATCTGTCGTGGGGCGCGACAGAGTGTTCGACCAGCCTATAAATAGGGGGCTTCGACTCATTTGATCAATCATTCATTTATGTTTTCTCTCTCAAACTTTCTGTAGGCTATTATTAAACTCGGGCATAATACCCACTATAAAGCGAAGCTCTGCCTCGTTGTAAGTACTATAACCCTGCTATTACCCCACGCGATCGATTTAGGATTCCGTAATGCATGTCGGCTCTGCCCGACTCAGTCGTTGGAATTCTGTCTGGTGTTACACTCGATTGATCTAGGATTCCGTAGTGCATGTCGGCCCTGCCCGACTCAGTCATTGGAATTCTGTCTTGAGTTATACGGTTAATGTGATTTGGGTTATTTTACTAACACGTGTGCATTGTTTTATTTTAATAGACAATAACAAGGAGAATCATCAGGAAGCTTTAGTTTTACCTAAGTCAACAATGTGAGTCATTCCCCTTTTTATAAATTCTTTTTGTGAGTATATCTGCTTTTTGTAACACTGTTTTTAAAAAAACCTCAAATGTTTTAAAATATAATTAACAGTGATTGAGTCTATGTATTCTTCAATTACTGCCAGTATGTTGGGGTTTTGTATACAAAATGTGAAAGACGTTACCATTGGACAAAGAGTTAGCCAATGAGTAATATGACTCACCAGTCAGGATTGACAGTACTGAATGAGTAATTGTGTAGATATAAACATTGTAATCGCTCTCAATACTGTGAAATTATAAAAGTTGTTTTGATTAAACTGGGATGCACTCGCTAGTATTTCTTGCTGATAAAATGTTTTTAAACTCGTTTCAGGTAACAAAATGTAAAAGCCAATAGAAGCCAACTGGAGAGCACTGAAGGCTTGAAAAAGTGGCTATAAAAGTTACCTAAATAAAAAGGAGTTTTTGTTTTAAATAATTAGGTTCTATCCCTACCAATGTATTATCAAATGAACTTGGGTTTCATCCCAATGATTTATAATTATAAAAGTTGGTGTTTTACTCAGATAAAAATATTTCCTAACTACGGTCCTGATGTATTCCGCTGCTAAATTAATAAACACCGATACCACCCATCTGGACGCTCGCGGCTCCCGCTCCCGGGGCAGGGGTCGGGGGCTGTGATAAACAATAATAGCCAATAATGTGATAGTGATGCCTCAGGGTGCTGAAGACAAGTTAAACGAGAGATTTCTGTTTAACGGTGCATAAACCAAACAATAACGCTTTAGATACGAACGGGAGTGACGTAGATGATCCTAAGGGTAAAAACATACTTAGAAATAATACTTAGGCAATGACATAAGGTTTTGTGGCCTGGCAGGTTGTGGCACGCTAAACAAGACAGTTTCTGGTTACAGAAACATCTTTGACTTTGACGCATACAGAAACAACCAAATATGCATTGTACCATTAGTCAAGCCTAAAAACAAATTATACAACATTAATATAATATATTTTAAGTAAATACGTTAAAGCGTTCGGGTTTTCATTGAAGTTAGGTTCATATTTTAAAAACACGAAAAACTACGCGTTGCACGATCGTTTACCAACCTGGGGGTGCATTAATAACCGAAGATTGCTTGAAACCCAAAAATTATCACGAGATGCTTATCAAAATGCGTTACATTTTAATTTTCCAAACCGTGGTAACTAAAAGTAATGGTTACAAAAACTAGAAATATGAAACTATATTTCACTTTTTGTCAAACGAGTAAGTGGCAGGTCAAATGGCCATTTGAACCACGAGATACCTAGATGGATATTGAGTAGAATAAGGGTCCATTTCATAACAATAATAATAAAACATATTATATTTGACCATACTCTATTTTAATGAAATTTAGGTAAAAAAGGTAGAGAAAAATAAGCTCGTCTCATCGGCATATTCATAATTTTATAAAACACTATATTTTGACAATTACATGAGTAAAATTAGTGAAGTAGCTGGATTAATTATAAAGTTATAATAAATATACTATTAATAAATAAAACCATGCAACCGCCTTCCTTTTCTTCTTAGTTTCGATCAAAACATACCAACCACACACCCATCTCCTTTGAATTATTTTTAAAGCCATTTAGTACAATGAAACTCTTTCACTTGCTGCAATATTCATTATAGCCCTTTCTCAAGTAGAAAACAATGTAACAAACCTTTGATTGATTGTATCTTAATGAGTTTTTATGTTATAAACTATTATTAACAAAAAGTGGTTTTGATCCATGGAACCAAACTACTTAGCCACATAGGCTATTTAAACTCCAGTTAGATGTAACATGATGGTTCATGAGGTTTAATGACTTATAATTTTGAAATATGGATCAAAAACTCGGATTTATGACAAAAAAGTGCATATAAGACATTAACCGAAAAAGACTAGTAACAAGGCTTGATTGATGATGGTTAATACATTATTATGTCACACCCCCAAAATACCACATGCGGATTAACCGCGGGACGTGTGACGTATCAGGATCTAAGCCACCAATCACATTGAACTACGCGTAATAAATATTTAAATAAAACATTCGTTTCATTGCATAAGATAAATCCAAGACATGAGTTTAAACCAAAGAAAACATTCAGCGGAAGCATAAAGTAAATTGTTAAACAACTGTTTCAAAATAAGTGTTTAAAACCAATGCATCAAATATCCAAGAGTCCCGGTCCATGACCACTCCAGCACTCCCAGATAGCAAGTCCATAATCACATATCTAACGACCTGCAAGCATGCAGACAAGTGTGTCAGACGACGCTGGTGAGTTCAAAGTTTGTTAACGTGTTTAGTTACCAGTTACCGGATTAAAACGTTTCACAGATTCAATGTTGTTAATCACACGCTTACCGCCGATGGCTCCAGATTATTTTCCCTAAACCCCATTGCCTCTATCAAAGCAATGGTCAAGATGGGGGTCACTAGTTCACTCCCGACCTCCTCGGTGCGGTGTGAGGGTGCCAAACCTAAGTAGCGCTACTAACTAGTACCCCGTTGCCCTACAAGCAACGATCAGTAGGAGGGACTTGAATGATAGATACAAACGTGTATTAACCAACAACCCAAGGTTTAACATTCCAGTCAAACTCATTACCCAACATTCCCTTCCTGGAACGTTTACCAGATGTCCCAACCCGGGACGCATGCTTGGAAAAAGAGCAGTGAACTCACCTTGGTTTGCTCGGTTTGATTAATTACTTGATCACACTTAGACAGTTACAGCCTATGATATTCACGTATACAAGAATCAGTTTACCATCACGTTAATCACATACGTTCATAGTGTGCATGCATAGTAGAACCATGGCTCAACAGGTAACAATTAATTCAGCGCATAATACACGTAACAGATGATTTACCATACATACTAGATACATCAGGTTTCCTATACTCGATTAAATGTTATTCAGCCTTTACTATACATACTATTAGTGTAATAATCACCTACTGTTCATATGAAGTCCTTCGGCGAAACCCCATGCACTCGACGAAATCTCCTAACTTTCGTCGGCACTAGGGGTGACGAAACACCTAGTTTCATCGACATTGTAGGATCGTTTGCATGACCAAATGAGTCGTTCAGAAGAGTTCTAATCAATACGAGAGGCGAAAACAGACGTATCGGAGTTATTTCAGCTGATTTGCACTTAGATTCACTTAAACTGCCTCTTGTATTGATATCAGATCGTTTTACAATGCTGGAGACACTTTGGCAGAGCTTCTCTACCGGAATCGAAACATTACAAATGAATTGAACAAGGCTACTATTTATAGGCAAGCCCATTTCGCACGAAAAGGCTCACACGAAATAGCCAGTCCCATTTCGTGCGAAATGGCTCAATCCTATACATTTATCGTTTTTCTTGTATTTCGTGCCCTGATCTATCAAACCTATTACAAGATACAAGACGAAGTCGACAGACATATGCACCAACAGATTCCCCCTTGGATGTTGACAAAGTCTTCGGTGTCGAGTCTTCGGTATGTCACATCTTCAGTCTTTATCAGTCTTCTTGTTCTCTCTACAGTATCTGACATTGTAAGCATCCTCAATCTCTTTCTTCTCTTTCTCTCCTTCACCATCTCTTCTAGAATCACAACCTGGCTCTATACATCTCTTGATCAGGTCTCTTGATTCCTTAAGATCATCAGCATCAGCAACTGGCATGAACTACAGGATTCGAACCTGGCTCTAAAGCTATCTAGAATTGGTATCTGGCTCTTACATCTTCAGACTCCCCCTTTCGACAAGCTGGGATCGTAGTCTGGAATTCACAATCTACAAGCTTTGGATTGAAAACCTGGCTCTTGTAACTTTCACAGGTTCTAAGATCGTAACCTGGCTTTCTGTAACAATCAGAATCAGGAACCTGGCTCGAATCTGCATATGTTTATGCGGAAAATCCTCAGGTATCGGAACCTGGCTAACCTGCACAAACTCTACCTCACAATAAATTTCACAAATTTAAAAATTTGACAAATTTAGAAACCAACTTGTAGATATTGATCAAAATGATTTAACATTTATGATCTCTGATTCACCACTTGTAAAAATATCATTTTTTATTTCAAACCTAACTCTCCCAACCCACTGATGTTCATCATGTTTAGCACTTGGAATTTTGAAAATCAGTTTTTCAACATCAGTTGTCGAAAATAAGATGAAATAAAATATTTTTGATTTTTCAAAATCTTATGCTAAAACACTTCGAAAATCTTTTTGGATTTTGTTTAAATGGAAAGCAGTAACGAAATATTTACAGACAATATTTTTGTGAGTTTGTGTAAGAGGATCATATCAGTTTTTGACAAATCACTAGCACCGTTGAGCTTTAACACTTTAAGTTCTAAACGATTCACATAGATTGACGATATTGTTGTCCTCTTAAACTCAATCTAAAAACTTTCGAAATGCTTACCGATACGTTAAGATATATTAATTTTGCACTAAATTCTTATGGACCCCACGATCTCAGCATATCCCCTCATCATGCAATACACTGACTCAAGTAATGCCTCTAAACTATCATCAACTGTGATATGTGCAAAAACAATGCAGAATGTTTAAACATTAACAATCAGGTCGATCTTTCAATACGCAGAGAAAGTCCAATGTTTAAATAAAATAAGAAATAAAAACAAGTTGAAGATGTTTAGATCTTAACCACCAGTTCGATATTCACATATACGCAGAGGTGATCCAAGATTTAAACGAAACACCAAGAAAAATAAAGCAGAACGCTCAGGCACTAACATCCAGTTCGATACTCACGTATACGTAGAGGATGTCCAATGCTTAAACAAAATAAAGAAATCAAACAAGTTTAAATCTTTGCAAAATGAAATGCACAATCACAGTGACTTTTTCAGCAAGTTGTGAAAGTTCAGAAATTGACCGGTTTTTATGCTTTTTTAGCATTCAGCGATTACTGAGTAGGTACACAGTCACGAAGGATAAAACTAAGTACTATGCTTTCAACCGCGTTTCCCACTACAACTAGGCTTTTTCATTTAAGTTTGTATCGATATCGCAAATCTACTAGTCTAGCTGAGCCTATCGTCACATCTTTAGTGAGACCGTTTATCACATTTTAACTTTCCATTTCTTTAGCGTACTGTGACAGTCTAACTGATGTACTATCATTTCCTCTTTTTCACAACAAAACTCATTTTGATTTTATCATGTTTTTTACTTTTTCAAAATTTCTAATGTTTTTGGATTTTCAGAAAATTTCTTACTCCCCCTAAAATTCAAAACCATTTAAAGAAAATTTGACAAACCAATGTTTCAAGCAATTCACATCAATTCTCCATCCCTTTGGCGTAAACAATCAGAACTCCCCCTGAAAACAAACTATTTTCCCATCATGATTTCAAAACACTTAAGTTTGTTTTAATCAAATGGATTTTCCAGAAAATTAGTTTTGTTGAAATCACTTGTAAGATTGGGGATTAATTCATGACATAGTTTTCCAGCCACTTAAATGAAAGTTAAATCAAGTTCAACTTAATGACCTTGATTAACCACTTGTAGGTTCTTATCAACCATACCACTTGTAAATCAACATATGACAATTTTCAAGAATACTACCACCACTTGTAAGTCGAAATATCACCGACGTGAATTTCTCAAGAAAGATGCCGATTCCTGCTCCACGAGTACTAACTTGGGAGCTCCGGCAAGTCCATATTTTAGTCATGATAGGTTCTATCCCAGTTACTTACCTGGGATGACCCATCTTCATCTGGTTTCTTCATTTTCTTTTCATAAAATTCCTTTACCCCTTTGACCTTCCCGTCAATCATTTTTCCAAAAATATTTTGAACTGTGGGGTTAAAGGCTTTTTCAACATCAAATTCTTTCTTTTCAGAAAAGAATTGATTTGAAATCTCAATTTTTCCAACCTTTTTGTTTAAAATTTTCAGTCCTCAATGGTGGAAAGTTTGCGTCATCCAATGGCGGAACTGAATTTTCACCTTTTAGCTCAACTTGTGGCTCCTCTGACTTTGACGAGTCAGATTCATCGCCAGAAAATAGCTCCTCTGATTTTGACGAATCAGAATCATTGCTTGAACTATCATCTGATTTCTTAACAACCCACTTGTGGTTATCAAGATTCATCTTTCTTTTGTAAAAACTTTTTGAACTTTCACCAACGTCAAACTTTGAATTTTTGAAAACTTTAAATTGTTTGGTTGGTGGTTCATTCTCAACCATCTTTTCTTTCAGTTTTTCAGAGACTCACTGTTTTGTTTGAATTGCCTTTGGACAGTTCCTGGCAATGTGACCAACTGTTTTGCATTGAAAACAGGTTCTTGTCTCCCTCTTCTGAGCAACTTCTTTCTTCATTCCCTCTTGCTTTTTAGCAAGGAATTCTTTGTTTGTTTGCTTCCTGAACAAATGCTCTTTTTCTTTGAGTTTAGAAACAACTTCCTGTTTTGTGTTGGTTGCTTTTGGACAATTCCAGGCGATGTGACCAACTTCTTGACATCGGTAACAGGTTCTTGTCTCCTTTCTCTGATAAGCTCCATTCTTCTAAAACTTTTGTTTTTCTGCAAAGAACTCTTTGTTCGATTGTTTCCAGAATGAGCTCTTCTCCTCTTCTTCAGAACTTAACCCTGAAACAAATATTGTTTTTGTGTTAGAAATTTTCTCATTTTTATGATTTTTGGGTGGAATGAAGCCTAAGCATTTCTTTTTGAAATTACTGTTATGGTTTCTTTTGAAAACCAGAACCAGAACTGTAACCCTTTTTCTTGTTTAATCTTTGTTGAACTCTTGAGGTGTATTTTTTAGGTTTTTCAGTAAGATTTACATCTTTTATTTCAGAAATCTTAATTTCTGTTAATTTGAAAACCTTTTTAATCTTTTCAATTTGAACACTTCTTATTGGAAATTCTTCATCAGAATATAATTTATCTGAATCATTCAAAGTATATGCCACTTTGATTGGTTCGTCATTCAAATTAGATTTTGATAATAGAAATTCTTTATTGTAAACCCTTTTGACCGACGATTTTTAACTGTTGACCGATGAACTCGAGGTTTCTGACTCGGATTTTGACTCTGACTCCTCATCCTTATCCAACACCTGATCGACCACTTTCTTTATTAACACAGACCCATGATCGGTGTCAGACGATGTGAATATGATGTCAATGTTGTCTGGTAAATCATCAGTTGTTTCGGACTTTAACTTTATATTGACTGCCTTTTTGACTTGTTCCTCATTTGGTTTTCTGGGAGAATAACCTTCCCAGATCGGAGGCGGACACTTGTTATAATTTGCACTTTGTTTCTTACCAGTATCCTTCTCTTCCGACTTCTTGTCCTGAAAGGCTTCAAAACCTGCAACAGTTGGATAAATTCTATCAATCAAATAATCAGAACTTGAATAACTTTACAGCAATCGTCTGATTCTTTCGTTTTCAATCTTTTCAGTCTCCAACTCCTGCTTCAACTTTGCACATTCTTCAATATAGTGATTGATAGCTTTCTGCTTAGACGTCATCACTACATTCATCATGGTTAAGGCATCTTCTCTTTCTGAGTTTGTCTTTTGCAAACTATTCACCGTTCTGTTTAACACATCATACGATTCTTTCACATACTTAACATCGAACAATAATTTTTCTTTCATCTTGTCAAGCTCACTATACTTCTCATCTTTTTCTCCACAATGTTTGCATGGTTCCAAACATTTTAGACACGGTTTTGTGATCTCAACAATTTTTTCAACTTCAATAATCTTTTCAACTTCGACTATCTTTTCAACTTCAACCACCTTCTCAACTTCAACCACTTTCTCAGCAACTTTAACTTCTTCACTTTGTTCAGACTTCTCTTCCTGAGCAACATTCTCGCATTTTTTCTTTTTCTGATCTTTTGCTGCTCGCTTCTCCTTTAGTTTCTCCAATCTATCTGCAAAATAAAATTTGAAACTTTCAGGAGATAATTGAGTTTTTCCAATGTTTATTTGTATTTCTTCTTCATCATCACTGCTATCAGTTGATGATTGATCAAAGACTGTTGTCTTTTATGAACTTTCTTCTGAAGAGACAAACTCTTCATCTTGACTTTTCTCCTCATTAGCAAACACATTCATCCATTCCTTCATCAAATCTGGTTCTTGAACTATTTGTGCAATGAATGCTCTAAACTTTGAATCATCCGGAATGTATTTGTCCCAGCTAAAACCTTCTGCCATTCTTTCATCATCTTGATTAACTAGATAAGCTTCTTCTTTCCATCTTCAATAGCATGGGATGATGATGGTTGTTGAGCAACTTGTTGATATATAGCTTTTCGATAATAATCATTATTTCCGAACGGATTCTAAGCTCCACCTGCTTCTCGATTGGTACATTCCCTCTTGAAATGTCCTTTTTCCCTGCATCGAAAACAAGTAACTTTAGATTTATCAAAACCTAACGTAGAAACATTAGCATCACGAACGTCATCTCTTCCTGTAATCAGCTTAAATTTCTCAGCTCTCCTTAAAACACTTGCTAAACACCACTTAATATCCATAAGCTCCATTTCCTCAGCATCGATCTGATCATAATCCTCTTTTGTCAACATAGGATTTCCGATCCTTCCTGCAAGCAAACCCTCATATGATTCTAACACTGTAGATAGTAATGTCATATGACCTTTAGTGACTTCTTTAGAGAAATTTTGACCGTTCTGAAGATGCAACGCGATGTTGCAGTGTAACACATGACCATTACCATTGTTTGAGCTTTGAGACTGATAACTTGAGGTTGAAGCATTCGGATTAACATTCGAGTATGTAGAAAATCCATTGTTGCTGATTGGACTTTGATTAACTGATCCGGATGAGTTTTCTGCACTGAAAGCGGTTTGGACCTTCGGACTTGTTTCAATATTCTGAACATTCCCTTTGTAATACATCTTGATGTCTTGTTGACCACTTGGATTGTTCATTCTAGCAATCTTTTGTTGTTCAAGATCTTGTCCTTCAATTTTTTCAATGAACTGAGAAATTATCAATTTATCATATTCTCCAGTGTTTTTTAAGATCATCAGATATGTACCCCATTCTTTCTGAGGTAAAGCATCAGCTAATTTTTCAACCCATTCTTCTCGATCTTTATCTAACAGTGACATTGATCGCACTAAATGACAATATCTCTCAATCAGTTTCTTTGTAGTTTCACCCTGCAAGCTAGTAAAGAAATCAAATTCTTTCTTTAATAATGATTTCTTACTCCTGATCATCTCCGTACTTCCTTCAAACTTAATTCGAAGTGCTTCCCAAATTGAACGTGAAGTACCATCGTGTTGAAGTAATATGAAGATGTCTTCTTTCACAGCTTGCTGAAGTAGACTAATCATCATTTTTCTGCTTTGTACATGTCTCTCTCTTTATCTGTCAATTCAGAAATAGTTTTGATAACTCCCACATCTGTACGAGGTTTAACATACTTCTTTTCAATATATTCCCAAGACCTCAAGTGATTTTCTTGAACCCAATTTTCGAACCGGTCTTTCCAACAATAGTATTCTTCAATGCCCATCAACTTTGGAGGTTTCTGTAACGTTCCTGTTTCATTTTCCATGTTCACGCTCTGAGCAATGGTAACAGGAGTACCCGGGGCAGTAGCAAATGCGTTGTAAAACTATTCTTCCATGTTTCGGTAAAATGTTTCACAAAATTACAATGTTCAAGCGAAATGGAGATTCAAACGAAATGGGATCTCAAACAAACTGGTAATTTTCCCACGAAATGGATTTGGTGCGAAATGGATGTTCAATTCGTACGAAATGAGCCAACTTTCTTCAATTTGTGCGAAATGGAGTCTACAATGTTCAAACCGTGCGAAATGGATGATCTAAATGTTAAGTCGTGCGAAATGGAACTAATTCTTGCCAATCCGTGCGAAATGGAGGTATCAATTCGTGCGAAATGGTGCTGATGTCATCCAATCGGCCATGTTTTTGACAAAATGATCAGGTTTTAGGTTGATTTTAAGTCTAATTCTTTCAAGGATTTGTTAAAACAGTATTACGCGTGTTGTGTGAGAAAATCAAGCCATTTTATCCGTTAAATCTTGTTTAATTTTGAAAAATCTTGTAAAAGAAGGTGTAGAAATCAGAATTTTGAAGAAATCAAGCTGAAACGGTAAGAACTCTTCCTCCTGAGCTCTGATACCACTTGTAGGATCGTTTTCATGACCAAACAAGTCGTTCAGAAGAGTTCTAATCAATACGAGAGGCGGAAACAGACGTATCGGAGTTATTTCAGCTGATTTGCACTTAGATTCACTTAAACTGTCTCTTGTATTGATATCAGATCGTTTTACAATGCTGGAGACACTTCGGCAGAGCTTCGCTACCGGAATCGAAACGTTACAAATGAATTGAACAAGGCTACTATTTATAGGCAAGCCCATTTCGCACGAAAAGGCTCACACGAAATGGCCAGTCCCATTTCGTACGAAATGGACATTTCCATTTCGTGTGAAATGGCTCAATCCTATACATTTCTCGTTTTTCTTGTATTTCGTGCCCTGATCTATCAAACCTATTACAAGACTCGATACAAGACGAAGTCGACAGACATCAAGGGTGACGAAACTCCATAGAGATTCGTCAAGATCATCAAGGTGACAGTTACGTGTTTTCATCAAGGTTCACAGATCAAACATCAGTTTCTGCCAAATTCTATATACCCTAGCCATTGTTTGTCACACCCTGACTTTTGCGGAAGTGTGATTATGGTGTGACTTTCTTAATACCATTGCATTCAATCATAACAACAACTATATGATAAAACCATAGATTCGTCATCCATTAAATAAGTTTAAAACATAACAACATTGTTTTGAAACGTAGACTTCAAATTCAAGTTTTACGAACCATACAAATTGTTTATGAGTTCATTAAGGACTCATCAAAAGATATTGAATAACACCAAGGTTTGGAAGACGTGTCTCGTCCAGGAATAACACACACTGACCAAACCCAAAGACCATGGATGACATCTTTATTCCTAACGCAGCATAAAAGCTTCCAACGCCCGCCAGATCCACTTACTAATTCCCTGAAATACATGTAGTTTGAAAACATCAACAAAGTTGAGCGAGTTCATGTGTTTGTTTGTGTGTATGAGTAAACCCTTGAAATCATTGTAAGTATGTATGTAAGTTTATAAATCTCGGTATGAAAGCAATAAGGAAAAATAGACCACTAATGGTTTGCAAGGCCATTGATATGTGTGAAGTGATGCAGGAAAACTCAAACCTATCAGATTTAGTCAATAAGACATAATCACCACATGGCGCATTCGGCGTGCGCATGGGTGGGGCTTGCTGCACCCGAATAGATCTATCACTCATGTCCCTCGGTCCTACAACGAGGATTAATGGCCTTAAGTGTCATACCCACCACTCACATGAATCAAGCAGTACCCTTCCTTAGCTAACCATACCACATAAAATGTTCGTAAACAGTTTGTAACATGTATTTCACCCCCGAAGTTATAAAACTGAAAACAGTTAAAAGAAAAGGTGGGTCATGAACTCACAATCATGCGTCTTCAATAATCGTAACTCAAGTCCCTTTAGCAAACACGACTACCTACAATGTACTAATGTCTATTAGACGAACGGGTAGTGCCTTGTCTTAGTATTTACATTTTTGAGTTCCGTCTCTTTTATGACTTCGGTATCATCCCAAGTTATGTAACTATTTGTTAAAATAATTAATATTTTAACTTAAATTAATTTCTGGAATAATTGTTAAAACAGTATATCTTAATTTAATACTTCCCAAGTATTTATACTTGCATTTCCTTCCCAAGGATGGGTATATTTGTATTTGCATTTAGGTATTTTGCCATGTATCGGTGTCGTATTCCCGGGTGTATTTATACGTGTGAGAATACGTATTTTATGGTGTTCATTAAGTATTCATATACTTAAATTTATATTAAACTTCCGTAACATTATTCTTAATAAAAATCCACCAATATATATTTCCCAAAATATATATATTCAAGAAGTATTACTTAGAAAAATTATTTATAATTTTTCATTTTGGCAAAAATATTTGTAGTTCCAAAATAATATATTGTCAAGTCTAACGTTAGAAATTATAAACTTATTTTATCCAAAAATAATGTATTTCAAGTGTATTCAAGAAAATATATATCTTTCCCAAAAATCATATATCTTCTAAACATTCCAAGAAAATACCTTTTTACTTCCCAAAAATAATATATTTTCTCCTTGTCAAAAATATGATATAACTTTGTAATAATTGGAAAAATCATATTTTTCCTTCTTGTGTCCAAAATATTATTTACTCAAAAATATACTTATAAATGTATTTTCCGGATTATTTTGTAAGTTACATTCCTTCGTTCGGTTTCACAAATTTATGTGTGTAACTTGTGTATTTATTCCCTGTGATTTTTGGGAATATTTCGGATGGTAATTCTTGGTGTTTTAATGTGTTATATTATTTTAAGTCCTAAAATAATATAACTATTACACAAAATATACACATAATCACACATGTGTGTCTTTATTGTATATATATATATATTCTAAATATATATTTAGCCACATTTATTTATAAAAACCAACCTCCAATATTTGTATTTTTGTAACAAAAATTATGGCAAAGTTTAAATGAAAAAACTCATGGTTAAAATACACTTGTAATTATTTGTTTGAAGATATTTTTCTAAGTGTTCATATTTTTAGAAAATTTTGCCATAGTTTCCCCTAAAAATGGAGGTTTCCATGCTTTCAAGCATTTCATTTTCATTTGTAAAATCATCACAATCAATTTACAACTCAATCAACACTTACCAAGTGCCAAAACTATGAAAACTTGTAGTAACTTACTAGTGTTTTTAGTAAGCCTAGTTACCCTTGAAAATATGGTTATTTGTTTGTAAATCTTATTCTTGTAAAATTTAGTCTTTTACAACTTGTATGATGATTTTTCAAAAATCAATATTCTTGTATTTTTCTTGTTAACAATGTATTCCTATACTTGATTCACCACTAAAAACATGGTTAGTTTCCTTAAATTCCATGATTATGTAAATCTTGTGTATAACTTTAGTTTCTTGAGAAAATTATTCTTGAAGTCATCCATTTTCAAGACTTATATTGTGTTTAAATCATAATCACATATGAAAACAATTTTTATTATTCAAGTTCATGTATACATAAGGTATGGTCAACTTGGTCTTTAACAAGATCATCACCTTAACTTACTAGATCATGTGCTTAATCACAATCTAGTAGGTTTCATATGATGTCTAACATCACAAACACAAATAACCAATCTTCAAGAAGCAAAACAACACTAAACAATATGTATTCTTATGTTTTTAAGCTTATGTTAAAGATTCATCTTCTTGTTCATTAGTGTTCTTTATGATTATCATCACATATCATCCTTTAACCAACTAAATAAGAAGTAAATTCAAGTTACAAGAGGCTTACTACTAGCACAAGGGCTAGGGAAGAACACAAGAAGATGAAGATGATAAATGTGATGGATAAAAGCAAATGGAAGTGGTCCTTCAATCTCCAAGAGCTCCAAGCTTCTTAATCTTGCTTCTAACACCTTGTGATCACCTTGGAATGGATGAACAAAGCTTGACAATGGTGGTGGTGTGGTGGGTGTTCTCGGCCGAGACCAAGAGAGGGAGAGGAGAAAGAAAGTGTGTGTGTTTAGTGGGTGTGAGAATGAGAGTTTAATCCATCATCTTCTTCTTATAACCAAGTTTAGACTTAATCCATTGGATAATATGTCACTTAAGTACATAACAAGATCTCTTAGGATATCAAAGTAAATCAAGCAAAATCAAGGGTGGGTCCACCCTTGGTAACCATCTCCAAGAGGGGGGGGGGGGTACTAGTTGGGTGGTGATGGTAAGTTAAGATATTTAGTTGAAATCTAAGTGTATGTTTAGGTGGTTATGCATATTATGTGTTATATAGTGTGTTAGGGTGTTCGGGGCCCATAACCAGCTTGGAAACATTAAAACAATGCTTCTAGTGTAATTTTGGTGTTTCGGGTAGTGTCCGGTTGTTCGGTTAGATACTGGTTCGTTAAAGTGCTAAATTATACCGTTTAGTGTTCTTTAGGTACCCTTTTGTGACACGTTTTATTCCCGACACTTAGGAAAGCATTCAGGACCATTTAGTCATATTTTTGCATGTTACTAGCTTGTTCAAATGCTGATTTTTGCTGAATTATGCTGAATTCAGCACTCTGGGTGAGTTTTAGGCACTTCTCGGCACTTAAACTATCACCTAGAAAAGCAGTTTTGTGATCCTCACTTTCCTACACACTATACTAGTGTAATACTTAGTCTCTGGCCCTTACTGGGTCTCAAAACACTGTCTGTCTATGTACTGAACCCCGTCAGCATATTCCTGATTTATTAGATAACTGTGCCAACTGTGCTTGGTGCATCATTTATGTCAATAAAGTTTGTATGTAATAATGATGTGACATTATGCAATATGTGATGCATATGCAAGTATGATGCAATAATCAGAAAGTAGTTAATTGTAATTCAGCACAGTCATTAGGCACTAATCATGATTAATTAATTGTACGGATACCTGGATTTTTGACGGTTGTCACATTGTTCAACTATCAACAGATAATCCCATAACCTTACAATTCTTAATTACATGATTCTAATTCAACTAGTGACATGTCATTCAAACAAAGCAGATAATCAGCATTTAAACCATAAATCGTCATTATAGAATTCATAGATCTACATGCTATTCAAGAACCAAATCTTACGCAGTTATCTCAATATATGTAGTGATCTAATCGGTGGCCATTCATTCAACTTCAAACACATAACACATCGAATAACCCACTTCAAACCCTAGTTTCTAGTATGCACAGATACGATTTACACAACAACCAATAACTATTTGATCTCATAACCAGGAAATCGAATAACGTAATGATGATAGTAACTAACCAAGATGAGAGTAATGATAGGTTCGATCAATATAAAGGGCTTCGAGAATTCAGAACTGTCGCCGCACAAGGGAGAGTATTCTAGGGTTTCGCTGATTGTGAGTTTACGTGATATTACATTGGTAGGGTGAATATAACTGACTCACACTTGGGCCTCTCTGGGCCTCAAGCCCATCCTGGCGAAACCCTCTGCTCGGCGAAACATGAGTTTCGTTGAGATCCCACATGGCAAAACCTCACTTTCGTCACAGAAGGGTCACGTTAGATTCATTGATGGCTTAACATTAACATTCAATATTTAACCTTAACCTTAACCCTTAAACATTTATCATTAACCTTAATCCACTCAACATTTAATCAAAACAGTGTAATGATACAATGATACAATGTCACAACTTATAAAACAGGATTATAAAACAAGCGACACATAAAGGAAAGGTTTTGAGATTTCGGGTTGTCACATCATCCCCAACTTGAAAGAAATTTCATCCCGAAATTTGACAAGTAAAACAAAAGCGGTGAAGTGTTGGATCAGGATGACTGTGGATTTTCCGCGGGTACCACATCATCCCCAACTTGAATGGGAATTTCGTCCCGAAATTCACTTGCTGCATCAGATTTAGATTTTCCAGGCTTGGTCTTGTCCTTTGGGAATAAATGTGGGTACTTGAGCTTCATCTGATCCTCGCGTTCCCACGTGAACTCCGGTCCACGTCTTGAGTTCCAACGAACCCTCACTATCGGAATACGGCTGTGCTTACGGACCTTAACCTCCCGGTCCATAATTTCTATTGTTTCTTCGACAAACTGCATCTTGTCATCGATTTTCAGCTGTTGAAACAGTACGACCAGTGTTTCATCCGACAAACACTTCTTTAGTTGCGACACATGGAACACATCGTGGACGTTACCTAACTCGATAGGTAACTCTAACTTGTAGGCTACTTTACCAATTCGCTCCAGAATTCTGAAATGGCCCTACATAACGAGGGTTAAGCTTGCCGCGTTTTCCAAAACGCACCACACCCTTCTAGGGTGAGACCTTCAACATGACACGATCATTAACTTCGAATTCCAAAGGTTTCCTACGCTTATCAGCATAGCTTTTCTGACGGTCGCGCGCTGCTGCCATACGATTCCTGATCTGCACAATCTTTTCTGAAGTTTCTAACATAAGTTCAGGGCCTGTAACCTGGCTGTCACCCACCTCAGCCCAACAGAGAGGTGAGCGACATTTCCGTCCGTACAATGCTTCGAATGGAGCTGCCTGAATGCTAGTATGGTAACTGTTGTTGTAGGAGAACTCGATCAACGACAAATGTTTCTCCCAGCCCTTACCAAAATCAATCACACATGCTCGCAGCATGTCTTCAAGTGTTTGGATGGTTCGCTCACCCTGACCATCCGTCTATGGGTGATAACCAGTACTCATGTCGAGACATGAGCCAAATGATTTATGCATAGATTGCCACAAGTCAGATATGAAACACGGATCATGATCAGAGATAATGGAAGTTGGCACCCCGTGCCTAGAAACCACCTCCTTGAGGTATACAGCAACTAATTGCGAGAACTTATCTGTTTCCTTGATTGCTAGAAAATGCGCTGACTTCGTGAGACGATCAACGATCACCCAAATTGTATCGTTCCCGCTTTGAGTTCTTGGTAGCCCCTTGACAAAGTCCATTGGGATTTGCTCCCATTTCCACATGGGTATTTCTGGTTGTTGCAGCAACCCAGACGGTTTCTGGTATTCCACTTTAACTTTCGAACATGTCAAACACTTAGTCACATAAATCGCGATGTGAGCTTTCATCTTCGGTCACCAATACATGACTTTGAGGTCCTGATACATCTTATCCGAACCTGGATGAACAGAGTATCGAGACTTGTGCGCTTCATCCAACACCAGTTCTCTAAGGTTACCAAACAAAGGAATCCATACATGCTCCATGAAGTAGAGAATACCATCTGATCTCTCTACAAGTTGTTTTTCCATGCCCCTTAAATATTCTGCCTCAATGTTTTCCTCTTTTAACATTTCGGTTTGGGCAACACTAATCTGATCAGGTAGGTTAGAATGAATGGTAAGCTGCAAGGCGCGAACACGCTTGGGTTTCGATTCCTTTCGATTGAGGGTGTCAGCTACAACGTTGGCCTTACCCGGATGATACTTGATTGCACAATCATAATCGTTTAAAATTCTACCCAGCGATGCTGTCGCATATTCAAATCCATCTGGTCAAAAATATACTGGAGGCTCCTGTGGTCGGTATAAATAGTGCATATAGTACCGTACAGGTAATGCCTCCAGATATTGAGCGCAAATACTACGGCTCCCAACTCCAAGTCGTGTGTCGTATAATTCCTCTCGTGAACCTTCAACTGCCGAGAGGCGTAAGCTATCACCTTGTTGCATTGCATCAGCACGCAACTGAGACCCTGAATAGATGCATCACAGTATACCGCGAAATCTTCGATACCTTCAGGTAGAGACAAAATCGGTGCACTGCAGAGTTTCTGTTTTAGCAATTGGAAAGCATCCTCTTGCTTCGTTCCCCAAGAATACACAACACCTTTCTGTGTCAACGAGGTAAGAGGTTGTGAGATCTTCGAAAAGTCTTTAATTAATCTTCGATAATACCCATCGAGACCAAGAAATTGTCGCACCTCCGAAGGACTCTTTGGTGCCGCCGAATTCCTAACAGCATCAACCTTTGCAGGATCCACGTGTATCCCCAATTCATTAACGATGTGTCCAAGAAAATGTACCTCCCGAATCCAGAAGTCACACTTAGAAAACTTCGCATAGAGTTGCTCCTTCCTCAGGAGCTCCAAAATAAGACGTAAGTGCCGCTCGTGATCTTCCTTGCTCTTCGAGTAGATCAAAATGTCGTCGATGAATACAATAACGAAATTGTCGAGATACGGTTTGCATACGCGGTTCATGAGATCCATGAAAACCGCTAGTGCGTTCGTCAACCCAAACGGCATAACCAACAACTCATAATGCCCATACCGCGTTCGAAAAGCCGTTTTTGGAACATCCTCCTCTCGGACTCTCACCTGATGATAGCCCGATCTCAAGTCGATCTTCGAATAAAAACTTGACCCTTGCAACTGGTCAAACAAGTCGTCGATGCGTGGCAATGGATAACGATTCTTGACAGTCACATTGTTGAGTTCCCGATAATCAATACACATACGAAAGGACCCGTCTTTCTTCTTTATGAACAGAACTGGGGCTCCCCAAGGCGAAGAACTGGGTCGGATAAAACCCCTATCCAACAATTTGTTAGAGTTGATTAGATAATTCTTGCAATTCCCCAGGTGCGAGATGATAAGGAGCACGAGCTATTGGAGCTGCTCCTGGTGCAAGGTCGATCTGAAATTCCACTTGACGGTGAGGAGGTAAACCAGGAAGTTCCTCAGGAAACACATCGGCAAATTCACGTACCACTGGCAGATCCTCGATCTTTCTTTCCCCTGAAGGAGTATCAGTAACAAGTGCTAGAATAGCAGGATACCCCTTTCGTAGACACTTCTGCGCTTGCATAGCTGAGATGATACCAACCATCGCACCACTGCGATGCCCCTGAACCGATAATAACTCTCCACTAGGGAGAGGAATACATACAATCTTCTCTTTGCATAGAATCTTGGCTTGATGTTTAGACAACCAATCCATACCAACCACCACGTCAAAACTACCGAGGGTAACAGGAAGGAGATCAATATCAAACACTTGACCCACGAGATCTAACTTGCACCCAAATAGGACATGCGAAGCTTCAATGGTTTTGCCATCGGCTAATTCTACTACATGCTTAACTTCTAAGGGTGTTGGTGCTAACCCTAAGCGCTGACTAAACTCTAGGGACACGTAGCTCCAATCGGAACCGGAATCAAATAACACAGAAGCAATAAGATTGTTCACAGAAAACGTACCGGTCACGACATTGCCGTCTTTCCTAGCATCCCCTGCTCCAATAGTAAATACCCTTCCCCGAGCTCCATTGCCCCCGTTGTTGTCATTATTATTGTTCCCAGAATTGTTGTTGTTCTGACGGTTGTTGTTACCGTTGGGATTCTGATTCAGTTGTGGGCAATCCCGTTTAATGTGACCCTCATCCCCACATTGGTAACACCCCCTTTTAAAGCGCTAGTTCTGATGGGACTGTTACCTTTGTTGTTGCTGATGCTGCTGATTCTGTTGCTGGTTTTGCTGGTGCTGCTTTGGGTACGGAGCCCTACAATCCTTTGCCATATGGCCTACCTTGTCACACCTGTGGTAGGCCCAAACACATGATCCATGATGATGATACCCATACTTGTTGCACTTTGGCTTCCTACCAACATAGGAGCCTTGACTCTGATTGCTGCCCTGGCCTTGATTAACTGAAGAGGATTGACTGAAACTACGGTTGTTGCTGTTATCAGGCCTTTTCTGAGATTGACTGGCACTGGTTGCTTTGTCAGCATCGTTCCATTTTCGTTTGTTATCACTAGCAGGCATAGTAGCTGTGGTTGTAGCAGCAGTAGTGGCAGAAACATGCGGTGGTAGCGAACCACTCTCCACCTCCTGATCGGTGATCTTGTGAGCCAAACGGACAATCTGAGGCAAGTTGTTGAGGTTAGCTGCAGTAACCAAACCCTTCACCCGGGGAGCTAATCCCTTGATGAACAGTTCTATTCTTCGGTGCGGAGGTCGTAACAAGTTCGGGCACATGATAGCCAACTCATGAGACTGTCTCACATATGCCTCAATCTCGGATCCTACCATATTCAGATCATAATACTCATTCTCCAGTTTCTGAATCTCATCACGAGGACAATACTCCTCCCTGATCAATTCCTTGAAATCGTCCCAAGTAGTGGCATTTGCCACCTCGATACCCAACATTTGAACCTGGGCATTCCACCATATCAGGGCACCATCCTCGAGTGTGCCCGAAGCATACTTCACTCTGTCCCAGCAGGACAGTTACTGTTGGTGCATGCGTCTGTCGACTTCGTCTTGTATCGAGTCTTAGTTTGTATTAGATAGATCAGGGCACGCAAAACGAGAAAAGTTTGTATGTAGGTAATTTCGCACGAAATTACAAGTGTAATTCCATGCGAAATTACAATGCCTATATATATGTGTGTGTCTGATTCATTTGAAATAAAATTATCTAGGTGTTTTCCGACGGCGAAGCTCTGTCGAAGTGTCTTCAGAACTGTATCAATATACAAGACAGTTTTAATGTGATATCTAGCAGAATTCAACTCATTATGTCTGTTTCCGCCTTTCATTTTGAGTAGAACACCTCTGATCGACTCATTTCGGGTCCGTACACGATCCTACAAGTGGTATCAGAGCTCAGGAGGAGGAGTTCTGCAGTTTTCAGCCTGATTTCATCTCATTCTCTTACTTCTACATCTTCTTTTCTCAATTGAACAAGTTTTCACGGTGAAAATGTCCTGAATTTTTCACAACACAAGCAAAACAGTGTTTTAACAAAGCCTTGAGAGAATTGGACCTTAATTTGATCTAAAACTGATAATATTTGTAATTCCGCTTGAAAATCTGTTCGGAAAAATGACATCAGCATAATTTCGCACGAAATAGCCTCTTAATTTCGCACGAAATTACATCTTTTGATTAATTTCGCACGAAATTACTATTTTTGTGATTATTTCGCGCGAAATTACTTCAGGTTTGGTATTTCGCACGAACCAGTTTGTAATTTCGTACGAAATCATCTAATTTCGTACGAAATCACTTATTTCGTTCCAAAGGGTCTAATTTTGTTTGAATCGCTGATTTTGTTTGAAGTTGTTTGCAGGTAATCTTGCTTGAACTATTTTGTGAAAAATTTTACCAAATCATGAGTGAAGAATTTTATAACGCATTTGCCACATCTCCGACTACTCCGGCTACAATTGCTCAAAGCATGAACTTGGAAAACGAAACTGGAACTATGCAAAAACCCCCGAAGCTAATGAGCATTGAGGAGTATTACGGTTGGAAAGATCCGTTTCAAAATTGGGTTCAAGCAAATCACTTGAGATCTTAGGAGTGTATTTTAAAAAAGTATGTTCTACCACGTACTGATTTGCAAGTTGAAAAAACAATCTCTGAGTTCACTGATAAAGAACGAGACATGTATAAAGCTGAAAAAAATGATGATTAGTCTACTTCAGCAAGCTATTAAAGAAGACATCTTTGTATTGCTTCAACATGACAAAACTTCAAAATCAATTTGGGATGCTCTTAAAATCAAATTTGAGGGAAGTGAGAAGATGATCAAAAGTAAAAAGGCATTACTTAAGAAAGAATTTGATCTATTCACCAGTTTGCCAGGAGAAGATACAAATAAATTGATTGAAAGATATTGCCACTTAGTGCGGTCTATGTCATTGTTAAGCATAACTAAAGATCGAGAGAAATGGGTAGACAAATTAGCTGATGCTTTACCTCAAAAAGAATGGGGTACATTTTTGATGATTTTAAAGAACACCGGAGTTTATGATGGTTTGACGATTTCTCAGTTCATCGAGAAGATTGAGGGTCAAGATCTTAAATAGCAAAAGATTGCAAGGATGAATAATCCGAGTAATCAACAAGATGTGAAAATGTACTACAAAGGAAATGTTCAAGAGATTGAAAAGAGCCCGAAAATTCAAACTGCTTTTAGTGCTGGAAACTCTTCAGAAAATGTTGAACAAAGTCCAAATAGCAGTAGTGGATTTTCTTCATATCCAAGTGTTAATCCGAAGAGTTCAACCTCAAGTTTTCATTCTCAAAGTTCTCAAAGTTCCCAAGTGGATTTTCTTCATATCCAAGGTTTTGAAGCATTTAAAGATGATGAGAAGAATGACAAGAAGGATACTGGTAAGAAACAGAGTATTAATTATAACAAGTGTCTGCCTCCAATTTGGGAAGGATATTCTCCTAGAAAACTGAATGAGGAGCAAGTCGAAAAAGCAGTCAATATAAAGTTAAAGTCTGATATAACCGATGAATTACCAGAAAACATTGACGTCGTTTTTACATCGTCTGACACTGATCATGAGTCCGAGTTAATTAAAAAGGTGGTTGATCAGGTGTTGGATACAGATGAGGAGTCGGAGTTAAACTCTGAGTCAAAGTCCGAGTCTGGGTGTTCAAGTTCGTCCGTCAAAAGTTCGAGTTCGTCGGTCAACAATTCAAAGTCGTCGTCTAAACGGGTGTACAATAAAGAATTTTTGTTATCAAAATCTAATTTGAATGACGAAGCAATCAAAGTGGCATAAACGTTGATTGATTCAGACAAATTATTTTCTGATAAGGAATTTCCAATAAGAAGTGTTAATTTTGAAATGATCAAAAAGGTTTTCAAAATGACAGAAATTAATATTTCTGAAATAAAAGATTTAAATCTTAAAGAAAAACCTAAAAAGTACACTTCAAGAGTTCAACAACGGTTAAACAAGAAAAAAGGTTACGGTTCTGGTTCTGGTTTTGAAAAGAAACCAAACCATAACGGTAATTTCAAAAGGAAACGTCTTGGATTTATTCCTCCAGAAAATTATAAAAATGAAAAATATGTTCGAGATTTTAAATCAAAAATGAAATTTGTTTCAGGAACAAGCTGTGAAGAGGAATCAAAAAGCTCATTCTGGAAACAATCAAACAGAGAATTTCTTGCCAAGAAGCAAGAGGATGTGAAGAATGGAGCAAATCAAAGAAAGGAGACAAGAACCTGTTACAAATGCAATGAAGCTGGTCACATTGCATGGAACTGTTCTCAAGCTACAAAAACAAAACAGAAAGTCTCTAAAAAACTCAAAGAAAAAGTTATTGAGAAAAATGAACCACCAACAGAAAAATTCAAAATTATTGAAAATTCAACATTGAAGTTGGTGAGTGCTCAAAGAAAAATTTTTATAAAAAGAGAGCTAAAGACAATCAAGTGTGGGTGGTTAAGAAGATTTCTGGCGATGAATCTAACTCCACAAAGTTAGACAAGCCACAAGTTGAGTTAAAAGATGAAAACTCAGTACCTCCAATGGATGATGTTCATTTTCCACCATTGAGGGCTGAAAATTTTAAATCAACAATTGGAAAAGTTGAGATTTTGAATCAGTTCTATTCTGAAAAGAAAGAATTTGATGTTGAGAAAGCTTTTAATGGGAATGTGAAAAAGATTTTTGGAAAAATGGTTGAGGGTAAAGTGAAAGGGGTAAAAGATTTTTATGAAACAAAGAAAGCATCTTATTACCCAGGTGAAGTTGAGGAGGAAACATCCAAGTTTGGTGAAGCCTGGATGTCTGTTTTTGACATGTAAAAATTTGGACTTGCCGGAGCGCCCAGGTTGGTAAGAGTGGAGCAGGAATCGGCATCTTTCTTGAATTGGTTGGTTGGTAAATTTGCAGGTGATATCTTTATATTGTTATATTTTGATTAACAAGTGGTTTGGGTTGATAAATGAATCTGAAAGTGGTTGAAAAGATTTTCACTTACAAGTGGTAAATCAGGGACATTAAATTGTATCTGATTTCCTACAAATGGTATTTTAAAGAGCAAGATGATGAACCCCTAACCTACAAATGGTAAAATTAATCAACAAAACTTATTTTCCAGAAAAACCATTTGATTAAAACAAACTTAAGTGTTTTGAGATCACAATGGGAAAATAGTTTGTTGTAAGGGGGAGTTCTGATTGTTTATGTCAAGAGGATGGCGAATGGAAACAATTCCATATCGGTTGTCAAATTTACTTGTACAGTTTGTTTTCAAAATTTTCTTTTAATGTGTTTGCATTTTAGGGGGAATAAAAATTTCAGAATATCCAAAAACATTTGAAAATTTGAAAAAGACAAAAACATGATAAAATTCAAAAATGAGTTTTGGTGTCAAAGAAGAGGAAATGATAGTACATCAGTAGACAGTTAAAGTATGCTAAAGAAATGTATTGTTTAAATAGCGTTAAACGGTCTCACTGATGATATGCCGATAGGTTTTTACACATTTAGTAAACTTTTTCGGGATATAAACTTAAATTCAAACTTGCTTATTTTGTGGGGAACACTACTTGGATATATAGGTAACCCCTGAAATCTCATTTGAAATGTCCCTCTTTCTGAGATACTAGGTCTTTATGCTCAGTGATATCTGGGGTATTATCCCGGGACTTCTGATAAATGGCCTGGTCCCCGGAGAATACTTTACGCTTGCTTGAAATAAAAGCCTGCCCTCAGTACAAAAAATGATGAAACATTGAAAAATGCTAATCATGTGCTGTTGTAAAAAAATACCCTCTAAAGGGGACCCACCAAAAGTCAAGCCGTCATCTCTCTGCTGAACGGAAGTTCTGACCTGAGCTCTCATGGTTTCGCAATTTAACCTCTTACAGATATCATCTGTGGTATACTCACCTGTAAGACTGAATATTGGGATCTGGATACGGGAGTATATTCAAGAGGTGGGACACATGAATGAGTTTTAGTTCTTAATTCACCTAACTTATATCCTGAATCAGTTGAAATTTGTGTGAAAATTTAAGTGGATCAGTATATCGGCAATCTAAGTGAATTGTTTAATTTTTAATGTGTAACTAAGCTCAACGGTACTTGTGACTTGTCAAAAACTGATATGATCCTCTTACACAAACTCGCAAAAATATTGTATGTAAATATTTCTTTACTACATTTCAGTTCATTAAAAAATCCAAAAAGATTTTAGTGTGTTTTAGCATAAATTTTGTAAAATTCAAAAAGAGCTTCGACAACTGATGTTAAAGAGCTGATTTTCAAAATTCCAAGTGCTAAACATGATGAGCATGTGGTGAGGGGGAGTTTGTGTTCTAAATGAGAAAAGTTTTTGAATATATGTATACAAGTGGTCATCTGAAGTTTCTAACATTGATAAATCTTTCTGATTAAATTTGAGAGGGAGTCTGGATAGATAATATTGTAAATTGTTAAATTTGTGAAATTTACTTTTGAGTAGAGAATGTGCAGGTTTCTGTGATAGATAGCCAGGTTCCGATACCTGAGGACTTTATGATTTCAACAAGCCAGACTGCGATCCCAGCAAATCGAAAGGGGGAGTTTGAAGACATCCGAGTAGAGATTAGTTGTTGGAGAAGAGTATGTTCATGCTGATGAAGAAAGAGAACGTTCAGACTGATAAAGACTGAAGACGTTGAAGACTCGACACTTAAGACTCGTCAACATTCGAGGGGGAGTCTGTTGGTGCATGCTTCTGTCGAATTCGTCTTGTATCGAGTCTTAGTTTGAATTAGATAGATCAGGGCACGCAAAACGAGAAAAGTATGTATGTAGGTAATTTCGCATGAAATTACAAGTGTAATTCCATGCGAAATTACAATGCCTATATATATGTGTGTGTCTGATTCATTTGAAATAAAATTATCTAGGTGTTTTCCGACGGCGAAGCTCTGTCGAAGTGTCTTCAGAACTGTAATCGTTTCAGAATCAATATACAAGACAGTTTTAATGTGATATCTAGCTGAATTCAACTCATTATGTCTGTTTCCGCCTTTCATTTTGAGTAGAACACCTCTGATCGATTCATTTCGGGTCCGTACACGATCCTACAAGTGGTATCAGAGCACAGGAGGAGGAGTTCTGCAGATTTCAGCTTGATTTCATTTCATTCTCTTACTTCTACACCTTCTTTTCTCAATTGAACAAGTTTTCACGGTGAAAATGTCCTGAATTTTTCACAACACAAGCAAAACAGTGTTTTAACAAAGCCTTGAGAGAATTGTACCTTAATTTGATCTAAGACTGATAATATTTGTAATTCCGCTTGAAAATCTGTTTGGAAAAAATGACATCAGCAAAATTTCGCACGAAATAGCCTCTTAATTTCGCATGAAATTACATCTTTTGAGTAATTTCGCACGAAATTACTATTTTTGTGATTATTTCGCACGAAATTACTATTTTTGTGATTATTTCGCGCGAAATTACTTCAGGTTTGGTATTTCGCACGAACCAGTTTGTAATTTCGTACGAAATCATCTAATTTCGTACAAAATCACTTATTTCGTTCCAAAGGGTCTAATTTTGTTTGAATTGCTGATTTTGTTTGAAGTTGTTTGCAGGTAATCTTGCTTGAACTGTTTTGTGAAAAATTTTACCGAATCATGAGTGAAGAATTTTATAACGCATTTGCCACATCTCCGACTACTCCGGCTACAATTGCTCAAAGCATGAACTTGGAAAACGAAACTGGAGCTATGCAAAAACCCCCGAAGCTAATGAGCATTGAGGAGTATTACCGTTGGAAAGATCGGTTTGAAAATTGGGTTCAAGCAAATCACTTGAGATCTTGGGAGTGTATTTTGAAAAAAGTATGTTCTACCACGTACTGATCTGCAAGTTGAAAAAACAATCTCTGAGTTCACTGATAAAGAACGAGACATGTATAAAGCTGAAAAAATGATGATTAGTCTACTTCAGCAAGCTATTAAAGAAGACATCTTTGTATTGCTTCAACATGACAAAACTTCAAAATTAATTTTGGATGCTCTTAAAATCAAATTTGAGGGAAGTGAGAAGATGATCAAAAGTAAAAAGGCATTACTTAAGAAATAATTTGATCTATTCACAAGTTTGCCAGGAGAAGATACAAAGAAATTGATTGAAAGATATTGCCACTTAGTGCGGTCTATGTCATTGTTAAGCATAACTAAAGATAGAGAGGAATGGGTAGACAAATTAGCTGATGCTTTACCTCAAAAAGAATGGGGTACATTTTTGATGATTTTAAAGAACACCGGAGTTTATGATGGTTTGACGATTTCTCAGTTCATCGAGAAGATTGAGGGTCAAGATCTTGAACATCAAAAGATTGCAAGGATGAATAATCCGAGTAATCAACAAGATGTGAAAATGTACTACAAAGGAAATGTTCAAGAGATTGAAAAGAGTCCGAAAATTCAAACTGCTTTTAGTGCTGGAAACTCTTCAGAAAATGTTGAACAAAGTCCAAATAGCAGCAGTGGATTTTCTTCATATCCAAGTGTTAATCCGAAGAGTTCAACCTCAAGTTTTCATTCTCAAAGTTCAAAAAGTGGAAATGGTTGTGTGATACAGTGCAACATTGCATTGAATCTTCCAGATGGTCAAAGTTTTTCTGAAGAAATTGCAAAAGATCACATATCGTTACTTGCAACTATGCTATAATCCTATGAAGGTTTGGTTGCAGGGAGGATCAGAAATCCTATGCTGACAAAAGAGGATTACGATCAGATAGACGCTGAAGAGATGGAGCTCATGGATATCAAATGGTACTTAGCTAGTGTCTTGAGGAGAGCAGAAAAGTTTTAAATGATCACAGGGAGAAATGATTTTCTGGATGCACATGTGTCTACTTTGGGTTTTGATAAATCTAAAGTTACTTTTTTTCGATGCAGGGAGAAAGGTCATTTCAAAAGAGAATGCAAAAATCAAGAGGCTAGTGGAGCAAAGAATCCTTTTGGAAAAGATGATTATTATCGGAAAGCCATATATCAACAAGTTGCTCATCAACCATATCAACAAAAAGAAACACCAACTGCTCATGGGAAAATGATCGAAGATGCAAATAAGAGAGCTTATTATGGTATTATTGATCAAGATGATGAAAAAGTAGCAGAAGATTTCAGCTGGGATAAATATATTCCACCTGATTCAAAACTTGTAGCCATGATTGCAGAAATAGTTCAAAAGCCTGATTTGTTTACAGAATGGATGAAAATATTTGAAAAAAATGATTCGAGTCAAGAAGAAGAATCTGTTTCATCCGACGAAAGTTCAGAAGAAGCAACTGATGTTGATCAAAATTCATCTGATTCTGGTCCTTCAGATGAGAGTTCTGAAAAGACATTAAATTTTGATCAAAAACCATCAGATTCTGGTTCTTCAGATGATAGTTCTGAGAAGATAATAGATTTTGATCAATCACCAACTGATGACAGTGGTGATGATGAAGAAGAAATACATATTAATGTTGCAAAAACTCATCTATCTCCTGAAAGTTTTCAATTTTATTTTGCAGATCGCTTGGCGAAGCTGAAGGAGAGACGAGCAGCAAAAGAACAAAAGAAAATGAAGTGTGAAAGTATTGATAAAAAGGAAGAGACTGTTCAAAATGAAGAAGTTAAAGCTGAGAAGGTAATTGCAGCTGATCCAGTGATTGAAATTGAGAAAGTCATCGAAGTTGAAAAGATTGTGGAAGTCATCAAGCCTTGCTTAAAGTGTTTGGAATCTTGCCAGCAATATGTAGAAAAAGATGAGAAATTAGTTGAGCTTGAAAAGATGAAAGAACAATTATTGTTTAATCTCAACTACTTGAAAGAGTCGTATGATGTGCTAAACAGAACAGTAACTGGTCTTCAAAAGACAAATTCTGAAAGAGAAGATGCATTGACTATGATGAATTCTGTGATGATGACAAAGCAAAAAGCAATAAATCACTACATTGAAGAATGTGCAAAGTTGCAGCGGGAGTTGTAAAATGAAAAGATTGAGAATGAGAGAATCAGACGTTTGTTGCTAAGTTATTCTAGTTCTGATTATCTCATTGATCGAATTTATCCAACTGTTCCAGGTTTTGAAGCATTTAAAGATGATGAGAAGACTGACAAGAAGGATACTGGTAAGAAACAGAGTATTAATTATAACAAGTGTCTGCCTCCAATTTGGGAAGGATATTCTCCTAGAAAACTGAATGAGGAGCAAGTCGAAAAAGCAGTCAATATAAAGTTAAAGTCCGATATAACCGATGAATTACCAGAAAACATTGACGTCGTTTTTACATCGTCTGACACTGATCATGAGTCCGAGTTAATAAAAAAGGTGGTTGATCAGGTGTTGGATACAGATGAGGAGTCGGAGTTAAAGTCTGAGTCAAAGTCCGAGTCTGGGTGTTCAAGTTCGTCCGGCAAAAGTTCAAGTTCGTCGGTCAACAGTTCAAAGTCGTCGTCTAAACGGGTGTACAATAAAGAATTTCTGTTATCAAAATCTAATTTGAATGACGAAGCAATCAAAGTGGCATATACGTTGATTGATTCAGACAAATTATTTTCTGATAAGGAATTTCCAATAAGAAGTGTTAATTTTGAAATGATAAAAAAGGTCTTCAAAATGACAGAAATTAATATTTCTGAAATAAAAGATTTAAATCTTAAAGAAAAACCTAAAAAGTACACTTTAAGAGTTCAACAACGGTTAAACAAGAAAAAAGGTTACGGTTCTGGTTCTGGTTTTGAAAAGAAACCAAACCATAACGGTAATTTCAAAAGGAAAGGTCTTGGATTTATTCCACCAGAAAATTATAAAAATGAAAAATATGTTCGAGGTTTTAAATAAAAAAATGAAATTTGTTTCAGGAACAAGCTGTGAAGAGGAATCAAAAAGCTCATTCTGGAAACAATCAAACAGAGAATTTCTTGCCAAGAAGCAAGAGAATGTGAAGAATGGAGCAAATCAAAGAAAGGAGACAAGAACCTGTTACAAATGCAATGAAGCTGGTCACATTGCATGGAACTGTTCTTAAGCTACAAAAACAAAACAGGAAGTCTCTAAAAAACTCAAAGAAAAAGTTGTTGAGAAAAATGAACCACCAACTGAAAAATTCAAAATTTTTGAAAATTCAACATATGATGTTGGTGAGTGCTCAAAGAATTTTTTTTATAAACAGAGAGCTAAAGACAACCAAGTGTGGGTGGTTAAGAAGATTCCTGGCGATGAATCTAACTCCACAAAGTTAGACGAGCCACAAGTTGAGTTAAAAGATGAAAACTCAGTACCTCCAATGGATGATGTTCATTTTCCACCATTGAGGGCTGAAAATTTTAAATCGAAAATTGGAAAAGTTGAGATTTCGAATCAGTTCTATTCTGAAAAGAAAGAATTTGATGTTGAGAAAGCTTTTAATGGGAATGTGAAAAAGATTTTTGGAAAAATGGTTGAGGGTAAATGGAAAGGGGTAAAAGATTTTTATGAAACAAAGAAAGAATCTTATTACCCAGGTGAAGTTGAGGAGGAAACATCCAAGTTTGGTGAAGCTTGGATGTCTGTTTTTCACATGTAAAAATTTGGACTTGCCGGAGCTCCCAGGTTGGTAAGAGTGGAGCAGGAATCGGCATCTTTCTTGAATTGGTTGGTTGGTAAATTTGTAGGTGATATCTTTATATTGTTATATTTTGATTAACAAGTGGTTTGGGTTGATAAATTAATCTGAAAGTGGTTGAAAATATTTTCACTTACAAGTGGTAAATCAGGGACATTAAATTGTATCTGATTTCCTACAAATGGTATTTTGAAGAGCAAGATGATGAACCCCTAACCTACAAATGGTAAAATTAATCAACAAAACTTATTTTCTGGAAAAACCAATTGATAAAAACAAACTTAAGTGTTTTGAGATCACAATGGGAAAATAGTTTGTTGTAAGGGGGAATTCTGATTGTTTATGTCAAGAGGATGGCGAATTGAAGCAATTCGATATAGGTTGTCAAATTTACTTGTACTGTTTGTTTTCAAAATTTTCTTTTAATGTGTTTGCATTTTAGGGGGAGTAAGAATTTCAGAAAATCCAAAAACATTTGAAAATTTGAAAAAGACAAAAACATGATAAAATTCAAAAATGAGTTTTGGTGTCAAAGAAGAGGAAATGATAGTACATCAGTAGATAGTTACAGTATGCTAAAGAAATGTATTGTTTAAATAGTGTTAAACGGTCTCACTGACGATATGCCAATAGGTTTTTACACATTTAGTAAACTTTTTCGGGATATAAACTTAAATTCAAACTTGCTTATTTTGTGGGGAACACTACTTGAATATATAGGTAACCCCTGAAATCTCGTTTGAAAGGTCCCTCTTTCTGAGATACTAGGTCTTTATGCTTAGTGATATCTGGGGTATTATCCCGGGACTTCTGATTTTGCGGAAGCAATGGCCTAGTCCCAGGAGAATACTTTACACTTGCTTGAAATAAAAGCCTGCCCTCAGTACAAAAAATGATGAAACATTGAAAAATGATAATCATGTGCTGTTGTAAAAAAGATCCTCTACAGGGGACCCACCAAAAGTCGAGCCGTCATCTCTCTGCTGAACGGAAGTTCTGACCTGAGCTCTCACGGTTTCGCAATTTAACCTCTTACAGATATCATCTGTGGTATACTCACCTGTAAGACTGAATATTGGGATCTGGATACGGGAGTATATTCAAGAGGTGGGACACATGAATGAGTTTTAGTTCTTAATTCACCTAACTCATATCCTGAATCAGTTGAAATTTGTGTGAAAATTTAAGTGGATCAGTATATCGGCAATCTAAGTGAATTGTGTCACACCCCAACCGCGTAAAACAACAAATCGCGGCGGAAACATCGGGGCGTGTCGTAACAGAATTATTGTTTCATAACCATGGCATACAAAGTTGTATTTTATTTATAAACAAAGGTGTTACATTGTTTCAAACAGGAAATTTAAAGAGTTCAGAACATAATTAAACATAGTCTATCTTCTTTTAAAGTCTCTAAGGCACAGGTCCGCCCTAGTATCATGATCAACATCCTATGGAAAAGCACCTGAAAACACATGTGAAAATAGGTACGTCAGCATAAAAATGCCTGTGAGATACATAGGTTTTGTGAAAATAGGATTCATGACTTATGTTTAAGAAAAATGTTTAGTCATGAACCTTGTAATTTTGCTTTGTCATGTAAATCATTTGAAAACAATAAGATCAGATGATATGTATAAGTAAATGTCAGGTTAAATAAATAACCATGTAAAAATGTGTTTGTATAAGATAAGTTGTTTGTAAATCAATGTCTTGTGAAAAGTATGTTATTTGTATAAAATGTTCTATGTCTCAATATTGAAATGATTCAAATAACGTTACGACATGTAATACCATACAAACACTTATATATAGGAAGTACCAGCGGCGTATCCACCATGCTTGTATCATATTACACACGCATCATTACTTAATCACTTAATCAAACCATACCAACCAATGTAAGAAGTTTATGTTTAAACCAATTGTCAAATGTATTGAATAATATGTCAAAGTGTTCATGTCAAGATGTAAATCATGTAGTGTGAAACAATTGTCAAACATGTTATGTGTCAAATGTAAACCATGTCAAATGTCAATGTCAAATATCCATGTCAAATGTCTATGTCAAATATCCATGTCAAATGTCTTTGTGTAAAATGTCTATGTCAAAATGTCATGTATGGCAAGTGAAATGTCTCAACTAAACCATATGCACAAAAACAAAATGTTGAAGTAAAACATGGTTTAAATCAATCTTATGTCTTTGTGGAAAATGCATGCAAATATTTAATATGAACATTTATGCGGTATTGTGAAAATGCATACATCCAAGCCTTGTGACTGTGGTGATAAACCCTTTAAACAAATTAAAGGTCTATCTGTCTTATATCATCGAATTCGGTCATTCCTTTCATCCCCTTTCCCTGGGATGTCCGGAACGGGAGTTGTCAATTCCTATGGTACCACTACCTACTAACGAACGGCGTAGCTAATGTTAATGAATGTATTGTCCCATGTAAACAAACCAAATGTCATACCAAAATGTAAGCATGTGAAAACAATGCACTAAGTATGTAATCAAATGAACATACATAGCGTGAAATGTCATGTAAAACGATGTACTAAGTAATGCACATAATGGGCACACCTAGCAGGAAATGTCATGTAAAACAATGTACTAAGTAATGCACATAATGGGCACACCTAGCATGAAATGTCATGAAATCATGTACTATATTGTACTAACGAACATAGCAGGTATATGATGTGAAAACAGGAAAGCACGAAAGTAACAAGTAGGCACATGTGTTCCACCCCAAAACAGTTTGGAAAACAGTAAAAGAGGGGTCTATGTACTCACTTGAGATTGCTCAGTTGTATAAAGATAACCACCAAGTAATGCTATAGATCTCGGAATCAAACGGCACCTAATATAGGTAACTATGTTAATAAACCGGACCTAAATCGGAAGATCGGGTAGCATGAGGGTTTGTAAACCAAACGAGTATTGAGACTCGTGTAGTATGGTTCAACAAAGCCTACATACTAATTGAAACCTAACATAATTGTTTACGACCCATTACGACTCGTTTAGGTAGCTTATGCTACTTTAACGCGTCGTTCGCGTGAAACGCGTTCGGACCGCCTAACTAGCCCTATGACAAGTGTTATATGCCTAAATATGTTACATAATCAGTTATGTGACAAAGGTTTAGGTTACATATGCTTAATTACCAATTATACATGAAAAGGGTATTCTGGTAATTTACCTAAGGCATATAAACTACCTATCATACAACTACTTAAACGATGTGACCATAGGGTATAACCTCGGAAGGTTATTCCCTACCTACTATGGTCACCTAATGTGTTTGGTCGGATCCTAATGATCGACCAAATGGCTCGGGTTCGAAGGTATAGGCGATTTATTAGATCGCCTACCCTACGACCCTAGACAACGTGGTAATCAGTGGGCATAGTCCCAAGGGACTATGACCAACGTGATTACACTCACGTTGCGAAGTTCAAACGAACTTCGCATTGACCATTACTGGTCAACGCTGAAAGTCAAACAAAGTTTGACTTTCTGACTCGAAAAGCAGTAAAATAAGGAAAAGAACGAAAGAATACTTACGAAGGGTCCCCGAATGCTAAACTTGATTAAAAAATCTCAGGTATGAAACAAATGTTTCAACTTAGAGTTTCTCAAATCAAATTTCTTGTGATTTTAGCAATGGGGTGTTGGGGTATTTATAGTTTTTAGTCCACCGTTGAGATCGTTTCATGGAAACCGTGATTCGATCACATCCGTACACTTGTTGAAAGGTTATGGAAGCTAAATATGATCCTTATCAAGTGACTAAGCAACTTAGAACATGTGGAGGAGGATCAAACAGCTGCAAACAGGCTGTTAATACACTGCATCTGGTGTGAAGACAGGCTAGCGCACCGCTACGTTAAAAGTGTAGCGCACCGCTAGGCCATAGTTTGGCAGATTTACACTTTTGGTCCCTGCAGTGCAATAAGCCCATTTCTGACACGTTTAAGGCCCGTTAACCCCATTTCAAAGCTCTAAAATGAAGTTAAAGTATAGGGTACTTAAAATGTGATCAAAAATATCTCGGATGTCGGTTCGTTTAGCCGTACGAACGCGATGTTCGCTTAATTACGACGGAATGCGCACAAGCGCGAAAAACGATCCAAATGACGCGACGAATGGATTTTTCTTATGGCGAACACTAAAATATAATGTAGTCATGCTTACATAAATTTTTGGATGTCCAGATGTATTCAGATCGTAAGTTATGCGCGAAAATGCAAACTTGTGCACTTATTGACACTTTTAGTCCCTGAATGATCCAAAAGTTTATTTTAGCACACCGAACCCCTCAAAGCCTATTTCTAAGCTATGTAAAGGATATTTAAGGTGTGTTTAACTTATGGTTATGTTCCGGAATGTTTGTTCCAGTACGAATCGTCATACTTTCGCAGTTTGTCAAGTTTAGTCCCTGTAAGCGAATTAACTTGTTTTTGCCATACCAAAGCCTTCAAAACTTATTTCTAAGTTATGTAAAGGTTATTTAAGGTATGTTGAGTATATGTTGATGTTCTGGAGTATTTCTCGCATTAAACTGAGTACGTTTACGCACTAGTTTGCGTATAACTCTCCAGAAAGTGATGTAGAGTTTGGAATTGAACAAAAGTCAAAACATGAAAAATGTAAAACATAACAAAACAAACATTGGGATCAAATTACATTGTTTTATTGATAATAGAACTGTTCATAGCGATTACAAGCACAGTTGTTACAGTCTCCCCTACTTGTGGAAATTTCGTCCCGAAATTTATTTAGAGGAAACTCGTGGAAAAAGATGTGGATATTTCGCCTTCATTTGATCTTCGCGTTCCCAAGTAAACTCAGGTCCACGTTTAGCTTCCCAGTGAACTTTGACCAAAGGAATGCGCTTGCGTTTAAGCCACTTGACTTCACGTTCCATGATTTCCACTGGTTTCTCAACAAATTTCAGTGTTTTGCCAACACGAATTTCGTCAAGTGGTATGGAGAAGTTCTCATCAGCTGAACACTTCTTGAGATTGGACACGTGAAAAGTTGGATGAACATTTCCAAGTTCAGGAGGTAACTCAAGTCTGTAGGCTACCTTTCCGATTCTTTCGACGATCTTGAATGGTCCAACGTATCTAGGTGCAAGTTTTCCTTTCTTTCCAAATCTGATCTCACCTTTCCAAGGTGAGACCTTAAGTAATACTCGATCACCGACTTGAAATTCCAAGGCTTTGCGTTTTGGGTCCGCGTAAAACTTCTGACGGCTTCTAGCTGCCTGAAGGTTATCACGAACTTTCTTGACCTTGTCAGTTGTCTCTAAAATAAGGGCAGGTCCAGTAAGTTGAGCCTCGCCAATCTCATTCCAGCAGACTGGTGAACGACATTTTCGACCATAGAGAGCCTCGAAAGGAGCCATTTTGATGCTAGTGTGATAACTGTTGTTGTAGGAGAATTCAATCAATTTAAGATGTGAATCCCAACTACCACCAAAATCGATCACACAAGCTCTTAGCATATCCTCCAGAGTCTGGATTGTTCTCTCAGATTGACCATCCGTTTGCGGATGATAAGCTGTGCTCAGATTAAGTTGGGTCCCCATGGCAGATTGCATGGTTCTCCAAAAATGAGAAGTGAAACGAGCATCTCTGTCAGAAATGATGTTAAAAGGAACACCATGTCGAGCCACAATTTCATCTACATAGATTTGAGCAAGTCTGTCAGCAGGAAAATCCTCACGGATTGGCAAGAAATGTGCTGACTTTGTAAGACGATCAACGACTACCCAGATGGCATCATGACCTTTCTTTGTGCGCGGGAGTTTGGTAACAAGATCCATAGTAATGTTTTCCCATTTCCAAACTGGGATCTCTGGTTGCTCCAATAAACCAGAAGGACGCTGATGTTCAGCCTTAACCTTAAGACAAGTAAGGCATTTCGATACGTATAAGGCAATGTCTTTCTTCATACCAGGCCACCAATACTGAATACGAAGATCCTTATACATCTTATCTGAGCCCGGATGAATAGAATAACGAGACTTATGGGCTTCATCCATAAGCAAGGTACGAAGATCATCCTGGCTTGGGACCCACAAACGGTCCATGAAGTAATATGATCCATTGTCCTTCAGTTCCAGAGCAGGTGTTATGTGATAAGGAAATTCCTTATCCATCAAACCTTGTGAAACACAAGATTGTTGAGACTGAGAAATGCGTGCTTGAATATCGGATCGAGCTTGAATAACAGATTGAACACGTACACAATGAAGCTTAGTACGTTCCTTACGACTCAATGCATCAGCTACGACATTCGCCTTACCAGGATGGTAGCGAATTTCGCAGTCATAGTCGTTTAAAAGCTCAACCCAACGTCTCTGTCTCACGTTGAGTTCTTTCTGGTTGAAGATATGCTGAAGACTTTTGTGGTCTGTGAAAACCACACATTTTGTACCGTACAAATAGTGTCTCCAGATCTTTAGAGCGAAAACAACTGCACCCAACTCAAGATCATGAGTGGTGTAGTTCTTCTCATGTATCTTCAACTGCCTCGATGCATAAGCTATGACTTTGTTCCTTTGCATAAGAACACAGCCAAGACCCAATTTCGATGCATCACAATACACAACAAAATCATCATCACCCTCAGGCAATGATAGAACAGGCGCATCGCAAAGCTTCTGCTTCAAGTGTTAAAAAGCTTCCGCTTGTTTGATTCCCCAATAAAAGGGCATTTTCTTCTGAGTTAGAGTAGTTAGAGGAACTGCAATCTTCGAGAAGTCTTCTATGAAGCGGCGATAATAACCCGCTAGACCAAGAAAAGAACGAACTTCAGTAGGAGTAGTAGGCGTATCCCAATCCTTAATCGCACTGATCTTGGAGGGATCTACATGAATACCTCGTTCGTTGATAACATGCCCCAAAAATTGAACTTCTTTAAGCCAAAATTCGCACTTGGAGAATTTGGTGAAAAGTTGCTCTTTCTTTAGGAGTTCTAGGGTAAGACGAAGATGTTGCTCGTGATCAGCTCGCGTCTTAGAGTATATCAAGATGTCATCAATAAAAACAATGACGAACTGATCCAAATAAGGTTTGCAGACCCTATTCATTAAGTCCATGAAAACAGCAGGAGCATTAGTCACACCGAATGGCATGACTGTGAACTCATAATGCCCATAACGAGTACGGAACGCTGTCTTCGGAATGTCTTCTTCCTGCACCCGAAGTTGATGATACCCGGAACGTAGATCAATCTTCGAAAAATAAGAAGCGCCTTGTAACTGATCAAAGAGGTCGTCTATGCGAGGTAAGGGATATCGATTCTTGATGGTAAGCTTGTTAAGCTCACGATAATCGATACACATCCTAAAGGATCCATCCTTCTTCTTTACAAAAAGAACGGGAGCACCCCAAGGTGAAAAACTAGGACGTATAAAACCTTTGTCAGAGAGCTCCTGAAGCTGTTTAGACAACTCTTGCATCTCAGATGGTGCAAGACGATATGGAGCTCTGGCAATGGGATTTGCACCAGGTACGAGATCAATGCGGAACTCGACTTGGCGTGCTGGAGGTAGACCAGGTAAATCTTCAGGGAACACTTCAGAATAATCCCGTACGACAGGAATATCTGAAATAGACTTACCCTTGCCTTTATCTTCTGTAACATGTGCTAAGAAAGCCACATAGTTCTTCTGCAGATACTTCCGAGCTTTAAAACAAGACATGAGTTTGAGACCACCGGCAGGTTTCTCACCTTGAACCTGTAGGATCTCGCCTGTCGAAAGCGGCACACGAACAATCTTCTCAGAACAAACTATCTCTGCACGATGCTTGGATAACCAATCCATTCCCACTATGACGTCGAAGCTTCCAAGTTGCATAGGCGTGAGGTCGATTGGAAAAAGATGATCGTTAAGATTCAACTGGCAGTTGTGAAGAACAGAATCAAGAACAATGGGTTCACCACTAGCAACTTCTACTGTCAAAGATTTTCCTAGTTTCGTTCTAGACACTCGAAGCATTGGTTCAAAGGACAAAGACACGAAACTCTTATCGGCACCAGAATCGAAAAGAACATATGCAGGCTGATTATTAATAAAGAACGTACCGTTCACCACATTATCATCCGCCTGCGCCTCTTGGGCATTCATGTTAAAGGCTCGGCCTCGAGCCGGAACCTGAGCCTGATTCTGGTTCTGGTTGGCTAGTCTTGGGCACCGGTTTCTGTAGTGGGTCAGGTCCCCACAATTATAACAAGCACCCGGTGGGTAATATGGTCTTGCAGCTTGACCCTGTTGCTGAGCAACTTGTTGAGCCGGGTTCTGAACCGCGGGATTCTGAGCAGACCGACAAACATTGGCAAGATGGCCTGACTTCCCACAGTTAGTACAGAAACGGCATGGAAGTTGCGGCTGGTGGTGACTGTTGCATCTATTGCACAAAGGTGCATTCCCTGTATAGGGTTTCTTTGCTGGCGGCTGTGCGGGTTGGTTGGGAGCTGCCTGATTAGCTTGGGCAGTGATAGCAAAATTTTGGGAAGCCTTACGCTTCCTTGACCTCTTCGAAGAACCAGAGTCCTTTCCATTCTTGTTTTGACCCTTCTTGCTATCCCCCTTGTCAGCCAACTGTTTCTTGCCCTTGTCACCCTTCCGGTGTAGCTTTCCCTTTCTTATCTGCGACTCAGTCAATGTCGCTGATAACTCGATCGCCTGACGGAGTGTGGCAGGTTCACTACCAGTAAGAATGTCTTGTACCGAGTCAGGTAGGCCGTCAATGTATCTTTCGATAGCCTTGTCAAGTGGGGTAACCATAGTTTGGCAAATGTAACACCTGTGCCTTCACGGCCATCAAACAAATGCCAAACCAATGAAATATTGTATTTCATACTTGGGATTTGTAAAAATATGTGTATCGATTGCACATATCAACTCTTGTTTCGATTTCAAGCTCTAAATCGCTTTCTGGAAGGTTATACACGCACTGATGCGTAAATATAACCAGTTTAATGCAACGAACACCCCGGAATAGTGAAATAGGCTTAACATACCTTAAATAACCTTTACATAACTTATATATAAGTTTTGGAAGGTTTGGTGTGGTGAAATCAAGTTTAATCGCTTACAGGGACTAAAGTTGACAAACTGCGAAAGTATGCCAATTTGAACTGTAACAGATATTCCGGAGCATGACCATAAGTTAAACATACCATAAATACCCTTCACATAGCTTAGAAATAGGCTTTGAGGTGTTTGGTATGCTAAAATAAACTTTTGTGTCATTCAGGGACTAAAAGTGTCAAAAAGTGCACAAGTTTGCATTTTCGCGCATAACTTACGTTCTGAATACATCTGGACATCTAAAAATTTATGTAAGCATGACTACATTATATTTTAGTGTTCGCCTTAAGAAAAATCCATTCGTTTCGTCATTTGGATCGTTTTTCGCGCTTATGCGCATTCCGTCGTAATTAAGCGAACATCGCGTTCGTACGGCCAAACGAACCAACACCCGGCATATTTTTGAGCATGTTTCATGTCCACAATGTTTAGGCAACATTTTAGGGCCTTAAAGTTGGCTTTACGGGCCTTAGAAGTGTCGGAAATGGCCTTAAACACGTGCAGGGACTGAAACTGTCATTTTTCAAACTTATATGCAGATCAGAGGCCCCAAGCGGCCCGCATTGTGTTTGCCTAAATATAAAGCGGGCCGCATTAGCCCTTCTGACCAGATTCAATGTTTGTTTTGCAACTTGCAACTGAATTGATTCGTGTCCACACGTTTCCTATCGTCTAGTCAGCGGATAAGAACAACATTTTAGCCACCACAACATTGTGACAAGTGTTCGGCTTGGATCGTGGCACGATATTCAAGAAACGATCCTAGCGGTTACCCGAAAACTATATATACCCCATGCCCCCCATTGCATAACTTACAAGAATTCTGATTTTAGAAACTCTAAGTTGAAACCATTGTTTCATACCTGAGTTCTTGAGTCGGGATTAGCATTCGGGGACCCTGGGTAAGTATTCTTTCGTTCTTTTCCTTATTTTATTGCTTTTCGAGTCAGAAAGTCAAACTTTGTTTGACTTTCAGCGTTGACCAGTAATGGTCAATGCGAAGTTCGTTTGAACTTCGCAACGTGAGTGTAATCACGTTGGTCATAGTCCCTTGGGACTATGCCCACTGATTACCACGTTGTCTAGAGTCGTAGGGTAGGCGATCTAATAAATCGCCTATACCTTCGAACTCGACCCATTTGGTCGATCATTAGGATCTGACCAAACATATTAGGTGACCATAGTAGGTAGGGAATAACCTTCCGAGGTTATACCCTATGGTCACATCGTTTAAGTAGTTGTATGATAGGTAGTTTATATGCCTTAGGTAAATTACCAGAATACCCTTTTCATGTATAATTGGTAATTAAGCATATGTAACCTAAACTTTTGTCACATAACTGATTATGTAACATGTTTAGGCATATAACACTTGTCATAGGACTAGTTAGGCGATCCGAACGCGTTTCACGCAAACGACGCGTTAAAGTAGCATAAGCTACCTAAACGGGTCGTAATGGGTCGTAAACAATTAGGTTAAGTTTCATTTAGTATGTAGGCTTTGTTAAACCATATCACATGAGTCTCCACACTCGTTTGGTTTACAAACCCTAATGCTACCCAGTCTTCCGATTTAGGTCCGGTTATTTAACATAGTTACCTATATTAGGTGCCGTTTGATTCCGAGATCTCTAGCACTGTTTGGTGGTTATCTTTAGACAACTGAGCAATCTCAAGTGAGTACATAGACCCCTCTTTTACTGTTTTCCAAACTGTTTTGGGGTGGAACACATGTGCCTACTTGTTACTTTCCTGCTTTTCTCTTTTCACATCATATACCGACTATGTTTGTTAGTACATTATAGTACATGATTTCATTACTTTTCTGCTATGTATGTTGACTGATAACATGCTAAGCACATTGATTTACATGACTTTTCTGCTATGTATGTTGACTGATAACATGCTAAGCACATTGATTTACATGACTTTTCTGCTTTGTATGTTAACTTAGCATACTTAGTACATCATTTTACATTGCATCTCTGTTGCATATGTTCCAGTAACATATGGACACATTGTTTTACAGCTCTACCTTGTATGTTTACTCTAGCATACTAGGTACATTATCTTCATCTCATGCTTACATTTTGGTATGACATTTGGTTTGTTTAACGGGTCTATATAACATTCATTAACATTTGCTACGCCGCTCGGTAGTAGGTAGTGGTACCATAGGACTTGACAAATCCCATTCCTGACATCCCGGGTTTGTTTGGATGTAAGGAATGACTGAATCCGAATACAATTCTTTTGATAACCTTGACTGAAAGGGTTATCCAACTGTCTCAAGGCTTGAATGTTTGCGTTTAACATACTGCATAAGTGTTTGTATCAGTAAAGCATGCATTATTCTACAAAACATAACTTTGATTTAAACCAAGTTTTACTTCAATACTATGTTTTGTTCATTTTTACTTATGGTTTAAGTAGTCTAAATTTTACTTACCATACATATCATTTTGGTTATACATTACTTGACTACTTTTGGACTATCAACATTTGACATGGTTTATACAAGGACTTTTAACTATTGGTTTAAACATAGACATTTGACATGGATATTTGACATAGACATTTGACTTGGATATTTGACATAGACATTTTGACATGATTTACATCTTGACATGAACATTTTACATTGTTTGGTTTGGTTTGATTAAGTGATTAAGTAACGATGCGTGTGTAATATGATACAAGCATGGTGGATACGCCGCTGGTACTTCCTATATATAAGTGTTTGTATGGTATTACATGTCGTCACGTTATTTGAATCATTTCAGTTTGAGACATAGAACATTTCATACAAATAACATACTTTTCACAAGACATTGATTTATAAACAACTTATCTTATACAAACACATTTTACTTGGTTATCCATTTAACCTTACATTTATTTATACTTATCATCTGATCTTATCGTTTTTCAAATGATTTAAAGACAAAGCAAATAACAAGGTTCATGACTAAACATTTTCTCAAACATAAGTCATGAAACCTATTTTCACAAAACCTATGTATCTCACCGGCATTTTTATGCTGACGTACCATATTTTCACATGTGTTTTTCAGGAAATGAAGCATAGGATTGATCAAGATACACTTAGGCGGACTTGGGCCTTAGTGACAATAAAAGATGCAGACTAGTTAATTATGTTGTATTTCCTTGTTTGTTAAGACATTGTAACACTTCTAATGAATAAAACGAAATTTCAATTGCCATGGATTTGAAACATTAATTCTGTTACAACACTCCCCGATGTTTCCGCCACGTTTTGTATGTTCCACGTGGTCGGGGTGTGACAGAAAAGATGGTATCAGAGCCAATGGTTATAGGGAATTAGGTTATTAGTAATGCTTTGACCTAGTCTATAACCTTCTTAGGACCCTAACGCGAGTTTACTTGCGTTTAGTCATAAAACAATACCGTCGCCTATCCTTAGGCGACGACCACAACAAGAACATAAAATTCAAAACCGCTTTGAAAACTAATCATCTGTTCTAGGATGATTGATTACTAGGTTTTGAACCCTCAGTTATAAGGTTTTGAACTCTCTGTTATATGGTTTTGAACCCCTTTGAAATTTCAAAATCTCGTCAAGGTTTTGGGTTTTAAATAATGTGAACACGTGCAAACTGGAAGGGTGAATGCCTGTATTCTGGGTTTTCTGTCTAGGCAAGCACTTCGTATACATCTCATCAGACGCGAGACCAGTTGTGCTTACCTGGGAATTCTTGGGATGAGTGTTCACTTATAGGCGAGCATGTCTTCAGTGATACATTAATAAGACCTGTTTACCTTGATTAGTCACCGTCTCATTTGTTTGCCTTAGGTAACAAACAAATGATCACAATTTTCATTCGTTACCATTCTGTACTGATTATCCAATAAACCTTTCACTCGTTTCTTCCTATGTCTTCCACTTTCTTCTAGAATGTCTCTTCATCACGATGACGCCCAGATATCCAAGCAGACTGCCAAATTCGCTCAGCGAATAGGCGAAGTAGTCCTGAAGACTGTTGAATTAGCTACTGCCATGTATCGTCTCCAGGATGAAGCCACTCAAGAGTCACCAAGACAGGCAGGACTTAGTCAAGTGACAGCACCACCAGCCAAGAAACCAATCGGGGAATCAAAGACCATGGATGAACGATCGCCTAAGAAGTCAAAGAAGCGAAAGGCTCCTCAAAACTTCGCCGTGGTCGCTCACAATGGTCGAGCCATTCCCAACCAACCAGCTCAGCCATCTGCAAAGAAAGCATATGCCGGTACTGCACCTCATTGTGCACGCTGCAACGGTCATCACGCGTTACAACAAGTTTGCTGGCAATGCACGACGTGTGGTAAACTTGGGCATTTGGCCAAAGTTTGTCGTTTGGGACAAAATCAGGCTGCTCGGGTTCAAGCTCCGGTTCAAGGGAACGCTGCGAAATTCCCACTGGGTTCATGTTTCAACTGCGGAGAGATTGGTCACTTCCGCCACAACTGCCCAAAGCTTGCTAATGCAAATCCAACCCTTGGATGAGCATTCGGCTGAACAAAGGATATTGCTGTCTTATGCCTTTGTTTCTTTTGTTCTCATGTATTGTGAAACAATATGTCTTGTTCATAAATAAAAGTTGTTGTTCACAATTCTGATATACAAGTATAATTACATGCGTGTATGACTTTTCCTATGATACCTACATCAAGGAACTATATTCCTTACAAACTACTATTGTGATTCTCTCTTTCAAATGATCGCTCATGATTCCTTCGAAAATTTTAAGTACTCGTTTCATTCTAAGATACGAAGTACAGAGAATAAAGTGACATTATGAGTAATCATGCTTCTGCACATCTGTGCCTTTAAATCCTTGGTTAGATAACTAAGGATATTTTCAAATCTCATACCCATTACGTTTTGATTTTTCAACATATACAGTACAAGTATTTCAAAAACAATCTTCATGATCTCAAAACATTTCATATAGTTTGAAAACAATTTTTCTAGATGCATTGTCTATGTTATTTCAAAAACATTGGCCATGTTATCGAAACCAACCTTTCTAATTTCAAAATATTTCATATAGTCTGAAGACAATATTAACACAATACATTTTCTGATCAAGTGCATGATTTCGAAAAGCATCATTCATGTCTTTCAAAAACCTTATACATAATTTCAAAATTCATCTCGCATGATTTTAAAACATTTTTGTAAATATATCTACCTAATACACCTACTTTATGATTTCAAAAAGTATTATATATAAGGTTTCAAAAACGTTAAACACATTTTTCTTAAAAGAACCCCATGCATAGTTTTCAAAAATATTTTCCTCATACATTGACTTAACCTTCAAAATTCTGCTTCATATGTCGCCTTGACATATCTAGCATCTCAACTTCATAAGCATTTCAACTACATGTTTTGACATAAGCACGTCCAGTGCAAGGTATCAAAACATCTTCAACTTCTAAAACCTATATGGGATCTTTTTATCTTCATATTTAGACCCTTGTGGATGATCATCATTCAAATCAGAGTCCTTAATTGGATTCCTTATGTACCTTAATTCGAACACTTCGGTTCCTAATAATCGAAATCGAATTTTCTTTTTGAATCTTTCTATCTTTATAGTTGGATTCTTGATAAACGTTTAAAGTACCAAATGAAATCCACGGAATGGATTCCTAGTGTGCTTTAAATGCATGTACGCAATTTACAAGACAAATTAACAAACAATTTTGTGATTATGTGACTATGTGTTTACTCATCTTATGTTTTCTTTTATGCATTTTTGGTGTTTTTAATACTCTGGATATTTTTTATCCAAATCCTTGCAGGATCTTTCATATCTTCATATGAGGGATTCGTAGCAGGATATTCAAAAGGTACTACCTTTAATCCTTAAATGGGCTTCTATGTAATAGTTAAGACCCTTGGATTATATGGTACCACTCCATTATTCATAAGAGACCCTTTAGTGGTCTAGTAAAAAAAAAGATTGATTCACAATTTGGTTAAAAAAATGACATCTGGTGATGTAGCTGAGCAGACTCCTTGATAGTCTATTTAAATCATTTATTGATTTAGTCTAAAGGACTCTATGGCGGTCTAAGTCACGCTCATCACAGGATTTTTCATTTGGTTTTACCCTACACATTATAAAATAGACTGTGTGAACTGTGCAAGGAATTCTCTAATTATGGATGCGCACATAATTATGAAATTTAGTGCACAGAAATCCAGTAAGATTTATTATGTGAAGGAACCAATAGCGACAACAATAACAAAATGAGGACGATGTAATGGAGGTACGGTGGACGCACCAATGACGCTTTATATACTTGTATATATAGGTATCCCTCTTACGTTGCAATCATGATGATTATTAAAGTTACTAGAAGTTCAGAAATCTAGCCAATATTGTTCGATCTTTTCAACTTCATGTTTTAAACTCTTACAAGTTTCCTCTAAATAAATTTCGGGACGAAATTTCCTAAAGTAGGGGAGACTGTAACACCTGTGCCTTCACGGCCATCAAACAAATGCCAAACCAATGAAATATTGTATTTCATACTTGGGATTTGTAAAAATATGTGTATCGATTGCACATATCAACTCTTGTTTCGATTTCAAGCTCTAAATCGCTTTCTGGAAGGTTATACACGCACTGATGCGTAAATATAACCAGTTTAATGCAACGAACACCCCGGAATAGTGAAATAGGCTTAACATACCTTAAATAACCTTTACATAACTTATATATAAGTTTTGGAAGGTTTGGTGTGGTGAAATCAAGTTTAATCGCTTACAGGGACTAAAGTTGACAAACTGCGAAAGTATGCCAATTTGAACTGTAACAGATATTCCGGAGCATGACCATAAGTTAAACATACCATAAATACCCTTCACATAGCTTAGAAATAGGCTTTGAGGTGTTTGGTATGCTAAAATAAACTTTTGTGTCATTCAGGGACTAAAAGTGTCAAAAAGTGCACAAGTTTGCATTTTCGCGCATAACTTACGTTCTGAATACATCTGGACATCTAAAAATTTATGTAAGCATGACTACATTATATTTTAGTGTTCGCCTTAAGAAAAATCCATTCGTTTCGTCATTTGGATCGTTTTTCGCGCTTATGCGCATTCCGTCGTAATTAAGCGAACATCGCGTTCGTACGGCCAAACGAACCAACACCCGGCATATTTTTGAGCATGTTTCATGTCCACAATGTTTAGGCAACATTTTAGGGCCTTAAAGTTGGCTTTACGGGCCTTAGAAGTGTCGGAAATGGCCTTAAACACGTGCAGGGACTGAAACTGTCATTTTTCAAACTTATATGCAGATCAGAGGCCCCAAGCGGCCCGCATTGTGTTTGCCTAAATATAAAGCGGGCCGCATTAGCCCTTCTGACCAGATTCAATGTTTGTTTTGCAACTTGCAACTGAATTGATTCGTGTCCACACGTTTCCTATCGTCTAGTCAGCGGATAAGAACAACATTTTAGCCACCACAACATTGTGACAAGTGTTCGGCTTGGATCGTGGCACGATATTCAAGAAACGATCCTAGCGGTTACCCGAAAACTATATATACCCCATGCCCCCCATTGCATAACTTACAAGAATTCTGATTTTAGAAACTCTAAGTTGAAACCATTGTTTCATACCTGAGTTCTTGAGTCGGGATTAGCATTCGGGGACCCTGGGTAAGTATTCTTTCGTTCTTTTCCTTATTTTATTGCTTTTCGAGTCAGAAAGTCAAACTTTGTTTGACTTTCAGCGTTGACCAGTAATGGTCAATGCGAAGTTCGTTTGAACTTCGCAACGTGAGTGTAATCACGTTGGTCATAGTCCCTTGGGACTATGCCCACTGATTACCACGTTGTCTAGAGTCGTAGGGTAGGCGATCTAATAAATCGCCTATACCTTCGAACTCGACCCATTTGGTCGATCATTAGGATCTGACCAAACATATTAGGTGACCATAGTAGGTAGGGAATAACCTTCCGAGGTTATACCCTATGGTCACATCGTTTAAGTAGTTGTATGATAGGTAGTTTATATGCCTTAGGTAAATTACCAGAATACCCTTTTCATGTATAATTGGTAATTAAGCATATGTAACCTAAACTTTTGTCACATAACTGATTATGTAACATGTTTAGGCATATAACACTTGTCATAGGACTAGTTAGGCGATCCGAACGCGTTTCACGCGAACGACGCGTTAAAGTAGCATAAGCTACCTAAACGGGTCGTAATGGGTCGTAAACAATTAGGTTAAGTTTCATTTAGTATGTAGGCTTTGTTAAACCATATCACATGAGTCTCCACACTTGTTTGGTTTACAAACCCTAATGCTACCCAGTCTTCCGATTTAGGTCCGGTTATTTAACATAGTTACCTATATTAGGTGCCGTTTGATTCCGAGATCTCTAGCACTGTTTGGTGGTTATCTTTAGACAACTGAGCAATCTAAAGTGAGTACATAGACCCCTCTTTTACTGTTTTCCAAACTGTTTTGGGGTGGAACACATGTGCCTACTTGTTACTTTCCTGCTTTTCTCTTTTCACATCATATACCGACTATGTTTGTTAGTACATTATAGTACATGATTTCATTACTTTTCTGCTATGTATGTTGACTGATAACATGCTAAGCACATTGATTTACATGACTTTTCTGCTATGTATGTTGACTGATAACATGCTAAGCACATTGATTTACATGACTTTTCTGCTTTGTATGTTAACTTAGCATACTTAGTACATCATTTTACATTGCATCTCTGTTGCATATGTTCCAGTAACATATGGACACATTGTTTTACAGCTCTACCTTGTATGTTTACTCTAGCATACTAGGTACATTATCTTCATCTCATGCTTACATTTTGGTATGACATTTGGTTTGTTTAACGGGTCTATATAACATTCATTAACATTTGCTACGCCGCTCGGTAGTAGGTAGTGGTACCATAGGACTTGACAAATCCCATTCCTGACATCCCGGGTTTGTTTGGATGTAAGGAATGACTGAATCCGAATACAATTCTTTTGATAACCTTGACTGAAAGGGTTATCCAACTGTCTCAAGGCTTGAATGTTTGCGTTTAACATACTGCATAAGTGTTTGTATCAGTAAAGCATGCATTATTCTACAAAACATAACTTTGATTTAAACCAAGTTTTACCTCAATACTTTGTTTTGTTCATTTTTACTTATGGTTTAAGTAGTCTAAATTTTACTTACCATACATATCATTTTGGTTATACATTACTTGACTACTTTTGGACTATCAACATTTGACATGGTTTATACAAGGACTTTTAACTATTGGTTTAAACATAGACATTTGACATGGATATTTGACATAGACATTTGACTTGGATATTTGACATAGACATTTTGACATGATTTACATCTTGACATGAACATTTTACATTGTTTGGTTTGGTTTGATTAAGTGATTAAGTAACGATGCGTGTGTAATATGATACAAGCATGGTGGATACGCCGCTGGTACTTCCTATATATAAGTGTTTGTATGGTATTACATGTCGTCACGTTATTTGAATCATTTCAGTTTGAGACATAGAACATTTCATACAAATAACATACTTTTCACAAGACATTGATTTATAAACAACTTATCTTATACAAACACATTTTACTTGGTTATCCATTTAACCTTACATTTATTTATACTTATCATCTGATCTTATCGTTTTTCAAATGATTTAAAGACAAAGCAAATAACAAGGTTCATGACTAAACATTTTCTCAAACATAAGTCATGAAACCTATTTTCACAAAACCTATGTATCTCACCGGCATTTTTATGCTGACGTACCATATTTTCACATGTGTTTTTCAGGAAATGAAGCATAGGATTGATCAAGATACACTTAGGCGAACATGGGCCTTAGTGACAATAAAAGATGCAGACTAGTTAATTATGTTGTATTTCCTTGTTTGTTAAGACATTGTAACACTTCTAATGAATAAAACGAAATTTCAATTGCCATGGATTTGAAACATTAATTCTGTTACAACACTCCCCGATGTTTCCGCCACGTTTTGTATGTTCCACGTGGTCGGGGTGTGACAGCAAAGCAAACTCAACTCCTCAAACCGATCCGTATAAGCCCTGTGCTCACCACTATCTTGCTTCAAAACATCAAACTCATTCTCCAACGCTCGCTGTTCATGGCGAGGACAGAATTCCCTCATCATAAGGGCTCTAAGTTCAGCCCATGTCTGTGCGAGAGCAACTTCCGCACCTCGGTCTCTCATTACCCCATTCCACCATGTAAGAGCCCTCTTCTGAAACACGCTCGTGGAGAACTCGACCTTGCGATTATCCGGACACTGCACATGGCGAAAAGTATTCTCTATGCTCTTGAACCACTGAAGAAGCCCAGTCGCTCCCTCAGAACCACTAAACTTGAGTGGTTTAGCCTGGTTAAAATCCTTGTATTTGCATGGAACATTGTTGTTGTTGTTGGCTTGGTTCCATTGAGCAAAGAGATTTGGGAATTGGGCAGCCATCTGCTCCGCAATAATTTCTGCCAGTTCGGCAGTCGCAATCAGATTGTCGCGTCGAGGAGGCATTCTAAAAGAGGAAACATGAAAAGAAACGAGTGAGATGATTGGATGAAGAGAATGAGATGAAACAAAATCAACAAAAGCAAAGATGGTGGTCATTCGTCCGTATCACAGAGCAAACAAACAACACACAGTGACTAATCAAAGTAAATGGGTCAAAAATAATGTATAATGAAGACATGCTCGCCTATAAGTGAACACTCATCCCAAGAATTCCCAGGTAAGCACAACTGGACTCGCGTCTGATGAGATATATACGAAGTGCTTGCCTAGACAGAAAACCCAGAATACAGGCATTCACCCTTCCAGTTTGCACATGTTCCCATTATTTAAAACCCAAAACGTTTGACGGGATTTTGAAAATTTGAAGGCACAAGGCCAAAAACCAAACTGAAAAGGGTTCAAAACCATATAACAGAGGGTTCAAAACCTTACAATTGAGGGTTCAAAACCTTGTAATAAATCATTCAAAAACAGATGATTGTTTTTCAAAAAAATCGTTTCGGAAAATTTTGTTCTTGTTTTGATAATCACCTAAGGATAGGTGATGTACATGTTTTAAGATCTAAACACAAGATAACTTGTGTTAGGGTCCTAGAAAAGTTATAGTCTAGGTCAAAGCATTACTAATAACCTAATTCCCTATAACCATTGGCTCTGATACCAACTCTTCTGTCACACCCCGACCGCGTAAAACAACAAATCGCGGCGGAAACATCGGGGCGTGTCGTAACAGAATTATTGTTTCATAACCATGGCATACAAAGTTGTATTTTATTTATAAACAAAGGTGTTACATTGTTTCAAACAGGAAATTTAAAGAGTTCAGAACATAATTAAACATAGTCTATCTTCTTTTAAAGTCTCTAAGGCACAGGTCCGCCCTAGTATCATGATCAACATCCTATGGAAAAGCACCTGAAAACACATGTGAAAATAGGTACGTCAGCATAAAAATGCCTATGAGATACATAGGTTTTGTGAAAATAGGATTCATGACTTATGTTTAAGAAAAATGTTTAGTCATGAACCTTGTAATTTTGCTTTGTCATGTAAATCATTTGAAAACAATAAGATCAGATGATATATATAAGTAAATGTCAGGTTAAATAAATAACCATGTAAAAATGTGTTTGTATAAGATAAGTTGTTTGTAAATCAATGTCTTGTGAAAAGTATGTTATTTGTATAAAATGTCCTATGTCTCAATATTGAAATGATTCAAATAACGTTACGACATGTAATACCATACAAACACTTATATATAGGAAGTACCAGCAGCGTATCCACCATGCTTGTATCATATTACACACGCATCATTACTTAATCACTTAATCAAACCATACCAACCAATGTAAGAAGTTTATGTTTAAACCAATTGTCAAATGTATTGAATAATATGTCAAAGTGTTCATGTCAAGATGTAAATCATGTAGTGTGAAACAATTGTCAAACATGTTATGTGTCAAATGTAAACCATGTCAAATGTCAATGTCAAATATCCATGTCAAATGTCTATGTCAAATATCCATGTCAAATGTCTTTGTGTAAAATGTCTATGTCAAAATGTCATGTATGGCAAGTGAAATGTCTCAACTAAACCATATGCACAAAAACAAAATGTTGAAGTAAAACATGGTTTAAATCAATCTTATGTCTTTGTGGAAAATGCATGCAAATATTTAATATGAACATTTATGCGGTATTGTGAAAATGCATACATCCAAGCCTTGTGACTGTGGTGATAAACCCTTTAAACAAATTAAAGGTCTATCTGTCTTATATCATCGAATTCGGTCATTCCTTTCATCCCCTTTCCCTGGGATGTCCGGAATGGGAGTTGTCAATTCCTATGGTACCACTACCTACTAACGAACGGCGTAGCTAATGTTAATGAATGTATTGTCCCATGTAAACAAACCAAATGTCATACCAAAATGTAAGCATGTGAAAACAATGCACTAAGTATGTAATCAAATGAACATACATAGCGTGAAATGTCATGTAAAACGATGTACTAAGTAATGCACATAATGGGCACACCTAGCAGGAAATGTCATGTAAAACAATGTACTAAGTAATGCACATAATGGGCACACCTAGCATGAAATGTCATGAAATCATGTACTATATTGTACTAACGAACATAGCAGGTATATGATGTGAAAACAGGAAAGCACGAAAGTAACAACTAGGCACATGTGTTCCACCCCAAAACAGTTTGGAAAACAGTAAAAGAGGGGTCTATGTACTCACTTGAGATTGCTCAGTTGTATAAAGATAACCACCAAGTAATGCTATAGATCTCGGAATCAAACGGCACCTAATATAGGTAACTATGTTAATAAACCGGACCTAAATCGGAAGATCGGGTAGCATGAGGGTTTGTAAACCAAACGAGTATTGAGACTCGTGTAGTATGGTTCAACAAAGCCTACATACTAATTGAAACCTAACATAATTGTTTACGACCCATTACGACTCGTTTAGGTAGCTTATGCTACTTTAACGCGTCGTTCGCGTGAAACGCGTTCGGACCGCCTAACTAGCCCTATGACAAGTGTTATATGCCTAAATATGTTACATAATCAGTTATGTGACAAAGGTTTAGGTTACATATGCTTAATTACCAATTATACATGAAAAGGGTATTCTGGTAATTTACCTAAGGCATATAAACTACCTATCATACAACTACTTAAACGATGTGACCATAGGGTATAACCTCGGAAGGTTATTCCCTACCTACTATGGTCACCTAATGTGTTTGGTCGGATCCTAATGATCGACCAAATGGCTCGGGTTCGAAGGTATAGGCGATTTATTAGATCGCCTACCCTACGACCCTAGACAACGTGGTAATCAGTGGGCATAGTCCCAAGGGACTATGACCAACGTGATTACACTCACGTTGCGAAGTTCAAACGAACTTCGCATTGACCATTACTGGTCAACGCTGAAAGTCAAACAAAGTTTGACTTTCTGACTCGAAAAGCAGTAAAATAAGGAAAAGAACGAAAGAATACTTACGAAGGGTCCCCGAATGCTAAACTTGATTAAAAAATCTCAGGTATGAAACAAATGTTTCAACTTAGAGTTTCTCAAATCAAATTTCTTGTGATTTTAGCAATGGGGTGTTGGGGTATTTATAGTTTTTAGTCCACCGTTGAGATCGTTTCATGGAAACCGTGATTCGATCACATCCGTACACTTGTTGAAAGGTTATGGAAGCTAAATATGATCCTTATCAAGTGACTAAGCAACTTAGAACATGTGGAGGAGGATCAAACAGCTGCAAACAGGCTGTTAATACACTGCATCTGGTCTGAAGACAGGCTAGCGCACCGCTACGTTAAAAGTGTAGCGCACCGCTAGGCCATAGTTTGGCAGATTTACACTTTTGGTCCCTGCAGTGCAATAAGCCCATTTCTGACACGTTTAAGGCCCGTTAACCCCATTTCAAAGCTCTAAAATGAAGTTAAAGTATAGGGTACTTAAAATGTGATCAAAAATATCTCGGATGTCGGTTCGTTTAGCCGTACGAACGCGATGTTCGCTTAATTACGACGGAATGCGCACAAGCGCGAAAAACGATCCAAATGACGCGACGAATGGATTTTTCTTATGGCGAACACTAAAATATAATGTAGTCATGCTTACATAAATTTTTGGATGTCCAGATGTATTCAGATCGTAAGTTATGCGCGAAAATGCAAACTTGTGCACTTATTGACACTTTTAGTCCCTGAATGATCCAAAAGTTTATTTTAGCACACCAAACCCCTCAAAGCCTATTTCTAAGCTATGTAAAGGATATTTAAGGTGTGTTTAACTTATGGTTATGTTCCGGAATGTTTGTTCCAGTACGAATCGTCATACTTTCGCAGTTTGTCAAGTTTAGTCCCTGTAAGCGAATTAACTTGTTTTTGCCATACCAAAGCCTTCAAAACTTATTTCTAAGTTATGTAAAGGTTATTTAAGGTATGTTGAGTATATGTTGATGTTCCGGAGTATTTCTCGCATTAAACTGAGTACGTTTACGCACTGGTTTGCGTATAACTCTCCAGAAAGTGATGTAGAGTTTGGAATTGAACAAAAGTCAAAACATGAAAAATGTAAAACATAACAAAACAAACATTGGGATCAAATTACATTGTTTTATTGATAATAGAACTGTTCATAGTGATTACAAGCACAGTTATTACAAATTGTTTAATTTTTAATGTGTAACTAAGCTCAACGGTACTTGTGACTTGTCAAAAACTGATATGATCCTCTTACACAAACTCGCAAAAATATTGTATGTAAATATTTCTTTACTACATTTCAGTTCATTAAAAAATCCAAAAATATTTTAGTGTGTTTTAGCATAAATTTTGTAAAATTCAAAAAGAGCTTCGACAACTGATGTTAAAGAGCCGATTTTCAAAATTCCAAGTGCTAAACATGATGAGCATGTGGTGAGGGGGAGTTTGTGTTCTAAATGAGAAAAGTTTTTGAATATATGTATACAAGTGGTCATCTGAAGTTTCTAACATTGATAAATCTTTCTGATTAAATTTGAGAGGGAGTCTAGATAGATAAAATTGTAAATTGTTAAATTTGTGAAATTTACTTTTGAATAGAGAATGTGCAGGTTTCTGTGATAGATAGCCAGGTTCCGATACCTGAGGACTTTATGATTTCAACATGCCAGACTGCGATCCCAGCAAATCGAAAGGGGGAGTCTGAAGACATCCGAGTAGAGATTATTTGTTGGAGAAGAGTATGTTGATGCTGATGAAGAAAGAAAACGTTCAGACTGATAAAGACTGAAGACGTTGAAGACTCGACACTTAAGACTCGTCAACATTCGAGGGGGAGTCTGTTGGTGCATGCGTCTGTCGACTTCGTCTTGTATCGAGTCTTAGTTTGTATTAGATAGATCAGGGCACGCAAAACGAGAAAAGTATGTATGTAGGTAATTTCGCACTAAATTACAAGTGTAATTCCATGCGAAATTACAATGCCTATATATGTGTGTGTCTGATTCATTTGAAATAAAGTTATCTAGGTGTTTTCCGACGGCGAAGCTCTGTCGAAGTGTCTTAAGAACTGTAATCATTTCAGAATCAATATACAAGACAGTTTTAATGTGATATCTAGCTGAATTCAACTCATTATGTCTGTTTCCGCCTTTCATTTTGAGTACAACACCTCTGATCGACTCATTTTGGGTCCGTACACGATATTACAGTTACACATCGCAAACTCGGATTCTGCTTTCTCAAACCAACGCAGGAGTCCTACAGCCCCTTCAGTCCCACTGAAGGTCTGTGGCTTACAATCCATGAACGTCTTGAATGTACAAGCATGTGGATTGTTTTGGTTTTGCGCTTGCTGACCTAATAGACGAAAGAAAACACATTACAAGGGTAAGAGTTGTGTACGCGACACAAGAAATAAGGGTAAATGGCACATATGGTACCAGCTTGATAGGCTGCCAAAGCCTCAGCCACACGTGTGTTGATTAAGTTTGTCAGCTCAGCTTGGGTCATCGCGATGTGCCCACGTCCATCACCTCATCCACTCATGATTCTATATAAGGAGAGGGAACAAATTTAAGAGTTGAGATGAGGCAAGAGTCAAGTATCACATTGAAATCTACAAACTACCAAGTTTATACACAATAGGGCAGAACCCTTCTCACACTCATTAAGCCTCACTGGGACTTACATGCACCTCATGTTATTATTATGTGTGCACCCATAATAATAAGACAATTTGCATGGTCATCTCAGTGCCTCTTAACTTGCGCTAAAGTTTCCCCCCGCATTCAAGTAGCAAAACAGAAGGTATTACAGGATTACGAATCACAAGAATCGAAGAGTAGTGTCACACTATTAAATTACCATAGTATCTAATATATCGTTTCATGCAAGCTATGAGTGTGTGACTACTAAACAAGTAATGCATAAAGTAACACAGAAGACGAACCTTGCAATCTGGAGCTGAGTGTCATGGTCGATTTTCGAAGTTGTTCGGTTATAGTCTGGTTTTATAAAAACGCTTTAAAACCTAGTTCACTATAACCAGTGGCTCTGATACCAAACTGTCACACCCCCAAAATACGACATGCTGATTCACTGCAGGACGTGTGACGTACCAAGATCTAAGCCACCAATCACATTGAATTACGCGTAATAAATATTTAAATAAAACATTCGTTTTATTGCATAATATAAATCCAAGACATGAGTTTAAACCAAAGAAAACATTCAGCGGAAGCATAAAGTAAATAGTTAAACAACTGTTTCAAAATAAGTGTTCAAAACCAATGCATTAAATATCCAAGAGTCCCGATCCATGACAACTCCAGCACTCCCAAATAGCAAGTCCATAATCAAAAATCTAACGACCTGCAAGCATGCAGGCAAGTGTGTCAGACGACGCTGGTGAGTTCAAAGTTTGTTAACGTGTTTAGTTACCAGTTACCAGATTAAAACGTTTCACAGATTCAATGTTGTTAATCACACGCTTACCGCCGATGGCTCCAGATTATTTTCCCTAAACCCCATTTCCTCTATCAAAGCAATGGTCAAGATGGGGGTCACTAGTTCACTCCCGACCTCCTCGGTGCGGTGTGAGGGTGCCAAACCTAAGTAGCGCTACTAACTAGTACCTCGTTGCCCTACAAGTAATGATCGGTAGGAGGGACTTGAATGATAGATACAGACGTGTATTAACCAACAACCCAAGGTTTAACATTCCAGTCAAACTCATTACCCGACATTCCCTTCCCGGAACATTTACCAGATGTCCCAACCCGGGACGCATGCTTGGAAAAAGAGCAGTGAACTCACCTTGGTTTGCTCGGTTTGATTAATTACTTGATCACACTTAGACAGTTACAGCCTATGATATTCACGTATACAAGAATCAGTTTACCATCACGTTAATCACATACGTTCAAGTGTGCATGCATAGTAGAACCATGGCTCAACAGGTAACAATTAATTCAGCGCGTAATACACGTAACAGATGATTTACCATACATACTAGATACATCAGGTTTCCTGTACTCGATTAAATGTTATTCAGTCTTTACTATACATACTATTAGTGTAATAATTACCCACTGTTCATATGAAGTCCTTCGGCGAAACCCCATGCACTCGACGAAACCCCATATGAGGAATCTCCTAACTTTCATCGGCACTAGGGGTGACGAAACACCTAGTTTTGTCGACATCAAGGGTGACGAAACTCCATAGAGATTCGTCAAGATCATCAAGGTGACAGTTACGTGTTTTCATCAGGGTTCACAGATCAAACATCAGTTTCTGCCAAATTCTATATACCCTAGCCATTGTTCAACTATCAACAGATAATCCCATAACCTTACAATTCTTAATTACATGATTCTAATTCAACTAGTGACATGTCATTCAAACAAAGCAGATAATCAGCATTTAAACCATAAATCGTCATTATAGAATTCATAGATCTACATGCTATTCAAGAACCAAATCTTACGCAGTTATCTCAATATATGCAGTGATCTAATCGGTGGCCATTCATTCAACTTCCAACACATAACACATCGAATAACCTACTTCAAACCCTAGTTTCTAGTATGCACATATACGATTTACACAACAACCAATAACTATTTGATCTCATAACCAAGAAACCGAATAACGTAATGATGATAGTAACTAACCAAGATGAAAGTAATGATAGGTTCGATCGATATAAAGGGCTTCGAGAATTCAGAACTGTTGCCGCACAAGGGAGAGTATTCTAGGGTTTCGCTGATTGTGAGTTTACGTGATGTTAAGTTGGTAGGGTGAATATAACTGACTCACACTTGGGCCTTTCTGGGCCTCAAGCCCATCATGGCGAAACCCTCTGTTCGGCGAAACTTGAGTTTCGTCGAGATCCCACACGGCGAAACCTCACTTTCGTCACAGAAGGGTCACGTTAGATTCGTTGATGGCTTAACATTAACATTCAATATTTAACCTTAACCTTAACCATTAAACATTTGTCATTAACCTTAATCCACTCAACATTTAATCAAAACAGTGTAATGATACAATGATACAATGTTACAACTTATAAAACAGGATTATAAAACAAGCGACACATAAAGGAAAGGTCTTGAGATTTCGGGTTGTCACATTATTATGTTATACACGATGTAAAGGTATTTTATAGAACCCAACTTAGGCTTTGAAAGCTAAGGGACTGATGCGCGTGTGGTGTCGTGTATTTTTATATATATATTTTTAGCCCTTTTTACACGTTAGCAAGTTTTAAATTTATAAAACACGATATTTTACTAACACCAAACACACATATGGGCAAGTGCACCCACCGTGAGCGTAGTATAGTGTTGGTAAGATACCGAGGTCGTCCAAGGACACAAGAGCTTTTAATACCGGTTTATCCTCAATGTCTAATCAAATCAAAAGTTTAGAAAAATTGTTAAACTAGAAAATAGAAACTAAAAATGCTGAAAAATAAAAATAAAAGTAAAACCAGATAGACAAGATGAATCACTTGGCTCCGACTCGTGTTTAGTGTAACCTTTGATTATTTCCGCACTTTTGAACTTTTTTAAGAGATTATCTTAGTTATAGTAGTAGGCCCCTCTTTTGAAGGTGACGTTACCCTCAACCCAATAGTTTGAGTCAGCAAGGATACAATCCTAAAGGGTTGGATTATTGAAAGATAATTAATTAAGTTATTAATGCATAATGTGGTAGGCCCCTCTTTTGAAGGAGACGTTACCCTCGGCTAAGTAGTCTGAGTCAACAGGGATACAGTCCTAAGTAGCCGGGTTAAAGTTTTAATAGTAGCTTACATATGAGGGGATTAAAGAGTTTGGACCCCCACCATCTAATACCGGCGGGTATTGAAGGAGGTCCTACTAAATTTGACCCAGGTCCTTACAGGATCTATTCACTAAACAAGGCAAGACTCTTACCAAACCATTCCCTTAACCCCCAACCAGGTAGCCAACATATCTCCATATAGATCGTGGAGATATGAATGGTGAAAATCTTTTATTTTATATAGACAGTAAAATAATGCCAAGACACCACAGACAAATGATAAGGAAGAATCACCTTCAACATAAGAAACTAGTTATTAAAGTCATTAATACATAACCAAATAAAAAGCGCGAAAAGATTAAAAATAAAAAGTATTACACTAGACACTTGTCTTTACCAAGTGATGTAAGAGACTTAGGCAAACATGGCCTTGGATTGTCAAGAACTCTTACTATCAATCTTGGATCCCGAGACAACTCACACACTCTATGATGGATGATGGCTGATGGTGGTGGATGATGGTGTTGTAATGGTGGTGGTGGTGGTGGGTGGGTGAAGTGTGAGAGAGGTGGTGTGCCATGGGATGGTTTGCAAATGAGCCAAGCACCCCTATTTATAGCCTGAACAGAAGCTCGGGCAAGGCCCCGTGTCTATCCTCCTTCTCTTTCTTCATTAATTGCAGTTTGTCTGCATTAGTTGACCACGCCCCCGTGCCCGCTGGGCAGGACCCCGTGTGCAGAAGCGTATCTGTACTATCAAGATTTCCCCAGATTCTATTAATCTTAGAGTTGACCACGGCCCCGTGTCCACTGGGTACGCACCCGTGGTGGGTGATAGAAGCTTCTACAGCTATGTCTTTTCTGCAGACACTTGGGCACGCCCCCATGCTCAGAGCACGGGGCGTGTTCAGCCTTCTGTTCTCTTGTTTTTGCTTGGGAAGATGCTGTCGGGGGGTCGGGCATGCCACCTTTGTTCCTTTTCTTGTATTTTTGTTAGATTTAGCTGCCTTTTTGCTTCTTTTGTTTATTTGAGCTCATTTAATCCTGAAAATACAAAAGGAAGACAAAAACACACTTTTTCCAACATTAGTATTAAAAAAGGGTTAGTTTTATGCCACAATTGATGTAATTTATATGTTGCATTTTGCACACATCAAATACCCCCACACTTGAATCTTTGCTTGTCCTCAAGCAAAACTCTTTATAATGTGGCTTTACACTCCCAAATGGAATGGGTAGAAGATAAGGTTTTTGGGCTTGTCATAGAGTGTCGGGATTTCCAAGATTCTTTATTAAGTTTTATTTTTATTTATTTACAATCCTATTCGTCATGATTTATTTAAAACATTACATAAGATAAATTACTTATTAGGGTATAACATGCCTTTTTAAAATTCTATTTATATACAAGTTCACATACCTCACTGGGGATCACTCAACACTCGGCCGAAGATGTATTTTAGTGAATCACTAGAGAGCGGCGTGGAACTTACTCCTACCATAAGCTTGCCAAGCAATCAATCCTCCTCCTTTTTAACTATACACCTTTGTAAATATCAAGAGGACTTTTGGGTGAAGGGTTAGGCTTGGGTTAAAGGTAGGTGGTTGGGTTAGTGGTTAGTAAAAGGGCGAAAGGCGTAAAAAGCGTCGGTTTTCGTAAGACTTTTTATTTTTTGTAACTTTTTATTCTGATGAAGCACTTTTTCAAACAAAGTTCTTTTTGATAAACTTGTTTGTTTATTTCTTTTAGCTTCATCATCAAAATTTTTATTTTTTTTAATAAAGAAGTCATAGGAAAAACCGAGCTTTGTTACTAAAATAAAGGGTTAAAAATAAAAAAAAAGGGTTTTGGTGGGTAAAAGGGTGTTTGTTTTGGGTTAAGAAATGAAAAGGTTTAGGCTCAAAGGGGTTAACTATGGGGATTTTGGATAGGTGAAAAAAAAAAGAAAAATAATGGTGTAGAAATAAAAAGGGTTAGTCCTAATGCCTCCATCATTTACTTACTCGGGTTTAAGTTGGTAAGGACCGGGAATGTATCGTCGTGGCAAGTTCTAGAGTTGTAAGAACCAAGCGGCTATTCACACAAGAAACGAAAAATGAGCATTTAGTTTAAAGATATGTATTTATATGCTCAATAAAGGCTCAAAACTCACTTTTTTGTGGGAATGGGTTTTTATGTGATCAAGTATATATAATCAAATTTTAAGTAAACTTGTCATGCCGTTTCATAATTTTCTTATGTTGGTTCTTTTTATCACGACGCTATCGGTTGTGAATTTTTAAAAATATAACCTTTTTAGAACTTGAAATTCCCAAGTTAAACCTAGACAAGTAAAAAAAAATGAAAAAAAAAATTGAAAAAAATTTGGGGTGATTAGCGGTTCCAATAGTGTTTTGTGTAAGGCTGGTAATTAGGACTTGCAAGATTCAAGGTTTTAGCATCCCCCCACACTTAAATTACACATTGTCCTCAATGTGTCCCAAAAATAAGTTTTTAGGTTGATTGAATGTGTAAAAAGGTGTGAAAAAGCAAAAAAATATGTTACTGGGCGTCTGGACATGGCCCCATGGTGTCCGGGCACGGCCCCGTGTTCAGATCACTAGTAACAGAAATTAGTAAAAAGAAACAGAATCATGGGCACGGGGGTGTGTTCAGCGAACACGCCCCGTGTCCAGTTACCTGAACTGGGCATTTTCTGCAGATGTTTGGGCATGGGCCGTGTTGGGTGAGCACGGCCCCGTGCTGAACCTGCTGTAATGAAGAAAATTTGTCGGGTGGCCCTGTTTTTGTGCATGGGGTGCTGGTTCAAGTTTCCCTTGGTATCCTTCACCATCCTGAGTGTGTTTTTTCCATTACAACATCATCCAAACACCAAATTAACTAAAACCATCATTCTATTAAATAGAGAGAATTACATAATAATCCTAATAAGTTAAAATTCTAGATAAATAGGTCAAAAGAAACACAAGAAGTCTAAACCAAGAAGTTCTAGCCTAAAGTTTATTTTATTAGCAAAATTTCCGAAAAGATAATTTTCTCGGTTGGATGCGGCTTGAAGAACTTCTTTCTCCGGACATGGGTCCCTCACACGTCGGCGAGCCATTCCTCTATCTCCCTTGGGAGAAGAAAAGCGGGCTCATTGGCATCGGTTTGAGGGGGTGCAACCTCCACCGGGACTTCTTGTAGATTTTCAAGAGTAGGCTCCGCTGGAATGTCATCCCATCCGGTAGGATTGTTGACTCCGAACCCGAGGTTCCAATCCTCTTGAGGGAGGATTGGTTCCATGGGAGGTGTCACAAGAATGTTCAACCTCTGGTGCAAGAGGTTGATTTCTTGAAAACTATTTTCCAACCCCCACCGTAAGATAATTTATACGGTCTATGAGGACCTCCTCTACCGATGTCATCTCATCAAGAGCCTCACGTAATGCCATTATGTAACGTACGAGAGTTGCTTCAATAAAAAGCAATGAAAAATGAAAAAGAAAAAGATTGTTATTCTAGAAATAGAGAATTAAAGCATAAAGTCTTACAAACCTTCCACCAAAGATGATCACCAAATGTTTAGCCACACATTGCTTGAAGTAATATCACCATATGTGTTCTAATGTATTTTTATGATTACAACACATAAAACTACTAGTATTTATAGTTGTCCAAGTCTTTCCCAAGATGCCTTACCCCAAAAATCATCATAAATGCTTCCATACATGCCTTGGATATTAAATGCTATACAAGACCTTCTTTCCCTTCGACTGTTTCTGGAGTGCGCAGAAGAGGTTCCACTGTTTTGGCTAGACATTCTACGAAAATAACCGGAAAAGAGTTCATTTTAATGAAACAGTAACCTCGGACACGGCCCCGTGCTCAATGAGCACAACCTCGTGTTCACCTTTCTGCAGATTTTTGAAACAAGGAATCTCGGAGTTTTAAATTATTTTTCCAACTTTTAAAACATTTTTGAGCAGAAATAACTTAAAACAATGTTGCAAAACTTATTTTTAACAAGATTCCTTGAACAAAAACCTAACAAACATCACAATAAAGCTTGGAATCATGGTGATCTCAAGCTCTAATGGAGGTGTTGAGGTAGAAGAAATGGAGAAGAAGGTAATGGACAAAAGAGGAAAGGACAAGATGGTTGTTGAGAACCTTCTTTTAGAAAATACCTAGGATGGTATGTGTGAAGATCCCACCAAATCTCTGTCCCTGGAATGGCCCAAATGTGCAGGATTCTTGGCTGCATTTATAGAAAACGACATCACGCTGCACACGGCCCCGTGTCGGCTGGACACGGCCCCATGTGCAGACAGGATCCTGACACATTTTGTCCGTATTCTAACAAAAAGTCAGAAAGGAATCTTTTGGTGGACACGGGGGTGTGCTGACCTGGACATGGCCCCGTGTCTAGAGGCTGTTTATGAAGTTTCGTCTATTTTTAAGGAACTTATCCTGATCGGGCGGTTCCTTACTGGATGGAACAACCCCAAAGTGCCTGAGATACCTTAATTGCTCTAGATTAAGACAAGAACGTAAGAGGTTGTCGGTGGGGGTGATTCCTATGCTAAATGTAGGTGGGCAAGTCCAACCCTTTCCCAGGCTCTCGTTAAAGAAGGTGTATGCCAAATCACTTAGGTCTATGTATGCACCGAATGAAGTCGATGGAGAGTCCTTCACGGCACTATCGACACAGGGACGACTATCGTCCAAGTCTTCGCTAGAGTTAGAGGTAATATCGGGAACAACGAAGTTGTTTTTATTCGAATGCGATCCCAACAATTCTTCTTGGGTATCGTCTTGAGATGAATTATTGATATTCATCTTAAGTTCTTTTAACCAATTAAGAATTAGATCTTCCAATTGAAATAGTTCATCAAGAAGCATTTCTCCTAGAAGGTCTGGTTGAGAGCATTCGAGGGAGAAATAGGGATTATTTTTACTTTCGCCCCTCTTAAGGCTACAGTTAAACAGAGGGTCTATATAATGGGGCTTATAATTTAGAAAATAACATCCTAAATCTTTATGAGGGCCTCCACATATTTGACACCACGTACCATAAGAGTGCCGAAAGTAAAAAATATCAGTATCACTCATTTTTGTGTCAGTAATTACCAACCGTCGGGATCTTACGGTTCTGTTTTCAGTAACTGAAACTTGGGCACGGGGCGTGTTGATTGGGCACGGCCCCGTGTTCAGCTTACTGTCTGACTTAAAACAGGTTTGCCAGTTCCAAAGACTGGGCACGTGTGACAACTGTCAAATTTGCATGCATCCATACGTTTAATTAATATTAATTTATGCTTAATGAATGTGCTTGATTTCAACTGATGAATAAACTGCTTTATGATTTTTGTTACATACATACATATGCATCACATTTCATACTGTCACTACATTCATTACATACAAACTTTAGTGTCATACTTGATGCACAAAGCACAGTTAGCACAGTGAGCGGATAACTCAGAAACATGCTGACAATACCAGCACATAGACAGACAATATATTGAGGCCCAGTATGAGCCAGAGATAAGGTACTACACTAGTATGGAGTGTAGGGAAGTGAGGACCATGAAACTGCGTCACTAGGTGATAGTTTAGGTGCCGGAAAGTGCCTAAAACCCACTTAAAATGCAAAATTCTGCATCTATTAACAAAATTCAGCATTGAAACATGCTACTCACTTGCAAAAACATGGCAAAATGGTCCTGTATGCTTTCCTAAGTGTCGGCAATTAAGAGTGTCACAAGAAGTTACATAAAAGACACTATACGGAATAACTTAGCACTTTAACGGAACGGTATCTAACCGACCAACCGGACATTACTCGAAACACTAAAATATTGTTAAAAACATTGTTTCACTTTTTCTGAGCTAGTTATGGTTCCCGAGCACACTAACACATTGCATAATACCTGAAACACACTAAACATTAGATTGTACATCTAACACCCTACTAATTACCATTTACCCACAACAAATTACAATCTACCCCCCCCCCCCATGCTAACCTACGGCCCCAAGGGTGGTCCCACCCCAAGATTTGTGTAATCTTCACACTATCTCCAATTGATTTGCTTAAATCTTAATTAGATCTTGTATGTACTTGTTGGAACACATGGACCATTGAATAATAGAATCAAGGGGTTATAAGGACACTAGATCACCATCATCTTCACAACACAAATCCCACTCTCTCCATCACTTAAAGCTCGGCTGAACATACCCTCCCACACACCACCATTTTCGGTTCAATCCAATCCATTCCAAGCTTCTCACAAAGTGCAACAAGGTGACTTAGGAGGTGTGGAACTCACGGAACTTGAAGGACCTCTCTTGTGTGCTATTATCCACTCCATTTTCACATGTGATCTTCCCTAGCTTTAAGCTAGTTATAAGCTTCTTTGATCTTTGTTTACTTCACATTTTTGATGGTTAATAGTTATATTATGACGAAATCTCAAGAACACTAAAAGATCATAAACATAAGTCTTGAGCATAAAGCTAACATGATGATGAAACAAGATGAAATACTGATAATATAAAGTTGTTTTGGTTATGTTGTTGATTTCTTGGTGATTACTAGTAATATGATGGTTAGTCATCATATGAAGCTTGTTAAGTTATGATTAAAAACATGGCTGAACAAGTTAGGGATGATTATGTGTACATGAAATAATCATCCACTAGAGAAGACATGAATTTGAGGGTAGGATGATTTTTCTTGAAAAATAATAAACCAAGTAAACTAATCTTGTAAATCCAAGTCTTGAGAAAGGTTTTCCTAAATAAACCAAGAGTAGAAGATGATTTTTGAAGGGTTATGACTTTTGTTAAACCTACACTATTTTAGTAACAAAATAAGTGTAGTAAGTCTAGTAAAACAAGAAAATATTGTAAGCAAACATTTTTGTAAAATAAGTTCACAAGTTGTGAACATCTAAAAACCCCGAGAGTAAGATTTTAACGAAAGTAAACGCACTTTGAAGGGTAACTAAACCCACTAAACACCCCACTTAGTTACTACGCGATTTTATGAAAAACCCAAGTTCATGTTATTATATAAAGCGCATTGTTTTTGCACTTGAAAGACGTAATATTGTTTAGTGACTTGTTGATGATTGTTTGGGATGAGTTTTGGAAAAGAAAATGATATGCTTATTAGCATGGACACCTCCGTTTACAAAGGAAACTCTGGCGAAATTTTCTAAAATTCCAACACTTAGAAAATATTTTTCTAACAAGTGTTTACTAGTATATTTTAACTTGTTTTTCAAAATAAACTTCGCCATAGGTTTTGTTACAAAAATACAAAGTATCGGAGGTTGGTTTTTGTAAATAAAAATGGGTAAATATATATTTAGAATATATATTTTATACTAAGACACTTGTGTGAATATTTGTATATTTTGTGAACTAGTTATATTATTTTAGGGTAAAATAATATAACTTAACAAAATACCTTGACCTTTACAACTCCAAAATAATACCAAAAACATCAAGGAATAAAATATTTAAGTTACACACTTGGCATTGTGAAACCGAACGCGGAAACGTAACTTACAAAATATTCCAGGAAATACTCTTATGAATATATTTTTGGTAAACGTTATTTTGGATACGAAAGAGGTGAAAATTTGATTTTTGTAGGTATTACCAAGTTATATCATATTTTTGGGACAAGAGAAAATGTATTATTATTTGGGAAAGTAAAAGTATTTTTACTCGGGTTTATTAAGAAATATAGTATTTTTGGGAAAAATATATATTTTCTTGGAATGTATTGTTTTGAATAAAAATAAGGTTTATTTATATATTTCTAAGTGGGACTAAAAGATATATATTCTTTTGGATTAACACACCGGAATACGACGCCGCTACATGGCTAGATAAACAAATACAAGAATACGGATAACCATGTATGAAATACCCCATCCTTGGGAAGGAAATACGAATACGAATACTTGAGAAGTATTAATACAGAAATATTGTATAAACAATTATTCCAAATCTAAATATAATTATTATAACTTGGAATAATATCAGAAACGTAACTCAAAAACATAAATACTAAGACAAGGCACGACCCGTTCGTCTAATAGATGTTAGACCATTGTAGGTAGTCGTGTTTGCTGAGGAGGTTTGCGTTAAGAGTACCGAAGACGCAGTACTTTGAGTTCATGCTCCCCCTTTTCTTTTATCTGTTTTCAGTTTTATACTTCGGGGGTGAAATACATGTTACAATTATTACAAACGTTCATTACATGGTATAATTAGCTTAAGGAGGGTTTTACTACTAGATCATGTGAATGAGTAGGGCGATTAAGACTATCAATCCTCGATGTAGGACCGAGGGGCATGAGTGATAGATCTATTTGCGTGTAGCGAGCCCCACCTCTGCGTCTGCTGAGTGGACCACGTGGTGACTATGTCTTCCATCCGGGAGCCCGATACAACTTTGCTAGGTTTGAGTCTTCCTGCATCACTTCACACATATCATTGGCTTTGCAACCCAGTGGTGATCTCTTTTTCCTTATTGCTACATACCAGGGACTTACATACATACTTATAACGTTACAAAGGTTTATACATACACACAAACGAACACATGAACTCACTCAACTTCTGTTGATGTTTTCAAACTACATGTATTTCAGGGAAATTTTAATGGATCTGGCGGGCGTTGGAAGTTTTTATGCTGCGTTAAGAATAAAGATGTCATCCATGGTCTTTGAGTTTGGACGGTGTGTCTTATTCCTGGACGAGACATGTCTTCCAAACCTTGGTATTATTCAATATCTTTTGACGAGTCCTTAATGAACTCAACAACAATTTGTACGGTTTGTAAAACTTGAATTTGAGGTCTACCTTTTAAAGCAAGGTTATTATGTTTCAAACTTATTAAATGGATGACAAACCTATGGTTTTTGTCATATAGTTGAGGTTATGATTGATTGCAATGATATTAAGAAAGTCACACCATAATCACGCTTCCGCAAAAGTCAGGGTGTGGCAGCTTGGTATCAGAGCCTCGATCATAGCGAACTAGGATTCTTTCTCGAGTCTAGACTATGATCATCAGGGCTCTCATGAAAACATTTTCAAACATTTTTACATTGCATACACAAAACGTCCAGATCCAGGGAACAAACATTTTTACAAACAAAAAGGCACAAATACACATTTCCAAATTTATGTTGGAGGATCAGTCTTAGAGACTGGGGGAGGATCAGTCTTAGAGACTGAGGGATGATCAGTCTTAGTGACTGAGGGAGGATCAGTCTTAGAGACTGAGGGAGGATCAGTCTTAGAGACTGAGGGAGGATTAGTCTTAGAGACTGAGGGATGATCAGTCTTAGTGACTGAGGGAGGATCAGTCTTAGAGACTGAGGGAGGATCAGTCTTAGAGACTGAGGGAGGATCAGTCTTAGAGACTGAGGGAGGATCGGTCTTAGAGACCAGGCAAATAGTCTTAGAGACTGGGAAAGTTGCTCTTAGAGACCAGGGATTTAGTCTTAGAGACTGGGGAGATTTGGTCTTAGAGACCAGGGATTTAGTCTTAGAGACTGGGGAGATTTGGTCTTAGAGACTAGGGAGTTAGTCTTAGAGACTGGGGAGATTTGGTCTTAGAGACCAGGGAGTTAGTCTGAGAGACTAGGGAGTTCAGTCTGAGAGGCTGGGTGGGATAGTCTGGGAAGACTGGGACGAATATGTGAATACATGATTACATTATGAATTGTCTTATTTGCAATACAAAAAGTGTTAAAGATTACTGTGAATATGCATGCTACGACTATTATGTACCGGCACACACGTCACCTTCCTCAGGGAACGAATTGTCAGATGATGACAACCCTATGGCCACCGCCACAGATGATGAGACTGTACCTGCGCCAGAGATAATTACGTCAGACACTGAGAGTGACCCTGACATGCTGACCAAGGGCGAGGACGACTTGCAACCATCCGCGCTACCAGATTTTTTGGCAACAATTTACCCTAGCTAATGGCTTCTCCGACAAGAATCCTCCTGTCACTCTTGTTTCAGTCCATGACCACTTCATCACTGGTCATCCCGATGGTGAACACACCATGGCTCCGATCCTCGACAATGTGCCTCCTGGGGACATTCCTTTCAAAGGTAGGCTACTCAACGAATAATTAATGATGACATTGGCATGTTATTGATGGTCCTTCTGATAACACCTATGATTATGGAAAGTTAGACGAGAACGTTGTTACTAATTTCACTTCTTAAGTCCCCTGTTAGCAGGCCACCCTCTGATTCTAGCATATATTTGATTTCAGACTCCTTTGAGTCTGTGACATCTGCAGCCTTACAGACAGCCGGATTACAGCTTTCTACTATTGACGCAGACGACGATGACATGACTGTTGCACTATCACCTGCCCAAGGCACCACACCATTACACGACCCAGAGCCTGCTCCTGAGCTAGCTTCTGCACCTTTTGGGTCAGCTTGATGTCGCACCTGCTGAACCTGCACCTTTACTTGATCATGACCCTGTTTCTTTTGGTTTACAAGGCATTTCACCCCTTATATCTGACCTAGTACCTACACCTGACGATCTCCTTATTGGTTGAGACGTTTGTTTTTGTACCCACAACCGATGATGTTGCTCCTTTTCCCCTATGGAGACCGATGTCCATTGCACTGGCATGCCTATCGCTTTCTTTCGAGACATACCCGCACCCCGGAAAGGTGCTCCAGGTCATCACCCGCGTAACGATCCTTTTGCTACAACAGCATTTTCTTCAGCCTCACAGGCTGCGCCGTTCGCTACATTCACCTCTGCATCGCTGGACGAGCCATTTCGATGGTTCCTATAATACACTATACTAATTTTAGACCTTTACCATCCCTCACTTTATGGAGGCTACACACGGGATGAGTACACCAGTCTCATCAGCTACAGTTTGAGGATATAAGTCGCAAAGTTTTGGAGCTTGAGCTGACACCACGTCCTCCACCCTGTCTATTGCCAGTATACTTTGGTCCTCCACATTTGTCAAAGATTCCATTTTGAACTCTCGCCTGCTACTATTACACCTCTCCCAGGTTTTTGGTGCTCGTTTCTTTATTGTCGAGCGGCAGATCAGTTAATTACTTCGACGTATATACAAGCTCGAGGAGGAATTCACGCATGATAACAGTTTACTTTTCTTTCCTCCTCCGCCTCAGTCACCAGTATAGTTGGTTTCTGGATTATGCGGATTGCATCACACATGGGTAAAGACACTAATGATAAGCGGGGATTGTGGAGACTTTTGAAGACCACTACTGACTACGTAATTTTAACACACTGATATGCTTGTTGGACAAGGGTAGGGTGACCCTGTGTCCCTTTGATGTGATACGTTTTGAATGACAATAAAATTGTGGTCGGGGAATAATGAGAAGCCAATCATCATTAAACATGCGACAATACCTTGTGGCCAATGACCAACGAAAGCTCAGTCGCTATGTCTTCGTTAAGCACGTTATTGATCTATATGTGTGTGTTATAATTATAATGCTACGTGCTTACTTGCTATGCTCTCATTAAACATAATTGCAAAATTACATGGTTATGCTATTATTATGCTATTGCTTGATTGGTTGGTATGAAAACCTATTCTGTGTATGTACAAATGACCACTAAACAACTATATGCACTCCCTGAACAATAAGACCTGACCTAACCGATCTTCTCTCAGAAGATGTCGATACAAGGGAACGTCGATACCAACAACCCTCTGCCGACAACAGCAGAGTCAGAACTGCAAGGGCGCATCTCGCAGGCCATCGCACAGCTCGAGGCCCTTCGCTCCGAACACGGCGGAGGTACCTCAGGAAATAACCCACCCAACGGCTGCACCTACGAGCAGTTCTTGAACCACAAACCTCGAGAATTCGAAGGCACTGGGGGTGCCTTAAATTTTGTGCGTTGGGTGGAGAAGACAAATTTTGTTTTACGGTTGAGCAAATGTGCCCCAGAACATCAGGTCGCGTACGTAGCTGGACTATTTGTAGATGGAGCTTTGTCATGGTGGAACTTTCATGTTCAGGCAATGGGCGAGACTGCTGCGAATGCTTTAACATGGGACGAACTGAAGGAACTAATGCGCAAAAGATATTGCTCTAGGCAGAAGTCCAGAGGTTGGAAACTGAATTGTGGAATTTGAAAATGGAAAGTCCAAAGATAGCCGACTATGTGCAGAGATTTGGCGAATTATCACAAGTTGCTTCGCGTTTGGTGGAACTAGAATCTAGGAAGATCGAACATTTCATCGGGGGACTGGCACCTCAGGTTCTAAGCCTGGTAACAACATCTAAGCCTTCAACAATCATCGAAGCTATTGACATGAGCGTGGCACTTACTGAAGAAGCAATTAGACTAGGAGAAATTTCCACTACGGACGAGAAAAAGGAGACTCCTGTAGAGCCATCTGGAGATAACAAGAGAAAGCGCACAAATTTCAAGATGGTTACTCAGGTGAGTAGCAAGAAGAAGGCCAAAAAGGGAAAAGACTACATGGGAATCCTACCTAAGTGCGACAATTGTCTACGCTATCATGTTGGGCGATGTAAATATGGAAAATGTGATAACTGTGGTAAGAGGGGGCATCCTAAGGAAACTTGTAGGCAAGACACTGAACGTAGAAATGGAGGCCAAGATGGCAGCGAGAATCACGTAGAAAACAACGACAACGACAAAGACAGGGCGAGTGACAAGCAAAAACGTGCTGAAGGTTGTCTTAACTGTGGGAGCAAGAAGCATTTCAGAAAATACTGCCCTAAGAAGAATCAGGCACAAGGATAAAATCTCAGTAGCAGAGCTAGGGAGGCACGCCAGGAATCCAAGCGTGGATATCGGTACGTCCCATGTTACTCAACGATATGCATCCGTGCTGTTAGATACTGTCGTCAATTTTTGTTTCGCATTTCTAGAGATTGAAAGTATACTTGGTTTAGTAGTAAGTAAGTTAGATAACCCGTACTCGATAGAACTAGCTAATGGGAAGCTAGTGGAAGCCAACGAAGTGTTTGTAAATGGCAAGATAGGACCCGAAGAGCGTGAGTTTGCGCTTGATCTACTGCCAGTGAATTGGGAAGCTTCAACAAGGTAGTTGGATGGATTGGTTGTCAAGTGATCAAGAGGAGATTGATATCCGCATCCCGATGCCGAACAAAGAAACGATCTCGACTCATGAAACAGGGTACACCTTTACAAACTACAAATTGCTTGAAGGCACGAAAGTTGTTTGCGAATAGGATGTGTTGTTTTCTTGACTTATGTCGTGGACAAGGGAGTCGAGGGACCAAAACACAAAGATATTCCTGTGATAAGGAAATATCCTAAAGTCATCCCCGAAGACTTGCCAAAATTATCTCCTCAACGACAAGTCGGATCTCGCATCGACTTAATACCAGGCGCCACACCTATAGTCAATGCGCCTTAGCAACTTACACCTTCGGAGATGCAAGGATTGTCAGTACAGTTTCAGTAGTGGATAGAGAAGGAACATAACATGCCAAAATTTCCATTTTGGGTAACCCCAGTTCTGCTCATCAAGAGAAAGGACGATGATTTTCAAATGAACATTAAACTACCGGGAGCCGAACGAGCTAGCCAACAAGAGTCAGCGACTTTTGCTAAGAATTGACAAATTACTTATTTGACTAACTGCGAGGATCCAACCAGTATTTCCCGACTGATCGATGATCGAGTAGTTGTAAATTCAGGAAGAAAGTATACCGGGAAATTGTGGGACAATAACTTGTTTTAACGTACACAAGAATGGTGTTTCCTACACGATGCACAGAACAATTCTACACCGAATACGAAACTCTGAGAATCTAGAAAACATGTACGTAGGACCATTGGGAACCCATGTCCAAATTCACAAAGGTTGTTACTTAGGAACCACATCTGTTAACTCAAGCAGACACCATTAACCTGACAAATATGCCAGTTCCGTTGACCAAACAGAAAGTACTTGAATTTCTTTTACTTCTAGCGAGTGGATGTTTGAATCTCTACTCCCCTTAATGGTAGTTGCATCACGTTAATTTTCTTCGCTGAGAGCGAACACACATTTGCTTCGATATTTGGTCATTTCTTCATTTTAGCAGATACTCATTATTCCTTTTCTTGGAAATTATAGGATCGTTTTCTGACCCGAAAGAGTCAATTAGAAGAGTTTTTCTCAATACGAAAGGAGGAAACAGACGTATAAAGTTCAATTCAGCTAGAATATTACTTTAAACTGTCTTTTGATTGATTTGAAAAATTTTAACAGCAATTCGACACTTCGGCAGCACATCGGCTCTCTAAACCGGAATCTAATTTCGTTACAAATGACAAAGGCACATCAGGTATATATAGGCCAAGTAATTTCGAATGGAACTGCACAAACGAAATCTCATTCACGCGAAATTACAATTTCGTGCGAAATTAACAAATGATTTCGTGCGAAATTACATACTGTAATTTCGTGCGAAATTACCCCTATATCACATTTCTCGTTTTGCGTGCCCTGATCTATCTATTCTAATACAAGACTCGATACAAGACGGAGTCGACAGACGTATGCACTAACAGAAACCTATTTGTCACACATGCACCGTTTGCTACGCATGTGACTTCATTTCTAATAAACGCTTCATTGAAGTTCAAATATTACGATGCTAAATCTAATTTCTGATTTGTGATTCGAATGACCTACATTATTGTGACTATTGACTCTTTTGCTATCAAGTCAACACACTTTCTTGAAACTTCATTTATTTCAAATTACATTCATGTTTATCTTTGTGACCATGTCGAGATTCCTTTGTTGATACGTACGTTTATTGTCGGGTTACGCTGAAACCAGGTTCAATTGCTTGAACTTATCCATTTCGCATATTCAGTTTAAGACATCATATGATGTATTGAGAACATCATATTCAAATAATTGGCAAAGATTCTTTTGTTTCGAGTCGTAGTAGACTTGTTTCGCCTACGACTTCACTAAATCGTTTGTTGGTTACGACACCTTGTGGGGATACTTTCAAAAAATTGAAGCTTGCGCTTATTTGGTTACTCACTTCATACACGGATTTAATAGTCTATTCATTTAAAAATCCATTTGATATTCACGATTAAAGCAGACTCAACACAGTTGTGTGTTAAGACAACGGTACATAGATTCATTTCATACCACGGTGTACCTCCGAACGATTTTTTCATTATAAATTGAATACCCTGCGGTATTTATTGCTTTCTCACCTGCGATCAAAAACAGTGTCTCTTTGAGGTTCCATACTCAACTGAAAACTCTATGACATTGTGTAAATCAAACCTTCAGGCTTGTTTCGGTACATGTTCATTTGATTTCCAACGCGGTGAACTTGTTCAGTCACCACTATACTTGAATTATGTCATTGCGACACTGATGTATAAGAATTTATACATCTTTTAAACGTCAAATACGCCCCGTTTATGCGAAAACTCTTTGTATTTTCATTGATTTTGGTACTCATTTGAGTTGTTTGTGAAAATACAGGTCCGGGCTTCGGCCCGGTGTTGAAACGGAGGCTTTTGGAGCAAAATGGAGCGAAAACGGAACATTTCAGCAAACTGCCAGATATGGCACTACCGTGCCAAACAGTGGCACGACCGTGCCAAGCCCTCCGACATCGGCACTCTCAGCCAGCACTAGCATCTATCAGCCAAATCGTCAAAAATCAGGGGAGCACTACCGTGCCAAACAGTGGCACGACTGTGCCATGCCAAAATCAGCTCCTGATCAGCTTGTTTCCGAGAACGATGTGACTGTTACCGAGCACTACCGGCTCGCACGACCAGAGCATCTCCGAGCACGGTCGTGCGACCTCGGGAACATTTGAGCGGGATTTTTCCAGAAATGGCAGCAAACAAGATTGACAGACGAAAAGTGACTCTGACACTTGCCAAGCACGACCGTGCCAAAAGGTGGCATGGTAGTGCCAAACGCCCAGCAGTTTAAATACGAGTTTCTAGCTCATTTGCAAGGGAGTTGGAGCATTTTGGTGACTTTTTCTCTCAAGAATCTGGTCTTGGAAGCTTGTTGGAGCCAAGAGGGAGCCTTGAAGAGGACTTAATCACTTGAAGATCTACTCAAACATCATTTAATTCTTGTCTTTAACTTGGTTAGCTTACTAGTTACTACATTATGAACAATTTATGTTTATTTGCACTTGATTTGGTGGCCATGAGCCTTATGGGCTAAACATTTGAGTTGTCTAAACTTTGTTGAAGCTAATGAATATGTGATAACATGGAAATAGATGTGATGATTGTTCTTGTTAATCTTCATGTTGGTATTTAATCTTGTTCTTGGAGTTCATGTGTATGCTTAAAGTTCTTGTTCTTGAATGTTTGCTCATAAGTATTTACATGTTGTGTTGGAAAGCCCATGTAAAGATTATGATTATTGAATCTTGTTAACTTGTTAGTATGATTCATAGCATGAAACTAGGAATGGTAATTGCTAATGTGATTGAATGATGATTTGAGCATATGTGTGAATTCTTGCATCTAGATTTGGAAAGATCATGAGTATGTTTATATGGATTCTATAGTTTGTGTTCTTGTTAGTTTGATGATTTAGGCCAAAATTGTTAGCTAGCATGACCATGCTTGTGGTTCATATCAAGAACGTGATGATAGTGCCAACTACTTGAAACCAAGTTAGGGTGATTAGTGTGTTTTTCATATTAGTTTTCCCTAATTTGTAGAGTTAGGAGTTTTGACAAACAATTAACTCATTATTAAAGATTAACACCAACTTAGCAAGTGAGCTTAAAAGAATAATTTTTAGGTGATTAGAATGTTAATTCATTTTTAGTTTTCCTAAGAATTATAGACTAGGAAACCTTGATTGGGGACTTAGTTAATTTTATATCTTGCATCATCACAACCTCCTTCCCTTTTGTTGTCACATGTGAGTTAGTGGATACTTAGTTTAGGCAAGCATTCCTTAGATATTGTTTCTTGTTAGATCTTTAGTAGTTTATTTCTTTGCATGCTAAGTTAGAAAAAAAATCAACCCAATCATTTGAAAAGGATTTAAAGTAGCAAAAGTTTAGTATCGAGACACCGCGTCCACGGATTGATATCCGGTTCTTGCCGATTAGCTATATTACCACCCGACGGGTACACTTGCCCTTTTGTGTGTGTAGTTAGTTTCTAGGTGAAAAACCATTTTTAAAACTAAATTTGTGTGAAGAAAAACTCAATTAAAAATATATATAATTCACGCACATCAAGTTTTTGGCGCCGTTGCCGGGGATGCGGTCTTCTTGAAAACGATTCGAGTTGCTTATTTAGCCATTGTGAAAAGTGTAAAAAGTTTGTGTCTACTTGTTTTATTTGCCTTTGCTTGACTATTTGAAAAAAAAATATGATTATTTGCTAGTTGTTTTTGTTTTTGTATATATTTTGTGCTTTGTGCTCCTCCTTATTCCCTACAGGTCGTGCATGTCCTCAACCCCCGCTGCTGATATCTTTGAGCCTTCAGTGGAGCCGGAGCGTGATCTTCACCGGAGGCTGCGGGAGCGGTTTCGTTTGGTAGCCGAGACGATTGAGACAGACGCGGGAGGAGACGACACCTTCTACGAGGTTCAAGTAGACATGGCGGACGCAGAAGAGAATAGGATTTTGAACGAAATAGGAAAACCGTCACTCGATGGTTTACCTGCGAGCATCAATGCACCGACGATTGACAATAATAATTTCAAGATCAAGGCTGGCACCATATCGATGTTGCAGAATGCGATACAGTTTTATGGCAAGGATCACGAGGATCCTAGTGTTCACATTGCGGGGTTTCTAGAGGTTTGTGCCACATTCAAGATTCGTGATGCATCATCGGATGCTATCCGCCTTCGGCTCTTTCCGTTTTCTTTACGGGATGGAGCCAAGGAGTGGCTTCTTTCACTTCCAGCTGGATCTATTACTACATGGAATCAATTAGCTGAGAAGTTCCTTCAGAAATATTTCCCTCCAGAGAAAACTGTTCGGTTGAGAACCAAGATCCTGAACTTTCGTCAGGACGAGGACGAGTCCCTTTACGAGGCATGGGAGCGTTTCAAAGAGCTTATGAGGAAGGTCCCACATCACGGGTTGCCCAAGTGGCAACAATGTCAGATCTTCTACCATGGTTTGGACAGTCAGGGACAGATGATGGTTGATACATACTCGGGTGGGGATATCTACGTATGGATGCCTTATCTTCGAAATTTGATCGAGTGATGGAGATGCACTCGAGAGGTTCCTCGAGTGGGGGAGCATATCAGGTAGGTGATTTTCAGACGGGAGAGATGTCACACGAGCATGTTGATTTTATGGGAAACCAATACCGTCCCCAAAATAATCCCTACAGCAATACTTATAATCCGGGGTGGAAGAATCACCCGAATTTCAGTTGGAGGCCCGATGCTTCCAATCTGCAGCCACCCGGATTTGCTCAACGTCCCCCAGCTCCAGCTCATGGAGCATATGGTCCACCTCGACCTCAGCAGGGACCTTCCGCCAGCGAGCCTAGTGTGCATGATATGCTTAGCCAGATTTTAGCCGGTCAGAACACTCAAAAGGCCGAGAATGAGAAGTGTTTTAAGGAGTATGACGGTCGTTTCACGAGGCACGAGAATGAGTTGAGAAGCCAAAAGGCTTCCATGCAGACCATTGAGAACCAAGTTGGCCAGATTGCCAAGATGTTGTCTGAGAGACAACAGGGGGGCCTTCCGAGCAACACAGAGACTAATCCAAATGCTACTGCAAAGGCCATCATGTTGAGAAGCGGCAAGACCGCTCAACCCATCCCTCCGGCTGTTCCAGCAAAGCCGACTGATGATGATGAGGTTGATGAGGAGATTGAGTGTGAGTCTCCGGGTGAGGTGCAACAGAGGCGAGTCCCAGCAAGTACCGCACGACCCAAGGAGCCAGTGAGGGAGTATGTCCCTCCCATTCCATACCCGGGGAGGTTGAAGAAGCAGAAAATGGAAGAACACTATGGTAAATTCCTCGAGCTTTTTAAGCAACTTCATATAAATTTACCATTTGTCGAGGCACTTGCTCAAATGCCTAAGTATGCCAAGTTTCTGAAGGATATCCTATCCAACAAAAAGAAACTTGAGGAGCTTTCGTAGGTGACCTTGAATAAGGAGTGTTCAACAGTTCTTCAGAACAAACTACCGAAGAAGATGAATGATCCTGGGAGTTTCACTATCCCATGTTTGATTGGTAGTTTGTCGGTCAGCAATGCTTTAGCTGATCTTGGAGCTAGCATAAACCTCATGCCATATGCGGTTTTTGCTAAGCTAGACTTGGGAGAGCCCAAGCCGACTCGTATGAGCATTCAGCTAGCCGACCGTTCAGTGAAGTATCCTCGAGGCATAGTTGAGAATATGCTGGTGAAAATCGACAAGTTTGTCTTTCCTGTCGATTTCGTGATTCTAGACATGGATGAGGACAAAAATGTTCCTCTTATCTTAGGTCGACCATTCCTAGCCACTGCGAGAGCCTTGATTGATGTCTGCACCGGTAGACTTACTCTTAGGGTTGATGATGAGGAGGTTACCTTTGACATTGGGAAATCCATGCAACACTCGCAGAGTCAGGATGATACACTCTACTTCATTGAGACTATCGACACATATGTGAGTGATCATCTTCGTGATGCGTTCGAGGAGGATGTTGTGGACACACAGCTGCTAGGAGGGGAGGACTTTAGTACACCTAGGGTGGACCGATTAGTCGAGGAGGTGACCTGTCTGATAGGTCACGCGTCTCCCCCGTGTCCCGAGGTTTTTGAGGTTGTGGATCGCGTTGCTGAGCCTAAAGCACGCCCTTCTATTGAGGATCCACCTACGGTTGAGCTTAAGGAGCTTCCAGATCATTTGGAGTATGCTTTCTTGGAGGGTGAGACTCATCTGCCCGTTATCATTTCTGCCGGATTGTCAAAGGAAGAGAAGGATCGATTGCTTGAAGTACTGAAGCAGCACAAGAAGGCGATCGCTTGGAAGATTATGGATATAAAAGGGATCAATCCATCCTTTTGTACCCATAAGATTTTGATGGAGGAGGACTTTAAACCTGTAGTACAGCACCAGAGGCGTTTGAACCCCAACATGCAGGAGGTTGTGAAGAAAGAGGTCATCAAACTACTTGATGCAGGTTTGATATACCCGATCTCTGATTCACCATGGGTTAGCCCTGTACAGGTAGTCCCAAAGAAAGGAGGCATGACAGTGGTGACCAATGAGAAAAACGAGTTGATTCCTACTCGTACTGTCACCGGATGGAGAGTTTGCATAGATTATCGCAAACTTAATGATGCCACGAGGAAGGATCACTTCCCACTTCCTTTCATTGATCAGATGTTGGAGAGGTTGTCGGGCAGGATGTACTGCTGCTTCCTTGATGGTTTTTCTGGTTATTTTCAGATTCCCATCTCTCCTGAGGATCAGGAGAAGACGACATTCACATGTCCCTATGGCACATTCGCCTACCGGCGGATGCCCTTTGGACTGTGCAATGCCCCGGCCACATTTCAGAGGTGTATGGTGGCCATTTTTCATGACATGATCGAGGACTCCATGGAGGTTTTCATGGATGATTTTTCTATGTTTGGGAGTTCTTTTGATCAGTGTCTCGGGAATCTGAAAAGGATGTTGGCTAGATGTGAAGAAGTCAACCTGGTGTTGAATTGGGAGAAATGCCACTTCATGGTGAAGGAGGGCATTGTGCTTGGGCATAAGATTTCACAGGCGGGGCTCGAGGTTGACCGAGCCAAAGTCGAGACTATTTCAAAGCTCCCGCCTCCCACATCCGTGAAATCTATTAGGAGTTTTCTAGGTCATGCAGGTTTTTACCGGCGATTCATAAAGGATTTTTCCTAAATCGCCCGTCCCATGACTTAGCTCCTCGAGAAGGATGCCCAGTTTGTTTTCTCCGATGAATTCCTGCGGGCATTCGAGTTGTTGAAGGAGAAGTTGGTGAATTCCCCGATCATGGTTGCTCCCGACTGGGAGCTGCCATTTGAGTTGATGTGTGATGCGAGTGACTTCGCAGTCGGGGCTGTCTTGGGTTAAAGGAAAGATAAACACTTTCATCCGATATACTATGCGAGCAAGACCTTGAATGACGCTCAGGAGCATTACACTACGACAGAGAAAGAGCTCCTAGCTGTGGTCTTTGCCTTCGATAAGTTTCGGTCATATCTTGTCCTTTCCAAGACCATTGTGTACACGGATCATGCAGCCCTTCGGTATCTTTTCAGCAAGCAAGATGCTAAACCGAGATTGATACGTTGGATTTTGCTGCTACAAGAGTTCGATATTGAAATCCGTGATAAAAAAGGGGCTAAGAATTTAGCAGCCGATCATTTGTCTCGACTTGAGCATTCTGAGGAAAAGGAATCTCGTGGGCCTAACATCAATGACAATTTCCCCCACGAGTTCCTCATGAGGATCGAGACTAGTGATGATTCCCCAGGGTTTGCTGACTTCGCAAACTACCTAGCTAGTGGCATCCTGATCAAGGGGATGACCCATCAGCAGAAGCGAAAGTTCTTTGCAGATGTCAAGCATTACTTCTGGGATGACCCTTACTTGTTTAGGGTAGGAGCGGATCGGATGATCCGACGATGCATGCATGGTGACGAGGCGAGGGATATTTTACACCACTGTCACGAAGGACCCACGGGAGGCCACCACGGAGCGAACAACACGGCAAGGAAGGTGTTTGATGCCGGATTCTTTTGGCCAACTATTTTTCGTGATGCCCACGAGTGGGTGAGGTCCTGTGATGCTTGCCAGAGGGCGAGCAACATTTCTGCACGCCATGAGATGCCACAAAACGGCATCCAAGTTTGTGAGGTTTTTGACGTATGGGGGCTAGACTTCATGGGCCCTTTTCCGACCTCTTTTGGGAACCGCTACATCCTTGTTGCTGTTGATTACGTTTCAAAGTGGGCTGAAGCACAGGCTTTGCCCACTAACGATGCGAGGGTAGTGGTGAGGTTTTTGAAAAAGTTGTTTGCTCGCTTCGGTGCCCCGAAGGCGTTGATTAGTGACCGTGGGACGCATTTCTGTAATGCTCAGCTTGAGAAAGCATTGTCCCGATATGGTGTGCAACATCGATTCTCTACACCATATCATCCGCAGACGAGCGGACAGGTCGAGGTTACTAATCGGGGTATCAAGCGGATTTTGGAGAAAACGGTTAATTCTAGCCGTAAGGATTGGTCCGAGAAATTGGATGATGCACTGTGGGCTTTCCGGACAGCCTACAAGACTCCTATAGGCACCACACCGTTTAAATTGGTCTATGGGAAGTCTTGTCATTTGCCTGTTGAACTCGAGCACAAAGCATACTGGGCTTTGAAGACAGTTAATCTTGACATGGCTACTGCGAGTGAGAACAGGTTTGTGCAGATTCATGAGATTGAGGAGCTTAGGCACGATGCGTATGAAAGCTCCAAGCTGTACAAGGAACGTACTAAGACGCTTCATGATGCCCGCTTGAAGGACAAGAAAGAATTCCGAGTGGGTGATCGTGTGTTGTTGTACAACTCACGTCTTAAGTTGTTTCCTGGTAAGCTTAAATCTCGGTGGTCGGGTCCCTACACTGTACGGTCAGTGTTTCCTTACGGGACCGTGGAGATAGGCCATGAGGATGGCCGGTTGTTTAAAGTCAACGGGCATAGGTTGAAGGCTTATGTTGGAGGGCCCGTTGACCCGAGTGAGGAGATTGTTACCCTCCACCCCAGGAACAAATGAATTCGGGGTGGTGAGTCTAGCTGAAGACTCGTAAATAAACTTAGCATGTTTTTGTGTTTATTATTTTTTGTTATTATTTTTGTGTGTGGTTGTCTTTTTCTTTTCAGGTTGCGGTTCGTTCTGGTCGCGAGGGATGTTAGAGCTTGTTACCGGCTCTCAGGTATGTTAGTTCGGTTCCTTTTCTTGGTAGGAGATGCTTCGTAAGTGCCCCGGGTTCAAGGAGTTTGTCTATAAAGATATCCATTAAAAAAAAATTAATTAAAAAAAAAAATTAAAAAAAAATTAATTAAATAATTTCGAAAATACTGCACTAGCAGCAAAATCTGGCACCACCAAACCCTTTTGCAGACCAATAATGGAGCCATCTTCAATAAAACCAACCACCACCATTATTTTCTTCATAAACACCTTCTTCCTCACTTGAACCCATTCAAAGCACTCACGAATCCTCTGCATCTTCTAGCTTCCTCCAAGAAATTCTTTCATCCCAACAATCATTCCAGGTACGGATCTCTCCATTTCTTGTTAGTTGTAGAGTTTTTGTTCATATGTTCTTCATGTTCTTCATAGTTAGTTTCTTTAAGTTTTTAGGGCTTGGTCTAAATCACCCGATTCAAGCCCGTTTTTAGAGTTTTTTTTGTGTTGATTTGAACCACAAGTGACCGATTTACAAAACCCCTAAGCAAATCTGTGAAAAATTTAGAGTTTCGGGGCTGTTTTGAGGCGGTCGGTTTTCTGGGTTACGACACGCACGGTCGTGCCTCGGTGTGGCATGATCGTGATCTTCATAATCTGTGTTAGTTCTTCATAAATCGCCCAGATCTCCGACAAGCACGAGGGTGCCGCCAGACGGCACGGTCGTGCCCTTCATAAAATCATTCAAAATTGCCAAGAAATTCAAACAGTTTGCCCAGATCTTCAAGTGGCACGAGGGTGCCATATGGTAGCACGGTCGTGATCTTCATCGGATATTCATAATTCTGCTGAGATCATCACGTGGCACGAGGGTGCCATAAGGTGGCACGACCGTGCTTCTCTCGAGATCGCTCATTTCTGTCACCGGTCGTCGGTCAGGAACGAGGGTGCCGTTGGGCAGCACTATCGTGCTTCTCAGCAAATGTGGTTCAAATCCGAGCCGTTTACGGCCGAGCACGATGGTGCCGTGGGATGGCATGGTCGTGCTCCTGGGGAATAAAAACCCAGACTTCATAATTTTCCCAGAAATCTTCATAAAACTCACTGATTTGCAGGCCCAGCACGGTAGTGCCATATGGTGGCACGACCGTGCCGTATTGTCCAGTCCCAAAATTTTGTCTGTTTGTCTTGGCTGCTGATTAATCTTGTCTCAATTTTGCAGATGGATCACCCCTATTTGCGGTTCTCAAACAATGCCAGGGAAGGGTACTGTATCTCGAAGGTGGAGCGGTTATGGGATCGACGACATCTAATCGAGCCCATGAGGAGGTTACAAAGGGTTGATTTAGACTTGCTCGGACAGACCGAGCGATTTGATGATCTTATTACACCTCTGTGGTCCCGCCTTTTTGAGATCGCAGAGCCGCAATACATAGAGTTGGTGATCGAATTTTTCGCATCGTTCCGTTTCACGTTTCCATGCCCAGATGTTTATGAGAAAATTGTTGGTGTCAAGTTTCGCTTGGGAAGGAAATGGCATCACCAATCGATTAGTCGATTCGCTGTGGTGTTGGGGTTATATACGGAAGATGAGATTGATTCTGAGTTATTTCATGAGAGTTTGCAAGATTGGGAGCCAGATTCAGACAAGGCCGCCTTTTGGAATCAAATTACTGTGCCTGGTCGACTTTGGGAACCTCGGAAAGCCAAAGCTACATGGATCCTCGACCCACTTCACCGGGTCATCGAGCACGCCATATTCCACGTCATCGGAGGTCGGGGTGATAGCACGGGAAATATCTCCACCCGCGACCTTTTCCACCTGTACTGCATCGTCTCCGGCTACCATTGCAACGTAGCCGTCAGTGTGGCAGAATCGATTTTTCGCGGTGTCGGTTCGACACCCACATCGCGCATCTGCGGAGGGGCCTTCGCTACAAAACTGGCCAAACACTATCGGGTTTCCTTAGACAATTTAACCGAAGCCTGTGATTATGGCCTTCTCGATCTGCAGCAGATGAAATCAATGCACCTGATTCGAAAAGTAAACGGGGTCCCAAAGCTTGTGGACAGATTGGGAAGGATTTGGGACCCGCTAGCTGTTGATGCTGAGACGGATGATGATGACGACGAGGGTGGTGATGGTGGAGATCATGACGTGCACATGCACGATTTTCCAGTTCAGGGACAGGAGGGGGTCGCTGGAGGAGCGGGTCCCCAATTGCAGATTGGTCAGGGGTTTGAGAGTCCGAACTGGGAGAATGTGTATGGTGGATTTGGTGGTGGGGGTTATGAGCATGGTCCTTACGAGCCGTCAGGGGTAGATTTGTGGAGGCGCATGGACGGGCTGGAATTAGGCCAGCAAGAGATGAGGCGAGATGTCGATCTGATGCGCGCGGAGTAACACAGGCAGGGTAACTTCTTGGAGGAGATATACGAGCAGTCTCGGCGCAGCATGGATTGGTTGTTTGGTTCGCAGCAGCACATCGCAAACTCAATCAACCATCCATACACTCAGCCACCGCCGCAATTTAGGCGTAGATCCAGATTTGACCCCAGGAGGAGCGACGCCGGTCCTTCGGGATCCGGCGAGAGGTCTTAGTTCCGCTCTCCATCTCGTATTTTTACTATCATTTCGTGTTTGAGGGGTGTGCCATTTTCCGTCGTACGTACACCCCTCCGTCGTAGGTGTTAGTTTTTATTGCTTTAGTAGTGGTTAAATTAATAAACAAAGGCAAGGGAAAAAATGGGTTGGGTAATATTCTTGTGAAATTGACCCTGTTTGCTAAATGTGCAGTGTTGGTTCAAACTCTTTTGAATAAATGACGAGGTGTTGGCTTGGTGGATGGCTTGGTAGTTCGTTGTGGATGCTCCTTTTTACTTCATATTGCTCCAAGTCTAGCCTTTTTGTTTCAGGGGAGTTTTTGTGTTCCTACCTTCCTTTATTTGTATTGAATTCGCATTTCCATTGCTTATTCAATTTTTTGTTGTACATCGAGGGCGATGTACAATTCAAGTGTGGGGAGGTGGTCTATCGCTTGAGCTTTGTTGTCTTATATATATACATATAAAAAAAAAACAAATTAATAATAATAATAATAATAATGATGCAAAGCTCTCTTTTAACAATTTTTGTGGCATATAAATCAAATCAACATAAGTATCGAAATAAGCACCAAAATTTTTGATAAATAAATAAGGGTTAACGCAAAAAGGGGGGTTCGCTCGTGTAAGGAAAACCGTTAAGTAACATGTTTTTTGTATAAAATTGAGCATGAGAAATCAAGCGATTGCCTTACTTGTTTGCCTTGCATATTTACCCAATACGCCCGTTTCCGTGAGTTATTTTTGAGCCTTATAGCTTTAGAATTATTTTTGCTCATGTTTTTGCGGGCGAAGATTGAGTGAGCCGGATAACTTTTGCGATTTAGAACTTGTGTTAGGTTTGCATTTCGAGGCCACAAAGCAAGAATTCAAGCATAGAAGTGATTGAGGCATTAGGAAACCTTTTTATTTTCGCCATTTATATTCACCTCCCTACCCAAATCATTCCCATAGTTAAACCAATTTGAGCCTTTCCCGTTCGTTTCTTTTAAACCACCAAAATATAAACCACTTAGCCAAATTAGCCTTTTATATTTTGAACCCATTTTTGGTTGGAAGCCCGGTTTGGTTGATGATTAACTTGTAGTTTTGTATAGTTTCCTCTTTGTTGTTATGTACCCTCATGATCAAGAGTTTTTAGCTAAGTAGACGTACTTAGTTCTCTCCAAAGCATGGGTTATTCTTGTAAAAAAAAAAAAAAAAAAAAAAAAAAAAAAAAAAAAAAACCTTCAAGAAGTATAGTTGAAAAAGCCTTATCCAATGGCTTTGTTAGAGCAATTTTGGGAGTGAAAAGCAATACTTGTCGGTTAGCTCTCGGTTAGTTATTATTTAGTTGTATAGTTCTATCTTCTTGTATTTCAAGTTAGTCGAGCCATCGGGTTACAACCGTTTTAGCCACTTTTCAAAATCCACTTCCACACCCTTAACCCAAGCCAAGTTACAACCCAATCAAGACCTCATGATTTATGCTATATTTTTGCCGAGTGATTAGATTTGATCCTTCCACAAGCATATGATATCGCATAGTTATCGTCTTGGCATCGAGTGTTCTAAACATACTCCACAAATTGTATGTGCACCTATATTTAGCCGAGTGTGTGTGAACATTGTGAGGATGCATGGTGAACTTGTAGGGATTTCTAAGATGGACCATTGCTCATAAACATATTTTATATACTTCTTTCCGGTTCTTTCTTTATATCGAGCACTCCTTGATTGTTTTGACCCGAGTTATTTGTTTGTGCTTATGAAATGCTAGTTGAGATGATTGCCATTTAGAGAGTTTCGTTGATTTTAGTTTGCTTGAGGACAAGCAAAGTTCAAGTGTGGGGATGTTTGATGTATAAGAATTTATACATCTTTTAAACGTCAAATACGCCCCGTTTATGCGAAAACTCTTTGTATTTTCATTGATTTTGGTACTCATTTGAGTTGTTTGTGAAAATACAGGTCCGGGCTTCGGCCCAGTGTTGAAACGGAGGATTTTGGAGCAAAATGGAGCGAAAACGGAACATTTCAGCAAACTGCCAGATATGGCACTACCGTGCCAAACAGTGGCACGACCGTGCCAAGCCCTCCGACATCGGCACTCTCAGCCAGCACTAGCATCTATCAGCCAAATCGTCAAAAATCAGGGGAGCACTACCGTGCCAAACAGTGGCACGACCGTGCCAGGCCAAAATCAGCTCCTGATCAGCTTGTTTCCGAGAATGATGTGACTGTTACCGAGCACTACCGGCTCGCACGACCAGAGCATCTCCGAGCACGGTCGTGCGACCTCGGGAACATTTGAGCGGGATTTTTCCAGAAATGGCAGCAAACAAGATTGACAGACGAAAAGTGACTCTGACACTTGCCAAGCACGACCGTGCCAAAAGGTGGCATGGTAGTGCCAAACGCCCAGCAGTTTAAATACGAGTTTCTAGCTCATTTGCAAGGGAGTTGGAGCATTTTGGTGACTTTTTCTCTCAAGAATCTGGTCTTGGAAGCTTGTTGGAGCCAAGAGGGAGCCTTGAAGAGGACTTAATCACTTGAAGATCTACTCAAACATCATTTAAATCTTGTCTTTAACTTGGTTAGCTTACTAGTTACTACATTATGAACAATTTATGTTTATTTGCACTTGATTTGGTAGCCATGAGCCTTATGGGCTAAACATTTGAGTTGTCTAAACTTTGTTGAAGCTAATGAATATGTGATAACATGGAAATAGATGTGATGATTGTTCTTGTTAATCTTCATGTTGGTATTTAATCTTGTTCTTGGAGTTCATGTGTATGCTTAAAGTTCTTGTTCTTGAATGTTTGCTCATAAGTATTTACATGTTGTGTTGGAAAGTCCATGTAAAGATTATGATTATTGAATCTTGTTAACTTGTTAGTATGATTCATAGCATGAAACTAGGAATGGTAATTGCTAATGTGATTGAATGATGATTTGAGCATATGTGTGAATTCTTGCATCTAGATTTGGAAAGATCATGAGTATGTTTATATGGATTCTATAGTTTGTGTTCTTGTTAGTTTGATGATTTAGGCCAAAATTGTTAGCTAGCATGACCATGCTTGTGGTTCATATCAAGAACGTGATGATAGTGCCAACTACTTGAAACCAAGTTAGGGTGATTAGTGTGTTTTTCATATTAGTTTTCCCTAATTTGTAGAGTTAGGAGTTTTGACAAACAATTAACTCATTATTAAAGATTAACACCAACTTAGCAAGTGAGCTTAAAAGAATAATTTTTAGGTGATTAGAATGTTAATTCATTTTTAGTTTTCCTAAGAATTATAGACTAGGAAACCTTGATTGGGGACTTAGTTAATTTTAGAGCTTGCATCATCACAACCTCCTTCCCTTTTGTTGTCACATGTGAGTTAGTGGATACTTAGTTTAGGCAAGCATTCCTTAGATATTGTTTCTTGTTAGATCTTTAGTAGTTTATTTCTTTGCATGCTAAGTTAGAAAAAAAATCAACCCAATCATTTGAAAAGGATTTAAAGTAGCAAAAGTTTAGTATCGAGACACCGCGTCCACGGATTGATATCCGGTTCTTGCCGATTAGCTATATTACCACCCGACGGGTACACTTGCCCTTTTGTGTGTGTAGTTAGTTTCTAGGTGAAAAACCATTTTTAAAACTAAATTTGTGTGAAGAAAAACTCAATTAAAAATATATATAATTCACGCACATCAGACACCTTGTGGTGTCATTTCAAACTTGTAACTTGTGCTAATCAGGGTCAACCGTTTCACACAAAACTGCATATACTTTCGTTTGACTTGTCATTTAAACATTTCTGATGCAACTACGAATCAACACAATGATACATTAGATTCGCTTGTATTTCATTCGGTGTACTTTCGAAATTTAAGAATGTCAACACACTAAACCTTACCATTCATTTACTCAGGAGTTGACATATCATTTTACTATTACATTTGAGTTGGGGATTTTGAATTCATATAGCGGATGCTATGGTTTGTGAAAACTCGTTGCATATTGCGATCGATCGTTTGAGGATCTTATTAGTCAAAACTCCTCTTTTGTGAAACCCCTGTTAACTGAATTACACTAGACTATACGTCAAATACGTCTTGCACCTTTGACATCAAATGCTAAAAGCACACACCTTTTAACCATAGGGTTCGGGTTGTTACATATTCTTGAACTCACCTGATGCGAGTAAGGTTTGATTCGGTTTGGTGATTATCTACCTCGGTATTATTCATATACATACACGTGTGATGTAACCATAAGGAGTTAAAGTAGTACAAATTTCGAGGACGAAATTTTCTTAACGGGGGGAGAATGTGACAACTGTCAAATTTGCATGCATCCGTACATTTAATTAATATTAATTTATGCTTAATGATTGTGCTTGATTTCAACTGATGAATAAACTGCTTTCTGATTTTTGTTACATACATACATATGCATCACATTTCATACTGTCACTACATTCATTACATACAAACTTTAGTGACATACTTGATGCACAAAGCACAGTTAGCACAGTGAGCGGATAACTCAGAAACATGCTGACAATACCAGCACATAGACAGACAATATATTGAGGCCCAGTATGAGCCAGAGACAAGGTACTACACTAGTATGGAGTGTAGGGAAGTGAGGACCATGAAACTGCGTCACTAGGTGATAGTTTAGGTGCCGGAAAGTGCCTAAAACCCACTTAAAATGCAAAATTCTGCATCTATTAACAAAATTCAGCATTTAAACATGCTAGTCACTTGCAAAAAAATGGCAAAATGGTCCTGTATGCTTTCCTAAGTGTCGGGAATTAAAAGTGTCACAAGAAGTTACATAAAAGACACTATACGGAATAACTTAGCACTTTAACGGAACGGTATCTAACCGAACAACCGGACATTACCCGGATCACTAAAATATTGTTAAAAACATTGTTTCACTTTTTCTAAGCTAGTTATGGTTCCCGAGCACACTATCACATTGAATAATACAAGAAACACACTAAACATTAGATTGTACATCTAACACCCTACTAATTACCATTTACCCACAACAAATTACAATCTACCCCCCCCCCCCCCCCTCCATGCTAACCTACAGCCCCAAGGGTGGTCCCACCCCAAGATTTATGTAATCTTCACACTATCTCCAATTGATTTGCTTAAATCTTAATTAGATCTTGTATGTACTTGTTGGAACACATGGACCATTGAATAATAGAATCAAGGGGTTATAAGGACACTAGATCACCATCATCTTCACAACACAAATCCCACTCTCTCCCTCACTTAAAGCTCGGCCGAACATACCCTCCCACACACCACCATTTTCGGTTCAATCCAATCCATTCCAAGCTTCTCACAAAGTGCAACAAGGTGACTTAGGAGGTGTGGAACTTGAAGGACCTCTCTTGTGTGCTATTATCCACTCCATTTTCACTTGTGATCTTCCCTAGCTTTAAGCTAGTTGTAAGCTTCTTTGATCTTTGTTTACTTCACATTTTTGATGGTTAATAGTTATATTATGAAGAAATCTCAAGAACACTAAAAGATCATAAACATAAGTCTTGAACATAAAGCTAACATGATGATGAAACAAGATGAAATAATGATAATATAAAGTTGTTTTGGTTATGTTGTTGATTTCTTGGTGATTACTAGTAATATGATGGTTAGTCATCATATGAAGCTTGTTAAGTTATGATTAAAAACATGGCTTAACAAGTTAGGGATGATTATGTGTACATGAAATAATCATCCACTGGAGAAGACATGAACTTGAAGGTAGGATGATTTTTCTTGAAAAATAATAAACCAAGTAAACTAGTAATCTTGTAAATCCAAGTCTCGAGAATGGTTTTCCTAAATAAACCAAGAGTAGAAGATGATTTTTGAAGGGTCATGACTTTTGTTAAACCTACACTATTTTAGTAACAAAATAAGTGTAGTAAGTCTAGTAAAACAAGAAAACATTGTAAGCAAACATTTTTGTAAAATAAGTTCACAAGTTGTGAACATCTAAAAACCCCGAGAGTAAGATTTTAACGAAAGTAAACACACTTTGAAGGGTAACTAAACCCACTAAACACCCCACTTAGTTACTACGCGATTTATGAAAAACCCAAGTTCATGTTATTATATAAAGCGCATTGTTTTTGCACTTGAAAGACGTAATATTGTTTAGTGACTTGTTGATGATTGTTTGGGATGAGTTTTGGAAAAGAAAATGATATGCTTATTAGCATGGACACCTCCGTTTACAAAGGAAACTATGGCGAAATTTTCTAAAATTCCAACACTTAGAAAATATTTTTCTAACAAGTGTTTACAAGTATATTTTAACTTGTTTTTCAAAATAAACTTCGCCATAGGTTTTGTTATAAAAATACAGAGTATCGGAGGTTGGTTTTTGTAAATAAAAATGGGTAAATATATATTTAGAATATATATTTTATACTAAGACACTTGTGTGAATATTTGTATATTTTGTGAACTAGTTATATTATTTTAGGGTAAAATAATATAACTTAACAAAATACCTTGACCTTTACAACTCCAAAATAATACCAAAAACATCAAGGAATAAAATATTTAAGTTACACACTTGGCACTGTGAAACCGAACGCGGAAACGTAACTTACAAAATATTCCGGGAAATACTCTTATGAATATATTTTTGGTAAGCGTTATTTTGGATACGAAAGAGGTGAAAATATGATTTTTGTACGTATTACCAAGTTATATAATATTTTTGGGACAAGAGAAAATGTATTATTATTTGGGAAAGTAAAAGTATTTTTACTCGGGTTTATTAAGAAATATAGTATTTTTGGGAAAAATATATATTTTCTTGGACTGTATTGTTTTGAATAAAAATAAGGTTTATTTATATATTTCTAAGTGGGACTTAAAGATATATATTCTTTTGGATTAACACACCGGAATACGACACCACTACATGGCTAGATAAACAAATACAAGAATACGGATAACCATGTATGAAATACGCCATCCTTGGGAAGGAAATACGAATACAAATACTTGAGAAGTACTGATACAGAAATATTGTATAAACAATTATTCCAAAACTAAATATAATTATTATAACTTGGAATAATATCAGAAACGTAACTCAAAAACATAAATACTAAGACAAGGCATGACCCGTTCGTCTAATAGACGTTAGACCATTGTAGGTAGTCGTGTTTGCTGCGGAGATTTGGGTTAGAAGTACCGAAGACGCAATACTGTGAGTTCATGCTCACCCTTTTCTTTTAACTGTTTTCAGTTTTATACTTCGGGTGTGAAATACATGTTACAATTATTTCAAACGTTCATTAAATGGTATGATTAGCTTAAGGAGGGTTTTACTACTAGATCATGTGAATGAGTATGGCGATTAAGACCATCAATCCTCGATGTAGGACCGAGGGGCATGAGTGATAGATCTATTTGGGTGTAGCGAGCCCCACCTCTGCATCCGCTGAGTGGACCACGTGGTGACTATGTCTTCCAGCCGGGAGCCCGGTACAACTTTGCTAGGTTTGAGTCTTCCTGCATCACTTCACACATATCATTGGCTTTGCAACCCAGTGTTGATCTCTTTTTTCTTATTGCTACATACCAGGGACTTACATACATACTTACAACGTTACAAAGGTTTATACATACACACAAACGAACACATGAACTCGCTCAACTTTTGTTGATGTTTTCAAACTACATGTATTTCAGGGAAATTTTAATGGATCTGGCGGGCGTTGGAAGTTTTTATGCTGCGTTAAGAATAAAGATGTCATCCATGGTCTTTGAGTTTGGACGGTGTGTCTTATTCCTGGACGAGACATGTCTTCCAAACCTTGGTATTATTCAATATCTTTTGACGAGTCCTTAATGAACTCAACAACAATTTGTACGGTTTGTAAAACTTGAATTTGAGGTCTACGTTTTAAAGCAAGGTTATTATGTTTTAAACTTATTAAATGGATGACAAACCTATGGTTTTTATCATATAGTTGATGTTATGATTGATTGGAATGATATTAAGAAAGTCACACCATAATCACGCTTCCGCAAAAGTCAGGGTGTGACAGCACGGGGCGTGTTCAGCGGGCACGGCCCGTGCTGAGTTCTCCCGAAGCTGAAAAATTACGAAAATCCTAAAAAAAAACAGAAAAAATTAGAAAAAAACGATTAGGCTCTTGATTCCTAACTTTCTTTAAATCCTTGTGTCCCCTATAACGGCGCAAAAAACTTGATGCGCGTGTGGTGTCGTATATATATATATATTTATATATATATTTAGCCCTTTTTACACGTTAGTCAAGTTTTAAATTTATAAAACACGATATTTTACTAACACCAAACACACATATGGGCAAGTGCACCCATCGTGAGCGTAGTATAGTGTTGGTAAGATACCGAGGTCGTCCAAGGACACAAGAGCTTTTAATACCGGTTTATCCTCAACGTCTAATCAAATCAAAAGTTTAGAAAATTTGTTAAACTAGAAAATAGAAACTAAAAATGCTGAAAAATAAAAATAAAAGTAAAACCAGATAGACAAGATGAATCACTTGGCTCCGACTCGTGTTTAGTGTAACCTTTGATTATTTCCGCACTTTTGCACTTTTTAATAGATTATCTTAGTTATAGTAGTAGGCCCCTCTTTTGAAGGTGACGTTACCCTCAACTCAGTAGTTTGAGTCAGCAAGGATACAATCCTAAAGGGTTGGATTATTGAAAGATAATTAATTAAGTTATTAATGCATAATGTGGTAGGCCCCTCATTTGAAGGTGACGTTACCCTCGGCTAAGTAGTCTGAGTCAGCAGAGATACAGTCCTAAGTAGCTGGGTTAAAGTTTTAATAGTAGCTTACATATGAGGGGATCAAAGAGTTTGGATCCCCGCCATCCAATACCGGCGGGTATTAAAGGAGGTCCTACTAAATTTGACCCAGGTCCTTGCAGGATCTATACACTGAACAAGGCAAGACTCTTACCAAACCATTCCCTTAACCCCCGACCAGGTAGCCAACATATCTCCATATAGACCGTGGAGATATGAATGGTGAAAATATATAATTTTATATAGACAGTAAAATAATGCCAAGACACCACGGACAAATGATAAGGAAGAATCACCTTCAACATAAGAAACTAGTTATTAAAGTCATTAATACATAACCAAATAAAAAGTGCGAAAAGATTAAAAATAAAAAGTATTACACTATAAACATGTCTTCACCAAGTGATGTAAGAGACTTAGGCAAACATGGCCTTTGATTGTCAAGAACTCTTACGATCAATCTTGGATCCGGAGACAACTCACACACTCTATGATGGATGATGGATGATGGTGGTGGATGGTGGTGTTGTGATGGTGGTGGTGGTGGTGGGTGGGTGGGTGAAGTGTGAGAGAGGTGGTGTGCAAGGGATGGTTTGCAAATGAGCCAAGCACCCCTATTTATAGCCTGAACAAAAGCTCGAGCACGGCCCCGTGTCCATCCTCTTCTCTCTCTTCTCTTTCTTCATTAATTGTAGTTTGTCTACTGGGCACGACCCCGTGTGCAGAAGCGTATCTGTACTATCAGGATTTCCCCAGATTCTGTGAATCTTAGAGTTGACCACGGCCCCGTGTCCGCTGGGCACGCCCCCGTGGTGGGTGATAGAAGCTTCTACAGCTTTGTCTTTTCTGCAGACACTTGGCACGGGGGCGTGTTTAGCCTTCTATTCTCTTGTTTTTGCTTGGGAAGATGCTGTCAGGGGGTCGGGCATGCCACGTTTGTTCCTTTTCTTGTATTTATGTTAGATTTAGCTTCCTTTTTGCTTCTTTTGTTCATTTGAGTTCATTTAATCCTGAAAATACAAAAGGAAGACAAAAACACACTTTTTCCAACATTAGTACTAAAAAGGGTTAGTTTTATGCCACAATTGATGTAATTTATATGTTGCATTTTGCACACATCAGGGACCGCTCAAAAGATCGAGAAACGCGAGGTATACTACCCGAAAACTGAAATTAGGGGTCGTAAACTTTGTTTTAGCATAACTATTTGTATGGGTATTGTTAAGGCTTGAAACTCTACAAGCAGATCACATGTGATGAATATAATACTCGTACAAAATTTGGTAATTTTTAGAATTTTTTAGAATGTTTAGTGAATTTTATACTGTTTAAGGGCGTTAATTCGGGAAAATAACAAACTGATTCAATAAATGGCCAAAATTTGCAGGGATGTTGGGCTTGGTATAGGAATAATCTTGGAAAAATTCAGACATCATTGGCTGAGTTTACATGTGGTTTTAAAAATTATGTTTTTGCAAAGTTTCGGTAGCCGAAAATCCAGTTTAGAAATTCAGAGAAATCTAAAAATTTTCCAACGAGTTCCTGGTTACATAAGAAGGCTTCTGTAAAATTTTAGGAATTTTTTAAAATTGGTTTGTCGTAATCACAAAATTATTGGTTAAATACAATTTTACAACGGATTTATTAAAATTAATAAATTAATGTAATAAATTCTAAGAATATTTTTCCTGAAATATACATATTTTTAAAATTTTATATCAAAACTTTAAGAATTTTAATAAAGCTGGAAATACGAATTTGGAATTTGTGTAATTAAATTGTATTATTTTAATACAATCCGACAAGTTAAACGTTTAACGAACCCACCGGAACTTGTAAACTGACTGATGACTAAGTTGGCGATAGTTGGAAAGCCAGAGTAATTCCGGATTATACCTAGATAAGTTGGGTAATTGGGGGATATTACACGCTAGTTTGGGGAAATTTCCCGATGGTGAAAACGGAAACGGAAATTTGAACGAGTTAGGCTCGAGTAAAACCCGTACTACCTTAATGAACAATAAATAAATTTATAATTTGAACAATACGGGACATTATGTATGATCAAGCATTTGCCCGAACATTTAGAACAGCTAACCGTGACCGGCACACAAAACGGTGCATGGAAGCTAAACACAATTTTGACACTAAGGCAATACCCATCGCCCTACTTTTATGCTATAAGTCCATTCTTGGATGAATATTCTCATCCAAGCTTATGATATAGCAATTACCGACTTGGGAGCTATTTTCAGTAATTAACCCTACCATACTTACAATATGTTCGGAATAGCTGATACTTTTTTTTTGGGTAAAGGGTTACCCCGGTGATTTTATATATTCACAACCAAATAAAACAAGTAGTGTAGAAAACCTACACTAGTTCAATCATGAGACATGCCCCATGAAAGTAAACAAAAACGACAAAAACAACCAAATAAAAAACCACTAGACTCTAATCTAGCAAGAAAATCAAATAAACTATCAACTACTCAACCACCATCGACATCCCTGTGAACTCTGTGGATCTCCCATTCTCCAAGAAGCCTCTGGACGCTAGCAGTGTTCTTCAGCTTCACTCCCATAAGTTTGTATCGAACCAATTGACTGATAGTTGCACTAATAGTTTCTGGAGGTCTTAACTGATTCTTAAACAACCTAGCATTCCGCTCCTGCAAAATCACATAAGCACTAGCCGCAACTAAAATTCTAGCAACAAGATTAGCCGCTGACTTCGACCGGGCTCGAACTAACAGCCAATACACAATATCCGCCCATATTGGTTGAACCGGATCCATGCCCACCTTTTGTCTAACCATATGCCATACTTGGAATAGCTGATACTTTTGTCATTGCCATACTTGGATTATGCTATCAAGTGAATTCCCGTACCCCGTTTTCATACTGTTTTCCTGTTTTACATGAGGTGAATTGCATGTTACATACATACGTATATGCACATACCAACATGTTTTGATGTGAATTATCAGAGTTATACTAAGACATGAAAAGTCCTCACAAGCACGAGTGATTAAGTATTGGTCGGTGGATGTGTGAATGGTACTATTGGTCTGACAAACCTAATTAAGCCGGCACGAATGCCGTGGGTTCTATTGCAATTGCACATGTACATGCATTCTCTGTGAGCACGCTATGTGGTGTTAGACATATCTACTTAGGGTGGAGAAGAGCTGAGGTGTTGGATGGGGGACACGACACTCGTTAACAGTCAAGGCTTCACTTATGGGCTTAGTATAATTACATCAAATTTGCAAAACTTGATTTTCGTTTACATGGTGTGATATAAACAAAATTTGTGAAACTCACCAACTATTTGTAGTTGACCTTTCAAAACTTTAACATGTTTTTCAGGTAACTTGAGACTTGTGTGATACCAGTGTTTGCCAATCAAGTTTTGCTTTACAGATGCATACATGTATAGAAGCATGCGGTTAAGAAGATTAACGTGGTTTGCAGGAACATGTCGTTGTACCATACCTGTAGTATGCAATCAACAGTGTAATCGAAAATATAGTTGAATAATAGATATAGTTTTAAACAATGTGCTTGTACCAGAGGTTTCTGTTGCATCCCATATTTTACTTTCATTGCAAGTCGGGGTGTGACATATTATGTACGAAACCAAGTTCCCAACTAATCTTCATGTTGAGGGGCTTGAGTTAAGTTTTATTCTAGAAAACATGAGGTTCATGTACCTCTTTCATTATGCTTGAAAGACCCTAAGTGATCTCCATAATGAGAGGAATCAAACCAAGTCCTTAACTTGCAATATTGTAAGGATTGTGTTATGGTGAATGGTGTGAACAATGGAACTTTAGTTCTATGACTAGGATTCCACCTACCTCACTTGATTACTTAGTTAGTTAGTTACATTTCATCCATTATAAGGCACCAAACAACTTACCAGTAACCAAAGTGAACAAACTACACCAAGTTACATTACATGACTTGGACATAAATAAATACACACACACACACACATATATATACATATACACACGTAACATCCAATCCAAAACTAAACCATGATACCAACTAAAATGATGGTTAAATATTATGTATTAAGGTGGATGTCATCTTAGTTTTAAACTTTCTCAGTATGGCATTACATAGGTTTGTGGTTGAACAAGCTGCACATATACTGTGAATTTGCGCTGAAAATATGGCATTACATAGCTTTGTGGTGTAAGGTTCCCAACATCTATGCATTTGTTGTCAGGAATTTGCTGGAATTACACAACCATCTTGGGCTAGATAAGATTACATAGCTTTGTGGTGAAAGGTTCCCATATTGTGGTTATCACTACGTGTTGAAGAATATGGAAGGCAAGGAATTAAATGATTTTTTCAAAGAAGAAAGCTAAGACGGAAGATATTTATGAGGATGTGAAAGCTTTATGTTTTCTTTGGTATAAAAATAGATCAAAAGATAGGTCTATTCTTTGGGAGAATTTGTGTAAATTCAATTTAATGTAATTTGGTTTTGGTTGGGCTCTCCTGTTGTTTTTAGCATGTTTTTAGCAGGGAGAGTGGTGCTTAATGAATTTTACTTAATAAGATTGAATAGGGATTCAGTGTTGGTGTATTTTCTAGTAGAGGTTATTAAAAGTATCATGCACCCTTTACATAGAAAGCTTATTGGAATACCATTGCTTTATTTCCAATTTTTAGTCATTATTTTTTCATATATTTGATTTTGGTTTCCTTTCATGCTCCACAACTTAGAATATAAAATCAAGGCATATATTCCCTTGTAGATATAACAAGATCTACACCATAAAAATACACAAACTGAAAGTGAATTAAGCATCTTATCGGAAATTCAATGGTTGACCTCAATTCTTGAGTTGATCAAAAGCTTGAAAGATCCCGAAGAATCACCTAACTTCTCTTATTTGCTTTTATTCTATATTAATTATTTCTGTAATGAGTTAGAACCTGACTAAAAGGTTATCATTTGTAACCGGTTTTTGACTAGTTGATTCAAATGTGATACAATTTGAATATAGTTCTTTTATTTAAATTTGATGATCTTTTGGTGATTAGAATGTTATAACCCTCATCTTTTATCCGAGGTTAAGACACACCAATAAACTAAAAAAGTTCTTGTGATAAGTTCTTTGCTTTGGTTATGATATCCTCGCCATTCCAAAAATAAGACAAAAAAGTTTATGCTTGGTGAAGTTCAATTTCCTTTTTTTAACTTATGTATTTGAGTGTTTAAATTGTAATTATATCTGATGAGAAGGCCGCTGCAACTAGTGTGAAGGAAAAATTACAAGAGGTACAGATGCTGACTAAACGTTTTTCAAATCCTTCAAGTTAAAGATTGCTAGGGTTTATTATTTGGTCCATATTGAGCAAAGCCGATTAGGAGGGGGCACAAAAAAGGCTTGGTAGGTGCTATCATCCCTGAACCAGTTGTTTAATTTAATGATTAAAGTATCAAGGGATGAACTCTAAGAGGTTAATTTGGGTATATTACCTATATTAATGTTTCTTTTTCTCAAAGTTATATATACTGAGGAACTCAGATTTTGGTTTGGGTCAGACTTTCAAAGATCCAAGAAAATTTGTTCCACAAATCATTCATCGAGCCACCAATGTCATCCCACACCAACACCACCATAGTTTCTCTCACGACAATGGTTCTGTACCGCCATTTCGAGAAGCATCCACCAGTTGTTTGATGAAAGTACTTTCAAACCCACTTCTTTCAAAGCGGCTTATACCTGATGGGTTTATAAAATAGATTATGGAAGATTTGGGTCTTTAAGAGCTCAATTTAGAGGACATAATTTTCAGTTCAATCAAACAATTGGTTACCAAAATACTTGGTTATTTCTTTTGTTTATTTCAGTTTTTATTGCATGTTTCTTCTCGTATATACATATCATGTTTCTTCTCGTATATACTATTTGTGAGGTGGATTATATATAAAATGGATAATTATACTTCTTTTTATCTATTAATATAGATCACACTATATGTTTTTATTGTACCTTGTTTGAATAAAGTGGATAACTTATTATTGTTGTGTTTGTGTTTCATAATTCATACCATAGCTTCTGTAAACCCAAAATGACATAAATAATAGGATGTCCAACATTGTTAGTTTTATTCTATTTTATTATTGTATTATTATAATTATTTTTGGAGATTTTTCTCTTATAACTTTTAAAATACATTATTTATAAAATTGAGTATGTCTTAGCGACGTGTTTATTTATATCTACGTCTATTTTTATGATCATTACATAAGCTATCTTTTTAAAATATATTATTTACAATTTTCTTAGTATATTATCTTTATATTTTTTTTCTAACTAGAGCATGGTTGTGTGTTAGGACCATGATGTGCTATCTTATGAGACCGATTGTAAAAGAAGATCTACACCATTAATGCTAAATAGATTATCTTTATGTTATTCTAACTAGAGCATGGTTATTACCTTACCCATCTAGACCGATTAGAAACCTGTTATACTGTATTGTTATTAGTCTATACTCTATATTAAATATATTTAGAACGATTGTTCGATTTATATTAAATATATCAATAAGTTTTATTAATTAACATATGATAGTCACTTTACATTATCTTTATGTGGTTTTCTAATTTTATAAACATATAATCAATCTAATATTTGATTACCATCATTATTTGTGAAGTACACTAGTAATAACCCACAAGTATTTCGATAAGGAGAATGATAGGAAATTTAAAACCATATATACATTATATTTATAAACCACTGAGTTAGTAAGAGTATTATACTTGTATTCGCTTGATGAAGGTCTACATATACTATAGTTACACCATCAACAAGCTTGATGAAGGTATACATATACTATAGTTACACCATCAACAACACAAGAAAACACTTGAAGATTGTAGACAGGCTGCATGATCCTTAATCAAATATACCCGTTACGGGCTGGATTTTTCGTCGCATAATCCACAATAACAGTCCCACCATATCTGTTGGGTGCCTCATAGCAATCCACCACGGTCTCAACCTTTGTTACCTGAACTTGAGGAGCATACACTTTTTGTCGAACAACATAGGGTTGTTGACGATAATGTTGATAGTGAAAAAACGTAGTATTTTGATTAGGTGGAGCTATTGAAGTCGAATATTTGTGATTGGATTTGTGCGCACCGAAAAAATCAAGGAGAGCAAACCCATCGACACCAATCTTAGCTAGCTCAGCTTTTGACTTTGAATAATATGACATTTTTGTCAGTTGAAGGTATTTAAGTGAAAAAGATAGGATTAGGGATTCAATGTTGGTGTAATTTCCTATGGAGATTATTAAAAGGATCATACACCTTTATATAGAAAACTTGTTGGAATCTCATTACTTTGTGTCCCATTTTAAATCATTCGACTCATAATTATTTGAGTCTACTTTCCTTTCGTGTTCCACATTTTGGTATAAAATCAAGGCATATATTCCCTAGTAGATATAAGAAGATCTACACCATAAAAATACATAAACCGAAAGTGAATTAAGCATCTTATCAGAAACTCAATATATAATTTCAATTATTGAGTTGATCAAAATTTTAAGAGATTCCAAAGAATCGCTTAAGTTCTCTTATTTTCCTTTTTAATGAGTTAGAACCAAACTAAAAGGTAACAGTTGTAACTGCTTTTTGACTAGTCGATTCAAATGTTATACATACTGAAAATATTCTTTTACAATCTAAAGCTATTGCTAAATTTGAGTATATTTTGTGATTACAATGTTTTAACCCTCATCTTTTATCTTCTTTTATCTGAGGTTAAGACCACAACAATGAATTATGAAAGTTCTTAGCTAGAATTTTTTTGCCATTCCAAAAAATAATACTATAAAAGTTTACAATTGGAAAAGTTTATTTTCTTTTTTATGTTAACATATATATTTCTATGTTTATGAGTGTTTCAATTAAACTTATATCTATATTTTTATTGATCTATTTAAAGGGTAATTTAGATGATGATGACATAACCAGTTAAAGCTTTTCGGGATCTAAAGCGGATAATAATATTAAGGACATTATCATAAAAAAAATAAGTTGCTTTTAATCTTATAAATCATATATCATATGTATCTATGCATAGTTATAGACCCCAAAATATATACCAACAACCCCTAAGCTGTGACACGCCGCAAAATATCGGTAATCCCGTACAACTTAAACAATTACGACATTATTATTTTTGCAGAATTTACTTAGTTTTATTTAATTATGTCCTAAAAGTCTAGGATTATACAAAATAATATCATGAAAAGATATCGAGTTCGCTGCATTGTTAAACAATACAAACTATGTCCTAGACAAACAAGTAGAAATGCGAACACACTATTCATGCCAGGACTAGTCGCCGTACAGCCTGACACGACAAAAACAAGATTTTGAAATATGTACGCAATGAATATTACAAAAAAACATAAGTTGGGAATAACTTACAACTAATATATTCTGGAAAAATTATATAAACACTAAATTGTCTTGTCCGCAGACAAATTCAACAAATCTGCAAAAGAGTACATCACTCCGCATAACCATATAGCAAACGTTCGGAATTCAAAAAAAATGTTAATTATCATAGAACATATATAGGACATTGAAAACAACACAAAATACTTATATAAACTTTATTGTTTAAAGCTACACAACTCGTTCGGTAACTACCCGATAACAAAATCGGTACAAAAACTATGACCAAAATAGCAAATTTACTAGTCTAGCGAACTAGTTAATGAATTTTGGACATAAAAAACATCACAAAGATGGATATGTAAACATTTCCATTTAAGTAATATAATTTTCCGATAATTGACCGATTACGAAACACGAGCCGAATTCGTTATCCAAACAAGAAAACGACTAGTCTAGTGTAACACCCCAATCGCGTAATACAACAACACGCGACGGAAAACATTGGGGAGTCATGGTACAAATTGTTTCATAACACATGGCTCATAAAGTTTTGTTTTATTGAGTTAATAGTTTTCATTGTTTTGGAGAATAAAATTAATACACAACAATTGTCTTGTAGATTTTAAAGTCACTAAGACCCAAGTCCGCCCTGTGTGAAGCATGCTCAAAGTAAAACATGAACACGTGAAACACATGTTAAAATAGGTACGTCAGCATAAAAATGCCTGTGAGTAACATAGGTTTTGTTGTTGAGGATTCATGGCTATGATTTTGTTAAAAGAAATGTTTAACTAAAAAGTAGCCATGAACCTTTGCAAAAATGTTTTCTTTTGTAAAATCATATTAAAATCAATGTGAAAATCAAATGATTTAAAAGAAATAATGCATGGTTAAATAAATAACCAAATGAAAATGAATTGTGTAAAATATGTCATGTCTTGAAATAAAGTATCATGTTTTGTGTAAAAGATGTTGTGTCTTGTATAAAAATGTCATGTCTTGTCTAAAAAATGTCATGTCTTGTCTTTGTCGAAGTAGATTAAATAACGCCACGATATGTAATGTAATAAAAACATTTATATATAGGAAGTACCAGTGGCGTATCCACCATGCTTTTATCACATTACACACGTCTCGTTATTTAAATTACTTACCAATAAACCACCAATGTCAAATGTCATGTATAACAATGTCTAATGTCAAGTATAAACCATGTCTAGTATAATTAATGTTAAGTAACAACCAATGTCTTGTATGGCAAGTAAATTGTCTTTACTCAAACCACATGTACTAATGTCATGTATAACTAATCTTGTGTAACCAAATGTCATGTACAAAACAATGTCTTTGAATAAACAAAAGTTTATGTTAAAAGTTATGTTTTGAAAACCAATGCTTTTATCGATATGAACATTTATATGGTTTGTTAACGAATACATTCAAGCCTTGTCGCCTGTCAAATAAACCCTTACAAAGACAAAGGTTTATCAATGTTCATCGGGTTTTGTCATTCCCCGGATGGATACTTCCAAACAAACTACAAAGCGGGAATGAGGTTATTAAACCTATGGTAAACCATACATACTACCGGTCGGCGGGATAATGTTAATGAATGTATCTAGTCTCGTTTAACATACCAAAATGTCATAATCAATGTAAGCATGTCATGTAAAATGTCTTTGTAAACCATGTACTAAGTATGCTAAGTCAACATACAAAGTAGAGATGTTCATGAAATCAAGGTGCTAGATATGCTAAGTCAACATATGAAGCAAATGGATCCTTGAAATCAATATGCTAGCATACTCAATCAACATACATAGCAAAACATAATTGAAATCATGTACTATATGAGTACTAGATGAACATAGCATGTATATGTCATGAAAAGTATGAAAACGTGAAAGTAACAAGTAGGCACTTGTGTATCACCCCAAAGTATTGGAAAATGGTAAAAGAGGGGACTATGTACTCACTTGAGATTGCTTAATAGTCTTAGAATTAAGACCAAATAAAGCTCGAAGGATCATGGAATCAAATGAAACCTAATATTGATAACTATGTTAATAATCGGATCCTAAACCGGAGGATAGGATAGAATGAAGTTCTATAAAACAAATGAGTATTGGAACTCATGTGGCATGATTTAATAGACCTAACATTCTAATTAGAAGGTTATCCTAAGTGTTTTTGACCCGTTTCAACTCGTTAAGGTAGTTTAAGCTACTTTAACGTGTGGTTTGCGTAAATATAAGGTCGGATGGTTATTTATGTCATATGTTAAGTCTTACATGCCCAAATATGTTTAAAAATGTTATTAAATCAGTTTAGATTGTCAAAAGTTTGATTACACATGTTAAAAATGAAGTTATGCGCAAAAGGGCATTTTGGTAATTTTTAATGTGAATATAAATGACTTAACAAATCACTATCCAAACAAAGTGACCATAAGGTATAACCTTTGGAGGTTATTCCCTATACAACAATGGTCACAAAAAGTGTTTGGTCGGATCCTAATGATCGACCAAACGGGTCGGGTTCGAAAGTCTAAGCGGTTGTCAAGACCGCTTGACTTACGACCCTAAATAAGCACTAAATTAGGAGTGACGAGTTAAACATGTTAAAACATGTTTAACTAAGTTAGAAAACTAATTTGGTATAAAAAAAGTGTTTTAATACCTGAATTTGACCGAAACTTTGACATCGACGACTTATTTGATCAGCTCCAAGGGGCGAGTTTCTTCTCAAAGATCGATTTGAGGTCGGGATACCATCAACTAAAGGTTCGAACTGAAGATGTGCCTAAAACGGCGTTCAGAACAAAGTATGGACATTACGAATTTTTAGTGATACCTTTCGGGCTCACTAATGCGCCAGCAGCTTTCATGGACCTCATGAATAGAGTCTGCAAACCATACCTAGATAAGTTTGTCATTGTCTTTATAGACGACATACTTATCTACTCTCGTAATCAAGTTGATCATGAGAAGCACCTTCGATGTATGTTAGGATTGCTTCGACAGGAGAAGTTGTATGCCAAATTCTCCAAATGCGAATTCTGGCTTCGTGAAGTCCAATTCCTTGGACATGTTGTTAATGAACATGGCATCCAAGTAGATCCCGCCAAGATAGAAGCCGTTATGAATTGGGAAGCACTGAAGACGCCAACAGAAATTCGCAGCTTTCTGGGTCTAGCTAGATATTATAGAAGATTCATTGAGAACTTCTCAAGAATAGCTGCACCATTGACTTCTTTGACCCGTAAGAATGTAAAATTTGATTGGGGTCCAAAACAACAAGAATCCTTTGAGATTCTTAAGCAGAAGTTGAGCAATGCTCCAGTGTTGTCATTACCTGAAGGAATCGAAGAGTTTGTCGTTTATTGTGATGCATCACACACCGGTATGGGTTGTGTACTTATGCAAAAAGGCAAGGTGATTGCCTATGCATCACGACAACTAAAGGTGCATGAAAAGAATTTGTTTGTGCATACATCTGTCGACTTCGTCTTGTATCGAGTCTTATGCTAGATATGTTAGATCAGGGCACGTTGTACGAGAAAATAGGAGAAAATAGGTTGATTTATATGTAGGTTCGCTTGAAGTGGTCCAGTCCGCTTGAAATGACACTTGTCAGTTTCAAGCGAAACCAACAGATAGTATTTCGCTTGAACTAATGTTGGTCATCCTCAAGCGAGATCCCATGAACTATATATAGCCATTCAAGCGATCTCATTTAAAACGGTTCCAGAAAGTCATACCGAGGTGCTTCCGGTTTGATTCTTGGATGTAATCAGTGTAATATCAATCTACAAGGTGTTTAAAGTGAATTGTAAGTTGTTTCATAGTCTGTTTCTTGTTTTCCGCACCTGAAACAGATAAGAACTTCTCTGAACGACTCGTTCGTTCATCACACGATCGTCGGTTAAACAGTCTTATAGTAAAGAATTTTTGTTATCAAAAGCAAATTTGGATGATGAAACATTTGAAGTTGCATATACTTTAAATGATTCTGACAAATTATACTCTGACAAAGAGTTTCCAATAAGAAGTGTTAGATTTGACATGATCAAAAAGGTTTTCAAAATGACAAAAATTAAGATTTCTGAAATAAAAGATTTAAATCTTAATGGAAAACCTAAAAAATACACTTCAAGAGTACAACAACGATTAAACAAGAAAAAGGGTTACAATTCCGGTTCTGGTTTTCAAAAGAAACCAAACCATAATGGTAGCTACAAAAAGAAAGGTTTAGGTTTTATTCCACCTAAATATTACAAAAATGACAAAATTTCTAAAACAAACACAAAATTTGTTTCAGGAGGAAGTGCAGAAGAAGAACAGAAGAAACCTTTCTGGAAACAATCAAACCAGGAGTTTCTTTCTGAGAAGAAAAGGAATGGAAATGGAGTGTTTCATCCAAAAGAAACTCGAACCTGTTTTAAATGCAGTGAAGCTGGTCACATTGCGTGGAACTGTCCGAAAAATGCTAAGACTAAACAGGGAGTTTCTAAAAAACTCAAAGAAAAAGTTGTTGATGTTGAACCACCAACCGAAAAATTCAGAATTTTTGAAAATTCAACTTATGAGGTTGGTGAATGTTCTAAAAAGAATTTTTACAAAAAGAAAGCCAAGAACAACCAAGTGTGGGTTGTTAAGAATGTTTCTGAGAAAGTCGGCAATGATTCTGGTTCCACAAAGCCAGAAGAGCCACAAGTTGAGGTGAAAGAAGTATCTTCAGTGAATGATGATGAGTTTCCATCACTGAATTTTGAAAAGATTAAACAGAAAGTTGGTAAGGTTGAAATCTCAGATCAGTTTTATTCTGAGAAGAATGAGTTTGATGTCGAGAAAGTTTTCAATGGAAATGTTAAGAAATTTTTTGGAAAAATGCTTGATGGGAAAGTCAAAGGGGTTAAGGATTTTTATGCAACTAAAAAGGCAACTTTTAACCCAACTGAACAAGAGCTAAAAGAGCTAAAAACACCCAAGGTTGGTCAGACTTGGGTGGAAATTCTTTTTCCTTGAAAAATCTGACTTGCCGGAGCTCCCAGGTTGGTAAGAGTGGAGCAGGAATCGGCATATTTCTTGAGAAATTCACTCTGGTGATATTTCGTCTTATAGTGGTAAATCAGGGACATTAAGTTGTACTTGATTTTCTACGAGTGATTGTTTTGAAAAATCGGAAAATGTTAGTTTTTACAAGTGGTTGAAGAAAAGAAGGTGATGAATGATCCCCATGTTTGAGAAATAACACGCAAAACTAATTTTCCGGAAAAACCATTTTGGTTAAAACAAACTTAAATGTTTTGAAATCATAATGAGAAAATAGTTTTGTGAAAGGGGGAGTTCTGATTGTTTATGCGTAGTGGATGGCGAATTGATGCGATTTGATATCGGTTGTCACCTTGTTGTATAGTTTGTTTTCAAATTTTCTAAAATGTGTTTGAATTTAAGGGGGAGTAAAAATTTTAGAATTTCAGAAAATCCAAAAACATTAGAAAATTTGAAAATGTCAAAAACATGATAAAATTCAAAAATGAGTTTTGTTGGGAAAAAGAGGAAATGATAGTACATCTATGGACTATCACAACATGCTAAAGAAATGTAAAGTCTAAAGTGATAAACGATCTCACTAAAGATGTGACGGTAGGCTCAGCTAGACTAGTAGATTTGCGATAACGATACAAACATAAAGCAAAAAGCCTAGTTCTAGTGGGAAACATGGTTGAAAGCATAGTACTTAGTTTTGTCATTCTTGATTGTGTGCCTACTCGGTAATCGCTGATTGTCAAAAGACATAAAACTGGTTAAGTTTGTGAATTTTCACAACTTTGCTAAAAAGTCGCTGTGATTGTGCATTTTATCTTGCAAAGATTTAAACTTGTTTTATTTCTTTATTTTGTTTAAGCATTGGACATCCTCTGCGTATACGTGAGTATCGAACTGGATGTTAGTGCCTAAACATTCTGATTTATTTTCTTTGGTGTTTCGTTTAAGCTTTGGATTACCTCTGCGTATACGGAAGTATCGACCTGGTGGTTAAAGCCTAAACAACTTCAATTTGTTTTATTTTCTTATTTTGTTTAAACATTGGACTTTCTCTGCGTATACGGAAGTATCGACCTGATTGTTAATGTTTAAACATTCTGTTTTGTTTTCGCACAATTCACAGTTGATAAAAGTTTAAAGGCATTATTTGAGATAGTGCATTGCATGATGAGGGGATATGCTGAGATCGTGGGATCCATAAGAATTTAGTGTTATCTAAATATACCTTAACATATCGGTAAGCATTTCGAAATTTTTTAGTTTGAGTTTAAGTGGACAACAATACCGTCAATCAATGTGAATTGTTTAGAGCTTAAAATGTTTAAAGCTTAACGGTGTTGGTGATATGTCTCAAAAACTGATATGATCCTCTTTCACACGCTCACAAAAATATTGTTTTTAAATATTTCTTTACTGCATTTCATTTCTGTTATTCAAAAATCCAAAAAGGCTTTTTGGTGTGTTTTAGCATAAATTTTTGAAAAATACAAAAAGATTTTCGACAACTGATGTTGAAAAGCTGATTTTCAAAATTCCAAGTACTAAACATGACGAACAGGTTTGGGAAAGAGTGTTGTAAAGGTTTAGCATTTTGAGAGGGAGATTCAATGTTTGAATGATGTAAGTGTTCGAAAATATTTCTGCAAGTGATCATCAGAAAATTTATTTTTGAGTAGAGAATGTGCAGGTTTAGCCAGGATTCGATACTTAAGGACTCTGAGTGTTAAGAGATCCAGGTTTCGATTCTGAATCTGTGAAAAGTGTGTTATAGGTTGCGATCCTAAAATTGTTGATGCTGAGGAACTTAAGGAAACAAGAGATCTGATAAAGAGAATTAGAAGTCTATAATTCCAGCACAAGTTGAGGTGGAGTCTGCTAGAGAAAAAGAGAGCTCAAGAGCCAGGTGGAGAATCTGGAAGGATGCCCAGAGACTGATAAAGACTGAAGATGTAAAGACTCGACACGATAGACTCGTCAACATCTGAGGGGGAGTATGTTAGTGCATACATCTGTCGACTTCGTCTTGTATCGAGTCTTATGCTAGATATGTTAGATCAGGGCACGTTGTACGAGAAAATAGGAGAAAATAGGTTGATTTATATGTAGGTTCGCTTGAAGTGGTCCAGTCCGCTTTAAATGACACTTGTCAAATTCAAGCGAAACCAACAGATAGTGTTTCGCTTGAACTAATGTTGGTCATCCTCAAGCGAGATCCCATGACCTATATATAGCCATTCAAGCGATCTCATTTAAAACGGTTCCAGAAAGTCATACCGAGGTGCTGCCGGTTTGATTCTTGGATGTAATCAGTGTAATATCAATCTACAAGGTGTTTAAAGTGAATTGCAAGCTGTTTCATAGTCTGTTTCTTGTTTTCCGCACCTGAAACAGATAAGAACTTCTCTGAACGACTCGTTCGGGTCATCACACGATCCTACAGAATTACACCACCCATGACTTAGAGTTGGGTGCCGTTGTATTCGCACTAAAGTTATGGAGACACTACTTGTATGGAACGAAGTGTATGATCTATTCGGATCACAAAAGTCTTCAACACTTATTTAATAAAAAAGAGCTCAATATGAGACAGCGCTGTTGGATGGAAACTTTAAATGATTACGATTGTGAAATTCGCTACAATCCCGGCAAGGCGAATGTAGTCGCCGATGCCTTAAGCCGAAAAGAGAGAGTTAAACCTATCAGGATTAATGCTAAGAGCATTGAACTGAAGAATAGCCTGAGTGACAGGCTATTAGCTGCACAGAAAGATGCTGTTTTGGAAGCTAACCTTCCAGATGAAAAGTTAGGTGTAACTGCTGAACAGTTAACACCTGGCAAGGATGGAATTCTCAGACTGAATGGAAGAATCTGGGTTCCCATTCATGGAGGACTTCGAGATGTAATTCTCCAGGAAGCTCACAACTCCAAATATTCAGTTCACCCTGGAGGTGACAAGATGTATCAGGATTTGAAAGCTAATTATTGGTGGATAGGATTAAAGAAATCTATTGCCACCCATGTAGCTAAGTGCTTGACCTGTGCTCACATTAAAGTTGAACATCAAAAGCCATCAGGTCTGCTTCAACAGCCAGAACTTCCCACATGGAAATGGGAAATGGTAACTATGGACTTTATAACCAAGTTACCTAAAACAAAGCACGGAAATGATACCATATGGGTTATAGTTGATAGACTGACTAAGTCAACACATTTCTTACCCATCATGGAGACTCATAGCTTTGACAAGTTAGCCCAGGTGTACGTGGATAAGATTGTGTCTCTTCACGGAGTGCCGGTGTCTATTATCTCCGATAGAGATACTAGATACACCTCACACTTTTGGAAAAGTTTCCAACAATCTTGGGGCACACGTTTGAATTTTAGTACGGCCTACCATCCTCAAACCGATGGAGAAAGTGAGCGTACAATTCAAACTTTGGAAGACATGCTTCGAGCATGTGTAATTGATTTGGGAGGTAGTTGGGATGCTCATCTACCCTTGATTGAGTTCTCCTATAACAATAGCTACCATACTAGCATTCAGGCTGCACCTTTTGAGGCATTGTATGGTAGGAAATGCAGAACGCCTGTTTGTTGGGCAGAAGTAGGAGAAGCACAATTGTCAGGACCCGATATACTCCTTGAACGACGGACAAGATTGTTGATGTGCGTGAATTAAATATATTTTTAATTAAGTTTTTCTTCACACAAATTTAGTTTTAAAATGGTTTTTCACCTAGGAACTAGCTACACACACAAAGGGCAAGTGTACCCGTCGGGTGGTAATATAGCTAATCGGCAAGAACCGGATATCAATCCGTGGATGCGGTGTCTCGATACTAAACTTTTGCTACTTTAAAGCCTTTTCAAATGATTGGGTTGATTTTTCTAACTTAGCATGCAAAGAAATAAACTACTAAAAATTCTAACAAAGAACAATATCTAAGAAAGGGTTGCCTAAACTAAGTATCCACTAACTCACATGTGACAACAAAGGGGAAGGAGGTTGTGATGATGCAAGCTCTAAAATTGACTAAGTCCCCAATCAAGGCTTCCTAGTCTATAATTCTTAGGAAAACTAAAAATGAATTAACATTCTAATCACCTAAAAATTATTCTTTAAGCTCACTTGCTAAGTTGATGTTAATCTTTAATAATGTGTTATTTGTTTGTCAAAACTCCTAACTCTACAAATTAGGGAAAACTAATATGAAAAACACACTAATCACCCTAACTTGGTTTTAAGTAGTTGGCACTATCATCATGTTCTTGATATGAACCACAAGCATGGTCATGCTAGCTAACAATTTTGGCCTAAATCATCAAACTAACAAGAACTCAAACTATAGAATCCATATAAACATACTTATGATCTTTTCAAATCTAGATGCAAGAATTCACACATATGCTCAAATCATCATTCAATCACATTGGCAATCACCATTCCTAGTTTCATGCTATGAATCATACTAACAAGTTAACAAGATTCAATAATCATAATCTTTACATGGGCTTTCCAACACAACATGTAAATACTTATGAGCAAACATTCAAGAACAAGAACTTTAAGCATACACATGAACTCCAAGAACAAGATTAAATACCAACATGAAGATTAACAAGAACAATCATCACATCTATTTCCATGTTATCACATATTCATTAGCTTCAACAAAGTTTAGACAACTCAAATGTTTAGCCCATAGGGCTCATGGCTACCAAATCAAGTGCAAAGAAACATAAATTGTTCATAATGTAATAAGCTAACCAAGTTAAAGACAAGATTAAAATGATGTTTGAGTAGATCTTCAAGTGATTAAGTCCTCTTCAAGGCTCCCTCTTGGCTCCAACAAGCTTCCAAGACCAGATTCTTGAGAGAAAAAGTCACCAAAATGCTCCAACTCCCTTCCAAATGAGCTAGAAACTCGTATTTAAGCTGCTGGGAGAATGGCACGACCATGCCACCTTTTGGCATGGTCGTGCTTGGCAAGTGTCAGAACTACTTTCTTGGTTGTTGACCATGTTTGATTCCATTTTGGGAAAATCCGCGCTCAAAAAGTTCCTGAGGTGGCACGACCGTGCTCGGGCATGGTCTGGTCGTGACAGCCGATAGTGCTCGGCTATGATTGAATCAATCTCGGAAACATGCTGATCTAGGGCTCAAATTGACCTGGCACGGTCGTGCCAGTGATTGGCACGGTCGTGCTCCCCTTGATTTTGATGGTGCTGGTGCTAGATGCAAGTGCTGATCGAGAGTGCCGATGTCGGAATGGCTGGCACGGTCGTGCGCCTGGGTGGCACGGTCGTGCCATATCTGGCAGTTTGCTGGAATGTTCCGTTTTCGCTCCATTTTGCTCCAAAAGCCTTCGTTTCAACACCGGGCCGAAGCCCGGACCTGTATTTTCACAAACAACTCAAATGAGTACCAAAATCAATGAAAATACAAAGAGTTTTCGCATAAACGGGGCGTATTTGACGTTTAAAAGATGTATAAATTCTTATACATCAAACATCCCCACACTTGAACTTTGCTTGTCCTCAAGCAAACTAAAATCAACGAAACTCTCTAAATGGCAATCATTTCAACTAGCATTTCATAAGCACAAACAAATAACTTGGGTCAAAACAATCAAAGAGGCGGGACCAAGGAGGTGTTACAAGATCATCAAACTGCTCGGTCTGTCCGAGCAAGTCTAAATCAACCCTTTGTAATCTCCTCATGGGCTCAATTAGGTGTCGTCGAGCCCACAACCTCTCCACCTTCGGGATACAATACCCTTCCCTTGCATTGTTGGAGAACCTCAAGTAAGGGTGATCCATCTGCAAAATTGAGACAAGATTAATCAGCAGCCAAAACAAACAGACAAATTTCGGGACTGGACAATATGGCACGGTCGTGCCACCATATGGCACTACCGTGCGAGACCTGCAAATCAGTGAGTTTATGAAGTTTTTTCGGAATTTTATGAAGTCTGGGTTTTTATTCCCCAGGAGCACGACCGTTCCATCCCACGGCACCATCGTGCTCGGCTGTAAACGGCTTGTAACAAAACCAACGTTTTCGAGAAGCACGATCGTGCTGCCCAACGGCACCCTCGTGCCTGGCCGATAACTGGTGACAATTTCAAGTCAGCTGAGCGATTTGGCGAGAGGCACGATCGTGCCGTATATCGGCACCCTCGTGCGACTTTGAAGATCTGGGCAATTTATGAAGATCCGACATGGTGATATGAAGAGCACGATCGTGCGTCCGGACGGCACCCTCGTCCGATCTTGAATTTCTGGAAAATTTATGAAGTTTTTATGAATTTTTGAAGATCACGAAAGTGCTCCCAGAAAGCACGACCGTGCGTGACGGAACCCAGATTCAGAAAATCGCTCAAAACAGCCCCAAAACCCCAATTTTTTCACGTTTTTGCTTAGGGGTTTTGTAAATCGGTCACTTGTGGTTCAAACTAACACAAAAAACACGAAAAAACGGGCTTGAATCGGGTGATTTAGACCAAGCCCTAAAAACCTAAAGAAACTAACTATGAAGAACAAGAAGAACATGAAGAACATATCAACAAAATCACTACAAACTAACAAGAAAAGGAGAGATCCGTACCTGGAATGATTGTTGGGATGAAAGAATTCTTGGAGGAAGCTAGGAGATGTAGAGGATCCGTGAGTGCTTTGAAGTGGGTTCAAGTGAGAAGATGAACTTATTAAGAAGATGAAGAGTGGGTGGTTGATTTCATTTAAGTTCTATTATGGGTCTGTAAAAGGTGTCTGGTGGTGCCAGATTTTGTTGGTAGTGCCTGATTTTTGATTTTTTTTTTTTTGAGGATGTAGAAAATGGACATCTTTATAGACAAACTCCTTGAACCCGGGGCACTCACGAAGCATCTCCTACCAAGAAAAAGAACCGAACTAACATACCTGAGAGTCGGTAGAAAGCTCTAACATCCCTCGCGACCAGAACGAACCGCAACCTGAAAAGAAATAGACAACCACACACAAAAATAATAACAAAAATAATAAACACACAAACATGCTAAGTTTATTCACGAGTCTTCAGCTAGACTCACCACCCCGAATTCATTTGTTCCTGGGGTGGAGGGTAACAACCTCCTCACTCGGGTCAACGGGCCCTCCAACATAAGCCTTTAACCTATACCTGTTGACCTTAAACAACCTGCCATCCTCATGGCCTATCTCCATGGCCCCGTAAGGAAACACTGACCGTACAGTGTAGGGACCCGACCACCGAGATTTAAGCTTACCAAGAAACAACTTGAGACGTGAGTTGTACAACAAAACACGATCACCCACTCGGAATTCTTTCTTGTCCTTCAAGCGGGCATCATGAAGCGTCTTAATACGTTCCTTGTATAGCTTGGAGCTTTCATACGCATCGTGCCTAAGCTCCTCAACCTCGTGAATCTGCACAAACCTGTTCTCACCCGCAGCAGCCATATCGAGGTTAACCGTTTTCAAAGCCCAGTATGCTTTGTGCTCGAGTTCAACAGGCAAATGACAAGACTTCCCATAGACCAGTTTAAACGGTGTGGTGCCTATAGGAGTCTTGTAGGCTGTTCGAAAAGCCCACAGGGCATCATCCAATTTCTCGGACCAATCCTTACGGCTAGAATTAACCGTTTTCTCCAAAATCCGCTTGATTCCCCGATTAGTAACCTCGACCTGTCCGCTCGTCTGCGGATGATATGGTGTAGAGAATTGATGTTGCACACCATATCGGGACAATACTTTCTCAAGCTGAGAATTACAGAAATGTGTCCCACGGTCACTAATCAACGCTTTCGGGGCACCGAAGCGAGCAAACAACTTTTTCAAAAACCTCACCACTACCCTCGCATCGTTAGTGGGCAAAGCCTATGCTTCAGCCCACTTTGAAACGTAATCAACAGCGACTAGGATGTAGCGGTTCCCAAAAGAGGTTGGAAAAGGGACCATGAAGTCTAGCCCCCATACGTCAAAAACCTCACAAACTTGGATGCCATTTTGTGGAATCTCATGGCGTGCAGAAATGTTGCTCGCCCTCTGGCAAGCATCACAGGACCTCACCCATTCGTGGGCATCACGGAAAATAGTCGGCCAAAAGAATCCGGCATCAAACACTTTCCTTGCCGTGTTGTTCGCTCCGTGGTGGCCTCCCGTGGGTCCTTGGTGACAGTGGCATAAAATATCCCTCGCCTCGTCACCACGCACGCATCGCCGGATCATCCGATCCGCTCCTACCCGAAACAAGTAAGGGTCATCCCAGAAGTAATGCTTGACATCCGCAAAGAACTTTCGCTTCTGCTGGTGGGTCATCCCCTTGATCAGGATGCCACTGGCTAGGTAGTTTGCAAAGTCAGCAAACCATGGGGAATCATCACTAGTCTCGATCCTCATGAGGAACTCATGGGGGAAATTGTCATTGATGTTAGGCCCACGAGATTCCTTTTCCTCAGAATGCTCAAGTCAAGACAAATGATCGGCTGCCAAATTTTCAGCCCCTTTTTTATCACGGATTTCAATATCAAACTCTTGCAGCAACAAAATCCAACGTACCAGTCTCGGTTTAGCATCCTGCTTGTTGAAAAGATACCGAAGGGCTGCATGATCCGTGTACACAATGGTCTTGGAAAGGACAAGATATGACCGAAACTTATCGAAGGCAAAGACCACAGCTAGGAGCTCTTTCTCTATCGTGGTGTAGTGCTCCTGAGCGTCATTCAAGGTCTTGCTCGCATAGTAAATTGGGTGAAAGTGTTTATCTTTCCTTTGACCCAAGACAGCCCCGACTGCGAAGTCACTCGCATCACACATCAACTCAAATGGCAGCTCCCAGTCAGCGACCATGATCGGGGCATTCACCAACTTCTCCTTCAACAGCTCGAATGCCCGAAGGCATTCATCGGAGAAAACAAACTGGGCATCCTTCTTGAGGAGCTGAGTCATGGGACGGGCGATTTTGGAAAAGTCCTTTATGAATCGCTCGTAAAAACCTGAATGACCTAGAAAACTCCTAATAGATTTCACGGATATGGGAGGCGGGAGCTTTGAAATAGTCTCAACTTTGGCTCGGTCAACCTCGAGCCCCGCCTGTGAAATCTTGTGCCCAAGCACAATGCCCTCCTTCACCATGAAGTGGCATTTCTCCCAATTCAACACAAGGTTGGCTTCTTCACATCTAGCTAACATCCTTTTCAGATTCCCGAGACACTGGTCAAAAGAACTCCCAAACACAGAAAAATCATCCATGAAAACCTCCATGGAGTCCTCGATCATGTCATGAAAAATGGCCACCATACATCTCAGAAATGTGGCTGGGGCATTGCACAGTCCAAAGGGCATCCGCTGGTAGGCGAATGTGCCATAGGGACATGTGAATGTCGTCTTCTCCTGATCCTCAGGAGAGATGGGAATCTTAAAATAACCCGAAAAACCATCAAGGAAGCAGTAGTACATCCTGCCCGACAATCTCTCCAACATCTGATCAATGAAAGGAAGTGGGAAGTGATCCTTCCTCGTGGCATCATTGAGTTTGCGGTAGTCAATGCAAACTCTCCATCCGGTGACAGTACGAGTAGGAATCAACTCGTTTTTCTCATTGGTCACCACTGTCATGCCTCCTTTCTTCGGGACTACCTGTACAGGGCTAACCCATGGTGAATCAGAGATCGAGTATATCAAACCTGCATCAAGTAGTTTAATGACCTCTTTCTTCACAACCTCCTGCATGTTGGGGTTCAAACGCCTTTGATGCTGTACTACAGGTTTAAAGTCCTCCTCCATCAAAATCTTACGGGTACAAAAGGATGGATTGATCCCTTTTATATCCATAATTTTCCAAGCAATCGCCTTCTTGTGCTGCTTCAGGACTTCAAGCAATCGATCCTTCTCTTCCTTCGACATTTCGGCAGAAATGATGACGGGCAGATGAGTCTCACCCTCCAAGAAAGCATACTCCAAATGATCTGGAAGCTCCTTAAGCTCAACCGAAGGTGGATCCTCAATAGAAGGGCGTGCTTTAGGCTCAGCAACGCGATCCACAACCTCAAAAACCTCAGGACATGGGGGAGACGCGTGACCTATCAGACAGGTCACCTCCTCGACTAATCGGTCCACCCTAGGTGAACTAAAGTCCTCCCCTCCTAGCAGTTGTGTGTCCACAACATCCTCCTCGAATGCATCACGAAGATGATCACTCACATATGTGTCGATAGTCTCAATGAAGTAGAGTGTATCATCCTGACTTTGCGAGTGTTGCATGGATTTCCCAATGTCAAAAGTAACCTCCTCATCATCAACCCTAAGAGTAAGTCCACCGGTGTAGACATCAATCAAGGCTCTCGCTGTGGCTAGGAATGGGCGACCTAAGATAAGTGGAACATTTTTGTCCTCATCCATGTCTAGAATCACGAAATCGACAGGAAAGACAAACTTGTCGATTTTCACTAGCATATTCTCAACTATGCCTCGAGGATACTTCACTGAACGGTCGGCTAGCTAAATGCTCATACGAGTCGGCTTGGGCTCTCCCAAGTCTAGCTTAGCAAAAACCACATATGGCATGAGGTTTATGCTAGCTCCAAGATCAGCTAATGCATTGCTGACCGACAAACTACCAATCAAACACGGGATAGTGAAACTCCCAGGATCATTCATCTTCTTAAGTAGTTTATTCTGAAGAACTGCTGAACACACCTCATTCAAGGTCACCTGCGATAGCTCCTTAAGTTTCTTTTTTTTGGATAGGATGTCTTTCAGAAACTTGGCATACGTAGGCATTTGAGCAAGTGCCTCGAAAAATGGTAAATTTATATGAAGTTGCTTAAAAAGCTCGAGGAATTTACCATAGTGTTCTTCCATTTTCTGCTTCTTCAACCTCCCTGGGTATGGAATGGGAGGGATATACTCTCTCACTGGCTCCTTGGGTCATGCGGTACTTGCTGGGACTCGCCTCTGTTGCACCTCACCCGGAGACTCATACTCAATCTCCTCGTCAACCTCATCATCATCGACCGGCTTTGCTGGAACAGCCGGAGGGATGGGCTGAGCGGTCTTGCCGCTTCTCAACGTGATGGTCTTTGCAGTAGCATTTGGATTAGTCCCTGTGTTGCTTGGAAGGCCCCCTGTTGTTTATCAGACAACATCTTGGCAATCTGGCCAACTTGGTTCTCAATGGTCTGCATGGAAGCCTTTTGGCTTCTCAACTCATTCTCGTGCCTCGTGAAACGACCGTCATACTCCTTAAAACGCTTCTCATTCTCGGCCTTTTGAGTGTTCTGACCGGCTAAGATCTGGCTAAGCATATCATGCACACTAGGCTCGCTAGCTGAAGGTCCCTGCTGAGGTCGAGGTGGACCATATGCTCCATGAGCTGGAGCTGTGGGACGTGGAGCAAATCCGGGTGGATGCAGATTAGAAGCATCGGGCCTCCAACTGAAATTTGGGTGATTCTTCCACCCCGGATTATAAGTATTGCTGTAGGGATTATTCTGAGGACGGTATTGGTTTCCCATAAAATCAACATGCTCGTGTGACATCTCTCCCATCTGAAAATCGCCTACCTGATATGCTTCCCCACTCGAAGAACCTCTCGAGTGCATTTCCATCACTTGATCAAATTTCGAAGATAAGGCATCCATACGTGCTGTCATGGCTGTGTAGACGTCCACATGATGAACTCCCTGCCGAGAACTCTTACCTCTTGGTGGCTGTTGCGTCCGGTTTTTCGCGGCACATTTCTCTAGAATCTCAAACGCCTCGGTGGCATTTTTCGTGCCGATATCCCCACCCGAGTATGTATCAACCATCATCTGTCCCTGACTATCCAAACCATGGTAGAAGATCTGACATTGTTGCCACTTGGGCAACCCGTGATGTGGGACCTTTCGCATAAGCTCTTTGAAACGCTCCCATGCCTCGTAAAGAGACTCGTCCTCGTCCTGACAAAAGTTCAGAATCTTGGTTCTCAACCGAACAGTTTTCTCTGGAGGGAAATATTTCTGAAGGAACTTCTCAGCTAATTGATTCCATGTAGTGATAGATCCAGCTGGAAGTGAAAGAAGCCACTCCTTGGCTCCATCCTGTAAAGAAAACGGAAAGAGCCGAAGGCGGATAGCATCCGGTGATCCATCACGAATCTTGAATGTGGCACAAACCTCTAGAAACCCCGCAATGTGAACACTAGGATCCTCGTGATCCATGCCATAAAACTGCACCGCATTTTGCAACATCGATATGGTGCCAGCCTTGATCTCGAAATTATTATTGTCAATCGTCGGTGCATTGATGCTCGCAGGTAAACCATCAAGTGACGGTTTTCCAATTTCGTTCAAAATCCTATTCTCCTCTTCGTCCGCCATGTCTACTTGAACCTCGTAGAATGTGTCGTCTCCTCCCGCGTCTACCTCGATCGCCTCGGCTACCACGTGAAACCGCTCCCGCAGTCTCCGGTGAAGATCACGCTCCGGCTCCGCTGAAGGCTCAATGATATCAGCAGCGGGGGTTGAGGACATGCACAAAATATATACAAAAACAAAAACAACTAGCAAATAATCATCAATTTTTTTTTCAATTAATCAAGCAAAGGCAAATAAAATAAGTAGACAAAAACTGTGTACACTTTTCACAATGGCTAAATAAGTAACTCGAATCGTTTTCAAGAAGACCGCATCCCCGGCAACGCGCCAAAAACTTGATGTGCGTGAATTAAATATATTATTAATTAAGTTTTTCTTCACACAAATTTAGTTTTAAAATGGTTTTTCACCTAGGAACTAACTACACACACAAAGGGCAAGTGTACCCGTCGGGTGGTAATATAGCTAATCGGCAAGAACCGGATATCAATCCGTGGATGCGGTGTCTCGATACTAAACTTTTGCTACTTTAAAGCCTTTTCAAATGATTGGGTTGATTTTTCTAACTTAGCATGCAAAGAAATAAACTACTAAAAATTCTAACAAAGAACAATATCTAAGAAAGGGTTGCCTAAACTAAGTATCCACTAACTCACATGTGACAACAAAGGGGAAGGAGGTTGTGATGATGTAAGCTCTAAAATTGACTAAGTCCCCAATCAAGGCTTCCTAGTCTATAATTCTTAGGAAAACTAAAAATGAATTAACATTCTAATCACCTAAAAATTATTCTTTAAGCTCACTTGCTAAGTTGATGTTAATCTTTAATAATGCGTTATTTGTTTGTCAAAACTCCTAACTCTACAAATTAGGGAAAACTAATATGAAAAACACACTAATCACCCTAACTTGGTTTTAAGTAGTTGGCACTATCATCATGTTCTTGATATGAACCACAAGCATGGTCATGCTAGCTAACAATTTTGGCCTAAATCATCAAACTAACAAGAACTCAAACTATAGAATCCATATAAACATACTTATGATCTTTCCAAATCTAGATGCAAGAATTCACACATATGCTCAAATCATCATTCAATCACATTAGCAATCACCATTCCTAGTTTCATGCTATGAATCATACTAACAAGTTAACAAGATTCAATAATCATAATCTTTACATGGGCTTTCCAACACAACATGTAAATACTTATGAGCAAACATTCAAGAACAAGAACTTTAAGCATACACATGAACTCCAAGAACAAGATTAAATACCAACATGAAGATTAACAAGAACAATCATCACATCTATTTCCATGTTATCACATATTCATTAGCTTCAACAAAGTTTAGACAACTCAAATGTTTAGCCCATAAGGCTCATGGCTACCAAATCAAGTGTAAAGAAACATAAATTGTTCATAATGTAATAAGCTAACCAAGTTAAAGACAAGATTAAAATGATGTTTGAGTAGATCTTCAAGTGATTAAGTCCTCTTCAAGGCTCCCTCTTGGCTCCAACAATCTTCCAAGACCAGATTCTTGAGAGAAAAAGTCACCAAAATGCTCCAACTCCCTTCCAAATGAGCTAGAAACTCGTATTTAAGCTGCTGGGAGAATGGCACGACCATGCCACCTTTTGGCACGGTCGTGCTTGGCAAGTGTCAGAACTACTTTCTTGGTTGTTGACCATGTTTGATTCCATTTTGGGAAAATCCGTGCTCAAAAGTTCCCGAGGTGGCACGACCGTGCTCGGGCATGGTCTGGTCGTGCCAGCCGATAGTGCTCGGCTATGATTGAATCAATCTCGGAAACATGTTGATCTGGGGCTAAAATTGACCTGGCACGGTCATGCCAGTGTTTGGCACGGTCGTGCTCCCCTTGATTTTGATGGTGCTGGTACTTGATGCAAGTACTGATCGAGAGTGCCGATGTCAGAATGGCTGGCACGGTCGTGCGCCTGGGTGGCACGGTCGTGCCGTATCTGGCAGTTTGCTGGAATGTTCCGTTTTCGCTCCATTTTTCTCCAAAAGCCTTCGTTTCAACACCGGGCCGAAGCCCGGACCTGTATTTTCACAAACAACTCAAATGAGTACCAAAATAAATGAAAATACAAACAGTTTTCGCATAAACGGGGCGTATTTGACGTTTAAAAGATGTATAAATTCTTATACATCAATTATCCAGATTCGTGATCGCCTGAAGGCTGCCAGGGATAGGCAAAAAAGTTATGCTGACAAAAGGCGAAAACCTCTAAAGTTTGAGGTTGGTGATAAAGTTTTACTAAAAGTATCACCATGGAAAGGTGTGATGCGTTTCGGAAAAAAAGGGCAAGCTTAGTCCTAGATATATCGGACCATTCGAGATTATCGAATGTGTTGGCAGTGTAGCTTATAAGCTAAACTTGCCTGAGGAGCTCAGTGGGATTCATAATGTATTCCACATCTGTAACCTAAAGAAATGTCTAGCTGATGAATCATTAGCTATGTCCCATAAAGATGTACCAATTGACGAAAGCCTGAGGTTTGTTGAAAGACCTATATCGATCGAGGATCGTCAGGTTAAAAAGCTCCGAAGAAAGCAAGTGCCTATAGTAAAGGTCAAGTGGGATGCCCGTAGAGGTCCCGAATATACGTGGGAAGTTGAGTCCACTATGCGACAGAAGTACCCTCACTTATTCCAGTAAATCTCGGGGTTGAGATTTCTTTTAAGGGGGTGAGGATGTAACACCACGTAAAAACATGTCCAATTATGTATAGACACGTGTCCTAAACTCTGGATATGTGAAAGATTTAGTTTAAAGGACTAAAGTTGACAAACAGTGGAAATATGAAACCACAGGGACTAAAAGTGTCAACATGCCAAACTTGAGCCTCTGAATGACCATACATGGAGAATATATTCTTAAACGAGTAAATAATTGGATATAAGAAGCCGTTGGTGAAAATAGTCAGAAGATTATAAAACTACAAGGGTTAAAAGCGTCAACATGTTAATTCTGACCTCTGGGTGACCTTTTAACGAACCCGAGGCTTCGAAATATTCAAATATACTCTCAAGAATAAGTGATAAGAATTTCACATGGTTTCGAGATCGTTAAGCGAGTTTTCAAGACTTTGGGTAAAAAGTGCAACTTGATGAAACTTGCATTTATAGTGATATTTAACGAAAGCGAGCCTAACGAAGTTTGATTATACATCCTTGAGCCTCTACAAACCAACTATTAGGGCCTTACATGTCAAAAATCAAGTTAAAAAGGGTTTTAATCGATCAGGGACCAAACCTACCAACAATGAAACTTGTTTAACCTGTTTCCCACATCCAGGCGGGCCGCGTATGGCCAAGCAGAACATCTACGCGGGCCGCGTAGAAGTCCCCAGCACAGAAAACACTTGCCAGGTGCAGGTTAACAGCTCCAAACCGACTTAAACTCGATTGTATCGATCCTAGGGGCTGTTTTACGGTTTTAATAATCCACTAGGACACATGGAGTGATCCTAGGAGGGCCCATAACAGCTGCAATGATCTTGGAACATGGCAAAACACTATATAAGAAGAGCTAGTTCATAACTCTCATACACACATTTGCAAACAACTTTCAAGGGACTCATCTCTGGAGCTTGCAAGGATTAGGAGAAGAATTAGAAGTGTAGAAAAGATAGCAAGGACCATTAGTAAGAGTCTTAACCCCTGCTTAGTCTTTTTAATTAGCTTAATTATCGAAAAGTCAAACATATCGTAATTTAACTTTGACTTTTGGTTTAATCACAAATGGTCCAGCCACTGACTGAAATGAAAGTGGTTATGGAACCATATTAAGGTAGGTTATTAACCCTTAAAAGGGCACCTCCTAATTATTTCGTTTGACTAGTTAATTGTCGGGTCAACCTAGTTTGACAAAAAGTCAAACTGGATAGAAAGTTTAAAAACGAATTAAATTAATAAAACAGAGGATCTAAATTATATTTTAACATTCTAATGACTTGGTAATTAATATTAGAACATGTTTTATCAGTCCTAACCCGACAATTATCAGTCTAAGGTCAGTTTATAACCGAAAGTCGCAAAAGCTTGACTTTTGCTTTGACTTTCAGTTCTGACCTGTTCAAGCTTAATTCTTCCATGTTTTAAGCTTCCATTAGGACCACATTACTCAGTAGTATAACCCCCTGGAGTTATATTGCATGGTTCTTAGTGGTTTGAATTATATGCTTTTGATCGTTAAAATGCTTATAAATGCCATAAACGCCCTTTTGACACACAAATGAGATTTTTAGAAATGTGAGTGGACACAAACCTTTGCTACTGATATATAAGCTTGCCCTGAATATTTGACATTAGTTCTTGGTCCCAAATAGGAGTTATGCTCGATATCGTAATTAGAAGTTTTTTATTAATTAAATTGCGATTTCTTGCATAATGCATGTTTAAACTTGGATTTTGAACCAAAACTCATTACCTACTATTAAGATATTATTTTTAAGGGATTTTAAGATTTTTGGTCAAATTATTATCTGTTTAAAACATTGAGTTCTTGTATAATTCGACTAATGACGATAATACCCTTTTTAAACATAAAATGAGATTAACAAATGATTTGAATGCTAAACTTTTTCCTACTGATTTTATACATTAAATAAATTATTTTGGGCATTTAAAACTGATCAAAACCTCAGATTTACATAAACATCTTGATTATCGTCAATTAGCGAGTTCTACACTAATTAGGTGCATAGTATGGTTTAAAACCATATTTAACATCTAAGACTTGTTACCTATTGAATTCTTAAACAAAATTTAAATATTATTACAGTGGGTATAAGTTATGAACTCAGGTTTCCAAAAATGCCCTTAAAAGCCTATGTGAAATGACCAAAATGCCCTTTCGGGACATAGTTTGGTCATAAATAGTAAATTTCACATATGTATGATATCTTACAGATGTAATGAGATAAATTAAATATTTTTACTAATTTCAAAAGACCAGAACTTCAGTTTGTTATAAAATCTCTTTTATAAGCATTAAAAGTACAAAAATGCCCTTACGGGACTTAAATTGTTTTTAAATACCTTTTAGGCATATATGTTAACATCTTACTGATGTATTAACATATTTTAAGCATAATAACAATTAAGACCTGTATATAATTCATTTGGTTACCCATTGCGCGTTTATGCGTTCGGATCGGTTTATGTGACTAGTTTACGTAAAATAACCGAAACGGGTCTAACCTTATCATTAAATCCTCAACTTCTAGAATGTGTTTAGTTTACCCATATTATACAAGTATCCAAGCTTGTCGGGTCTAAACCACATTCTATTCCGGTCTCTGCTCAATCTAGCGTTTAGAACCGTAAAGTTTCTTCCTAGCTAGCCAGTCTAACTCCTTGACTTAATTATAGACCCGTTAGCATCCTAATAGGTTATTAAATCTTCTATTCAGATTAAGTAGCATCCAGTAAAAGGTACCATCATAAAGCTTTAGGATTTACGACTGAGTTATCTTTACTTTAAGCTCAGGTAAATACTTTTAACTTATTTTCCCTGATACGGGCTTGGGATATGGTATTATAATAATACCACTTGGTCGGGTATGAAATCATTTAATCGGATTGTGATTAATAAATTTACATAACCCGTTTTAATTTGTCTTGTTTGATAACATAAACATTGGGGGTTAATCGTGTCCTGGATATCCTCGGCTCATTTCGTTTGAAATTGGCCACGACCTATGCACGGGGTGTAGGCATACACCTGACAGATGCAAATGCAAAAATATAAACCCACATGTTGGGGATAACTCCTTTGTGGGTTCTATAAGTGGTGAGTCGGTTAATCATGACCGGCTTCCAACCGGCCCCAATTGTAAGACAAACATGTAAATCTGTATACAAGATTATATTTAATAATTGTCCCAAGTTATAAATGATTCGTGTCGTGTGCACTTAAATAAATTTTATAAATGCTTTTCAAAAGAGTCAGTTAATTGTATTTACCAGTGTAAACTGACGTATTTTCTAAAGATTGATTGACAGGTACCTCTCGTAATAGACTGGAGCTATTAGGTGTCGTATAAGAGGATCTTGCAAATCCCTAAGATGCCTGAAGTCTGTTATTTTCTGTTTCTTGTATTTTATTTATGATCCGCTTGTGGATCTTATAACAATCCAGTCTGTATATTCTTTCGTCGAACACTCAGACATTATGGTTTGTAATAGTTTATTCACCAAGCCTTCCGCTGTGTTATTATATTGTGTGTATTGACAATGATGATATCAACTACGTCACGATACTCCCCGCCGGGCCCACCGGTAATATGTGGAAATATCGGGGTGTGACAGGTAGCCATCCGATAGGGTAGCCATCCGATAGGGTGGTCATCCGATAGGGTGGCCATCTGATAGGGTGGTCGATAGGGTGGCCGTCCGATAGGGTTGTCATCCGATCGGATTGCCACTCTTGCCAATCTAATCTTTCCGCGTTCCCGTCTTTGATTCGGTTTGCGAGCTAGATTAAGCGTTTGCGTATCATAGAATAACTAGATTACAACATAAACATCAAAAGTTCCAGATATTAATAGATTCCGCCAGTGACAAGGCTCTAGTCTCTCGTTCAACCAAGAATCAAGTTTTACGAGTCTAAGGAGTCAAGCACCAAATAGATTTAGACATTCCAAACGTAGATTTAGGCATTCCATCATAGATTTAGACATTCCAACATAGATTTAGACATTTCAAATATAGAGTTAGGCATTCCAAGTATATAGACATAGGCATTCCAAAAAATATAGGCATCCCACACGTAGATTTAGGCATTTCAAGTATATAACATAGACTTACACATAGATCAGGGGTTAAAATGACAAATAGACAAACTTCAGGGACTAATCTTGACAAAATCCTAAAGTTTAGGGACGTTGGGCATTACAGTCTTCCCTCCTTTAGGAGATTTCGTCCCCGAAATCTTTGATGAAGATTGCTCGAAGAGCTGCGGATACTTGGCCTTCATATCACTTTTCAAGTCCCAAGTGAATTCGGCACCACGCTTTCCTTCCCATCGAACCTTAACAATGGGAATTTTGCTGCGCCTCAGACGCTTGACAGCTTGGTCCATGATTTCGACCGGTTTCTCCACAAATTGAACGGCTTCATTTATTTGCAAGTCTTCAAGGGGAACCTGCAGTTCCTCGTAGGCTAGGAATTTACTTAGATTAGACACATGGAACACCGGGTGCACATTGTTTAGTTCTTGGGGCAGGTTGAGTCGATACGCCACCTTGCCAATCCTTTCAAGTATCACAAAAGGACCTACATAGCAAGGAGCGAGCTTTCCCTTCTTACCAAAACGAACTACCCCCTTCCAGGGATATACCTTGAGTAGAACTCGGTCACCAACATCAAATTCCAGAGGCTTGCGCCTTTTATCAGCATAGCTCTTTTGTCTTCTCCTAGCCTTGATCAAGTTGTCACAGATCTGAAGAATCTTATCCGTTGTTTCTTGAATGATCTCAGGGCCAGTGAACTGCTTTTCCCCAACCTCATGCCAGCTGAGAGAAGATTGGCGTTTTCGTCCATACAAAGCTTCGAAAGGAGCCATCTGAATACTGGAATGATAGCTATTGTTGTACGAGAATTCGATCAACGGTAAATGTACATCCCAGTTACCACCAAAGTCGATGACACAAGAACGGAGCATGTCCTCTAGGGTTTGAATAGTGTGCTCGGTCTGTCCATCCATCTGAGGATGAAAGGCCGTGCTAAAATTCAAGTGCGAACCCATAGCGGACTGAAATGTTTGCCAAAGACGTGAAGTAAAGCGACCATCACGGTTAGAGATTATATCTAAAGGTACGCCATGACGGCTTATAATCTCGTCGGTATAGATCCTAGCAAGCTTCTCCACTTTATAATCTTCACGAATAGGAAGAAAGTGGGCTGATTTAGTTAAACGATCAATGATCACCCAAATACTATCATGACCGGCAGGTGTACGGGGTAACTTGGTAATAAAGTCCATAGCAAGACTATCCCACTTCCACACGGGGATTTTAGGTTGCTCTAAAAGTCCAGAGGGACGCTAATGTTCAGCTTTCACCTTTAGGCAGGTGAGGCATTTTGAGACATACACAGCAATGTCCCTCTTCATGCCAGGCCACCAATAAGTCATACGCAGATCCTGGTACATCTTATCAGCACCTGGATGGATTGAGTAACGGGATTTGTGAGCCTCATTCATAATGAGATCACGTCGCGATCCGGCATCCAGATGCGATTTAGATAGTACTGAAGACCATCAGATTTAGTTTCGAGTTGATTAACGTTAGCACCAAGAACTTCAACGGATAGACTTCCTTCATTGGCAGACGAATACTGAGCTTCATGAATACAAGCATGCAAATCACTAGATATACGAATAGCCTTGACACGAGTCTTACGACTAAGAGCGTCGGCCACTACATTCGCCTTGCCAGGATGATAGCGAATTTCGAAGTCGTAGTCGTTAAGCAATTCCACCCAACGTCTCTGTCGCATGTTCAGCTCTTTTTGGTCAAAGATATGCTGAAGGCTCCTATGGTCGGTGAAGACCACACACTTAGTACCATAAAGGTAGTGTCGCCAGATCTTTAACGTAAAAATAACCGCACCAAGCTCCAGATCATGAGTAGTGTAGTTTTTTCTCATGTACTTTGAGCTGACGAGAGGCATAAGCAATAACCTTGTCCCGCTGCATGAGCACACAGCCCAATCCACGGTTCGAGGCATCACAATATACCACAAAGTCGTCATTGCCGTCGGGTAGGGTTAACACAGGAGCGTTACACAAAAGATTCTTAAGAGTCTGGAAGAACTCCTCTTGTTCGGGACCCCAAACAAAAGGTTTCTCCTTTTGGGTTAGAGTAGTAAGAGGAACAACGATTTTAGAAAAATCTGCGATGAACCGGCGGTAATAACCCGCCAATCCCAAAAAGGAACATATTTCAGATATGGACTTAGGCGTACTCCAATTCTTGACTGCCTCGATCTTAGAAGGGTCAACATGAATACCCTGACTACTAACAATATGACCAAGAAATTGCACTTCATCAATCCAAAATTCACATTTAGAAAATTCAGCATATAGACGTTCACCACGCAGAAGTTCGAGCATAAGACGTAAATGGCGAGCATGATCAGCTTTAGACTTAGAATAAATAAGAATATCGTCAATAAAGACTATAACGAAACAATCCAAATAAGGTTTACAAACACGGTTCATAAGGTCCATGAACACTGCGGGTGCGTTGGTCAGGCCAAAAGGCATGACTACGAACTCGTAGTGCCCATATCGAGTACGAAACGCAGTTTTAGGAATATCATCTTTGAGAACATGTAGTTGATGATATCCAGAACGTAGGTTAATCTTAGAGAAACAGGATGCGCTTTGTAGTTGGTCAAATAACTCATCAATACGGGGCAACGGGTAGTAATTCTTCATGGTAAGCTTATTAAGCTCACGATAGTCGATACACATACGAAATGAACCATCCTTCTTCTTGACAAATAACACGGGAGCACCCCACAGAGAGGTACTTGGACGAATAAAACCCTTATCGAGTAATTCCTGCAGCTGGCTGGATAATTCTTGCATCTCAGAAGGCGCAAGACGGTAAGGAGCGCTGGCGACAGGAGTCGCACCAGGTACGAGATCAATACGAAAATCAACGGATCTGGGAGGAGGAAGACTGGGTAAATCCTCAGGAAAGACATCAGGAAAGTCACACATAACTGGAACTTCATTTATGTTTTTCCCCTTGCCCTTTTGTTCCACCACGTGGGCCAAGAAGGCAGGGTTCTGTTTATGTAAACTTCTGCTCGCTTGTGTGCATGACATCAGCCTTAGTCCTTTCGAAGGTCAGTCTCCATAGACATGTAAAAGATCACCAGATGGAAGAGGAAGACGGACAAGCTTCTCGTGACACACAATTTCAGCATGGTTCTTACGCAACCAATCCATGCCGATGATAACATCAAAACTACCCAAACGCATGGGTTTGAGATCAATAGAGAATCCGTGATCGTTAAGAATCAAGGAACAATCACGCACAATAGAATTAATAAGAATCGACTTACCATTGGCGACCTCAAAAGAGAACGACTTAGGTAACTTAGAGCGTGTACAATTTATCAAAGACTCGAATTCCACGGACACAAAACTCTTATCGGCACCAGTATCAAATAGGATCGAAGCATAGAGATTATTAATGAGAAACATACCATTCACCACATCATTGTTGTTGCGAGCCTGATTAGCATTGAGATTGAACGCTCGTCCACGAGCTGCTGTTTGTTGCTCTTGGTGGGGACAACGGTTACGGAGATGAGTAGTATCTCCACACTGAAAACATGCACGAACGGCATTGATCGGCCCTGGGTTCTACAGAGGAGGAGCTGGAAGAGCTACTTGAGCTGGTGGAGTGGGAGCTTGCTGAGCTTGAGGAGCAGGATTAGCTTGACGACAATAGGGAGCCGTGTGACCATAGCGGTTACAGATGGTCCACAATCGACATGCAGAGGTAGTAGGATGATGAAAGTTGCATGTTGCACACTTGGGGTAAGACCCAGTGTATTGCTTCTTTGCCTAAGGAGCAACAGGGTTAGCAGCAGCAGTAGAAGGAGCAGGCTTAGCATCAGAGTTAGCAGCATGAGTAATAGCATTACATCCCGAGCCCTGAGCTTTCCGTTTCTTGTTCTTGCTGCCACTTGGCTGCTGAGTGACTTGATTTACAGACCTTGGAGGAGCAGGGGTAGCAAACTGTTTATCACGCACACGATTGTTGTTGAGACTAGCTGCGAGACGGTAGACTTCCTCAATACTTTCTAGCTGAGATGCTTCGATGGAATCATGCATAGCAGGTGGTAGGCCGTTGATGTACTTGGTTATCATCCGCTTAGGAGTCGAAACCAAGTGAGGAACGATAAAACTTAGCTGCTTAAATCGGGTAGTATACACCAAGTTGTCATCACCAACTTGCTTCAAATGCCAGAACTATTCTTCAAGCTTTAACTACTCATGGGGAGGACATAACTCAAGCATCATCAGTTCTCGTACCTCGGCCCATGGAAGAGCATAGGCTTCTTCATTGGTACGGATGTTCCTCTCTTTCTTCCACCACTCCAGCGCTCTGCCTTGAAACATTCCCGTTGCGCTCCTAGTTTTCAGATGCTCTGGGCACTCGATGTTGATGAAGGTAACCTCAATGCTGTCAAACCACTCAAGCATTGTGGTCACCCCATCACTGCCCGTGAAAGACTTAGGGTTGCAAGAAACGAAATGTGTTGGTGCATGCATCTGTCGACTTCGTCTTGTATCGAGTCTTGGTTGTATTTAGATAGATCAGGGCACGTTTTACGAGAAAACATGTTCAAAAGGCTAATTTCGCTTGAAATGGTCAAAAGCCATTTCAAACGAAATCATATGATCTAATTTCGCTTGAACGGGTAATTTCGCTTGAAGTGGTAATTCCGCTTGAAGTGTGATTCTGTTTGAGGATGATTTAAGCGGAATTAACAGCCTATATATACCTTGTGTCTTGATTTCATTTTTAACTTTTCCGGTCAGAGCAACGAAGTGCTGCCGAAGTGTCGTCTCGCTGTAAATCGTTGTTAAATCAATCTAATCGACAGTTAAAGTGTATATCTTGCTGAATTGACCTCAGTACGTCTGTTTCCGCCTTTCGTACTGAGCATAAACTCTTCTGATCGACTCGTTCGGGTCTGAAAACGATCCTACAAAATGTTTGTAGTTGAACTTTGTAGACGTCGACTTCTCCGTCTTATAGTCCACAGAGGATGGAGGAATGTTTGATCCTTGGAGCTCAGAGACGATCTTTGGCACGACTCGAGCGATCTGGTCGGCCATAAACGACATCATCTTTTTCTGAGACTTCTCCCTGGATTTCCTGAGAGTGTCGGATAGCTTTCGAGACGACATCTACTGATCCAATACGAGGATAGTATAAGTCTAGATTATGAATTCCCACAATAAAGGTTACACACATGATAGACTAAAGAATCTAGATTTCACACCACAATCTTACGACCTTCACATGGCACGTTGTACGAAGTTCGGTCAACATGCCAAAAACGCTTATATATAGGAAGTACCAGCGGCGTATCCACTACGCTTTAGGCACATCGCCTTACCCCGTACTCGGTGTCATGTTACGTGTCGCAATTACCAAACATAACAGTTCACTCATCATCATCATCATATACCATAGATTGCCAGATAGTTCCGCATAGATTACTCAAATAGGTTACATAGATTATCTTGGCAGATCACCATAAATTAACTCAATAAATCAACATAGATTAACTCAGTAGATTCACATAATAGATTAACATAGAACATGCTAGGGTACACATAGTTCACACGTAGATTTTCCATATGCTACATAAATAGCTTTAGAGTTCACATAGATTACATAGACTTTCATAGGTTTCAGGGGTAGAATTTTCACAGATTACATAGTCTGCTCATAAATTGCATAGGCTTTCCATAGATTGCATAGACATTATGTGGATTACGTAGGCTTTCCACACTGGTCTGCAAACACTAATCTCGTAAGGCACTTGGTACGAAAGTTGGTAACATGCCGGAAGCACTTATATATAGGAAGTACCAGCGACGTATCCACCATGCTTTGGACATGCCACTTCTGTCTCGTACTTCCATGTCATCTTAGTGTTTCATACCCACAACAACACATCATAATACAATAGTCAATCAAGATTACCACATAGATTACACATAGAATAAGGCTTCATAAATTTAATTCGATCTGAGATTAGAATTAACGTTTTAGATTGCGGACAACGTGCAAATTTGTGTAAAAATATTTCAAAACAAACGAAGAATCAAGTTCAAAACCTCATAGATAAAACCACATTCATACAAAAGCAAGATAGGCTTATAAAACACAGGATTGTTCCGGGTAGAGGAACGGCGACTAACCAATAGTGATTCGAACCCCTTTCAAATTGAGGTATCGTGTCCCGACTTACTTAGACAAATACGTCATCGATGTTAGGCCTACGATATTCGTCCTTTTGGTCATTTCACGTACCCAATTGATCGGAAGTCACGAGACTTTGGCGAGACTAAAATCAAGGAGTGGGACTAGTTATCAAGGTCTGAGTTTCACATCTAACTTGACAACATCGTACCCTAACAGCGTTGGTGCTTATCCGCAGATAAGACCTACTAGAATAATATGGAGATTCCCCATCAAGATTTGGATGTCACTCCTGACTTGAGGGCGAATCTCGTGCGAAAATACAAACACCGATTAACAGTGTTTTCCAAGTATAAAGTGTATATTATGTTAGCCTTAGGAAAGGCATGTGAGTTTAGCAGGAAATGTGCTGCTAGGAAGCAGATACGATAGAATTCATAAGTCTTAAACAACAAATAAGAGTTAAAGTTCCTAGAACTATAGACTAGGGCAAGTATTCCTACATAACCTAATTCCCTATAGTTATGGCTCTGATACCAATCTGTCACACCCCAACCGATGGCGGAAACATTGGGGTGCGAGCACTAGGCGTTCAGATTTCTCATGAGATTTCCATAACACTAAATGTTTCGATAATCATTAAATAGATTTCATAATAATTGTCTAACAACAAAATCAAGCATCATCAAGATTACATCACCAAATGAAATTGTTCAAAAGTCTAAATTATTAAGGCGACGTTTCTAGGCATCTCCTATCTTGATTTCCAAAGTTCCATAGCAACCTATCAGCCTGCAACATGTATTAAAATATCAATACAAAAATATTGGTGAGTATACAAGTTTGATAATAGAATAATAGATTTAAAACAACTCATATCCACAATGTAAGTAATAAAAAAATAGTTTCAGCCGTGCTAGTGTCGCAGTCCACGTAGTGATAGCCCAAGTATCCCGATGCTTTGGTGTTTACCCAAGACTCAAGGTAAACTAGAATCCTCCTAACAATACCCCCTGAGAATAATGGGAGAGGTGCACCTCCTATAGCGCTACTATTGTTAAGGCGGAACTAAACACCCTGGATTAAACGTCGCATAGCACAAATAGAATACTAGAATGCACAAGTTTTCACAAACACATAGGATAGAGTTTAGATTGCCAAAAGTATGTAGTTTAATAGAATACATGTTACACCCCAAAAGTTTAAAGTAAAAAGGGAATCGAGTATACTCACAGTGATTGCTTAACAGTCGCAACTGTTATTGGATCAAAGGGAGCTCTTTTAGAATTAGCCAGATTTAGATTACAATAGGATAAGAGTCGGGCATAATAATGAGATTACGCAAAGTGTTGGAAACTGTCATTGTATCAGATGGCTGTCCGATAGGGTGGCCATCCGATAGGGTGGCCATCCGATAGGGTGGCCATCCTAAGTTTAACGATGACGGCAATGGTACGTGTTGTGACAATGGTAAACTCATCATCGCACAACCGTTCTGGTCGGGTGGGAACACCCCAGTCCGATCAGTTACTGTTCGTGATGACGTTTATGTCAAACTCCGTTCTCTGGCCATCATTCTCCAGTGGAAATCCATCCTTAAGCCGACTCTAGACTAATAATCAAGTCTATAGTCCGTTCAGGACCGGATCTCACCATTTAGAGCGAAAGTTGAAGAAGAAGAAGAAGAAGAAGACGAAGAAACTTAAGTTTTATCATGAAAATACTTAGATTTAGGTTGGATTTAGTGATAAATACATGGAATCCCTTAGATCTTAGCTAGATCTCACCAAGAATGACCTCATATGACATTTTGTACAAACCACCTTGATGACATCATCCTAAAGATCTCAGATCTGAGAGATTTCACGGTGAAAAGTGTGATTTCAAAGGTGAATCACGTAGAGGATGAGGTGTAGATCTAGAAAGTACAAGAATCTAGCTTGAAATGTACCGAAATCGGCAAGAAAATGGAGAAAATATAGTGTAGTGCGTCTGGTCGAACAGGGCTGTCACATTAGGGAATAAAGTGATGTGACAGGCCTATTTATAGTGTGGAAGGGATTTGAGGCGGTTTGGCTTGGATAGGGTGGTCATCCGATAGGGTGGCCATCCGATAGGGTGGCAGTTCGATAGGGTGGCCATTCGATAGGGTTGCCGTCCGATAGGGTGGTCATCCGATCGGATTGCCACTCTTGCCAATCCAATCATTCCGCGTTCCCGTCTTTGATTCGTTTTGCGAGCTAGATTAAGCGTTTGCGTATCATAGAATAACTATATTACAACATAAACATCAAAAGTTCCAGATATTAATAGATTCCGCCAGTGACAAGGCTCCAGTCTCTCATTCAACCAAGAATCAAGTTTTACAAGTCTAAGGAATCAAGCACCAAATTGATTTAGACATTCCAAACGTAGATTTAGGCATTCCATCATAGATTTAGACATTCCAACATAGATTTAGACATTTTAAATATAGAGTTAGGCATTCCAAGTATATAGACATAGGCATTCCAAAAAATATAGGCATCCCACACGTAGATTTAGGCATTTCAAGTATATAACATAGACTTCCACATAGATCAGGGGTTAAAATGACAAATAGACAAACTTCAGGAACTAATCTTGACAAAATCCTAAAGTTTAGGGACGCTAGGCGTTACACATAAGGTTCTATGTAAACTGTTGAATGTTAGAGAGAGCACATTAGGGCTAATAGACACCATGCTACTACCTTAACTAGGCATACCTTAAGCAACACATCATGCAGAAGTAAACTATCAAGTAGGCAATATAAACATAAATCATACCACATAGGGTGTTGAGCCTTGCACGTGGAGCGAAGTGTCATTGTGGATCGTTGAGCACTGAACAGGTTATAGTCTGGTTTTTGTCAAAAAGATTTTCCCCTTTTTAAAACCAAGTTCACTATAACCAATGGCTCTGATACCAGTCTGTCACACCCCCAAAATCCACGAGCAGAGTACCACCGCGAGGCGTGTGACTGACCAGGATCATACCACTAATCATACTGAACGATAAGTAAAATAAAGTAAAACCACCATAATCCAAAACATTTAGTGTTCACAAAACAATAACCCAAAACAAAGTTTAAATGTTAGCAGAAGCATAAAGTTTAAAACCCATTAAGCAAATTAAAAGTCATAATGTTTAATAGTAGGAATCCAACAGTTGATTTCTAGCCACAACGTCCACTCCTCGTGCAAGCTCCAGCCATGTACCTAACGATCTGCAAAGCATGCAGTAGTGTGTCAACATAAAGTTGGCGAGTTCACAGTTGGTTCTCCGTTTTAATGTTGTTCCAAAAACCATAAGTTGTTACGTTCCTTTGTTCTTTATAAAAACATGCCATAGGGAGCTACCCCACTGTTTTAAACCACTAGACCCGTACCATATCGACTACTGACTGAAGTTATGTTGTGTGCCCCAAGTCAATGACTATCATGTTTTAAATCATCATCTAGCAAGTGTACATGTGGTGATCTACACCATTCACACAACAAAATCATCAACAAGTTCATCATATACAACAGAAAACTTATATTCTTGAGATTTTGAGTTTTATTCTTATGTTTATTTTCTTGATTTGGTGTGATACTTAGATTTTTAGTTACACGTATACTTTAACCACTAAAACATGGTGTAAAAATGTGATCAAGAACACTTACTACAAGCTCAAAGGCAAGGGATGAACAAGATGATGATAAAGTGGTGGTTAATAGCTCCTAAGTGTGGTCCTTCAACTCCTCTTGCTTGCAACCTTCTTAACTAGCCTTGATACACCTTAGAACACCCTTGGATTAGCTTGAAAGGGCCGAGAGTTAGACGGAGATGGAGGAGGTTTTGTTTGATTTTTTTAAGTTGGTGAAATGATAAGAAATGTTGGGATATGGTGTGTTTATAACATCTTGTAATTACATTTTCCATTGTCACACCCTCAAAATCCACAAGCGGAGTATTAGCGCGAGGCGTGTGACTAACCAGGATCATACCACCAATCATAATAAACTTTAAGTAAGGTAAAGTAAAACCATAGCAAAATAAACGTTTAAAGTTCACCAAACCAAAGTCCAAAACCAAAATAAAAGGTCAGCGGAAGCAAAAGTTCAAAACCAAAATATAAGTTTAAAGTTTCATAAAATTTCTCATGAACACACATCTGTTCCTGTCCCACAACAACTCCTTCCCCATGCAACCTCCAGCAAATAACCTAACGACCTGCAAAGCATGTGGTAACGTGTCAACAAAAGGTTAGCGAGTTCACAGTTGGTTGTCCGTTTTAACGTTGTTCCAAAAACCATAATTTGTTAAGTTGTTTCGAAAACCAAAAGTTATCCATTTCCATGTTCCCATAACCATATACCGTGGGGGCTACCCCATATTGTAAACCACTAGACCCGTTACCATATCGACTACTGACTTAAGTCATGTTTATGTGCCTTACGTCAATGTCTATCATCATCGACAGTGCCCAAGTACATTAGTCCACTCCCGTCCTCTGTAGCACGGTGTGAGGCTTGTCAGACCTAATAGCGCTTTTTAACTAATGACCCATTCGCCAATGGCCCGGCGATTAAGTCGATATAAAAATGAGGGACTTCATGATAGAGTTTTGTCTAGTAAGTTTAAGGTTGTCGTCCTACCCAAGAAGGACCGAGGTACGTATTCTACCCAAGGAGGACCGAGGTAGGTATTCTACCCAAGGAGAATACGCAGATTACATCCCACCTAAGGGGGACAGTTTTTACTTAACCCATTCCGATTACATCCCACCTAAGGGGGATAGTTGTTAATTAACCCATTCCCAAACCACCGGGAATCCCATGCTTTGACGAAAGTGTGAACTCACCTTTGGTTGCTCAGTTGAACTCTTAAAATAGCTAACGGTTAGGGTTGGTCAATCACGTCCTAATATGATTACCATTTAGTTTATTAATTATTTGAAATAAAGCACAAAGTTCCCACACGCATCTACCACATAACATGCACCCACTTTAACAGTTCACGCCCAGATAAACATTCCGCCTATAACTACTCAAGAGCAAGCAAACGATATTGCACATAACACTTTCATTGACATTAACAAGTGGGATCATTATCAGATATCATAACCGACATTTAGACACGCAATTCACTACTTATATTGTTTCAGCCTTAACATTCAAAACTGGGCTGTTTTCGGATATTTTAATAAAATAGTTAACCTGTTCCAAAAATTCCCAAAATTTTAAAGAATGTTTTAAAAGATCCAAGTAATATTTTGTAAAAATATGGGGATCCAATTCGTTACCAATTATTTTATCAGAATCATTTACCGGGCTATAATCAGATTCGTCACTTTCTGACTGCGGTCCACGGAAAAATTCATTTAAAATTCATCATATGTCCGATTGACGAACTTCCAGTTGGAGAATTACAACCATACCCGTAGCCATCTACTGTACGAATTTCATGACCTGACATTTTGCAGATTTCAAGTTATGATGAAAAGCATAACACACATTTTCTACAGAAAAAATGCAGCTTTTGCTGCTGTACAAAAAGGACCTTTAAAAATAGCAGACGACCTCAAAAAATATGATTCTAGTACCATTTGATTCGTTTTTCGAAAAAATATAATTTAGACTTCAGAAAATCATTTTTTCGATTTATAACTATCCGTTTACAGCCAACTGAAGTAGGTTGTTTTCATCAATCAGCATGCAGTTTTTACATTTAATCAACACCAAAATGCGTTTAAACAATCCCAACTCTTCCTAATAACAACTCACAGCAGGTTAATCATCAAGTACCATCTAACCATATCAAAATCACAAAAACCAAGTCATAACACATCATGATTTTTCATAAAAACACAGCCAACAACCATTTACGCATACATACTATCAAATACTTCAACAAATCGCATACTTAATCAAAATAAATCATGTAACATCAAAACCCTAGCATGTTACTAAAAATTCACAGCCATGTTTCTACCAAAATCACACCATGAATCACAATTAAATCAACAATACTAACCTTGGAGCAAGAGAAGGGATTACACGGAAGTGAAAGGTGAATCAAGAAGCTGAATCAAGAGACTTATTTCCAAAGTCTCCTACATATAATTAAAACCCAAGAAAGTTGGGCTAATGGGCTACAAGGAACAAGAAGTGTGGGTTTGGGCCTAATGTTTCAAATAAGGGGACTTGGGTTGGGGTTGGGCCTATATGTGGCGCAAGGAGGGGAGGGGTTAGTTTGGGTTGAGTTTTTAATAGGTAATGGTTGTGCACTAAGCGACGGTTTCGCAAGATAACCGAAATAATTAATTAAAACGTTGCGTATCGCGGAATAATATTTTACAATGCTTTGATTCACAAAATATCATATTCCAATATTTCAGTTTCGGGTGTCGGTTTCACATAATTCACATTACACATTACTAAGCACACCATCGTTCAAATAAAATAAATCACCAAATTCAATTCATTTAACGTATATGTAATTACACAGCAAAACAAAATGTTCAGGGATTTATACGAGTTGTCATATCATCCCCAAGTTGAAAGAAATTTCATCCCAAAATTTAGCACATAGTCAATGAGGAAGCTAGTTGTGTTGTGCGTTTTCCTGGGGTATCACATCATCCCTCCGTTAGTTTGGAATTTCGTCCCGAAATTGCGAAGTAGCTTCAGTACTAGACTCACCTTTCTTAAACAACTGGGGGTACTTGCGTTTCCTCTGGTCCTCTCATTCCCAGGTGGACTCTGGGCCCCGCCGGGAGTTCCAACGAACTCGAACGATAGGTATTTTGGTACGTTTGAGAGTCTTGATTTCCCGCTCCATAATTTCCACCGGTTCCTCGACGAAGCGCAACTGGTCCTCGATAGTGAGTTCCTTGAAAGGGACTTTAAGGGTCTCATCTGACATACACCTCTTCAGATTCGACACGTGAAAGATGTTGTGAACACTACTATGCTCTTCAGGAAAATTAAGTCTGTACACCACCTTGCCGATTTTCTTAGTGATTTAAAAGGGTCCGACATAACGCGGATTCAGTTTGCCCCGTTTGCCCAAATCGAACCACACATTCCCAAGGAGAGACTTTAAGTAGCAAACGATCCCTAACCTAGAACTCGAGTGGTTTCCTACGCTTCCAGCGTAGCCCTTCTGTCGCTCCCGAGCTGCCGTCACTCGTTATTGGATTTGGGCAATCTTTTCCGTTGTGTCGATAAAAAGTTCTGGGCCAGTGATTTGGCTGCTGCTTAGCATAGAGGTGATCGGCATTTCCGCCTGTACAAAGTCTCGAACGGAGCAGCCTTGATGCTGGTGTGGTAACTATCATGGTATGAAAACTCCACTAAGGATAGGTGTCTTTTCCAGCCGTTACTAAAGTCAATGACACAAGCTTGAAACATGTCTTTTAGAGTCTGGATGGTGCGTTCAGTCTGCCCATCCGTCTGAGGGTGATATGCTATGCTCATGTCTGGGTGTGAGCCGAAAGATTTGTGCATCGCCTGCCACGCTCAGAAGCAAAGCGCGGGCCTCGATCAGATATGATGTAAGTTGGCACTCCATGCCTAGCGACCACTTCCTTCAAGTAGATGTCTGCGAGTGTAGAAAACTTATCCGTTTCCTTGATTTCATAGAAAGTGTGCAGACTTAGGTAGTCGATCCATGACCACCCAGATGGTGTCGTTTCCTCGCTGAGATCTAGGTAAGCCAGTGACGAAATCCATGGAAATTTGCTCCCATTTCCATGTCGGGATATCGGGTTGTTAGAGTAATCCTGAGGGCTTCTAGTATTCCACCTTAACCCTAGCACAAGTCAAGCATTTACTAACATAGGTCGCTATGTCAGCTTTCATGTGGGGCCACCAATACAAAGTTTTGAAATCCTGGTACATCTTGTCAGAATCAGGATGCACTGAGTAACGAGACTTGTGCGCTTTGCCCATCACAAGCTCTCGTAGGTTTCCATAGGATGGAAACCAGATACGTTCCAAGAAATAGTAAGTGCCGTCTTCCTAGCGTACAAGTTTCCTTCCCATGCCCCGTAGGGACTCAGCTTTAAAGTTCTTTTCCTTCGATGCTTCAACCTGAGCATTACGGATTTGGGTAGGAAGACTAGAGTGGATAGTAAGCTGTAAGGCACGTACACGCATATGTTTGGTTTCCTTACGACTGAGGGCATCGACCACAATGTTGGCTTTGTATGGATGATACTTTTTTGCGCATTCATAGTCGTTAAGGAGTTCGACCCATCGACGCTGTCGTATGTTCAACTCCTTCTGATTCAAGATATGCTGGAGACACTTGTGCTCGATGTAGATGGTGCACTTGGTACCGTACAAGTAATGTCTCCATATCTTAAGTGCAAACACTACTGCTCCCAACTCCAAATCGTGGGTAGTGTAGTTCCTTTCGTGAGCCTTGAGTTGGTGTGATGCTTAAGCAATGACTTTCTCATGTTGCAACAATACACAACTAAGTCCTTGGATAGACGCGTCACAATAAACAATGAAATCGTCTGTGCCTTCTTGTAACTAAAGAATGGGGGTACAACAGAGTTTCACCTTCAACTGTTGAAATGCAGATTCCTGAGCTATCCTTCGAGTTAGAGTTGCGAGGGTTTGTGCACAAGATTAAGAAAAGCGGGTTTCACAATGTTAAAAGTCGTTCGTTGGAAACTAAACATAAGGTTGTTTGTGTTGTAGGGGCTCCATGGTAAGGTGTAGGTATCGTTCGAATTCCTACTATTTCTTGGAGTAGTTTTAGATGTCGTCAAAGAAAACAGGTGGTATACCCGTCAAGGTATGATAAATTCGAATGTCGTGACTGAGAATCTATATCGGTCGTACCGAGTTCCAAGGACAGTGCTTGCGATATCCTCATATCTATGATATTATGGCCCAATGCTCCACGAGTAACATTCGTAGGGAGTAACTCGTCCAAGCGAGGGTTCGCAAAGAATGTTGTTAGGATATGGGTCATAGGATTCGAGGAGTATATCATGAATGGATGTGGAAACGTGCAAAAAGAGTAGTCACAGTCGATGTGTAAGCGCGTAGGGATCCTTAGCAGGGGTTTACCTGATGTCGAGGGTATAAGTTAGTCGTACGCAAGTTGTACAGGGTTAAAATAAAGAATGCCATTTGTCAAAATAGAGATGTCGCGTGGATATGTCAATCATAACCAGAATTTACCATAGACGAATGGTTGTTGTACGAGTTTGTAGTGTTAACGTTCATTGAAACTTCCGTTAAAGTTTTCAGGTTCGCCCACATGCAAAGGAGAAATAATTCACCTTGATCCATGAACTTAGATGAGTTTGCGATTTATCGAGTCGGTAAACAATCAAATTCGGTGGAGTTTCCTTAGGTCGTGCGAATGAATCTGAAATATGCCGGTATATTCAAGAGGTTTCAAAGAAAGGACGCGAAACATGTTTAAGAGGGTATGATCATATCAACAACACATCACCATTCTCAGGGTTTCCATAAGTGATCACCAATGATCGAACGTCGAGCCTTCCAAATTCTCTAAACTATAGTGAGTTCGTATTAGTGTCTCTGCATGAAGAAGTGGGGACGTAGTATCACTGTAGTAAGGGATTGATGGTTATGTTTAAGTCAATAGAAAAAATTGGGCATGGCATTAATTAACAAGTATATGTTAGTACAAAGGCTAGCGAAAAGGTTTCACACAATTAAGATAAACTTTCATAGGATCAAAATGCGACTCTTATAGTATACGGGGGAAAGGGGTGAGGTGAATGTGTAGTTCATCGTGTCCGTCTGTAGGTTGAGCAATCTATATCACCGTCCTCGAATGTCCCGAAGACTATCCCATCATTAGGAAGCATCCACTTGCTAAGTTGGGTATACAAAGGTGTACATCAAATTACAATAAGAATTAACCACCCAACATGGCAATAGGGGGGGGGTAATATTGTGATCGGTGGAAATCATGGTATGGTTGTTAGCGTTTCATTATATCGGTTGCGGATCGAAGGAACAGGAGGTTGGTGATGTTCATACGAAGAACTGAGCGAAAACAAAAATTCAACAAATAACCTAAGAATTCCATAAACTATTATGTTCTCCAGAGGCAGTTCCAGTAATGGTGGATGGTGGCAACAGCACGATAAGAAAGTTCATTGCATCATGGTCACGTGAATATATCATTTGTCCAAAACAGAGTTTGGTTGATAGGGTTTCGAGTTGTACAACGACAAATGTGTGTAATTGTGACTCTTAGTTTCTGGTGACGACGACTAGTGGAGATGATGGGGTTTGTTGACATGGACACGTGGGTACACTGCTCTCCTAAATCGGAGTTCGTTTGGCCGGCTCTGGTCTACGTGAATTTGACGTGTAAACCGAATGTATGGAGGGTCAGATCTGAATTCTAGCTGTAACGGCGACATGATGTCGGGACAGTCGTATGGATAAATAGAACGCATAAAACAGTTGTTATAGTGGGGTGAGGAGAAAACAGGAAAGAATTTGATCACCACTTGTCAAGTTTCAAGTAAATAGTTGAGTGTCAAAGCGTGCACACTAGGGCTAATAAAGGCAACATGCTACTACGTTAACTAAGTATACCATAAACAACGCACCATGCAAATGTAACTAACAAGTAGGTGACATAAACATAGACCATACCATTTAAAGGGTTGAGCCTTGCACGTGGAGCGAACTGTCGTTGTGGATCGTTGAGCACTGAATAGGTTATAGTCTAGTTTTTGTCAAAAAGATTTTTCCCTTTTTAAAACCAAGTTCACTATAACCAATGGCTCTGATACCAATCTGTCACACCCTCAAAATCCACAAGAGGAGTATTAGCGTGAGGCGTGTGACTGACCAGGATCATACCACCAATCATAATAAACTTTAAGTAAGATAAAGTAAAACCATATCAAAATAAACGTTTAAAGTTCACCAAACCAAAGTCCAAAACCAAAATAAAAGGTGTGACAACTGTGTTCTGTAATCGATGTACAATGTAAAACAATGATGATTATTAATAAAACAATGTGCTTTGGTGTTATTATATGTGTTTTGGTGTTTCTATGTGTGTATTTGTGTTTGGTGATTTTTCAATTCGATTCGATTCCGATTGCAAGCTTTAAATCGCGTTCTGGAAGGTTATACGCAAACTGATGCATAAACGCAGTCAGTATAACGCGATAAACACACCGGAATAGTGACATAGGCTTAACATACCTTAAATAACCTCCACATAACTTAGAAATACGTTTTGAATGGCTTGGTGTGTCGAAATCAACTCTGTTCGATCGCAGGGACTATATGTGTCAAACTGTGAAACTATGCCAATTTGTATAGTAACGAACATTCTGGAACATGATCATAAGTTAAACATACCCTAAATAACCTTTACATAGCTTAGAAATAGGCTTTGAGGGGTTTGGTATGCTAAAATAAACTTTATTGATCAATAGGGACTAAAAGCGTCAAAAAGTGCATAGGTTTGCATTTTCGCGCATATCTTACGTTCTGAATACATCCGGACATCCAAAAATTTATGTAAGCATTAAAATATTTTATTTTAGTGTTTGGCATAAGAAAATTCCATTCGTCGCTTAATTTGGATCGTTTTTGCGTTCGTTACGACTTCCGTCGAAATTAACCGAACAACGCAACCGTACGACCAAACGAACCGACATCCGTGATATTTTTGAGCATATTTTAAGTTCCCTATACTTTAACTTCATTTTAGAGCTTTGAAATGGGGTTAACGGGGCTTAAACGGGTTAAAAATGCATCGAAAACCAAGTTTTAGGGCTGCAGGGACTAAAACTGCCATTTCTGAAACTTGCTGGTCTGCAGGGTCCTTACGGACCGTAAGGGTAGGACCATACGGTCCGTAAGCATGTGCTAGAACATCAGAAACTTCTTTCCAGCCTGTTTCCAGCTGTTATGCACCCAAAACCCAATTACACATGTCTCTTCCTGATAATGGGGGGCCATTTTGATGCACATGGGGTTGTAAACAAGTGTAGGGATGAGATTGAAGCATGATTTTCGATAAACGATCTTAACGGTTCAAGGAAATCTATAAATACCCCATGATCTCAACCCCAAAACCCACACCTTTGAAATCTGAATTTGTTCTCTAAGTTAATGTGTTTAACACTTCATACCTGAGAATATTCGGATTCAAAACTTCCATTCTTGGACCCGTTGCAAGTGTTCTTTCGTTCTTTTCATTCGTTTTAGCGTTAAAGTCAAACTGCGTTTGACTTTCTACATTGACCAGTTTATGGTCAATGTCGTTTGAACTTCATAACATGAGCGTAATCACGATGGTTATAGTCCCTAGTGACTATACCTACTGATTACCACGTTATCTAGGCTTAGTGACGAGTCGTAGTTTCGGCCAAAATACGCATTTACGCGTATTTTGTAACCAAACTACTCTAGGATATCAAAACCATTTGTTTTGATATCAAAACCTGTTTTCTAACTTAACTAAACATGTTTTAGCATGTTTAGCTCGTCACTTATTAGTTTAGTGCTTGTGTAGAGTCGTAAGTCAAGCGGACTAAACACCCGCTTAGACTTTCGAACACGACCTGTTTGGTCGATCATTAGGATCCGACCAAACATGGTTAGTGACCATAGTTTCATAGGGAATAACCTTCCGAGGTTATACCTTATGGTCACCTAGTTTAGGTAGTATGATAAGTATATTATATGCCATAGGTAAATTACCAGAATACCCTTTTCATGTATAATTGGTAATTAAGCTTATGTAACCTAAAATTTCGACACGTAACTGATTATGTAACATAGTTAAACATGTATAAGCATATAATACTTGTCATAGGACTAGTTAGATGTCTTGAACGCGCTTTTGCGCACATGACACGTTAAAGTAGCGTAAACTACCTTAATGGGTCGCGATGGGTCGAAAGCACTTAGGTTAGGTTTCATTTAGGATGTAGGCCTTGTTAAACCATATCACATGAGTTCCAACACTCATTTGGGTTACAAGACCTCATTCTGTCCGATCTTCCGATTTAGGCGTCTATTGTTTGACTAGTGATTCATTTACTAGGTGCTGCTTGATTTCTCTGGTTTACTCGAGTTTGTTGAAGTACTATTGATTGAGGATACCTTGCACTACATGTAAGTACATAGTTCCCCTATTTTACAACTTTCAATTGTTTTGGGGTGATTCATATGTACAAAATGTTTTCAAGGTTTAAACGATGAATTCAAAAACGAATAGAACGATTTATACTAAACTATTAACGATTTCGATAATGTGAACGAACTTGTTGGTTGTAGTTACATAACGAACAACATTCATTAGCATTGATCAAGCCGACCAGTATTAGGTTATGGTACCATAGGATATGACAAATCTCGTTATTGCACTATACCCATGGTTATGTGTGGGTGTTGTGGGTAACGACTGAACCTGATGATTGTTAACTTACCCTTTGGAGGTTTGTTAATGCAAGAACGAGTTGAACGATGAATGAGTCACAAAGGTTTGAATGTTATTAACGAGACGACCATATATAAGTTTTCACAATTAAAACGAGGATGATTTAAACGATTTAATCGAGTAAACGATTTGGAAACGATGTTAAACGATTTGGGTAAACGATTGGTTTTTGGCTAGTGTTTAGATAACAGGACGGGTGTAATGTGGTGAAAACATGGTAGATACGTCGCTGGTACTTCTTATATATAAGTGTTTTCATCATATTACATACCGTGGCGTTATTTAGTTCACTTGGGTAAACGATATTGAAACGATGTCACTCAACGATGTTTTCGAAATAATATACGAGTTTTATTAACGAGTTTATACGAGATGTTTTACAAGATGGTTTTCTAAAAACAAAAAGCTTTTGGGTTAAGAATCATGGCTACGAAATTTTATAAATTATAACCATCTTGATTTGAGTTGGTTAATCATGTTGCAATATTATACACCTTTTAAAAACAAGGTTTTCGAGGTATTGAAATATATGAAAACAAGCCATGATTCCGATACTCTTATAAAACCTATGTACTCGCCAGCATTTCTTTGCTGACTTTTTTTACATATGTTTCAGGTATTGTTGCTTGATTGACATTCTGGGATGCATGCATCACATAGGATCTGGACGAGGCCTTAGTGACATAATATCTATGATAGACGAAATAAAACTTGTTTGCTATGTGTTAAAACAATGTTAATGTTTAATATTATCAATAAAACGAAACACTTTTGTATCCATGGTTATGAAACGATAATTCTATTATAACACCCCCCGACGTTTCTGCCACGCTTTGTTGTTTTACGTGGTCGGGGTGTGACAGAAGAGTTGGTATCAGAGCCAATGGTTATAGGGAATTAGGTTATTAGTAATACTTTGACCTAGACTATAACTTCTAGGACCCCAACGCAAGTTTATTTGCGTCTAGATTTTAAAACAAAATCGTCACCTATTCTTAGGTGATAACCACAACGAGAACACAATTTTCGAACCCGCTTCAAAAACTAATCATCTGTTATAGGATGATTGATTACTAGGTTTTGAACCCTCTATTATATGGTTTTGAACCCTTTAAGTTTTCAAAGTCTCGTCAAAGTTTGGGTCTAAATAATGTGAACACGTGCAAACTGGAAGAGTGAGTGCCTGTACTCTGAGTTTTCTGTCTAAGGCTAGAGTGTTCATACAAATCCACATAATCGGACCAGTCACTCTTACCTGGGAACTCTTGGGGTGAGTGTTCACTTATAGGCGAGCATGTCTTCGCGATACATTATTTTTGACCTATTTACTTTGATTAGTCACTACGTGTTGTTTGTCTGTTCGAGGTAACAAACAAATGATCGCCTTCCTTGTGTTTTGTCGATACCTCTTTTGCTTTTCAACCTCACTCGTTTCCTCTGTTTCCTTGTTAGACAATGCCTCCTCGACGTGAAGCACAATCTTTCATTATTGAAGAAATCGCAGCCCTAGTCTCTCAGCAAGTGGCTGCTGTGCTTCCCGGTGTTGTGACCCAAGTCCACGAGATATACAACAACAATAATAACAACAACAACAATGGGCCGTGTAACTTCAAGAGCTTCAATACTGCGAAGCCGCTTAAGTTTTCTGGGTCGCAAGGAGCAACTGCGCTCCTGCAGTGGTTTGAGAGTATCAAGAGCACATTCAGACATGTGCAGTGTCCGAATGCGCGTAAGGTTGAATTTGCTTCGAGCGTGTTTGAGAAGCGAGCGCTTACCTGGTGGAATGGTATTATGCGCGACAGGGGTGCCGAAGTGGTGTTGGCACAAACATGGGAAGAGCTTCGGGCTCTCATGATGAAGGAGTTTTATCCCCGTCACGAAACTCGGGCTTTGGAGCGAGAGTTTGACGATTTAAATCAAGATGGGGCTGAACACCGTGCGTACACGGATCGTTTTGAAGAACTCAGTCTATTGTGTCCCACCATGGTTACCCCTCTGGAGAAAGCAATCGAGAGATATATCGATGGGTTACCCAATTCTATTCTGGAGATTGTGACCGGTGTTAATCCTACTACCCTTCATCAAGCAATCGAGTTGTCTGCTACCCTGACTGAGACTCAATTCAGGAAGGGTAAACTCACCCGCAAGGGTGATAAAAAGAAGGCGAATGATTCAGGGAAGGACAAGAAAAAGGGTAAGGGTAAGGAAGGAGAGACGTCGAAGAAATCGAGGAAGCGAAAGGGTGCCCAGAATTTTGCTGTTACAGCACAGGCTGCTCAGAACCCGCAAAACCCACCGGCTCAACCACCTGCAAAGAAAGCGTATGCTGGTACCGCACCTCATTGTGCTCGTTGCAACGGTCATCACGTTGCACAACAAGCTTGCAGGCAATGTACGACGTGTGGTAAACTTGGGCATTTGGCCAATGTTTGTCGTTTGGGACAGAATCAGGTTGCTCAGGTTCCAGCTCCGGGTTAGGGGAATGCTGTGAGATTCCCACCGGGTTCATGCTTTAATTGTGGAGAGTATGGTCACTTCCGCAACAACTGTCCGAGACTGATGAATGCAAACGTAAATGCTAAGGCGAACCCGAATGCGAACGTCAACGTCAATGTGAATCACGCTCATGGGCAAGCGTACAATTTGAATGAAAATGAAGCGAGGGCCAACAACGAAGTGGTTAACGGTACGTTTCTTGTTAACCATCGACCTGCGTCTATTCTTTTTGATTCTGGTGCCGATAGAAGTTTTGTTTCGTTATCTTTTGAGCCTTTGTTTGCGATACCTAGAACCAAACTGAGGAAACCCTTATCTGTCAAAGTTGCTACTGGTAAACCTCTTGTTCTCGATTATGTTATTCGTGATTGTCAGTTAAACCTTGATAACCATCTTTTTCCTTTTGACCTCACACCGATGCAACTTGGGAGTTTCGATATTATCATTGGAATGGATTGGTTAACCAAACACCACGCTGAGGTGGTTTGTTTCGATAAGATTGTTCGTATTCCTTTGTCTTCTGGCGATGTTTTGGAAATTCGTGGCGAAAAACCACCAGATGGTTTGAAGCTTATGTCGTGTATGGAAGCCCAAAGTTATTTGCGAAAACGATATGTTGCTTTTCTGGCACATGTCACCGAGGAGAAAGACAAGAGCAAGAGTATTCGGGATATTCCGATTGTTCGGGATTATCCGGAGGTGTTTCCTGATGAACTGTCTGGTTTGCCTCCAGTTCGTCAAGTCGAGTTTCATATTGACCTTGTACCCAATGCCAACCCGATTGCAAAAGCACCTTATCGTCTTGCACCATTGGAGATGCAAGAGTTATCGAAACAGCTTCAAGAGTTATCTGATAAAGGATTCATCTGACCGAGCTTTTCACCTTGGGGAGCTCCTGTCCTCTTCGTGAAAAAGAAAGATGGATCTTTTCGAATGTGTATCGATTATCGTGAGCTTAATAAGCTCACCATCAAGAATCGATATCCCCTACCTCGAATTGATGATCTCTTCGACCAGCTGCTGGGTGCTTCATGCTTTTCCAAGATAGATCTGCGTTCTGGGTATCATCAACTTCGTGTTCTCGAAGAAGATATTCCCAAAACTGCTTTCCGCACAAGATATGGGCATTACGAGTTCACTGTCATACCTTTTGGTTTGACGAATGCTCCAGCTATCTTTATGTACTTAATAAATAGGGTCTGCAAACCTTATTTGGACAAGTTCATCATTGTGTTCATCGACGATATTCTTATTTATTGAAAATCTCGAGCCGAGCACGAGCAACACCTTCGCTTAACATTGGAACTCCTGAAGAAGGAACAACTTTTTGCTAAATTCTCCAAGTGTGAATTCTGGCTTAAAGAAGTTCAATTCTTGGGTCATATAGTCAATGAGCAGGGTATTCATGTGGATCCATCCAAGATTGCTGTTATTAAGGACTGGAATACACCGACGACGCCTACAGAGATTCGATCTTTTCTTGGTCTTGCTGGCTATTATCGTCGATTCATTTCAAATTTCTCGAAGATTGCGCTTCCACTCACTACTTTGACTCAGAAGAATAAGCCTTTCGAGTGGGGACCCAAGCAAGAAGAAGCATTCCAAAAGCTGAAGCAGAAGTTATGTGATGCCCCTGTTCAATCTCTGCCCGAGGGAAGCGATGATTTCGTTGTTTATTGCGATGCGTCCAACTTAGGTCTTAGTTGCGTCCTTATGCAACGAGGTAAAGTTATAGCATATGCATCTAGACAATTGAAAGTTCACGAGAAGAACTATACGACTCATGATCTTGAGTTAGGCGCTGTGGTTTTCGTGCTTAAAATCTGGAGACACTACCTCTATGGAACAAAGTGTGTGGTTTTCACAGACCACAAAAGTCTCCAGCATATTCTTAATCAGAAAGAGCTGAATATGAGGCAACGACATTGGGTTGAACTCTTGAACGACTATGATGGCGAGATTCGCTACCATCCTGGTAAGGAAAATGTTGTAGCCGATGCGCTTAGTCGAAAGGAGCGAGTCAAGCTTCATTCTGTTCGAACTCTATCTAATCTTCAATCTCGTGTCCTTCAAGCTCAGCAATTTTGTGTTTCACAAAATTTGAAGGGTACGGAATTACCACGTCAACTTGAGCTTATGCTCGAAGCGAAAGATGATGTTTTGCTCTATTTTATGGATCGATTGTGGATTCCGAAACAAGACGATCTTCGCACCTTGGTAATGGACGAATCTCATAAGTCTCGATATTCTATCCATCCTGGTGCTGATAAAATGTACAAGGATCTTCGTACTCAGTGTTGGTGGCCTGGTATGAAGAAGGATTTGAATGTTATTAACGAGACGACCATATATAAGTTTTCACAATTAAAACGAGGATGATTTAAATGATTTAATCGAGTAAACGATTTGGAAACAATTTGGAAACGATGTTAAACGATTTGGAAACGATGTTAAACGATTTGGGTAAACGATTGGTTTTTGGCTAGTGTTTAGATAACGGGACGGGTGTAATGTGGTGAAAACATGGTAGATACGTCGCTGGTACTTCTTATATATAAGTGTTTTCAACATATTACATACCGTGGCGTTATTTAGTTCACTTGGGTAAACGATATTGAAACGATGTCTCTCAACGATGTTTTTGAAATAATATACGAGTTTTATTAACGAGTTTATACGAGATGCTTTACAAGATGGTTTTCTAAAAACAAAAAGCTTTTGGGTTAAGAATCATGGCTACGAAATTTTATAAATTATAACCATCTTGATTTGAGTTGGTTAATCATGTTGCAATATTATACACTTTTTAAAAACAAGGTTTTCGAGGTATTGCAATATATGAAAACAAGCCATGATTCCGATACTCTTATAAAACCTATGTACTCGCCAGCATTTCTTTGCTGACTTTGTTTTTACATATGTTTCAGGTATTGTTGCTTGATTGACGTTCTAGGATGCATGCGTCACATAGGATCTGGACGAGGCCTTAGTGACATAATATCTATGATAGACGATATAAAACTTGTTTGCTATGTGTTAAAACAATGTTAATGTTTAATATTATCAATAAAACAAAACACTTTTGTATCCATGGTTATGAAACGATAATTCTGTTACAACACCCCCCGACGTTTCCGCCACGCTTTGTTGTTTTACGTGGTCGGGGTGTGACAAAAGGTCAGCGGAAGAAAAAGTTCAAAACCAAAATATAAGTTTAAAGTTTCATAAAATTTCTCATGAACACACATCTATTCATGTCCCACAACGACTCCTTCCCCATGCAAGCTCCAGCAAATAACCTAACGACCTGCAAAGCATGTGGTAACGTGTCAACAAAAGGTTGGTGAGTTCATAGTTGGTTGTCCATTTTAACGTTGTTCCAAAAACCATAATTTGTTAAGTTGTTTCGAAAACCAAAAGTTATCCATTTCCATGTTCCCATAACCATATACCGTGGGGGCTACCCCATGTTGTAAACCACTAGGCCCGTTACCATATCGACTACTGACTTAAGTCATGTTTATGTGCCCTACGTCAATGTCTATCATCATTGACAGTGCCCAAGTACATTAGTCCACTCCCGTCCTCTGCGGCACGGTGTGAGGCTTGTCAGACCTAATAGTGCTATTTAACTAATGACCCGTTCGCCAATGGCCTGGCGATTAAGTCGATATAAAAATGAGGGACTTCATGATAGAGTTTTGTCTAGTAAGTTTAAGGTTTTCGTCCTACCCAAGGAGGACCGAGGTACGTATTCTACCCAAGGAGAATATGCAGATTACATCCCACCTAAGGGGGACAGTTGTTACTTAACCCATTCTGATTACATCCCACCTAAGGGGGATAGTTGTTACTTAACCCATTCCCAAACCACCGGGAATCCCATGCTTTGACGAAAGTGTGAACTCACCTTTGGTTACTCGGTTGAAATCTTAAAATAGCTAACGGTCAGGGTTGGTCAATCACATCCTAATATGATTACCATTTAGTTTATTAATGATTTCAAATAAAGCACAAAGTTCCTACACGCATCTACCACATAACATGCACTCACTTTAACAGTTCACGCCTATATAAACATTCTGCCTATAACTACTCAAGAGCAAGCATACGATATTGCACATAACACTTTCATTGGCATATAACAAGTTGGATCATTATCATATATCATAACCGACATTTAGACACGCAATTCACTACTTATATTGTTTCAGCCTTAACATCCAAAACTGGGTTATTTTTGGGTATTTTAATAAAATAGTTAACTTATTCCAAAAATTCCCAGAATTTTACAGAATGTTTTAAAAGATCCAAGTATTATTATGTAAAATCTTGGGATCCAATTCGTTACCAATTATTTTATAAAAATCATTTACCGGGCTGCAATCAGATTCGTCACTTTCTGACTGCAGTCCACGGAAAAATTCATTTAAAATTCATCGTAAGTCCGATTGACGAAATTCCAATTGGAGAATTACAAAGACACCCGTGGCCATCTACTATTTGAAATTTCATGACCTGACTCTATCCAGATTTCAAGTTATGACGAAAAACATGACACACATTTTCTGCAGAAAAAACAAAGTTGTTGCTGCTGTACAAAACGGACCTTTAAAATAGAAAACGACCTCAAAAAATATGATTCCAGTACCATTTGATTTGTTTTTCAAAAACATATAATTTAGAATTCAGAAAATCAAATTTTCAATTAATAACGGTCCGTTTACAGTCAACTGAAGTTAGCTGTTTTCATCAATCAGCATGCAGTTTTTACATTTAATCAACACCAAAACGCGTATAAACAATCCCAACTCTTCCTAATAACAAATCACAGCAGGTTAATCATCAAGTACCATATCAAAATCACAAAACCCTAGTCGTAACACATCATGATTTTTCATAAAAACGCAGCCAACAACCATTTACGCATACATACTATCAAATACTTCAACAAATCGCATAGTTAATCTAAATAAATCATGTAACATCAAAACCCTAGCATGTTACTAAAAATTCACAGCCATGTTTCTACCAAAATCACACCATGAATCACAATTAAATCAACAATACTAACCTTGGAGCAAGAGAAGGGATTACACGGAAGTGAAAGGCGAATCAAGAAGCTGAACTAGGGTTAGATTTTCACGGGGGGGGGGGGGGTCTTCCTCTGGTCGACGATCACAAGGGGAATTAGGGTTTTTGTTTTTGATTACTTATTTCCAAAGTCTCCTACATATAATTAAAACCCAAGAAAGTTGGGCTAATGGGCTACAAGGAACAAGAAGTGTGGGTTTAGGCCTAATGTTTCAAATAAGGGGACTTGGGTTGGGGTTGGGCCTATATGTGGCGCAAGGAGGGGAGGGGTGGGTTTTGGTTGGGTTTTTAATAGGTAAAGGTTGTGCACTAAGCGACGGTTTCGCAAGATAACCGAAATAATTAATTAAAACGTTGCGTATCGCGGAATAATATTTTACAATATTTCGATTCACAAAATATCATATTCCAATATTTCAGTTCCGGGTTTCGGTTTCACATAATTCACATTACTAAGCACACCATGGTTCAAATAAAATAAATCACCAAATTCAATTCATTTAACGTACATGTAATTACACAGCAAAACGAAACATTCAGGGATTTATACGAGTTGTCACATCATCCCCAAGTTGAAAGAAATTTCATCCCGAAATTTAGCACATGGTCACTGAGGAAGCTAGTTGTGTTGTGCGTTTTCCTGGGGTATCACATCCATAATACTTCCTCATTACCCACCATATCATATTTCACATTAGGGAACAACATGAGGGCTTTTGGGGCCCTCATGTTGACCATCCACATCAAGGGGGGTATCTAGTTGAGTTTTTAGGATAGTTAGACAATCTAGTTAGGATTTAAGTGTTTAGTTAGGGGTTTAAGTATGTTTAGGGATTTTGATGTGTAATAAGGTGTTTGTTAATAATAACTAGTCTTATGACATTAAAACAATGCTTCTAGTTTGTTTTTGGTGTTTCGGGTAGTGTCCGGTTATTCGTTCGGTTGTCGGTTCGTTAAGGTGCTAAATTGCGCAATTTTGTGAGCTATGAGGTACTTTTTATGACAGTTTTCATTCCCGACACTTCACAAGTTATTCTGGACATCTAGACCTCATTTTTGCATAGTATTTTGATGTTTATTTGTTGATTTTTGCTGAATTCTGCAGAATTCTGCATTTAAAGTGCGTTTCAGGTACTTTTTAGTGTCCATTCGTCACTCGGAAGACAGTTTCATAGTCCTTACTTTCCTACATAGAGTTCTAGTATAAATTTTGGTTCTAGGACTCAATTTGTGTCCTAACATGATGTCTGTCTGAGTACTTAACTCCTGTCAGTACTACTAGTTTATCTGATAAGTGTGCTAGTTTCGTCTGTGCACTAATTGAACTGTTTCGAGTTGCATTTAACAATAATAAGTAGCATGCATCATGTAATGTATTTGTAAGTCTTTTGGAACTAAACATGGAATTATTCATATCATAAGTTCAGCATGCACAACCATATATTACAAATTATTGTTCACATCGTACGGAAGTACATGAAAAATGCCAGTTGTCACATATATTTTTGTATTTGTCCATGTATCCTTTTATAAGTAATTTTGTCTACTTGTATCATTGTATATTTATTAAGTATTTTTATGTGTATTTTGATGGTATACTCCTCGGGTGTATTTAATGTATTTTTCAAGTTCCTAACATACTAATACATATAATACACATAATATACACTTAGCACATAATTTTGTGACCACTAAATATATATATTTTTCCCTAAAAATATACATACTTAATATTGTTTTAATACTTGAAGAAAACCTTATTTCTTACTTGTAATTTTGTATAAAAATTAGGAAACCTTTGTAAATATTTTTAGGTGAATTTTTGGGGAATAAGTTTCAGCAAAACTTATATTTTTCTAAGTGTCAAAATTTTATAATTTTTTTTTGACATAGTTTCCCCTAAAAATGGAGGTTTCCCATGTTTTCAAAACATGTGTTTATTTTCTTTTCATCATCAAAATCAATTTTCCAACAATTTCACAAGTAACATGCACTAAAATCATCATGAAAAACCTTATGATGAACTTGATTTTTGTTAAAAATGTGTAGTCTTTTAGATCTACACTTTACGTACATGGATCTTCCAAAAATAAGTGTTCTTGTTAAATTTTAACAAACTTTTTATAAAACTTTAACTTACTAAATAAACCATCCATAAGTTTTAGGGTTTCAAAACCGTGAAAAACATATTCTAAAAACCATTTTTATGTTCATCTTGAAGATCTTTATGTTCATCATCAAGTTTCATCATGGATCTTTCAAGATCCATGCTTAAACTTGTTAGATCTAAGCTTCTAACAAGCTTACACATGATGGATCTAACCAAAAACACAACATTCAACATCCACAACTTCATCACATACATCAAACAACTTCAAAACAACTTGTTTTCACTTAGATTATGTTAGATCTTCATGTTACCATCTTTAAAAGTTTATGTTCTTTGAAAGTGTAACTTGTGCATAAGCTTAACATGAAGTAAAATAGAGATTATGAAGCTTACTACTAGCCCTAGTGGCTAGGGAAGTGGCAAGAACAAGAACAAGATGAAGAATGAAGAAAATGAGTGGATAAAAGCTCCTCAAGAAGGTCCTTGAACTTCCTTCACTTGTAGCTTCCTTAGATCATCTTCATACAGCTTGGCTAGGGAAGTGGCAAGAACAATAGAGATTATGAAGTAAAATAGAGATCTTCATACAGCTTGGAATCACCTTAGATTGGCTTGAAAGCAACAGGAAAATGGTGGTGGTAGTGTAGGTGGTTGTGGCCGAGAGTAGAGATGAGAGAATGGGGAAGGAAGTTGTGAAATTTTGAAAGTGATAATGAGAATGATGAACTTGTGGGTTATCATTTAATCTTCCAACACTTATATATCCATTGGTCCTCTTGTCCTATATCTAGCCTTCATCAACAATATTTTAATGGGAAAGGGTGTGGACCCACGTTGGGGCCGGTTGGTATAAGGGGGGGGGTGAAATGTAAATTTTTGGAAGTCAAAGGTAGAAGATGTAAATTAGGGGGTTAAATGGAAGGTTAAGTGTGTTTATGTGTTTTTATGATTTTTGTTGGTGCATGTAATGTGACAATAGCTTTGGCTTGGTCTTTGGATATTAACAGGATTGGATCATGGAGATTTAAAGGAAAAACGAGTTTGCAAGAGCCCAATCAGTCTGAGTTTGTTTTAAGGCTGTTAGGCCCAAATTATGTAATAATTGTAATATGGGCAAAGCCCAATTCGTAAGTTTGGCTGTGGATATATAAACAGCCTTAGTCTATTGTTTTAGGGTTAGATATCTTGAACAATTGAGAGAGCATTCGAGTGAGAGAGTTTGAGAATACACAGAAATCGGCTGTGAGTTTCTTGGAAATCTTGAGTGATTGTAAAACGTTTCAAGGTTTTGATAATCACAGAAGATCAGTTTGAAAGATTGTGTGTTCTTGTGTTTGTGTTCCGTATTCATCTAAACATTCTTGTTGCTGTGTTCGAAGATTAATCAAGGAGATTCCGCATCCTTGATTAGTTATCGGTCTTGTTACAATCCATACAGGAATATGGGACCTACAATTGGTATTAGAGCTTTTGCTCTTTTATATGGTTCAAGACTGATTTGCAGATACAAGGTTTTTATTCGGTTGAAGAATTTTTGTTTGAACACTCAAAAATTTCGAAGAACTTGAAGAACAGTCAAGAACTGACTAAATTTCCATTGTTTGATATGTTTGCGTAGTGATAGTTGACTGTTTGCATGTTTTTAGGAGACTTTGTTAGGAATGTTTTAAAAGAATTTGATTTCGTGTTGCTAATTATTTGGAGACTGCTAATTTTTCGAGATCTGGTTGTTGGATAGCTGGATTCTAAAGAATAAGGAGTGTACGAGATACTAAGTGTGCGAACAAGTGTGCGAAGTTGTCAACTGTGCGAGTTAAATTCAGTGTGCGAGATACTGTGCGAGATCTGACAGTGCGACCAGGAAGTGTGCGAGGTCAACTGTTTGTCAAACTTAGTGTGCGACCAGCAAGTATACTGTGCGACTTATTCATTGTGTGAACCACTGTGTGAGTTGGACTGTGCGACCTTTACACTATGCGAGTCATAGTGTGCGAGTACATCAGTGTGCGGCCCAATCTAGTGTGCGACCTGTCATTGTCCAGCCCATATAGCAGTATTCGGCCCATTTATTCAGGTGTGCAGCCCAACTAAGTCAAGTGTGCGACCTAGTAGAGACTGTGCGACTTGGATTGAAGTGTGCGATTGGCTAGTGTGTGATTTCACTAGTGGTGGAATTTTTCTTAGCAAGCGTAGATAGAATTTCACGTTTTCGTGAATAGAAAATTATCTGTAGCTCATCTCAGCAAACATTTTGCACGGTTGAATTCCTTGGATTTTTTAAACAAAAAAAAATCCCGAAAAAGGTTTTCGACATTATATATCTTTGGATTCGTAATTTCGAGACGCGTCTAACAGTGTAATTTGGCAAAAATAATTTTCGGAAAAATTTTTGTACGGTTTTACTAGTCTGTTACGTTAAAATGTCAAACATGTCTAATTTGAACGAACTTTTGAGGATGGAGCACGAGGTTGGCACAACCAATAAACCGCCTAAGATGATGAAGGTGGAGAATTATCTGACACCGATTTTAATTTTTTTAACCAATGAAACTGGTTCTTACACGGGTAAATTCATGTTGGGTCGGAGCCTAGTTGAGTAGGAATTGATCTTAGAAAAAAAAAGGTAGAACCCGGGTAGGGCCAATAGGGTATAAATGGGTATGGACCGGTTCCTCCTACTACCGGGTAGGAATTGGAACCGGGTCCGAATCAATTCCACCGGGTCAGATATGGAACCGGTTTTTTTTTACACCTCTACTCCTAGTGGTGCACAAATCGGATTTTTTTTTAAAAAACCGGTTCCGGGTATGAAACTGGGTTCGGGTAGGATCGGGTTTTGCAAAATCGGGTTATTTTAAAAACCGGGTCGGGTCCGGGTTTTCTACAAAAAAATGTATACCATATATACCCGGGTCCGGGTCGGGTTTTATAAAACCCGGGTATTATAATACCCTATTTCCGGGTTCGGGTATGCATCGGGTTGGCAAAAACCCCACACCGGGTATTAAAAAAACCCGACTGGGTATTAAATGCTTCTTTATATGTTTTAGTGGATGGTTTAGCTTATTAAATTTAATGACATGTTTAAACAAGATTACATCAAAGTCCATACATAATTCTTAGAAACCCAATAATTCTTTATATGTTTTAGTGGATGGTTTAGCTTATTCAAAACCCATAACGGGGTATTTATAGAACCCGGTTCTGGGTATTTATAGAACCCGGTTTCGGGTATTTATAAAAAACGGTTACGGGTATTTATAAAACCGGGTACTACGAAAAACCGGGTATAAAAAAACCAGGTTCCGGGTTCGGGTTTTAGATCAGATATGAATACCCGGTCCCTACCCTATGGGTAGGGTCGGGTTCGGGTATATAAAACCCAGGTTTTATAATACCCGGTTACGGGTTTTTTTTTTCCGGGTCCGAGTCCGAGTTCGGGTTTTTTTGCGCACCACTATCTACTCCTAACAAACCAACTAAATCTAGACCCAATGGACTTTGACGAGCCCATATAAACACTTCTTTAAATAGTAACCCAACACATATTGTCCAGTCAGTCCTCAAATAACTTCTTTTTGTCCACGTGCATTGTTTAGACTATGGGGTATGGGGCGGGGTTGGGGCGTGGGTTGGAGAGAAACGCCCAAGTCATCACTCCGGGTGGGCTTGGGTTTGGGCGTGGCCCCTTGGGCGGGAGTTTAGACCGTGGGGTATGGTGGGGCGTGAGTTGGGTTGGGGGCATGGTGCGACACGTGTACTATGGGACACCCAAGACCAAAAGCCAATTTCAAAGGGGTATGGTGGGGCGTGGGTTGGGTGGCGTGGAAAAAAAAAACAATTTCAAATGGCTAGTACTCTTGGTCAATGAGGTTCCGCCATGTCATGTGGTAGCCCCGCCCCACGCCCGGCCTTAAACTTCCGCCCAAGGGGCCACGCCGAAACCCAAGCCTACCCGGGGTGGTGACTTGGGCGTTTCTCTCCAACCCACGCCCCAACCCCCGACCCATACCCCATAGTCTTAAGGCCGGGCGTGGGGCAGGGCTACCACATAACACGGCGGAACCTCATTGGCCAAGAGCACTAGCCATTTGAAATTGGCTTTTTTTCCACGCCACCCAACCCACGCCCCACCATACCCCTTTGAAATTGACTTTTGGTCTTGGGTGTCCCATAGTCCACGTGTCGCACCACGCCCCCAACCCACGCCCCACCATACCCCACGGTTTTAATTGTTTAAATTTATACGGCGAATTTAAAATTAGTAGATAATTATGATATACAAAATAAATTAAACAAGTGAGTAAACACGTAAATTAATAAAGCTCCTACTTCACATGAGCAGATCCAGTATGTAAAGATTAGGTTAGGTTCTGAGTAACCACTCAATTTGAAATTATTAGTGAGAACTTTTATTTATAATCATATGAAATAGTTAGAACATCTAACAAAAGGAACCTAATGAAAAAAAGAAATTCTTAGATCCATCACTACTAATTCATACATTTATAATTAAATTGAAAATCTATTAATAATAAAAAATTTAGAAAAAAGGTGTGAAGCCAAAAGCATGAATCCATATCAAAAGATTTAGGTTCGACAGTCGGGCACACCGTCAATGGTTATTAGCATAAGTGTCTTTGTGTTAAAACTTTTTCATTCACATTTTATGCCCCGCTTGCGGTATGCACATATAATGTATATATGTGTGGGAGCTCGGAGGGCAAAAGTGAAATGGTACTAACTTTAACGTTATTTTACTAATTTCGTGAAAATAACGTTAAAGCGGTGGATGGTTAATCATGCGTCATGTGGTGACGTTGACAGCTGAAAAAAACGGGGTACATGCACCAATTAGTCTCTGTCCTGATTGTTTTAGTGTTATGTGTCTTAGGTCCATGGCTTGACACAAAACTACAATCGAGTCAGGGGTCTCACTGGAAGCAGCTACTCTATTCCTACGGGGTAGAGGTAAGGCTGTCTACGTATACTCTACTCAGACCCTACCTTAGCTTTGCTATTGTTGGAATTTTATGATGATGATGATTTTATGCCCCCATAACTTTAAACATATACAATAATTATTGTTGTTTAAAGTTGAACCCCTATCTAACTCTTTTTTTCCTTTTATCTAATCTGCATATGAATCTGTTAACTAGTGAATCAAGTCATCAACTCCATATCAACATGTATTTAACATTCTGTGCAATTGTTTTTTTCTTTGATATCTCAAAAGATGACAGCCCAACATGTCATCTAGGCCAATGGACTCTAATGAGCCCAGACAAACACTTCATGAAATAGTAGAAGATAAATGGGATGTCGACTGTGGACTAGTGACCGGAGTCTGGGCTCCTTTTGTTTACAGCCAATACTACTGTCCTCATAGATTTTTATTTATTTATTTATTTTTGTCTAAATGCATAGTTTATAAAATAATTTAGAGTAAACTGACAAAATGGTCCTTAAGGTTTAGTCACTTTTGTCACATTAGTCCAAAACTCAAACCTTTTAAATCTGGGTTCCTGTGATTTCAATTTTGTTGCCATTTTCATCCAAAATCAAAATCTGGTCAGATTTTTCAGTTAACATCCAGCTTTCTGTCTTTTCCTCCTTTTTAATGACGGGCAAAATGGTCTTTTAACGTTTTATTATAACAAATTATTTATTAAGTGTGGAAATTAAGGCTGCCATTTTACATTTGGCAGATAACATAATCCAGATGTTTAATTTTAATTAAACATTTAAAATATTTAATAAAGATTCTAAACCATGCATTATACAGTTAATTTAAAAAAATAAATAAAAACAAAAAATTTAAGAAAAATGCGTGAACTCAAAAGCATGAATCCATATTAATACAATTAGGTTTGGCAGTACGGTGATCTGCCTGTGTTAATACAATTAGGTTTGGCAATAAGGAGATCTGCCTGTGTTGAACGGCGAAGCTTGACCTGAATTGGGGGGGGGGGGGGGGGGTCAAGAACGTATATACCAAAAAGTTTCTATAGAATCGGGTGGTTGAAAACGTATATACCCAAAAATTTATATTCGGAAACTACATATATAACACTACTGAGCGAAAAGTTCGAGGGGTCGGGCGCCCCTCCCCGCCCCTTCTATACTTCGCCAATGATTATATAAGCATCTAGCCGGCTAAAACTTCCATTCATATTTTATGGGCCGCTAAGACTATCAATACAATTATGCTTGTTTAAAATTGAACCCTTGTTTAGCTATTTTTCGTTTATCCAATTAGTTCGCATACGAGTCTCCTAATTATTGAATCAACTCCTTATAAACATATTTTTAACAATTTGAGTAAGCACTTGAAATTGTGGATTTGGTTTTTCAGATATCACGTAGGTTTGCAACCTTTACTCTGAAACATTATACCACATATAAGCTATAGCATCAGTTTAAAAACTGTTCATCAATGAATATTCTACTACGTTTAAACATCATTTGTCATAATTAAATGGATTAGTGTTCAGGTCAAATTTGTACCCGCTTGACCCACACACGTACCATGCTTAATTTATCTTGTTAAATATGCTAATAGGTCAACACAATACGATCATAGCCCGTTTATCAATAACAAAATAGTTTTATAAAAAATATTGTATCGTGGACTGTAATTTTTTGGCAACTTTTGTCTCATCGTGTTAATCAGGCCTTGTAATTCTTAATCGTGTTTGGTGAATCATGTTAAAAATTCGTTAAACATGTTGTGTCTTTCACACTTTTGCACTACTTATGTCATGTCGTGTATCCCGCTCATTAATAGTGTTCGTGTTTGTATTTTAATAAGTACTAAACATGTTGTTTTGGTTTAACTAGTTGTGTTAAATGTATCAAGTTGAATGTTTATTTAAAACAGCACGTCATGATTCCACCATATACAATATCCTTATTTTTAGTTTTTTTTTTTTTTTTTTTTTTTTTTATCATTAACTAAAACTAGCTTGCTACAAAATAAAGAATGAACATTTTGATAATGTAAAAAGTAAAAACCATATGTAATCTAAAAAAGTACCACGTATATACATATATTTGTCATGCCTTGTTTCGATGTGTCGATGATTACGTTAAACATGTCGTGTAATTCTCTTTATTGCATTGTGTATATTTACTCTTGTTAAATGTAGTAGTTTATCGCATCCTCCGTGTTATTGAGCTATCGTGTTATACATCCCCATCAACAAACAAACATATCCATATTAATATTTAAAAAAATAAACGTGTCATTTTTGCATTCACTATGGTTAAAGCATTAATTCAAGTTTTACATATACAATTATCCATATATTTCTATCTTTTAATATTTTAGTAAATATATTAATTAAAATAATTGAGTAGATACATGTATGTCCAAAGAATCACAACACTTTCTACTTTGTTTGAATTGCAGGAGAATTTAGTAATTAAAGGTGTGTCAAAGTCCAAGGTCTTTGTAATGTTACTCTTTTTCCCCGAATCCCGGGCGACATATGTGTGTGTTGGGTGTTTGGGAGAACGTGCACAATTCCAATTCTGACCCATGACCTTCTTTTATCGGTTATGTCCCCAACTCTTGTTTTTTTTTTACTTTATATAATATTATTATCTTGATTTTTCATTTCTTTATGTACAGTTGGTGAAATTCTTTTAAGTCAAGGATCTGTTTGGATTATTGTTGTAATGCTATTCCTATCTTATTTAAGTATTTTTCGTGAAACCTTAATGTGGTCTTAACACTTATGATTATTATATATGAATTAGATGTTGCATACATTCACCTCTGTTTTTGTATAATTGAATCGTTAACTAGCTGTATATAATTTTGTTTCTAATAATAATAATAATAATAATACACTAACTTAAGAATTTCAAAAAGTATGTAACAAAAGAGTCGTTATGATAATCAGGCTTGACGTCAACGTGTTTGACAAATCCCTATGTCTAATCTGGGATGATAATAATCCATGGCTCAAAACACGACATTAAATATTATATAACTCGGTTTTGCATGACCTACGATCAGGGGCGGATCCAGCCCACATTTGTGGGTTCCCAAGAACCCAATGCGTTTGGAAAAAACGGAAAAAAATTAGAGAGAACTTTATAGAATTTAGAAAAAAAGTAGTGAGAATTAAAGATAATTTAACAAAAGGAACCCATTAGAATAAAACCATGCATCCGCCACTGCCTACGATCAACCTGAATAGAAGTATAGAACAAACGTGTTTAGTTAAATACGTATGGTCATTTCAACCTGGTCGATTCAATCTAGACCTGCTCAATTTCATACTGTTAAATACTTTTTAAGGAATAACTAGGTTTCATTTCTTTTAATATATATATGGATTATGACAATCAATTTTTGCTATTATGTAAACATGCCTTCGTTGCTTGTTGCTCAATTCATAATATTTTCGTATTTTATCTAAAACTTACAGCCTGCTAAAATTTATGAAAGAAGTTTTTTAAGGATACAGTTTTCGTAGATTTTATATAGAAGTATTAGTACTTTATAATTTTAGCTTATATAAATGAACCGAAAAATATTAGTTTGGACAAAAATGATCATCGATATTAAGGTTAATCTAATGTAGCCTTAGGGTGTAAGGGGCACCTTCGGGGAGTGAAATCGGGGACCGGTTTTGCCGAAATGGGAGGTGCCGCCATTAAGGCGGGGGGTGAAATCGGGGACCATTTTCGGTGGTTGTTCACCGCGAGCGGGAAGGGAGAGAGATGGTGGGCCCCATTTTTCCAACCAATCAAACCATTTTGTTCTTTTTTTTTTTTTGAATAAAAAAACAAGGGAGTTAAGAGGGGAGTGGCGCCATCAAATTGGGGTGTTAGGGGAGTTAAGAGGGGAGTTGACGTGGCACTAGTTGGTTGGTTGGGCGTAAGAGAGGGGACTCACCTCTTAGGTGAGTGCCCCTTACACCCTTACAATGGAAAAGGCATATTCTCAGCATGAACACTACACAATGTCTTCAGACTTCAGAGGAGTATACCTATGGTATCTTCAGTCATGACCCTATATTAAAAGCAAAATTCTCCATTTATGGAATTAATTAAAAAAGGTATTTTATTGATCAACCGTAGCCCTACAATTCCCAATATTAAGATCTATAGAATACAATTGCTACACAAGTCTAATAAACATAATCTAAATGCCAAAACCCATTAACAGTTTATACTAACTTTGATGTCATTTAAATACAATGGGAATATTACAAAAAGAATCTGGTCTTTTACTCTCATATATGCTGCTTTCTTATGTAAATTAAAAAATAATACATAAATTAAAAAATAATCTAGAGTCTTGCAAGTGTATCCACACATGTAATTGCCCAAAATTCCCTAAGGGTGGTTAGATAAATGGGTGCGTTTGCAATGAGTATGTAGAGGTATTTTGAGGAATTGATGATGTCGATGATGGAGTGAAAGTCCGTGTTCTTGTTGTGTTTTACAAGATATGGTAAGTAGTTATGAGGGGTTTTCAATTCGAGGGTTATGATGAACTTTAGCTCAAATCTTTTGAAAATCTTTTAAATAGATGATCTTTTGATTGAAAACAGAGTTTGATGGAAGCAAATTCGGAGTTTTTCTCTTTTGAAATGCTTTAATTTTAAAAATAATGGAAGATAGATGGAAACTCTGTTTCTCATGGGTTTTTATAGGGTTTGCGAAACAGGGAGAACAACATGGCCAACGGATACCTTTTTGACTACGTGGTCGGTTGTAATTCGTTGTGGGAAACCTCTGTTCAGAACGTGGGTCCCTTTGAGGAAACCCTTTGAAACCTCTATTGGGTTAAACAGAGTTTTTAGTGAAAATAGCGGTGAGTTTTGAGGAAAGAGTGGATTTGTTTGACTTTAAAAGTCAAATAGTGGTTAGTGAATCAATGGTTCTTTTGTCTTTAGACAATGGTTGTTGGACCTACAAAAGAATAGATGATATCTAAAAGCCAAGACAAGACATAAAGACCAAGAAATAAACAGTCGATGAAGCAATTCTCTCCTCAAATATGGTAAATCTTGCACACCTAATCAGAACATCTGTTGAAGAACAAAGCAAACATCTGTCTAGCCAAACACATGTTTGGAATCAAAGCAACAGAAGATAGCTCCAACAGTGGTTTCCCAATGTAACAATATTTATCTTGTATTAGTGTTTAGACTAGTTAGAACAGATGTTAGATTTGCACAGATGTTTGCAACATCGGTGGAATCTTTTCTGTTAGGAATATTGTCACTATCAGGGTGATGTCAGCCAATCAAGAACAAAGTTTTAGTACTTAGTATAAATAGATCTCACCTATTAGAGATCTATTTCATCACTTCACACATTATCTTCTGTACGAATAGTTTTAGTGAGTGATCAAGCTCAGAGGGAGATTGTAAAATCATTACTGTAAAACTTTTGATGTCATTTGAATCAGTTGAAAAACAGTTGTTGATAATATATCTCTACTTGTAAACTATATTGTTTTTATCAGTATTTGTTTACAAGTATCAAACTCAGATCCTAATGTCACACCCGCTCGTAGCAACATTTTTCCTGTTTTTAATGTTTTTCAAATTATTAACCAAGTCAGTAAACAGTGCTTGGGAGTAGTTAAAACCAGTGTTTGTCAAAATTTCATACCCCAAGTACTGAATTTTTAGAGGTATTTCATTAAAAGCAGTGGTTTTATTTGAGAGACAGGTTAAGAAGGTATGGAACAGAAATTTCATTGGTGGTGGAAAATTTGGCTTATACATAGTAGCCTTATTCAACTGTCCATCATATCCCCTCTCAATCAGCTCTATTTGAAACTCATTTTTTGGGAAAGATGTCTTACCTGCCAAGTCGTTTATCTAAAATGTTGTTGATATGATAGTGGGGGTTATGGCAACAAATTCACCTCCGACTTTAGAAGTTATACCGAATGGCTCATTGTTTTGTTCTTTAATGCTAGAATTTGCCCAAAATTTGCGAAGTGTGTCTTGGTAAATTGGTGCATCGGTAGTAAGAAGTGTTTTGTATTTGGATGATGACAGGATGTCAATTATTGAGTGAAAGTTAGTGTGTTTGTCGGTTTTCTCGAAAGTGCAGAGGTAGTTATGAGGGTGTTTGATTATCAGAGCCATGATCAGAGTTTTTTTAGAAATTTCGAAAGGTTGAAGAAGAAGTGAGGAAGAAGATGGAAACCACTTTGGAGAATTTTTGAATTCGATACGGCGAGTAAAAGCTTTGTTTAGAGATTAAATAGGGTTTTATAAAAGGGAAAAGTGAATGCTGACGTGGCAGCGGTTTCAAAGATCGGACGGTTAACATCTGCCCACGTGGCAACCTCTGATGAAAAAGTGGATGAGAGTTGTTTAGAAACCGCTGTTGGGAAACAACAGTGGTTGGGTACAGTGTATATGAAAACAGTGGCTAATTTTAGTCTATCAGTGGATAGACATTAGAGGTTGAAACCAACAGTTGTTTAGTCAATCAGTGATCAACAAAGGAAATGAAAACAGAGGTTGTCTTTCAGCAGTGGATGAATTCTCAATCAATCAGAGGTTTAAAACAATCAGTGAATATAGACAGACTTTTAAGGATTTATGAAAATTTTTCATTTTAAGCTATTTTTAAGGATGAATTTTTAATTTTCTGAAAACATTTTAATGCTTTTTATTCAAGGAAAAGAAGTTTTTACCTTCTAATCCAAGTTAAGCATGCCAATTCTTGAGATCAAACTTTCAAAGGTAGATGTGTCTAATGCTTTTGTTAGCACATCTGCCAGTTGATCTTTAGTTGGAACATGATGCAGAGAAATCAAACCTTTTTCATAGCAATCCCTTACAAAGTGATGTCTGATGTCAATGTGCTTGGTGGTTGAATGGGATACTGGATTTTTGATGATATTTTTAGCTGCTTGACTATCCAACATGAGAGGAGTCTTTAGAGTAGTTATACCAAAATCCAGTAACCAGTTTTGAAGCCACAACAGTTGGGCTGTACAGCTTGCAACAGCAATATATTCAGCTTCAGTAGTGGATGTGGAAACGGATGCTTGCTTTTTTACTATGCCAAGACACTAAGCAATTTCCTAGGAATTGACATCCTCTTGATATAGATTCCTTGTGGTGTTGCATCCAGCAAAGACACTATCTGAGAATCTTGAAAGCTTAACATTCCTATTAGTAGGATACTAGATACCAAGTATGAGAGCACCTTTTATGTATCTGAATATTTTTTTCACAGCAATGAGATTAGACTTCCTAGGTGCTGACTAGGATCTGGCACAGACACATGTTGCAGACATGATGCCTGGCCTTGATGTAGTTAGGTACAATAGAGACCCAATCATGCTTATGTACAATGTTTGATCCACCAAGTCATCTTTTTCATCAGTTGTAACAAGCTTTGTGGTTGCCATGGGTGTACTACATGGTTTGCAATCATTCATGTCAAATTTGTTTAAAAGGTCTTTTACATATTTGCTTTGATTAATGAAAGTCCCGTTTTGCAATTGCTTAACTTGGAGACCAAAAAAACATTGGAGTTCACCCATGGCACTCATTTCAAACTTTGTTTTCATGAGTCTCCTAAACTCTTTACACATGGAGGTACATGTGCTTCCAAAGATGATGTCATCAACATAAATTTGGACAATCATCAAGTCTTTTCCTCTCTATTTTAAAAACAGTGTTTTATCAATTTTACCTCTTGTAAAGCCTATGGAGATTAGAAAAGTGGAAAGAGTTTCATACCAGGCCCTTGGTGCTTTTTTCAAGCCATACAAAGCTTTATTGAGCTTGTAGACATGATCAGGATAAAAAAAAGATCTTCAAAACCAGGAGGATGGCAGACATATACCTCTTCCTGTATTTTGCCATATAGGAAAGCACACTTTATATCCATTTGATACACCTTGATGTTGTAGTAAACAGCAAAGGCTAATAACACTCTGATGGCTTCAAGTCTTGCTACAGGAGCAAATGTCTCATCATAGTCTATGCCCTCTTCTTGTCTATAACCTTGAACCTCAAGCCTGGCTTTGTTCTTGACAACAATGCCCCTTTCTTCAGTTTTGTTCTTGAAGACCCACTTTGTGCCAATTGGACTTACATCCTCTGGCAGTGCTACAAGTTCCCATACTTGTTGTCTTTTGAACTGTTGGAGTTCTTCTTGCAAGGCTTCTACCCAACTATTGTCTTTTAGTGCCTCTTGGTACTTGACTGGTTGGTGGAGAGATATAAAGCCTGTAAAAAGACAAATGTTTTGGGATTGACTTCTTGTGAGAACCCCTTCATTGATGTTGCCAATAACTTGATCAGATGGGTGAGATTTAAGGAGGATTAGATCCCCCTTGTATGGAACAATGGCATTGACACGTGAAGGCTGCAGATGTGAATCATCTGAGCTAACATCTGTTGGATATTTTGAAGAACCAACATCTGTTTGAAATGGAGGTGGAGGAATAGGAGGAATGGGTGTGGCACAATGTTGATTTTTATCCACTGTTGATAGAATTTTATCAACAGAGGTTGGAGATGATGAAGTGGTAGCATTTTGATCAATAATTGTTGATTCAACAATGGAAGAGTTTTGACAGCTGTTTTGAATATTTGCTTCTCTGATGGTGGTAGTGATTTTGTATTGTGGAATCACAATATCACATCCATTGTCTTGTGAGAAAGATTGTGGGGTACCTGCAGGGTTAGTCTTGACAGGCACATCTTCAAATGTAAATTTATCAAGGTCAAACAGTTCAGCAGGGTTTGCTGGGATTTTCAAGGATGAAAGTTCATTGAACTTCACATTCAAAGTCTCTTCCACACACCTAGTCCTTGTGTTAAACACTTTGTAGGCCTTGGCAATGGTTGAGTATCCCAGATGATAACCACAATCCACTTTGTCTTCAAATTTTGAAATTGAATCTTTTAAATTTAGGATAAAACATGGGCAGCCGAAGATTTTGAAATAGGAGATCAGTAGTTTGATCTTGAACAGAGTTTCATAAGCAGTCTTTTGATGCCTGGGGTTGATTAAAACTTTGTTCTTCACATAGCAAGCAATGTTTACAGCCTCTGCCCAAAAAGTTAAGGGTAAACCTGAGTTTGCAAGCATTGTTCTGGCAGCTTCAATCAAAGTTCTATTTTTCTTTCAACCACCCCATTTTGTTCTGGTGTTCTTGGGATGCTGTACTGCCTTACAATCCCTTTTGCTACACAGAACTCATCCAACTCCTTGTTTCTAAACTCTGTTCCATTATCACTTCTAAAGACTTTTACTGGAAAGTCAAATTACTTTTCAACCTGTTTAACAAAGTCTTGCAAGATACCTGCAGTCTCATCCTTAGAATGTAAAAAGTAAGTCCATGTAAACCTAGAAAAATCATCAACAATGACGAAACAATATCTTTTCTTTTTCAAACTCATGATTTTTACTGGGCCAAACAAATCCATGTGCAACATTTGTAAGCAATTGGTTCTTTTGGACTCTTCAATGGACTTGTAAGAGCTTTTATGTTGTTTACCTTTTAAACAGGAAACACAATGCTCAGAACAAGTAAAAAGTGTTTGTGGAAGACCTCTTACAAGGCCTTGTTTTGAGAGTGTGGTGATAGTCTTAAGATTTGTGTGCCCAAGTCTCCTCTGCCATAACTCTGTCTCTTTGGTAGAGGTAGCTGAGAACAAACAAGCATCAGCCATTGGGTTATCTTATAATATACCAACCACATACACATTGCCACTCCTTTCAGCAACAAGCTGTGTTTTACTCCTGGCTATGATTTCTTCAATCTTTTTAACCACTTTTAACCCAACATTCTTACAAGTTTCCTTAGTGAAGAATGACCCATAGCCCTTGTCACTTATTTGTGAAACACTAAGGAGGTTAAATTTAAGATTGTCAATAAGATTGGCATTTTCAAACTTGAGTTTCCCAGTCTGCACTGTCCCTGACCCCAATACCTTCCCTTTTGAATTGTTACCAAAGGATATATCACCCCCTCCATGTTTTTTGAAATCTTTGAGTAGGGCTCTACATCCTGTCATGTGCCTGGAGCCTCCACTATCTACATACCATAAACTATCTAAGCATGCAGAAGCTCCCTACACATCAAGTAACAAATTAGTTCAGGTGGGTCTCCAAAGCCAAGATGGCTTTGGATGGGGTCACAGATAGGTCAGCCTCAAGTCTAGGAGCATGAACAGTGGTTAGATCAGTGTTTTGAACAGATTTTTGTACCCACTATTGTGAACCATCTCCTGTCAGATGATGATAACCATAAGGATGCCTATTCAATTTGGTTTTAGATGGCCTTTTGTAGGCTTCATAACCATGAGGGACCTTTTGGTGTGATGGTTGACCGTGTCCTCTTGGGAACTGGTTTGCAGGGGGTGCATCTGTCACTAGAACCTCTCTGGGAGCAGAGGTTTTGTTCAACTGTTTTGTAACAGCTGTTTGGACAGGCACAAAAATCTGTTTATTTTTGGGGGTTGGTTTGTGTGGACTCTCCAGTGTTTTGATGCATACTCTTTTCTCTTAACCTCAAAAGTTTTGAGATACACACACTATTGAGTTAAATGGTTGGTTTTTCCAAAAATTATGCACTTAGGTCCAGGCTCAATGACACTTTTTTTGTTTATATCATAATCTTTTAGAAGGAAACAGTCTTTTGTAGCACAATTCCTCTTTTCACAAAACAGGTTTTTCACTTTTTCTCGTTTCTTCCTCTTTTCAACAGAGTTTTTAACCTCTGTTGGGATGTCTTTTAGAGGAATGACTTTAGCCTTGGGTGCTTTAACACCCTCAATTATGGAAAATCCATTGGCTTAAAGTTTTCAAGGATGTCACATTCATCAGACCAGGTGGGTTTGAATTGATATTTTTCTATCTCTTCAAAGGTTGATGACCCCTCTGGTTTTTCTAAAATGATTGTATTTCCATTTTTATCAGTGACTTTTATCTCTTGACCAGACATGTTTGTTGGAATCACTTCAACCAAGGCAAATTCAATTTCAACAGTGTTTTCAGAAGTTTGGTCATGTTTTCTAACTCCAATGCCAAACTTCACATTGCTCTTGATCTGCTTTTCCAACATCAGTTCATAACCTTTACAAGACTCCACCCATTTTTCACAAGTGATTTGGGTGGAATCAAGCTCCTTTTTGCAACTCTGGTATTTTTCTACCTTAGTTTGGAGTTTGTCTTTGGTTATGCTGTGTTCATGTTTTAAGCTGCTGATTTCATTTTCTTTGTCAAACAATTTGTTTTTCAACTCTTTAAAGGTTTTCTTAAATTGCACTTCATCTTTTAAGATCTTGTTTCTAAGGTTTTCATTCAACTCTTTTATGTTAGCAAAAGCAATAATGCATTTATCTGAACACAAATCTTTTAAGATCTGAGGTGATACCTTAGCAGCAGCCATCATGGCATAGTCACATTCACCATCACAGACACTAGCATCCCATGGATCAGCAAGAGGTTCCAATAGATGTTCGGCTTCCTTCTTTTCTAACATCTGTTCACCAACAACATCTGCTGTAATGTAACACCCCGTGTTTCAAAAGTCAAAGTCACGATTGAACTCAAAGGAAGAAAAGATTGCTAATTGTGATCTGTCACTCCTTGCTCAACTCCTGTTTTGACTTCTTTGACTTGTAGATAGTCTTTTATGCTTTTACGTTAGTTGTATTATGTGGAGTATTTATTACTGATCAAGGTTTAATCGATGTTTATCGCATGTCTAATCGATTTATCGCTTATCGCTATCGCATTCGCAAATCGAATAATGTGTGCTGGATATTGTTTTACGTATGTGTGCTATTTATGTGTTACCTGTGCATGTTATGTTTATGTTTGAGGTGTTAATCGAAATCGCAATCTATCAAATCACAATCGAATCGAAACGCTAAACGCAGTGATTTTAGTGATTGTATGTTAGATATAGTAGTTGGGATTAAAAGTAATTTGATGAGAAACTCTATCGCATCGCAACACTCAGCACACAAATCAAAACTGCAAAACTCGTCGCGCGAATCGCTCCAATCGAGTGGTTAGCCGATCGAGCTGCCACCCGATCGAGGTGCCACTCGATCGAGCTGCCACCCGATCGAGGTGCCACTCGATCGAGCTGCCACCCGATCGAGGTGCCACTCGATCGAGCTGCCAATCGAACGGGTTGCCACTCGATCGACCGACCACCTTTCCCCCTTTCCATTTTTGGAAACCCTATAAATACCCTCATATGTCAACATCTCTTGATGTTGACAGCTCTCTCCCTCTCAACTCGCTCCAGCCACTATTTCTTCCGATTTCTCGCAAATCTTGTGAGTTTTCAACCTAAATCTTGTACTTTCTTGATCTACACGTACTCCTACACCTTTCTATCTTTTGAATCTTAACTTTTAACCATGAAATCACTAGACTTGAGGTGTTCAAGGATGGTGTCATCATGGTGTTCATAAGAACTTCATGATTTGGCCTCAGTCCACTAAGAATAACTCAGATCTGAACGATTTCCACATGAATAAACAAAGATCTTTCATAGATCTGAACATATTCATGGTGAAACGGACTGAAAGATAGTTTTCAAGCTTTCTTTCAACTCTTTTACACTCAATGCACTCGAAAACCGATAGAATTGGAGCTTGTTCTAACCTACTACTCCTTCTTATTGATGTGTTGGTTCAAGATCTGGATTCTATCCACGAGAATACTGATTTCGGATTGAACATGAAACACCATCTCGAACAGTTAACTGGTCAGACTAGAGTGGTTCCTGTCCGATCGGGTCACTAAGTCTTGACGAGGTTTCTATTGCTTGACACGTTATCGAGCAGTCTCGAGAAAACTTCAAACTATCAGAACAACCAAGTATGAAGACGATCAGGTCAACTGGGATGGATTGCCATCTGATCGGATTACCATCTGATCGGATTGCCACTCGACCGGACAGCCACCCGATAGGCTTGCACCTTGGGTTCTACACCTAACTATTATTCCAACTTGTGAGGTTTGACCATCGAATGGATTGCCACCCGATTGGATTGCCATCCGATCGGATTGCCACCTGACCATGTGATGTTTGACTTCAACACTTAAACAATTTTTCAATATGTTCAGTACGTACGGATTGCCACCCGATCGGATAGCTATCCGATCGAGTGACCGTCCTGCTGTGAACTTGTTCTCAATATGAGAAGTCTCGCCAATCGGATTGCTACCCGATCGAATGGCCGTTCGATCGACCGACGTGAAAGGTAGAGATACTTCTCTATTTTCAAAATGCTACATCGAAAACTTCAAAAGACAAGCCATCATACACAAATACATCCATCCCAAACGAGGTAACAATCCACTCGCATGATCGTATGACCGTCCGAACGGATTGTCACCCGATCGACCGGCCACCCGATCCGTTGACACTTCACACCATTTTACGTGTCTCTTATCGTTATTGTTATCGTTCTGATTAGGCTAATCGCACTCTAAGCGCTCCCTTCAATCCATCATCGCTGTGAGTATACTCGAACCCTTTTTGCTTTACGCACTTTTGGGTGTTACATGCGTTACTTATGCTAAATCAGATCGAACACACTATGAAATACTTAAACGCTAACAGTTACTGCATGTTATACGTGACTTAATGAATGCTTGTTTGTTATGTTTACACATGGAATGCTGTCTACCTGCCTTAGCAACGATAGTACTATAGTTTGGACTCAGCACCTGTTCACTCAGGGGTTGTTAAGGACAATTAATTACATGGCTCACAGTAGTGAGTGTGTGTTACGAACTGCCTTGGGCAGTCAACCCGCAGTCATTGGTATCGATAGGTTCATGTCGATAACTAACGTGCTTCATTTCACACTGTGTACGTGCTGGTTATGCGTAAACGATTCGAACTCTATTATATCTATCAAACTTGTATGCTTACCTTTACACTATGTGTATTGACTTTTACTTTAATGTATGTGGCAGGTGTTTAAGATGTTTAGATGCTTGGCTTGATGTGAAATAGAGGCTAGGAAAGGTCTAGAAACAAATAAACGAATTGTCTGTATTTGAAATATGAGTTGTCGGAACAGAACAATTTGACTAGATTTTGTCTGTAATAATTATGTTACTTTTTATGTCATGGTATGGGATGTGATGCTTTAAATAATTGGTAATTATAGTTGTTATGGAAACTTCTGGACAATCTGTTTCGCTCAGTGCCACGCCCTGATGTTTCCGCCATCGGTTGGGGTGTGACAGATTGGTATCAGAGCCATAACTATAGGGAATTAGGCAAGACTCTACCTAGTCCGGGTTGATGTCTTAAAAACGACCTAGTCTATAGTTAGGTACCAACAGACTGACTTGTGCATACCCGGTAGGGGTTAGCACAAGCTTACACCTCACTATACTCGCTTACACTACACTATCACTGCATCTAAATTTTCGAAAAGAAACGAGTGATTTAGTGGGGATTAGGTGTGAAAACCGCAAACTCTCGACCAAACCACTTGGTCGACCCGCATTCTCATCTACAAAACAGGAGAAGCTGCGTTGAACCAGGAGTGAAATTCGCACTTCGATGCGAATTCCCTCTCTATTTTATCAACACAGGAACAAAGTTGTTAAGACAGGGGTGAAACCCGAACCTTGACGACTTACTCCGATCTCTATATTGTTTTACAAAACTCTCACCCAAGTCTCAGTGAATTCCAAGGACTCGAGCGCTTGAATAGCCGAAAAGATGGATGCCATTCACCGCATGTCGGTAATAGAGCACAGTCTGTTAGGCTAACAAGGACTTTTGAGTACATCCTTGTGAATAGTCGAAACACTTTGGGTAGTCAATGTTTATCACAGCCGCAGACAATCAATTCTCGATTTCTATATGTTTCGATTCTGAGCCCGCAACTGCTGACTCTGATGTTTGTCGATTTTATGTGGGAATTATGTGCTTTATGTGACTATACGTTTTAAATTTTTGGTGGTTATTCATTTTCGCGGTTTATTTCAATCAACACGCACAACTCACACTACACGATTGCCTACAAAAACGCTGATCATCATTTGCAATCGCTGCCCAATACTCGCAATCGCTGGGATTAATCGCTTTACGCACTGTGAAGGATAAGGAATACGTGCAACATATAGCTAGGTTTCTGTATTCTTACTGCTTCATGTGTTTCTATACAATACGTGCTTATATGCTTCAGTGTTTTATGTGCTTATGTGCTTATGTGAATCTGTGAATACGTGTCTATGTGAATACGTGTTACATGACTATATTCCTGAGCTTTAGTAATAATAGGCGTGTGAGGTGAGATTCGATTATATTGTGTTTGAGTCCTATGGCGATGTCTGTTGCAGACAATGTCGTCATCCGGACCCCGTTACTCTCGACATGCTCGCCGAGAACAGAGAGACAAACGCCTTGCAGCACTCGTCGCTGAGCAGATAGCAAAAGTCGTCCCGCAGATCGTTAGCGACCTACAAGAGAATGCTAGCAAGTCTTCTGAAGTGTCCAGGACTGAGACTCCTAAAGATGCTCTCAAAGCTGCTTTCAGCTTCAAGCAGTTCAAAGCTTGCGGACCGAAAGAATTTACTGGCGAAGATGGTCCTACGACCTTATTTCAATGGTTTGATTCGATCGAGGTCACCCTGCGCCAGAGTGGCTGTCCCGATGATCTCCGCACTCTCAACGCGACCGACGTCTTTCAGTCCCGCACTTTAGACTGGTGGACGGCCGAGAGAAACAAACGCGGAAACGGCGCGGCTTATGGTTTGACGTGGGATGAGTTGAAGAACGTCATGTTGGAAGAGTTCTACCCTCCCCACTAGTGCCAAAAGTTGGAGGACGAATTCTGGCATATCAAGCAGAAGGATGGTGACAATGCTGCTTTAACTGCTCGCTTCAAGCAGCTTAGCATAATCTGTCCTGATCAAGTCAAAACTTCTGATATGACGATCAAGAAGTATATCCGGGCTCTGCCGGATTGTGTCGCAGATTTTGTGCAAGCTTCAAAGCCCGCAACCATCGAAGAAACTTACCTGCTTGCCGTGAAAATCAATGACAAGCGAATCAAGTCTAGCTTCTGGGATAAAGCCACCAAGAACCTGCATCAAGCTACCACCGCACCAACCGCTGAAGTCGTCGCTACCCCTCAGTCTACAAAGGCCTCTCGTCGCAAGAGGAAGAACAACAGGAACTCCAGCAACAAGAACTGTGCTGTTACCACTACTGCCCCACTCCAAGCTGTACCAGCTCAGCAGCAAATGCAACACCGCCAGGTCGCGGCACCAGTAACTTAAGCACCGTCGGCCAAGCGTGCTTATACGGGTCCTCACCCGGCCTGCCCAACCTGCACCTATCACCACCCTGTGGGAATCGCTTGGAGATTTTGTGTACACTGCAACATGTATGGCCATTTCACCGCCAACTACCGTACAGGTCCTCGAAAAGTGCCAGCACCAACTACTGCTCATCAAGCTCTGCTCCCTGCCCCTCAAGGCCAACAAGCAACTCAGGCACCCGCGGTCAATGCTAGAGTCTGCTTCGCGTGTGGTGATCCCAACCACTTCGCAAACATGTGCCCCGATCGGGTTGTGAAGCAGGAGCCTCAACAGCAATAACAGCAACAGTAGCAACAGCAGCAAGCAGCACGTGCCCGAACTTTCAATATCAACGTGCGCCAAGCCCAAGCCGACAACAATGTGGTCAATGGTACGTTCCTTGTGAATGGTATTTATGCTTCGTGTTTGTTCGATACGGGAGCCGATAACTGTTTTGTGCCGTTTGAATTCGAAAAGTTACTAAATCGTAAGCGCGCCCATCTTCCCTCGACGTTCGATGTTGAAGTTGCCACCGGAAGAACCGCCGCTGTCAACTCTATTCTTCATGATTGTACCCTCGAACTCAACAATCACATCTTCCCTATCGACCTTATTCCAATGCAGCTTGGTAGTTTTGATGTCATAGTAGGCATGGACTTTCTTCGCGAAAACCATGCTGAGGTTGTATGCTTCGATAAGATGATTCGATTTTCGCTCGCTAATGGTGATCAATCATGTGTTTATGGTGAAGTCGCATCAAAGAAACTCCAACTCATGTCGTGTGTTCAGGCTAGCAAGTATCTCCGCAAGGAATACCAAGCTTACCTGGCATACATTGTAGTAGCGGAGAAAAAGGAAGTTAAGGAGGTGAAAGACGTCCCCGTGGTTTGTGAATTCCCTAACGTTTTTCCCGAAGATCTCCCAGGCCTACCGCCAAGTCGTGATATCGATTTTTGCATCGACCTCATTCCTGGAGCAAACCCTGTTGCTAGAGCTCCTTATCGAATCGCACCGTCTGAAATGCACGAACTATCGAGTCAGCTCAAGGAATTACTTGATAAAGACTTCATTCGCCCTAGCACCTCTCCTTGGGGCGCACCAGTCCTGTTTGTCAAAAAGAAGGATGGGTCATTCTGAATGTGCATCGACTATCGGGAGTTGAATAAGCCGACCATTAAGAATCGCTATCCTCTACCTCGCATCGATGATTTGTTTGACTAGCTACAAGGTGCTACGTGTTTCTCCAAGATCGATTTATGCTCAAGCTACCACCAATTGCGCATTCAAGAGGAGGATATACCCAAAACCTCTTTTCACACTCGATACGGTCACTATGAGTTTGTTGTTATGCCTTTTGGTCTAACCAACGCACCCACGGTTTTCATGGATCTGATGAATCGCGTGTGTAAACCTTTTTTCGACCGCTTCGTCATCGTGTTCATTGATGATATCCTAATCTATTCCTAGTCAAAAACTAAACACGCGCAGCATCTACGTTTGCTTCTCGAGCTACTACAGGGAAATCGACTCTATGCCAAGTTCTCCAAGTGTGAATTATGGCTAGAGGAGGTACAATTCCTCGGGCACATTGTCAATAGTCAAGGTATTCGTGTCGACCCCGCGAAGATCGAAGCTGTCAAGAGTTGGGTTACGCCTAAGAACCCGTCTGAAGTCCATTCTTTTCTCGGACTAGTTGGCTATTATCGACGATTTATCGAAGGATTCTCAAAAATCGTTGTGCCGCTTACCTCTCTCATACAAAAAGACAAGCCTTTTGTCTGGGGAACCGGACAAGAGACTGCCTTTCAAACCCTCAACTCCTGTTCTCACTTTACCTGACGAAAACGATGACTTTATCGTCTATTATGATGCCTCGAACCTTGGCCTTGGTTGGGTTCTCATGCAGTGAGACAAGGTTATAGCTTACTCATCTTGCACCTTGGTTTCCACACCTAACTATTATTCCAACTTGTGAGGTTTGAACATCGAACGGATTGCCACCTGATCGGATTTCCATCCGATCAGATTGCCACCCGACCATGTGATGTTTGACTTCAACACTTAAACAATTTTTCAACATGTTCAGTACGTACAGATTGCCACCCGATCGGATAGTGTTAGTGTTTACGTCTGTAGCTTCCGTCAGCATTTAGTCATGTTTTATATATTTGTGTCCTTTGTAAACAATTATGTAATGTATGTGTGTTAGATTGAACGATAACTTGGGAAACGGGACTGTTTTGTAAAGTGTTGACTTGGTTGACCAGTGTTACCCGATCGGATGGGTCATCCGATCGGACTGCACTTGTCCGTTCGGACAGCACTTATCCGTTCGGACAGCATGTCATCCGAGCGGTCAACACTAACCTTGTTCCTGAGTTGTCTATAAATACCCCGTCCGGGTATCTCATTTAGAACTTTTGACTCTGGGGAGAACTCTATCACTGTCTGACTTCTACAGGCATTTTTGTACTTTCATAACAGTTGAATAGAAAGATCAGACTGCGTTTAATCGTTGAATACTCTGTCGTACATCTGTGATTTGATCAAATGGATTCCGCACATTAGTCAAAGTCGATTCATCTAAGTTCCTTACGAACAGATCCTATACGAGGAACCAATAGATAACCATCCGATCGAGTGACCGTCCTGCTGTGAACTTGTTCTCAATCTGAGAAGTCTCGCCAATCAGATTGCTACCCAATCGAATGGTCGTTCGATCGACCGACCTGAAAGGTAGAGATACTTCTCTATTTTCAAAATGCTACAATGAAAACTTCAAAAGACAAGCCATCATACACAAACACATCCATCCCAAACGAGGTAACAATCCACTCGCATGATCGGATGACCGTCCGAACGGATTATCACCCGATCGACCGGCCACCCGATCGGATTGCCACCCGATCGGATTACAGTCCGATCCATTGACACTTCACACCGTTTTACGTGTCTCTTATCGTTATTGCTATCGTTCTGATCAGGCTAATCTCACTCTAAGCGCTCCCTTCAATCTATCATCGCTGTGAGTATACTCGAACCCTTTTTGCTTTACGCACTTTTGGGTGTTACATGCGTTACTTATACTAAATCACACCGAACACACTACAAAATACTTAAACGCTAACCGTTACTGCATGTTATACGTGACTTAATGAATGCTTGTTTGTTATGTTTACACATGGAATGCTGTCTACCTGCCTTAGCAATGATAGTACTATAGTTTGGACTCAGCACCTGTTCACTCAGGGATTGTTAAGGAAAATTAATTACATGGCTCACAGTGGTGAGTGTGTATTACGAACTGCCTTGGGCAGTCAACCGGTATCGATAGGTTCATGTCGATAACTAACGTGCTTCATTTCACATTATGTACGTGCTGGTTATGCGTAAACGATTCGAACTCTATTATATCTATCAAACTTGTATGGTCACCTTTACACTATGTGTATTGAGTTTTAATTTAACGTATGTGGCAGGTGTTTAAGATGTTTAGATGCTTGGCTTGCTGTGAAATTGAGGCTAGGAAAGGTCTAGAAACAAATAAACGAATTGTCTGTATTTGAAATCTGAGTTGTCGGAACAGAACAATTTGACTAGATTTTGTCTATAATAGTTATGTTACTTTTTATGTCATGGTATGGGACGTAACGCTTTAAATAATTGGTAATTATAGTTGTTATGGAAACTTCTGGACAATCTGTTTCGCTCAGTGCCATGCCTCGATGTTTCCAGCATCGGTTGGGGTGTGACATGTAACCACTGTTTCAACAACTTTTTCAACCACTTCAGATCTGGACTCCACTTCATCAGATTCTTTTCCTTCGGGTATTGGCTCTAATGCCATGAAGCAGAATTCATCAGGTGAAACATCAGGATTAGCAATTAGAGTAAAATTTTCATCAGTTAAGTCCTCAGGTAAGCTACTCCAATCAACAAAGCCCTGTGTAAAGAAACTTTGTTGACTGGCCTCTGCTGGAGCTGATGTTTGTGCAGCTTGTTATGGTGCAGTTTGAACTTGAACCTAAGGTCCAGGGGCTTGAACATACTGAATCTATGGAACAGTGGTTTGGATATACTGCACAGGAATAATGTTTACAGGATGTGCAAATGGGCAGTGTTTTGCACATGAGGAGCAGGGGTATATTGGGAATAGTGCACAGTGCTTTGAGTGTTTGAGGTCTTGGACTAGGGTGAGTGATAATTGGTCCACTGTTTTGACTCCTACATTCCCTAGCAAAGTGACCAAACCTATTACACCTATAGCACTTAAATTTTGACTTATCCAACCCCACCTTTAAATTCCCATGCAACCCTGGAAACTTCCTACCAGTTCTTTTATAAAACTTGCTTGTTCTAACACTCAACAAGGCAAGCGGATGCAAAATGTCCATCTCTTACAGATCTGTGAGATCAAAATGTGAAGGTCATTTAGTTCAATGGATAGGTTATTAGAGATCTGGTTTTCCCCATTAGCTGTGAAAGCATAATTGGGTGAGTAAGGCTCAGAATTGAAGGCTCCACCTGTAGTTATGTCAATATAGTGATCATAACTCTGGTCCTTACTACCACCAGATGACTCTTCCTGACCTAAAAGTGTTGTGTTACCAAAAGTGTAATCATCAGCCACTTTTCCCGATTCCTGCAAATTCTTTTTCCGGTTAAGCTCTCTTTCATATGTGAGAAGCCTACCATGAAGTTGGGTCAGACTTAAATCCTTGAACCCCATAGAATTTCTAGTCATAAAGACTACAGTGTCCCACTTTTCTGGTAATGATCTAAGGAACCTACTATTTAAAGTAGATTTAGCATATTCAACATTAACCAGTTTTAGCTCACTAATCAGAAAACTAAAGCTTTCAAACTGTTGGGTCAATGACTCAGCCTAAACATGACAGAATGTTTCGTATTGTTGGTGTTAGGACCGGTTTTCACTACGTAACGATTGCGTATCGACATGTAAGACGTGCGGAATCCGTACACGTGCAAGGATCGAACACCAAAGCGTACTAAATCTGTGATTCGATTGAATATGTGAAAAGATTACAAGCACCGTGAATCACCTCTTGCACTTTCTCTCTCTACTTTCTCTCTCTAGCTTCAAAGCTCTCCAAACTCCAAATGTGCAAAAGTTGCAAAAGTCCTAAACTCGAACACTTAGACTTCTATTTATAGGCCAAGGGATATAATGAGAGATCTCATTATTTACATAAATGCCACCTTGCCTTTTCCTATTTATAACAATATAAAGCCTAGATTTAAACTGTTTCAGGTACGATCTTGAGATGACGGAGGCGATACACATACTGCACTAACAGACTCCCCCTTGGATATTGCCGCAGTCAATCTCAAACATTTAGTCAAACTCGTAGCATCTGGTCTTTTTCTCTCTCTGAGTCTTACTGTTTGAACAGAATCCCCGTGGATCTGTTCTTCAGCTTCAGCTTCTTCTTTTGGTAGACTCTTCAGGCTCCCCCTTTCGTCAAGCTTCCGTGCTTTGGGATCGACACCTGGCATTCTAGTAACAAGCTCCTCTGGGATAGTTTCCTGGCTCTTTGAATCCACGCTTCCTCTTACGTTGAGCTCGTCTTCAGACTCCCCCTTAGACTTGGTTGTCGGGATCGTAGTCTGGTATAGCATCTGCAATTCTCAGTCTTTTATAAGTAAAAGCATTTTTGATTGACCAGGAATTGTAACCTGGCTCTTTTAAACTTTCTAAATCAAGATCCTGGCTCTAAGATATAATAATATGAATATATCCAGGAATACTTGATTCTCTTCCCCTATCAACAATGTTCAAAGATTTGGCAGTTTAAGCGACCAAGATTAGAATATAGCTCTTTAATCTGATTTTAACAATTAAGAATCCAAATCCCTCACAGTAAATCATCCAAGTCCAAATTAATGACCTTGGAGATATCACAAACTGTTTTTGATTTCAAAATTTTCAAGTTTCAAATTAATGAATTTGTTTTATTTTCAGAAACACAATCAGCATACTTAGATTTTGAAACTCAGCTTCCCAGACATCGGTTGTCGAAAATAAAGCAGAAATCAAAATCTTTTTGTATTTTTCTGAAATATAAAGCAGTAAAGAAATATTTACAAACATATTTACAGACAATATTTTTGTTTGAGTTCGCGTCAGAGGATCATATCAGTTTATGACAAATCACTAGTACCGTTGAGCTTTTAAACACTTTAAGAATTAAACAATTCACTTAGATTGTCGATATACTGATCCATTTAAATTTTCACACAAAGTTCAACTGATTCAGGATACGAATTAGGTGTATTAAGAACTTAAACTCATTTATGTGTTCCACCTTTTGAATATACTCCCATATCCAGATCCCAATATTCAGTCTTACAGGTGAGTATACCTAGATGATATCTGTAAGGGGTTAAATTGCGAAGGCCGTGAGAGCTCAGGTCAGAACTTCCGTTCAGCAGAGAGATGACGGTTTCGACTTTTGGTGTGTCCCCTTTAGAGGATCTTTTCTTCAACAGTACATGATTAGCATTTTTCAATGTTTCATCATTTTTGTACTGAGGGCGAGCTATATTGCTTCCGCAAAATCAGAAGTCCCGGGATAATACCCCAGATATCACTAAGCATAAAGACCTAGTATCTCAGAAAGAGGGGTCCTTCAAACAAGATTTCAGGGGTTACCTATATATCCAAGTAGTGTTCCCCATGAAATAAGCAAGTTTGAATTTAGGTTTATATCCCGAAAAAGTTTACTAAATGTATAAAAATCTACCGACACATCCACGGTGAGATCGTTTAACACATTTTGATTTTCTAATTCTTTAGCGTACTGTGATTGTCTACTGATGTACTATCATTTCCTCTTTTTACACAAAACTCGTTTTTGAATTTTATCATGTTTTTGGCTTTTTCAAATTATCTAATGTTTTTGGATTTTCTGAAATATTGCTCCCCCTAAAATGCAAAATCATTTAAAAATTTGACAAACCGATTCTGATAGCTTTGTCTCGCCATCCATTTTCTGCTAAAAGTGTACTGATTTGCAGAAAATCTAACATACCCCCATGATTTACAACACATTGATATTTTACAGTTTGAAAACCATTTTTCAATCTCATGAAATTAGTCATGTTTGTTCAGCCGTGAGGGTTTCGTCGTATTCACTCAACATATTTTTGATTTTTTTAAAATTTTTGACAAAATAAAAACATATTTTTGGATTTTTTAAATTTGTAGTTTTTAGGATTTATGAAATATTGTTTATTTATGTACAGAAAATGTGAAACTCCCTGTTCAACCAAACAAGGGTCCAGCAGCCTCTTCCTGTGCCAGGCTGCCCCAACTTCCACTCTCACAATCTTCGGTTTTGTTGAGCACCTGCACATTCAAACTACTTCAATTACTTGAACAATTTAGCCCAGGTCTGTTGGACCTTAGGCATTTCAACACAATATGTATCATGCAGTTTCGGAAAATCTTTGTCATCAAAGACTTTTTCAACTTTGACTTCAACTTTTTCATCATTTACCAAAGTTACTTGTTTCTTAACACTCCATGTTTGACCTTTCGGAGTACCTCTTTTATAAAAATGTGAATCTTTTTGACCATTTTGATTTTGAACAACAACTTTTGGTTTCCAAAACTATTGGGATTTTGTCATATCAACTGATGTGTTCCAACTTTGTGTTGTTCTGAATCTGGGTGTGTGAAAAATATGTGTTTGTCTTGAATCAGACCTAGTCTATTTTGGTTTCCAAGTTTGATTTGAAGCAAACTTGTTTGTGTTGTACCTCCAAGTTTGGTTTGAATCAAATCTGGCTGACCTTTGTTTCACACCCTCAGATTTTTGTTTCTCAACATTTTCAAGCTTCTTTTTGGTCTCAACATCGACAGGTTTCAGATTTGAACACTTTCGTGCAAGCTGTCCAATTTGATCACATTTAAAACATGTTCTCTGGGACACATCTTTAACCTGTGGTTGTTGTCTTTTCTTTTGAGCACAAAACTCTTCATTAGACTGTTGTCTAAATTTGAGTTTTTCCTCTTCTTAAAAACTTTTTCCTTGAACAAAACTCATTTTTGCCTGATAATTTGGCATTTCATTTCTTTTCCAACTTTGTTTCTTCTTATAACCCAACCCAGCCTTCATGTTTTTCTTCTTGTAACCAGGTTTGTTATAAAAAGGTTTGTGACCTTTTTCCAGCAAATTTTGAAATTTCAGATTTTTCAATCTCAACCATTTTGAAAACTTTATCAACCTTTTTCTGAAATCACATTCTGAATCGGGAATACAACATCTAAGAATAATTTGTCCGATCCAATCATGGTATAAACCAATCCTTTTGAATCATCATTCAAATTTTTCTCGGATTTTGTCTGTTTAAGATAGCCATCATGAAAATTTCCCTCATTTTCATCATGTGATTCAGACTTACCTTTGTTTGACTCATCTTTCAGAACGCTTTCAACAACCTTACTTACCACCTCTGACTCATTAGCTTCATTAGATTTGGAGTAAGTCACATCGATGCTTTCAGGTAATTGGTCAACTATGTTCAGACCTTTTGCCACCTTTTCCTCATCATAAAAAGTATAATTGTTTCTCAATGGTGGTGGTACCTGATGAAATTCTGAACCAATACCTTTTTTATTCTTGTCAATATCTTTGTCATCTGGTGTGATGTTGAAAATACGTTCGAGAATATACGAAGAGTTATGATAACTTTGAAGTTTGGTAACAACCTTTTCTTTTTCAGCCAGAACTTGTTTGAGATTAGCAACTTCATCAACACACTTGTTTAATTCAAGTTGCTTTTCTTTAAACTTTCTCTCATACAGTTCTTTAGTTATTAAAGTTTCAGACAATCTTTGATCAAAACATTTGACTTGGCTCTTCAAAGTATCATAAGCTTCTTGTACTCTCTGACTCGACCTCTTTAAATCATCATACTCTTTTTGAAAATCTTGAAACTTATTTTCTTTATCAACACAACCAACACATTTTGCTGTACACATTTCTTTTAAAGTCTTATTTTCTTTTTCAAAATCATGACATTTCTGTGTCAGCTTTTCAACCTTTTGTTTCAAAATTTCTTCTTTTTCAATCATTTCTTTACATTTTATTTTGAAAACATTTTCAAGTTTATTTGTTTCAATTTCTTTTGTTTTTATCTTTTCATCCTTTTCAGTACAGATTTTGCATATTTCTATGCAATTCCTGCACTTGTTTTCATTTTTATTATCAGATCGTTCAATGCTTTTATCTTTGTCAAACAATTCAGAAGATTCAGTTTGAATTTTTTCTGTTATCACACCTCCTTCTTCTGTCTTTTTCTGATCTTCATCTTTCATCTGTTCTTCTTCATCAGTATCCTCTGCCGTTTCTTTACTTCCTCTATCAACTTTTCCAGCTCTTGTTCTTTCCTTTTCTTCATTTCTACCACCCTTGGTAGACTTGCTTCACAAATTTCTTTTATTTTGTTCAACAAATCCGGAAAATATTCTTTATCATTTAGCCTTCTTGTGTTGAAAGTACCCTGATTTGGAAACAAATTTGTTACTGCATCAAAATCCACCTTTGATGGGTCAACAACTGGATTACCCTGTGGATCCATGTAACATTCCAATTCGTCATTTCATATTTTGGCTCTCTGGGCTTCTTTGAATGGTTCTCTGAATTTTTCAATTTCCCATCTCGCGTAATCTCTTCTCCACCATCTATCATGATCAAAAAATTCTTCACCGCTGCTCGACATCTTCAAACAGTTTCTTGAAATTCACAATTTGTATATCTTGAATCACCTCAAATATCACCTGAAACTCGTGATCAAACAATCAAACAATCAGTTCAAAAACTTATTAGACAACTTGAATTTGACGGGGTGCTGGTCGATCGGACATGATGCCGGTCGATCGAATGGGTATTTGATCAAGTGGGTCAACGAAAGTCAACTTGTTGTCCAGTCAGGTGGTAAAGCTGTCCGATTGGCTGGGATTGTATCTTGAATCGGTTGGTTGTCCGTTCGATCCTCTATTCGATCGGTCAGCACTACACGACAAAACAATATGCTGTTCGATCGGCTTGCACTTCAAGCAATGGCACAAAAAGACAAAAATGCTTGATCGATCGGCTGGCACGTTGACTTCTTTGACCAACAACAATGCAAAATCACATGTGAGCACACATAATCAATCAATTAATTTCTAAATGGCCGATAATCAGTTTAATCACATAACATCTCTAATCACATGCAATTGATTTAAAACTATTAATGAACTGACTAAACAGACAACTTTAAGTGCTAAAAGATTATGATTGGGCCACACCAAGATGTGTATTATTCAATTAATGATCATGTGTGATTTCAGCTAATGGCCGACATAAATCTTGATATTTGCAAATGATGGCTGACAAACTTTATTATTCACAATTCAAATCTCAAATCTCATTGGACCAACACTCACTCGATCAGAATGTAACAATAAACTTCACATGCACCTATTGTATTTAATGACTCACATGTATCATCGATAAAGTTGACTGAACAATTGCAGAATATGTTGACCTGATGACACGTATTGCCGACCGATCGGTTGGGATGTTAGCCGTTCGGCCAGCTGTCCGATCGGTTAGGTCAAACAAAGTCAACTCTTTAAATGTATGGCAGTGTTGCAGTGGAACGGACAGACGTCCGATCGGTTAGGTCAACAGGTCAATGTCTATAATGAAATATAATGTGGCGTAGTGACACGGCTTGCTAACCGTTCGGCCAGAGATGCTATCCGATCGGCTGGCAAGTCAAAGTCAACGAATTTAAATGAATTGCAATGATGTGTTTTGGAACGGTTAGCTAGCCGATCGGTCAGCTGGCCGATCGGTTGGCATTCAATAGTTCAGCAACAGTTATCATTTTGAACAACTTTTTCGATCAAAAAATTGAGATTTCTCCCAAACGGCTTGGAATTTAGATCTGAAAATTTGTAGCCTTGTAGATTAGATAATTTCGCACAACATATCCAAAAATTAGCAATTTTTAACCGTTAAAACCCATTTAATTTGACGATTTTCGATTAGAAAACGTGAATAGATGAAAAAGTGAAGAATTTTGACAAATCTGTATGAATTTGACTCTGAATCTGATGAATTTCTGTGCGGAATTGTGTGTTTGATCCGTGCAATCGAGCTCCTGCTCTGATACCACTTGTTAGGACCGGTTTTCACTCCGTAATGATTGCGTATCGACACGTGCGACGTGCGGAATCCGTACACGTGCGAGGATCGAACACCAAAGCGTACTAAATCTGTGATTCGATTGAATATGTGAAAAGATTACAAGCACCGTGAATCACCTCTCGCACTTTCTCTCTCTACTTTCTCTCTCTAGCTTCAAAGCTCTCCAAACTCCAAATGTGCAAAAGTTGCAAAAGTCCTAAACTCTAACACTTAGACTTCTATTTATAGGCCAAGGGATATAATGAGAGATCTCATTATTTACATAAATGCCACCTTGCCTTTTCCTATTTATAACAATATAAAGCCTAGATTTAAACTGTTTCAGCTACGATCTTGAGATGACGGAGGCGATAGACATACTGCACTAACAGTTGGTTTAAGACCTCTCTGTTGTTTTCAATAACCTCTTCTGTCCCACCAAATTTCTCTTTGAGTGCATCCCATAGCTCTTTTACACTGTTACAATGTAACAGGCCAGCGTATATGTCATTGGGTAGTGTTGTGGCCACTATACTGAATGCCTTAGCATCTAGCTCAATCTTCTGAAAATCCTGCTCAGAGTAATTTTCAGGACTTTTAGGTACTTGGACCTCGGGATCTTCTGCACTTGGCACCATTGGAACATGAGGTCCAAAGATGATAGACTTCCAGCAACCAGTGTTTTGTTGTGCTAACACATGGCCCATCCTACGTTGCCAGATATTGTATTCAAATCTGACAAGCATAGGTGGCTTGTACAAAGTGCCGGTGTTGTGAGGGTCTTGTGATTGTGAAGACATTTTGGTTGTTTTACAAAGTTTTTGATTAATCAACTTTGAACATGATTAAGCTTATACTCTGTCTTTCAACAAATACGAACAACACAGTATCAATGAAATTGAGCTGATCTTTCATGTCAAATTGATTGCTAAATCGAATTTGACTGACCTATGCTCTGATACCAATTGTTAGGATCTGAGTTTAATTGTTTGTGTTTGTTTTAAGAAATGTAAGATGAAAGAAGATAAACAGATGAATAGTTTGCAGTGGAAATGAAGAAAACATTATAACACAAACAATGGAAGAACAACTTTCCTCATGAATACTTTTAATCAAAAGATTGTATTACACAATGTTTCAATATGCATGCATGAACTACTATCTCCACCTCAGCCTGAGCTCATAAATGATTGTTCGTACAAAATGCAAGTGAGTATGTAAGCTAATAGAACACTACAGACACAGTCTATTTATAGTACAATCCTAACCACTGTGACATCTTGGCTGACGTCACCTAGACAGTGACAACTAACAACATTAATAAACTCTAAACACTGCTTATTACAAAACACTGATATAATTAAATATTGATTACAAAGTGCTGTTGATGCTATCTGCTGATGGGCTCAACCGCTGATGAAGCTTTAGCAGTGCTTTCCACAAAGGTTGATAAGTCCTTTGACTTCTAGCAGTTCTTTGACTTCTTCAGTGGATTGGTCTTCAACAGACTTTACACTTCATCAAAACTTTGTATATAACAAACCTTAGAGATCAGCAATGTTAGTTGCCTTTGCCATTGGAGGGAAAAGAGTTCAAAACACTGTTATAAGGATCAGTTGTTGCAGAGCAGTTTTGGCTTTGTATCGTCTGTTCTTCAGGAAGGATCACATGAACCAACAATCTAAAACGCCATTAAATACAAAACGCCAAAACAAAAAGATGAGACGTGTAACACCCTAATCACGTAACACGCGGCGGAAATATCGGGGAGTCACGTTACAAATTGCTCACAACAACTGGTACTAAATTGTTTCATTAATGTTAACATTATTTTACAAACAAAGAATACATGTAATTGTCTTTTGATTAAAGAAGTCTAAAGCCCGGAAGCAATCCTATGCGTTGCATGCTTGAATAATCGAAATCTTGAAACATATGTGAAAATGAGAGTCAGCATAAAAGCTGGCGAGTACATAGGTTTTGTTAGCCAAATAAATGGCAAAAGTTTAGTATTGCAATACTTTAACAACTACGAGAGTTGTTAATTAAAAATCAAATCTTTGGAGCCAAGGAATGGCAAAAAGGTTTAGTATTGCAATACATTATCTTGATTGTGAAAACTTGTGACAAAAGAGTTTTGTATATGGCAATATGATTATTACTAGGTAATTTTTATGCCATTGGAAATTGTACTTGAATCTTTGTATTCACATTGAAATTGGTCATAGAATTTGTAAGTGTGTTATTAGAAATCCAATCAAGGATTAATAATAACAATATTGAAATCGGTCATAACTCGAGTGAGTATTATTAGAAATCAAGTCAATGATTTCAAATAATACTATGGATATCCTTCTAAGAATCTAACATATGAAAATATGAAAGATTCTACAAGGATTTGGATAATCGTACATTGAATCTACTAAACATATAAATCCTAAAGTGATTCGGATAACGCTACAAGGGTAATACAATAAGAACACTTATATATAGGAAGTACCAGCGGCGTATCCACCATGTTCTTATGGTATTACACTCGTTTCGTTATCTAAATCACTACTAACCACATAAACACATAATCATCAACTTGAAAAACAATCAGCACAAAATCCTAGTTCGTACGAACGTGGACCTGTGGATTCGTACGAAGAAACACTGAAAATAGTTTAAGTATAATTCCCGGTTCGTACGAAGCTACTACTCGGGTTCGTACGAATTCACTCAGAAATACAGTTTGGTTTTAGACCTGGTTCGTACGAAGCTACGTTCTGGATTCGTACGAAGCTACCTGGATTCGTACGAAGGCACTACACTAGGTTCGCAGTTTTGTAACAACCAGGCATGTTTTTCAATGATTTGATGATGAATTTGTTAGAATTTTGATCTGAAACTTTGTAGAATTATTTAAAAACGTTTTTCACACAACATATTCAAAATTTAGCCAATTTTAACTGTGAAATCTACGTAGATATGTGTTAAAAGTTCAAAAAGAATGAGTAGAAAAAGATAGGTGTAGAAGATGATGAATTCAGCTCTGATGAAGATGAATCTGCTTGAATATTCGTGTCTTCAATCCGTGCAAACAATCACCAGCTCTGATACCACTTGTGGATTTGCTCCGAGGATCGATTCCTTAACCGATGAATGCGTAGAACACGTATCTTGTGTGGAATCCAAGCACGTGTGTGGATAAGACACAAGATGTAATTAAATGTTGTTTTCTATTGATATTTGACAAGTACAAAACCACGAAAACAAACTGACAGAGTCTCCCCTCTAAGTCAGCAAAAGATACTCCATGAACAAGACCCAACACCCATATATATAGGCAAAGTGGCTTCGTACGAAGCTAGTTACGAATGGACCTCGGTTCGTACGAACCGACCCTTCGTATGAACCGGCCCTTCGTATGAACCGGCTATAAATCTCCCTTCGTACAGACCAACTCCAACAAACATGAACTTTATGTTTTCTTTTGTTCATCACCAGTCTTGCTTTATCTGATTAACGTGATTGACGAAAGTGATAGACATACTGCACTCACAAAGGGTGGGATAAAGATAAAGAAGGGTGGGATAAAGATAAAGATGAAGTCCAAACAAAAAACCCATGTCATTTTGTGTTCCAAACATCCACAAAAAAAAACTTCTTCAACAACAAAAAAACAAAATAAATCATACCAAAGTCAAAAATGCCATATATTTGTGACGGTTCTTGTAGTTTCAAAGAAGAAAGAGACTGGTGACAATGAAGATTTGGAATACAAATTCGATTAGGATTTTTAATTTATTTTTTTCGCTTCTATTTTTTTCTTTCTGTGGTTTGTTTTCTAATTTTACAATAAAAAAATACCTTGTTTGTCTAAAAAAATAACTTGTAAAACGCCAAGATGCCAAAAACGCTAGACTCTACAATTATAATAAAATTTGTGGCATCTTGGGGTTTTACAAGCATTTTTTTAGATGGGGCGTGTTACAGCCATAAAACAGATGAAGCTGAAACAAACAGTAAACTAAAGAGACGGAAAATTTATTACTAACATTATAATTAAAACCCACTACATCGGTACTTGAATTTATTTTTCTTTTCAAAAATGTCATAATTACCTGACGTTATAGGACTGCATCCTACATGGCGGCAAAAAAAAAAGTCATTATATAAATAGAACAGGTAAACAAAATTTAACACTCCAAATATTCTCTAACACGCCACACCTTGACTAAAATGCCAAAAAAACTAAAAAAAATTGCTCAAGTTATTGCATGGAGGTTTGATGGGTCAGAGAAACGTTTCGTCCTAAAGTTCTCCGACAGGAGAAGGGTGAAAATCAAGACAGTCAAAGCCATACTTAACATGGATGAAGGGGAAGATAGTTATTCAATACTAGTGGGAAACCTGCGCGTTGCAGGGGAGTCGACAATATGGGCAAAGAACATAATTCAAACGTAAAAACGTTAAAAAATCGTATATACATTGTGTGTATATATATAGTGGGAAACCCGCGCGTTGCGGCGGGGTCAAAGTAAAGAACATATAGTCATGTTTAAAGAACATGAGTAAAAAAAGATCTAAAACTAACAATCCATATTGGTACAAAACTCGAAATAAAGATTAAAGTGAGACGCAACGTGATATTTCTAAATTTTTTTTGACAATACTAACCTTCCCTGCAAACAAACAGTATGGAGAAAATGTGTTACAAGTTTCGTTAATTTCTAGAAAAAGAAACCATATATTATGATAAATGAACGATGACTAAATTACTTGTTTAACATGGTCTTCTCATCATATTTCTAAGTCCAAGATTTATAAGTCAACTATATCCCCTTTATTGCAACCTTCTGAAGCGAATCACCAACCTATAAGGAATGGCATCACTATATATAAGCATACTTTATAAACAAGATGTCAAGCATTAATAAGTCAGCCATCAGTCAAGTAGTGCACACACAAGCATATACATACATATACACACAATGAAGGGTGCTTAGGCTCAAACTTACTTTGTCACCCACTACATCCATTAGGCTGCAGTTCCTCCTTTTTTTGGGAAAAAGGTTTTTCTTGCGAAAAGAATATTTCCTGAATCGGGTCATATATTCATACAGGCATACATGAAAACTCTACTAAAGAAGATTACCATTGAGCCATCCATGAATCCCGTAGTCTTTGAATCAAACCGACCACATTGGCAGAGTTTTGTAAAACCAACTCGTCCATAGCAGAAGAAGCCATATTAGTGAGTGACTGATATAAGTGATTCCAAGAGACGCTTGAGCAGATTCATCATCGGTGCTATTATTTCATTTCTTTGCAACTGAAGCTATGATTTAGTAAAACAAAAAGAATAGTTATCAAGTGGGACAAAGAATGAGACTTAAATTCATACAAACCAGGGCACTCCACCATTTAGATGTTCCGGTTACAAATAAAAAAACTATAGCATCACAAAGAGCATACACTTTGTCCATAAGCTCATAGAATTGTTGTTTTTTTGTAGGGGGCACAACCAATGGATGATGAACACAAGGGCACTACACCATTTAGATGTTCCGGTTACAAATAAAAAAACTATAGCATCACAAAGAGCATACACTTTGTCCATAAGCTCATAGAATTGTTGTTTTTTTTTTGTAGGGGGGCATAACCAATGGCTGATGACCAAAAACTTGAGACCGAAACCAGGTGGCCTTAACAATTCAAATAGGTGGGAGAGAAAGGATTTGGCATTTGTAAGGTCACAATTGGAAATGGGTCATTGAACTGGTTGTTACTGAGGTCAAGTTCTGCGAGGGCATAAAGGATTTTAGCATTTGTGGGTAGTAGGATAGGACAAAATACCCCTTTCTAAACACACATTTGACACGACCCATAACTCTTTTGGGTCACACCAACAATATGTGCAACCAGAAGCAAATCTGATTGTTAATAATTACATCACATCCTTTATTCAGCTTGAAATGGGAGTGGAACTATGGTATGCAAGCCATATTCTGCGGTCTTGAAATCCATTGGATGAACATGGCAGTTGAGGTCGTCAAGCAAGAGCGTTATTTGATTACCGGGTACTGAAAGTCAGGTGTTGATAGTAGACCACAGACAATCTTAGATTGGACAACAAACTTTGTCGGTACTCTCATCAGTATCTCCAAAATGTTTACTTCAGTAGGTAAGTCAGACATTGTGGCATGGTGGCCTGTAAGTACGCCTGCAAACGCAATTGACCCGTAAGATTAAACAAATTTCTGGATACGGATATATGGTAGGCAAGTTGGTAGAACGAGTTTAAAATTAAAGAAGTATGTCGAAGCTGAGGAAAGAATGGAACTCAGATGAGAAAACCACATCCAAAACACACTTGTGGTAAATCTGTCGATGGTTATCCAATTCTAGTTATTCCACTTCCAGGACCCAATGACAAACGCACCCTTAGAACTTTTTTAAATCTGCTAAACTCCCTATTTTGGTCGTATCTATATAGGCTAACTTTTGTGGTCAAACTGGCTGCATGTTGAATTAGTACTTTGACATAACCGCTTAAAACTTGTATTTATTTAAGTTGCATAAAGCCACTAAAACAATAGAGGCCTTTGGTTTAAATATTTGTGACTGTCGTCTACGGTTTGTTTGTTTTTTTCTCCTTCCTTTTTTAATAACATTCTTGATATTGTTTAAATGACTGCAACAATATTAGTAAAATATATTTAAGGCTTTAACGGGTTAAGAAGTATCAGTAATAAGGCAACATGAAGGCTGTTGCAGGAGGCAAGTGCGAACTCTAGCGGGCTCCCCCCTCCAAACCGAGCCCAGTCAGTAACCTCCAACAATCCCGTCCGGTTCTTCTCCTCGTCTGCCCATCGGACCAATCGAGCGGACCGCTCGTTGTTTTTGCTCTTAGGTTTCATATGATCAGAACACTCAAATGAGAGAACAAAAAAGCATGCTCCACTAATATCATTAATGAGGTGGGGGACAAGACTGTATGCAATCAAAAGCCCTAAATATACGTTAATTTTAGTGAGACCAGAATTATATTATTTGCAAAATTTGTCCCATTTTGATGGTTTCTTGTGAAAGTTAACAAAAACTAAAATTTATACCAACATAATAATCCAACAACCAAACACGATTTTAATAATAACACTTGTATACGCTATAGTACGTATAAACACAGATATGCTACGGGGGCTATTTGGACCAAATTTCAGTAACGACATGTGCTAAAAACGAGCATAAGCGCAGCTGAGACATCTGGTCATAGTGGGTTACATCTTTTTGTATTTGGGATGATTCGAATGACTCAACTTATGAGGGAAAAAATAAATTACATTAATAGTTAATATAGTTACATGTCCGTGCATGAGGCAAGTGCGAAGTCTAGAAAATGGTTAAGAAGTTAACAATTTTACATAATGAGAAATTATAATCAACAACCTAAAACTATGATTTCATGTTTAACTTCAATCTCTGAAGTAGTTCAAAAGAATAATAAGCAATAGTAAATCGAACACTTAATTTGCATATAAATAAATAACTAATAAGAAAAAGAACACTTTATTTGTAAGATTGACCTATACACACAGGTTACCTAAAGTCACTAATCATAGGCAATCACAAACACACCCCCTAAGTAAAAAATCAATAATACCACAAAATACCAAAATTAAGTAAAATAATGCAAAGAAGAGGAGAGAATTGGCACCTGAGATACGCAGATTCTGGCCACAGTTGTATGAAATTAATTAAGCAGCCGTGTGGAGGGAGACCAAAAAATTGTAAACATAAAGATAAGCAAAAATCAAACTTATCTTCCAACAAATTACCAAATCAAACTTTTTGTAAACCACTGTAAATCTCCCTATAGCAAGCTTTGGTGGTATCACACGATCATCCTCGAGCATTCCCTATAACATAGTCGCCAAAAACGTGTACATAAATGTGCTAATAACATATGACCCGCATTCTAAAAAGTTTAAAAAATTGTCTTAAATATGTAGTTATGGAGATTTAAAAGGCATGAAAAATGAAAGGCTTACAGAAGTTGATCTTCGGAGTATTTAGTATGCCATTCACAAATTTTGGACCAATGTTTGAATCCACAAAGATTGTACTGAGCAGTGTAAACAGAAGTTGCAGCCAAGAGCGATGGCACGAATTTGACCACCGCATATTCCACGAGGCAAAAATCCATCTAAAATTGACATTTGGTCGAGTTTTGAATATGATTGAGCCGCCTTGAGATATCTTTTGGAAAAAACATATGGGGTTGGAACTCTAATGTGTGCAGCATTAGGTTTTCATGAAAAAAAAAGCTAAAAAACATATTATTAGATATTAACAACATCAAAATTAACAAAAAAACATATAAAAACCCAAAATCAACAAAAAAACATATAAAAACCCAAACTTAACAAAAAACATACAAAAGAGACTAAACGATCATGACCCATAAGTTTATTCATATAAAAAAGTCAACAATATAGCATGTGCAGCTAATATAACACTTACATATAGAGCAAGATGTAGGGGATGCATGATAAATAATAAATAAAACACAAATAGTGGCTTACATCCTAACTTCTCCTCTACTTCAGTGTGTATTAGAAGATCTCTTGTTTCTAGCCAACGCATAAAAGCAAACAGAGAGACCACCTGTTGTACCTCAATCTTCCTGTCACCATGATACCTATCAGTAAACAGAGTAAATATAATTGAAAAAAAAAGCAAATACCAATACAAACCAATAAGTGAAATACATCTCAAAACTCTTTTAGTTACCTGTAGGCTGTAATATTCTCCGAGTAAACTGAAAAAGCTCCTTCAGCACATCAATCTACGTCTTCGCCTTCTCTAGAACCTCTAATTGCAACAAAAAATGAGAATAAGACTTAACATATTTCAAAATTCAGATCTCAATAACAAATTTACCAATAATATTCCCCGAGCTGACTAAAAAAGCTCCTTCAGTACATCATTCTATGTCTTCGCCATCTCTAGAACCTCTAATTGCAACAAAAAAATAAGAATAAGCGTTAACATATTTCAAAATTCAGATCTGAATAACAAATTTCTTACATATCACCAATGTTCTTAATAAGCAATCCAAAATAACATAAAATTACTATATGTGTAATTCATATGCTTTCACATACTGATTTAGTTGGAGAAGTTGCAATGTTTTGCTAAGCAGATGGATGATTAAAACTAAAAATGATTTATAAAAGGTAGCTTCACTGCCTTCACAGAAAGTGTTTCTTACAAACAAACATTGTTTATTTTCAATACCATTGTTAAGCATTATGGATCGTTGAGCACATCAGCCCGGTCAAAGTCAAAGTCGACAAACCGGATAAGGACCAGTCAAATATTGACACAACTATACAACACGAAAAAACCCTACTTTAATAGCATAAAACAACACTAAAAAACCCTTCTTTAATAGCACCACAAACCCTAATTGAATCTGTCATTCATTAATGTGAAACATATGTAGTTCCAATTAATAGGTTGAATGGAAAAATTACCTACCAATCCGTCGCTAATCCAATCATCTGCAAGATCTTCAGTTTCTGAACAATATCATTTACACACCACTAACACCACCGCTAATCCAATCCGCTGAATCCACCTACGGCCACCGGAATCGCATTTAAATGTCACTGCATGTCACCAAAACATAAGCCATTCTAAAGATTTGTGTCAAAAAGTTACCTTGTTCGCCCCAGTCCTCTTGTACCCGATGGCAGACACCGTCCGATGGCAGAAACCCACATTCTCAATTTTGGCAGACTCAAAGGTAAATCTTGTTTTTTATGTAGCTTATCTACATTTGAATCAGAAGACATCAACAAATTACTTCCATTTAAGCACATATTCATAAACCCTAAGCCACAATTTAGCATAACTGGGGCTCAAATTGAAAAAAATTGAATAGAAAATAACACAATATGAATAAAAGCTCACCAAAGATTCTGTTGAAAAACGGTAAAAACTGTGCGAAGGTGGATATTTGGTCATGGGGTATCAGTCTGTTTGTTCTCAACTCCGGTTATATTTCAACCTCGAAGAAAACATTTGAAGAATAATCAAGGTGTCCTCTACATAAATACGCAAGCCAATTGATGAGGGCGGTGAGGGGATGTGAATGGACTCTTCTTAAATTTTGACTGATCAATTGAGAATGGACGGTTTTAAGATTGCAAAGTGAAGGGGCTGATTTAATTCCCAGTTTCAACAATCTAATTCGGATTAATTCCTCTTTTCTAAAAGGGTAGAAAAGGAAGAAAAGTGTGAAAATATATGAATTTGTTTTGGCTTTTGGTATGCCATCTTAAAAAATAGGATGAAAATTACCTTTATGTACATGGGAGATGCTTTATATATTATTATAGATAAATAAACGCCAGATAGTTATTCAATATAAATAAATGATCAATTGAACGAGATAGATCTAAGAAAGACACAAGAACGATTAATTGAACGAGACAGATCTAAGAAAGACCAGTAAAACCCCAGATAGCTATTCAATATAAATGAACGCCAAACAAATCTTCTTCGCCAAAAAATAAAGCTGTATTGTGACACGAAAAATGAAAAAAAAAAAAAAAGGAAAGATAAAAAGACAAAAAAAAGCCCCTCCGCCTGATAATATCGCGTGCCACGTGTCTCATCAGGATGCGTTCTCACCGTTCTCACACTTTAGGGTGTTTTACCCTGATCTCGTTTCTATATATTTATGGAAGCCGCTAGAATGAGAACCACCACGAGTTATGAGAACCGCGAGAACCACGTGCCACGGAGGGGCGTTGACCACGATTTTTTTTTACAACTAGATCCGTATATTTTAACAACATTCGTAAAAAAAAAATTCAAACGGCGCGCCCGAGGGGGTAGTTTTTTACACCCAAAGTTTGGTGTTTTTATTATTTTTTTGTTTTTTCTTTTTTTTTTTTACAAACTTTGGGTGTAAAAAACTACCCCCTCGGGCGCGCCGTTTGATTTTTTTTTTTACGAATGTTGTTAAAATATACGGATCTAGTTGTAAAAAAAAATCGTGGTCAACGGCCCTCCGTGGCACGTGGTTCTCGCGGTTCTCATAACTCGTGGTGGTTCTCATTCTAGCGGTCCCCTATATATATATATATACATACATATACATATACATATAAGGTTCAATTAAAAACCACTAATAGGAGTGAAAACCCGAAAACTAACTAAAAAAGGCTAAAAAACATACATTTTTTTTATAAATTTTCGCTACTTTTTATATATAAAAAACTTTTTTCAAAAAAAAAAAAAAACTTGTACTGCACATGTGCACTACAATTGTTTTTTTGAATTTTTTTATATATAAAAAAATAGCGATTTTTAATAAAAAAAATTGTTATGTTTTTAAGCCTTTTAGTTAGTTTTCGAATTTTCACTCTAACTAGTGGATTTCAATTGAACCCTCTCATATATATATATACCATATAATAAAAGAAACCTCATAAAGAGACACGTGTTTCTTTATGAGGTGGTCTCAAATAAAAATTTGTAGAAAAGATTTTGATGATAAGGATAAAGATAAGTGATAACCATATATTAATTATTAAAATTAAAAGATTTTGATGATAAGAATAAGGATAACTGATATCCATATATTAATTAATAAAATTAAAAAATATATATTAACGTTTTTATTATTTATAAAGATAAAGATAGTTGCAATTGTTTATATAAAAGTTTATAATTTTTATCTTTATTTATTATCTAATAACCGACAGGTAATGAAACTGGTGAAGAACTGCACTCAATTAAGAATTATTTTCATATTCCAATCAATCACAAGTAGTTTAAAAGGAACAAAAAATTATTTGTTGTTAATTCCTCTTGCTATACTACTATACTAATCTAATCAAATATGAAAGTAAAACTATAAAATTATACATGAAAATTTATAAACTAATATTTTTTTCTTTTAATTTTTTCTATTACTTTTTCCGTTTATTTATAACTATTTAATTTAAAATTTCATTGCTCTAACCATGCATAACACTTAAGTTTCTAACCTATTAATAAATAAATAAAAAACAAAGTAAAATGTTAAGTTGTGTAATACACAAGTTTCTAACCTAATAAAAAATAAATAAATAACAAAGTAAAATGTTATAATATATCAAAGTTTATTTTTTTTCCAAAAAATATCTTGACGACAATATGCGTTAACCGATTATATTATATTTAATTAACCCGTGTAATAGACGTGTTTAATCAACCCATACAATACACGTTTTAAAAAATGTAACTTTTTTTATTATCTAATATATAAAGTTATATTTATTCAACCCGTGTAATACATGGGGTTATAACCTAGTATATAATATGGAACTAATCATGAATCTTTAATTTCCAAGTAATTTTTAAATGGAAAATGGTCAACTGATTTTGATCATAATCATTATTTTCAAAGGACGAGTCAAGGTTTATGAACATGTAGTTTAAATCTCATTTGGAAAGATATTTTTGCAATCCTCCTTTTTCCTTCAAATGCTCACCCTTTAGAGTATATTTCATATTATTTAACTTTTAGTTCTCGTAGTGATGTAGAAATTGTGTTTTTTATAAGATAAGAAACCAAAAACGGATACATGTTAATATAATAAAGTTTAGTAGGTAATATAACATGTTTTAGTCCCATAAAACTGGTAGCATAACAAAATAAACTTAGTGTAACACGTTCGAAGCATACCTTAAATGGGAATTTTAATACCATTAATATAATCAACTATACTTGCTAGATTGAAGGAAATACCCTGATACCTAGATTATAGACCAGTAAACCAAGTTGTACGTGTCGATCTCTATGATTTGGACTATGCACCATTGGATAAATGTCACATGATACAAGGTCATGCTTACACGTAGGGATCCTGGCACTTATAGGTTGCTCAACAACTGAACCTTGTACTTGTCAATAATATATCGTCAAGAAGAGCATAACATGTCCTATTGAAGCGAGACCACCATCGTAGAAGTCAATAATGACCCTCTTTAGGTCATACTCTCATAACACACTATCAATTGGTTGGTACCTTTTCACCTTCCCGTATTACTCACAAAAAATCTGACTCTATTTTCTGATGTGTTAGTAAGTTACAAGAATTCTCACTTTATTACCAGACTAACTATGTTCTTAGTTTTCACTACATGAAGATCGGAGATCCTCAACCCTTAGGTTGCGACTAAACATTGTTAAAAAAACACATGGTGGACCGAATGTTTAGAATAGATGGGGTTACCGAGTATTTGTGGTAGTAGAGTCGTGCTCCAGTAGAGGGGTCGTAGGCGAGGCAATGAGGGGATCTTAAAAATTTACTGTTGGGTGTGTCTTTGTCGGATAAAAGGGACAACCGGGAATGGTTGGGGGATAAGCAAAAGGTGTTCTCGGTCAGGGTAGCAAAAAAATTACTAGAAAGCAGGTCAGATTACAGTAGCAGAGTTGTGTTCGAGTGGTGTAAATGGGCCCCCAAAAGTGTAACATCTTTATGTGGAGGGCGTTATTGAATCGGGTTCCTACGGTTGACGCCCTTCGAACTCGTAATTGTTATTCTTGAGATCTCAGTTGTGTTTTTGTGATTTCGGGGACAAAACTGTCAACCATCTTCTTTGCTTGTGTTATATAGCAGCGGTAGTTTGGGCCCGGATAAGCCTTTGGTGCAAAATCGGTCCGATCTTTGCATTCTCTGTTAAAGACCTGCTAGAGATTCATGAAAATGCAACCCTGGGAAGTCAGGCGAAGAAGGCCCTTAAAGAAATTGTTACAATGTCATGCTAGTGTTTGTGGATAGCTAGAACAAGAAGAGGTTCGAGAGCATTGAAGTGAAGGTCGAGAAGATTATCCACCACATTAAATCTTTGGGCTTCTTATCGTTTAAATTTAGATCAAAGAATTGTATACTTGATTGGGATTCTTGGTACAATTTTGTTTTTATGTAGCCCGGTTTTTCTTGTCGTTGTGCCTTCGGTTTGGATGGCGTTGTAAGTAATATACATCTTTAAAAAAAATAATAAAAAGTAAATCAAAAATTTAGAACAAAAATATTTCGTTTACCAAAAAAGTATAATACAAATCAATTAATTGGTGTTGAATTTAGGGCATGATAAAAAAGAAATCAAAATTAAGAACAAAATTAATTGGGGTTGAATTTAGGACGATGTGAATTAGGGATGAGCTCGGTACCGTCCGGTACCGAACCGGTATCGGTACCGAATATACCCGATTCGGTACGGTTCGGTACCGGTATTTGAGGGTAAAAACCGATAAATATCGGTACCGAACTGGTACCGAAAATGCTAAAAGTTGGTACCGAATCGGTACCAAAAAAGTACCCGGTTCCGTAAATTCGATACCGGTACCCGTTCGGTACCGGTACCGGGAACGATTTGCTCATCCCTAATGTGAATAATATAGATCTTTCAAAAAAATAAATAAAAGATAAATCAAAATTAAGAACAAAAATATTTCGTTTACCAAAAAAGTATATACAAATCAATTAATTGGGGTTGAATTTAGGGCATGGTAGGGGAGTGGCAAGCATTATGGAATTTTGAACTACTAAAATCAAGGAAAAAGCGGTTGACTCGTTTGAATGTAATTAGTAGTGTATGTTGTTCCCAAGGCGATTTTAGCATGTGAAGTGCAATCAAAAAGTGGTAAAGACTCTTGAAAGTGTCATGTTGGAACTTCTAATTAATTGGATTTCTCATCCCCACTAATCTCTTTTTATTTTTATTTTTATTTAGGGCAGTGAGGGTGGATCGTTATACTCCGTGGTGGATCGTTATACTCCGTGATACTTCAAATATAACGCGTGAAACTAGCTTGCACACCGCCGCCACCGATAAAAATCACGTGTGAACATATCAACGTGTTGAAAACATCACGCGTTGAAAAAGAATATTACCGTTTCCTTTTTTGACCGTTTGGCACAAAATTGAACGTTGGGATTTAATTTTTTGAGAGTTTTTTTATATAAAATCCAAATCATTCCCCCACTCAATCAAAAAAATAAAAAAACTCTCCAATTCAACTCAAAAATTCTACAATTCAACTCAAAAATTTTATAGCAAACATTGGTGGGGGTTTGAAAAAAAGAGGTTCGGGTACGAAGAAAAATCCCGTAAGACCCAAGGTTCGAGCGAATCTTGGCGAGCCGAGGCGCTTTAGGTTGCAAGACGAACCTGAGGAAGTCCCACATTTTCAAACCCAACAATATCCACCCTTTCAAACCCAACAATATCCATCCTTTCAATCTCAAACGTATCAAAACCAGCCGTTCTTTCCAGCGTTTCAACCTCACCAATTTCAACCCCAATCGTTTCCACACTTTCAAACCCAACCTCAACAACTCGACCCACTACTAGAAGATAACACCCTCATCCGTCAATTTGCAAATGCGTATCGTGAACCACAACCAAGTCTCGGCGACGATGAAGATGATGATTACGTTCAAGAACATGAAGAAGAAGAAGAAGAAGAAAAAGAAGAAGAGGAAGAGGAATAGGAAGAAGAAAATGATGACGTTCAAGAAATTGTCCCGTCAACCGTCTGAAAACATTGGACGAGCGAGGAGGAGGTGGCCTTGGTGAAGGCGTACTTGCACATCTCCGAGAACAAGAAACATGTCAACGAGCAAAGAAAGGATATGTTTTGGAGACGGGTCATTAATCATTTTAGCCGACTTCCCGGTGCAAAGGAACGAAACATGGACCAAATGACGTCGAAATGGACGGATTTGAACGAGAAAATTTGTAAGTTCAACGGTTGTTTCATTCAAAAGGTATGTTTTTTATAAAGTTTAAATCTTTTTTTAAACTCTTATTTAAAAAAGAAAACCGAAAATTGTTTTTTTTTATAAAAAACAGAAACAGTTTTTTTTAAATACAGAAAACTGTTATTTAAAAAAAAAACAGAAACTGTTATTTTTTTAAAAAACAGAAAACAGTTTAAAAAAACAGAAACAGTTTAAAAAAAAACAGAAAACAGTTTTTTTTATAAAAAACAGAAACAGTTTAAAAAAAAAAAAAAACAGAAACTGTTATTTTTTTTTAAACAGAAAAAGTTATTTAAAAAAAAACAGAAACAGTTTAAAAAAAACAGAAAACAGTTTAAAAAAAAAACAGAAAACAGTTTAAAAAAAACAGAAAACAGTTATTTTTTTTATAAAATACAGAAAAAGTTAAAAAAAAAACATAAAACAGTTATTTTTTATAAAATACGAAAACAGTTTTTTAAAAATCTTGAGTGATGGAATTTTATCGCTAGTGACTACCCTCACTCCCCTTCTGAAGTTACATAACTGTTTTTAAATTATATTTTTAGATACTTGATTAAAAAAATATGTGATGCTAAGGTTCCGAATATGTAACTATAAAAGGTATATAATATAATAAATGAATTAATACATAACACAATGTGTAAAATTTACTTAGTTTTAAATATTTGTGTATATATATATATATATATATATATTATATATGAGAGTGACTCAACTTAATATTAAATAGTTATTAATAATAAAAAATAAAGAAAATAGTTAAAAAAACATTAAATAAATGAGATGTCCTTAAAGTATATATATATTAACAAAGAAAATAATAAATAATTTAGGAACAATAAGAGAAAAACATTCAGTCAATTACTTATTTATTAGGTATAGCTTGAGCTCATAAAAAAATAAGCAGAAAATTTTTAAACAGATACAAAATTTCTTTGCTCATGGAATTGTAACACATAGCACTAACATGTTGCTTTTTTATTAGCTATAGCTTAGTGTCAAGTATAAGTGAATTTTTTTATTATACCGATTATAATACAGCAATCTAAATATACTTATTTGCAAAAAAAAAAAAAAAATTAACTAAGGACAGCTTGTAATCGATCTTCCTTCCCATTTAAGATTAATTTTATTTGACTTTTGACAGTTTGACTCTCTAGAGAAAAAACATTACATAAATTGACTCGTTTATAAGAAAATTGGTTGAAGTTGCTACATCCATAAAACATATATAAGAATATGCAAAGAGCTAAATAATTCATGATATAAATCGAAATAAGAATAAACGAAAATAATTACTTAAATACCGTCATCTATAAAGATATGCCAAAAAAATACCATGGAATTCAACAAATATTAGATTTTTGAACACACACACATATATATATATAGGGAGAGATCATGAGAAAACTAGAAAACTAACTAAAAAAACCTAAAAAAAACTAAAAAACATAACAATTTTTTTTTACAATTTTTTATAAAAAAATCGCTAGTTTTTATATATAAAAAAATTAATTTTTTTTGTACTGCACATGTGCATTATATGTGTAATACACATGTGCACTATATCCGTAATAGTGCACATGTGCAATACAACAAAAGACTTTTTTTTATTTTTATTTTTGTGAAAAAAAAATTTCCATGCATAAAAAGCTGCGATTTTTTTATAAAAAAAAAAATGGTATGTTTTTTTGGCTTTTTTAGTTAGTTTTTTGGTTTTCTCATTTAAACTAGTTTTCTCATGATACATCCCCTATATATATATACATATATAGGGCAAGGATAAATCAAAAACCCACTTGAGTTGAATAAACCCTGAAAACCCAATAACAACCATTGATTATGATACATGGATGGCTAAGATTAATTTTGGGATATGTGTTGCTTTTTCTCCCTTTCTCTCAATATTTAAATATATATGATGTACTTGAAGGGTAAAATGGGAAAAGTCTACTTCCATGTGTCAGATTTTTTATTTCTTTTGACGTAATTCTGTTTTTTTTTTCATTTTTATATAAATCAGATTTTTTGTTTCTTTTTTATATACATCTGTATTTTATTACATAAAAAATGTAACATACATTTTTTAATTATCAATTTATGCCACATTTGTAATAACACACTTTATTTCTATAACATAAAATATTACACATAAATGTAACATATAATTTTTACATGATTAAATGCTTTATTTTCTGTAACGGACATTATTTCTGTAACACAAAAAAATGTAACATGCATTTTTGCTTTGATTGATTGTTACATTTCTAACACAAAAAAAATGTAACAACACACTTTTTTTCTGTAACAGTCACTTTGTTTTTACAATAATCTGAGAAAAAATGTAACAACACACTTTATTTTTACAACAGTCTAAAAAAGTGTAACAATCCACTTTATTTTCAGTAACGTGCATTATTTATGTAACACGAAAAAATGTAACATTCATTTTTTCTTTGATTGTTACATTTCGTAACTATGTTCAACATCAAACATCTTTTGAATCATCTTCAACATCTGAAACATCATCTTTAACATCTGAAACATCATCTTCAAAGTGTAGATTTGCAAACAAAGCTGAAAAAAACATACTTATTCACCTTCTCGAACAAGATCTGAAACAAATTTTACACAAAAAATTGATGCAATCAATAATAAAAACAACAGTCTAAAAAAGTGTAACAACACACTTTATTTTCAGTAACGTGCATTATTTATGTAACACGAAAAAATGTAACATGCATTTTTTAATTATCAATTTATGCCAGAAACACAACACACTTTATTTTCAGTAACGTGCATTATTTATGTAACACGAAAAAATGTAACATGCATTTTTTTAATAATAAAAAATTGCAGATCCACAGAACACAACAAAAATGCAGACTAAAAAGTGTAGATTTGCAAACAAAGATGAAAAAACTATACTTATTCACCTTCTTGAACAAGATCTGAAACAAATTTTACAAAAAAAAATTGATGCAATCAATAATAAAAACAACAAACCCATAAAACAAGAACTTAAAAACCTCCATCTTCTTGAACAAAAAAAAATAGCAGATCCACAAACCACAACAAAAAACAAATTAAAAACATTCATCTTCTTGAACAAAAACAAAGTTGCAGATCTACAAAATACAAAAAAATGATAAATCAAGAAATTAAAAAATTGACAAATCAGGAAATTAAAAACATTCATCTTCTTGAACAAAAAAAAAACAACAACAACATATCCAGAAAAAAGTTGCAGATCTAAAAAATACAAAAAAATGAAGAACTACAAAACGCAAAAAAAATTTGCAAATCTGAAAAAAAAAAACTAAAAACAAACATACTTATGGACCTGGAGGATCTTCTAGATCTGGAACATCATGTTTAAACATCGAACATCTTTGGGGTCATCTTCAACATCGAACCGCCATCACATCATCTTCAACATCGATCATCCTCAACCGGATCTGGAGGAGGATGTTCTAGATTTGGAATATCATGTTCAAACATCGAACATCTGGATGATGATCTTTTGAACTGGAGCATCTTTTGGATTCAGATCACTTTTAGATCTGGATGAAGATCTTCAAGATCTGAATATGAATTAGATGATAAATATATAAAGAGAGAGAGAGAGAGAGAAAGAGGGAAAAGTGTGTAAGAGAAGAGAGATGAAGGAGAATATGGGATCTTTCAAATGAAGAGAGATGTACGTCAATTTATGTTAAAAAGGAAGAGAGAGAGTGCTTATTAATGTGGGAGATGTGATGTGGCTGTTACATTTTCTATCATCATGCAAAATGACGTATATACCCCTCGCTTATTAATGTGGGAGATGTGATGTGGCTGAATCCTAGCCACATATGTGGGTTTCTTGGGTTTAGTCAACTGGAGTGGGTTTTCTCCTTATAATTAGCCTATATATATATATGTATATATATATATGTATATATATATATTGTGTTTTTTAAATGGATTGGCTATAAAATTGTTTTCAGTTTGTAGAATTCTTAAAAATGCGATTGAGCAATTTATATGATGTAAAAAAAAATTTAAATTTAAAAATCTTTAGATATAAAATAATACGATTAATCAATCTAATGTTCAAAATAGTGAAGTTGATTAAAATGTAGATAGAGTCTAATGATAAGAAACCATCTTTTTTTAAAAGTAACTTTCATTAACTAAACAGCAGACCCAAGCCGGGCCGACCAAAACAACTACAACGCACGAAAATACATAATTACATATTTACAAAAGAGCACCACTCCCCCCAAACTAAACCTTGATGCTTTGATCTATTGGAGAACCACAAAAAACCCAACGCTTTTACATCGCAAATAATATTGTCGATCCTAGCCGGGATATTGGAAAATATAAGATTATTCCTGGCACGCCACATAACCCAACATGTTATCATAATAATACCTTGGACCGCGTCTTTCTTTTTCTCCGAAGCTCTAAGATCTTTAAAAATGCAAAGATGGTCTTTAATTTGGAACGCAAAAATATTAGGAATCTTACACCACTCGCTTATGCCATTCCAAACAATCGAAGCTAACTGACAAGCCACGAAGATATGATCCGAAGTCTCTTCAACCGAGTTACAAAAGGGACACAAAGACTCTCCGATCTCGGTGTTCCTTCTCTTTAACGCTTCCGCCGTTGGAATTTTGTCCATCTCCATTCCCCACGAGTGGATGTTGCATTTAGCAGGGACCCATTTGCACCAATCCAAGATAAAACTGTTTTCCTGCACTTCGTCTTTCCTAAGGAGCCGCTTAACGGCCTTAATCGAGAAGACACCATCTGATTCAGATTTCCACCTCCATTTATTAATACCAACCGAGAGCTGAACCTCGGAAAACAAAGCTAGGAGTTGACCACGGCCAGAAATCAGATCCAAGGTCGACAGCTTCGACTTCCAGTTCCAAGAGAAAAACATCTCGTTAGCTTGTCTTTTAATTCTATCCGCTACCCTACATTTTTTGTCCGCCTCCAATCTGAACAGATCAGGGAATAAAGTTTTTAGAAGATCATCGGATAACCACGGGTCTAACCAGAATGCTATATCTTCGCCATTACCAATTACCCCTTTCATAAAGTTCCTAAGCGGCATCCCTTCGACCTTGATATTAATGAACATTCTAGCAATATTGTTCCATACTCCATTAAGAGATTTCTTAAATGGAATACATTCCCAACCCACCCTACTTGAATGAAAAGCGTCAATAACTCTTTTCCAAAGATTGTTTTTTTTTTCCGTTTTATAACACCATCCCCACTTCGATAGAAGCGAAACATTAACCTCTTGAGTTTGTTCAAACCTAAACCTCCATTTTTCTTATGACGCGAGACTTTATCCTAAGCCACCCAATGCATTTTCCTTTCTTCCAAGGAACCACCCCAAAGGAACTTCTTAATCATAGCTTCCAAGTCGGCGATAACCTTCTTAGGAGCTTTGTATAGCGAAAAATAATAAGACGGGAGGCTTTCCAAAACCGACTTAATAATCACCACCCTTCCTCCTATAGATAGAATATGAGACTTCCAACTAGCCAAACAAGACCGAAAAGTGTCGTATACCGGTCTCCAATTGTTGATCCGATTCATATTGGCTCCCACCTTAAGACCTAAATATTTAAACGGCAAACAATCAGGTTTGCATCCCAGTTCATTGGCTAACACCCCTACCTCCTCTGACTCAACTCCAATACCGTATAAATTGGATTTATCAATGTTAATTTTAAGACCCGAACAAATATGGAAGACCCCGAGGATTCTAATAATGTTCATAACTTCATTTTAGACCACTCTCCCACCACGATGGCGTCATCCGCATACAAGAGGTGGGAAATATTCGGCCCATTATTAGGGGTAACGATACCTTTGATAACTCCCGCTTCTTTGGCACTATCCATCATGCAAGATAAAGCCTCCATCACCACTAAAAAAAGGAACGGAGATAACGGATCTCCTTGTCTCATGCCTTTTTCACATTTAAAAGTGTAAGTTGGAGCCCCGTTGACCAACACGGAAGAACTTGCCGACTTAAGAATACCCGATATCCAATTACACCACTTGTTGGGAAAACCCATTTGGAGAAGAATATTAACCACAAAATTCCAATTGACACTGTCGTAAGCTTTCTCGAAATCAATCTTAAGGAAAAAAGCTTTGGACTTTCTCTTCTTAATCCATGTAATAAGTTCATTCACGATAAGAGGGCCGTCCAAAATATATCTACCTCTTAAAAACGCCGATTGAGTTTCTGAAATAACACCATCCAACACCCTCCTCATCCGATTAGCAAGAACTTTGGAAAGGGCCTTACTAATGACCCCAACCAAATTAATGGGTCGAAAATTGTTTAGGGACACCGGGTCATTAGTTTTCGAAACGAGCGTAATAAAGGAAGCCCCGCTTCCTAAATTAATCTCACCAAAGTTGTGGAACCAATTGAAAAGCCTATAAAAATCATCTTTGAATAACTCCCAAAAATGTTTAATAAAAACAAAATTCATCCCGTCTGGGCCCGGTGCCTTATCCCCACCACACTCAAAAATAGCTTCTTTAATTTCCTGATCCGAAAATGCTTCAATTAGAAAATTACCGTCCTCTTCTGAAATCTTCTTAATATTGTGACAAACTAGCTCCGGCCTGATAGAAAAGGAGTCCTTAAATCTATCACGAAAAAAAAGAAAGAACCTGTTTTTAAATAGAAGACGGCTTCGTGCACCACTCTCCATCAATCGTCAAACCATGGATCGTATTAGTAGCTTTTCTGTTGTTGACCAAAGCATGGAAAAATTTAGTATTTTCATCTCCTTCGACCGCCCACTTCAAACGAGCTCTTTGCTTGATATCCAAATTTTTCCTATTATCCACTTCTCTAACAATTTTCTTATTTTCCGCAAGAATCCATTGTTCCTCTTCTGTAAGATCCCTCTGCTCCATATCAGACTCCAGTTTCTCTAACTCCAATAAAGCAACTTTTTCTTCCTCCCCTTCTTTCACTAAAAACTCATCCCTCCATATTTTAACCGAGCTCTAATTCTAACAAACTTAGCCGTAAGACTTGCATCGGGGGGGGGGGGGGGTCGAACGGAACGAACTCCTCCACTGCTGACCTAACTGCCTCCTCAAAACCTGCTTTCCCTATCCACGACCCATACACCCGGAAAGGGCGAGACCCAAAATTAATATCAACAAGTTCAAGCAAAATCGGGCAATGGTCGGAATGTCTGCTCGGCATAACCCTCACACAAGCCGAGGGCCATTTGTTAAAAAACAAAGCACACCAAAAACCGATCTAACTTGCTCAATTTCTTTCCATTATCCCTAATACAGGTAAACTTCCGACCCTGCATAGGATATTCCAACAAACCATTGTCAAAGATAAACTTGTTGAAATTTTCGGCACATACCGGTTTGAACTTGGAGTGTTTCCTTTCCTTTGGATAACGAACAGCATTAAAATCTTCAGCAAAAATCCATTTTCCTTCGGCTGGGTTAATTAAGATGGCTAACTCCATCCAAAGCTGTAACTTGGCCGCGATACTTTGAGGCGCGTACACGTTAACCAAATTAATAAGCTCTCCGCTACCAGCCAAAGAACCCTTAATAACCAAATAACATATATTCTTGACCACGGACTCAATCTTCAAAACTTTAGGGTCCCAGATCTAGATCAGGCACCCAGATAGCCCAATCGAAGCTGCACTGGCGAACTCGAATTTCCTGTTTCCCCAATAACTAGATAAATCGGACATCGTGCTGGATTCCACCTTAGTCTCCTGAAGAGCAATCACACTAATCCTGTTAGACAACCTCAACTCTTTAATCCAAGAAGCTTTAACTCCCCCTATAATATCTCTGATGTTAACTGACAAGATATTCATTGGTCCACCACATTTCTTCCTTCTCCTCTGATTGTGTTACTAATATGAACAAAATGGTTACCAAGGTCTGCTCCAACTAAATTCCCGATGTTAATCGTAGCCTCAATTTCTTCCTTCTCCCTTTCTTCACCAGTCTCTCTGGCCTCCTGAATCGATTCGACCTCCTGGCTGTTACTTCCTTTATCCACCTCGAACGAATGATTGCCCAAGAACACTGTCTTCCCAGAATAGGGGTGGTCGATGCCTCCTTCGAATTTACTTCTTTGACTAAAGAAATATCCGCCTGAGGAACTTCACTTTCCACTGCCTTCAAATTGAGATCAAAATGAAACTCACCGTCATCCCAAATCCTCTTTTTGGGCCTGTCAAGAGAACCAGGGATATTGATTCCATTATGGGTTGAACCTTTCTTCCTGGGCCTACTTTTCCAAGTTCTCTTATTGGGCCTATTATTGTGATCTGCCGACTTAAAATAAAAAGGATTAATACTATGGGAGTTGACCGAATCAAAATTTCCTGGGCCCCCACCAAAATCACTCCGTGGCCTACCATAAATCTTAGAAGCAGAACCGTCTTTGTCATGTTCCGAGGAATTAATAATATTGTTACCCACCGAGGCGCCGTCATTGGTATTGCACGTCTCTTCATTAACTGCCACCTTTACCTGATCCTCCGTCTGTTGGTTGCCCTGGTTTGCCGCCGTTTTATTTTCTCTTGTCCGGAAAGTAACCGGAGATACCTCCCTTTCCGGGATGACCACACTTCCGGTACCGTCAGGAACCCACTCGCTAATTTCTACTTCTATCCACACCCTGTACTGTTTATTCTTCCACCAAAGTGTGACCTGATCATGAATCCTTTCTCCATCTCCGACTAATAATCCAATCAAACTAACTGAAAGATTCCCGTCTTCCACCTCCAATTGCGACTCGTGCACGATCTTCCCAAACTGCTTGGCAATATTATCGAATACTTCGTTAACCGCTAGATGTATAGGAACACCTAAGATTCTTACCCATGCCAATCTCTCGAAAGAGAGTGATTAACCGCTCCATTCATCTAAACTAGAGAAGCATTCACCCCAACATGCATGGTCTAGCAGAAAATTAACACAAACATCCTGTTCTTCAAATTTAAGCAACATTCTCAATCCACCAAGATAACTAAGTGATACCCCCGGAATCCTTTTCTCCGCCAGCAAAGAGTTTAGCTTCCATAGCACCAAAAGCTCCTTGCACCTACCCACTAGAGCCCTGCCCCTCACCTCCTTGAAAGCTATCGTGTCGTCAGGGACAGTAATGGAATTGCTAATAGCCTGAACTGGTAAAACCGTTTCTTCATTATTGGATGAAGAAGAATTAAACAGGTCTCTGAACAGTTTTCTCTTCCCTTGATTAACGAAAGCTTGGTTATAGAACTTATGTTCGCGGACCGGTCTAGAGGGGGCTTTAGAATTACCTGCTTCAGGCTCTGACTGTACACCGTGCAAACTTACATTTTCCTTGGCGAATTTAGCCAGATTCGCAGTTAGTTTGGAGCCCCCCATATTAGTTCCATTAAGCGCTCTCTCCATCTCCTTCACATCAACGACGTTTCTGAAGCTTATGAACCCGAACTTCCTTCCTTCCTTGTCAGACTTCCTAGCAATATATACCCCCGCAACTTCACCGAACACCTTCACGAACTCCGCCACATCCCATGGTCTGCACCCGTAGGGAAGGTTGGTGATATAAAATTTCGTAATGTTTCCACCATTAGACCTGTCACCGGAGATTCCTTTGCCAATACGATTCTTCTTGGATGGAACGTCTTTCCAACTCCCATCGTCGTCTCTTCCGTTCATGGTGAGCGAATGGCCTGAAAAGCTGTCCAAGGAGCGAATGGATAAAGACAGAATCTACTTAGAATGGAAGGTCGAATCAAGATTGCTACCGATAAGCTGATCGATAGGAACCCACACGCTAAACGAAGTTAAGCCTTCATCGTCGAGCATCCATGCCACAGTCTCAGAGAGAGTTGAGTTATTTTTGAGGTAATCTTCTCTAAATGGGATGGTTTCATTGTGGATGCAATAATAAAACATCTTAACTTCTCATTTTCAAATCAATAACTAAGATGAAAGTGTAGGGAAAAAAAGGACTCTAATTTTTAAATTGCCTATTTGTTGACTATGTTTCTCCACATACAAGGCACATGTATCTTTTTATCTTTAATTTAAGTACCATATTACTATATAAAATATAACATCTAAAAAAACCCAAAATTGTGTTGTATTTCTATGTTGTATAACACTTTTGTACTAATTTTTTTCTACTTGGTTTTTATACTACATTTTTTGTACTGAATTTTTGTATATCAGATTTTGTTTACTAGAGTTTTTTGTGTTATATTTTGAGAAAAAAAGGTAGGAGTTTGTGTTTTAGGACCAAAATGATCTTTCATCATACTTATAAGGAGTGTCACATGTCACCACTATAATCCTTTTTAGGGGACTTAGGCCAAAACCAACTTTTAGTGGATATTCCCCCTATATCTATACTATATTTGTCATAGCCCCCGACCACACCCTGGACGTGAGCCGTGAACAGTCAAGTGGTTCCGGTGGTTATTTTAAAAATATCGAAGCGGAAATTTCATTAGGACCATGAGTTAGGAAAGAAATTAGAGTTTAGAAACACCGAAATTTTATTTATAACAAATGAGAATAAAACCCACGTTTTACAAAGGTAGCTTTAATAGGGGATAACCTCGAATACATAAAACACGTTTATTAATTTAATTGATAAAATAAGCCACTACTTTAAGCCTTCGGGAGTTGTATCAAAACTCTTATTCAAATCTACTGTAATCACCTGAAACAAGTTTAAAAACATTTTATCAGCAGTAAATACTGGTGAGATCATTCATTTGTATAAAAAACACCTTCTTATAATTACAATATTAAGGGTTTTTACATTTGTATATATCTTACAAAATTACTATTGGCTATCTCTTTGTCCAATAGCAAAGAAACGACTTTAATACTATTTGTAACTCGGCAGCTCCTGTGACTATGATCATATCACTATTTGGCTAACCCATTATCTAAATAACAAAGCTTATCGGCGACCCCAAGTTCTTTAACTCCATTCAGAAAGTCTTTTCTGGTCGGACGTTAAGTAATGTATACAAAACCCCACACATTGACAGTAGTTTCTGTAACACCCCAATCGTGTAATATAACAACACGCGGCGGAAATATCGGGGAGTCACGTTACAAATTGCTCATAACTATTGGTACTAAATTGTTTCAATATCATTAACATCGTTTTACAAACAAAGAAAACATGTAATTGTTGTTTTTAGAAGTCTAAGGCCCGTATGCAGTCCTATGCGTTGCATGCTTGAACAGTCGAAAACCTGAAACATATGCGAAAACAGTCAGCATAAAAATGCCGGCGAATACATAAGTTTTATTAGCCAAATAAATGGCAAAACATTTGGTATTAATCTTAATTGTGAAAACTCGTGACAAAATAGGTTTGTATATGGCAATATGATATTTACTAAGTCGTTTTTATGCCTTATATTGAAATCTCGATTAAACCATCGTAAAAACTTGTTGATGTGTTATTAGGAATCCAACCAAGGATTTATAATAACTGTTTTGAAATAAATCAAAACTTATATAAGTATTCTATAAATCAAATCAATGATCTATGATAATACTTTAAATATCCTTCTAAGAATCTAACATATAAAGATATGGGGGATTCTACATGGATTTCGATAATCGAATATTGAAACAATAGTACACAAAATCCTAAAGTGATCCAGATAATGCTACAAGAATAATAAAATAAGAACACTTATATATAGGAAGTACCAGCGGCGTATCCATCGTGTTCTTATTTTATTACACCCGTTTCGTTATCCAAATCACAACTACCACATAACACACAAATCGTCAACTTGTTCCAACTCGTAAACACGCATTAAAGCACACAATGAATCTAATTAAGGACTCCAATATCAGTACTTTAAACATCCTACAAGAATCAACCTATGAAGATAGATAGATGCTATAAGGATTCGGGTTCTTTCACATTGTCTAATCTAACATGCATTAAAGTACACAATGAATCCAAACATGGACTCCAATATTAGTACTCTAAACATCCCATATAAGTCTAACTATTAAGATAGATACTACAGGATCCTGGGTTCTTGTCATATTGAATTATTGAATCAAACCAATCCTAAATCCTAATGGTGATTCGGGATAACGCCACGAAAGGTAATACAATAAGCACACTTATATATATAGGAAGTACCAGCGGCGTATCCACCATGTGCTTATTTTATTATCTAGTTTCGTTATCTAAATCACCAACAAACTACACAAAAACCAACCATCGAGTTGTAAAGTACTTCTTAAAAATCTCACTATGAAGATAGGAAGATCTAAGATTGTACTTCAAATATCCTACATGAATCTAAGTATGAAGATAGGTAGATCACTTAAGGATAAAACATTACATTTGCATAATCGGAATAATACACATAAAAGTACTTAGTGAACACACATATGCCATACATTTTGAAAACAGATCGATTACACATATGAATCACCCCAAAACATTTCAAAACAGTAAAAGAGGGGAACTATGTACTCGCCTGGGATTGCGTATAGTTTCGGTTCAAAGGGTATAACAAAGCTCAACAGACCAAGAGTTCAAGTGTTGAAGCAGTTCCTAGTGTAACGGATACTATGTTAGCGAATCGACATCTAACTCGGAAGATCGGGTAGAATGAGGTCTTGTAAACCAAATGAGTATTGGAACTCATGTGATATGGTTTAACAAAGCCTATATTCTAAATCGGAACCTATCCTAAGTGCTTACGACCCATTACGACCCATTAAGGTAGCTTACGCCACTTTAACGCGTCGTTCGCGCGAAAGCGCGTTCGAGACGCCTAACTAGTCCTATGACAACTATTATATGCCTTAACATATATAATTATGTTATATAATCATTTTAGATGTCAAAACATGTGTTACATATGCTTAAAATAAAATTATGTGAAAAAGGGCATTTTGGTCATTTTCCTAAGGCATATAAACTACCTATCATACAACTAACTAAACGAAGTGACCATAAGGTATAACCTCAGAAGGTTATTCCCTATATAACTAAGGTCACATTATATGTTTGGTCGGATCCTAACGATCGACCAAACGGGTCGGGTTCGAAAGTCTACGCGGTTGTTTAGACCGCTTAACTTACGACCCTATATAAGCACTATCCTAAAAGTGACGAGTTAAACATGTTAAAACATGTTTAAAAAAAGTTAGAAAACAAGTTTGATATCAAAACAAACGGTTTTGATACCCAAAAATAGTTTGGTTGCAAAATGTGCATAGACGCGTATTTTGACCGAAACTATGACTCGTCACCATACCTAATTAACGTGGTAATCAGTAGGTATAGTCACATGGGACTATAACCATCGTGATTACGCTCACGTTGCGAAGTTCAAACGAACTTCGTGTTCACCATAGATTGGTCAAAGCTGAAAGTCAAACACTGTTTGACTTTCGTGCTAAAACGCATAAAAGAACGAAAAAAGCTTACAAAGGGTCCAAGCTAGGAGGATCTTGATTTAAATATCCAGGTATGAAGCATAGAGCTTCAACTTAGGATATAAAATCAGATCATGAGTGAAATGAAATGAAAATAGGGTGAGGTATTTATAGGATTTTCAAGACCGTTAAGATCGTTCCTCGTATACCGTGCTTCAATCTGGACCGTCCAAGTGTGCCCATGGTTTTAGAATACCATGGGTACCCCAAAACAAGCCCCTAGTTTCATTAAAACCATGTGCAAATGAGGGGAACAACTGGAAAAAGCTGGAAATCAGATTTTCAACTTTGGTCACTTCCTAAGACAACTATGGCAGATTATCAATTTTGGTCCCTGAATGTGCAAAACATGGTTTTTGATGCATTTTTGACACGTTTAAGCCCCGTTAATCCCATTTCAAGGATCTAAAATGAAGTTAAAGTATAGGGAACATGAAACATGCTAAAAAATATCTCGGATGTCGGTTCGTTTGGTCGTACGGTTGCGTTGTTCGGTTAATTACGACGAAACACGAACGGACGCGCAAAACGACCCAAATAAGTTAGATTTATTCAATTGTTATGAGTTTGTAACATTATTGTATTGTGAAAACTTTGATCTAGTAAAATCTTGTTCATTGGTCTTGTTCTTGTACTTTAGAATATATGGTGTTATGGATATTGTTTTGAAACAAAAGTTGTTTGAAAATAAATTTTTGTAATATTTTTGGATGAGAGAATACAAACCGGGTTAATGGTTTGTATCATAAATTCTTTACCTGTTAAAAATTTATTACTTTTAAGACAAAGAAAAAAAAATGTTTTTAATTTAAAAAAATAAAGAAACTTTGTGTTGAAATTTTGAAAATTCTCATCCAAATGGTAAGATTTTGAAATTTTAAAAGACAACGCTAGTATTTTGAAAATAAAATAGGATTTCGTAGATTCGTGAAATGAAATGAGGTTCATTTCAACTGTATTGAATCAAACATATCACCGAAGGTAATATGATGAAATGGTATTGGGAAAAGAAGGATGCTTCGATTGTCATGAAGAGCAAACACATTACTGAGGGTAACATGAATGAGTAGGGTTACAAAGGTCGTTTAAAAATCATTCGTTAGGGTCAAGATGGATAGGTTTTTATAATGCTTCACGAAGACATGCTTTAGCCTATAAGTGGACACTCACCCTAAGAGTTCCCCGGTAAGAGTGACTGGTCCGAAAATGCGGATTTGTATGAACACTCTAGCCTTAGACAGAAAACTCGGGGTACAGGCATCTACCCTTCCAGATTGCATGTGTTCACATTATTAAAACCCAAGATTTCGATGAAAAACGTTTGAGGAAAAACATTTAAGAAATCTTTTGATACAAATCGTTTGAGATAAACATGTCGTGAAATATTTTGACAAAAACGTTTGAGAAAACATTTTGAAAAAATATTTTAATGAAAACTTTTTGAGAAAAAAATTTTGAGGAATACCCTAAGGCATAAAGCCTAAGGGTTTTAGGATAAATCATCTAAGGTTAGATGATTCGTAAATCATAAAATAGTTGTGGCACGAATAAAGATGAGGATTAGGAAAGAGTTCCTAAGTCTACTCATGTTTGGGTCCTAGGAAGGTTATAGACTAGGTTCAAGGCATGCTAATAACCTAATTCCCTATAACCAGTGCTCTGATACCAATCTGTAACACCCCAATCACGTAATATAAAAACACGCGGCGGAAATATTGGGGAGTCACGTTACAAATTGCTCACAACTACTGGTACTAAAATTGTTTCAATATCATTAACATCGTTTTACAAACAAAGAATACATGTAATTGTTCTTTTTAGAAGTCTAAGGCCCGTATGCAGTCCTATGCGTTGCATGCTTGAACAGTCGAAAACCTGAAACATATGCGAAAACAGTCAGCATAAAAATGCCGGCGAATACATAGGTTTTATTAGCCAAATAAATGGCAAAACATTTGGTATTAATCTTAATTGTGAAAACTCGTGACAAAATAGGTTTGTATATGGCAATATGATATTTACTAAGTCGTTTTTATGCCTTATATTGAAATCTCGATTAAACCATCGTAAAAACTTGTTGATGTGTTATTAGGAATCCAACCAAGGATTTATAATAACTGTTTTGAAATAAATCAAAACTTATATAAGTATTCTATAAATCAAATCAATGATCTATGATAATACTTTAAATATCCTTCTAAGAACTAACATATAAAGATATGGGAGATTCTACAAGGATTTCGATAATCGAATACTGAAACAATAGTACACAAAATCCTAAAGTGATCCAGATAACGCTACAAGAATAATAAAATAGGAACACTTATATATAGGAAGTACCAATGGCGTATCCATCATGTTCTTATTTTATTACACCCGTTTCGTTATCCAAATCACAACTACTACATAACACACAAATCGTCAACTTGTTCCAACTCGTAAACACGCATTAAAGCACACAATGAATCCAATTAAGGACTCCAATATCAGTACTTTAAACATCCTACAAGAATCAACCTATGAAGATAGATAGATGCTATAAGGATTCGGGTTCGGGTTCTGTCACATCGTCTAATCTAACATGCATTAAAATACACAATGAATCCAAACATGGACTCCAATATTAGTACTCTAAACATCCCATATAAGTCTAACTATGAAGATAGATAGATACTACAGGGATCCTGGGTTCTTGTCATATTGAATTATTGAATCAAAACAATCCTAAATCCTAATGGTGATTCGGGATAACGCCACAAAAGGTAATATAATAAGAACACTTATATATAGGAAGTACCAGCAGCGTATCCACCATGTGCTTATTGTATTATCTAGTTTCGTTATCTAAATCACCAACAAACTACACAAAAACCAACCATCGAGTTGTAAAGTACTTCTTAAAAATCTCACTATGAAGATAGGAAGATCTAAGACTGTACTTCAAATATCCTACATGAATCTAACTATGAAGATAGGTAGATCACTTAAGGATAAAACACTACATTTGCATAATCGGAATAATACACATAAAAGTACTTAGTGAACACACATATGCCATACATTTTGAAAACATATCGATTACACATATGAATCACCCCAAAATATTTGAAAACAATAAAAGAGGGGAACTATGTACTTGCCTGGGATTGCGTATAGTTCCGGTTCAAAGGGTATAACAAAGCTCAAAAGACCAAGAGTTCAAGTGTTGAAGCAGTTCCTAGTGTAACGGATACTATGTTAGCGAATCGACACCTAAATCGGAAGATCGGGTAGAATGAGGTCTTGTAAACCAAATGAGTATTGGAACTCATGTGATATGGTTTAACAAAGCCTATATTCTAAATCGGAACCTATCCTAAGTGCTTACGACCCAGTACGACCCATTAAGGTAGCTTACGCCACTTTAACGCGTCGTTCGCGCGAAAGCGCGTTCGAGACGCCTAACTAGTCCTATGACAAGTATTATATTCCTTAACATATATAATTATGTTATATAATCATTTTAGATGTCAAAACATGTGTTACATACGCTTAAAATAAAATTATGTGAAAAAGGGCATTTTGGTCATTTTCCTAAGGCATATAAACTACCTATCATACAACTAACTAAACGAAGTGACCATAAGGTATAACCTCGGAAGGTTATTCCCTATACAACTAAGGTCACATTATATGTTTGGTCAAATCCTAACGATCGACCAAACGGGTCGGGTTTGAAAGTCTAAGCGGTTGTTTAGACCGCTTGACTTACGACCCTATATAAGCACTATCCTAAAAGTGACGATTTAAACATGTTAAAACATGTTTAACAAAGTTAGAAAACAAGTTTAATATCGAAACAAACGGTTTTGATACCCAAAAATAGTTTAGTTGCAAAATACGCATAGACGCGTATTTTGACCAAAACTATGACTCATCACTATACCTAATTAACGTGGTAATCAGTAGGTATAGTCACATGGGACTATAACCATCGTGATTACACTCACGTTGCGAAGTTCAAACGAACTTCGTCTTGAACATGGACTAGTCAAAGCTGAAAGTCAAACACTGTTTGACTTTCGTGCTAAAAATGCATAAACGAACGAAAGAAGCTTACAAAGGGTCCAAGCTAGGAGGATATTGATTTAAATATCCAGGTATGAAGCATAGAGCTTCAACTTAGGATATAAAATCAGATCATGACTGAAATGAAATGAAAATGGAGTGGGGTATTTATAGGATTTTCAAGACCGTTAAGATCGTTCCTCGTATACCGTGCTTCAATCTGGACCGTCCAAGTGTGCCCATGGTTTTAGAATACCATGGGTACCCCAAAACAAGCCCCTAGTTTCATTAAATCCATGTGCAAATGAGGGGAACATCTGGAAAAAGCTGGAAATCAGATTTTCAACTTTGGTCCCTTCCTAAGCAATTATGGCAGATTATCAATTTTGGTCCCTGAATGTGCGAAACATGGTTTTTGATGCATTTTTGACACGTTTAAGCCCCGTTAATCCCATTTGAAGGCTCTAAATTGAAGTTAAAGTATAGGGAACATGAAACATGCTAAAAAATATCTCGGATGTCGGTTCGTTTGGTCGTACGGTTGCGTTGTTCGGTTAATTACGACGAAACACGAACGGACGCGAAAAACGACCCAAACTACACGACGAATGGAATTTTATCATGCCAATCACTAAAATAAAATATTTTAATGATTACATAAATTTTGGATGTCCGGATATATTCAGAACGTAAGATATGCGCGAAAATGCAAACTTATGCTCTTTTTGACGCTTTTAGTCCCTATTGATCAAATATGTTTAGTTTTGCGCACCAAACACCTCAAAGCCTATTTCTAAGCTATGTAAAGGATATTTAGTGCATGTTTAACTTATGATCAAGTTCCGGAATGTTCGATACTATGTGAATCAACAGACTTTCGCAGTTTGCCGCAAATAGTCCCTTAGTGTGAATAAACTTGTTTTTGACACACCAAAGCTTTCAAAACCTATTTCTAAGTTATATAAAAGTTATTTAAAGTATGTTAAGCCTATGTCACTGTTCCGAAGTGTTTTCCGCATTAAACTGGTCACATTTACGTATCAGTTCGCGTTTAACTTTCCAGAAAGCGATTTAAGGCTTGAAAATGAACTAGAATTAAAATGTGAATGTGTAAAACACAAAATAAATAATTTTTTGAGGCCAAAACACATTGTTTCTTTGATAAAAGAGAGTGTCCTACATCATGTGTGTTTACGGAGCACAAGTGTCACAGTTTCCTAGTAAGAATACAAAGGCTTAATCACTGTAATATAAGTAACAATTGGAAAACATTTAGGGTTTTGAAAACATTTAATAAAAGAGAATGACTCACAATGTTGTGAAAAGAAGAGAATGACTCACCTTGTAAATCTATAGTTCTAATTTAACAGGCCTCCTGATTCCAAGCCTTCTGATACTAAGCCTCTTGATTAATAGTAAGTTTATAGTTCCCAGTCAGATAATTAAGCATCTACTTAATTCTAATCCCTAATTTCATAAAATGTAAGCCGTATTAGTGTATAATCCCAACTCAAGCTTTAAGGATAATCACGAGATCAAAACCTCAACATAAGTTAACAAAGTATAGCCTTATTCATGCAGCATTTTGGCATTCGTTGATAGGTTTATCAATCAATCAAATAGGGTATCGTTTAAGTGATTAGGGTTTAATACATGCGAATACAAAGAAACAGAGTGATGAGGGATATAGAGATCCATTTCAAAAATAAAAAATGAGCAAATGAAAATGTCCCAGACCTGGCCCTTATATAGCCCAGGTTGATATCAATTGCGCGTCACGGGAGGAGACAGAGTTTCTCTCGCGTGGCGCTTGGGCGGTCGGCCTGGCCTAGGCTTGCCACATCACCAGCATAGGTCTGACATGTGTCGTGTCACGATGACACGTGTCCTCCGCCGTTTTTCGCCCAATCGGGTGTTCTTCTCGATTTTTCTGCCGGTTCTTATCACGTAAACTTGGGTCTTGAACCTAAATGGTTCAGTTTTCAAGGATAATCTCCATTAAACCACCTTGAAACCCATGATCCAACGGTTATATTGGAACCACTCCTGAATCCCACGATCTAACGCTTAAAAAGGTAATTAATGACCATTAACTTATCATTACATCCCACGATCTATGTCTCCTCAACTCCCATAAACGCTAACCACCCCATGATCTCTGCTTAAGCTACACATACAAATACCTAATTTTAGCAAATGGAGACTTCATCTTCAACCTCACAACCTTAAACCCTAGAAACCCTTTCGTTTTCGAAAACCAAAAATTCTCTCCCAAATTCTCACTTCCAAATTCACCATGGCGGAAGTCAACTTGAACATCCCAATCATCGAACATGATGTTTCCTTCATTCAAGACAATGTGTTCTTACCAATGAAAGAGAACAACCTGCTGATGAACATTGACCACTCTGAATACGTTAAAAAGTGTGAAATTTCAATTGAATTTCTATTGAGATGTCCAATCTCTCAGGCAATGACTAAAACCAGAGAGGTGCCGGAGAAGATTCTGCAACAATGTGTCAAAACATTCAATGATACTATAATTAACCAAGTGAGTGCTCATTTATGGGGGAATATCTCTGTGATAATCACTCCAGCAAGAATCAGGGAATGGATGGAACTCCCTATTCTTGATGCTTACATTAAAGCTCCTAAAAAAGAGGATATGATAAACCTCTTCTTGAAGCTGGGATATGTTGGCCCATGCAATCCTTCCTTGAAGAACAGATGATTCAAAAGCCAAAACTGGTTCCCAAACAGTTGATCCTCAAGAAGCAGTGCATGAATCTAATTCCCTCCAATGGCAGTGGTTGCTATCAGCTGATGATCCTAAAGACTGCTCTGCTCAACATCTGTTCTATTAAAGACTGCTGATTGCAAAGACCTGATTAACCTGTTAGGAAAGCACTACCCAGCATCACCAGTGTTTAAGCATCAACAGCGGATAGAAGCATCAGTGTTTGTAGATCAGTGTTTCAATGTAACAGTGTTTATTTGTATCAGTGTTTAGGAGTTGTTATAGCTGTTAGCTGTCAATGTCTAGGTGACGTCAGCAAAGATGCTCAGTGGTTAGGATTTGTACTATAAATAGAACAGTACCTGTATTGTTCTAATAGCTCTTTTGCACACACTCATTTTGTACGAACAACTAGTGAGCTCGGGCTGGGGGAGTAGTATTCATGCATGCATAAGTTGATTTTTTGTAACTTGTTCAGTCTTTCGACTAATGAAAGCATGCATGTATGAAGAAAACTATCTTTCCTTGATTGTGTTACAAAGTTTTACTTTCATTTCCGCTGCAATTGTTCTCTGATTTATCTTCTTCCATTTACAAACTTAATTAAAACAACACAATCAAGTCAAATTCAGATCCTAACAATTGGTATCAGAGCATAGGACAGTCAAATTCGATCTAACAATCAATTTGACATAAAAGTTCAGCTCAAATTCATTGATACTAAGTTGTTCGTATCAGTTGAAAAACAGAGTACAAGTGTAATCACGTCTAAAGTTGATTATTCCAAAACTTCTGTAAAACAACCAAAATGACTTCACACTCACAGGACCCTCACAACACCGGAACACTTTTCAAGCCACATACGCTTGTCAGATCTGAATACAATATATGGCAACGTAGGATGGGCCATGTACTAGCACAACAAAACACTGGCTGTTGGAAGTCTGTCATTTTTGGACCTCATGTTCCAATGGTGCCAAGCACAGAAGATCCCAAGGTCCAAGTACCTAAAAGCCTTGAAAATTACTCTGAAGATACAGTAGTTCGAATGACCGGCGTGTGGAGATGTTTAGGTTTTTAACTTCAAGTCTAACTGTACCCTTGCACGAGCCCGCGCAAGGGTGTTAGATTGGTTTTACCATTTCTCCAGCACGCGGGTACTGAAGGTTGTTTTCTCCTATGTTTTCGTTTAGAACCGGTGCGCAGCTACGCAGGGTTCCTTTAAAGATGTTTATTGTGATGAGATTATGGTATGATCCCATGCACCTGCTCGAGGTTTTTTGGACCATACCCCTTCAAGTCCCCCATGTCCAGTGTTGCTCTTATGCGAGTAAGTGGAATACTGGATTATATAAAATGAAGTGTGCTCTTTTTGCTTTGTGAAGTTTTGGCACGAAATATGGAGAATCTTCTTAGAGAAAATATTTTTCTTTCAAGTTGAAGTGCTCATGATTTCAAATTTTGAAAAATTTGACTCCTGGCAGGTCAAAGGTACGGTGCTGACTGTTGACATGTGACGGTTTTGGTGACAGGCTGTCACTTTTCAGCCATTCATTAAATGTACGTCGTCAACATGGCCAACACGCTCGCGTGAGCTTGTGTTTGTTTTCCCCACTCGCCCCTGACACTTAGATAACCGTGTTTTCCTGAAAAAGGGGCTATTACGGTTTTCTAGGGCATTGATGGCGGTGAGTATATAAACCCTTTTAGTGCCTTCTTTTCATTGTTTTCCATTTGAATTCCATTCTTCTCTCCCATTATTCTTTTGAAGGAAACTACAAATCTTTCTCCTTATGTCTACCGGAGAACGCCACGAAGATTCTTCAGAAGAAATGTCTGCTGGTCTTCCACCATTGAAGCGGTCGAAGGAAATTTTTGATAGCATGGTTCGAAATTTTAAATTTCCTAACAGTTGGGGTGTTCGATATCCCGATGATGGTCAGACAACGGCAGACGCTCTGGCCGGATATATTATGATGTTTTGGGATTATTTCGCTGAAGGTAACTTCCGATTGCCAGTGACAAAGTTTTTTCTTGACATCCTTTCATATTGCAAGTTCCATATTTCTCAATTGCACCCTATTGGCATGGTTCGGATTCGTCATTTCGAATTTCTTTTCCGGTCAATGCATATTGAGCCAACGGTTGACCGTTTTCGGGTGTTCTATCAATTCCACTGTTCCCAGGGTTTTTACTCCTTTGCCCAACGTTCATCGGCAAAGAAAATCTTGCTGCACCCACCGAAATCCTTTCATGATTGGAAGCCGAAATTCTTTTTTATCAAAGCTGGTGTGATTCCAGTGAGAATGACCTTTAGGGGTATAGAGGACATTGTGAATGTAAGTTTTCGACCTAAATCTTGTACTTCTATGATCTACACGCACTCCTTCATCTTTTTCACCTTTGAATCTTAATTTTTAACCGTGAAATCACCTGATTTGAGGTGTTCTAGGGTGATGTCATCATGGAGTTCTTATGAACTTCAAGGGTTGGCTTCATTCCACCAAGAATGACTTATATCTGGAGGATTTCCACAACATAAACAATGTTTTCGCATAGATCTACACATATTCTCGGTTAAAAGGATTGAAAGACGGTTTTTCTAACTTCCTTTCAATTCTTTTACACTCAATGCACTCAAGGCCAATAAAATCGGAGCTCATTCCAACCCTCTATTCCTTCTTGGTGATGTGTTGGACCTAGATCTGGATCCTATCCAAGGGACAACTGATTTCGGGTTAAACATGAACCACCGTCTCGAACAGTTAGGTGGTCGGACTAGGGTGATTCCTGTTCGATCGGGTTACTTGGGTCAAGATGGGGTTTCTGTTGTTTAGCACGTTTTCAAACCGTCTCGAATAGACCGCAAACTTTAAAAATCTCCAAGTTGCAAAAGATCAGATCGCGGGATGGATCGCTATCCGATCGGATTGCCATCTGATCGGACCGCAATCCGGATGGACTGCACTTGAGGATTCAACCCTTAAACAATTTTCAACATGTTCAATGCATAGTCAATACCAACGGACTGTCACCCGATCGGTAGACCACCCGATTGGAGGTTGATCCTGCTGTGAACTTGTTCTCCAAGAAATACCTCGCCTGACGGATTGCCGCCCGATCGAACCGCCGTTCGATCGACGACCTGAAAGGTAGAGATACTTCTCTGTTTTCAAAATGCTACAACGAAAACTTCAAAAGTCAAGCCATCATACACAAACACATCCATCCCAAACGAGGGGTCAATCCGACCGGATGACCACTCGTCACTTATTTACGTTGCACCGTTTTACACGCCACTTATCGCTTATGCTATCGTTCTGATCAAGCTAATCTCACTCTAGCACTCCCTTCAATCCATTAACTTCCATCGCTGTGAGTATACTCGATCCCTTTTTGCTTAATGCACTTTTGGGTGTTACATACGTTACTTATTCTAAGTCACATCGAACACACAACGCAAACACTATTAATGCACTAACCGTTACCACATGTTATACGTGACTCGATGAATGCCTGTTTGTTATGTTTACACATTGATTGCTATCTACCTGCCTTAGCAACAATAGTACTATAGTTTGGACTCAGCACTTGTTCATTCAGGGGTTGTTAAGGACAATACTTCACGTGTTCGCAGTGGTGAACATGTGATGCGCACTCGCTACTCGCAGTCAACTCGCAGTCATTGGTATTGATAGGATCTTTGTCGATAACTTACATGCTTCACATTATACGTTGTACATGCTGGTTATGCGTAAACGATTTCGAACTCTATTATACTATCAAACTTGTATGCTCACCTTTACACTATGTGTATTGACCTCTATTTTAACGTATGTGACAGGTGTTTAGGATGCTTGCCTGCTTTTGTGGAATCAAGTAGGGCCGAGGGTCTAGAAACAAAGACAATTTATTTATTTAAATTTGAGTTGTCGAAACATGTTATTTGTCTCGAGATATCGCTATCTGTAATAATTTACTTGCTTAATAGGTTATGGTATGGGACATAATGTTAACTATTTGGTAAAGTAGTTGTTATGGAATTTCTCAAGGCCAAGCTACTGCTCAACAAGCTCTACTCCCTGCTCCCCAAGGCCAACAAGCGGCTCCTGCATCATGTGCCCGAACCGAGTAGTGCAGCAAGAGCCACAACAGCAACAACTGGCACAACAGCAGCAGCAGCAGTAACAGCAAGCAGCCCACGGGCGCGTCTTCAACATCAACGCCCACCAGGCTCAGGCAGACAACAATATGGTTAATGGTACGTTTCTCGTAAATGGTATATATGCTTCATGTTTGTTTGATACTGGAGCCGATAACTGTTTTGTATCGTTCAAATTCGAAAGACTCCTAAATCGTAAGCGCTTTAACCTCCCATCAACCTTTGACGTAGAAGTTGCCATTAGAAGAACCGTTACCGTCAGTTCTGTTCTGCGTGACTGTACTCTCGACCTCTACGGTCATGTTTTCCCGATAAATCTCATTCCGATGCAACTCGGTAGCTTTGATGTCATAGTAGGCATGGATTTCCTTCAGGAGAATCATGCTGAAATTGTTTGCTTCGATAAAATGATTCGTTTCTCTCTCACGAATGGTGATCAATTGTGTGTTTATGGTGAAGTCGCTTCGAAGAGATTGCAACTCATGTCGTGTGTCCAAGCTAGCAAGTATCTCCGCAAGGAATACCAAGCTTTCTTGGCGCACATCATAGTAGCGGAGAAGGAAAAGAATGGTATTCCGAGAGTAAAAGATATTCCCGTAGTTTGTGAATTCCCCAACGTATTCCCTGAGGATCTACCAGGATTACCTCCCACTCGTGATATCGATTTTCGAATCGACCTTATTTCTGGAGCAAATCCTGTTGCTAGAGCGCCTTATCGCCTCGCTCCTTCTGAAATGCGCGAACTCTTGAGTCAGCTCCAGGAACTACCTGATAAAGGCTTTATTCGCCCTAGCACCTCTCCATGGGGCGCTCTAGTCCTTTTTGTTAAAAAGAAAGATGGGTCGTTCCAGATGTGCATCGACTACAGGGAATTGAATAAGCTTACCATCAAGAATCTATACCCCATGCCTCGAATCGATGACTTGTTTGATCAGTTACAAGGTGCTACGTGTTTCTCAAAGATCGATCTACGCTCAGGCTATCATCAACTACGCATCCAAGAAGAAGATATACCTAAAACCGCTTTTCGAACCCGATACGGTCACTACGAGTTCGTTGTCATGCCTTTTGGTTTGACCAACGCTCCCGTAGTCTTTATGGACCTAATGAATTGCGTGTGCAAACCCTTTCTTGACTGCTTCGTCATCGTGTTCATCGATGATATCTTGATCTATTCCAAGTCAAAAGCCGAACACTCGCAGCATCTATGTTTGGTTCTTGAGTTACTCCAGGGAAACAGTCTCTATGCCAAGTTCTCCAAGTGCGAATTCTGGCTGGAGGAGGTCCAATTCTTGGGTCACATTGTAAATAGTCAAGGTATTCATGTCGATCTTGCGAAGATTGAAGTAGTTAAGAGCTGGGATACACCCAAGAATCCGACCAAAGTCCGTTCTTTTCTTAGACTAGCAGGCTATTATCGCCGATTTATCGAAGGTTTCTCTATAATCGCTGTACCACTTACTTCTCTCACGCACAAGGACAAAACTTTTGTTTGGGGAACTAAACAAGAGGAGGCCTTCCAAACTCTCAAGGCAATGCTTTGCAATGCTCCCGTGCTCACACTTCCTGACGGAAACGATGACTTCGTAGTCTACTGCGATGCCTCTAACCTCAGTCTTGGTTGTGTTCTCATGCCACGAGACAAGGTCATCGCTTACGCCTCTCGACAGCTCAAGATCCACGAGAAGAACTATACCACACACGATCTCGAGCTTGGCGCAGTTGTTTTTACGTTAAAGATTTGGCAACACTACCTTTATGGTACTAAGTGTAGATCTTCACCGATCATAGGAGCCTACAACACATCTTTGACCAAAAAGAACTGAATATGCGTCAACGCCGGTGGGTAGAACTACTCAACGATTACGATTACGACTGCGAGATCCGTTATCATCCAGGCAAAGCAAATGTCGTCGCCGATGCCCTCAGTCGACGAAGTTATGTGCATAGCGTTCGTGATGTCCAAGCCCAGCATAACCTTGAAACCCTCATCCGTGACGCTCAACATGCTTGTTTTACCGAATGAACCTTGAAGAAGGAGAGAATTCTAAATGATGGCGCCCAACTCGAGAACAAATCAAACGATATCTTTCATTTTCTAGACCGAATTTGGATTCCCAAATGCACCAATTTACGACAACTTCTGATGGACGAAGCCCACAAATCTTGGTATTCCATTCATCCCGGTGCTGACAACATGTACCAGGACATGCGCTACAAGTACTGGTGGCCGGGAATGAAGAAGGATATTGCAATCTACGTTTCGAAGTGCCTGACTTATTCGAAGGTCAAGGCCGAACATCAAAGACCCTCTGGCTTGCTCGTACAACCCGAGATCCGTATGTGGAAATGGGAGAGCATAGCTATGGATTTTCTAACGAAACTTCCGCGCACGCCATCTGGTCACGACAGCATTTGGGTTGTTGTTGACCGTTTGACCAAATCCGCTCACTTTCTACCGATACGAGAAGACTATAAGGTAGAACGATTAGCCCGAATCTACACCAACGAGGTCATTTGTCGACACGTGACGCCTCGTGACATCATCTCTGACCACGACGTTCGATTTACCTCGCGTCTTTGGGAAACATTTCAAGCTGCTCTCGGCACTACGCTAAATCTTAGTACTGCTTTTCATCCCAGACCGACAGTCAGACTGAACGCACGATTCGTACCCTTGAAGACATGCTTCGCTCGTGTGTCATAGATTTCGGTGGTAATTAGGACGCGTACTTACCTTTAGTCGAATTCTCTTACAATAACAGTTATCACTCTAGCATTCAAATGGAACCATTTGAGGCATTATACGGAAGGAAACGTCGATCGCCTATTGTATGGCACGAGATCGGAGACGCGCAACTTTCCGGTCCTGAGCTATTGCAAGAAACGACTAACAAAATCCTCCAAATTCGAGACAATCTACTGAAAGCTTAGAGCCGTCAGAAAAGTTACACCGATAGATGCCGCAAGCCCCTTGAATTTGACGTTGGCGATCACGTACTCCTAAAGGTTGCACCTTGGAAGGGGGTGATCAGATTCGGCAAGAAAGGAAAGCTCGCGCCTCGATATGTTGGACCCTTTAAGATCCTGGAAAGGATTGGCAAAGTGGCATACAGACTCGAACTACCGGGGGAACTGAGTAACGTCCACCCAACTTTCCACATTTAGAACCTCAGAAAGTGCCTAGCCAAACAGGAATTACATGTCCCCCTCGAGGATTTACAAGTGGACGAAACATTACACTTCGTGGAAAATCCTGTCGAGATCATGAGCCGAGAAACCAAGGTACTCAGACGCTCACGCATTCCCATTCTGAAGGTTTGCTGGGAAGGCAAACGCGGTGCTGAGTTTACTTGGGAACTCGAAAGTGACATGAAGGCGAAGTACTCGCAACTGTTTGTTACAACTACTTCTTAAATTTTCTTAAGTAGGGGAGACTGTAACAACCCGTGTTACTGAAGTCAAAGTCAAAGTCAAGGTCAAATTCAAAGGAAGAAAAGGTTGCTAATTGCGATCTGTCACTCCTTGCTTAACTACGGATTTGACCACTTTGACTTATAACTAGTTTTATGTTTAAATCGCTTTAGTTGTATTATGTGGAGTACATGTTAATAAATCGCTACTTAATCGAATATTAATCGCTAATCAACTTATCATTAATCGCATCGCCATCACATTCGCGACCCGAATTATGCGTTCTGGATATTGTTATACGCGTGTGTGCTTATTATGTGTTACTTGTGCATGCTCATATTATGTATGGTGATTAATCGCAATGCAATCGCAATCCTATCGCATCGCATCGCAATCAAATTGCAAACGCTAAACGCAAGTTATTCATAATGATTATATGTTAGATATAGTAGTTAGGTTATTTGTGTAACTAATGGGTAATACTATCGCATCGCTCACTCGAATCGCATCGCAACGGATAACACGCGAATCGAAACGACGAAACTCAATGCACCGGACACCTGAATCGAGTGGCCAACCGATCGAGTGGCTGTTCGATCGGATCGCCATCCGATCGGGGCGCCATCCGATCAGTGACCAATCCGATCCTTGTGCTCTTTTCTTTTTTAGGAAACCCTATAAATACCCCTCTGTCACATCATTTGTGATGCGACAGCTCCTTGTTTGACCAGCCGCACTCAAGCTCACATTTCTCTCGATTTCTCACGATTCTTGTAAGTTTTCGACCTAAATTGTGACAACCCTCACCAAACCAGGCATCCGTAAGAATTAATTAATTAATATTTAATTACTGCTTAGTTACTGTGCTTGCTTACAACTGTGATTAAACTGCTTACTGATTTCTGATACGTACATACTCATACATCACATTTTATACTGTCACTCTATTATTTTTACACAAACATCAGTAACAACCTTGATGCACAAAAAGCACAGTGAGCACACTATACGGGATACCCATTAAACATGCTGATATAACCAGCATCAGCCAGACACTGCCTCTAAGGCCTGTATGAGCCAGAGATAGTTTACTACACCCGTAGGGAGTGTAGGGAAATGAGGATTGTAGAACTGCGTCACTAGGTGATAATTATAGTGACCGGATGTGCCTAAAACGTACTTTGAGTACAAAATTCTGCACATTAAATAAAAATTCAGCATTAAGCTAACTAGTAAAGTGCCAAAACATGAGAAAATATTACTAGACACTTTCCAAAGTGTCGGGAATAAATTGTGTCACTAAAAATAATATTAACGACACTTTATATAATTATTTAGAACTTTAACGGAGTAATATCCAACCGTACAACCGGACTTAACCCGAGGCATAAAAATATTGTCAATGACACTATTTTCTTTTTCTGAACCAGTTAGGGTCCCCGAATACCCTAACACCCGCTATAATTACTACACACATAATACCCTACTTTAAATACCTAATTAACTAAATACTAGCACTAACTTTTTTAGTTGAAAACAAACCAAAGCTCACCCATTTAGAACCGGTCGATCCCATGTAGGGGACACAATCTTATATTGTGATTATTTTATTAGACTATGCTAAGTATCTTGTGTACATAATATCCAAAGGGTTTTGGATAAGTGAGAGTTTATATAAGGACTCATAGGATAAACATTTCACTCATAAAACACTAAAACAAAAAAAAAATTGTTCTTCTTTCCCCTCTCTTGACTTACGGCCGAGACCAAGAGGCCACATCCACCCACATTAAATTTCATTTCTAGCCACATTATATACATTCAAGTGTGAGGGATCGCGTACAAGGAAGCTTGGTGCCTACGGATCGTCAAGGACCTCACCTCAACGCTATTAACCACTCGTTTTTCGACTAGTTTCTTCCCTAGCCTCGAGCTAGTAGTAAGTGACTCTAAACACCTTTTTGTTCATATCTAAAGTGGTTAATAAGAATTTTGACGGTTGAAATTTATGAACATGTAAGAACAAAATTTAAAGTCTACTAAAATAATATAAACAAAGTGGTTAATAGATGAATATTGGTGTAAAACTTATAAGACTTGTTTTGTTATGATTATTTAGTGTTGTTTTATGCTAGTGTTAGTTCGGATCGTCATCTAACCCGACTAAGTCATGTTCATGAAACATGACCTAGTGTATGTTATAGTGTGGAAAGTGGTTAGATGAAGACCACTACTACTTATAACCATGAACTTGTGTAAAAACAATTTTTCTTACAAAATGGAGTTCTAAACTAGTAGATCTACGGATCTACAAGTGGTATTTTCGAAGGACCAAGTGTAAAATGAAATCATAATTTTAAAGCCAGATCCTTCCTAAACAAAAGTGATTTTGTGAACACACAAGTGTGTAGACACTTGTGTAACAAAAAGTTTTAACAAAGAATTATTTTTTTTTATAAATTTTGGACAAGAAGTTGTAGAAATGTATCTTCTTTAAAAACAAGGTTCTCAAAGAAACCGAGTCTATTTATAAAAGATCTACTAAAATATGGGGAAGATTACTACATATCTTACACAAACCACAAGTTCATGTGTTATGCGATTTATATCTATTTTGGACTAGTTGATGTTGAAATATTGTTTGATAATGTTGGGAACATTGTTGATTTAAATTATGAAAGAAAATGATACGCTTGAAAGCGTGGCCACCTCCAGTTACAGAGGAAACTCTGGCGAAATTTTTCCAAAAATCTAACACTTGTAAATATTTTTATCACAAGTGTTATGGATATATTTTTAACTTATTTTTCCAAATAAATTTCGTCACGATTTTTATTTCAAATTAAGCAAGTGTCGGAGGTGGGATTTTCACAAAATAAAACTCGCTAAAATATATATTTAGAATATATATTTTCATAACAACACTTGTGTAAATTTTTGTGATTATTTTGTGAACTACGTAAATATTATTTTTAGGGTAAAAATAATATTACCAAATATTAACGACTCCAAAATAATTCTAACGCCTTCACAATAAATATTAAGTTACAACGGCATTACTATTACCACCCGATCTTTATCCGTAACTTACGTATTTTCAGAAAATACTCATAAATGTGAATTTTGACAAGGATATTATTTTGGAAAAATATATGGAATAAAATATAATATTTTTGGGAAAAATATTTATATTTTGGAAGTAAAGTACTTTAGACAAATGAAATAAAATATATTTTAAGTGAGACTTAATAATATATTTCGAAGTTATACGAACGCACATGTATTAAATCCCCCATCCTTGGGAAGGAATATATTTACAAAATAATTACGAAGTGTAAACACGAAATAGTTGCCTAACTATTTCCCAAAGACATTAAACCCTAAGCTAAGGCACGGCCGTCCGTCTAATAGAAGTTAGTACGTGTAGGTCGTCGCACAACAGATTTTCTGGGAGATACTTTTAGAGACGCACTTCGGTGAGTTCATGCTCCCCCTTTTCTCTTAACTGTTTACAGTTTTTAAACTGCGGGGGTGAAATACATGTTACATATACTACAAACGTTTTACACACGGTATGATTAGCTAAGGAACTTACTGCTAGATCACGTGACTGGATAGGCTATTATCGTAAGACCATTAATCCTTGTATAAGGACCGAGAGGCATGAGTGATAGATCTATCGGGTGTTGCGAGCCCCACACATGGGCCAGCGTGTGGCTGCATGTGGTGACTATGTCGTTCCGCCGGAAGGACCGGTACGAAATCCGCGTTACAGGTTTGAGTGCTTCCTAGGCCATGTCACTTATTAATGTATTAGCTACACATTAATCGATCTCTTTTTCCTTATTTGCTACATACCAGGGATTTATATACTTACAAAGGTTTTACGTACTCACTTACACATGAACTCGCTCAACATTATGTTGATTTTTCCAACTTACATGTATTTCAGGGAACTAAGGATCTGGCACGGTATGCTACGTTTTCTCGCTGCGTAGAGTTATGGGATCATCCAAGTTTAGGGGTTGTGGCTTTTACCTGGACGAGTCACAGTTCTTAAACTACGTCTATCTTAAGTTTGTAGTTGTGTCTTTCAAACAATGTTTTTTTTATGTTATTAGGTTGTAATTTCCGTTGCGTGTGTCAACGCCTTAAGACAATGTTGTGGTATTTTACTTTTCAAACTTAAATCAATGGATGATCTGCATGGTTTTATTTTCATATAGCTTTGTTATGATTAAGCTATGGTATTAAGAAGTCACACCAAATAAACCCTCGCTTCCGCAAAGCCAGGGTGTGACATAAATCTTGTACTTCTATGATCTACACGCACTCCTTCATATTTTTCTCCTTTGAATCTTAATTTTTAACCGTGAAATCACCTGATTTGAGGTGTTCTAGGGTGATGTCATCATGGAGTTCTTATGAACTTCAAGGGTTAGCTTCATTCCACCAAGAACGACTTAGATCTGAAGGATTTCCACAGCATAAACAATGTTTTGGCATAGACCTACACATATTCTTGGTTAAAAGGATTGAAAGATGATTTTTCTAACTTTCTTTCAACCCTTTTACACTCAATGCACTCAAGGCCGATAGAATCAGAGCTCGTTCCAACCCTCTACTCCTTCTTGCTGATCTGTTGGACCTAGATCTGGATCCTATCCAAGGGACAACTGATTTCGGGTTAAACATGAACCACCGTCTCGAACAGTTAGCTGGCCGGACTAGGATGATTCCCGTTCGATCGGGTTACTTGGGTCAAGATGGGGTTTCTGTTGTTTAGCACGTTGTCAAACCGTCTCGAACAGACCGCAAAATTACAAAATCTCCAAGTTGCAAAAGATCAGATCGCGGGACGGATCGCCGTCCGATCGGATTGCCATCCGATTGGACCGCAATCCGGACGGACTGCACTTGAGGATTCAACCCTTAAAAACTTTTCAATATGTTCAATGTATAGTCAATACCAACGGACTATCACCCGATCGGTAGACCACCCGATTAGAGGTTGATCCTGCTGTGAACTTGTTCTTCGAGAAATACCTCGCCTGACGGATTGCCGCCCGATCGAACTGCCATTCGATCGACAACCTGAAAGGTAGAGATACTTATCTGTTTTCAAAATGCTACAACAAAAACTTCAAAAGTCAAGCCATCATACACAAACACATCCATCCCAAACGAGGAGTCAATCCGACCGAATGGCCATCCGAACTGATAACCATCTGAACGGATTGACATTCGATCGAATGAACATCCGTTCGGATTGCCATCCGTCCGGATGACCACTCGTCACTTATTTACGTTGCACCATTTTACGCGCCGCTTATCGCTTATGCTATCGTTCTGATCAGGCTAATCTCACTCTAGCGCCCCCTTCAATCCATTAACTTCCATCGCTGTGAGTATACTCGGTCCCTTTTTGCTTAATGCACTTTTGGGTGTTACATACGTTACGTATTCTAAGTCACATCGAACACATAACGCAAACACTATTTATGCGCTAACCGTTAGCGCATATTATACGTGACTCGATGTATGCCTGTTTGTTATGTTTACACATTGATTGATGTCTACTTGCCTTAGCAACGATAGTACTATAGTTTGGACTCAGCACCTGTTCATTCAGGGGTTGTTAGGTACAATACTTCACTTGTTCACAGTGGTGAACATGTGATGCGCACTCGCCACTCGCAGTCAACTCGCAGTCATTGGTATTGATAGGATCTTTGTTGATAACTTACATGCTTCACATTATACGTTATACATGTTGGTTATGCGTAAACAATTTCGAACTCTATTATACTATCAAACTTGTATGCTCACCTTTACACTATGTGTATTGACCTCTATTTTAAGGTATGTGACAGGTGTTTAGGATGCTTGCATGCTTTTGTGGAATCAAGTAGGGCCGAGGGTCTAGAAACAAAGTATTTAAATTTGAGTTGTCGAAACATGTTATTTGTCTTGAGATATCGCTATCTGTAATAATTTACTTGCTTAATAGGTTATGGTATAGGACATAATGTTAACTATTCGGTAAAGTAGTTGTTATGGAATTTCTCTTGACAATCTGTTTTGCTCAGTGCCATGCCCCGATGTTTCCGTCATCGGTTGGGGTGTGACAGTCAAGGGAGAGAAGAAAGGTACGCGCCATTCCCCTGACTACTTGTGTGATTATGTAGTGGTGTCTGATACGCTGGAAGGACTTGCGCCTGTAGTTACAAGGAAGCCCAAGGCGGAGCCCCGGGATACCGCTGATATCCCAGCCTCAAATCCTGATGACCCCATTGATTTGGAGTCAAGTCCCGAGCCCTTGGTGAAAACAAAAGCGGTGAAAAGGAAACAGGCTGAAGTTGAGGCTGAGGCGTAGCCTGCTAAGAAGATGCCGAAAAGAAAATTTGGCAAAAGAGGCAATCTAGACGCCTTTATTACGAAACCTCCCCCGGTGAGCATATTATTTGTTTGTTATTTATGCGTACTATATGTTAATATAACTTTTGTGTTTGCAGAAAAGCCAATTCCTTCTACTGGCGTGGAGCCATCATCTGTTTTAGATGATGATCTCCTACCGTCATCACCTCGCGTATCTATCAGGGAGCAGTTAGAAGGTACGAAAGCTGCTGAATCAGAGGTGGAGAAAGTTGCTGAAGTGGAAAATCTGGAGGTGCAAAAACCTGTTGAGATGGAAACAGAGAAGGTTGTGGAGACAGAGGCTATGGGTGCTGATGTTCTCAGCCTAAGTCTTTCGAAGATGTGGTGCGTGAGCCTGAGGAAGGGAAATCTGTTCATGAAGATCCAGTGATAACTATTCCTTCCTCTGGTACTACTTCTGCACCCGTGAACGTTGAAAAAAGCTCTGCTGATGATCAAGGTTTCTTTGCTCATGATGAAGAGGATTCTCCAATCTGCCCGGAGGAAACTCCAGGGGATTATAACTACAGAACTTACTCAGAGAAGAAAGCTCTTGAAATTCATACACCGGTGTGGAAACTGAAGAAAGGCGATACCTTTTCCGATTGGCAGGTTTTCCGCGATTAGCTGCATGGTACCTTTGCGCCTGGTGAGGTGAAGTATCAAGAAGAGCGTTCTCACGATTAGTCTTACCATGCTTATCTTGAAGAAGCTGCTAGCTTTGCTTCCACTACATACCGAATAGTGTGTGAGTGGCGTAGTATGCATAAAGAATGGGCTGCTTTTGAAGCATCTAAGAAAAGAGTCTCTGACGATGAGGCCCGAGTTGCTCTGCTGAGGGCTAGGTTGGAGGCTGATCGTGCCAAGTTTGAGAGCGAGCAGAAGACCGAAGAATGGTCTGATGCGGGATGGAAGAGAAAAGCGGAAGCTGAAGCTGCTCTGCTTTCAGAAGAGTGTAAACGTTGGAGGGAAGTCTGCGAGAAAGACAATAATGAGAAAATGGGTCTTCACAATGTCATCAATAATCTTAAGGTAGAGGTTGAGAAGCTGATGAAGCAGGATGCGGAGATTGAGAAGTTAAAGAAGGAGAAGGCGGAAGCTGAGGCAGCCCACGATGAAGCGCGTTCTCATTGAGACAGGAGTGAACAGAGAGAGGTACGAACTTGCGCCACCCTTGCCCTTAAGAATAAGGAGATAGACGAACTCACCTCTTTATTATCTAACCAGGAACGAATTAAAGCGAAACTTGAATCTGTCAAAAAAGATTTGCAGCTTGAACGAGTTGAAAAAGTGGAGTCTTCCCGCCGCCTGAGCGAAATCGAAGAAAAGATAGAAAATTCTAAAACTGATCGAGTGATGGCGAAGAGTCAGATTGAACCGTTGAAGAATGATATACTCTGGATGAAGCATCGCGGGATCATAAGTGTAAGTGTGTCAGCTCCTTGTGATATTTTGATTGTAGTTGTACATCTTCTTACTTGTTGCATTGCCCAGGTTGCCAATTCTGTCCTTAACTCCAATGAGTTAGATCAAACGGTTGCGCATCTGCTGATTACTACGCGTAATGACGGATATGCCCAAGGATACACCGAATGCACTCATTATGTTACTAATACATTAAAGGTTGATTGGGATACTAGCAGGTCCGTTACACATGGAGTTGATACTGAGGCTGCTCATGCTGCCGCCAAGGCTGAATACAATACTTTGCATCTTCCTGTGATGGACTTAGTTACTGCTGCGCTGCAATCTGAAGATTTTGTGACGCAATTAAAGGAAGTGTTCCCGGAGGGAGAAGATGATGATGAGGACCTAGATTAGGTTTTTTGTGCTTTTGAACTTTGTGTAATTTGAATAGTTTTGGGATGTGGATCCCTTTCTGACGGTTTGTTAGTGCGCTGTTGCACAGGTAACTCATTAATGCACTGTTGTGCATGTATAAAAAATTTGTTAATGCGCTTGTTGCGCAAGTAACTTTTTTTGATAGATTATATGTTTGAATTACAATGTCTTGCATGAGTACAATTACTTTGTTTTAGGTAACGCGAATAAAGATGGTATAAAGCTCATGTGTGAACGTAGGGCTGGACCTTGCGGGATACCTGTGATCGCAGACCGTTCATGAGACTTGTATTAGTTTACCATAATGTTTTTGCGTTTACCAAAAGGAATTGCATGCATTTTGTAATAAACATGGAAATAATGTAACGAACTTTGTATTGATTGGATAGGGCACAGAGGCCATGAGTATACAAAGTTGTTTTACTATAAATAGTGAGACTTAATTTATTGCGCGTGCAGATAGTCCTGCGTCATAATTTGGTAGGTTGAAGAACTTGACCAATTATGATGGGAAGCTATGACTGCAGCGCGTTGATCTTTCTTGGGCTCAAGTTTGTTTGGCTTTTTTGCTCGGCCCTTCATCCCCGCTTGTGATTTATTTGATGTCTTTGCGCACATTTTGAACTAAGTGGGTGAGTTCTCCACTCTTTAATGCTTTCTCAATTTATGTGCGGAGACTTATGCTGTTATTTGTGGTGTAGCCGTTGTCTTTATAGTACTCGCAGTAAAGGTTCGGGTCTTGCCCTCTCTTGTTCTTCATCGGCGGTGGTGTCTTGAATTGATAATCCTCAGTACTAAGCACCTCCGCCGGAGTCTTTGTGAGAGGAGTCCACTGTCTCTCTTGGTTCCCTTGTTTAGCCTCTTTTTGTGCCGCAAGCTTGTTAATTGTTGCGCGGGCATCTTTGGATGAGTATGCACCTGAAGCTGAGTCTTTCCAATTTTTCTTGTATTTTCTACTACTGTTCCCACTCATGTCTTGCAAACGGTTTTGTGGTAGTGGTGGCCTGTTGGAGCTTAAATTGCGCTCTGTCTGAGCATAGACTTTAGTAGCAGCCATCAATTTTTCCCAACTTTTGGGCAGGCCTTCTGTTCCTGACAGGACTTTTATCATATCATCACACCCTACCATGTATTTGAATTGCACGCAGATCAGTTGTTCGTGTACATTGCCGATCTCCAGTACCTCTTTGTTGTATCTGGTTATGAAATCTTCCAGGCTTCATCGTCTCTTCTCCAGATGTTCATAACATCTGCCGAGTCTCTAACGGATCTTCGTTGTTGACTGAAATGGACCAGAAACTTCTCCCTCAAATCCACCCAGGATGTTAACTTACCCACAGGCAGGTTGTCGAACCACAATCGTGTTGCGCCGGTCAAAGTTTGGACAAATAAATGGCACCACATGGGTAATGTCCACCAGCCGACTAACCCTGCTGGTAAACACACGCTGATGGTCATCGGGTTCTAATAGCCCATTAAACTTCCCAACATTTGATGGTAACTTTGCTCTCTCGAGGGGAGCTAGAGCAATCTCGCTAACAAAATTTGAATTCTCTGCCGCTTTTGCTGGTTGGTAAATTAGATGTAATCATATTCCGTGTCCGGGTTGTAAACTGCACGGGTTTTGAGTTTGTAATTTGCATGATCTCGCTGCGGTCGACTGAAAACGCTTGTGTTGTCACCTTCCTGATATGTCCTGTCATATTCATCGGTTTGGGTCTCCCGCTTCTGGTAAGAATGCGGGCCCAGCCGAGAATGGACCGAGTGACGTCTGTGGGAATACTGTTCATCCCGGTGATCTCTTCACCTGGATTCAGAGTGATTAGATTCATACCTGGTGGGAGATCTGGAGTAGGCTTCCGTATCGTCTACTCACATTCGTGATGGTGCATCGTAGTGTGATGTACGTGGTGGGAGATCTGGAGTAGGCTTCCGTATCATTTTATATAGTCCAGTATTCCACTTACTCGCATAAGAGCAACACTGGACTAGGGGGACTTGAAGGAGTATGGTCCCAAAAACCTCATGCAGGTGCATGGGATCATACCATAATCTCATCACAATAAACATCTTTAAAGGAGCCCTGCGCGGCTGCGCACCGGTTCTAAACGAAAACATAGGAGAAAACAACCTTCAGTACCCACGTGCTGGGGAAAGGGTAAAACTAATCTAACACCCATGCGCGGACTCGTGAAAGGGTACATATAGACTTGAAGTTAAAAACCTAAACATCTCCACACGCCTGGAACCAAGACTTAAAAAAAAATGCCCTTTCTATTCTAACGGAATTGACACGTGGTAAAGGCCTGAAGGGTTATAGCTGTAAACCTTCTGGAGGATCTCATCGTGCACAAGACTTTCGGTTATAACCAAATGGTGATGTGGCTTCATCCTGAACACTCATCTAAGTCACAACGATGGCATTAACTTGGAAAAGAAACTACTCAAATCCACTTTCCACATGGCACCTCCCCAGCCATCGATCACACTCACGATCCGTGTGCTTGGATGTGACGTTAATGATCAATGGAAAAGAGCATAACCGCTTACGGAAAAAGTTTCCATTAGTATCTCCGTCAACATATTTTCCCGCCTAAATCTAGCTATAAATAAGACAGGTCAGGTATGATTTCACAAGTTACATTCACTTCACTTTTACTACTTTTTCTTCTTCACTGAGATATGTACTTATTCTCACGCTGGAGGGTGGTCATAGAGAGAATCCCCATTCTCCCTGTGGCGACTCTAATGGCTTTCTATTTTTCAGAAATCACCGGAGAAGAAGCTCAGTTAAACCCCAAATCGAACGAGAAGAATAACCCCTTTTATCCAGAACTAAACCCTTGGTCCGATTGATTTCGGTTATTGGAACTACTGTTTCTTCATACTCAGATCAGGATTTTCAACAAATTGAACTAGATGCAAAGGCTTTTAGTATTGTGTCCTTAGCTCTTCCAAATGAAATATATGCTGGACTGTTACATTGTAACAGTGCCAAAGAGCTTTGGGAGGCACTGAAAGAGCAGTTCGATGGGACAGAAGAGGTTATAGAAAACAACAGAGAGGTTTTAAACGAACGATACGAAACATTTTGTCATGTCAAAGGAGAGTCACTAACCCAACAGTTTGAACGCTTTAGTTGTCTCATTAGTGAACTTAAACTGGTTAATGTTGAATTTGCAAAATCCACTTTAAATAGTAGGTTTCTTAGATCATTACTAGACAAGTGAGACACTATAGATTTTGTGACCAGAAATTCTGTGGGATTCAAAGAGTTAAGTCTGACCCAACTTCATGGTAGGCTTCTCACATATGAGAGAGAGCTGAACTAGAAAATGAACTTGCAGGAATTTGGGAAAGTTGTTGATGATTACACTTTTGGGTTAAGAAGAATCTGGTGGTAGCAAGGACCAAAGTTATGATCATTACATTGACATAACTGCAGGTGGAGCCTTCAACTCTGAGCCTTACTCACCCAATTATGCTTTCACAGCAAATGGGGAAAACTAGATCTCAGATAACTTATCCTTTGAACTCAATGACCTCCAATATTTTGATTCCACTGATCTGGAAGAGATGAACATTTTGCACTAAATAGCTTTGCTGAGTGTAAGAACCAGCAAATTTTATAAGAGAACATGTAGAAGGTTTCCAGGACTGCATGGGAATTTAAAAGTGGGGTTGGATAAGTCCAAAATTAAGTGCTACAAGTGTAACAGGCTAGGACACTTTGCTAGGGAATGTAGAAGTCAAAATAGTGGTCCAATCATTACTCACCCAAGCCCTAAACCTCAAAACACACAAAGCACTGTGCTTTATTCCCAATATACCCTTGCTGCTCATATGTAAAACACTGCCCATTTTGCACATCCTGTAAACACTGTTCCAGTGCAATATGTTCAAACCACTATTCCACAAATCCAGTATGTCCAAGCCCCTGTCTCTTAGGTCCATGTGCAACAACCTGCACCACAACAAACAACACAAACATCTGCTCTAGCAGAAACCAGTCAATAGAGTTTCTTTACTTAGGGCTTTATTGATTGGAGTAGTTTGCCTGATAATTTATCTGATGAAAATTTTGCTCTATTTGCTAACAATGATGTCCCTTGTGATGAATTTTGTTTTGCATCATTAGAGTCAATACCAGAAGGGCAGGAATCTGATGAAGTGGAACCCAGTGCTAAAACAGTGGATGAAGTTACTGAAGCAACGGTTACTTCTGTTGTTGGTGAAAAGATGTTAGAGAAGAAAGAATCTGAACCACTATTGGAACATCTTGTTGATCCATGGAGTGCTGATGAGGTTGAAAAGGATACCAGTGCTTGTAAAACTAATTGTGATTATGCCATGATGGCTACAGCTAAGGTATCACCTCAGGTCTTGAAAAACCTATGTTCAGATAAATGCATCATTGCATTTGCTAATATAAAAGAGGTGAATGAAAAACTTAGGGACAAAATTTTAAAAGATGAAGTAGAATTTGAGAAAACAATCAAAGAATTGAAAAACAAATTGTTTGAAAAAGATAATGAAATCTGCAGACTGAAACATGAACACAGCATAACCAAAGACCAACCCCAAACTATGGTAGAAAAATACGAAGTTTGTAAAAAGGAGCTTGAATCCACCCAAATCACTTGTGAAAAATGGGTAGAGTCTTGTAAAGGTTATGAGTCGATGTTAGAAAAGCAGATCAAGAGCAATGTAAAGTTTGACATAGGCTTTAGAAAACATGACCAAACTGAAAACACTGCTGAAATTGAGTCTAGCCTTGTTGAAGTAATTCCCAAAAATAAGGATGGTCAAGAAATTAAAATCACTGATAAAAATGGTAAAAAAATCATTTTGGAAAAATCAGAGGGGTCATCAACCATTGAAGAGATAGAAAAATATCAATTCAAACCCACCTGGTCAGATGAATGTGACATCCTTGAGAATTTTAAACCTATGGATTTTTCCACAATTGAGGGTGTCAAAGCACCAAGGCTAAAGTCATTCCTCTAAAAGACATTCCAACAGAGGTTAAAAACTCTTTTGAGAAGGAAAAATAAAAGAGGAAAAGAAGAAAAAAATGTTAAAAACTTGTTTTGTGACTTTTGTGAAAAGAGAAATCATTCTACAAAAGATTGTTTTCACTTAAAAGATTTTGACATAAACACAACTAGTGTAATTGAGCCTGCACCTATGTGCACAATGTCACACCCCGATATTTCCACATATTACCTGTGGGCCCGGCGGGGAGTATCGTGACGTAGTTGATATCATCATAGACAAATATACACAGTTTATAGCACAGTGGAAGTCTTGGTAGAAATTACTATTACAAACCGAAAGTGTAAAGTACGAATAAAATAATATACAGACAGTTGTAAGAAAGGATCCACAGGCGGTTCTAAAATATAATATAAAAACTTGTTCAACAGAATTAAGGCAAACGAACTTGCAAGATTCACTAATTACGCCCAGAAGCTCCAAGCCAATTACGAGTAGTACCTGCCACTTAGCCTTTTTGAAAATACGTCAGTTACCCTGGTAAATACAATTAACCGACTCTTTTGAAAACATTTATGAAAATTGGTTTAAATGCACAAGGCACAAAGATTCTTTTATAACTTGGGATAATTATATAAAATAATCTTGTATACAGATTTATATGTTTGTCGTACGTTCAGGGCCCGGAATAGAAGCCGAGACATGATTAATATCAGTATTACTCATGTTTATGTCAGAAATTACCAACCGCCGGGATCTCACGGTTCTGTTTTCAGTAACTGAATCTTGGGCACGGGGCGTGTTGAGTGGGCACGGCCCCGTGTTCAGCTTACTGTCTGACTTAAAACAGGATTGCCAGTTCCAATGATTGGGCACGGGGCGTGTTCAGCGGGCACGGCCCGTGCTGAGTTCTGCAGAAGCTGAAAAACTAAGAAAAATCTAAAAAAAAATAGAAAAATCTGAAAAACGATTAGGCCGCTGATTCCTAACTTTCTTAAAATCCTTATGTCCCCGGCAACGGCGCCAAAACTTGATGCGTGTGAAGTGTGTATATAAGTTTAAGTATATTTTAAGCCCTTTTACACTTTTTAGCCAAGTTTTAAATTTATAAAACACGATATTTACTAACACTAAACACACATATGGGTAAGTGCACCCATCGTGAGCGTAGTATAGTGTTGGCAAGATACCGAGGTCGTCCAAGGACACAAGAGCTTTTAGTACCGGTTTATCCTCAACGTCTAATCAAATCAAAAGTTTAGAAAAATGTTTTAAACTAAGAAAATAAAAACTAACTAAAATGCTGAAAAATAAAAATAAAGTAAAAACAGATAGACAAGATGAATCACTTGGCTCCGACTCGTGTTTAGTGTAACCTCTGATTATTTCCGCACTTTTGCACTATTTAAGAGATTATCTTAGTTATTGTAGTAGGCCCCAATTTTGGAGGTGACATTACCCTCAACCCAGTAGTTTGAGTCAGCAATGATACAATCCTAAAGGGTCGGATTATTGAAAGATAATTAATTAAGTTATTAATGCATAATGTGGTAGGCCCCTCTTTTGAAGGCGACGTTACCCTTGGCTAAGTAGTCTGAGTCAGCAGGGATACAATCCTAAGTAGCTGGGTTAAAGTTTTAATAGTAGCTTAACTTATGAGGAGGTCAAAGAGTTTGGACCCCCGCCATCCAATACCGGTAGGTATTGAAGGAGGTCCTACTAAATTTGACCCAGGTCCTTTGCAGGATCTATACACTGAACAATGGCAAGACTCTTATCAAACCGTTCCCTTAACCCCTGACCAGGTAGCCAACATACCTCCATATAGACCGTGGAGATATGAATGGTGAAAATCTTTTATTTTATATAGACAGTAAAATAATGCCAAGACACCACGGACAAACGATAAGGAAGAATCACCTTCAACATAAGAAACTGGTTATTAAAGTCATTAATACATAACCAATTAAAAAGTGCGAAAAGATTAGAAATAAAAATTATTATACTAGACACTTTGTCTTCACCAAGTGATGTAAGAGACTTAGGCAAACATGGCCTTGATTGTCAAGAACTCTTACGATCAATCTTGGATCCCGAGACGACTCACACACTCTATGATGGACAATGGATGATGGTGTTGTGATGGTGGTGGGTGAAGTGTGAGAGAGGTGGTGTGCCAAGGGATGGTTTGAGCTTGAGCCAAGCACTCCTATTTATAGGCTGAACAGAAGCTCGGGCACGGCCCCGTGTCCATCCTCTTCTCTGTCTTCATTAATTGCTTTTGTCTGCATTAGTTGACCACGACCTCGTGTCCGTGGGCACGACCCCGTGTGCAGAAGCATATCTGTACTATCAAGATTTGCCTGGATTCTACGAATCTTATAGTTGACCACGGCCCCGTGTCCGCTGAGCACGGCCCCGTGGTGGGCGATGGAAGCTTCTACAACTTTGTCTTTTATGCTGACACTTGGGCACGCCCCCGTGTTCACTGAGCACGGGGAGTGTTCAGCCTTCTGTTCTCTTGTTTTGCTTGGGAAGATGCTTTCGGGGAGGTCAGGCATGCCACGTTTGTTCCTTTTCTTGTATTTGTGTTAGATTTAGCTGCCTTTTTTCTTCTTTTGTTAATTTGAGCTCATTTAATCCTGAAAATACAAAAGGAAGACAAAAACACACTTTTTACAATATTAGTACTAAAAAAGGGTTAGTTTTATGCCACAATTGATGTAATTTATATGTTGCATTTTGCACACATCAATTAAAAATTCCATACCTGACCAAGCGGTAATAATTTACCGTATCCCATGCCCGTGTAAGGGAAAATAAGATAAAAGTATTTACCTGAGCTTAAAATGCAAGTTTTGTATACTTAGTCGTATAATCTACTCAAACAAGTGCAAGTAGCTTTTACCGGGCTCCTAATATAGAACGAATGGTTTTATTAACCTATTAGATTACTAACGGGTCTTATTTAAGTTACATCTTAGACTAGTTAGTTTAGAGGAAGATTTACGGTACGAAACGCTAGATTAAGCGATGACCGGATTGGAATGTAATTTAGACCCGACAAGTATGGAGACTTGTATTATATGGGTAAACTAACTACATTCTGGAATCTGAAGCTTAAATGATAAGATTTGACCCGTTTCGGCTAATTTATGTAAACTAGTCACATAAACCGCATCATACGCTTATAAGCATAAACGGGTAACCGGATGAGTCATATACAAGTTACAAAAGTTATTATGCTTAAAATATGTTGTGATATCAATAGGATATCAGCAAACACGCGCAAAAAGATTTTAAAACCCAATTAAGTCCCGTAAGGGCATTTTGGTCATTTTAAGATTTATAAAAGAGGTTTTAAAGTAAGCTGATGTTCTGGTCTAAAACATTCTGTAAAAATATTTATTTTATGATGTTATGACAGTAAGATATCATACATATGTGTGGTTTACCATTTATGACCAAACTATGCTCCGAAAGGGTATTTAGGTCATTTCACATATGCTTTTAGGGACAAAATTGGAAGTATGAGTTCATGACTTATACCTACTGTAAAAATATTAAAAATTATTTTTAATTTCAGTAGGTAACAAGTCTTGGGTGCTAAATATGGTTTTAAACCATACTATGCGCCTAATTAGCGTAAAAATCGATAATTGACGATATTTGCGATATTTATGTGATTCTGAGATTTTGACTAGCCTTGTATGGTTAAAATATTTTATGTTACATATTAAATCAGCAGGAAGAGTTTTGGCATGTTAAATATATGTAAATCACATTTTATTAACAAAAAGGGCATAATCGTCAATTATAGAATTTGTACAAGAACTCCAAGTTATGGTCAGTATATAATCTGACCCAACATTCCAAAAATCCCTAAAAATAATATCATAACAATAGGTAATGTGTTTGGTACCAAAATTTGGGTTTGAACATGATTTATGCATAACATTAGTTTGAGACCAGAAAATAATGTCAAAATAGTTTAGACATGTTTATATATTAGTAATTAAGTTATTTGCATGCTTACATATTCAAAAATCTCATTTTTAGACCATAAGGGCATAATAGTCAAAGTTTAAGCATAATAACGGAAACAAGTATATAAACTCAGATTACTAAGGGACCATGTAATATAACCTCAGAGGGTTATACTACTATATAACATGGTCACTAAGGAACCTTAATGTATGAAGAAACTAAGCTTATTCGGGTCAAAACTAAAAGTCAAAGCAAAAGTCAAGCTTTTGCGATTTTCGGTTGCGAACCGACTCCAAACTCAGAATTGTCGGGTTGAACATGCTTAGACATGTTCTAATATTATTTACCAAGTTATTTTAAGTGACAAAACATGGTTCATAACTTCTACATTCTCAGTTTTAATTATTAATTGAAAATCTGACTAGTTTGAATTTTTGACTAGTTACTTTGACCCGACAATTAACTGAGTAATCGTGGTAATTAGGATGTGCCCTTTTAGGGATTAACACACACCTGATTACGATCATGTAGTCATATTCACCTAAAACAATGGCTGGACTGTTAAAGTTTAAACTAAAAATCAAAGCGTTATTACGAGAACTTTGACTTTCGGTCTTTAAGCATGTAAAAACCGAACTACTGGGGCTAAGAACACTTACTCAAGGTCCTAGCACGAAGTTTGAACTGAGGAGGGCTTCCTTTTTGATCAGGAATCCCAGAGAACAAAGCTTTAGAGAGAGAAGTGATTATTTTTGAAAATGTAAGTTGCAAATGAGAGCCAAGGGGGCTATTTATAGTGCAAGGTGATGCTACCAGGTGAAATGAGAGCTCTACAGGTGTCCTATTACGTGTCCAAAAACAGACAACAGCCCATGGTTTCGATTAGAGGTTGTAGAAGGTGACAAACATGCAGCTGTCCATTTTTCTTCCCAGATACAGTCTTTACGGACCGTAAGTCTGAGCCCTTACGGTCCGTAACCGCTTTTAATTTGTATCGCCCAGTTACAGTCCTTACAGTCCGTAAGCTGGACATCTTACGGTCCGTAAGCTAAGATCAGAAGACAAAATTTTGAATCTTTTTATATTTGCCCAAACAACTTTTATCACTTTTCTTCAGTCGTTTTTGGGAACATGAATTCAGTATTAGTAAAATTCTAATTCTGATAAATGGTCATTCAAAGCCAAGGTTTTGCATGTTGATACTTACATCCTTTCAAGGATATTTTATTATCCGACTAGGACACGTGTTAATACTTCATTGGGCAAAATTTTACAAGGTGTTACATTCTCAACCCCTTAAAAGAAATCTCGACCCCGAGATTAGCTGAAATAAATGAGGGTACTTCTGTCGTATCGTTGATTCAAATTCCCACGTATATTCAGGACCTCTACGGGCATCCCATTTCACCTTTACAATTGGTACACATTTCCTTCGAAGCTATTTAACCTGTCGATCCTCGATCGACAAAGGTTTTTCAACAAATTTTAGGCTTTCGTCAATTTGTACATCCTTATGAGATATTACTAACGACTCCTCAACTAAGCATTTCTTTAAGTTGCAGATGTGGAACACATTGTTTATTACACTAAGCTCTTCAGGTAAATTCAGCTTATATGCCACACTCCCGACACATTCGATGATCTCGAATGGTCCGATATACCTTGGGCTTAGCTTGCCCTTTTTACCAAATCTCATTATTCCTTTCAAAGGCGACACATTGAGTAATACTTTATCACCAATCTTGAATTTTAGGGGTTTGTGCCTCTTATCTGCGTAGCTCTTTTTCCTGTCTCTGGCAGTTTTCAGACGATCACGGATCTGAACAATCTTTTCCTTCATCTCAAGGACTATCTCAGGACCTGATAGTTGGGTTTCTCCAACTTCCGCCCAACAAACCGGCGTTTTGCATTTCCTTCCATATAAAGCCTCGAAAGGCAAAACTTGGATGCTCGTATGATAACTGTTGTTGTATGAAAATTCAATTATGGGGAGATGATCATCCTAACTTACACCTAAGTCAATAACATAAGCCCGGAGTATGTCTTCCAGTGTTTGAATTGTACGCTCACATTGCCCATCCGTCTGAGGATGATAAGCAGTACTGAAATTTAAGCGAGTGCCTAGATATTGTTGGAAACTTTTCCAAAAGTGAGAAGTGTATCTAGTATCCCTATCAGATATAATAGATACTGGCATTCCATGGAGAGACACAACCTCGTCCACATACAGCTGGGCTAGTTTATCGGAGCTATGCGTCTCCTTGATGGGTATGAAATGAGCTGACTTTGTCAATCTGTCAACTATAACCCATATTGTATCGTTTCCATGTCACACCCCGACCACGTGTAACATACAAAACGTGGCGGAAAACGTCGGGGAGTGTTGTAACAGAATTAATTGTTTCATAACCATGGCATACAAAGTTGTATTTATTTAACAACACAAGAGTTTCATTGTTTTAAACAAGAATCAAAGAGTTTTTAACATAATTAAACATAGTCTATCTTCGTTTTAAATCTCTAAGGCACAGGTCCGCCCTAGTGTCATGATCGTCATCCTACGGAAAAGCTCCTGAAAACACATGTGAAAATAGGTACGTCAGCATAAAAATGCCTGTGAGATACATAGGTTTGTGAAAATAGGATTCATGACTTAAGTTTAAGAAATTTTTTTAATAAAGTCTAGTCATGAACCTTGTGATTTGATTTGTTTTGTTTTGTAAATCGTTTGAAAAACAATAAGTTCAGATGATATGTATAAATAAGATCATAAGGTATGGTTAAATAAATAACCAAGTAAAATGAGTTTGTATAAGATAAGTTGTTTTGTAAAACAATGTCTTGTGAAAAGTATGTTATTTGTATAAAATGTCATATGTCTAAATTGAAATGATTTAAATAACGCTACAATATGTAATACCATACAAACACTTATATATAGGAAGTACTAGCGGCGTATCCACCATGCTTGTATCATATTACACATGCCTCGTTACTTAAATCACTTAAACAAACCACCAATGTATAAAGTCTATGTTTAAACCAATAGTCAAAAGTCCTTGTATAAGCCATGTCAAATGTTTATAAGTCCAAAAGTAGTCAAGTAATGTGTAACAAATGTTATGTATTGTAAGTAAAGTATTGTCACATAATCCAAATGTAGAAATGTACAAAACAAAGTAATTTGAATATATCAAAAAGTTATGTTTCGCAAAGTAATACATGTTACATTGATACAAACATTTATGTGGTAAGTTAACGCATACATTCAAGCCTTGAGACAGTCGGATAACCCTTTCAGTCAAGGTTATCAAAAGAAATGTTTTCGGATTCAGTCATTCCTTACATCCAAACAAACCCGGGATGTCAGGAATGGGATTTGTCAAGTCCTATGGTACCAGTACTTACTACCGAGCGGCGTAGCTAATGTTAATGAACGTATAATAGTCTCGTTTGTGCAAACCAAATGTCATAGCAAAAGTGAACATGTTATATGAAAACAATGTACTAAGTATGCTAAGTTAACATACTAAGCAGAAAAGTCATGTAAATCAATGTGCTAACATGCTATCAGTTAACATACATAGCAGAAATGTAATGTAAAACAATGTACTAAGTATGCACACAATGGACATACATAGCATGAAATGTAATGAAATCATGTACTATAATGTACTAACAAACATAGCAGGTATATGATGTGAAAACAGGAAAAGCACGAAAGTAACAAGTAGGCACATGTGTTCCACCCCAAAACGTTTGGAAAACAGTAAAAGAGGGGTTCTATGTACTCACTTGAGATTGCTCAGAAGTTCTAGGATAACCACCAAGCAATGCTAGAGATCACGGAATCAAACGGCACCTAATATAGGTAACTATGTTAATAAACCGGACCTAAATCGGAAGATCGGATAGAATGAGGGTTCGTAAACCAAATGAGTATGGGAACTCATGTAGTATGGTTTAACAAAGCCTACATACTAAATGAAACCTATCCTAAGTGCTTGTGACCCATTACGACCCGTTTAGGTAGCTTATGCTACTTTAACGCGTCGTTCGCGTGAAACGCGTTCGGACCGCCTAACTAGTCCTATGACAAGTAATATATGCCTTAACATGTCTAATATGGTTGTCAAATCAGTTTAGATGTCAAAAGTTATGTTACATATGTTTAAAAATGAATTTTGGCATAAAGGGGTATTTTGGTAATTTACCTAAGGCATATAAATTACCTATCATACAACTACTTAAACGTAGCGACCATAAGGTATAACCTCAGAGGGTTATTCCCTATATACTATGGTCACCTAATGTATTTGGTCGGATCCTAATGATCGACCAAATGGGTCGGGTTCGAAAGTATAAGCGATTGTTTAGATCGCTTACCTTACGACCCTATACAAGCACAACTAAAAGTGACGAGCTAAGCATGTTAAAACATGCTTAACTAAGTTTAGAAAAGAGGTTTGGTATCAAAACAAACGGTTTTGATACCCATAAGTAGTTTGGTTACAAAATACGCAAGAATACGTATTCTGACCGAAACTACGACTCGTCACTGAGCCTAGATAACGTGGTAATCAGTAGGTATAGTCACTAGGGACTATAACCATCGTGATCACGCTCACGTTATGAAGTTCAAACGAACTTCGCATCGACCATAAACTGGTCAATGCAGAAAGTCAAACAAAGTTTGACTTTCGGACTCGAAAGCGATAAAAGAACGAAAGAATACTTACGAAAGGTCCCCGAATGCTAATCTAGATCCAAATAACTCAGGTATGAAACAATGGTTTCAACTTAGAGTCTTTTAGATCAGATTCTAGTGAGGAATGAGTGAAAATGGGTTGGGTATTTATAGTAAACCCACAACCGTTAGGATCGTTTCTTGGAAAAGGGGGCACGATCTAGGCCGTACACTTGTCAAAATGTTGTGGTAACTAATTTTGGCCACCATAGGAGATTAACATGTGGTACTTGACCTTTGGGAAGTGTTAGGGGCTGCTAACTTATGTTTAAAATGGCTTTTTGCTGCATTTTTTTATTTATTTAATTTTTTTTTATATATTTTTTTTGCAGTTTTGCAGTTTTGGTTCCTGAGCGCGTATCGTCGTGTTTTGGCACTTCTAACACCCGTCAAGCCCATTTTTAAGCTTCATAAGGATGTTAAAGTATAGGGAACATGAAACATGCTCAAAAATATGCCGGATGTCGGTTCGTTTAGCCGTACAATCGCGTTGTTCGGTTAATTACGACGGAATGCGCATAAGCGTGAAAAACGATCCAAATTGCGTGACGAATGGATTTTTCTCATGCCAAACACTAAACTAAAATATTTTAGTGCTTACATAAATTTTTGGATGTCCGGATGTATTCAGACCGTAAGTTATGCGCGAAAATGCAAACTTGTGCATTTTTTTTTTGACACTTTTAGTCCCTGAATGACCCAAAAGTTTATTTTAGCACACCGAACACCTCAAAGCCTATTTCTAAGCTATGTAAAGGATATTTAAGGTGTGTTTAACTTATGGTCATGTTCCGGAATGTCTGTTACAGTTCAAGTTGGCATACTTTCGTAGTTTGTCAAGTTTAGTCCCTGTAAGCGAATTAACTTGTTTTTGCCATACCAAAGCCTTCAAAACTTATTTCTAAGTTATGTAAAGGTTATTTAAGGTATGTTAAGTATATGATGATGTTCCGGAGTATTTTTCGCGTTAAACTGGTTACGTTTACGCACCAGTTTGCGTATAACTCTCCAGAAAGCGATATAGAGTTTGAAATTGAATAAAAGTCAAAACATGAAAAATGTAAAACACAACCAAACAAACATTGGGATCAAATAACATTGTTTTATTGATAATAGAACTGTTCATAATGATTACAAGCACAGACGTTACATTCCATGTCTTGCCTTTGGTAACTTGGTAATGAAATCCGTAGTTACCATTTCCCATTTCCAAGTGGGAAGTTCTGGCTGTGGTAGTAAACTTGACGGCTTTTGATGTTCGGCCTTAACCTGTGCGCACGTCAGACATTTAGCTACATGTGTGGCTATGGATTTCTTCAAGCCCATCCACCAATAATTTGTCTTCAGATCTTGATACATTTTATCACTGCCTGGGTGAACTGAATATTTAGAATTATGATCTTTTTGGAGGATTACATCTATAAGTCCTCCACGAATTGGCACCCAGATTCGATCATTCATTCTAAGGATTCCAATATTCCCTAGTGACAACTGATCAACAGTTGCTCCTAATCTTTCTTCTAGAAAGTTTTCTTCCATTACGGCTTCTTTTTGTGCTGACAACAACTTCTCATTTAAACTGTTCTTTAGTTCAATGCTTTTAGCATTGATCCAAATAGGTTTGACCCTTTCCTTCCTGCTTAATGCATCAGCGACCACATTCGCTTTGCCAGGATGGTAACGGATTTCAAAGTCATAATCGTTCAATGTCTCCATCCATCGACGTTGCCTCATATTGAGATCTTTCTGGTTGAACAAATGTTGGAGGCTTTTGTGATCTGAGTATATCACATATTTGGTTCCATACAGGTAATGCCTCCATAATTTTAGTGCAAATACAACGGCACCCAATTCCAAATCATGGGTGGTGTAATTCTTTTCGTGAATCTTCAGTTGTCGAGATGCATAGGTAATCACTTTTTATCTTTGCATAAGCACACAACCCATACCAATGTGCGATGCATCACAATACACAACGAACTCTTCTATCCCTAAGGGCAATGTCAACAAAGTAGCATTGCTCAATTTCTGTTTGAGAATCTTGAAAGACTCTTGTTCTTTGGGACCCCAATCGAACTTCACATTCTTGCGAGTTAAAGAAGTTAAAGGCGCAACTAACCTTGAAAAATTTTCGATGAAACGCCTGTAGTAACCTGCCAACCCTAGGAAGCTGCGAACTTTTGTGGGCGTCTTAGGTGCTTGCCAATTCATAATCGCTTCTATTTTAGCGGGATCCACCTGAATACCACGCTCAATTACCACATATCCAAGGAATTGGACTTCTTGAAGCCAAAATTCACATTTGGAGAACTTTGCATAGAGCTTCTCCTGTTGTAGAAGTTTAAGGATGCATCAGAGATGTTCCTTGTGATCAGCTTGACTTTTGGAATAAATAAGTATGTCATCAATGAAAACAATGACAAACTTGTCCAAATACGGCTTGCAGACTCGATTCATGAGATCCATGAATGCTGCAGGTGCGTTAGTGAGCCCGAAAGGCATCACTAAGAACTCGTAGTGGCCATATCTTGTTATGAATGCGGTCTTGTGTACATCTTCGGTCCTGACCTTCAATTGATGATATCCCGAGCTTAGATCGATCTTTGAGAAGAAACTTGCTCCTTGCAGCTTATCGAACAGATCGTCGATCCTGGGCAATGGATAGCGGTTCTTGATCGTTACCTTGTTAAGCTCACGATAATCAATGCATAAACGCATTGAACCATCTTTCTTCTTTACAAACAAAATGGGCGCTCCCCAAGGTGATGAGCTTGGTTGAATGAAGCCTTTTTCCAATAGATCATCTAATTGCGTTCTTAATTCCTTTATTTCAGTCGGTGCCAAACGATAAGGAGCTCGTGCGATTGGTGCTGCTCCTGGTATAATATCAATTCTAAATTCTACTTGCCTATTAGGAGGTAAACCAGGTAATTCTTCAGGAAAGACGTCTGGGTATTCTGAAATAACGAGGATATCTTCTATTTTGGGTTTTGGCACGTCCATAGTTACTTGTGCCATGTAAATGACACAACCGTTCTTCAAACATTTAGATGCCTTAAGCATAGTCATTTGATCAGGCAATCCATGGTGCGTATCTCCTTGAACAGTAATTGATTCACCAGAAGGGGTTTTAATGATAACTTGCTTCTTGGCACAAGCAATTTGGGCTTGGTTAAATGATAACCAATCCATGCCTATAACTACATCAAACCCCGCCAATTTCATTGGCAACAAAGACAACGGAAAAGAATGGTTCCTAATGGATATGAAGCATCCATCTAGAATCGTTGAGGCTGTTTCTAAGGTACCATCGGCCAATTCTACCTCATATTTTATGTCTAGAGTTTTAATAGTCAGATTTAACAATTTACAAAATTTATTGTCTACAAAGGACTTATTTGCTCCAGAATCAAATAAAACTCTAGAATAAATATCATTTATGAGGAATGTACCTGTTATAACGTTATCATCCCGCACTGCCTCTCTGGCATTCATTTGGAACACTCGAGCATTTGTCTTTTTGGCTTCTTCAGGCTTCTTTGCGTACTTCGGGAAATTGGTCTTGATGTGCCCTTTTTCATTACATCCATAACAGGTTGCATTCTTTAGGTTCTTGCACTTCAAGGTTTTATGATCCTTTAACTTGCAGATTCCACAAGGTTGTGGCTGCGAGTCAAATTTGCATTTCCTGAAGTGGTGTTTCTTGCAGGTCTTGCACAAAGGTGTCTCACCTGACTGATTAGAGTTCTTCTTAAACTAAGAACTTTTCTTAAACTCAGAATAACCTTTATTTTTCGTATCGAAACATCATGAGTTATCATCTTCTCTTTTTCTCTTCCCATCATCTGTAGTCTTTGCAGACTTATTTCTGATAATATCTAAGGTTATGGACAAAGACAAATCTACTGTTGAACTTTATGTCACAGGCTTTGAGGCTTTCACATGACCCTTTACCTCGGGAGCCAATCCACCAATAAAGCGTGCAATACGCTTTGGTTCTTGTGTAACCAAATAAGGTACCATTCGAGACATGGAGTTGAAGCTAGTAACATAAGTTGGACAATCTAAATTCTTCAGAACCAGGGTTAAAAAGTCAGCTTTAACTTTCTCTATTTCATGTTGTGGACAGAAAGTTTCTCTCATCAGATCAACAAATTTATCCCATGAGTGATTATAAAGTGGAATTTTCCCTGAGGCCTGTAACAGTGCCTTCCACCAAACTAAAGCTTCACCTTTAAAAGATTGAGAAACAAACTTTATAATATCCTGCTCAGCACACCCATTAATATCAACAATTGTCTCTATTTCCTCTAGCCATTCCATACAATCAATGGCACCCTTTTCACCAGTGATGTTTCTGGGCTTACACAAGACAAAATACTTATAAGAACAAGTCTTGGAACGTGTTTCCTGATCAAACACTATTCTCTTGGACGGATAACTTTTCTGATTTGACGAATGCTGAGAATCGTCCTTCTTAGATGCATGTGTTTTGGAGGGAGGCTTAGAATGAGCTGCTGATTGAGTCTTGGTGCGTGTAGCACCTGAATCTTTGTACATTCTGCCCATAGCTTTAGTTACAGCATTGTCTATCATAGCTTGCAGATCATCACCCGTTACATTTAATCTTGTGTTATCATTTCTTTCATTGGTATGACTGTTAACTTCTTCAGAGTCGGCCATGGTGAAGCTTGAATGCTATACAACAATTGACAATAACTTATTCAGACGTCTTTTTATTGAATCATTATATTTAGTGATTCATTAACCATGGTAAAATAGACCATAGTGGTTAATTTGTTAATCGGATTTATTTAAACTTTTCATTATAGTTATTCCAGGTTTTAAAACCATTAAGGATAATAAGGTGGCACAAAAGGCCTTGTCACATGAACAATTTTAAATTATTAGCCATGATCTTATTAGATCAAGGCGTTAAGGTTTGAACATAGTTCTTTACTTTTCTTGACAGGGAGTCCTAGACTACTACTGTCATTGATGTGTAATTAATATAGTTTGGCCCTAAGGCAAAACAATAACATCACTAATGGATGTTTTGATATAATCATCTTGATTGATGATATCAGCCATGATTCATATGATCATATAGGCTGTGTAAGGAATTTGGAAAGAATCCCTGTATTAGGATGACTAGTGTGATTTTCTCGAACCACATTTGTCAGGAGTGCTAACATTTTCTCAGATGTTAACAAGGATTTATCATCTTAAGAAGGTTTTACCATCATGGCCATGTTTATAATGACATATGAGCTAGCTTGTACCATTAAGACGGCCTTTTGAGATTTATTGGCAGATCAATTATAAATTGAAATGATAGCTTAATCAATCATATAATACATACATATGTGTAATGATAATTATAATCTCAAAAGGAAATTCTCATTAAAGTGATAAAAATTACATAAAATGCCATAAACGGGTCTTTAAATAAATGAGCTTGTCCACGTAGGGACTTAATTGAAATGAAAATTACAAAAAGAAATAGAAATAAGGGTTCTTTAACGATCTTTCTTCTTCTTCCCTTTGATAAGGTTTGCAAGACCCTTAAGAAAACTATTATGCTTCTTATCATGTTCTTCCACCCTTTGTTCCACTTCTCCAACCTTTGTAGGATTTCTTGTTGTGGTTGTTGAAGTGGTGGTTGAGGTTGCTGCTGCTGAGGTTGTGGAGGTGGCGGGTATTGATACCCATAAGTAGGGTACCCAGTTGGGTACGCGGGTGGAAAAGGAGAGGGGTAGAGAGCGTTATAATTTGCTGCCTCGACGTATGGTTCAACGGCAGGAGCATGATAGTTATAACCCGAGTAAGCTTGTGGCTCATACGGGTTGTACCCAGTTGTATCTGGGTAAGCAGGGATTGGGTTTTCAAAACCCATGGGAGGTGGTGGTGGTGCAAAAGCGACCGGTGCAGTGTCGATTTCTGACATAGCATTCGAAGGCCCACCCATTTGTGGGTCTTCGTAGAGCGGAGGGTAGTTGGAGGAGGTTTGTGGGGTGCTAAAATGGAAACCTCCTCGCACGGACATCCGTCCACTTCTTCTTCGCCTTGATGGTTCTGGCGGCGGAGGCGGCTATGGTGCTGGTGGTGGTGTGAACGCTTGGAAATGTGAATCCTCAGAAAAAGTCCGCTGATGTGGTGGTGAGTAGTGGTGTGGGGGAGTAAACTCCCACTTGTAAGTGCTCCACCATTCAGCCCATAAGTCGGGGCCTCTGTATGGCGATCCTGCAAATGAAGAACCGCTTGAAATTTCTTTGGGATGCGTAGGCGTCCCAGAAGGTGGCATAACGGGATCTGGATCGTCGTCCAAGTCCATGTCCTGATATTCAGGAAAGTGATCTGTGGGCCCCAATGGGTTATGACCCATTGGTTCTTCGATTTGGTTCATAGGGTTAAAACGACTCTGAAAATATGTAGTCGGGTTTTGGAAGGAATGGTCGGAACCAGATCATTGCAAGGAATGGTGCGAGCCCTAAGGCTCATCTTCTTATTGTGGCCCAAAGGAGTGATGGTAGGAGGGCGAAGAACTGAGCGAAACGGAACGTCTCGCTGGTGCAAGGTAAGTTCTCCAATCCTCATGCGGTTCGGATTCGTAAGGTGCGGAGGGTGTTCGTCGATGCGAAGGCCCTCCTTCGTGATCGTTCCTTCCCCTCATTGGGGCTTTGCCTCGTCCTCCTCGTCCACGGATTCTTGGCGGCATACTTATAATGTAGTCCTGTCAAAACAAGGAAACAACAAAGTTATATAAACCAAATAAGATTAGGATTAATCCTAGGTCATTTGTCTTGACTCAGAAGTCGAGGAATGTGCTACTGTGTCATTGAGATTAAACACAAAAGTCTAGTTTTAATTCACTCAATGTTGGCTCTGATACCAACCTGTCACATCCCGATATTTCCATATATTACCGGTGGGCCCGGCGGGGAGTATCGTGACATAGTTGATATCATCATAGACAAATATACACAATTTATAGCACAGCAGAAGTCTTGGTAGAAATTACTATTACAAACCGAAAGTGTAAAGTACGAATAAAATAATATACAGACAGTTGTAAGAAAGGATCCACAGGCGGATCTAAAATATAATACAAAAACTTGTTCAACAGACTTAAGGCATACAAACTTGCAAGATTCACTAATTACGCCTAGAAGCTCCCAGCCAATTACGAGTAGTACGTGCCACTTAGCCTTTTTGAAAATACGTTAGTTACACTGGTAAATACAATTAACCGATTCTTTTGAAAACATTTATGAAAATTGGTTTAAATGCACAAGGCACAAAGATTCTTTTATAACTTGGGATAATTATATAAAATAATCTTGTATACATATTTATATGTTTGTCGTACGTTCAGGGCCCGGAATAGAAGCCGAGACATGATTAATAGACACACCACTAATATAGTCCCACAAGGAGTTATCCTCACGTGTGGTTATATCTTTATACATACGCAACTGTCAGGTGTATGCCAACACCCCGTGCTTAAGTCGTGGCCATTTTCAAATGAAATGAGCCGAGGATAATCCACGCCACGGTCGTATTAACCCCCAAAAGTTTATATATCAAACAAAACATATTAAAACGGGTTATGTCAATGAATTAACCACTAATCGATTAAAAATTTCATACCCGACCAAGCGGTAATAATTTACTGTATCCCAAGCCCGTATAAGGGAAAATAAGTTAAAAGTATTTACCTGAGCTTAAAATGCAAGTTTTGTATACTTAGTCGTATAATCTACTCAAACAAGTGCAAGTAGCTTTTACCGGGCTCCTAATCTGGAACGAATGGTTTTATTAACCTATTAGATTACTAATGTGTGACACCTGTGTCACTTCAACCATCAAACAAATTCCAAACCAATGAAATATTGTATTTCATACTTGGTATTTGTAAAACTATGTGTATCGTTTGCACATATCAACTCTTGTTCGATTTTAAGCTTTAAATCGCTTTCTGGAGGGTTATACGCGCTCTGATGCGTAAATATAACCAGATTAATCCAAAGAACACTCCGGAATAGTGAAATAGTCTTAACATACCTTAAATAACCTTTACATAACTTAGAAATAAGTTTTAAAGGCTTTGGTATGGCAAAAACAAGTTAATTCGCTTACAGGGACTAAACTTGACAAACTGCGAAAGTATGCCAATTTGAACTGTAACAGACATTCTGGAACATGACCATAAGTTAAACACACCTTAAATATCCTTTATATAGCTTAGAAATAGGCTTTGAGGGGTTCGGTGTGCTAAAATAAACTTTTGGGTCATTCAGGGACTAAAAGTGTCAAAAAGTGCACAAGTTTGCACTTTCGCGCATAACTTACGTTCTGAATACATCCGGACATCCAAAAATTTATGTAAGCACTAAAATATTTTATTTTAGTGTTTGGCATGAGAAAAATCCATTCGTCGCGCAATTTGGATCGTTTTTCGCGCTTGTGCGCATTCCGTCGTAATTAACCGAACATCGCAACCGTACGGCTAAACGAACCGACATCCGAGATAGTTTTGAGCACATTTTAAGTTCCCTATACTTTAACATCATTTTGGAGCTTGAAATTGGGTTTTACGGGTGTTAGAAGTGCCAAAACACGACGATACGCGCACAGGGGCCTGTTCTGCCATTTTTGAAAGATTCAGGTCTGCAAGGTCCGTAAGCAGGGGCCAGATGCAGCAAAACATTTTTCATAGCCTGTTTCCAGCCTTTAACCCCTTCCAAAGGCCAATGCCATGTGTCCAACTCTTGTGGTGGAGCAATATGAGTTACCACAACATTCCGACAAGTGTACGGGCGAGATCATTCCCTCTTCTCCAAGAAACGATCCTAACGGTGAACCGAAATCACTAAATACCCAACCCCCTTCATTGCAAAACCCACTTGAAATCTGAGATTTCTCTAAGTTGGGGTGTTTCATCACCTCATACCTGAGAATACTTGGGTTATCAATCTTGCGGGGACCCTTTGTAAGTGTTCCTTCGTTCTTTTATTGCTTTTCGAGTCCGAAAGTCAAACTTTGTTTGACTTTCTGCATTGACCAGTTTATGGTCAATGCGAAGTTCGTTTGAACTTCATAACGTGAGCGTAATCACGATGGTTATAGTCCCTAGTGACTATACCTACTGATTACCACGTTATCTAGGCTTAGTGACGAGTCGTAGTTTCGGCCAAAATGCGCATTCTTGCGTATTTTGTAACCAAACTACTCTTGGCTATCAAAACCGTTTGTTTTGATACCAAACCTGTTTTCTAAACTTAGTTAAGCATGTTTTAGCATGCTTAGCTCGTCACTTTTAGTTTAGTGCTTATATAGGGTCGTAAGGTAAGCGATCTAAACAATCGCTTATACTTTCGAACCCGACCCATTTGGTCGATCATTAGGATCCGACCAAATACCTTAGGTGACCATAGTGTATAGGGAATAACCTTCCGAGGTTATACCTTATGGTCACATCGTTTGAGTAGTTGTATGATAGGTAGTTTATATGCCTTAGGTAAATTACCAGAATACCCTTTTCATGTATAATTGGTAATTAAGCATATGTAACCTAAACATTTGCCACATAACTGATTATGTAACATGTTTAGGCATATAACACTTGTCATAGGGCTAGTTATACGTCTCGAGTGCGCTTTTGCGCGCACGACGCGTTAAAGTAGCATAAGCTACCTTAATGGGTCGCGATGGGTCGAAAGCACTTAGGCTAGGTTTCATTTAGTATGTAGGCTTTGTTAAACCATGCTACATGAGTTCCCATACTCATTTGGTTTACAAGCCCTCATTCTATCCGATCCTCTGATTTAGGTCCGGTTAATTAACATAGTTACCTATATTAGGTGCCGTTTGATTTCCGTGATCTCTAGCATTGCTTGGTGGTTATCTTAGGACTTCTGAGCAATCTCAAGTGAGTACATAGTTCCCCTATTTTACTGTTTTCCAAACTGTTTTGGGGTGAAGCATGTGTACCTATGTGTTATTTTCATGATTTCAAAGTATAATTGATTATACATGTTATTACTTATCTTTTGACAAACTAAATGACTATCTATGGTTTAAACACTGATTTCTCAAAGAACATAAAATAAAAATGTTGAATTGTACTTATTTTAGGTTCACCAGACCGATTTTTAGTATGATATAGCGCTATAGGATTAGACACCCCATTCCTGTTATCATGGAATGTCTGAAACCAATTTGTTTCTCCATCCAAATAGGGATTGCCTTTGTGGTATCCCTATAGTCTCAAAGGTGTAGTTTGATGTACTAGGTCTGAATGAATTCTTAAATCACACATTTAAAGTATATTTTGATATACTCCCAAAAGTGTAGTTTGATATACTCTCATGTGTGGTATTGTACAGAACCAACATATATATTTTATCAACAAACCAAAACATATTTTTATATGTTATTTATAAAACCCAAAGCATATTTTGAAATGTTATTTATGAAACCAAAACATAGTTTAATATGTTATTTACAAATCCAAAAGTATACTTTTAATATGCTACTATAAGGTTATTCGTTTAACCTTACATTATTTTACAAAGCATAACTTTTGATTTATTCAAACACTTTGTTTTGTACATTTTTACTTGTGGTTTAAGAAATCTCATTTTACTTACCATACATAACTTTTGTTTACACATTACATGGTTTACATTTAACTTGAGTTATACAATAACATTGGACTATTGGTTTAAACATGAACATTCTATATTGGTGGTTTGGTTTGAGTATGTGACTTAAGTAACGAGGCGTGTGTAATATGATACAAGCATGGTGGATACGCCGCTGGTACTTCCTATATATAAGTGTTTGTATGGTATTACATATCGTAGCGTTATTTGAATCATTTCAATTTAAGTCATATAACATTTTATGCAAATAACATACTTTTAATAAGACATTGTTTTACAACAACTTATCTTATACAAACTCATTTTACATGGTTATTCATTTAACCTTACATTTATTTATACATATAATCTGATCATATTGTTTTTCAAACGATTTACAAAACAAATCAATTTACGAGGTTCATGACTAAACATTTTCTTAAACTTACAAGTCATGAATCTTATTTTCACAAAACCTATGTATCTCACAGGTATTTTTATGCTGACGTACCTATTTTTACACATGTTTCAGGTACTGCTTTGCAATGATTATTGATACATGCTACATTTAGGATGGACTCGTGCCTTAGCAACTTTAAAACTTGGAAGATCATAGTTGTACTTATTTGATTGTATTAAAACAATGAGTTCATTTATTCAATAAAACAGAATTTAATTATTCCATGGTTATGAAACAATGATTCTGTTACAACACTCCCCAACGTTTCCACCACGTCTAGTTGTTTTACGTGGTCGGGGTGTGACATAATGGGTCTTATTTAAGTTACATCTTAGACCGGTTAGTTTAGAGGAAGATTTACGGTACGAAACGCTAGATTAAGCGATGACCGGATTGGAATGTAGTTTAGACCCGACAAGTATGGAGACTTGTATTATATGGGTAAACTAAATACATTCTGGAATTTGAAGCTTAAATTATAAGATTTGACCCGTTTCAGCTAATTTATGTAAACTAGTCACATAAACCGCATCGTACGCTTATAAGCGTAAAGTGGTAACCAGATGAGTCATATACAAGTTCCAAAAGTTATTATGCTTAAAATATGTTGTGAAATTAGTAGGATATCAACAAACATGCCCAAAAAGATTTTAAAACCCAATTAAGTCCCGTAAGGGCATTTTGGTCATTTTAAGATTTATAAAAGAGGTTTTAAAGTAAACTAATGTTCTGGTATAAAACATTCTGTAAAAATATTTATTTTATGATGTTATAACAGTAGGATATCGTACATATGTGTGGTTTACCATTTATGACCAAACTATGCCCCGAAAGGGTATTTAGGTCATTTCACATATGTTTTTAGGGACAAAATTGGAAGTCTGAGTTCATGATTTATAACTACTATAAAAATTTAAAATTTTTTTTATAATTTCAATAGGTAACAAGTCTTGGGTGCTAAATATGGTTTTAAACCATACTATGCACCTACTTAGCGTAAAAATCGATAATTGACGATATTTGCGTTGTTTATGAGATTCTGAGATTTTAACCAGCCTCGTATGGTTAAAATATTTTATTTTACATATTAAATCAGTAGGAAGAGGTTTGGCATGTTAAATATATGTAAATCACATTTTATTAACAAAAAGGCCATAATCGTCAATTATAGAATTTATACAAGAACTCCAAGTTATGGTCAGTATATAATCTGACCCAACATTCCAAAAATCCCTAAAAATAATATCATAACAATAGGTAATGTGTTTGGTGCCAAAATTTGGGTTTAAACATGATTTATGCATAAAAGCGCAATTTAAATTTATAAAAGTTAAATTTTACGATATCTTGCATAATATTAGTTTGAGACCAGAAAATAATGTCAAAATAGTTTAGACATGTTTATATATTAGTAATTAAGTTAATTGCATACTTACATATTAAAAAATCTCGTTTTTAGACCATAAGGGCATAATAATCAAAGTTTAAGCATAATAACGGAAACAAGTGTATAAACTCATATTACTAAGGGACCATGTAATATAACCTCAGAGGGTTATACTACTATATAATATGGTCACTAAGGAACCTTAATGCATGAATAAACTAAGCTAATTCGGGTCAGAACTGAAAGTCAAGCTTTTGTGACTTTCGGTTGCGAACCGACTCCAAACTCAGAATTGTCGGGTTGAACATGCTTAGACATGTTCTAATATTATTTACCAAGTTATTTTAAGTGACAAAACATGGTTCATAACTTCTACATTCTCAGTTTTAATTATTAATTGAAAATCTGACTAGTTTGACTTTTTGACTAGTTACTTTGACTCAACAGTTAACTGAGTAATCGTGGTAATTAGGATGTGCCCTTTTTAGGGATTAACACACACCTAATTACGATCATGTAGTCATATTCACCTCAAACAATGGCTGGACCGTTAAAGTTTAAACTAAAAGTCAAAGCGTTATTATGACAACTTTGACTTTTGGTCTTTTAGCATGTAAAAACCAAACTACTAGGGATAAGAACACTTACACAAGGTCCTAGCATGAAGTTTGAACTGAGTAGGGCTTCCTTCTTGACCAGGAATCCTAGAGAACAAAGCTTTAAAGAGAGAAGTGATTATTTTTGAAAGTGCAAGTTGCAAATGAGAGCCAAGGGGGATATTTATAGTGCAAGGTGATGCTACCAGGTGAAATGAGAGCTCTACAGGTGTCCAATTACGTGTCCAAAAATAGACAACAACCCATGGTTTCGATTAGAGGTTGTAGAAGGTGACAAACCTGTAGCTGTCCATTTTTCTGCCCAAATACAGTCTTTACGGGCCATAAGTCTGAGCCCTTACGGTCCGTAACCGCTTTTAATTTGTATCGCCCGGTTACAGTCCTTACGGTCCGTAAGCTGGACATCTTACAGTCTGTAAGCTAAGATCAGAAGACAAAATTTTGAATCTTTTTATATTTTCCCAAACAACTTTTATCACTTTTCATCAGTCGTTTTTGGGAACATGAATTCAGTATAATAAAGTTCCGATTCTGATAAATGGTCATTCAAAGGCAAGGTTTTACATGTTGACACTTACATCCTTTCAAGGATATTTTATTATCTGACTAGGACACGTGTAAATACTTCATTGGGCAAAATTTTACGAGGTGTTACTCATAATCTGTGGAAAAACCAACGATCTTACTCAACAGTGTGTGTACCTCAAAACTTTTGAGGTTAAAAGAAAAGAGTACACCTCAAAAACACTTGAGAGTTCATCAAAATCCTCCTTCAAGAACAAACAACCTTTTGTGCCTGTCAAAACAGCTTTTACAAAACATTTGACCAAAACCTCTGCTCCTAGAGAGGTACAAGTTACAGATGCACCACCTTCTAACCAATTCCCAAGAGGACATGATCAACCAGCATACCAAAGGGTCCCACATGTTTATGAAGCTTACAAAAAGCTTCCTAAACCTAAAGTGAACAGGCATCCTTTTGGTTTTCAACATCTGACAGGGAATGGTCCACAACAGTGATTAGAGAAAAATGTTCAAAAACAAGGTCAAAACCCTGATCTAGCCACTGTCCATATTCCTGGACTCGAGGCTGACTTACCTGAGACCCCATCCAAAGCCTTATTGGCTTTGGAGACCCTCCTGAACTAATTGTTTACTTGATGTGCAGGGAGCTTCTGCATGCTTAGATAGTTTATGGTATGTAGATAGTGGAGGCTCCAGGCACATGACAGGATGTAGAGCCCTACTCAAAGATTTCACAAAACATGGAGAGGGTGATATATCCTTTGGTAACAATTCTAAGGGAAAGGCGTTGTGGTCAGGGACAGTTCAGGCTGGGAAGCTCAAGTTTGGAAATGTCAATCTTATTGACAATCTGAAGTTCAATCTCCTTAGTGTTTCACAAATGAGTGACAATGGCTATGGGCCATTCTTCACTGAGGATAGTTGTAAGATTGTTGGGCCAGAAATGGTGAAAAAGATTGAAGAAATCATAGTCGGGGGCAAAACACAACTTGTTGCTCAAAGGAGTGGCAATGTGTATGTAGTTGATATGTCAAAAGATAACCCAATGGCTGATGCTTTTCTGTTCTCAGCTGCCTCTAACAAAGAGACAGAGTTATGGCACAGGAGACTTGGGCACACAAATCTAAAGACTATCACTACACTCTCAAAACAAGTCTTTGTAAAAGGTCTTCCACCAAAACTGTTTACTTGTTCTGAGCATCGTGTTTCCTGTCTAAAAGGTAAACAACATAAAAGCTCATGCAAGTCCATTGAAGAGTCCAAACCAACCAAGTGTTTGCAAATGCTGCACATGGATTTGTTTGGCCCAGTAAAAATCATGAGCTTGAAAAAGAAAAGATATTGTTTGGTCATTGTTGATGATTTTTTTAGTTTTACATGGACTTTTTTTTACATTCTAAAGATGAGACTGCAGGTATTTTGCAAGACTTTATCAAACAGGTTGAAAAGCAATTTGATTTGTCAGTAAAAATCTTTAGAAGTGACAATGGAATAGAGTTTAGAAACAAGGAGTTGATGATTTCTGTGTGTCAAAAGGGATTGTAAGGTAGTACAGTATCCCAAGAACACCAGAACAAAATGGGGTGATTGAAAGGAAAAACAAAACTTTGATTGAAGCTGCCAGAACAATGCTTGTAGACTCAGGTTTACCCTTAACTTTTTGGGCAGAGACTGTAAACACTGCTTGTTATGTGCAGAATAGAGTTTTGATCAACCCCAAGCATCAAAAGACTGCCTATGAAACTTTGTTCAAAATCAAACCACTGATCTCATATTTCAAAATCTTTGGCTGCCCATGTTTTATCTTAAATCTAAAAGATTCAATTTCAAAATTTGCAGCCAAAGTAGATTGTGGTTATCATCTGGGATACTCAACTAGTGCCAAGGCCTATAAAGTGTTTAACACAAGGACTAGGTGTGTGGAAGAGACTTTGAATGTAAAGTTCAATGAACATTCTTCACTGAAAATCCCTGCAAACCCTGCTGAACTATTTGATCTTGATAAATTTACATTTGAAGATGTGTCTATCAAGACTAACCCTGCAGGTACTCCACAATCTCCATCACAAGACTATGGATATGATGTTGTAATCCCACAATACAAAATCACATCCACCACCAGAGCAGCAGATGTTCAAAACAGTTGTCAAAGCTCATCCAGTGCTGCATCAACAGTTGTTGACCAAAGTAGCCCTTTAACCTCTGCTAACTCATCATCTGCAACCACTGTTGATAAAAATCCATCAACAGTGGATAAAAATCAACAATGTACCACACCCATTCCTCCTATTCCTCCACCTCCATTTCAAACAGATGTTGGTTCATCAAAGTCACCAACAGATGTTAGCCTAGATAATTCACATCTGCAGCCTTCACCTTTAAATGCCATTGTTCCATACAAAGGGGATCCAATCTTCCTTAAATCTCATCCACCTGATCAAGTGATTGGCAACATCAATGAAGGGGTCCGCACAAGAATTCAATCCTAAAACATTTATCTTTTTACTGGTTTTCTATCACTCGATCAACCAGTCAAGTACCAAGAGACACTGAAAGACAATAGTTGGTAGAAGCTATGCAAGAAGAGCTCCAACAGTTCAAGAGACAACAAGTATGGGAACTTGTACCACTGCCAAAGGATGTAAGTCCAATTGGCAAAAAGTGGGTCTTCAAAAACAAAACTGATGAAAGGGGCATTGTTGTCAAGAACAAAGCCAGGCTTATGGTTCAAGGTTTCAGACAGGAAGAGGGCATTGATTATGATAAGACTTTTGCCCCTGTAGTAAGACTTGAGGCTATCAGACTGTTCTTAGCCTTTGCTGTCAACCACAACATAAAGGTGTTCCAAATGGATATAAAGTGTGCTTTTCTTTATGGTAAAATTCAGGAGGAGGTATATGTTTGCCAACCTCCTGGTTTTGAAGATCCCTTTTATCCTGATCATGTCTACAAGCTTAACAAAGCTTTGTATGGCTTGAAACAAGCACCAAGAGCCTGGTATGAAACTCTTTCCACTTTTCTCATCTCTATTGGATTCACAAAAGGTAAAATTGATAAAACCTTGTTTTTAAAATGGAGAGGAAAAGATTTGATGATTGTCCAAATTTATGTGGATGACATCATCTTTGGAAGCACGTGCAACGCAATGTGTGAAGAGTTCAGACAACTCATGACAGCTTAGTTTGAAATGAGTGCAATGGGTGAACTGCAATGCTTTCTTGGTCTCCAAGTTAAGCAGTTGCAAAATGGTACTTTCATTCATCAAAGCAAATATGTAAAAGATCTTTTAAACAAATTTGAGAGGAATGATTGTAAACCATGTAGTACACCCATGGCAACCAAAAAGTTTGTCATGTCTGCTGAAAAAGATGACTTGGTTGATAAAACCTTATATAGAAGAATGATTGGGTCTTTATTGTACCTAACTGCATCATGGCCAGACATCATGTTTGCAACATGTGTTTGTACCAGATCCCAATCAGCACCTAGGAAGTCTAACCTCATTGTTGTGAAAAGGATATTCTAATACATAAAAGGTGCTCCCACACTTGGTATCTGGTACCCTGCTAATGGGAATGTTAAGCTTTCAGGTTTCTTAGACATTGATTTTGCTGGATGCAACACCACTAGGAAGTCTACATCAGGATGGTGTCAACTCCTAGGCAATTGCTTAGTGTCTTGGCAAAGCAAAATACAAGCAGCTGTTTTCACATCCATTGCTGAAGCAGAATACATTGCTGCTGCAAGCTGTACAGCATAACTGTTGTGGCTTCAAAATCAGTTGCTGGATTTTGGTATAACTGCTCTAAAGACTCCTCTCATGTTGGATAGTCAAGCAGCTGAAAATATCATCAAAAATCCAGACTCCCATTCAACCACCAAGCACATTGACATCAGACATCACTTTGTGAGGGATTGCTATGAAAAAGGTTTGATTTCTCTGCATAATGTTCCAACTAAAGATCAGCTAGCAGATGTGCTAACAAAGGCATTAGACACATCCACCTTTGAAAGCTTAATCTCTAGGATTGGTATGCTTAACTTGGATTAGAAGGCTAAAACCTTCTTATCCTTGAGTAAAAAGCATTAAAATGTTTGAAAATAAAAAATCCATCATTAAAAATAGTTAAAAATGAAAATTTTCATAAATCCTTAAAAGTCTGTCCATATCCACTGTTTGTTTCAAACCCGTGATTGTTAAAAAGTTCACCCACTGCTGAAAGGCAACCTCTGTTTCTTCATTTCATTGTTGTCCATTGTTTCTTAAACATCAATGTTTCAACCACTGATGTCTATCCACTAATAGATAAAAATCAGCTACTGATATTTTATTCACTGTTCCCAACCACTGATATTGCTCATCAGTGGTTTCCAAACAACTGTCTTCCACTTTGTCCATCAGAGGTTGCCACGTGGGCAGATGTTAACCGTCGATCTTTGAAACCGCTGCCATGTCATCATTCAATTTTCACTTTAATAAAACCCTGATAAAACCCTCAAACAGTGCTTTCACTGCCGTATCGAATTCAAAAAATTCTCCAAAGCGGTTACCATCTTCTTTTCATCTCTCTTTCATCCATTCGCGATTTCTTATTCCGACCATGGCTCTCATCATAAAACACCCTCACAATTACCTTTGTACATTCGAAAAGGCTGATAAAAATATAGAGTTTTACTCCATCATTGATACATTGTCCACCTCAAAGTACAAAACTTTGCTCACCTGCGATGCACCAATTTATCAAGACACCCTACGAGATTTCTGGGCTAATGCTGAAGTTCAAGTACAAGATAAAAAGCCTTGGGCAATCTCATCAAAAGAAGGAGGTGTTTTGGTCCCTATAACCCCACAAACCATCTCAGAGGTCTTTCAGATGAATGATTTAGCCGGTAAAACTTCTTTTCCTAAAAACGAGTATCAATTAGATTTGATCGAAAGAGGGTTTGATAGACAATTGACAAAAGCCACAATGCAAAAAGGCACTTTTCCACCACTAACGAAGTTCTTGTTCCATACCCTGCTCGTCTGTGTTTCAAACAAAACAACTACTTTCAATGAAATCCTTTAAAAATTCAATACTTGAGGTATGCTATCATGTCAAAAACTGATTATAATTACTCCCAAGCATTCTTTACTGATTTGGTTAATAATGTGAATAATGTTAAAGAAAATAAACCAACTGCTTTCCTTTTGTTCCTAAGGTTCTTAAGCTATTATTTAAAACAAAAAATTACTGAAAAAGCTTTTGAACAAGGAACATCTTTCAGCATAAATAGTCTTACTTCCGAAACATTTACTCTCCTTATGGCTAAAGAGTCAAAAGTTTCTAAAACACAAGCAAAGAGGTCTGAGCAAATTTTAGATGAGTCCACATCTGCTCCTCAAACCTTTGTTGCTGAGCCCACTACTCTTGGTGACCACAGCAACACAACCACTGCTGAGTAACCCCCACCAACAAAATCCAAAAAGACCAAGAAGAAATCCACCAAACCCACCAATCCCTCAAATAAGGGTCTTCTGGAAGATGAGATCACAGAAGTTAACCCTGTGACAACACAAATGTCACAAGAAACCACTGTTGCTACTTCCTTACAAGAGTTGGAGAGATCTCAACCTGAAACCACAACTCCTCATGATTGCTCACAAAAGGAACATGCTGTATGCACAGGGACCCCACAATATGAAGTATTATCCTCACTTGAGAGTATGCTTAACAGCCCTCCTGCCGGGGCAAATTCGCTTTCAACACCACTCCCTACTTCTCCCATTCCAGTTACCATACTACGTCTGTTTGATGCCATTGATATTCAGACACAAAACAGCCCCTCTCACCAACACATTCCTGAGAGTACAATGTCTACAATGGCTGTGTCTGAACCAATTCAAATGGCCAACCCACAAACAGCTGAGGAGGCTACACCACTAGAATTTCATGAAATTCTTGTTGGTAGTTCAAGTGGAGCAGCTACTACAGATGTTGGATCCACTGATCTACATCTGGACAATAGTTTCATAAGTAAGACTCTCTTATAGGCAACCACTGCTGTGGCTACCAAGGTAACCACTGGTGTGTTCAAGTTATGTAACACCTGTGCCTTCACGGCCATCAAACAAATACCAAACCAATGAAATATTATATTTCATACTTGGGATTTGTAAAAATATGTGTATCATTTGCACATATCAATTCTTGTTCAATTTCAAACTCTAAATCGCTTTCTGGAAGGTTATACGCGCACCGATGCGTAAATATAACCAGTTTAACGCAACAAACACTCCGGAATAGTGAAAAAGGCATAACATACCTTAAATAACCTTTACATAACTTAGAAATAAGTTTCGAAGGCTTTGGTATGGCAAAAACAAGTTAATTCGCTTACAGGGACTAAATATGACAAACTGCGAAAGTATGTCAATTTGAACTGTAACGAACATTCCGGAACATAACCATAAGTTAAACACACCTTAAATATCCTTTACATAGCTTAGAAATAGGCTTTGAGGGGTTCGGTGTGCTAAAATAAACTTTTGGGTCATTCAGGGACTAAAAGTGTCAAAAAGTGCACAAGTTTGCATTTTCGCGCATAACTTACGTTCTGAATACATCCGGACATCCAAAAATTTATGTGAGCATGACTATATTATATTTTAGTGTTCGCCATAAGAAAAATCCATTCGTCACGTCATTTGGATCGTTTTTCACGCTTATGCGCATTCCGTCGTAATTAAGCGAACATCGCGTTCGTACGACCAAACGAACTGACATCCGACATATTTTTGAGCATGTTTCATGTCCACAATGTTTAGGCAACATTTTAGGGCCTTAAAGTTGGCTTTACGGGCCTTAGAAGTGTCGGGAATGGCCTTAAACACGTGCAGGGGCTGAAACTGTCATTTTTGAAACTTATTTTCGGATCAGAAGCCCCAAGCGGCCCGCATTAGATTTGTCTAATGCTGAAGCGGGCCGCCTCAGCCTCTGCAGACCAGATTCATTGTTTTTACAGCTGGTTGCAGCTGTTTAGCACCTCCAATCCCTCTTCCACATGTCAATTCCCTATGGTGAGTGGCCATTTGACACACCACAACATTCCAACACATGTACGGCCTTGATCGTGCCCTCTTTTCCATGAAACGATCTCAACGGTTACCCGAAAACTATATATACCCATCCACCCCCATTGCATTTTCTCACAAGAATCTTGATTTGAGAGCTCTAAGTTGAAACCATTGTTTCATACCTGAGTTCTTGAATCGAGATTAGCATTCGGGGACCCTGGGTAAGTATTCTTTCGTTCTTTTCCTTATTTTACTGCTTTTCGAGTCAGAAAGTCAAACTTTGTTTGACTTTCAGCGTTGACCAGTAATGGTCAATGCGAAGTTCGTTTGAACTTCGCAACGTGAGTGTAATCACGTTGGTCATAGTCCCTTGGGACTATGCCCACTGATTACCACGTTGTCTAGGGTCGTAGGGTAGGCGATCTAATAAATCGCCTATACCTTCGAACTCGACCCAGTTTGGTCGATCATTAGGATCCGACCAAATACATTAGGTGACCCTAGTATAGGGCATAACCTTCCGAGGTTATACCCTATGGTCACATCGTTTAAGTAGTTGTATGATAGGTAGTTTATATGCCTTAGGTAAATTACCAGAATGCCCTTTTCATGTATAATTGGTAATTAAGCATATGTAACCTAAACTTTTGTCACATAACTGATTATGTAACATGTTTAGGCATATAACACTTGTCATAGGACTAGTTAGACGGTCCGAACGCGTTTCACGCGCACGACGCGTTAAAGTAGCATATGTTACCTTAATGGGTCGCGATGGGTCGAAAGCACTTAGGTTTGGTTTCATTGTAGTATGTAGGCCTTGTTAAACCATATCATATGAGTTCCAACACTCATTTGGTTTACCAAGCCTCATCCAATCCGATCTCCCGATTTAAGTCCGGTTTATTTATATAGTTTTAGATTGTCGACTGATTCCGTGCTCCCTCTAGCTTTGTTTGGTTGTTGTTCAAGACCTCCAAGCATTATCAGGCGAGTACATTATTCCCCTCTTTTACTGTTTTCAACTATTTTGGGGTGACTCATATGTGCTAAATGTTTTATCAATGATTTCAAGAACAATTACAATGTGGTTTCAAGAACAATAACAATTATTTCAAGAACAATAACAATTATTTCAAGAACGCTAACAATGATTTCAAGAACGAATACAATGATTTCAAAAACTAATAACAAATTTCAATAAAGTGAACGAACTTGTTGGTTGTAGTTACATGACCGATGACATTCATTAGCAATGATCAAGCCGACCAGTATTAGGTTATGGTACCATAGGATCTGACAAATCCCGTTATTTACTGCACCCATTGTTATGTGTGGGGGTTGTGGGTAGCGACTGGATCTGTAATTATTAACTTATCCTTTGGTAAGGGTTTGTTAAGAACGAGAGCGAGAGCGAGTTGGAACGAGGAACGCGTCAAGAAGGTTTGAATGTTATTAGAGAATCGACCATTAAGTAGTTTCACAATTAAAACAAGGACGATCTGAACAATTAAGACAAGGACGATTCGAACGATTAAAACAAGAACGATTTGAACGAATGGGTAACGATTGGGTAAACATCTGGACATGATTTACATTTGATCATGCATTTCCACGAAACATAGTATTGATTTAAACCAAGTTTTACTTCAATACTTTGTTTTGTGCGTTTCACATATGGTTTAGTTGATGCATTCCACTAGCCATACATATCATTTTCGTTATACATGACATTTTGACAGGGTTTTGACATAGACATTATACATTGTTGGTTTGGTTTGATTAAGTGATTAAGTAACGAGGCGTGTGTAATATGATACAAGCATGGTGGATACGCCGCTGGTACTTCCTATATATAAGTGTTTGTATGGTATTACATATCGTAGCGTTATTTGAATCATTTCAGTATTGAGACATAGAACATTTTATACATGTAACATACTTTTCACAAGACATTGATTTACAAACAACTTATCTTACACAAATTCATTTTACATGGTTATTCATTTAATCATGCATTATTCTTTTATTTATACATATCATCTGAACTTATTATTTTCAAATGATTTACAAAGACAAAGCAAATTACAAGGTTCATGACTAAACATTTTTTCAAAAACAGAAGTCATGAATCTTATTTTCACAAAACCTATGTATCTCGCCAGCATTTCTTTGCTGACCTCGTTTTCACATATGTTTCAGGTATTGTTGGATGATATCGATTGATAAGATGCATGCTCACATAGGACTGGACAAGGCCTTAGTGACTCAATAATAATGATAGACTATGTCTAATTTGTGTATTTAGATTTCCAGACGATGTAATTATTCAATGTTTAATAAAACGAAACACTTTTGGTATCCATGGTTATGAAACATTAATTCTGTTGCAACACGCCCCGATGTTTCCGCCGCGATTTGTTGTTTTACGCGGTCGGGGTGTGACAGAAAAGATGGTATCAGAGCCAATGGTTATAGGGAATTAGGTTATTAGTAATTAGTAATGCTTTGACCTAGTCTATAACCTTCTTAGGACCCTAACGCGAGTTTACTTGCGTTTAGTCATAAAACAATACCGTCACCTATCCTTAGGCGACAATCACAACAAGAACATAAATTTCAAAACCGCTTTGAAAACTAATCATCTGTTCTAGGATGATTGATTACTAGGTTTTGAACCCTCTGTTATATGGTTTTGAACCCCTTTGAATTTTCAAAATCTCGTCAAGGTTTTGGGTTTTAAATAATGTGAACACGTGCAAACTGGAAGGGTGAATGCCTGTATTCTGGGTTTTCTGTCTAGGCAAGCACTTCGTATACATCTCATCAGACGCGAGACCAGTTGTGCTTACCTGGGAATTCTTGGGATGAGTGTTCACTTATAGGCGAGCATGTCTTCGCGATACATTATTTTTAACCTATTTACTTTGACAAATCACCAAGGTCGTTCGTTGCTTTGTAGTAACAAACAAATGACCACTATCCTTGCTTTCCTCAGATTTGTTTCATCTCATTCTTTTCGTCTAAATACTCTCACTCGTTTCCTTTCATGTTTCCTCTTTTAGACAATGCCTCCTCGACGCGAAAGCCAGATAGAGACTGCCGAGCTGGCAGAAATCATTGCGCAGCAAATGGCTGCTCAATTCCCAAACCTCTTTGCTCAATGGAACCAAGCCAACAACAACAACAATGTGCTATGCAAATACAAGGATTTCAACCAGGCTAAACCACTCAAGTTTAGTGGTTCTGAAGGAGCAACTGGGCTTCTTCAGTGGTTCGAAAGCATTGAGAATACTTTTCGCCACGTGCAGTGCCCGGATAATCGCAAGGTCGAGTTCTCCTCGAGCGTGTTTCAGAAGAGGGCTCTTACATGGTGGAATGGGGAAATGAGAGACCGAGGTGCGGAAGTTGCTCTCGCACAGACATGGGCTGAACTTAGGGCTCTTATGATGAAGGAATTCTGTCCTCGTCATGAGCAGCGAGCTTTGGAGAAGGAATTTGATGAATTGAAGCAAGATAGCGGTGAGCACAGGGCGTATACTGATAGGTTTGAGGAGCTGAGTCTGCTTTGCCCGACAATGGTTACCCCCCTTGACATAGCTATCGAAAGGTACATCGACGGCCTACCTGACTCGGTACAAGACATCCTTACTGGTAGTAACCCTGCCACACTCCGTCAGGCGATCGAGTTATCAGCGACATTGACTGAGTCGCAGATTCGGAAGAACAAGTTACACAGGAAGGGTGACAAGGGCAAGAAACAGTCAGCTGACAAGGAGGATAGCAAGAAAGGCCAAAACAAGAAGGGTAAGGAAGGTGAGACGTCAAAGAAATCAAAGAAGCGAAAGGGAGCCCAAAATTTTGCTGTTACAGCACAGACTGCTCAGAACCCGCGGAACCCACCAGCTCAGCCACCTGCAAAGAAAGCATATGCCGGTACCGCACCTTATTGTGCACGCTGCAACGGTCATCACGCAGTACAACAAGCTTGCTAGCAATGCACGACGTGTGGTAAACTTGGGCATTTGGCCAAGATTTGTCGTTTGGGACAAAATCAGGCTGCTCAGGTTCAAGCTCCGGTTCAAGGGAATGCTGCGAGATTCCCACTGGGTTCATATTTCAACTGCGGAGAGATTGGTCACTTCCGCCACAACTGCCCAAGACTGGTGAATGCAAATGCTAACGCAAACCCGAATGCGAATGTCAATGTGAATCCAGCACGCGGTCGAGTGTTTAACATCAATGAGGCAATCGATGATGAAGGAGTGAACTTTTAGTATTTTGTGATTCCTCTGGTTGTTATCTTGTAACATTTAAAAACAATGCGGTTGTTATATAAATAAAAATTTCTGGTTTTTATTTTTAACTAATGCAATTGTATGAATGTTTGATCCAACCTTATGATGTCAACACAGAGACAAAACAACTCGTGTGGTTCTGTCATTTTTCTATGATCACTTGTGATCTCCCTAAGAACCTCAAACACTTGTTTCTTTTAAATCTAAAGTATTTTATCGCCTTTCACCGTTCGAGATGCAAGAATTATCAAAACAGCTTCAAGAGTTGTCTGATAAAGGATTCATCCGTCAGAACTTTTCACCTTGGAGAAACTCCTGTTCTCCTTGTGAAAAGAAAAATGGATCTTTTCGAATGTATATCGATTAACGTAAGCCTAGTAAGCTTACCATCAAGAAGCGATATCCCCCTACCTTAAATCATCGATTTCTGCGATCAACTGCATAGCGTTCATGCTTTTCCAAGATCGATTTGCGTTTCGGGTATCATCAACTTTGTATTCTCGAAGAAGATATTCCCAAAATGGTTTTCTGCACGAAGTATGGCCATTACGAGTTTACAGTCATGCCTTTTAGGTTGACAAATACTCCAGCCATCTTCAAGGACTTAATAAATAGAGTCTGCAAGCCTTATTTGGATCAGTTCGTCATTGTTATTTATGACATCTTGATCTATTCATATCCCAAGCTGGTAACGATCAACACTTTCATTGACACTAGAACCCTTAAAGAAGGAACAAACTTTTCGCTAAATCCTCCAAGGGGAAATTTTGGCTTAAAGAAGTTCAGTTCTTGGGTCATGTAGTCAACAAGCAGGGTATTCATATGGATCAATCCAAATTACCGCAATTAAGGATTTGATCCCTAGTATGCTTTAAATACCCGTGTCCAACGATAACAAATTAAACAATTAAACAAATTGAACGATTATGCGATTATATGTTATGTGTTTGTGTGTTCTCCTCTATGTTTTTGTGTGATACGATTTTCAAATCCTCATAGAATCTTCCATATCTTCATATGAGGGATTCATAGTAGGATATTCAAAAGGTACTACCTAAATCTTTATGGGCTTCTACGTTGTAGTTAAGACCCTTGGGTTATATGGTACCACTCCATGGTTCGATAAGAGACCTTTGGTGGTCTAGTCAAAAAGATTGTTTCACAATTTGGTTAAGAACGACATCCAGTGATGTAGCTGGACAGACTCCTTGATAGTCTATTTAGATCATTTATTGATTTAATTAAAAGGACTCTACGGCGGTCTAGTCACACTCATCACAGGATTGTTCATTTGGTTTTCCCCTACACATTATAAAATAGACTGTGTGAACTGTGCAAGGAATTGTCTGATTATGGACGCGTACATAATTATGAAATTTAGTGCATAGAAACCCAGTAAGGTTTATTATGTGTAAGAACCGATAGTGACAACAATAACAAAATTGGAACGATGTAATGGAGGTACGGTGGACGCACCAATGACGCTTCATATACTTGTATATAAGTATCCCTCTTACATTGCAAACATGATGTTGTTAAAGTTACTAGAAGTTCAGAACCCTAACCAATGTTGTTTGATCTTTTCAACTTCATATTTTCAAGCTCTCACAAGTTTCCTCTAAATAAATTTCGGGACGAAATTTCCTAAAGTAGGGGAGACTGTAACACCTGTGCCTTCACGGCCATCAAACAAATACCAAACCAATGAAATATTATATTTCATACTTGGGATTTGTAAAAATATGTGTATCATTTGCACATATCAATTCTTGTTCAATTTCAAACTCTAAATCGCTTTCTGGAAGGTTATACGCGCACCGATGCGTAAATATAACCAGTTTAACGCAACAAACACTCCGGAATAGTGACAAAGGCTTAACATACCTTAAATAACCTTTACATAACTTAGAAATAAGTTTTGAAGGCTTTGGTATGGCAAAAACAAGTTAATTCGCTTACAGGGACTAAATATGACAAACTGCGAAAGTATGTCAATTTGAACTGTAACGAACATTCCGGAACATAACCATAAGTTAAACACACCTTAAATATCCTTTACATAGCTTAGAAATAGGCTTTGAGGGGTTCGGTGTGCTAAAATAAACTTTTGGGTCATTCAGGGACTAAAAGTGTCAAAAAGTGCACAAGTTTGCATTTTCGCGCATAACTTACGTTCTGAATACATCCGGACATCCAAAAATTTATGTGAGCATGACTATATTATATTTTAGTGTTCGCCATAAGAAAAATCCATTCGTCACGTCATTTGGATCGTTTTTCGCGCTTATGCGCATTCCGTCGTAATTAAGCGAACATCGCGTTCGTACGACCAAACGAACTGACATCCGACATATTTTTGAGCATGTTTCATGTCCACAATGTTTAGGCAACATTTTAGGGCCTTAAAGTTGGCTTTACGGGCCTTAGAAGTGTCGGGAATGGCCTTAAACACGTGCAGGGGCTGAAACTGTCATTTTTGAAACTTATTTTCGGATCAGAAGCCCCAAGCGGCCCGCATTAGATTTGTCTAATGCTGAAGCGGGCCGCCTCAGCCTCTGCAGACCAGATTCATTGTTTTTACAGCTGGTTGCAGCTGTTTAGCACCTCCAATCCCTCTTCCACATGTCAATTCCCTATGGTGAGTGGCCATTTGACACACCACAACATTCCAACACATGTACGGCCTTGATCGTGCCCTCTTTTCCATGAAACGATCTCAACGGTTACCCGAAAACTATATATACCCATCCACCCCCATTGCATTTTCTCACAAGAATCTTGATTTGAGAGCTCTAAGTTGAAACCATTGTTTCATACCTGAGTTCTTGAATCGAGATTAGCATTCGGGGACCCTGGGTAAGTATTCTTTCGTTCTTTTCCTTATTTTACTGCTTTTCGAGTCAGAAAGTCAAACTTTGTTTGACTTTCAGCGTTGACCAGTAATGGTCAATGCGAAGTTCGTTTGAACTTCGCAACGTGAGTGTAATCACGTTGGTCATAGTCCCTTGGGACTATGCCCACTGATTACCACGTTGTCTAGGGTCGTAGGGTAGGCGATCTAATAAATCGCCTATACCTTCGAACTCGACCCAGTTTGGTCGATCATTAGGATCCGACCAAATACATTAGGTGACCCTAGTATAGGGCATAACCTTCCGAGGTTATACCCTATGGTCACATCGTTTAAGTAGTTGTATGATAGGTAGTTTATATGCCTTAGGTAAATTACCAGAATGCCCTTTTCATGTATAATTGGTAATTAAGCATATGTAACCTAAACTTTTGTCACATAACTGATTATGTAACATGTTTAGGCATATAACACTTGTCATAGGACTAGTTAGACGGTCCGAACGCGTTTCACGCGCACGACGCGTTAAAGTAGCATATGTTACCTTAATGGGTCGCGATGGGTCGAAAGCACTTAGGTTTGGTTTCATTGTAGTATGTAGGCCTTGTTAAACCATATCATATGAGTTCCAACACTCATTTGGTTTACCAAGCCTCATCCAATCCGATCTCCCGATTTAAGTCCGGTTTATTTATATAGTTTTAGATTGTCGACTGATTCCGTGCTCCCTCTAGCTTTGTTTGGTTGTTGTTCAAGACCTCCAAGCATTATCAGGCGAGTACATTATTCCCCTCTTTTACTGTTTTCAACTATTTTGGGGTGACTCATATGTGCTAAATGTTTTATCAATGATTTCAAGAACAATTACAATGTGGTTTCAAGAACAATAACAATTATTTCAAGAACAATAACAATTATTTCAAGAACGCTAACAATGATTTCAAGAACGAATACAATGATTTCAAAAACTAATAACAAATTTCAATAAAGTGAACGAACTTGTTGGTTGTAGTTACATGACCGATGACATTCATTAGCAATGATCAAGCCGACCAGTATTAGGTTATGGTACCATAGGATCTGACAAATCCCGTTATTTACTGCACCCATTGTTATGTGTGGGGGTTGTGGGTAGCAACTGAATCTGTAATTGTTAACTTATCCTTTGGTAAGGGTTTGTTAAGAACGAGAGCGAGAGCGAGTTGGAACGAGGAACGCGTCAAGAAGGTTTGAATGTTATTAGAGAATCGACCATTAAGTAGTTTCACAATTAAAACAAGGACGATCTGAACAATTAAGACAAGGACGATTCGAACGATTAAAACAAGAACGATTTGAACGAATGGGTAACGATTGGGTAAACATCTGGACATGATTTACATTTGATCATGCATTTCCACGAAACATAGTATTGATTTAAACCAAGTTTTACTTCAATACTTTGTTTTGTGCGTTTCACATATGGTTTAGTTGATGCATTCCACTAGCCATACATATCATTTTCGTTATACATGACATTTTGACAGGGTTTTGACATAGACATTATACATTGTTGGTTTGGTTTGATTAAGTGATTAAGTAACGAGGCGTGTGTAATATGATACAAGCATGGTGGATACGCCGCTGGTACTTCCTATATATAAGTGTTTGTATGGTATTACATATCGTAGCGTTATTTGAATCATTTCAGTATTGAGACATAGAACATTTTATACATGTAACATACTTTTCACAAGACATTGATTTACAAACAACTTATCTTACACAAATTCATTTTACATGGTTATTCATTTAATCATGCATTATTCTTTTATTTATACATATCATCTGAACTTATTATTTTCAAATGATTTACAAAGACAAAGCAAATTACAAGGTTCATGACTAAACATTTTTTCAAAAACAGAAGTCATGAATCTTATTTTCACAAAACCTATGTATCTCGCCAGCATTTCTTTGCTGACCTCGTTTTCACATATGTTTCAGGTATTGTTGGATGATATCGATTGATAAGATGCATGCTCACATAGGACTGGACAAGGCCTTAGTGACTCAATAATAATGATAGACTATGTCTAATTTGTGTATTTAGATTTCCAGACGATGTAATTATTCAATGTTTAATAAAACGAAACACTTTTGGTATCCATGGTTATGAAACATTAATTCTGTTGCAACACGCCCCGATGTTTCCGCCGCGATTTGTTGTTTTACGCGGTCGGGGTGTGACAAGTTAACCACTGGTGTGCTCTCTAAGGTATCCAATGATGCAGAGGGAAGTCCCCAAACCAAGAACAAGGGGCATCTGTTGATGAAAACATGGAGATTCCTCCTACTTCAACAACAGATACAGCCACCACTGGTGGGAAATCAGATGATCCCACTAAATTGGGTGATAGTTTAAAATATTAGGATTTGACGGAGAGGATTTCCAAGATTGAAACCACTGTTACTGCAATGAATGAATCAATAAAAACACTGGTGGAAGCTTCCAAAAGTCAACCAACACATCAGCAGTTATCCCAAGAACTCTGGAATTCAGTTCAACCTATCGTTTGCTGCTCAAAGGGAACTTGCTGAGCTTCAACATAACTCCCACATGAAATTTATCACGGTTATGGTTGAAGCAAGATATAAGGATACTCAGGCTGACATCAAGGGTATCAAAGAATCCCTGACAAAGATGACTGGCACTACGCCTACACATATCTTCAAAAAAGATGATGATGAAGATGATGCCAAAAAGGGGAGAAAGATACCTCAATGAAAAATTTTGGCACGCCTACTCCAAGAAACAAGCCAAAACAAAAGCCAGAGCCTGCAAAGAAGTCTTCAGCAACATCTGCTGAAACATGTGTTAAAGAAAAGAAAAAGGGAGTTGATGGAACCTTGAACATTCAAGCCAATGATGAAGTTGCAAGAAAGAAGACCATACAAAATCAAAATGAAACAAAAGAAAGGGTTTGACAAAAGGAACAAAAGGAGTTAAAAAAATGGGAAATAAAAACAAAGGATCTTGGCATTTCAAACAGGAGAAAATCACACAAACACAACAAACCTCCACTTGCCATATTCCCTAAACCACCTTCACCACCACAAAAATAAACCCCTGTTAAACCTAAAAACCAACCACTGCTGGTCTCAAAACCATTGATGGTACCAAAAAGCCACCCACGGCTGCACCCATACCAACACCCTTACCACAAAAACCACCTCTCAAAAAGCAGAAAACAAAACCCTCATCACCATTACCATCTTCCACTGCAACAGATGTTGATGCAACAAATGCTTTAATAGATGTTAAGGCAACAACGGTTGAAACACCAGTTGGTTCAACAACTGTTAGTCAATCCACTGATTCCTCAACATTCCAATTTCCATCACAGTCAATCCTTACACCTATAGCCCATTCTCCTTCAAAAACTCCTCCACCAAAATCCGTGTATACAAGAAAGAAAAAAATCATGGTGCATGATGATGAAAAGAATGAAGAGGACATACCTTCACCCACTCCTGTATCATCCTCACCTTTTATCCAAACGTCACCCGAACCATTCATTCCACCTCCATCACCAACATCAAATCCACTTACTCAACCACCCACTAATCACACCCCACGAGACATACCATTGACAGTACAATACCCTCTAGAACTGCCTGCAGTTCAAAATGAAATGTTACAATTTTATGCAGAGGATGATCCATCCAAGAGAACCTTCCCATCTCTTCATGGCTTCAGAACTCCAAGGAACATTGATGAGTATCTGAAATTGAAAGCCAAACAAGTTGAATACATTGCAAAAGAAGAGAGTAAAGGGAAAGGTGACATCAACTTATCAAGTCGAATGCAACATGGGCTAAGTAAAGTCAGTAAACTGGAAGACTTTTCAAGAGACTTAAGTAAGAAGATGTCAAATCTGCCACCTAATGCTGATCTTCAAAAGGAACTAAGGAAAGATCTCATAGAACTTATCATGAGGGACAAACCATACCAAGCACATAAGCATCAATTCAAAGACTGGCCTCTCACAGCTCTTAAAGAAGAAGCAAACATATGTAAAAGAATGAAAAATGATCCTCAAATGAGGAAGACTGCTCCCAACTGGAATAAGTTTAAGAAATCCAAAGCAGATCTTGCCTTGGAGTATAAGAGGAAGAGAGCTGAGCTTGTAGCAGCCAAGTATGGGTCCGCAAGGGCCATTGGAAGATGGTCCAGGCAGTATGTTGATCAAATTTATGATAAGTTGGAAAAACTAAGAGAATCAGATCCTTTAGCTCCTAAGAAGCCAGTATACAAAGACCAAACCACTGATAAGCCTCAGCAGTAAAGCCTCTCTCTTACAAAGTTGTTCTCATCTTCTGATGTATCCATCCATGTCTTAAATCAAAGAAAAAGACAGCAGCAGATAAATGAGAAAGATGAAAAGAGAGAAGCTGATATCAGAAAGGAGGCTATCAAGGATCAATTATTGTATGGATTGGATGCTGCTTCTTTAAAACTTCAAGCTCAATTTACTAACACCATCAAAAGGTTGACAAGCAGACCTCAATCCCAAACTCATCAGAAATAAAGATTCTCCAAAGAAACCCATCAGACCCAAAAATTCTAAAGTGGAAATTTGACAAACAGACCCATGAATTGACCTTGCTCAAGTCTGATGGTAGATTTGTAAAGCTATCAAGGGAGGATGCATTAGGTCTGAATGTAAATGACCTCCAAGATCTGTTGAACCTACAACTTTATAGGGATGAAGATGATGAAGGAACTTCTGGTAGATCCATGGATCCACGAGCATATTTGAGTGAAGACTATAAGAAGTACAGGGAAGCAAGATGGGCAAATAGATGGAGTCAAGAGAAAGAATGTTATGTTGATCCTAAAGGAAACCCAACAGTTGATACTGACAAGGTAGATTTTGAAGCATTAGTTGTTGCTATTCCAACTGTGGGTGTTTGGTGTAAAGGACTTGAAGAAATACCAAGATACAGAGAAAAGGTAGAGGAAGGCATAAGGAAGGTGATATATTCTAGCTTAGAGAAAAAGAAGAAGACGGTTGAGGAGATTGTTGTTGAAAGTCAGAAAACGGTGAATGAGGTGAAGAAAGAAAAAGTAGCTGATGAAAAGTTGGAGAAGCCAGGTGATGAAGTTGTTGCTAAAGAACAACAGGTGAAGGAAGAAGAACAGAATCAAAATGCAGAAAAAGCCACGGTGCAAAAAGCTGAGGCAACAAATCAAAATGATTCTTCTGTATCGTCAAATAAAACTGAAATTAAAACTGAACAACAGTGCAAGAAATGCATGGAAACGTGCAGGGCTTGTACTGAAAAAGATAGAAATCTGAGATCCAGAGTCATTGAATTTACTAAAATAGAGAAGATTTTCAAAGAAAAATGTAATGAAATGTTAGAAAATGAAAAGTTTTTGAAATAGGAAAATGAAAATCTGACATAAAAATGTGATAGTTTTGAAAAGGAAAACAAAATTTTGAAACAAAAGTGTTTTGCTGGTTGCAACAAATGTGGTAAAAAAGACAAAACTATTCAAGAGTTGCAAAAAGAGTATGATGGAATGAAATTGTCATATCACACAGTAAAAGAAGCTTATGAAACTTTGAAGAGTAGAGTTAAAAGTTTAGATGATAGATTGTCAACATGTCAAAAGACAACTAAATTTCTTGAAGCTAGATATGAAGGAAAACAAAAGGTTTTAAATAATTATATTGATGATGTTGCAAAACTTAAACAAAAACTGGCTGAAAAGGAAAAGTTGGTCAATAAACTTCAAAGTTATCATGCTTCTTCATATATTCTGGAACACATTTTCAACATCACACCAGGTGGTAAAGATTCTGAAAAGAACCAAAAGTGGATTGGGTCAGAATACCATCAGGTTCCACCACCGTTGGAGAATAATTATACATTTTATGATGGCGAAAAGGTGGAAAAGTTATAAACATGTTTGACCAATTACCTGACAACATTGATGTGACTTACACCAAATTTGATGAATCTTGGTTATTCAGAGGTGGTAGGTAAGGTTGTTGAAAGCATTCTGACAGAGAAGTCTACCAAAACAGATAAGTCCGAGTCACAGAATGAAAATGAGGGAAGTTTTCATGAAAGTTATATTAAAAAAATTCAAAATCTAAGAAAGATGCAAATGATGATCCAATAGGATTGGCGTATACCATGATTAGATCGAACAAGTTATTCTTAGATATTGAAGTCCCGATTCAGAATGTGATTACGGACAAGATCGACAAAGTTTTCAAATTGGTAGAAATTGAAAAATCTGAAATTTCAATATTTGCTAGTAAGAGCAAGAAATCTTTTTATAATAAACCTGGATATAAAAAGAAAAATATGAAGGCTGGGTTGGGTTATAAGAAGAACCAAAATCAGAAATGGTTTGAGAAGAAGAATTATCAGAAAAAGACGAACTTTGTTCATGGAACAAGTTCCGAGGAAGAGAAAGAACTCCAATTTAGATGGCTGTCTAATGAAGAGTTCTATGCTCAAACGAAAAAACAACAACATGTCAAATATTTTTCAAAAAGAACATGTTTCAAATGTGATCAAACTGGACATGTTGGTTGCAAATGTCTGAATCTGAAACCTGTTGAGGTTACACAAAAGAGGCAGCAAACTGAGGTTGTTAAACAGAAGTCAACCAAGTTTGAACCAAAACAAACTTGGAAACCAAAATCAAAGACACCGAAAGTTGAACCTAAACAAATTTGGAAACAGAAGGTTGATTTTTCAAAATCAAAACAAACTTGGAAGCCATAAACATCCAACTTTGAACCAACACAAATCTGGAAACCTAAAGTTGATTTGTCTAAACGTAACATTCAAACAGATTCAAGATTTTATCGAAGAAGTGTTTCAAAAGGACAAGTTTGGGTCTGTGAGTGATAATCAAAATGAAAATGTATTTGTGAAAAATGATAAAACTTTTCCGATATTGAACAATTCTTATTGTGTCACAATACCCAAGGTCAAACAGACCTGGGTTGCATTGTTCAAGTAATTGAATTGTTTGAATGTGCAGGTGCTCCTGAAGTCAACTGAGTGTCAACACGAGGAGGGGAGTAGCCAGGCACAAGAGGAGGCTACAGGTCCCTACAAGTGAAAATAGGGAGTTTGTTCGTTTCTATACATAAATAAACCATAAATCAAAAACCCTAAAAATAGAAAATTTAAAAACCAAAAATATGTTTTTATTTTGTCAAAAATTGAAAAATGAAAAATATGTTTGTTTTTAAATTTGTTAAAAAAATCTAAAAATTGAAAAATATGTTGATTGAATATGCCAAAACCCTCACGGCTGGACAAACATGATTATTTCACAAGTGATTGAAAATGGTTTTATCATTGTTAAAAATCCATGTGTTGTAAATCATGGGGGGTACTTTCTACAAAACACAACATGTGAAGCAGAAAATGGATGGCGAGATGAAGCTATCTGCATCGGGTTGTCAAATTTCTTTAAATGTTTTGAACTTTAGGGGAAGTAAGAATTCTGAAAATACAAAAACATTTGAAAATTTGAAAAAGCCAAAAAACATGAGAAATCTAAAAAATGAGTTTTTGTGTAAATAAGAGGAAATAATAGTACATCAGTAGACAATCACAGTACGCTAAAGAAATGGAAAGTCAAATGTGATAAACAGTCTCACTGATGATATGCCAGTAGGTTTTTACACGCTTAGTAGATTGATTTCGTGATATAAACCTAAATATCAATAACTTACTTATCTCGTGGGGAACATCTCTCGGATATATGGGTAACCCCTGAAATCTCGTTTGAGAGGTTGCCTGATTATGAGATACTAGGTCTTTATACTGGTTAATATCTGGGGTATTATACATGGTCTTCTGATTTTGCGTCGGCAATGGCCAAGACCTTCTATAATACTTTATGTGCTTTAACAAGCTTTCCCTCTGCATAAAAATTGAAAAATATCAAAAGATATAAATCAAGTGCAGTTGTAAAGAAGATCCCTAAGTGGGGCACATCTAAAGTCGAGCCTTCATCTCTTTGACTGAACGGTAGTTCATACCTGAGCTCTCAAGGTCTCGCACTAACCCAGAGTACATATATTAGTATAGTATATTCACCTGTAAGACTAAATCTAAGGAATCTTGATACGGGAATATATTCTGAGGTGGGACACACGAATAAGTTAAGTGCTTAAAACACTAATCTCATATCATGAAATCAATTGAACTTTGTGTGAGAATTTAAATGGATTAGTATACTGACAATCTAAGTGAATCGTATAGAACTTAAAGTGTTTATAGCTCAACGGTGCTAGTGATTTATCATAAACTGATATGATCCTCTGACACGAACTCAAACAAAAATATTGTCTGTAAATATTTCTTTACTGTTTTATGCTTCAGAAAATTACAAAAAGATTTAATTTCTGCTTTAGTTTCGACAACCGATGTCTGAATGCTGAGTTTCAAAATTTAAGTATGCTGAATATGTTTCTGAAAAATAAGCAAGTTCATTAATTTGAAACGTGAAGTTTTAAATCAAAAAATCAAAGGTAGTTTGTGAAATCTCCAAGGTCATTAGTTTAGACTTGGATGATTATCTGAGAGGGTCTTGAATACTAAAACTGTTATACTTGATGCATAGAGTCAGGTTATGATCTTGAACTAAAACTGTTAAAAATATAGTTGTTTGATAGGGGGAGAGAGTCAAGTTATTCCTAGAATTTACATATTGTTAAATTTGAGTTAGGTTCTTGATCTTAGAATATTTTGAGCAAGGTCATTGATTCTGGAAAACCAAAAATCTTTCACTGTTAGATGTAAAATCCATATTTTTGTAAACAAACGATGTCCGGTGGTGTCACATATTTGAAATGCTCCAGCTTATCCATGTTAAATGTTTAGAGCTAGATTTTTGAGTACTGAACTTAAATTGTCAAATATCTTACAAATAGTTTGAGTATTACAGATATTAAACCAGATTATGATCCCGTAGCTGAGACTAAGGGGGAGTCTGAAGACGAGCTCGGTGTAAGGGGGAGTTTGTAATCAAAGAACCAGGTGTCGATCCTAAAATCACGAAAGCTTAACGAAAGGGGGAGCAGATTTAGAACGCATAATTAAGAGGAGCTTGAAGAGGGAGTTTGTGGTTGCTGATATTGTCAAAGCTTCATGAAGACTCAGAGAAAGACAGAAAGCTACGAGATTGACTGTAGTAATATACAAGGGGGAGTCTGTGAGTGCATAATGTCTGTCACTTTCGTCAATCACGTATCGTAGCTTAATCAGATGATACAAGATCGGTGCTGATCAAAGATAAAGATAAAATTGATATGTATTGAAGCTCATCCGAACGGATGGACCTCAGGTCAATTCGGACAGATGCATGATCATGTTCATTCGGAAGCTTTTAAGGTTTAGTCCATCTGTCCGGATAGAGGCCCATCTATCCGGATGGAGTCTGCCTATATATAGAGATGTAGGGTCTTGTCATTTGATAACTTTTGGTGACTAGAGTGGGGAAACTCTGTCAATTTGTTTTCGTGGTTTTGTACTATCAAAAGATCAATAGAAAACAAATTATAATTACATCTGAGTGGCTGATCCACACACGTGATTGGATTCCGCACAACTCACGTGTTCGTATGCATTCAACGGTCAAGGAATTTATCCAGGATCAGAATCCGCAACTATATTCAAGATTTCGAAACAAAGTACATGGTTTATATATAACAGTATGTTTTCAATAATGTGGGAAACTTGTTGGTGCGTTATCCATAACACGAATATGTTCATTAACTTTGGCCAAGCCGACCAGTAGTATGTTATGGTACCATAGGACTGACAATCCCATTACCAAATTTCCCGGGGTTTGTGTGGAAGTTTGGGGAACGATAGAAAATCTATTTTTAATAGACTCTTTGGTAGTTTGTTAGTTGAGATGAGTCAACATAGGCTTGAATATATTAACCAAAACGACCACACTTGTTTACACAATTAAAACACAAACGATTGGTTTATACTTAACACGAACGAATGGTTTATACTAAACAAGGATAATTGGTTTATACATAACACAGACAATTGGTTTATACAAAACAAGACAAATGGTTTTATTTTTTTGGGTAAAGGGATTTTTACCCCGGTGATTGTATTACTCCCAACAAGAATTACAAATAGAGAAGCAGAGTGCAACTCCAGTTCTTTTATGTGACATGCCACATAAGAGTCAAAACCAGAAAGGACATTAACAACCATAAACAAACAACCTAAACAACTAGGGTAACCCTAACATCCCATGAATCAAAACAAATTAACCTTCTTCAAACATGTCCATGGATGACAACTTCCATTCTTCCAGCACTCTAGTAACCCGAGTAGTCCTCTTGTATTTATAGGAGTGCAGTTTTAAGCGAATCGTCTTAATAATCAGAAAGGACAAATGGTTTTAGGCAAATGGTTTAATAGTCTTAATAGTCCTCTTTCATTCTTCCAGCACTCTAGTAACCGGAAAGGACAAATGGTTTTAGACAAGTCACAAATGGTTTTAAATTAAAGATATATAAACCATACAAAGCTTTCTTTTAAATCATTTTTATACGGTTTTACAAAAGAACACTTTTGTCAAGATTCATGGCTACAAGGTTTTATTACTCATACCAACATTTATAGTTGGTAAAATGTATTGTAATACCAAACACATTTAATACAAGTTTGGATACAAGGTTTTCACTCATTGACTCTCGTAGTCGGACGAGGTATTGCAATAACAAATACAAATTCATGAATGTGACTCACAAAACCTATGTTACTCACTAGCTTCATTGTTGACCGTGTTTTTTCACATATGTTTCAGGTGCTAATGTGTGACGATTATGAAAGCATGCTACACATAGGATGGACTTGGGCCTTAGTTTACTTAAAAACTTAAAGACAGATGTTTGTATTTTGTGTATGTTATCCAAAGACCATGTAAATTATTAATACAATGAAACCATACTTTGAATACCATATGTTTGAAACAATTCCTGGCAGATGTCCTGCCCAGCTGCATTTCTTGGATTCCAAGTCACGATTTTTGCCACAATTCACCTCCTTTGGACAGCTTGGGTGACACTAGGCATGTCATTAACAACTGGGTGGACACTTGGCTTGATTTGGTGATCTCTTGATCACTATAAATAGCCTTGATCAACCACATTCAAAAATTGCACCTTCAATTTTCTTTCTCTCCTCTATTTGGAACTTTCTTCTACTTATAGAGGCCTCCTACTAAAGTTCTAAGCATCCCTTGAACACAAGTAAGTGTTGTTCCTTAGTCTTTTACATTATTTTGGCTAATTATGAGCAAAAGTCAAACAAATTAAGTTTTGTTTGACTTTCAGTCCTGACCATTTTTGTTCAAGTCAAAGTTTAAATTGACTTTGCAACATGATCATAATAATGAAGGTGTTAATCCTTCGCAATTACACCTTCTGATCATCACATTTAGTAGGCGAAATGATGAGTCAAACTTTTATGGAATAAAAGTCAAAAGTGCATAAAAATGCATTTTACGACGAAAGTGTTTTCGGGTATTAAAACTTAAAGTTTTGACACCAAATCAGTTTTATAACATTATTAGACAGGTTCTAACATGTCTAGCTCGTCATTTCTAGTTTAGTGCTTATTCCTTAGTCAAAAGTCGAGCAGTTTGACTTCCGCTTTGACTTTCGAATCTGACCCATTTGGTCAATTTTAGGATCCGGCCAAGCCCGTTTATATGACCATAGTAATATAGGGAATAACCTTCTGAGGTTATCCCTTATGGTCATGTCGTTTGGCTAGTCAAATGATGAGTCAACTATATATACTTTTAAAATGCTGAAAATACCCTTTAGGCACAAAAAATAGTTTTAAACATGTACGGTCATTTTTTTAACTTATAAACTGATCATACAATATAATTAAACTTGTTTTGACATGTTGGATTCGTCATAGGACTTATTTAACCATCCGGACCCAAATTTACGCATACGACCCGTTAAAGTGGCGTAAACCACTTTAACAAGTCGTAAAAAGTCAAAACACTCCTAGATACTTCCAAATCAGAATGTAAGGTTTAACCAACCATATTACACAAGATCCTTCACTCATTTGGTTTCTAAACCTCATTCTATCCGATCTTCCATTTAAAGTCTCGATACACTAACTTATAGTTATCTGATACATTAGGAAACACTTGAGCTTTGTTTAACAAGACATCTACGCAATCCAAGTGAGTACATAGCTCCCCTATTTTACGTTTTCTAAATGATTTGGGGTGACTGATATATGCTAAAACTATTTTCAAGATTTCTAAAAAAAGTACATGGTTTATATATAACAATATGTTTTCAATAATGTGGGAAACTTGTTGGTGTGTTATCCATGACACGAATATGTTCATTAACTTTGGCCAAGCTGACAAGTAGTATGTTATGGTACCATAGGACTGACAATCCCGTTAACAAATTTCCCGGGGTTTGTGGGGAAGTTTGGGAAACGAATGAAACTATATTTTTAATAGACCCTTTGGTGGTTTGCTAGTCGAGACGAGTCAACAAAGGCTTGAATATATTCACCAAAACGACCACACTTGTTTACAAAATTAAAACACAGACGATTGGTTTATACACGGATGATTGACGATTGGTTTATATATAACACAGACAAATGGTTTAAACTAAACAAGGACGATTGGATTATACGTAACACGTCCGATTGGTTTATACAAAACAAGGACAAATGGTTTTAGACAAGTCACGAATGGTTTTAAAGTAAAGATATATAAACCATACAAAGCTTTCTTTTAAATTGGTTTCTTATATGGTTTTACAAAAGAAACACTTTTGTCAACATTCATGGTTACAAGGTTTTATTACTCATACCAACATTTATAGTTGGTAAAACGTATTGCAATACCAAACACATTTAATACAAGTTTAGATACAAGGTTTTCACTCATTGACTCTCGTAGTCGGATGTGGTATTGCAATAACAAATACAAAGCCATGAATGTGACTCACAAAACCTATGTTACTCACTAGCATTCATTGTTGACCGTGTTTTTCATATATGTTTCAGGTGCTAATATGTGACGATTATGAAAGCATGCCACATATAGGATGGAATCGGGCCTTAGTTTACTTTAAAACTTAAAGACAAATGTTTGTATTCTGTTTATGTTATCCAAAGACAATGTAAATTATTAATACAATGGAACAAGACTTTGAATACCATGTGTTTGAAACAATTCCTGTAACGTGACTCCCCGACTGTGACACCCGGCAACTTAGGCCTGTACCGTACCAATGTGACATGTGTAATGTGTAATGAACAAATAATAACAATATTTTATTAAATATGGTGTTATTGTGTGATATTTAAAGTGTTGGTAAATCCAAACTTAGTTGACAATTTAGTTGGCAATAATAAGAGAAACGCTTATCGCGTAACGAACAAAATGCGAAACGAAGGTCGGTGACCGCCCAGATAATGTTAAAATCCTAAAAATATTCCTTTATGATTAAAATCCTATTTTTAATCATATTCATGAAGAAAAAATAATTAAAACGCTTAAAATCCTTATTTTTCGAATTTAAGTGCACATTGCGCAATACCGCTCTTATACTGCGAAATACAAACAACGCAGCTAGTCTGGGAATATAAAATATTATTCAGTAATATTTTGATGAGATTATTTTTGTAAGCTGATAAAATAAATTTTAAAAGCCTTAACTGTGACAACCCTCACCAAACCAGGTATCCGTACGAATTAATTAATATTTAATTAATGCTTAATTACTGTGCTTGCTTACAATTGTGGTTAAACTGATTCTTGATTTCTGATACATACATATACATGCATCATATCTTATTAATGTCACTCCATTATTTACACATAACTATAGTGACAAACTTGATGCACAAAAGCACAGTTAGCCCAATAAACGGATAACCCAGTAAACATGCTGACATAGCCAGCACTAGACAGACACTGTCTCTGAGGCCAGTATGAGCCGAGAATAGTTTACTACACTAGTAGGGAGTGTAGGGAGGTGATGATTATAAAACGGCGTCACTAGGTGATAGTTATAGTGACCGGATGTGCCTAAAACACGCTTTAACTACAAAATCCTGCACTTTATTACAAAATTCAGCATTTAAGCTAACTAGTTAAGTGCAAAAACTGGGTAAAATAATGTTGGACACTTTACAAAGTGTCGGGAATTCATTGTGTCACTAAAAATAATATTAAAGACACTCTAAAGGCTTATTTAGCACTTTAACGGATCAGTATCCAACCGAACAACCAGACGTTACCCGGAACATAAAAATATTGACAATGACATTGTTTTTCCTTTTCTGAGCCAGTTAGGGTCCCCGAATACCCTAACACCCTTTATAATTCATAACACACATAATACACTAATTAACACCTTTAGTACTTAACTAGTTACTAACTATCTAGTTCAAACCAAACCATAAACCCCCCCCCCCCCTTCAACCGAATCGGTCCCCCAAGGGGACACACTCCTTACAAATATTGATTATTTTATTGAGGTTGCCTAATATCTTCATAACACATTGTTTAGTGGACAATACACCCAATATGGATTATAAGTAAGTATGGAGGATAAGCATTACATTCACATCAACACTTCAAAATTTTGCTCTCTCCTTCTCCTCTCCTTTGGATCGGCCGAAACCCCCAACCCACATCCACCCACCTTCAAGTTTCAATCTAGCTAAACCACTTACATACAAAGGTGCAAGATATCATTCAAGCAAACCCGGTGCTTACGGAATCTCAAGGACCTCACTATGTTGCTTTTATCCACCTAGTTTTCGCTTTGATTCTTCCCTAGCCTTGAGCTAGTTGTAAGTGCTTCCAAACACTCTCTTGTTCATGTTTAAAGTGGTTAATAGGAGGTTCAATGGTTAAAACTCAAGAACATGCGAAAACAAAACTTAAAGTCTTGCAAGAATGATAAACTAGTTGGTTCAAGAGAAACAAATGGTGTAAAACTTGTGAATCTTGTTTAGGTATGGTTATTTTATGTTGTTGGTTGCTAGAAGTGGAACGGATCGTCATCTAACCACGCTAGATCATGTTCATGGAACATGAACTAGCAATATGTTAAGTGTAAAAGATACAAGATGATGAACCTTTCCACACATAAACATGAACTTGTGTAAAAATGATTTTTCTTGTAAAATAGAGTTCTAAACTAGTAGATCTAAAGATCTACAAGGGGTATTTTCGAAGAACCAAGTGTAAGATGCAAATCTTGTTTAAAAGCCGGATCTTACACAACTAAAAGAATTTTTGTGAACAAACAAGTGTGTAAACACTTGCGTGACAAAAAGATTTAACCAAGAAATATTTTCGTAATTTTTGGAATAGAAGCTGTAAAATTGCATATTCTTTAAAAATAAAGTTTTCAAGAAACTAATTTTATTTTTAGAGAAGGAAAGATCTACTAAAAATGTTGGAAGGTTACTACATAATTTTACACAACTTACAAGTTCATGTGTTTGCGATTTATGCTTATTTTTTACTAGTTTGATATTTGAATGATGTATGTTGATGATTGGAAAATTGTTGATTGAATTTTGAAAAGAAAATGATACGCTAGTAAGCGTGGCCACCTCCAGTTACAGAGGAAACTCTGGCGAAATTTTTCCAGAATATAACACTTAGAATATTTTGATGACAAGTGTTTATAAATATATCTTTGACTTGTTTTCCAAATAAAATTCGCCATGATTTTTATTACAATATAACCAAATATTCGGAGGTGGGTTTTAAAAAATAAAACTTGTTAAATATATATTTAGAATATATATTTCACAGTAAAACGCTTGTGTGATTTTATGATTATTTTGTGAACTACACATATATTATTTTTAGGGTAAAAATAATATAACTCGTTTACACTAAAAAGTAACGACTCCAAAATAATACCAACGCCTTCACAAACAAATAATTAAGTTACACCGGTATTATTATTACCGCGCGAACTGTAAAATGTAACTTACGTATTTTTCGAAAAATACTCTTAGAAGTGTATTTGGTAAAAGTATTATTTTGGAAATTGTATGGGGATAAAATATAATATTTTTGGGAAAAATATGTATATTTTGGAGATAGAATATTTTAGATAAATGAATTAAAATATATTTTAAGTGAGACTTAATAATATATTTCGAAGATATAAAAATGCACATGTATTAAAAACCCCCATCCTTGGGAAGGAATATAATTAATAAATAATTAAGAAGTGTAAAAACGAAATAGTTGTCTAACTATTTCCCAAAAATGTTAAACCTTAAGCCAAGGCACGGCCGTCCATCTAATAGAAGTTAGTACGTGTAGGTCGTCACGCAGCAGGTTATTTTGGGACGGACTATTTCGAGACGCACTTCTGTGAGTTCATGTCCCCCCTTTCTCTTAACTGTTTTTAGTTTTTATACTTCGGGGGTGAAATACATGTTACTATGATTACGAATACTTTTTACATGGTATGGTTAGCGTAAGGAGGGTTACTACTTAGATCATGTGAGTGGGTAGGCGGGAACTGGAGGCCATTAATCCTCATTGTAGGACCAAGTGTCATTAGCGGTAGATCTATCTGGGTGTAGCGAGCCCAACTCCAGGCCCAACAGAACGGACCTCGGGGTGACTTTGAGCCCGACGCAACAGAACGGACCTCGGTAGATCTATCTGCTAGGTTTGAGTCTTCCTATTGCACTTCACACATATTAATGGCCTTGCAAACCATTGGTGATCTCTTTATTTCCTTATTTGCTACATACCAGGGATTTTATACTTACAAAGGTTTTACATACTCACTTTCACATGAACTCGCTCAACTTTATGTTGATTTTTCAACTTACATGTATTTCAGGGAATTAGGGATCTGGCAAGGTATGCACTGTCGTTACGCTGCGTAGAAGAATGGTGTCATCCAAGTTTAGGGATTGTGACTTTTACCTGGACGAGTCACAAGCCTTAAGCTGTGTTTATTTCCTGTTTTGTGGTTGTGTCTTATGAACAAGGTTTTTATTATGTTGTGTTGTAAACTCGTTGCATGTGTCAACTCTAAAACAATGTTGTCGTATTTTACTTTTAAAACTTGAAGTAATGGATGATCATCATGGTTTTACTTGCATATAGCTTTGTTGTGATTAAGCTATGGTATTAAGAAGTCACACCAAAATAAACCCACGCTTCCGCAAAGCCAGGGTGTGACAGCTTGGTATCAGAGCCTTGATCATAGCGAACTAGGATTCCTTCTCGAGTCTAGACTATGATCACTATGGCTCTCATGAAAACATTTTTACATTGCATACACTACGTCCAGATCCAGGTCACAAAACATTTTTACAAACAAAAAGAGTGAGCACATTTTATTTGTTAGTTATGGCTCAGTCTGAGAGGTTGAGGGAGTAGCCTAGTGGGACTAGGATGCTCAGTCTGAGAGGCTGAGGGAGTAGTCTAGTGGGACTAGGAGGCTCAGTCTGAGAGGCTGAGGGGGTAGTCTAGTGGGACTAGGAGGATCAGTCTGAGAGACTGAGAGACTAGGAAGTTCAGTCGGGGAGACTGAGAGGATAGTCTAGGGTAGACTAGGATGATTACTTGTTTGCTTATTGGTGACTAACATGTTTATATGATTATATGATTGATTGTTTGTACGTATGTGTGTTTGTGTTACAGACATCATGCCTTTTTCATCAGACACGGGAGATTCCGACACTCTGGACCCCATGGCCATAGTATCAGACGACATAGTTTCATCGGAGCACGAGGTGTACACTTCCGATACTACCAACACAGATGATGACGACTTCCAGCCCTTTGCGCTGCCTGATGTCGTAGAAGAGCCTGCTGATGGCCATCTTGTTGGGGATTTGCCACTCGCGGTGATCCCTGCTCCTGTGCCCCTTGCCGCTTATCCCGTTGTTGATATGCCCCTTGACATTGTCTCTGATGACGATGTCGATTTATTTGAGGAGGACCCACTTGAGGGCGAGGCCCATATTGCTGCCGGTGATATCCTACTTCTTGCTGATGCTCCTGCGGAGGAGGCTCCCGTTCATTCACCTGTTCCAGACTCCTTTGAGTCTGTGGCATCCGTACCTTCGCACACACAGGGAGTGCAGCACCACACACACGACGCCGACCCAGACATGGCGTCATCCGCTGCACCTGCTCCTACGCATAGCTTTGAGTTCGATCATGATGTTGATGATGATTCAGATCCTATTTTTCCACCTGGCTTTGATCCAGACCAGGACATTGAGTTCGTACACTTAGACCAGCACTTGGAGGATCCTGTAGCCCCTGTCGACCCTATGTTTGCTGATCCAGCTGATTTTGAGATGGAGTTTGTTGATCCGGAGCCTGATGTGGCCCCTGAGCCAGGCGTTGCTCCTGACCCCGCATTGGAGCATGACCCTATTCATGCCAATGCACCTGCGGTAGCTCCTTTTGTTGATGACCTACCTGTTGACGATCATCCCGTTGTTGTTCCACAGTTGGGGGATGATCGTGTTACTGACGCTCCTGTTGATGCTCCACTTCTGTTAGAGGATCCTGTTGTTGCACCACTTCCTGATCCAGTGCCGGTGATGGTCGACCGTGCACCTTTCGCGACCCATATTGATCCACGATACGCTCACACCCGCAACGGGTGGATAGATGATGACGATGATTACCCACCTTTCGTGATACCAGTTACACCACCTGTAGCCCCCGTTTCAGCCCTTGTTACAGCTCCCATTGGTGTTCCCTTGATTCCCCCACACACCACAGATACTCACCGCACAATCTCCCGATCACTTATCTCTAGGACATTCCTCCACCACGTCCTGGGGAGGGTTCGTCACGTCATCCGTTTGGTCATACACCTTTCATGGCAGGAGGCAGCCAGTTCATGCCCCAGATTTCTCATCCCACTACTGTTCCCACTGTTGCACCGTTTACTGTACCATCCTTCGCTCCATCTAGTGAGCCATTCCTCTGGACTACGCCCCCCATTATGCCACCATCTGATCCGTATCACCCATACCACGTGGGGTATTCTATGGAGGAGATTCTCACATCTTTCATGATACAGCAGGAGGCGCTGACCCGTCGCGTACAGGAGCTGGAGAGAGCTCAGCGACCACCGTGTCATTGTCAGACCCCACCTGCAATATCACACCCTCCACGACCACTTTCACTTGATTCTGCCGCTCGCTTTTGGACTCCTGAGCAGCAGATAGCATACTTATTACACTCTCATCGCGCTATGGAGGAGGACTGGCTTCATATGCGACGTTTACTCTTTTCTCGTTTCCCCCCTCCTCCACCGCCATCAGCTTAGGCCTTTTTGTATGACGTAGGTAGACTTTTGGTGAGACGACCGCGATTGTGCAGACTACACAACTTTTGGAGACCACATTTTGATGATTGTGGCTTTTGATGATTTGTATATTTGTTGTTGTTGTCACTGACTAGATAGTTTGGACTAGGGCGATGTGGCCCTTAGTCACTGATGATGTATGATACAGTTATGAACTTGTAAACCGTACATTGTGGTCTTGATTTATGACAGCGCAATCGCAGTATTCTCATTATATGATGGGTTGATTATTGATATTTTATAACATGAGATGTTATGTGGTTGATTTATTTATAACATGAGATGTTATGCGTTGATATTATTGCTACATACGTACACTTTACTCACTATGACCTGACCTACGTGAAACATCTTTTAGAATATGCCTCCAAGACGCCAAACGCGTATGCCTGCCAACGAGGCAGAACTTCAAGGAATCATTGCTGCCGCCATTGCGCAGTATGCAGCCTCAAACGGAGGAACCAGCGGAAGTAACTCGAACAATAACGACAATAACAATCCACCACATGGTAATGTTAAGTCGTTATGACATACTACGATACATCTGGATATCTTTAGCACGCTTGCTAATACCATTTGTATATTCTAACGTATGTGCAAGGTGCACTTACAAGCAATTCCTAGATTGCAAGCCTGTAAACTTTGATGGCACCGGAGGTGCTGTTGCTTTTGTAAGATGGGCCGAAAAGACGGAGTCTGTTCTTTGAATGAGCAAGTGCGCTCCAGACCAGCAAGTGACTTACATTTCTGGGCTATTTTTGGACGGAGCCCTGTCCTGGTGGAACTTACAAGTGCAAATTCTTGGCGAAGCCGCAGCTTACGCAATGACATGGAATGAGCTCAAGGAGCTCATGCGAAGAAAGTACTGCTCACGTGCGGAGATTCAGAAGTTGGAAACTGAATTCTGGCACTTGAAAATGGATGGTCCCAAGATCTCAGAATACGTTCAGAGATTCCATGACCTGTCTCATGTGGTACCTTATATGGTTACACCAGAGTTCAAGCGAATCGAGCGCTTTATTTGGGGTTTAGCACCTCAAATCATGAGTATGGTCACTAATTCCAAGCCGGCGACTATCACAAAGGCCATCGATCTGAGCGTGGCTCTTACTGAGGAAGCCATCCGCCTAAACAAGTTTTCGAATGTTGAACCAAAGAAGAAAGAAACACATGCTGAGTCGTTTGGTGAAAGCAAGCGAAAGTTTTCAAACTTCAAGCAGGGTACTAGTGGTGTTGGCAAGAAAGGAGAACCAAGTACACCGGTCCAAGCTGCAACCGGTGTTGGAAAGAAGGGGAAAGGATGTATGGGTACTCATCCCAAGTGTAATACCTGCCAGCGTCATCATTCTGTCCGGTGTGGGTCAAAAGTATGTGAAGCTTGTGGAAAAGTTGGCCACTTGAAGGATTCTTGCTGGGCTATTGCTGGCCGGGGAGGCCAAGGAGGTTTTGGTAGTAGGAACAATAATCGCGGTAGTAATGGAAATCGTCCACAAGGGAATAATGGAGGCGATGGAAATCGAGGGAACAATGCAAATCAAGCTGGGGACACGAATCGAAATCAGAACAACACTCAAGCTGGGAATGGAGGTGGTAATGGGCAAAAACTTGGTTGTTTTAACTGTGGCGACATTGGGCATTTTAAGAGGAACTGCCCAGGATTGGACCAAGCACGGGGAAGAGTCTTTAACATTGGTGCAAGGGAAGCGCGCCAGGATCCCAACGTTGTTACCGGTACGTTCCCTGTAAACCAACGTTTTGCATCCGTTTTATTTGATACTGGTGCCGATTATAGTTTCGTATCATTAGAATTTAAGAATATACTTGGTTTGGCCGCTAGTAAGTTAGACGTTCCATATTAGATCGAATTAGCAAATGGGAAACTTGTTGAAACGGGTGAAGTCGTTAGAGGATGCATAATAGAATTGGGAGGACACGAATTTACGCTAGACCTACTACCTATCGAGTTGGGAAGCTTTGATGTGGTAGTGGGAAAGGATTGGTTGTCCAGCAACAAGGCCGAGATTGTTTGCCACAAGAAGACCATCCGTATCCCTGTGCGGATGAAGAAACAATCGTAGTGCACGGAGAGAAGCATGATACGCCGCTGAGAATCATTAGCTGTCTGAAAGCTAGGAAGTGTTTGCATAAGGGATGTGTTGCATTCTTAGCACACATCGTGAATAAGGAAGTTGCTGAACCAAAGATTGAAGACATTCCAGTCATCAAGGAATATCCGGAAGTCTTTCCAGAGGACTTGCCAGGATTACCGCCTCAAAGGCAAGTCGAGTTCCACATTGACTTGGTTCCAGGCGCCGTGCCTGTAGCCAAGGCACCCTACAGACTTGCGCCTTCAGAGATGCAGGAATTGTCGACACAAATCCAAGAGCTGTTAGATAAAGGATTCATCAGACCAAGCTTCTCACCATGGGGAGCTCCGGTTCTGTTTGTTAAAAAGAAGGACGGTAGTTTCTGTATGTGTATAGACTACCGTGAGCTTAATAAGTTGACAATCAAGAACAGATATCCCTTGCCGAGGATCGATGATCTATTTGACCAGTTGCAAGGCTCAAGCTTTTATTCAAAGATCGATCTTCGATCTGGATACCATCAACTTAGGATACAGGAGGAAAGTATCCCGAAGACGGCCTTTAGGACTCGTTACGGACACTACGAGTTCCTAGTTATGCCGTTTGAGTTGACGAACGCACCTGCAGTTTTCATGGACCTAATGAACCGAGTCTGCAAACCGTACTTGGATAAGTTTGTGATCGTATTTATTGACGACATTCTGATTTACTCAAAGACAAAGGACGAGCACGAACAACACTTAAGAGCTATTCTAGAGCTACTTAAGAAGGAGAAATTATACGCCAAATTCTTGAAGTGTGAGTTTTGGCTACGCGAAGTCCAGTTTCTTGGACATGTGGTAAATGGAAATGGAATCCATGTTGATCCCATGAAGATCGAGGTGATCAAGAGTTGGGAGACTCCAAAGATGCCAACCGAGATTCGACAGTTCTTAGGTTTGGCTGGATACTATCGAAGATTCATTGAGGATTTTTCAAAGATCGCTCAACCACTGACACTCCTCACGCAGAAGGATAAGAAGTTTGATTGGGGAATCAAACAAGAAGAAGCGTTTCAGTTGTTGAAGAACAAGCTATATGACGCACCGATTTTATCGCTACCCGAAGGAACGGATGACTTCGTGGTGTATTGTGATGCCTCGCGTCAAGGTTTGGGTTGCGTGCTGATGCAACGCCAGAAAGTTATAGCTTACGCGTCACGCCAGATGAAAGTTCATGAAAAGAACTATACCGCGCATGATTTGGAACTAGGCGCAGTGGTATTTGCGTTGAAAATCTGGCGATATTATCTGTATGGTACGCGATGTACAATTTTCACGGATCATAAGAGTTTACAGCACATATTCAACCAGAAAGAGCTTAACATGAGGCAAAGACGCTGGGTAGAGCTGTTGAACGATTATGATTGCGAGATTAAGTATCACCCAGGGAAGGCGAATGTGGTCGCTGATGCCCTGAGTCGAAAGGAAAGGATTAAGCCCCTAAGGGTTAGGGCTTTGGAGATGATTGTTCAGACAGATCTCTCTCTACGCATTTGTGCCGCGCAGGGAGAAGCTTTGAAAGAAAGGAATATTGAAGATGAGTATCTCTGTGGGATGGAGAAGCAGTTGGTGCCAAACGAGGAAGGAACTTTATGCTTCATGAAACAGATTTGGGTCCCTCTGTTTGGTGGTTTAAGGAAAGTTATTTTTGATGAAGCTCACAAATCACGGTACTCTATTCATCCCGGATCGGATAAGATATACCAAGATCTTAAGGATTATTATTGGTGGCCTAGGATGAAAGGCGATGTTGCTGTTTATGTTAGCAAGTGTTTAACGTGCGCCAAGGTGAAAGCTGAATACCAGAAGCCTTCAGGACTTCTGCAACAACCTGAGATTCCCAAGTGGAAATGGGAACAGATTTCAATGGACTTCATAACTAAGTTGCCAAAGACGCCCAGAGGTCATGACACTATTAGGGTAATAGTTGACCGTCTGACCAAGTCCGCACACTTCTTACCAATCAAAGAGAAAGACAATACGAGTAAACTTGCGGAAATATACATGCGAGAGATTGTTGCACGTCATGGAGTGCCTCTCTCGATTATCTCTGATAGAGATGGGAGATTTGTATCAAGGATTTGGCAATCCTTCCAAGAAGCTTTTGGCTCACAATTGAATCTGAGCACTACATTTCATCCGCAAACTGATGGCCAAAGTGAAAGAATTATTCAGACATTGGAGGATATGCTGAGAGCATGTGTAATGGATCTAGGTGGTAGCTGGGATAATCATTTACCATTGGTCGAATTTTCGTACAACAACAGCTACCACACAAGCATTGGAGCCGAGCCATTTGAAGCGCTTTATGGACGCAAATGTCGATCACCCCTATGCTGGGCTGATGCAGGTGATAGGCAGCTTGTTGGTCCTGAAATAGTCCAAGAGACGACAGACAAGATTGCGCAGATTCGAAAACGCATCGAGGCGGCTCGCGACAGACAGAAAGCCTACGCAGATCCAAAGAGGAAACCTTTGGAATTTCAAGTTGGGGATATGGTTTTATTGAAAGTTTCACCCTGGAAGGGTGTGGCACGCTTCGGAAAGCGTGGGAAGTTGAATCCGCGTTACATTGGCCCGTTCAAGATACTGCAAAGGATTGGGCTTGTAGCCAACAAGTTGGACCTACCTGCCGAACTCAATGGTGTTCACGATACATTCCATGTATCAAATCTAAGGAAGAGTCCAACACAAGAAACAATGATCATTCCTGCTGACGAAGTTCATATCGACGACACGCTCCACTTTACTGAAGAACCCGTCAAGGTTATGGATTGGAAGGTTAATAAAACTCGCAGGAGCAGTGTCAAACTCGTCAAAGTTCGATGGAATGCAAGACATGGGCCTGAATTCACGTGGGAACGTGAGGATCGTATGAAGGAGAAGTACCCCCATTTGTTTCCTAAGACCCCTGCAACTAGAGGCAGAGCCTAAAATTTCGGGATGAAATTTATTTAACGGGGGGAGAATGTGACAACCCTCACCAAACCAGGTATCCGTACGAATTAATTAATATTTAATTAATGCTTAATTACTGTGCTTGCTTACATTTGTGGTTAAACTGATTCTTGATTTCTGATACATACATACATACATACATATACATGCATCATATCTTATTACTGTCACTCCATTATTTACACAGAACTATAGTGACAAACTTGATGCACAAAAGCACAGTTAGCACAATAAACGGATAACCCAGTAAACATGCTGACATAGCCAGCACTAGACAGACACTGTCTCTGAGACAAGTATGAGCCAGGAATAGTTTACTACACTAGTAGGGAGTGTAGGGAGGTGAGGATTATAAAACTGCGTCACTAGGTGATAGTTATAGTGACTGGATGTGCCTAAAACATGCTTTAACTACAAAATCCTGCACTTTATTACAAAATTCAGCATTTAAGCTAACTAGTGGAGTGCAAAAAAAAACTGGGTAAAATAATGTTGGACACTTTACAAAGTGTCGGGAATTCATTGTGTCACTAAAAATAATATTAAAGACACTTTAAATGCTTATTTAGCACTTTAACGGACCAGTATCCAACCGAACAGCCGGACGTTACCCGGAACATAAAAATATTGACAATGACATTGTTTTTCCTTTTCTGAGCCAGTTAGGGTCCCCGAATACCCTAACACCCTTTATAATTCATAACACACATAATACACTAATTAACACCTTTAGTACTTAACTAGTTACTAACTATCTAGTTCAAACCAAACCATAACCCCCCCCCCCCCTTCAACCGAATCGGTCCCCCAAGGGGACACACTCCTTACAAATATTGATTATTTTATTGAGGTTGCCTAATATCTTCATAACACATTGTTTAGTGGACAATACACCCAATATGGATTATAAGTAAGTATGGAGGATAAGCATTACATTCACATCAACACTTCAAAATTTTGCTCTCTCCTTCTCCTCTCCTTTGGATCGGCCAAAACCCCCAACCCACATCGACCCACCTTCAAGTTTCAATCTAGCTAAACCACTTACATACAAAGGTGCAAGATATCATTCAAGCAAACCCGGTGCTTACGGAATCTCAAGGACCTCACTACGTTGCTTTTATCCACCTAGTTTTCGCTTTGATTCTTCCCTAGCCTTGTGCTAGTTGTAAGTGCTTCCAAACACTCTCTTGTTCATGTTTAAAGTGGTTAATAGGAGGTTCAATGGTTAAAACTCAAGAACATGCGAAAACAAAACTTAAAGTCTTGCAAGAATGATAAACTAGTTGGTTAAAGAGAAACAAATGGTGTAAAACTTGTGAATATTGTTTAGTTATGGTTATTTTATGTTGTTGGTTGCTAGAAGTGGAACGGATCGTCATCTAACCACGCTAGATCATGTTCATGGAACATGAACTAGCAATATGTTAAGTGTAAAAGATACAAGATGATGGACCTTTCCACACATAAACATGAACTTATGTAAAAATGATTTTTCTTGTAAAATAGAGTTCTAAACTAGTAGATCTAAAGATCTACAAGGGGTATTTTCGAAGAACCAAGTGTAAGATGCAAATCTTGTTTAAAAGCCGGATCTTACCCAACTAAAAGCATTTTTGTGAACAAACAAGTGTGTAAACACTTGCGTGACAAAAAGATTTAACCAAGAAATATTTTCGTAATTTTTGGAATAGAAGTTGTAAAATTGCATATTCTTTAAAAATAAAGTTTTCAAGAAACTGATTTTATTTTTAGAGAAGGAAAGACCTACTAAAAATGTTGGAAGGTTACTACATAATTTTACATAACTTACAAGTTCATGTGTTTGCGATTTATGCTTATTTTTTACTAGTTTGATATTTGAATGATGTATGTTGATGATTGGAAAATTGTTGATTGAATTTTGAAAAGAAAATGATACGCTAGTAAGTGTGGCCACCTCCAGTTACAGAGGAAACTCTGGCGAAATTTTTCCAGAATATAACACTTAGAATATTTTGATGACAAGTGTTTATAAATATATCTTTGACTTGTTTTCCAAATAAAATTCGCCATGATTTTTATTACAATATAACCAAGTATTCGGAGGTGGGTTTTCATAAATAAAACTTGTTAAATATATATTTAGAATATATATTTCATAGTAAAATGCTTGTGTGATTTTATGATTATTTTGTGAACTACACATATATTATTTTTAGGGTAAAAATAATATAACTCGTTTACACTAAAAAGTAACGACTCCAAAATAATACCAACGCCTTCACAAACAAATAATTAAGTTACACTGGTATTATTATTACCACGCGAACTGTAAAATGTAACTTACGTATTTTTCGGAAAATACTCTTAGAAGTGTATTTGGTAAAAGTATTATTTTGGAAATTGTATGGGGATAAAATATAATATTTTTGGGAAAAAATATGTATATTTTGGAGATAGAATATTTTTGATAAATGAATTAAAATATATTTTAAGTGAGACTTAATAATATATTTCGAAGATATAAAAACGCACATGTATTAAAAACCCCCATCCTTGGGAAGGAATATAATTAATAAATAATTAAGAAGTGTAAATACCAAATAGTTGTCTAACTATTTCCCAAAAACGTTAAACCTTAAGCCAAGGCACGGCCGTCCGTCTAATAGAAGTTAGTACGTGTAGGTCGTCACGCAGCAGGTTATTTTGGGACGGACTATTTTGAGACGCACTTCTGTGAGTTCATGTCCCCCTTTTCTCTTAACTGTTTTCAGTTTTTATACTTCGGGGGTGAAATACATGTTACTATGACTACGAATACTTTTTACATGGTATGGTTAGCGTAAGGAGGGTTACTACTTAGATCATGTGAGTGGGTAAGCGGGAACTGGAGGCCATTAATCCTCATTGTAGGACCGAGGGTCATTAGCGGTAGATCTATCTGGGTGTAGGGAGCCCAACTCCAGGCCCAACAGAACGGACCTCGGGGTGACTTTGAGCCTGACGCAAAAATCTGCTAGGTTTGAGTCTTCCTACTGCACTTCACACATATCAATGGCCTTGTAAACCATTGGTGATCTCTTTATTTCCTTATTTGCTACATACCAGGGATTTTATACTTACAAAGGTTTTACATACTCACTTTCACATGAACTCGCTCAACTTTATGTTGATTTTCAACTTACAAGTATTTCAGGGAATTAGGGATCTGGCAAGGTATGCATGTCGTTACGCTGCGTAGAAGAATGGTGTCATCCAAGTTTAGGGATTGTGACTTTTACCTGGACGAGTCACAAGCCTTAAGCTGTGTTTATTTCCTGTTTTGTGGTTGTGTCTTATGAACAAGGTTTTTATTATGTTGTGTTGTAAACTCGTTGCATGTGTTAACTCTAAAACAATGTTGTCGTATTTTACTTTTAAAACTTGAAGTAATGGATGATCATCATGGTTTTACTTGCATATAGCTTTGTTGTGATTAAGCTATGGTATTAAGAAGTCACACCAAAATAAACCCACGCTTCCGCAAACCCGGTAGTCAGTAAAATACCTGTTTTTAGCCTAAGATATGTATGATATGTGTACATGAGATGTGTGTGTGTGTGCATATGAATGTGGCGGCAATATAGATGCCCACCTCTCTCTTGAATAGTGCAAACATGACAAGTGTAAGAATTCTAGTTAACCTAATCATTCCAAATACCATTTAACATTTTGAAAAACAATCAAAACCATTTCATTCCTTCTTCTTCTTGATCTCGGCTGAAACACCCCCATACACACCTTCACTTCAAAATTTTAATTACTTCCATGGAGAACCAATCCCATTCCAAGTAGTTTTCATGTGGGTTTGAAGATCCAAAGGTGTTTTCAAGTGATTTGAAGAAGGAACAAACAAAACCACCATCATAAATTTCATCAAAACCTAACTATTTTGAAAGGTATAAACTCATATTTTAGTTCTTAACTCCTATTATTTGATGATGATGGTGAGATAAAGTTTCTTAAACACAAGGATTCTTCATAACACTTGAAATGTAAATAACAAATGATTTTGAATAAAATTAAAATTGAAGTGTATGTGTATGCATATGAAGCCATGAGTATGTATACATGTGTGATAATGATTGTGTTTTGGTTGTTAATTGATTTGTGATTGATAATATTCTTGAAAAGTGTATGCATGTTTAATCAAGAAGGTTTTTATGAAAGTTCTTGTGGTTTGAAATGATTATGTGAAAAGGTTGAAAATTTAAAGTATATGTATATGTATGTGTGTCGTAGACATGTATGTATGTATGTATCTATGTTGAAATTGTGAGTTTTGTTTGTAAGCTCATAAATGTGAAGAATTGTTGCATGCATTTGATGATTAGATGATTTGGTGAATAATTAAACAAAGATTATGATTTGGATTTGTTAAAGAATCATAATAAATGTAGGATGAGTTATTTAAATCTTGGATGATGATGATGAAATGAACGTGCATTTGGTACTTGTACATAAGCATGTGTGATGATTAAATAATCATGATTTGATGAACTTGAAATGATATGATGAAATTATGTTAAAACAGAATGTGATCACTAAAAATGGTGTTTTGTGATATAATATGATGATATAAAATCATGTTGTAGATTTGGTAGCTTTGCATGTTGTACATGTAGCTTAAAAAGTAGTAAAATGGGTAAAATTACATGATTTATCATGAGTATAATCACCATTTTCATCAGTAAATAACATGTGTTGTGTTAAAATATCAAGTCGTGATGATTTAGGATGGTTACGGTTAAGTTCAGTACAATACTATGCGTTAAAAACGGTAAAAATCAGCTTTTAAAGTGATTTTCCAAAACTGTTTTAAATCAGAATGTAAACTGATATTTTTATAATAAATATAAGTATTTTAACTTATATTAAGTATCTTTGGGGTTTTGTTAGTCATACGTGACTTCCGACGCCCGAAAACGTTACCGAAAACGTTAAAATATGCATATTTCGACGTACGCGAAAAATGGGTTATTCACGGGTGAACTTTGTGTTTGAAAAAAGTTATATGTGAATATGAGCATGAATAACATGATATGTTAAGTGAATACGTGATGAAATGAATTAATGCTATGATTATGCGTTTGTGCGATGAAAACGGTAAACTATGTCAATGGTCACGTTATGTGTGCAAATTGTGTAGAGCATGAAGATAATCCCTAGGTTAACTTGATGAGTTATTTGGTGTTTTAGTGCTTGAGAATATTAAAATACGTGAATTGATGAATTACGATATATGTCGAACATGTCCCTACTTATTTAAATATATATTACGAAGCGCAAATCGTAATTATATTGTATTTAAGTGGACATAATAACGGGTATAACATTTTAAAGGTCACCAATAAAATTGTTCAAATCGTGAAGATCTTTATATATATATATATATATATATAGGACAAAGATCCGTTAGGAACCACCTCTTATTGCGAGAACCGCGAGAACCAATATGAACACAACCAAAAATGCCTAAAAATAGCTAAAAATCACACAAATTTTAATTTTTTATAAAAAAATCGCTACTTTTCGAAGAAAAAAAAATTTTTGGCTACTAAAAGTAGCTATTTTAACATAAAAAATATTAAAAAAAAAATTTAGATTTTTTTAGATTTTTTTTTAGGTTTTTTGGGGGTTTAGTTTTTAGCATTTTAGCTTGCGGGGGGGGGGGGGGGGGGGGGGTTAGGTTTTTGGGGGGTGGGGGTGGGGGAGGGGGGTTTAGGTTTTTTTTTTGGGGGGGGGGGGGGTAGGTTTTTTGGGGGTTTTAGTTTTTAGCATTTAGCTTGGTGGGTGGGGGGGGGGGGGTTTAGGTTTTTGGGGGAGGGGGGGTGGGGGTTAGGTTTTTTTAGCTATTTTAGGTTGTGTTCACATTGGTTCTCGCGGTTCTCGCAATAAGGGTTGTTCTCGCATGAACCTTACTCTATATATATATATATATATATGAAATCATTTGATCAAATGAGGATAGATTCGAGTGAGGTTAATCATTAACACATTGTCCTTTATTTCGTATTTTTTTCTGGAGTACTTCATGATTTTCCAAATAGCATGCTCATGAATTTATGAATAATCAACACACCCAAATGATTGAAATTGACAAATGGATAATTTATTAATGATTAAAGATTTAATCTACACTATATAATAAAAGAAATCACTTTTAGGACACTTGTCAACGTAGTAGACCATCTCTTATAGATAATTATAATTTTAGTTTAATCTCTTCTAATTAATTATAAATAACCCTCCTACTAAATATTATTTATTTAATATCTTATATTATAGATAATCCTCCTACTAAATATTATTAATTTAATATCTTATGGATAATTATTATTTAGTTTAATCTTCTCCTCATTTATAATATTATTTATTTGAATTAATTATATTTGAACGTTTTGTTTAGTTTGGTATCAAATAGATTTTACGAAACTTAAAATAAAATTAACTAATATTATTTATCATTTATACATTTACAAAGTTTTAAATAAAGGGTTAAATTTATCGAGACTTCGTTAACAAATTTTGCAACAACAGAATAATCTATTTTTATCACGAAAACCAAACTTTGTATTAATATATTAAATATTTTTATTTTCACTATACAAAATTACATTTACTCGACCCATGCAATACATGAGGGTTTTTAAGATATAACTTTTTATTATTTGATATATAAAATTAGATTTATTAAATTTGTACAATACACAGGCTTTTTTAAGAATATATATTTTTTATTATTTAGTACAGAAAATTACATTTATTCAAACCGTGTAATGCGCATATTTTTAAAGATGTAGTTTTTTTTTATTATTTGGTATCTAAAATTACATTTATTCAACCCACGTTATAAATGAGTTTTTTTTAAAGATGTATTATTTTATTATTTGGTAAACAATATTACATTTATTCAACCCGTGTAATACACATGGTTTTAAAGATATAACTTTTTATTTGGCATATAAAATTACATTTATTCAACTCGTACAATATGGTTCTTATATAAAAATTACATCTTTAAAAATATGCGCATTACACGGTTTGAATAAATGTAATTTTCTGTACTAAATAATAAAAAATATATATCTTTAAAAAACCTCGTGTATTGTACAAATTGAATAAATCTAATTTTATATATCAAATAATAAAAAGTTATATCTTAAAAAGCCTCGTGTAAAGATGTATTATGTTATAATTTGGTAAACAATATTACATTTATTCAACCCGTGTAATACACGGGGTTATAACCTAGTAAAAGTATAAAGTAGAATTAATTATAAAAATAGTATATCTTGCATTAATTACTTATTCAAATCATGCCAATATCTTGCACTCTTTAATCTTAACTTTTTTATAAGGATTTGTCTTAAAGGAAAAAACAGAGTTTAACTCCTTACATAAGTTACTAATGGGGTGGTGGTCTATTGGTAAAGGTAAGGATATGTTTTAGGTTCAAGTCGTACAGACAACAAGAGTAAGCAATTTGCCGTTTGAAAAAAAAAAGAAAAAATTAAAAACCCTGACATGAGGTGTAATTATTATTTATTAATGTAGTTTACGAGTATGGGTAATATAACCTTTGCTATTAAAATAGAACTTTTAATTTAGACTAAACAATATAACATTATAACTAGTATATAACTTTCAAAATTCTTACATAATATATCAACTGTCAAAATTGATTTCTCGTTGACTCATTATCAACGACTCAATGACTCCTCTAGAAGCTTCATGCACTCTACGTGAAGGGATAAGAATTAACTTTGTATTCAATCAACGACCACGGCTTCAAGTAAAAATAAAAACCACTTCATGTACTCCACGTGAAAAGAAGAATTAGCTTTGTATTTCAATCAACGGCTTCTTCAAGTAAAAAACAAAAAACAAAGTGGACGATCACCGTCATGTTATAAAGAATGGTAATCATTTGTTTTTTCAAGCTAAATTTATCATTCTAAAAAATGTTTGCCTTTCTAAAAAACCATTCTAACTAATTTGTTACGAAACATTTTGTTGGGTTCCAGAGTGATCGTGATCGGTTAAAATTTTATTTTTCAAAAATCCGGTTCAATAAATAATAGTTAATTAATTAAGCGAGTTAATTAATAAAACGCAACGGAAATATAAACATAGTGATCAACAAAACGAAACCCGATAGGATCCGGTTACATGCAAATACGAGCACAGTGAAAATATATTTAACTACCGATAAGAAAGATATACCTCGGTTAATGACTAACCGGTTGAGACACCGAGGTTCAACGAACACATGCTAGTGTTACGAACCAACGATACACGACGAAGGGGGCGGCGGCTGGCTGCAGCGAACAGCGGGGAGGGGGCGGCATTTGGTGGCGGCTGACAGGCGGGGGCAGTCGGCGGCAAGCCAGTGGCGGCATTCGGCGGTGGCCGGCAAGGCAGCGGTTCCGAGCTCACGACGGCGGAGGACTGGCTCGGCCGGTGATGTATTTTTTTGAAAGCATTTTTTTCATCATCTCCTAAATGCAAGACCAAAGTCCAATTAAATAGATCATGAAGGTCCATGCATGTTTGCCAAGTGGCGGACATGCACAATGCATGTGCGACAACTGGTCAGGACTCTTTACATGCGTGACAAGTGGCGATTCAAGAGTGCATGCGCGACAAGTGGCGGTAGCTTGGGTGCATGCGCGACAAATGGCGCAACAAAGGTGCATGCGCAACAAATGGCGCAGCAAAGGTGCATGCGCGACAAGTGGCGAGAGGAGTGTTCTTGTCTCACCCGGTCCATGTACCCGTCACTCAGTTAATACCCGCTCATGATCATAAATATAATTATGACCTGTTTCGTATGTCGTTCGTAATTATCAGTTAAACAGGTTTAGTGGATTTTAGTTCGTTGTCCAAGGTGTAACTTTTACGGGTCAAGACCCGGCCGTAGCGTTGACTTATCGAACCGGATATAATATCCAACAGCTCCCACTTAGACGGTCTCGGATAAGATCTCAATGAAGACAGCCAGCGGTGCTCTAGCTATACATAGCTGCCCCCAACAGGTCATGACACTTTAAAGTCATTAACCAAGATATATTCTCTTTAGCAATGACTTCCTACTTGAAGTCAGTAGACTTATGGCAATCTTCATCATCTATCCTTTCTGTAAAAGACATCAATTGAACAATGAGACATGGATCAGATTCAATCTCACATGGCGTTCAATAATTATCGTTCTCGTTCAAGAATCAAAGTGGTCCAATCAAACAAACAGTAAGTTTGGGTAAGGCCTTACACTTCACCAGTTTGAAACAACGAGAGCGCCTCGATGTCTAACAGTTACATATAATGTAAGAGTACAGAATCCCATCTTGACTACATACAACTCCCACTGAACTTCAGAACCACTCCTAACCAATGCCTTTATGACTGGCAGCTACGAGACAGCGATTGACACTGATCAAAGAATAGTCTTTAGTAAACGAAAGTTCTAGTATGTATCTCAAGTCAGAGGATACTAAATGAGTATGCCTAAATCAAAACATCTTATGACTAAGATCCATGAAGTCGATTTGATGCGAGTTACATTGATGCGTGTCGAGTGTGTTATGATTTTATTTATATTTTAAGCCCTTTTTAACACATTAGTCAAGTTTTAAATTTATAAAACACGATACTCTACTAACACTAAACACACATATGGGTAAGTGCACCCATCATGAGCGTAGTATAGCGTTGGTAAGATATCGAGGTCGTCCAAGGACACAAGAGCTTTTAATACCGGTTTATCCTCAACGTCTATTCAAATCAATTTTTTTAGAAAAGGTTTTAAACATGTAAATAAAAACTAAAATGCTAAAAAAATAAAAATAAAAGAAAAAACAGATAGACAAGATGAATCACTTGGATCCGACTCGCCTTTAATGTAACCTTTGATGATATCCGCACTTTTGCACTTTTTAAGAGATTATCTTAGTTATAGTAGTAGGCCCCCCTTTTGAAGGTGACGTTACCCTCAACCCAGTGGTTTGAGTCAGCAAGGATACAATCCCAAAGGGTCGGAATATTGAAAGATAATTAATTAGGTTATTAATGCGTAAAGTGGTAGACCCCTCTTTTGAAGGCAACGTTACCCTCGGCTAAGTGGTTTGAGTCAGCAAGGATACAATCCCAGGTAGTCGGGTTAATGTATTAATAGTAGTTTACATATGAGGGGATCAAGCCATTAACACCCCCGCCATCCAATACCAGTGGGTATTGAAGGAGATCCTAGTATGCTTAACCCAGGTCCTTGCAGGATCTATACACTGAACAAGGCAAGAACCTTACCAAACCATTCCCTTAACCCACGACCAGGTAGCCAACATATCTCTATATAGACCGTAGAGATATGAATGGTGAAAATCTTTTACTTTATATAGACAGTAAAGTAATGCCAAGACACCAAGAACAAATGATAAGGAAGTTTCACCTTCAACATAAGAAACTAGTTATTAATGTCATTAATACAAAAACAAATAAAAAGTGCGAAAAGATTAAAAATCAAAAGTACTACATTAAATGCTTGTCTTCACCAAGTGTTGTAAGAGACATAGCCAAACATGGCCTTTGATTGACAATAACTCTTACGATCAATCTTGGATCCCGAGACTACTACACACACTCTAAGGTGGATGATGAATGATGGTTAGTTTTATGTGACAACTCGAGTTTTCAAAGGTCTTTCCTCACAATTGTGTACTTGTAATTCACTACGTAGCAATATGTGCACCTTGTATTGATTGATAAATGGTGGTATTGTGTATGTGATGTGTTAATAAGTTTAATAAACATAACTGTTTACAAATGAAACCACACACGACGAAACACTAGGGTTTTGCCATAGGTTATCTCCACGAAACCTTAGAGGTTTTGTCACACACTCAACTCGACGAAACTTAAGGTTTCACCATAACCCACACGACAAAACCTGGGGTTTCGCCGGCCCAGGGTTTCGCTAAAGCCCATTAAGGGCCCAGTACGGTAGGGCTGGTATATATTACGTGAAATTGTGTCAGTTGCCACATTCTTAGCCAAGTGAAAACCCTAGAACCTCTCTATCCTTTGTGCGACAGCAACCATCACCTTCTCTCGAATTCTTGTCTGTGCATCTTGAATCGGTTAGTGTGTAATTACTTGATACAACTACTTGATTTAATCAGTTTGTACCTGGTATAAGTGTTATGTGTGATGAACCTGGTGACTATTGTTTTATACTGATTAGGGTTTAAAGATTGCTAACGATTTCCTTGCACGACAATTAGTGATGATTGATTCGTGATGATTGTAATCTCTTGTGGTTTATGGTTATTAGAAAACATATATGTTAGGGTTTCATGAATCTGATCATACTATCTAGATCATAATCATATAATAATATTTGACAATAAGGAACCAGTAGACATAAATGATTACCAAGTGCATATATGTGATGATTGTGTAGACTGTACGAGAGTTTAGCGAAATGTTATGCATAGGGTACGAGTTGCAGGTATGATGATCAATGATTGCTGTGTTGTATGATAACCGTAGGATCGATAACAGTGTGAAACGGCTGATAAGGATGATTAGGGTTCTGTATGATTAACTGATGTCACGACGTAACCTATGCATTATGACGAAACACTGATGTCGACGAAAACATGGGGGTTTCGCCGAGGGTGATAACGACGAAACCTTAGGGTTTCGTCAAGTGAGAGTCATGACGAAACAGGGGGTTTCGTCAAGGGTTAAACAAGCACAGTAACTCGGTTAGGTCTGTTAAGGGTTAACTGGGTTAGTTAGTTGTTGTTAATGATAAGCATGAGTTGCATGAGCTTGTATAAATGTTAAATGCTATGTGTTAGTTGTTGCTCGAATACATGTTATGATCATGACTGTTACTTGAACTATGTGATTATCAACTGATTACGCATGTATGAACACTATAGGCTTGGATTGAATTATTTGTGAGCAAGTAGTTAATCTTACCGAGCAAACCGAGGTGAGTTCACACACTTTCTAAGGCATGGGATTCCCAGTGGTTGGGAATGGGTTAAAGAATTAAAACGGAACCTGCATATTCTCCTTGGGTAGGGTATGTACGGCCATCCTCCTTGGGTAGGATGCCAATATTAATCCTGTGTATTCTCCTTGGGTAGAATACGTACGTTCGTCCTCCTTGGGTAGGACAACAACCTTAAACTTACTAGACAAAACTCTATCATTAAGTCCCTCATTTTATATCGACTTAATCGTCGAGGCCGATGGCGAGCAGGTCATTAGTTAATAGCGCTATTAGGTTCGACAAACCTCACACCGTGCCATTCAGACGGGCGTGTACTAATGGATCATGGCAAACTGTCAATGATGATAGACATTGACGTAGGGCACAACTATTGTTCGTCAGTTATCGATATGGTAATGGTCTAGTGGTTCACATGGGGAAGCCCCCACTGATTATGGATATGGTTTGGGAAATAAAGGAACTGGTTAACTCATTGTTTACGAAACAACTTGTGGTTTTCAAAACAAACTGGTACAACTAAACAACCAACTGTGAACTCGCTCAACTTTGTTGTTGACTCGTTGTTACATGCCTTGCAGGTCGTTAGATGCTTATGGAGCTTACACGAGGAGGAGGTCGTTGTGGGATAGGGACTGTTATGTCCCATACTTAACATTTGAACTTTAAACTATGTGTTGGTTATTTAAACATTATTATGCTTCCGCTGATTGCTTAACATGTTTGGTTTCTTTTAAACACCAATAATATTGGATTGGGTTTTATTTACTTAATTGTATAGTTCAACATGATTGGTGGCTGGATCCTGGTCAGTCACGCCTCCATGCGGTGATACTCCGCTTGTGGAATTTGGGGGTGTGACAGATTGGTATCAGAGCCATTGGTTATAGTAAATTTGGTTTTAAAAAGGGAAAAACTTTTTGACAAAACCAGACTATAACCTGTACAGTGCTCAACGATCCACAACGACGCTTCGCTCCACGTGCAAGACTCAACATTCTAGGTGATATCGTTTATGTTATATTGCCTACATGTTAGTTACATAGTACATTGTTCATGGTATGCTTTGGTTAACGTAGCAGCTATTGTTTGAAACACATGTGTGCTTACTCTCTTCTGTCATCGCACTTTCACGACACCTTTCTCACTCATGTTTCCTTTGATATAAAGATCATGAGTGGACATATCAACCTAACTCAAGCCCAGCTGACGGCTTTAATCAATGAACAAGTTACTGCAGCACTCGCAGCCGCTCAGGCGGGAGGTATAACCTGCCATAGCAACTTACTCTAGGATCTTTAGATCCTACTCTCGTAAACCAACACTTGTGCTTAATATTGTCTCTTCTTACTCGTACGCCAGGTCAACATGCTCAGCCTCCTGTTTGTAGTTTCAAAACTTTTATGGACTGCCGACCTACTACTTTCAACGGCACTGAGGGAGCTGTAGGCCTCCTTCACTGGTTTGAGAAGCTTGAGTCTGTTTTTGAGATGTGTGAATGCCCTGAGGCTCGTAGGGTGAAGTATGTTACTGGTACTCTTGAAGGTGTAGAGCTCATGTGGTGGAACGCTCAGGTTCAAATGTCAGGGTTGGTTGCTGCTAATGCCACCCCATGGAACGAGTTCAAGGAATTGATCAAGGAAGAGTACTGTAACTGTGATGACATCCACAAGCTAGAAGTGGAGTTCTTCAACTTAAAAATGACGGGGTTGGAAATTGAAGCATACACGAAAAGATCGAACGAGTTGGCTATCTTGTATCCCACTATGGTGGATCCTCCTATCAAGCGTATCGAGCTGTATCTTAAGGGTTTAGTGCCAGAGATCCAGAGTCATGTGACTGCAGCTAACCTCGCCACTATTCAGCAAGTTATTCGTTTGGCTCATCGTCTCACTGATCAGGCAGTCGAGCAGAACAGGCTGCCCAAGCGTATTGGTGCTACTACCACTACTACTTCTGATGCCCTCAGCGACAAAAAGCGCAAATGGGATGGAGTCTCAAGCAAGGGTTCAACATCAGCTCAGTCTCAGTCTCAGCAGCGAAAGACTGATGATGACCAGAGTCCTGGTCAGCAATCTTCTGGTAGTCAAGGGCAGGGTGGATACAGGGGAAACCACCCCAAGTGCAACCGATGCAACAAGCATCATAGTGGGCAGTGCAACAAGGGTTGTTGTCTGAGGTGTAACATGTTTGGTCATGAAGCAAAGGATTGCAGGGGCGCACGACCGGCAAATCAGAATCGTTAACAACAGCCACCAGCTCCACAGAATCAGCCGCAGCAAAAGCAGGGTAACAGGGGATGCTATCAGTGTGGTGCTGAAGGTCACTTCAAGAGAAACTGCCCCCAGTTGAACCAGAATCAGAATAACAACAACAATAATCAGGGGAACGGGGACAATAATGGGGGAAACAACAGTGGCAATGGTGCCAGGGGTCGAGCTTTTGTGATTGGTCGGGGTGATGCAAGGAATGATCCCAACATGGTGATGGGTAAGTTTCTTTTGGATGATCTCTTTGTTACTGTTTTATTTGATTCGGGTGCCGATACTAGTTATGTGTCTCTAAAAGTTAGTCAAACACTTAAACGTACCCCAACACATTTGAACACCAAGCACATGGTAGAACTAGCAAACGGTAGAAGTCTTGAAGCCACACACATAGTTAAGGGTTGTAATCTCATCTTAGTTGGTCAGACCTTTTCTATCGATCTCATCCCCATCGTTCTTGGTAGTTTCTACATCGTTATTGGTATGGATTGGTTATCTCAACATCGAGCAGAGATTCTTTGCAAAGAGAAGATCGTACGCATTCCTCGTCCTGGTGAAGAACCTTTAGTGATTCATGGCGACAAGAGTGGCACAGTTGTAGGCATCATCTCTTTCCTTAAAGCCCAGAAGTGTTTATGAAAGGGCCACGCAACTATTTTAGCCCTCGTTACTAACGCATCGGCAAAAGTAAAGAGAATCGAAGACATTTCCATTGTGCGCGATTTTCCTGAGGTATTCCTCGAGGAATTACCTGGTCTTCCACCTCACCATCAGGTTGAATTTCAAATCGAGCTAGCTCCTAGAGCAGCACCAATAGCTCGTGCACCGTATCGCTTAGCCCCATCAGAATTGGAAGAACTATCTGCGCAACTGCAAGAGCTCTTGGATAAGGGTTTTATTCGTCCTAGCTCTTCGCCTTGGGGAGCTCCAGTGTTATTTGTGAAGAAGAAAGATGGTACCTTCAGAATGTGTATTGACTACCGCGAACTCAACAAGGTGACTGTGAAGAATCGTTATCCTCTTCCACGCATTGATGACTTATTCGACCAGTTGCAAGGGTCGAGTTACTACTACAAGATTGACCTGAGGTCAGGCTACCATCAACTGAGAGTTCGAGACGAGGATATCTCTAAGACAGCGTTCAGAACTCGTTATGGGCATTACGAGTTTCTAGTTATGCCTTTTGGATTGAAGAATGCACCTGCGGTCTTCATGGATCTTATGAACAGAGTGTGCAAGCCCTATCTGGATAAATTTGTTATTGTATTCATCGACGACATTCTGATCTATTCTAAGAGTCAGGAGGAACACGAGCACCATCTATGGCTTATTTTGGAACTCCTTCGAACAGAGCAGTTGTATGCCAAATTTTCGAAATGTGACTTCTGGCTTCGTGAAGTCCACTTTCTAGGCCACGTGGTAAACAAGGATGGGATTCATGTTGATCCATCCAAGGTTGATTCGATCAAGAACTGGCCTGCACCCCGTACACCAACAGAAATCCGCCAATTCTTGGGTTTGGCGGGCTACTACAGAAGGTTCATCAAGGATTTCTCCAAGATTGCGCAACCTCTCACTTCACTGACTCAGAAAGGTATCACCTATCGTTGGAGTGATGCACAGGAATCTGCATTTCAGCACTTGAAAGATAGACTTTATAGCGCACCAATTCTCTCATTGCCTGAAGGCACAGACGACTTTGTAGTTTATTGCGACGCTTACATCCAAGGACTTGGTTGTGTGTTGATGCAACGTGACAAGGTCATTGCTTATGCATCGCGCCAACTTAAAGTTCACGAAAAGAACTACACTACTCATGATCTGGAGTTGGGAGCAGTTGTTTTCGCACTTAAGATATGGAGACATTACCTGTACGGTACCAAGTGCACCATTTACACCTTTCACAGGAGTCTCGAGCATATCTTCAAGCAAAAGGAGTTAAATATGCGACAACGTTGATGGGTCAAGCTCTTGAATGATTACGAATGCGCGATAAAGTACCATCCGGACAAAGCCAATGTTGTGGCCGACGCACTCAGTCGAAAAGATACTACACCTAAGCGCATGCGAGCATTACAACTTAGCATCCAATCTAGTCTTCCCGCTCGGATACGAGATGCTCAAGTTGAAGCATTGAAAGCAGAGAACATCAGGGCGGAGTCCCTACGAGGATCGAGGAAACGGTTAGAACAAAAGGAAGACGGTGCCTACTATGTAAATGGGCGCATCTGGGTCCCACTATACGGAAACTTACGTGAGCTGGTGATGGATGAAGCACATAAGTCTCGTTACTCAGTACATCCTGGTTCGGATAAGATGTACCACAACCTAAAGACTACATACTAGTGGCCTAGTATAAAGGCACACATAGCAACCCGAGATCCCGAAATGGAAATGGGAGCAAATTTCCATGAATTTCGTTACTGGCCTGCCTAGATATCAACGCGGTAATGACACTATTTGGGTGATAGTGGATCGATTGACTAAGTCTGCACACTTCTTGGCCATCAAAGAAATAGACAAGTTTTCTACTTTAGCATACGTTTACTTGAAGGAAGTGGTTTCGAGGCACGGGGTGCCAACTTCCATTATTTCCGATCGGGATGCACGTTTTATCTCTGAACTGTGGCAAGCAATGCACAAGTCTTTTGGCTCTCGTTTAGACATGAGCACAACATATCACCCGCAAACGGATGGGCAGTTTGAACGCACCATCCAAACCCTTGAAGACATGCTTAGGGCATGTGTGATTGATTTTGGTAACGGCTGGGAACGACATCAACCTTTAGTGGAATTTTCGTATAATAACAGCTACCACACCAGTATCCAAGCTGCTCCGTTTGAGGCATTGTACGGACGTAAATGCCGATCACCGCTTTGCTGGGCAGAAGTTGGTGACAGCCAAATCACAGGTCCAGAACTTGTGGTAGACACAACTGAGAAGATTGCTCAGATACGACAACGAATGGCGGCAGCTCGTGACCGTCAGAAAAGCTACACTGATAAGCGCAGGAAACCACTCGAGTTCCAGGTTGGGGATCGAGTGCTACTCAAAGTCTCACCTTGGAAAGGTGTAGGTGGTTTTGGCAAACGAGGCAAACTCAACTCGCGTTATGTTGGACCGTTCGAAATCATAGAGAAAATAGGCAAAGTGGCCTACAAACTAAACCTACCTGCAGAACTCAGTGGAGTTCACAACGTATTCCACGTGTCAAATTTGAAGAAGTGTTTGTCAGATGAGACCCGTCTAGTTCCTTTGAAGGAGCTCACTATCGACGATCAGTTGCGATTCGTCGAGGAACCTGTAGAGATCACAGACCGAGACGTTAAGATTCTCAAGAGCACCAGAATACCTCTTGTTCGAGTTTGTTGGAACTCCCGTCGTGGCCCAGAGTACACCTGGGAACGAGAAGACCAGATGAAACTCAAGTATCCCCAGTTATTCGAGAACAGTGCAACCACTACTGAGGCTGAAGCTACTACAAAATTTTGGGACGAAATTCCAAACCAACGGGGGGATGATATGACACCCCAGGAAAACCAGGAAACAACGCAACACAACTAGCTTCCTCAGTAACCACGTGCTAAATTTCGGGACGAAATTTCTTTCAAGTTTGGGATGATGTGACTACTCGAGTTTTCAAAGGTCTTTCCTCACAACTGTGTACTTGTAATTCACTACGTAGCAATATGTGCACCCTGTATTGATTGATAAATGGTTGTATTGTGTATGTGATGTGTTAATAAGTTTAATAAACTTAACTGTTTACAAATGAAACCACACACGACGAAACACTAGGGTTTTGCCATAGGTTATCTCCACGAAACCATAGAGGTTTTGTCACACACTCAACTCGACGAAACTTAAGGTTTCGCCATAACCCACACGACGAAACCTGGGGTTTCGCCGGCCCAGGGTTTCGCCAAAGCCCATTAAGGGCCCAGTACGGTAGGGCTGGTATATATTACGTGAAACTGTTTCGGATGCCACATTCTTAGCCAAGTGAAAACCCTAGAACCTCTATATCCTTTGTGTGACGGCAACCATCACCTTCTCTCGAATTCTTGTCTGTGCATGTTGAATCAGTTAGTGTGTAATTACTTGATACGACTACTTGATTTAATCAATTTGTACCTGGTATGAGTGTTATGTGTGATGAACCAGGTGACTATTGTTTTATACTGATTAGGGTTTAAAGATTGCTAATGATTTCCTTGCATGACAATTAGTGATGATTGATTCGTGATGATTGTAATCTCTTGTGGTTTATGGTTATTAGAAAACATATATGTTAGGGTTTCATGAATCTGATCATACTATCTAGATCATAATCATGTGATAATTTTTTATAATAAGGAACCATTAGACATAAATGATTACCAATTGCATATATGTGATGATTGTGTAGACTGTACGAGAGTTTAGCGAACTGTTATGCATAGGGTACGAGTTGCAGGTATGATGATCAATGATTGCTATGTTGTATGATAACCGTAGGATCGATAACAGTGTGAAACGGCTGATAAGGATGATTATGGTTCTGTATGATTAACTAATGTCACGACGTAACCTATGCATTATGACGAAACACTGAAGTCGACGAAAACCTGGGGTTTTCGCCGAGGGTGATAACGACGAAACCTTAGGGTTTCGTCAAGTGAGAGTCATGACGAAACAGGGGGTTTCGTCAAGGGTTAAACAAGCACAGTAACTTGGTTAGGTCTGTTAAGGGTTAACTGGGTTAATTAGTTGTTGTTAATGATAAGCATGAGTTGCATGAGCTTGTATAACTGTTAAATGCTATGTATTAGTTGTTGCTCGAATACATGTTATGATCATGACTGTTATTTGAACTATGTGATTATCAACTGATTACGCATGTATGAACACTATAGGCTTGGATTGAATTATTTGTAAGCAAGTAGTTAATCTTACCAAGCAAACCGAGGTGAGTTCACACACTTTCTAAGGAATGGGATTCCCGGTGGTTGGGAATGGGTTAAAGAATTGAAACGGAACCTGCATATTCTCCTTGGGTAGGATATGTACGGCCATCCTCCTTGGGTAGGATGCCAATATTAATCTTGCGTATTCTCCTTGGGTAGAATACGTACGTTCGTCCTCCTTGGGTAGGACAACAACCTTAAACTTACTAGACAAAACTCTATCATTAAGTCACTCATTTTATATCGACTTAATCGCCGAGGCCGATGGCGAGCAGGTCATTAGTTAATAGCGCTATTAGGTTCGACAAACCTCACCCCGTGCCGTTCGGACGAGCGTGTACTAATGGATCATGGCAAACTGTCAATGATGATAGACATTGACGTAGGGCACAACTATTGTTCGTCAGTTATCGATATGGTAACGGTCTAGTGGTTCACATGGGGAAGCCCCTACTGATTATGGATATGGTTTGGGAAATAAAGGAACTGGTTAACTCGTGGTTTACGAAACAACTTGTGGTTTTCAAAACAAACTGGTACAACTAAACAACCAACTGTGAACTCGCTCAACTTTGTTGTTGACTCGTTGTTACATGCCTTGCAGGTCGTTAGATGCTTATGGAGCTTGCACGAGGAGGAGGTCGTTGTGGGAAAGGGACTGTTATGTCCCGTACTTAACATTTGAACTTTAAACTATGTGTTGGTTATTTAAACATTACTATGCTTCCGCTGATTGCTTAACATGTTTGGTTTCTTTTAAACACCAATAATATTGGATTGGGTTTTATTTACTTAATTGTATAGTTCAATATGATTGGTGGCTGGATCCTGGTCAGTCACGCCTCCATGCGGTGATACTCCGCTTGTGGAATTTGGGGGTGTGACATTTTATGCCTCATTTAATGTAATTTATATGTTGGATTTTACACACATCAAATACCCCCACACTTGAATCTTTGCTTGTCCTCAAGCAAAACTCTTTAATTTGTGGCTTACACACCCAAATGGAATGGGTAGAAGAGAAGTTTTGGGCTTGTCTTGAGTGTCGGGAATCCAAGATCTTTATTGGGTTTTATTTTTATACTATTTACAATCCTATTCGTTATGATTTATTAGAATGTTTCACAAGAGAAATTACTTATTTGGGTATAACATGCCTTTTTAAAATTCCATTTATATACAAGTTCACATACCTCACGGGAGATCACTCAACACTCGGCCGAAGATGTATTTTTGTGAAACACTCGAGACCGGCATGGAACTTACTTCTACCATACGCATGCCAAGCAATCAACCCTCCTCATTTTTAACTATAAACCTTTGTAAATATCAAGAGTACTGGGGAAGGGTTAGGCTTAGGTTAAAGGTAGATGATTTTGGGTTAGTGGTTAGTAAAAAGGGCTAAAAGCGTAAAAAGCGTCGGTTGTCATAAAACTTTTTGTTTTTGTGACTTTTATTCAAACTAAGCATTTTCAAACAAAGTTTCTTTGAGGAACTTGTTTGTTTATTGCTAGACTTCATTTTTTTTATTTTTTTTTCGTTAAGGAAACGTCACAAGACAACCGAGCTTTCTACTAAAATAAAGGGTTGAAAAGAAAAAGGTTTTGGTGGGTAAAGGGTGTTTGTTTTGTGGGTTTAGAAATGAAAAGGTTTAGGCTCAAAGGGGTTAATTAGGGGGATTTTTGGGTAGGTGATAAAAGAAAAAGAAAAATAATGGTGTTGAAAAAAAATTGGGTTAGTCCTAATGCCTCCATCATTTACTTGGGTTTGAGTTGGTAAGGACCGGTAATGTATCGTCGTGGCAAGTTCTAGAGTCGTAAGAACCAAGCGGCTATTCACACAAGAAACGAAAAATGAGCATTTAGTTTAAAGATATATGCTTGTATGCTCAATAAAGGCTCAAAACTCACTTTTTGTGGGAATGGGTTTATAATTTGATCAAGTATATATAATCAAATTTTAACTAGATTTGTTATGCCGTTTCATAATTTTCTTATGTTGGTTCTTTTTATCATGACGCTCTCGGTTGTAAATTTGTAAAAATATAACCTTTTAGAACTTGTTATTTCGAAATTAAACCAAGACAAGTAAAAAAATGAAAAGTCTTTGAAAAAATTTGGGGTGATTAGCGGTTCCAATAGAGTTTTGTGTAAGGCTTGTTATTAGGACTTGCAAAATTCAAGGTTTTAGCATCCCCCCCCCCCCACACACACTTAAATTACACATTGTCCTCAATATGTCTCAAAAATAATTTTTTAGGTTGATCGAATGTATAAAAAGGTGTTAAAAACAAGGTTTTGGTGTCAAAGGGCATCTGACCACGGCCTCGTGCTGGCGGAGCACGGCCCCATGGTCAAAGTGCCAGTAACAATAACTTACAGAAGGTGGCCACGGGTGTGTGCCTGGTGGACACGACCTCATGGTGGGCATATTATAGACAATCAGCAGGTACAGGGCGATGGACATGGGGCGTGCTGGCTGAGCACGGCCCCGTGCTCAGAGTCTGCAATTAATGAAAACAGGTTTTTGGCTTTTGGTTCTAGTTTTCGGGCTTGTGTAGCACTAATATTTAGTGCCTCCAAGCTTCCTTGGTACCTGTTTTGCTTAAAAATACCACACCACACAAATAACAAACATCCTACCTTACCATAGTTATCATCCACATCACAAAATAAAAAAAAATGTAGAAAAGTAAAAGTGTTAACGAAAATTAAATTGTTCAACTTTGGCACGCAGGCTAGATAATTGTTTTTTAGAGCAAGGGGTTAACCTGTTAAAGCTGCAACCATGTCACACTACCTCCAACGCCTTCCGCCTCAATCCATGTCGTCATCTTCATCATCTCCTCCTTGATTTGCCATGTACTCTCGGCTGTTGCTGATGTCATCTTGCATGTCGGTGATGTTCCTCTCGATTACTCCGACTTGGGTGTAGGTGTTGCTGGCCATGTTGTAGGTGTTGCGGGTGCACAAAAGGTTTTCCTACAAAAGATCATATAAACTTTGGAAATTAGGAAAACCACCCCCTTGAGAGGATAATTAGCCCGCATCGCCATGATACTGATACTGAGAAGGAGGACGGATTTGTGGGGCGTGAAGGACGAGAGCCTCCTGTGGGTTCCAAACATGTCCCTGGACCGTTTGAAATCGAACCGTCCCGTCACTTGCTTCGTTGATAATTCCTATTGAGCGGCAAATGACGAGATCCACCTTGCCCGACCATGGGCCCTTACAGAAGGACCTTGGCATCCTCTACACAAAGTTCTTGTAGAGGCGGTAAATCCATCCTCCAAAGAAGATAGGGGTCGGGGCTGTGGCTAGTTGGTTCAGGTGCATGTTTCGGAGGAGCATGTGTGACAACCCTCACCAAACTAGGTATCCGTATGAATTAATTAATATTTAATTAATGCTTAATGACTGTGCTTGCTTACAATTATGGTTAAACTGCTACTTGAATGCTGATACATACACATACATGCATCATACTTTATTGCTGTCACTCAATTACTTACACACAAACCTTAGTGACAACCTTGATGCACAAAAGCACAGTGAGCACACTATACGGATAACCCAGTAAACATGCTGACATAGCCAGCATCAGACAGGCACTGTCTCTGAGGCCAGCATGAGCCGGGAATAGATTACTACACTAGTAGAGAGTGTAGGGAGGTGATGATTATAAAAGTGCGTCACTAGGTGATATTTATAGTGACCGGATGTGCCTAAAACATACTTTAGTTACAAAATTCTGCACTTTAATACAAAATTCAGCATTTAACATAACTAGTAAAGTGCAAAAACATGGGAAAATAATACTAGACACTTTCCAAAGTGTCAGGAATTCATTGTGTCACTAAAACTAATATTAACGACACTTTAAATGCTTATTTAGCACTTTAACGGATTAATATCCAACCGAACAACCGGACTTTACCCGGAACATAAAAATATTGTCAATGACATTGTTTTTCCTTTTCTGAGCCAGTTAGGGTCCCCGAACACCCTAACATCCGTTACAAAACACTACACACTAATAACTAAATTAATCACCTAACTAAACTAACTAGCTTGTAACTATACCTTCAAAATCAAACCATTAACCCCCCCTCCCCATGAACTAAATCGGTCACCATGTGGGGACACACTCTTACAAATGTTGATTATTTTATTGATGGTTGTCTAATATCTCCATAACACATTGCATGGTGGAAAATAAGGATTATGGATTACAAGTAAGTATGAAGGGTAAGAGTTCATTATCACTAAACACTTAACAAAACTCTCTCTCTTTCTCTCTTGGAGACTCTCGGCCGAACACAATCATCATCACCACCACTACCTTCAAGTCTTGATCAACCATTTCTTACATATTCAAGGGTGCAAGGTGACATACAAGCAAGCTCGGTACTTACGGAATCACAAGGACCTCTCTACATCGCTATTAACCACCTTGTTTTCACTTTGATTCTTCCCTAGCCTTGAGCTAGTTGTAAGTGATTCTAAACACCTTCTTGATCTTGTCTAAAGTGGTTAATAGGAGGTTTAATGGTTAAAACTCAAAATCATACGAAAACAAAACTTAAAGTCTTGCTAGAAAGATGAACATGGTGGTTAAAGAGTAAATAATGGTGTAAAACTTGTGAATCTTGGTTAGTAATGATTATTTTATGTTGTTTAATGCTAGTAGTGGAACGGATCGTCATCTAACCACACTAGATCATGTTCATGGAACATGAACTAGCAATATGTTAAGCTTGAAAGATACAAGATGGCGAACCCTTCCATACATAACCATGAACTTGTGTAAAAATAGTTTTTCTTGTAAAATGGAGTTCTAAACTAGTAGATCTAAAGATCTACAAGTGGTATTTTCGAAGAACCAAGTGTAAGATGCAAATCATGTTTAAAAGCCGGATCTTTCATGAACTAAAAGCATTTTGTGAACAAACAAGTGTGTAAACACTTGTGTGATAAAAGGATTTAACAAAGAAATATTTATGTAATTTTTGGACTATAAGTTGTAAAGTTACATATTCTTTAAAAATAAAGTTTTCGAGAAACTAATTTTATTTTTGAAGATAGAAAGATCTACTAAAAATGTTAGAAAGTTACTACATACTTTTACACAAATTACAAGTTCATGTGTTTGCGATTTATGCTTATTTTGACTAGTTTGACGATTGAACATTGAATGTTGATGATTGGAAAATTGTTAGTTGAATTTTTAAAAGAAAATGATACGCTAGTAAGCGTGGCCACCTCCAGTTACAGAGGAAACTCTGGCGAAATTTTTCCAGAAAATAACTCTTAGAATATTTTGGTGACAAGTGTTTATAAATATATTTTTGACTTGTTTTCCAAACAAACTTCGCCATGATTTTTATTACAAAATAACTAGGTATTCGGAGGTGGATTTTCGTAAATAAAACTTGTTCAAAATGTATATTGAGAATATATATTTCATAATAAAACACTTGTGTGATTTTATGATTATTTTGTGAACTACACATATATTATTTTTAGGGTAAAAATAATATAACTCGCATACACTAAAAAGTAACGACTCCAAAATAATACCAACGCTATCACAAATAAATATTTAAGTTACACCGGTATTATTATTACCACACGAACTTTAAATGTAACTTATGTATTTTTGGAAAAAATACTCTTAAATGCGTATTTTGATAAAAGTGTTATTTTGGAAATTGTAAGGTATAAAATATAATATTTTTGGGAAAAATATGTATATTTTGGAGATAGAATATTTTAGACGAATGAATAAAATATATTTTATTAAGTGAGACTTAATAATGTATTTTGGATTTACAAAACGCACATGTATTAAAACCCCCATCCTTGGGAAGGAATATAACTATAGATAATTACGAAGTGTAAATACGAAATAGTTGCCTAACTATTTCCCAAAAACTTAAACCTTAAGCCAAGGCACGGCCGTCCGTCTAATAGAAGTTAGTACGTGTAGGTCGTCACGCAGCAGGTTATTTTGGGACGGACTATTTCGAGACGCACTTCTGTGAGTTCATGTCCCCCCCCCCCCCTTTTCTCTTAACTGTTTTCAGTTTTTATACTTCGGGGGTGAAATACATGTTACGATTATTACGAACTTTTACTTACATGGTATGGTTAGCGTAAGGAGGGTTACTACTTAGATCATGTGAGTGGGTAGGCGGGAACTGGAGGCCATTAATCCTCATTGTTGGACCGAGGGTCTTTAGCGGTAGATCTATCTGGGTGTAGCGAGCCCAGCCCCAGGCCCAACAGTACGGACCTCGGGGTGACTTGCTACCCGACGCAAAAATCTGCTAGGTTTGAGTCTTCCTACTACACTTCACACATATCAATGGCCTTGCAAACCATTGGTGATCTCTTTATTTCCTTATTTGCTACATACCAGGGATTTTATACTTACAAAGGTTTTACATACTCACTTTCACATGAACTCGCTCAACTTTATGTTGATTTTTCAACTTACATGTATTTCAGGGAATTAGGGATCTGGCGAAGTATGCTACGTTTTCATGCTGCGTAAGAGTTACGAGGTCATCCACGTTTAGGGATTGTGACTTTTACTAGGACAAGTCGCAAGTCTTAAACGGTGTTTATTTTATGTTTGTGGTTGTGTCTTTCGAACAATGTTTTTATTTTGTTGGGTGGTAACTCGTTGCATGTGTCAACTTTAAACAATGTTGTCGTAATTTACTTTTCAAACTTAAATCAACGGATGATCTTCATGGTTTTAATTTCATATAGCTTTGTTGTGATTAAGCTATGGTATTAAGAAGTCACACCAAATAAACCCACGCTTCCGCAAAGCCAGGGTGTGACAGCTTAGTATCAGAGCCTTGATCATAGCGAACTAGGATTCCTTCTCGAGTCTAGACTATGATCACTAGGGCTCTCACGAAAACATTTTTACATTGCATGCACTGCGTCCAGATCCAGAGTGCAAAATATTTTTAATAGTTATGGCTCAGTCTGAGAGGCTGAGGGAGTAGTTTAGTGGGACTAGGAGGCTTAGTCTGAGAGGCTCAGGGAGTAGTCTAGTGGGACTAGGAGGCTCAGTCTGAGAGGCTGGGAGGTTAATCTAGTGGGACTAAGAGATTCAGTCTGAGAGGCTGGGAGGTTAATCTAGTGGGACTAGGAGGATCAGTCTGAGAGGCTGGGAAGATAGACTAGTGGGACTAGGAAAATTACTTGATTGCTTATTGGTGACGAACATGTTTATTTGATTATATGATTGATTATTTGTGCATGTGTGTGTTTGTGTTACAGACGTCATGCCTTCATCCGGTACTGGAGAGTCGGACACTACAGATCCCATGGCCATAGTATCAGACGACATAGTTTCATCGGAGCACGAGGTGTACACTTCCGATACTACCAGCACAGATGATGACGACTTTCAGCCCTTTGCGCTGCCTGATGTCGTAGCAGAGCCTGCTGATGGCCATCTCGCTGGGGATTTACCACTCGTGGTGATCCCTGCTCCTATACCCCTTGCTGCTTATCCGGTTGTTGATATGCCACTTGTTGATGTTTCTGACGATGATGTCGATTTATTTGAGGAGGACCCACTTGAGGATGACCTTGAGGGCGAGGCCCATATTGCTACCGGTGATATCCTACAGAGGAGGCTCATGCTCATTCACCTGTCCCAGACTCATTTGAGTCTGTGGCGTCCGCATCTTTCCATACGCAGGGAGTGCAGCACCACTCACACGACGCCGACCCGGACATGGCGTCATCCACTGCACCTGCTCCTGCGCACAGCTTTGAGTTCGATCATGATGTTGATGATGATTCAGATCCTATTTTTTCCACCTGGCTTTGATCCAGAGCAGGACATTGAGTTCGTACACTTAGACCAGCACTTGGAGGATCCTGTAGCCCCTGTCGACCCTATGTTTGCTGATCCAGCTGATTTTGAGATGGAGTTTGTAGATCCGGAGCCGGTCGTGGCCCCTGAGCCAGGCGTTGCTCCTGACCCCGCATTTGAGCATGACCCTGTTCATGCCGATGCACCTGATGTTGCTCCTTTGGTTGATGATGTACCTGTTGATGATCATCCTATTGTTGTTCCACAGTTGGTGGATGATCATGTTGTTGATGCTCATGTTGATGCTCTACTTCTGTTAGAGGATCCTGTTGTTGCACCATTTCCTGACCCTATGCCGGTGATGATCGACCGTGCATCCTTCGCGACCTATATTGATCCACGATACGCACACACCCACAATGGGTGGATAGACGATGATGATGATTTCCCACCTTTTGTGGTACCTGTCACACCACCTGTAGCCCCCATTTCAGCTCCTGTTTCAGCTCCCATTGATGTTCCTTTGATTCCTCCACACACCACAGATACTCACCGCACAGATCTCCCGATCACTTATCTTCAGGACATACCTCCGCCACGTCCTGTGGAGGGTTCGTCACGTCATCCGTTTGGTCATACACCTCTTGTGTCATGAGGAGGCCAGTTTGTGCCTCAGATTGTTTTTCCCACTGTTGTTCCCACTGCTGCACCATTTACTGTACCATCCTTCGCTCCATCTAGTGAGCCATTCCTCTGGAATACGCCCCCCATTATGCCACCGACGGATCCGTATCACCCATATCACATTGGGTATACTACGGAGGATGTTCTCACATCTTTTATGATACAGCAGGAGGCGCTGACCCGTCGCGTACAGGAGCTGGAGCGAGCTCAGCGACTCCCGTGCCAGTGCCAGACTCCACCTGCGGTATCACACCCTCCTCGTCCGCTTTCACCTGATTCTGCCACTCGTTTTTGGACTCCCAGGCAGCAGATAGCATACCTATTGCGCGCTTATCGCGCTATGGAGGAGGACTGGCTTCATATGCGACGTTTACTCTTTTCTCGTTTTCCCCCTCCTCCACCGCCATCAGCTTAGGCCATTTTGATTCGACGCAGGTAGACTTTTGGTGAGACGACCGCGATTGTGCAGACTATACACAACTTTTGGAGACCACATTTTGATGATTGTGACTTTTGATGATTTGTATATTTGTTGATGTTGTCACTGACTAGATAGTTTGGACTAGGGCGATGTGGCCCTTAGTCACTGATGATGTATGATACAATTATGTACTTGTAAACCTTACATTGTGGTCTTGATTTATAACAGCGCAATCACAGTATTCTCATCATATGTGATGTTTGATTGTTTATGTTCTATAACATGAGATGTTATGTGGTTGATTTATTTATAACATGAGATGTTATATGGTTGATTTATTTATAACATGAGATGTTATGTGTTGATATTGTTGAATACATACGCACACTTTACTTACTATGACCTGACCTACGTGAACCATCTTTTAGAAGATGCCACCAAGACGCGAGACGCGTATGCCTGCCAACGAGGCAGAACTTCAAGGAATCATTGCTGCCGCCATTGCGCAGTATGCAGCCTCACAAGGAGGACCCAGCGGGAGCAATTCGAACAATAACGGCAATAACAATCCACCACATGGTAATGTTAGGTCGTTTGGGACGTATTACAATACACTTGGATATTTATAGCACGTCCGCTAATACCATTTGTATATTCTAACGTATGTGCAGGGTGCACTTACAAGCAGTTCCTAGACTGCAAGCCTGTGAACTTTGACGGCACCGGAGGTGCTGTTGCTTTTGTAAGACGGGCCGAAAAGACGGAGTCTGTTCTCTGAATGAGCAAGTGCGCTCCAGACCAACAAGTGACTTACATTTCTGGGCTATTTTTGGACGGAGCCCTGTCCTGGTGGAACTTACAAGTGCAAACTCTTGGTGAAGCCGCTGCTTACGCGTTGAGCTGGGCTGAGTTAAAAGAATTGATGCGAAGGAAGTATTGTTCTCGTGCTAAGATACAAAGGTTGGAGACTGAGTTTTGGCATTTGAGGATGGACGGTCCCAAAATCGCGGAATATGTTCAGAGATTCCACGACCTGTCTCATGTGGTACCTTATATGGTTACACCGGAATTCAAGTGAATTGGGCGCTTTATCTGGGGTTTAGCTCCACAGATCATGAGTATGGTCACTACTTCCAAGCGTGCAACAATCACAGAGGCTATCGATCTGAGCTTGTCTCTTACTGAGGAAGCCATCCGCCTGAACAAGTTTTCGAATGTTGAGCCAAAGAAGAGAGAGACTCACGTAGAGTCGTCTGGTGAGAATAAGAGAAAATTCTCGAACTTCAAGCAGGGTACAAGCAGTGTTGGCAAGAAAGGAGAATCAAGCACACCGGTCCAAGCTGCAACTGGTGTTGGGAAGAAAGGAAAAGGATATATGGGTACTCATCCCAAGTGTAACACCTGCCAGCGTCATCATTCTGGCCGGTGTGGGCCAAAAGTATGTGAAGCTTGTGGAAAAGTTGGCCACTTGAAGGATAACTGCTGGGCTAGTGCAGGCGGGGAGGCCAAGGAGGTTTTGGTAATCGGAACAATAATCGAGGTGGCAATGGAAATCGTGTACATGGGAATAATGGAGGTAATGGAAACTAAGGGATCAATGCAAATCAAGCTGGGGACGCGAATCGAAATCAAAACAACAATCAAGCGGGGAACGGAGGAGGTAATGGTAAAAGATTGGGTTGTTTTAACTGCGGTGACATTGGGCATTTTAAGAGGAACTGCCCAGGATTGAATCAAGCCCGCGGAAGAGTGTTTAACATTGAGGTGAGGGAAGCGCGCCAGGATCCCAATGTTGTTACTGGTACGTTCCCTATAAACCAACGCTTTGCATCCGTTTTGTTTGATACTGGTGCGGATTATAGTTTCGTGTCATTATAATTTAAGAATATACTTGGGTTGACGCCTAATAAGTTAGACGTTCCGTACTCCATCGAATTAGCAAATGGAAAACTAGTTGAGACCAGTGAAGTTGTCCGAGGATGTGTGATTGAACTAGGAGGGCACGAGTTTACGCTAGACTTACTACCCGTCGAGTTGGGAAGCTTTGATGTGGTAGTGGGAATGGATTGGCTATCGAGTAACAAAGCCGGGATCGTTTACCATGAGAAGACCATCCGCATCCCATTGACGGATGAAGAAACCATCATAGTGCACAGAGAGAAGCATGATATGCCACTAAGAATTATTAGCTGCCTGAAAGCTAGAAAGTGCTTGAGGAAAGGATGTGTTGCATTCTTGGCACACACCGTGGACAAGAAAGCTGCTGAGCCAAAGATTGAAGACATTCCAGTCGTCAAGGAATATCCGGAAGTCTTTCCAGAAGACTTGCCAGGATTACCGTCTCAAAGGCAAGTTGAGTTCCACATTGACTTGGTTCAAGGTGCCGCGCCTGTAGCCAAGGCACCCTATAGACTTGCGCCGTCAGAGATGCAGGAGTTGTCGACACAACTCCAGGAGCTATTGGAAAAAAGGATTCATCAGACCAAACTTTTCACCTTGGGGAGCTCCAGTACTGTTCGTTAAGAAGAAGGACGGTAGTTTCCGTATGTGTATAGACTACCGAGAGCTCAATAAGTTGACAATCAAGAACAGATATCCCTTGCCGAGAATCGATGATCTTTTCGACCAACTCCAAGGTTCAAGCTACTACTCGAAGATCGATTTGCGATCTGGTTACCATCAGCTGAGAATACAAGAGGAAAGTATTCCTAGAACCGCTTTTAGAACTCGCTATGGACACTACGAGTTTCTAGTGATGCCGTTTGGGTTGACAAACACGCCAGCTGTTTTTATGGATTTAATGAATAGAGTTTGTAAGCCGTACTTGGACAAGTTTGTGATTGTGTTCATAGACGATATCTTGATTTATTCAAAGAAGAAGAATGAACACGAACAACATCTAAGAGCTATTTTGGAGTTGCTGAAAAAGGAAAAGTTGTATGCCAAATTCTCAAAGTGCGAGTTTTGGCTACGCGAAGTCCAGTTTCTTGGACACGTGGTTAATGGAAATGGAATCCATGTTGATCCCACAAAGATCGAGGTGATCAAGAATTGGGAGACCCCAAAGACGCCAACCGAGATTCGACAGTTCTTGGGTTTGGCTGGTTATTATCGAAGATTCATTGAGGATTTTTCCAAAATCGCTCAACCTCTGACCACGCTCACACAGAAGGATAAAAGGTTTGATTGGGGAATCAAACAGGAAGAAGCATTCCAGTTACTGAAAGACAAGCTTTGCAATGCGCCGATCTTAGCGCTACCGGAAGGAACCGATGATTTCGTGGTATACTATGACGCCTCGCGTCAAGGATTGGGTTGCGTGTTGATGCAACGCCAGAAGGTTATAGCTTATGCTTCACGCCAATTAAAAGTTCATGAAAAGAACTATACCACGCATGATTTGGAACTAGGCGCAGTGGTATTTGCGCTAAAAATCTAGAGACATTATTTGTATGGTACAAAGTGTACAATCTTTACAGATCATAAGAGTCTGCAGCACATATTCGACCAGAAAGAGCTTAATATAAGGCAAAGACGTTGGGTCGAATTATTAAACGATTACGACTGCGAGATCAAGTATCATCCAGGGAAAGCGAATGTGGTCGCTAATGCCCTGAGTCGAAAAGAAAGGATTAAGCCCATAAGGGTTAGGGCTTTGGAGATGATCGTACAGACAGACCTCTCTCTGCGCATTCGTGCTGCCCAGAGAGAAGCTTTGAAAGAAAGGAATATTGAAGAGGAATATCTCCGTGGGATGGAGAAGCAATTAGTGCCAAACGAGGAAGGAACGTTATGTTTCATGAAAAGGATTTGGGTTCCTCTGTTTGGTGGTTTGAGAAAGATTATCTTTGATGAAGCTCACAAGTCTCGGTACTCTATCCATCCAGGAGCGGATAAGATGTACCAAGATCTTAAGGATTACTATTAGTGGCCTAGGTTGAAAGGCCATGTTGCTGTTTATGTTAGCAAGTGCTTAACGTGCGCAAAGGTAAAAGCTGAATACCAGAAGCCTTCAGGACTTTTGCAACAACCTGAGATTCCCAAGTGGAAATGGGAACTGATTTCAATGGACTTTATAACGAAACTGCCCAAGACGCCCAGAGGCCATAATATGATTTGGGTGATAGTTGACCACCTAACAAAGTCCGCACATTTCTTGCCAATCAAAGAAAAGGACAACACGAGTAAACTTGCGGAAATATACATGCAAGAGATTGTTGCACGTCATGGAGTGCCTCTCTCGATCATCTCTGATAGAGATGGACGTTTCATATCAAGGATTTGGCAATCCTTCCAAGAAGCTTTTGGCTCGCAATTGAACCTAAGTACTGCATTTCATCCGCAAACTGATGGGCAAAGTGAAAGAACTATCCAGACATTAGAGGATATGCTGAGAGCATGTGTAATGGATTTGGGTGGTAGCTGGGATAATCATTTACCATTGGTCGAATTTTCATACAACAACAGCTACCACACAAGCATTGGAGCCGCGCCATTTGAAGCTCTCTAAGGACGCAAATGTCGATCACCACTATGCTGGGCTGATGCAGGTGATAGGCAGCTTGTTGGTCCCGAAATAGTGCAAGAGACGACAGACAAGATTGCGCAGATTCGAAAGCGCATCGAGGCGGCTCGCGACAGACAGAAAGCTTATGCAGATCCAAAGCGGAAACCTTTGGAATTTCAAGTTGGGGATATGGTTTTATTGAAGGTTTCACCCTGGAAGGGTGTGGCACGCTTCAGAAAGCGTGGAAAGTTGAATCCGCGTTACATTGGCCCTTTCAGAATCCTGCAAAGGATTGGGCTTGTAGCCTACAAGTTGGACCTACCTGCTGAACTCAATGGTGTTCACGATACATTCCATGTATCAAATTTGAGAAAGAGTACAACACAAGAAACAGTGATCATTCCTGCTGACGAAGTTCACATCGACGACACGCTCCTCTTTACCGAAGAACCCGTCGAGGTTACGGATTGGAAAGTTAACAAAACTCGCAGGAGCAGTGTCAAACTCGTCAAAGTTCGATGGAATGCAAGACATGGGCCTGAATTCACGTGGGAACGTGAGGATCGTATGAAACAGAAATACCCCCATTTATTTCCCAAGACCCCTGCAACTAGAAGCAGAGCCTAAATTTCGGGACGAAATTTATTTAACGGGGGAGAATGTGACAACCCTCACCAAACCAGGTATCCGTACGAATTAATTAATATTTAATTAATGCTTAATGACTGTGCTTGCTTACAATTATGGTTAAACTGCTACTTGAATGCTGATATATACACATACATGCATCATACTTTATTGTTGTCACTCTATTACTTACACACAAACCTTAGTGACAACCTTGATGCACAAAAGCACAGTGAGCACACTATACAGATAACCCAGTAAACATGCTGACATAGCCAGCATCAGACAGGCACTGTCTCTGAGGCCAGCATGAGCCGGGAATAGATTACTACACTAGTAGAGAGTGTAGGGAGGTGAGGATTATAAAACTGCGTCACTAGGTGATATTTATAGTGACCGGATGTGCCTAAAACATACTTTAGTTACAAAATTCTGCACTTTAATACAAAATTCAGCATTTAACATAACTAGTAAAGTGCAAAAACATGGGAAAATAATACTAGACACTTTCCAAAGTGTCAGGAATTCATTGTGTCACTAAAACTAATATTAACGACACTTTAAATGCTTATTTAGCACTTTAACGGAATAATATCCAACCGAACAACCGGACTTTACCCGGAACATAAAAATATTGTCAATGACATTGTTTTTCCTTTTCTGAGCCAGTTAGGGTCCCCGAACACCCTAACACCCGTTACAAAACACTACACACTAATAACTAAATTAATCACCTAACTAAACTAACTAGCTTGTAACTATACCATCAAAATCAAACCATTAACCCCCCCCCCCCATGAACCGAATCGGTCCCCATGTGGGGACACACTCTTACAAATGTTGATTATTTTATTGATGGTTGTCTAATATCTCCATAACACATTGCATGGTGGACAATAAGGATTATGGATTATAAGTAAGTATGAAGGGTAAGAGTTCATTATCACTAAACACTTAACAAAACTTTCTCTCTTTCTCTCTTGGAGACTCTCGGCCGAACACAACCATCATCACCACCACTACCTTCAAGTCTTGATCAACCATTTCTTACATACTCAAGGGTGCAAGGTGACATACAAGCAAGCTCGGTACTTATGGAATCACAAGGACCTCTCTACATCGCTATTAACCACCTTGTTTTCACTTTGATTCTTCCCTAGCCTTGAGCTAGTTGTAAGTGATTCTAAACACCCTCTGGATCTTGTCTAAAGTGGTTAATAGGAGGTTTAATGGTTAAAACTCAAAATCATACGAAAACAAAACTTAAAGTCTTGCTAGAAAGATGAACATGGTGGTTAAAGAGTAAATAATGGTGTAAAACTTGTGAATCTTGGTTAGTAATGATTATTTTATGTTGTTTAATGCTAGTAGTGGAACGGATCGTCATCTAACCACACTAGATCATGTTAATGGAACATGAACTAGCAATATGTTAAGCTTGAAAGATACAAGATGACGAACCCTTCCATACATAACCATGAACTTGTGTAAAAATAGTTTTTCTTGTAAAATGGAGTTCTAAACTAGTAGATCTAAAGATCTACAAGTGGTATTTTCGAAGAACCAAGTGTAAGATGCAAATCATGTTTAAAAGCCGGATCTTTCATGAACTAAAAGCATTTTGTGAACAAACAAGTGTGTAAACACTTGTGTGATAAAAGGATTTAACAAAGAAATATTTATGTAATTTTTGGACTATAAGTTGTAAAGTTACATATTCCTTAAAAATAAAGTTTTCGAGAAACTAATTTTATTTTTGAAAATAGAAAGATATACTAAAAATGTTAGAAAGTTACTACATACTTTTACACAACTTACAAGTTCATGTGTTTGCGATTTATGCTTATTTTGACTAATTTGAATTTTTAAAAGAAAATGATACGCTAGTAAGCGTGGCTACCTCCAGTTACAGAGGAAACTCTAGCGAAATTTTTCCTGAAAATAACACTTAGAATATTTTGGTGACAAGTGTTTATAAATATATTTTTGACTTTTTTTCCAAACAAACTTCGCCATGATTTTTATTACAAAATAACTAGGTATTCGGAGGTGGATTTTCGTAAATAAAACTTGTTCAAAATATATATTGAGAATATATATTTCATAATAAAACACTTGTGTGATTTTATGATTATTTTGTGAACTACACATATATTATTTTTAGGGTAAAAATAATATAACTCGCATACACTAAAAAGTAACGACTCCAAAATAATACCAACGCTATCACAAATAAATATTTAAGTTACCCCGGTATTATTATTACCACACGAACTTTAAATGTAACTTACGTATTTTTGGAAAAATACTTTTAAATGCGTATTTTGATAAAAGTGTTATTTTGGAAATTGTAAGGTATAAAATATAATATTTTTGGGAAAAATATGTATATTTTGGAGATAGAATATTTTAGACGAATGAATAAAATATATTTTATTAAGTGAGACTTAATAATGTATTTTGGATTTACAAAACGCACATGTATTAAAACCCCCATCCTTGGGAAGGAATATAACTATAGATAATTACGAAGTGTAAATACGAAATAGTTGCCTAACTATTTCCCAAAAACTTAAACCTTAAGCCAAGGCACGGCCGTCCGTCTAATAGAAGTTAGTACGTGTAGGTCGTCACGCAGCAGGTTATTTTGGGACAGACTATTTCAAGACGCACTTCTGTGAGTTCATGTCCCCCCCCCCTCCCTTTTCTCTTAACTGTTTTCAGTTTTTATACTTCGGGGGTGAAATACATGTTACGATTATTACGAACTTTTACTTACATGGTATGGTTAGCGTAAGGAGGGTTACTACTTAGATCATGTGAGTGGGTAGGCGGGAACTGGAGGCCATTAATCCTCATTGTTGGACCGAGGGTCTTTAGCGGTAGATCTATCTGGGTGTAGCGAGCCCAGCCCCAGGCCCAACAGTACGGACCTCGGGGTGACTTGGTACCCGACGCAAAAATCTGCTAGGTTTGAGTCTTCCTACTGCACTTCACACATATCAATGGCCTTGCAAACCATTGGTGATATCTTTAATTCCTTATTTGCTACATACCAGGGATTTTATACTTACAAAGGTTTTACATACTCACTTTCACATGAACTCGCTCAACTTTATGTTGATTTTTCAACTTACATGTATTTCAGGGAATTAGGGATCTGGCGAAGTATGCTACGTTTTCACGCTGCGTAAGAGTTACGAGGTCATCCACGTTTAGGGATTGTGACTTTTACCTGGACAAGTCGCAAGTCTTAAACGGTGTTTATTTTATGTTTGTGGTTGTGTCTTTCGAACAATGTTTTTATTTTGTTGGGTGGTAACTCGTTGCATGTGTCAACTTTAAACAATGTTGTCGTAATTTACTTTTCAAACTTAAATCAACGGATGATCTTCATGGTTTTAATTTCATATAACTTTGTTGTGATTAAGCTATGGTATTAAGAAGTCACACCAAATAAACCCACGCTTCCGCAAAGCCAGGGTGTGACAGCAGGTGTGGAACATCGAGAGGCACACGGTTGTAGATGCAGTATAAGACCGTCAAATCCCTAAGGTGAACAACACCAGTACTGTCACGCCTTTGGTTGAGGGAGTTGCTAAGGACCTTGTCAATGTAGCTGTAAAGAAGGTCCCGCAACTGTGAGCTCTTGGTCTGGCTTGGATCATATGCTCCTTCTCCGATTTGAGCCCATGCCATTTGTCGTAGGTTTTGTGGGAGTTCACGGAGACCACCCGTGTTTTCCTCATCTCCGGCATCTTCTTCAGCAAACAACCCAATAATTGACCCAAATCGTGCAATGGAAATTGAGAGTACATTTCCAGCACATCGAAGCTCAACCCCCTCTTCATCAAACGGATCCGCTTTAGCTTTGAATGCAAATGTGCTATAGAACTCCATATTGTATTCATGAACCGAATGGAGTCTGGTGCAGAGGGCCGCTCGAAGTGGACCTATGACTAGGTTGTTGAAGCGGTCAATCTGCCCCACTACTTCCAGGGTGTCTAAGCAAACTTGTCTTGGGTTTTCCTCGGGCCTATTTTGAAGAACTTCAAATCGTGCTTGATAGTTACACTCATTCTGGTTGAAGCGTGTGAATTTCTTGGCCATCTGAAAGAAAACATAAAACAATTAGCATATAATAGTAAATTTCCAAAGAAAACTAAAACAACAAACTGAACACGACCCCGTGGCCAATGGCCACGCCCCGTGTTCGGCTGGGAGTTGCTGGCCACGCCCCCATGGTCGCTGAGCACGGCCCCGTGCTCAGGCGTCTGTTTCCCAAAAATCTCATTTTTCGACTCGGTTCCGAAAACTTGAAAATTTTTGGTTCAGTAGGGGCGGTTTTCCCTGAAAATGAACCCCAAGTGCCGTTTTTCTCAAAACAAACCGTTTACCCCATCAATTTCATCTTTTTCAGTTAAAAAACAAGGGTTTGAGGTTTTTGTTTGAAATCGGGCAAATCTACAAACAATTCAAGTTGATTCACTTCCTATAACATGCAACTAAACTACTACTAACAGATCTAAGCAAAAATTTGGGGTTTGATTCTGTTCAAGTTGAAGAACCCGAGATTTTTCCCCAAATTTCTGATGTTAAACTACATGCAAATGATTAATCTAACTAACTATGATGATAGAATCATACCTTAATGTTATTGAACGGTGGAAGAACATGAAAATCTACAGAGATTCGTGGTGGAACCAGAGAGTTTTCGGGGAAACGGGTCGTGTTGAAGTGAACAAATGAAAAGAAAAGGGGTTTTATCCCCGACAGAAGCCGGCCACGGGCCCGGCCCCGTGGGCGGGTAAATATATATATATATGTATATATATATATATATATATATATATATATATATATGTATATTGTGACACCTGGATCACTGTGACCATCAAACAAATACCAAGCCAATGAAATATTATATTTCATACTTGGGATCTGTATAAATATGGGTATCTTTTGCACATATCATTTCTTGTTCGATTTCGGGCTTTAAATCGCTTTCTGGAAGGTTATACGCGGGCTGATGCGTAAATATAACCAGTTTAATGCAACGAACACTCTGGAATAGTGAAATAGGCTTAACATACCTTAAATAACCTTTACATAACTTAGAAATAAGTTTCGAAGGCTTTGGTATGGCAAAATCAAGTTTAATCGCTTACAGGGACTAAAGTTGACAAACTGCGAATGTATGCCAATTTGAACTGTAACAGACATTCCGGAACATGGCCATAAGTTAAACATACCATAAATATCCTTTACATAGCTTATAAATAGGCTTTGAGGGGTTCGGTGTGCTAAAATAAACTTTTGGGTCATTCAGGGACTAAAAGCGTCAAAAAGTGCACAAGTTTGCACTTTCATGCATAACTTACGTTATGAATACATCCGGACATCCAAAAATTTATGTTAGCACTAAAATATTTTATTTTAGTGTTTGGCATGAGAAAAATCCATTCGTCGCGCAATTTGGATCGTTTTTCGCGATTATGCGCATTCCGTCGTAATTAACCGAACATCGCGATCGTACGACCAAACGAACCGACATCCGAGATATTTTTGAGCACATTTTAAGTTCCCTATACTTTAACTTCATTTTAGAGCTTTGAAATGGGGTTAACGGGCCTTAAACGCGTCGGAAATGGCCTTATAACACAACAGGGACCAAATCTGCCAATTCAGCATAGTTACTGGCTTACGGACCGTAAGCCATACCCTTACGGTCCGTAAGGGATCCCCAGACAGCAGAATATGCAGAAAATTGGAACTTGGCCTTTCCACCTTTTGCACTTGCCTCTTCATGATAATGAGGGGCCAATTGTGTTGTTCCACAGAAATTTCAACAAATGTAGGGTTGAGATCAAAGCACGTTATTCGATAAACGATCCTAACGGCCTTGCAAATCCTATAAATACCCACCAACATCACAACTCAAATACCACTTGAATTCTGATTTCTTCTCTAAGTTGGGGTGTTCTATCACTTCATACCCGAGAAATATTTGGAAATCAAAGCTTTCGGGGACCCTTTGTAAGTGTTCATTCATTCTCTTTATTCGTTTAGCGTTAAAAGTCAAACTTTGTTTGACTTTCTGCGTTGACCAGTTTATGGTCAATGCGAATTTCGTTTGAACTTCATAACGTGAGCGTAATCACGATGGTTATAGTCCCTAGTGACTATACCTACTGATTACCACGTTATCTAGGCTCAGTAACGAGTCGTAGTTTCGGCCAAAATGCGCATTCTTGCGTATTTTATAACCAAACTACTCTTAGGTATCAAAACCGTTTGTTTTGATACCAAACCTGTTTTCTAAACTTAGTTAAGCATGTTTTAACATGCTTAGCTCGTCACTTTTTAGTTTAGTGCTTATATAGGGTCGTAAGGTAACCGATCTAAATAATCGCTTATACTTTCGAACCCGACCCGTTTGGTCAATCATTAGGATCCGACCAAACACATTAGGTGACCATAGTATATAGGGAATAACCTTCCGAGGTTATACCTTATGGTCGCTTCGTTTAAGTAGTTGTATGATAGGTAGTTTATATGCCTTAGGTAAATTACCAAAATGCCCTTTTTACGCCAAAATTCATTTTAAGCATATGTAACATAACTTTTGGTATCTAAACTGATTTAGTAACAATATTAGACATGTTAAGGCATACTTTGCTTATCATAGGGCTAGTTAGGCGTTCCGAACGTGTTTTACGCGAACGACGCGTTAAAGTAGCATAAGTTACCTAAACGGGTCGTAATGGGTCGTAAGCACTTAGGTTAGGTTTCATTTTAGTATGTGGGATTTGTTAAACCATATTACATGAGTTCCCATACTCATTTGGTTTACGAACCCTCATCCTATCCAATCCTCTAGGTCCGGTATATTAACATAGTTACCTATATTAGGTGCCGTTTGATATCCGTGATCTATAGCATTGTTTGGTTGTTACTCAGGACTACTAAGCAATCTCAAGTGAGTACATAGACCCCTCTTTTACCGTTTTCAAACTGTTTTGGGGTGGAACACATCTGTCTACTTGTTACTTTCATGCTTTTCCATGTTTTCATATCATATGCTTGTTATGTTCATTAGTACATTATAGTACATGATTTCCTTACTTTTAATGCTATGTATGTCCATTGTGTGCATACTTAGTACATCGTTGTACATTACAATTTATTGCATATGCTCATCCAGCATATGAACACATTATATTACATTATGTGAACCATTTGTATCTATTGAACCATGTGAACCATTTGACAATAGACATTTGACTATACCTAAACATTTCTACAATTGTTAAACTTTACATCTTGATGGTTTGGTTTGAGTAAGTGATTTAAGTAACGAGGCGTGTGTAATATGGTACAAGCATGGTGGATACGCCGCTGGTACTTCCTATATATAAGTGCTTGTATGGTATTACATATCGTAGCGTTATTTGAATCATTTCAATTTAAGACATATAACATTTTATACAAATAACATACTTTTCACAACATTGTTTTACAAACAACTTACCTTATACAAACTCATTTTACATGGTTATTCATTTAACCATACATTATTCTCTTATTTATACATATCATCTGAACTTATTGTTTTTCAAATGATTTACAAAACAAATCAATTTACAAGGTTCATGACTAAACTTTATCAAACAACTCTTTCTCAACTTACAAGTCAAGAAACCTATTTTCACAAAACCTATGTATCTCACAGACATTTTTATGCTGATGTACCTATTTTCACATGTGTTTTCAGGAGTTGATGCATAGGACTTATCGAGACAAACTTAGGCGGACCTGTGCCTTAGTGACTTAAAACGAGACAAGAACTAGTTAATTTATGTTATGTACTCTTTATTTCTTGTTTAAAGACAATGTAACTCGCTTGTTTGATAAATAAAACGAAACTTTAATTTCCATGGTTGTGAAGCAATTAATTCTGTTACAACACTCCCCGACGTTTCCGCCACGTCTTGTTGTTTTACTTGGTCAGGGTGTGACATATATATATATATATATATATGTATATATATAGGCGGGTATATATATATATATATATATATATATATATATATATATATATATATATATATATATATATATATATATGTGTGTGTGTGTGTGTGTGTGTGTGTATATATATATGTATATATAATATATGTGTACATACATATATATATGTACACATATATTATATATACATATATATATATATATACACACATATATACACACACACACACACACATATATATATATATATATTAGTGCACGTGTGAGTGACCTGTTTCCCAAAACTTGGTTTTAAAAATCTTACCGATTTAGAAGCTTTTCCGACGTTCCTTACTTACAAGATATGATGTTGATGCATAAACCTCTGTTTATTCATCGGCCGCTTGTAGCGAGATCTCCTCCTCTTCATCCTCAATGAATCCTTGATAAAGCTTTAGCCTTTGGCCATTGACTTTGAATGGAATTCCATTCCGAGATTTAATTTCGATTGCACCGTGTGGAAAAATATGGGTGATAGAAAAAGGTCCTGACCACCTAGACTTTAATTTACCGGGAAATAATCGAAGTCGTGAATTAAACAATAGAACTTGGTCTCCTATCCAAAATTCATTAGGTTTAATGTGTTTGTCATGCAAATTTTTCATTCTTTCCTTATAAATTTTGGAGTTAGAATATGCAGAATTCCTTAATTCGTCTAATTCATTTAATTGACAAAATCGATTTCTACCGGCAATTTCTATGTCTAAGTTTACGTTTTTATTGCCCAGTAGGCTTTGTGTGCAATTTCTACTGGCAAGTGACAACTTTTTTCCAAAGACAAGCTTATATGGGGTAGTACCTATTGTTGTTTATATGCGGTTAGAAAGGCCCATAAAGCGTCATCTAATTCATCGGCCCATTCCGTTTTATGTAACCCTACGGTTTTCTCAAGTAGTCTTTTTAAACCTCGATTAGTCACTTCGGCTTGTCCATTTCTTTGAGGGTGATATGCAGTTGAGATCCGGTGATAGACCCCATACCTTGTTAAGATTTTTTCAAGTTGATGGTTACAAATATGGGTACCCTATCACTTATTAATGCTTTTGGAGTTCCAAAATGAGAAAATAATCGTTTCAGGAATCTTACCACAACTCTCCCATCATTTGTTGGAAGAGCTTCGGCCTCGGCCCATTTTGACAAGTAATCTACTGCCACAAGTATATATTTGTTTCCTTTTGACGGTGGGAAAGGTCCCATAAAGTCGAGTCCCCACACATCAAAAATTTCACAAACAAGAATGCCATTTTGTGGCATTTCTTTTTTGGAAGAAATACTACCTAATCGCTGGCAAGCATCACATGTCTTGATAAGACTTTGGGCGTCTTTGTAAATGGTTGGCCAATAAAATCCTGAATCAAATACCTTTCGTGCGGTACTAGCCGCACCATGATGTCCCCCGTATAGACCTTCATGACAATGGAGGAGAATTCTTCTTGCTTCATTACTATGTACGCATCGGCGGATAAGTTGGTCGGCACACATTTTTAAAAGATAAGGATCTTCCCAAAAACAATGCTTTACATTGGCAAAGAATTTCTTTCTTTGAAGATGTAGCCATCCTTTTGCGACTATTCCGCTAGCTAAGCAGTTAGCATAGTCGGCGTACCATGGCTCTTCTCGGTAATCCACCATTTCTAGAGACTCTGTTGGAATTTTTTCATTGATTAGCTCATCCCTAGTTGCCTCCAAAGCTGGATCTTCTAAGCGGGAAAGATGATCTGCAGCGGTGTTTTCTGCTCCTCTTTTGTCTTTTATTTCAATGTCGAATTCTTGGAGGAGTAGAATCCATCTGATTAAACGTGGTTTAGCATCCTGTTTCTTAAAGAGATAGCGAATGGCTGCATGATCTGTATAAACTATTGTTTTAGAAAGAACAAGATAAGAACGAAATTGATCAAAAGCAAATACTACAGCTAGTAATTCTTTTTCAGTTGTTGTGTAATTTTCTTGTGCATCGTTAAGTGTTTTACTAGCGTAATATATTGGGTGAAAATGCTTATCTTTTCTTTGTCCCAAGACGGCTCCAACTGAAAAGTCACTTGCATCACATATGATTTCGAAGGGTAATTTCCAATCAGGCGCTATCATGATAGGTGCATTGACTAGCATTTCTTTTAGTGTGAGAAATGCTTGGTTGCAATCCTTGTCAAAGATGAAAAGAGCATCTTTTTCAAGTAATTTTGTTAAAGGCTTTGAGATTTTAGAAAAGTCTTAGATAAATCATCTATACAATCCGGCATGCCCTAGGAAACTTCTGATGGCTCTAACGGAGGATGGGGGTGGTAATCGAGAAATAGTGTCTATTTTAGCTCGATCAACCTCCATTCCTTCGCTTGAGACTTTATGACCGAGTACTATTCCCACTGTTAGCATGAAATGACATTTTTCCCAATTAAGGGCGAGGTTAGTTTCCTTACATTGGGATAGCATTCGTTCAAGGTTATCGAGGTATTGGTCATACGAATCTCCAAAGTTAGAAAAGTCGTCCATGAAGACTTCCATAGTCTTTTCTATCATATCATGGAAGATGGCCACCATGCAACGTTGAAAAGTTGTGGGGGCATTACATAGACCAAAAGGCATGCGTCGATAAGCAAAAGTTCCATAGGGACATGTGAATGTTGTCTTTTCTTGGTCTTCGGGTGCTATCGGTATTTGAAAGTAACCTGAAAAACCATCTAAGAAACAATAAAATTTGTGACTGGATAATCTTTCTAACATTTGATCAATAAGAGGTAAAGGAAGTGGTCTTTCCTTGTTGCTTCATTTAATCGACGATAATCTATACATACTCTCCATCCGGTGACGGTTCTTGTTGGTATTAATTCATTTTTTCATTAGTGACCACCGTCATACCTCCTTTCTTAGGAACTACTTGGACGGGACTTACCCAAGGACTATCGGAAATTGGGTAAATAAGTCCGGCGTCAAGTAATTTGATGACTTCATTTTTAACCACTTCTTGGACGTTTGGATTTACTCTACGTTGTGGTTGTATTACCGATTTATAGTCATCATTCATTAAAATTTTGTGCGTGCACATGGAAGGTCTTATTCCTTTTATATCTACAAGCTTCCAAGCGATCGCGTTTTTGTGTTTTTTCAAAAGTGTGATTAATTTTCCTTTTTCTACACTAGTTAATTTTAATGAAATAATTACAGGTAACTTATCATCTTTGTCGAGAAAAGCATATTCCAAACCTTTTGGGAGTTCTTTGAGCTCAAGTGGTGGGTCTTTAGGAGACTCCTTATTTGGTTGCTCATTTTTATCAAGAACCAAAAAGGTTTGTTCAATGGCGACCTCTTCTTCAACAAAGTGGTCGATTTCTCCATTTGTATCCGGTGGCTCAGCTTCATCTACAATTAGGGGGTCATCATTGCCGATTGGATATTTCATTGAACGCTCAAGATCGACACTTCATTTGAATGCCCCTAATTGAATGGGTAGATTGTTATGCTTCTGATGTTTCAAAGCTTCATGGGTTCTTACAAAAGGTTGTCCCAACACTAGCGGAGCGTCATCAAGGATGACGAAGTCGGTTAGGATTACCATTTGATTTGTTTGGACTAACACATCTTCAACTACTCCCATTGATTTTATTGTTTTCTGATTAGATAGAAAAATGGGTATTTAAAGTGGAGAAAAATCACCAATACTTAATTTTTCGAAAATGTAGTTGGGCATTATATTAACACAAAGATCTTTATCAATTGTAATATTACTAATAAAGGGATTTTGAAAGAAACATGGAACCAGTGTAATGTTAATTTCAAATGGATCATCATTTATTAGCGTAGATTGATCATTTGTTAACTTAATGCTTACCATTTCTTCAATTTTAGTGTTAGTGTTTAACTCTTTTAAAAACTTAGCATGAGTAGGTATTAAACAATGATTTTCTAAAGAAGGTGACAAGAGATTAATTTCTTGAAAATTAGACTCTTCTTGAATTTTAACGTTGTCGGACTCACCTTTTTCGTTGTTTAACTCATGTGTCGGTTTTTCACTTGTTCTTTCATTTTTTCCTCTTCAACTATCACTTCTTTAGTACATATTACCTCTTCCTTTGCACGGGATTCATCTTCCCTTGCGCGGGATTCTTTTATATAGCGCTTTATAGTTTTAAGGTGTTCTATTATCTTATCGGCTATGGGGGAGATAGAATAAGGGTCCTCAAAGCTTGAGTTCGGAAGTTCGATCCTTGGTTCCTTATAATACTCATATGAGGTAGATGGTTCATACCATTGTTCCTCATGGTAAGTATATGATGAATAAGGGTCGTAACTTGGTTCTTCATAATACTCATATGAGGTGGGTTGTTCACTCCATGGTTCCTCATAGTAAGTATATGAAGGAGAAGGCTCATACCTTGGTTCATCAAGATGTGAGTATGAGGGAGAGGGTTCATACCTTGGTTCTTCATAGGATGTGTATGAAGTGGATGGCTCGTACCTGGGCTCCTCAGGATGTGTACGAAGGGGATGGTGCAAAAAGGTCACAATATTGTACCGAATGAGGATTACCACAAATGGTACAATATTCTTCTCTATAATCACCCTCCTCATAGTGGTAGTTGTAATCTCTTGAGTATTGATCCATAAGAATCACTCAGCAGATCACAATAGAGTCTGGGGACCAGAAAACAAAAATAAAAACAGAAACAGAGGCTAGACACGGCCCCATGCTCAGTGAGCACGGCCCGTGTTCAGGTTCTGTATCTGAGCATTTTAGAAAATGTGACTGGTTTTGTGCAGCACGGGGGCGTGTTCAGCGAACACAGCCCCGTGTTCAGACTCTATAATTGGGTGTTTTATAAAAATTATGCAGCAAAGGGGCGTGTTCAGTGAGCATGGCCCCGTGTTCAGACTACTGTAATGCAAAAACTACCTAAAAATGTAAAAGTGTGCGCGCAGTTTTAAAAAGGTTTTTGAAAAAACGATTAGGCCGTCTATTTTAAGCTTTCTTAAAATCATTGTGTCCCCGGCAACGGCGCAAAAAACTTGATGCGTGTCAAGTGTGTTATGATTTTATTTATATTTTAAGCCCTTCTTAACACATTCGTCAAGTTTTAAATTTATAAAACACGATATTCTACTAACACTAAACACACATATGGGCAAGTGCACCCATCATGAGCGTGGTATAGCGTTGGTAAGATACCGAGGTCGTCCAAGGACACAAGAGCTTTTAATACCGGTTTATTCTCAACGTCTAATCAAATCCAAATTTTTAGAAAAGGTTTTAAACAGGTTAATAAAAACTAAAATGCTAAAAAAATAAAAATAAAAGAAAAAACAGATAGACAAGATGAATCACTTGGATCCGACTCGCCTTTAATGTAACCTTTGATGATTTCCGCACTTTTGCACTTTTTAAGAGATTATCTTAGTTATAGTAGTATGCCCCTCTTTTGAAGGTGACGTTACCCTTAACCTAGTGGTTTGAGTCAGCAAGGATACAATCACAAGGGGTCGGAATATTGAAAGATAATTAATTAAGTTATTAATGCGTAAAGTGCTAGGCCCCTCTTTTGATGGTGACGTTACCCTCGGCTAAGTGGTTTGAGTCAGCAAGGATACAATCCCAAGTAGCCTGGTTAATGTATTAATAGTAGTTTACATATGAGGGGATCAAGCCATTCGCACTCCCGCCATCCAATACCATAGCTGGGTTCTATTATCTTTACAGCAAATTACCTGAAAGGCATTTTGAAAACATTTTATCAGTAATAAATACTGGCGAGTTCATTCCATTTTTATAAAAATATATTGTTATGCATTACAGCATTAAGGGTTTTTATATTTGTTTATTTTTACCCAGAACTCAATCAGTATTTGTCACATGGTGGCAGTTCCGATGTGACAGTGGTCATATCACTCATTGGCTAATTTTTGTCCAATAGTGCAGTTTATCAAGTAAGAGATATATAGTATATCTTACTATTATTCAAAGGTATTTGTCACTAGGCAATTCCCGTGACGGTGGTCAAATCACTTTTGATCATTCTTTCAACTAGTGACTGTGGTCGTATCATTGTTGATCGTTCTTTCAACTAGTGACTCTGGTCATATCACTATTGATCATTCTCTCAACTAATGACTCTGGTCATATTTATGGTCATATCACTGTTGATCATTCTCTCAACTAGTGACTCTGGTCATATCACTGTTGATCATTCTCTCAACTAGTGATGCTGAACTAGTAGTATATATTTTTATACTATAAAACCCATGATATCACTTTGTCAAATATATTTTCTATGGCACAAAAAAAATTGCCCAGAATATGAAATATATCATTTTTTGAAAAACTAGTAACTATAACTTTTTTAAATATAACATATTAATTAAATAATTGTGATATAATTATTTAATATATTAATGGGACTAAGAATTTAAATTATAATTCCCGATGTATAACTTAATATTTTAAAAGTTAAATATATCTCGTTTAAGATATACCTTAAGGTTTATATATTATACATATTAAGGGTTATAATACATTACTTTAGATATTAAATATAATATTTAAATCTCACAATATATATCTTAGTATATTAAAAGTTAAATAATATATATCGCTTAATTTTATTATGATATATGATGTCGGGGGTAGCCCAAATCTCAATAAAATGACTAATATACATAATAGCTTAAAAGGTTAAAAGGTTGAGAGGTTCAATACACGCAAACTCAGGAGAACAGTAAAAAGGACAAGCACAGTGTCCGGTCACATCAACACTTAACGTCTGAACCATTTCTGCACAGACAGAACATGTGCACAGAGAACACCCTTTTGTCCGCAGGTCTAAACCCTTCAACCCCCAAATGGGCAAGTCCCTAACTGTAGCCACGGATCACTGGTCAAAGGCTTCCTCTTATAGAAGATTCTTTCCCTATAAATAACAGCCTCTTGCCATCCATTCCAGCCATTCCAGATCAACTCAGATCACCCTTGATCTCTGATCTTACTTCTCCTCTCTAGAACTTGCTCCATGCTTGTTCTATTCTCGGCTCACTACAATATTATCTCACTTAACATAGACATTCTGGGTTGAACCCTTCAATCCAGAATTCAAAGTGAATAATAACAAAGTGATCCGCCTCCACGTGCTACAAACGTGGGGGGACCCCACGACCTGCGTTAGGCTAATCGAAACCTTGAACCCTTTTACCCCGGAGATATCGCTACTATCTTTGGTCTATTATTTGTTGCATCAACAAGTTGGCGCCCACCGTGGGGCTACGCCGCTTACTTTATCTTAAAGACCAGTTGTGTAGCTCCATTTTCTCTTTACATCATGTCTGAAAGCGAGTCTCTCGGTCAGGTAAATCAGGTGCCTAACAACACCGATTTAACACCAAATTCGGGTCGGATCTCACCGGTCCTATCTACACCTCTTTCTACTCCCGGAAGTACTCCACCGGGATATGTTCCCGGAGTTCACTTCTTTTCAAACACAAACCCATCTCGGTCAGGGGTTGCACCTACTCAAATCGATGTAATGCATACACCGGAACGCATAGATCTAACACCCGATGGAGTAGCTAGAAATTTCTTACAACTAAGATTTCTTCTCAACTAGCATGTGAGCTTAGAAACGGAAAAAAGGGTGAGAATAAGTCTAAATTATGAGGAGTCTAAACCCTCATTATCACATGGCCCTCCATCTCTTCCTTTTAGTAGCTCACGTTCAGCCACATCTTACCTTGAAGCTGGTCCTAGTGTGACAGACCAACCACTCAAGCCCTTTAGCTTTTGGGGAGGCCAAGTCCAACCGCTTTTCCCTTATTTACCTCCCAACCCGTTACAACCGGTGCACCTATGGGGCATAAAACCACTCTTGATCAATTATGGCAGTCATCAGCTTCAAGTGTTCCCCCTCCCATTGCTACTTCGTGAAAACAAGCCATGGCCACCCGGCCTTTGGCTCGAGGTGCGGTCATGAGCACATCCATGGGAATGCCTTATACAGTAAGCCTTTAAGGCTTTAACCTTAAGACATAGATAATGACATCTTTTATGAGTACCATCAGAAAGCCTTTAAGGCTTTAACTTTATGCCCTAGCTGATGACACAGATGATGGCAACATTTCCTTTGCAGCACGTGAAAACTGGACGATGACACAGAAAGCCTTCAAGGCTTTAACCTTAATTTCATCAACCAAGTGCCAACCACTCACCAGGGTACCTCAAGCGGTAACCCAGCTTCAAGGGTAATAAAATACCTCTCAAAACCTTACAAGCCCAACAACTTGTCTTGCTTCTCCCAACAAATCGTTGATTACGAGTTTCAAACCTAGATAAAGATGCCATCACGGTACTGAGGACCACCTTCAAATCTTCGCCGGGACTGCAAGAATTGAAAAATGACCCAACTCCGAATGTTGTCTCATGTTCATGCAAACCCTTGAAGGGCCTTCTGGCATATGGTTCAATGACCTTCCTGGACGAAGCGTTCAGACCTTTGACGATCTTAGCAAAAGTTCCCTATAACAACGGAGGTATGTCAATGACGCCACGGTAATCTTCCAGACCAAACAACGTGATGATGAAAGTCTCAGAGACTTCATCAAAAGTTACAAGAAGGAAGGTTTAACTTACGCCGATGAAAAAATTAGTGTCGCAGGGTTCATGAATGCTAAATTCCAAATATCTCACAAGAGACTTCAATAAACGCCTGCCCAAAACCCTTGAAGAAGCACTCAAAAGGGCTAAAGCCCACATTCGAGGAGAATAAGCCGTATATATATATATAAAAAAAAAACCTCTTAACTAGAGCTTCCAGTATGGCTCTTATAACAAACGATTCAAAGGTTCGGATTCCAGAAGGCCTGAAGGCCGGAACCCTCCAAGCCGAGAAAAAATCATATACTTTACAGCCTTAAACAAGACTCCGCACGAGATCTTGGCAACCGAAGAGGTAAAACACAGCTCCCGCCCTTCTCAACCTTTGTCAAAAAAAAAAAACAAAAGATTAGAAAAACCAAGCTAGTATTGTGAGTTTCACGAATAGAAAGGTCACCATACCAATGATTGCTTCCAACCCAAAAAGAGGATCGAAGAAGCCGTCAAGTCTGAACTGGCTCACTTGGTTGAAGGGGTCAAGGGCAAGATGGTTGAAAAATAAAAAGTAGGAAGCGAACATGGTCAACCTTGAAAACAAAGCTTCCCAAAAACGCCATCATTTTAAGGCATGGGAACGTCAATATGTTTGTTTCCCACCATCAGAAGGAGAGTTGTTTTCAAACCCTCTGGTGATGGAATCCAACATAGGAACCATCAAGACACAAAAGGCTTACATTGACACCGGTGCAACCACCAAAATCATGTTTGAGAAAGGCTTTAACCCTCTCAGCGACGATGAATGTTCAAAGCTTCAACAGTCTGAATCCTCCATCGAAGGTATCGCAGACATACCTATCAAGCCTTTAGGCCAAATAACCCATTATGTTTGTTCAACGAGAGAACAAGGGGACGAACCGAACAACTCATTTCTGCGGTGATCAATATCCCTTCCAACTATGATATCATCATAGGAAGGCCAGGGCAAGGTGTGTTCGGAATGGCAGTTTTAGTTGGTCAAGGCACTGTGGAGTTTCCAACTGAAAAAGGGATAGCAACCCTTCAACCTACCCAAGAAGCTTTTGTGGTTGAAGGGGAAAGCTCAAGAAAGGACGAAGATGATGAACAAGGGTTGGACATAAACCCAAAATATCCTCAACAGGGGATAAGGGTAAACACTAACCTTTCCAAAGAAACCATCTCATACCTTAAAAAGTTGCTCTTGCACTATGTCTTTGCTTGGTGCCCGAAAGATATGACCGGCATCCCTCGTAGCATTGTTGAAACATGAAGTTATGGATCCCACCTGATGTTAAGCCCATTATACAAAAGAAACGGAGTCAAGCCCCTAACAGAAGCCTTGTATAACGCCAAGAGATGGAAAAGCTTGTTCTAGCCGGAATCCTTCGAGAGGTCAAGTATCAATCATGGGTAGCCAATCCGGTAATGGTTAAAAAACCCGACAAGTCTGGGAGAATGTGTATCGATTTTAAAGACATGAACAAAGCACGCCCAAAGGATTGCTACCCGCTACACGAAATAGACCTCAAGGGTAACTCGCTCACAGGCTTCCCATTCAAGTGTTTTCTTGACACCTAAAAGGGTTACCATCAGATCCTAATAATAAAAAAAGATGAATAAATCAGCATTTCACACTGATAAAGGTATATCTTGCTATAAAAAAATGCCTTTTGGTTTAATAAATGCATGTGCCACTTATCAACGTCTGGTTGACAAAGCGTTTGCCAGACAAATCGGCAAAAACATTAAAGCTTATTTTGACGCTCTGGTGATCAAGAGCAAAACGGAATACCAAATGCTCGATAACATATAAGAAACCTTCCAAAACTCGAGAAAGATCAACATGAGGCTTAATCCAATCAAGTGCCCGTTTGTAGGGCACATCATGGGGAAACAAAACATAAAAGCCAACCCTCAATGGAAAGCTTACAGCTTTGAAGCATTTTTCCTCAAAAGGAAGCCTTCAACCAAATGAAGCAACACTTGGCTTCACTCCTAGCCATTTCGGCTCCAGAAACAAGAGGAACGACCTCTATCTACATTTCAATTGCTGAAAATACCATAAGTACGGCTCTAATCATTGAACGAAACAAAGTTCAGATACCCGTTTACTTCAAAATTAGCAGAAATCAAATATTCTTCTTTAAAAAAAAAAAAAAAAAAAAAACTTGTTCTAGCCCTAGTCCAAACGGCTAGAAGGCTTCGAAGGTACTTTCAGTCACACCCAATACAAGTGATCATTGACTAACTAATTAAGAATGTGCTTGAAAAACAAGAAAATTCCGGACGATTAGCCAAATGAGTTGTGAAACTAGGTGAACACAAAATCACCTATGTCCTGAGAAAAGTTGTCAAAGCTCAAATCTTGGCTGACTTCATCTTGTAAGTCCCTAAAGAAGCCATAACAGAAGTTAATACAACTGCAGCTGAACCCTCCAACCCTGATACCTGGAAGCTCTTTACCGACGAAGCTTCCAGCATTGAAAGGTCAGGAGCAGGGCTAGTTCTAATTGATCCTAACGAATTGTAATTCATGTATGCCCTTCGTCTTGAATTTCAGACTACAAAAAACAAAGCTGAGTATGAAGCATTGATTGTTGGGCTCAAGCTTGCAAAATATGGGTGTCAAAAGGCTTCAAGTCTTCACAGACTCGTTGCTTGTTTCAAACCAAATAAGTGACAACTACATAGCCAAAGAAATGGGGGTTCAAAAGCTTCAAGTCCTTACAGACTCTCTCAAGCTAAGACAATAACAGCTACATAGCAAAAGAACCCAACATGTATTAGTACCGAGAGAAATCAAAGGAATTGATGAACACATTTCAAACATTTTCCATCAAAAAAGTTCCAAGATCTCAAAACAAGAGAACTAATGCACTAAGCAAACTTGTATCTCCTACGTTTGCCCACCTCACCAAGAAGGTACTAATTGAGGTGTTAAAAACCTCATCCATCCAAAGACTTGAGGTTCAAGATGTGATCACTAAAAAAGGGCCAAATTGGATGACTCCCATTGAAAGGTTCCTCAAAATGGTGAATTACCTAATGACCAGACTGTCACACCCCGACCGCGTAAAACAACCAATCGCGGCGGAAACATCGGGGCGTGTTGCAACAGAATTAATGTTTCATAACCATGGATATCAAAAGTGTTTCGTTTTATTAAACATTGAGTAATTACATCGTCTGGAAATCTAAATACACTATTTAAACATAGTCTATCATTGTTATTGAGTCACTAAGACCTTGTCCAGTCCTATGTGAGCATGCATCTTATCAATCGATATCATCCAACAATACCTGAAACATATGTGAAAACGAGGTCAGCAAAGAAATGCTGGCGAGTACATAGGTTTTGTGAAAATAAGATTCATGACTTCTGTTTAAGAAAATGTTTAGTCATGAACCTTGTAATTTGCTTCGTCTTTGTAAATCATTTGAAAAATAATAAGTTCGGATGATAAGTATAAATAAGAAAATAATGCATGATTAAATGAATAACCATGTAAATGAGTTTGCATAAGATAAGTTGTTTATAAATCAATGTCTTGTGAAAAGTATGTTATTTGTATAAAATGTTCTATGTCTCAAACTGAAATGATTCAAATAACGCTATGATATGTAATACCATACAAACACTTATATATAGGAAGTACCAGCGGCGTATCCACCATGTTTGTATCATATTACACACGCATCGTTACTTAATCAGTTAACCAAACCAAACCAAACAATGTAAAATGTCTATGTTTAAATCAATTGTCAAATGTATTGAATAATATGTCAAAGTATTCATGTCAAAATGTAAATCATGTCAAAATGTCTATGTCAAATATCCATGTCAAATGTCTATGTCAAAATATCCATGTCAAATGTCTATGTCAAATATCCATGTATGGCAAGTGAAATGTCTCAACTAAACCATATGCACAAAAACAAAGTATTGAAGTAAAACTTGGTTTAAATCAAAGTTATGTTTTGTGGAAAATACATGATCAAATGTCAATCATGTACAAATGTTTACCCAATCGTTAACCCATTTTGTAAAATCGTTCTAGTCGTTCTTGTTTTAATTGTGAAACTACTTTATGGTCGATTCTCTAATAACATTCAAACCTTCTTGACGCGTTCCTCGCTCCATCTCGCTCTCGCTCTCGTTCTTAACAAACCCTTACCAAAGGATAAGTTAATAATTACAGATTCAGTCGCTACCCACAACCCCCACACATAACAATGGGTGCAGTAAATAACGGGATTTGTCAGATCCTATGGTACCATAACCTAATACTGGTCGGCTTGATCATTGCTAATGAATGTCATCGGTCATGTAAACTACAACCAACAAGTTTTGTTCACTTTTTGAAATTTGTTATTAGTTTTTGAAATCATTGTATTCGTTCTTGAAATCATTGTTAGCGTTCTTGAAATAATTGTTAGCGTTCTTGAAATAATTGTTAGCGTTCTTGAAACCACATTGCAATTGTTATTGAAATTATTGTAAAACATTTAGCACATATGAGTCACCCCAAAACAGTTGAAAACAGTAAAAGAGGGGAATAATGTACTCGCCTGGGAGTGCTTAGGAGTCTTGAACAACTACCAAGTAAGCTAGAGGAGTCCCGGAAATCAAACAGTACCTAATATAGGTAACTACATAATTAACCCGGACCTAAATCGGAAGACTGGGTAGCAGGAGGGTTTGTAAGCCAAATGAGTGTAGGAACTCATATGATATGGTTTAACAAAGCCTACATACTAAATGAAACTTAACCTAAGTATTATCGACCCATCGCGACCCATTAAGGTAACTTATGCTACTTTAACGCGTCGTGCGCGTGAAACGCGTTCGGACCGTCTAACTAGTCCTATGACAAGTGTTATATGCCTAAACATGTTACATAATCAGTTATGTGACAAAAGTTTAGGTTACATATGCTTAATTACCAATTATACATGAAAAGGGTATTCTGGTAATTTACCTAAGGCATATAAACTACCTATCATACAACTACTTAAACGATGTGACCATAGGGTATAACCTCGGAAGGTTATTCCCTACCTACTATGGTCACCTAATGTGTTTGGTCTGATCCTAATGATCGACCAAATGGGTCGGGTTCGAAGGTATAGGCGATTTATCAGATCGCCTACCCTACGACCCTAGACAACGTGGTAATCAGTGGGCATAGTCCCAAGGGACTACGACCAACGTGATTACACTCACGTTGCGAAGTTCAAACGAACTTCGCATTGACCATTACTGGTCAACACTGAAAGTCAAACAAAGTTTGACTTTCTGACTCGAAAAGCAGTAAAAATAAGGAAAAGAACGAAAGAATACTTACCCAGGGTCCCCGAATGCTAATCCCGACTCAAGAACTCAGGTATGAAACAATGGTTTCAACTTAGAGCTCTCAAAATCAGAATTCTTGTAAGTTTAGCAATGGGGGTGGATGGGTATATATAGTTTTCGGGTAACCGTTAGGATCGTTTCTTGGAAAAGGGGAAAAGATCTAGTCCGTACACTTGTTGAAAGGTTATGGAAGCTAAATTCCATCCTTATCTAGTGACTAAGCAAGTTAGAACATGTGGTGGTGGATCAAACATGTGCAACTTGTGATTAAATACACTTAATCTGGTCAGAAGGTGGGAAGCGGCCCGCTTTAGGATCAGCCAAACACAATGCGGGCCGCCTGAGGCTTCAGATCTGCATATATGTTTCAGAAATGACAGTTTCAGCCCCTGCACGTGTTTAAGGCCATTCCCGACACTTCTAAGGCCCGTAAAGACAACTTTAAGGCCCTAAAATGTTGCCCAAACATTTTGGACATGAAACATGTTCAAAAATATGCCGGGTGATGGTTCGTTTGGTCGTACGAACGCGATGTTCGCTTAATTACGACGGAATGCGCATAAGCGCGAAAAACGATCCAAATGACGTAACGAATGGATTTTTCTTATGGCGAACACTAAAATATAATGTAGTCATGCTTACATAAATTTTTGGGTGTCCGGATGTATTCAGAACGTAAGTTATGCGCGAAAATGCAAACTTGTGCACTTTTTGACACCTTTAGTCCCTGTAAGCGATTTAACTTGATTTTGCCATACCAAAGCCTTCAAAACTTATTTCAAAGTTATGTAAAGGTTATTTAAGGTATGTTAAGCCTATGTCACTATTCCGGAGTGTTTGTTGCATTAAACTGGTTATATTTACGCATCGGTGCGCGTATAACCTTCCAGAAAGCGATTTAGAGTTTGAAATTGAACAGAGATTGATATGTGCAAATGATACACATATTTTTACAAATCCCAAGTATGAAATACAATATTTCATTGGTTTGGTATTTGTTTGATGGCCGTGGAGGCACAGGTGTTACAGTCTCCCCTACTTTAGGAAATTTCGTCCCGAAATTTATTTAGAGGAAACTTGTGAGAGCTTGAAAGTATGAAGTTGAAAAGATCGAACAATATTGATTAGGGTTCTGAACTTCTAGTAACTTTAATAACATTATGCTTGCAATGTAAGAGGGATACTTATATACAAGTATATGAAGCGTCATTGGTGCGTCCACCGTACCTCTATTACATCGTTCTCATTTTGTTATTGTTGTCACTGTCAGTTCTTACACATAATAAATCTTACTGGGTTTACCGTGCACTGAATCTCATAATTATGTGCGCTTCCATAATTAGACAATTCCTTGCATAGTTCACACAGTCTATTTTATAATGTGTAGGGGAAAACCAAATGAATAATCCTGTGATGAGTGTGACTAGACCGTCATAGAGTCCCTTAGACTAAATCAATAAATGATCTAAATAGACTATCAAGGAGTCTGTCCAGCTACATCACTAGATGTCATTCTTTAACCAAATTGTGAATCAATCCTTTAGACTAGACCACTAAAAAGGGTCTCTTATGAACCATGGAGCGGTACTTATATAATCCAAGGGTCTTAACTATTACATAGAAGCCCATTTAAGGATTAAAGGTAGTACCTTTTGAATATCCTGCTACGAATCCCTCATATGAAGATATGAAAGATCCTGCAAGGATTTGGATAAAGAATATCCAGAGTAGTAAAAACACCAAAAATGCATAAAAGAAAACATAAGATGAGTAAACACATAGTCACATAACCACAAAATTGTTTGTTAATTTGTCTTGTAAATTGCGTACATGCATTTAAAGCACACTAGGAATCCATTCCGTGGATTTCATTTGGTACTTTAAACGTTATCAAGAATCCAACTATAAAGATAGAAAGATTCAAAAAGAAAATTCGATTTCGATTATTAGGAACCGAAATGTTCGAATTAAGGTACATAAGGAATCCAATTAAGGACTCTGATTTGAATGATAATCATCCACAAGGATCTAATTGTGAAGATAAAAAGATCCCATATGAATTTTTGAAGTTGAAGATGTTTTGAAACCTTGCACTGGATGTGCTTAGGTCAAAACATGATGTAAAATGCTTATGAAGTTGAGATGCTTGATATGTCAAGGCGACATATGAAGCAGAATTTTGAAGGTTAAGTCAATGTATGAGAAAAATATTTTTGAAAACTATGCATGGGGTTCTTTTAAGAAAAATGTGTTTAACGTTTTTGAAACCTTATGTATAATACTTTTGAAATCATAAAGTAGGTGTATTAGATAGATATATTTACAAAAATGTTTTAAAATCATGCGAGATGAATTTTGAAATTATGTATAAGGTTTTTGAAAGACATGAATGATGCTTTTCGAAATCATGCACTTGATAATAAAATGTATTGTGTTAATATTGTCTTCAGACTATATGAAATATTTTGAAATTAGGAAGGTTGGTTTTGATAACATGGTCAATGTTTTTGAAATAACATAGACAATGCATCTAGAAAAAAATTGTTTTCAAACTATATGAAATGTTTTGAGATCATGAAGATTGTTTTGAAATACTTGTACTGTATATGTTGAAAAAAATCAAAACGGAATGGGTATGAGATTTGAAAATACCCTTAGTTATCTAACCAAGGATTTAAAGGCACAGATGTGCGAAAAGTACGATTACTCATAATGTCACTTAATTTTCTGTACTTTGTTTCTTAGAGTGAAACGAGTACTTAAAAATTTCGAGGGAATCATGAGCGATCATGGCGAAGTTCTGAGAAGCCTTTCGCTTCTTTGACTTCTTAGGGGATCGTTCATCCATGGTCTTTGATTCCTCGATTGGTTTCTTGGCTGACGGTGTTGTCGCCTGACTAGGTCCTGCCTGTCTTGGTGACTCTTGAGTGGCTTCATCCTGGAGATGATACTTGGCAGTAGCTAATTCAACAGTCTTTAGGACTACTTCGCCTATTCGCTGAACGAATTTGGCTGCTTGCTCAGATATCTGGGCGTCATCGTGATGAAGAGACATTCTTGAAGAAAAAGAAAGGCATAGGGAGAAACAGGTGAAAGATTATTGGACATTCAAAACAGAATGATAACGCATGAAAATTGCGATCATTTGTTTGTTACCTAAGGCAAACAAATGAGACGGTGACTAATCAAAGTAAATGGGTCAAAAATAATGTATCGCGAAGACATGCTCGCCTATAAGTGAACACTCATCCCAAGAATTCCCAGGTAAGCACAACTGGTCTCGCGTCTGATGAGATGTATACGAAGTGCTTGCCTAGACAGAAAACCCAGAATACAGGCATTCACCCTTCCAGTTTGCACGTGTTCACATCATTTAAAACCCAAAACCTTGATGAAGTTTTGAAAACTCAAAGGGGTTCAAAACCATATAACAGAGAGTTCAAAACCTTACAATAGAGGGTTCAAAACCTAGTAATCAATCATCCTAGAACAGATGATTAGTTTTCAAAGCGGTTTTGAAATTTATGTTCTTGTTGTGGTCGTCACCTAAGGATAGGTGACGGTATTGTTTTATGACTAAACGCAAGTAAACTCGCGTTAGGGTCCTAAGAAGGTTATAGACTAGGTCAAAGCATTACTAATAACCTAATTCCCTATAACCATTGGCTCTGATACCATCTTTTCTGTCACACCCCAACCGCGTAAAACAACCAATCGCGGCGGAAACATCGGGGCGTGTTGCAACAGAATTAATGTTTCATAACCACGGATATCAAAAGTGTTTCGTTTTATTAAACATTGAGTAATTACATCGTCTGGAAATCTAAATACACTATTTAAACATAGTCTATCATTGTTATTGAGTCACTAAGACCTTGTCCAGTCCTATGTGAGCATGCATCTTATCAATCGATATCATCCAACAATACCTGAAACATATGTGAAAACGAGGTCAGCAAAGAAATGCTGGCGAGTACATAGGTTTTGTGAAAATAAGATTCATGACTTCTGTTTAAGAAAATGTTTAGTCATGAACCTTGTAATTTGCTTTGTCTTTGTAAATCATTTGAAAAATAATAAGTTCAGATGATAAGTATAAATAAGAAAATAATGCATGATTAAATGAATAACCATGTAAATGAGTTTGCATAAGATAAGTTGTTTATAAATCAATGTCTTGTGAAAAGTATGTTATTTGTATAAAATGTTCTATGTCTCAAACTGAAATGATTCAAATAACGCTATGATATGTAATACCATACAAACACTTATATATAGGAAGTACCAGCGGCGTATCCACCATGTTTGTATCATATTACACACGCATCGTTACTTAATCAGTTAACCAAACCAAACCAAACAATGTAAAATGTCTATGTTTAAATCAATTGTCAAATGTATTGAATAATATGTCAAAGTATTCATGTCAAAATGTAAATCATGTCAAAATGTCTATGTCAAATATCCATGTCAAATGTCTATGTCAAAATATCCATGTCAAATGTCTATGTCAAATATCCATGTATGGCAAGTGAAATGTCTCAACTAAACCATATGCACAAAAACAAAGTATTGAAGTAAAACTTGGTTTAAATCAAAGTTATGTTTTGTGGAAAATACATGATCAAATGTCAATCATGTACAAATGTTTACCCAATCGTTAACCCATTTTGTAAAATCGTTCTAGTCGTTCTTGTTTTAATTGTGAAACTACTTTATGGTCGATTCTCTAATAACATTCAAACCTTCTTGACGCGTTCCTCGCTCCATCTCGCTCTCGCTCTCGTTCTTAACAAACCCTTACCAAAGGATAAGTTAATAATTACAGATTCAGTCGCTACCCACAACCCCCACACATAACAATGGGTGCAGTAAATAACGGGATTTGTCAGATCCTATGGTACCATAACCTAATACTGGTCGGCTTGATCATTGCTAATGAATGTCATCGGTCATGTAAACTACAACCAACAAGTTTTGTTCACTTTTTGAAATTTGTTATTAGTTTTTGAAATCATTGTATTCGTTCTTGAAATCATTGTTAGCGTTCTTGAAATAATTGTTAGCGTTCTTGAAATAATTGTTAGCGTTCTTGAAACCACATTGCAATTGTTATTGAAATTATTGTAAAACATTTAGCACATATGAGTCACCCCAAAACAGTTGAAAACAGTAAAAGAGGGGAATAATGTACTCGCCTGGGAGTGCTTAGGAGTCTTGAACAACTACCAAGTAAGCTAGAGGAGTCCCGGAAATCAAACAGTACCTAATATAGGTAACTACATAATTAACCCGGACCTAAATCGGAAGACTGGGTAGCAGGAGGGTTTGTAAGCCAAATGAGTGTAGGAACTCATATGATATGGTTTAACAAAGCCTACATACTAAATGAAACTTAACCTAAGTATTATCGACCCATCGCGACCCATTAAGGTAACTTATGCTACTTTAACGCGTCGTGCGCGTGAAACGCGTTCGGACCGTCTAACTAGTCCTATGACAAGTGTTATATGCCTAAACATGTTACATAATCAGTTATGTGACAAAAGTTTAGGTTACATATGCTTAATTACCAATTATACATGAAAAGGGTATTCTGGTAATTTACCTAAGGCATATAAACTACCTATCATACAACTACTTAAACGATGTGACCATAGGGTATAACCTCGGAAGGTTATTCCCTACCTACTATGGTCACCTAATGTGTTTGGTCTGATCCTAATGATCGACCAAATGGGTCGGGTTCGAAGGTATAGGCGATTTATCAGATCGCCTACCCTACGACCCTAGACAACGTGGTAATCAGTGGGCATAGTCCCAAGGGACTACGACCAACGTGATTACACTCACGTTGCGAAGTTCAAACGAACTTCGCATTGACCATTACTGGTCAACACTGAAAGTCAAACAAAGTTTGACTTTCTGACTCGAAAAGCAGTAAAAATAAGGAAAAGAACGAAAGAATACTTACCCAGGGTCCCCGAATGCTAATCCCGACTCAAGAACTCAGGTATGAAACAATGGTTTCAACTTAGAGCTCTCAAAATCAGAATTCTTGTAAGTTTAGCAATGGGGGTGGATGGGTATATATAGTTTTCGGGTAACCGTTAGGATCGTTTCTTGGAAAAGGGGAAAAGATCTAGTCCGTACACTTGTTGAAAGGTTATGGAAGCTAAATTCCATCCTTATCTAGTGACTAAGCAAGTTAGAACATGTGGTGGTGGATCAAACATGTGCAACTTGTGATTAAATACACTTAATCTGGTCAGAAGGTGGGAAGCGGCCCGCTTTAGGATCAGCCAAACACAATGCGGGCCGCCTGAGGCTTCAGATCTGCATATATGTTTCAGAAATGACAGTTTCAGCCCCTGCACGTGTTTAAGGCCATTCCCGACACTTCTAAGGCCCGTAAAGACAACTTTAAGGCCCTAAAATGTTGCCCAAACATTTTGGACATGAAACATGTTCAAAAATATGCCGGGTGATGGTTCGTTTGGTCGTACGAACGCGATGTTCGCTTAATTACGACGGAATGCGCATAAGCGCGAAAAACGATCCAAATGATGTAACGAATGGATTTTTCTTATGGCGAACACTAAAATATAATGTAGTCATGCTTACATAAATTTTTGGGTGTCCGGATGTATTCAGAACGTAAGTTATGCGCGAAAATGCAAACTTGTGCACTTTTTGACACCTTTAGTCCCTGTAAGCGATTTAACTTGATTTTGCCATACCAAAGCCTTCAAAACTTATTTCAAAGTTATGTAAAGGTTATTTAAGGTATGTTAAGCCTATGTCACTATTCCGGAGTGTTTGTTGCATTAAACTGGTTATATTTACGCATCGGTGCGCGTATAACCTTCCAGAAAGCGATTTAGAGTTTGAAATTGAACAGAGATTGATATGTGCAAATGATACACATATTTTTACAAATCCCAAGTATGAAATACAATATTTCATTGGTTTGGTATTTGTTTGATGGCCGTGGAGGCACAGGTGTTACAGTCTCCCCTACTTTAGGAAATTTCGTCCCGAAATTTATTTAGAGGAAACTTGTGAGAGCTTGAAAGTATGAAGTTGAAAAGATCGAACAATATTGATTAGGGTTCTGAACTTCTAGTAACTTTAATAACATTATGCTTGCAATGTAAGAGGGATACTTATATACAAGTATATGAAGCGTCATTGGTGCGTCCACCGTACCTCTATTACATCGTTCTCATTTTGTTATTGTTGTCACTATCGGTTCTTACACATAATAAATCTTACTGGGTTTACCGTGCACTGAATCTCATAATTATGTGCGCTTCCATAATTAGACAATTCCTTGCATAGTTCACACAGTCTATTTTATAATGTGTAGGGGAAAACCAAATGAATAATCCTGTGATGAGTGTGACTAGACCGTCATAGAGTCCCTTAGACTAAATCAATAAATGATCTAAATAGACTATCAAGGAGTCTGTCCAGCTACATCACTAGATGTCATTCTTTAACCAAATTGTGAATCAATCCTTTAGACTAGACCACTAAAAAGGGTCTCTTATGAACCATGGAGCGGTACTTATATAATCCAAGGGTCTTAACTATTACATAGAAGCCCATTTAAGGATTAAAGGTAGTACCTTTTGAATATCCTGCTACGAATCCCTCATATGAAGATATGAAAGATCCTGCAAGGATTTGGATAAAGAATATCCAGAGTAGTAAAAACACCAAAAATGCATAAAAGAAAACATAAGATGAGTAAACACATAGTCACATAACCACAAAATTGTTTGTTAATTTGTCTTGTAAATTGCGTACATGCATTTAAAGCACACTAGGAATCCATTCCGTGGATTTCATTTGGTACTTTAAACGTTATCAAGAATCCAACTATAAAGATAGAAAGATTCAAAAAAGAAAATTCGTTTTCGATTATTAGGAACCGAAATGTTCGAATTAAGGTACATAAGGAATCCAATTAAGGACTCTGATTTGAATGATAATCATCCACAAGGATCTAATTGTGAAGATAAAAAGATCCCATATGAATTTTTGAAGTTGAAGATGTTTTGAAACCTTGCACTGGATGTGCTTAGGTCAAAACATGATGTAAAATGCTTATGAAGTTGAGATGCTTGATATGTCAAGGCGACATATGAAGCAGAATTTTGAAGGTTAAGTCAATGTATGAGAAAAATATTTTTGAAAACTATGCATGGGGTTCTTTTAAGAAAAATGTGTTTAACGTTTTTGAAACCTTATGTATAATACTTTTGAAATCATAAAGTAGGTGTATTAGATAGATATATTTACAAAAATGTTTTAAAATCATGCGAGATGAATTTTGAAATTATGTATAAGGTTTTTGAAAGACATGAATGATGCTTTTCGAAATCATGCACTTGATAATAAAATGTATTGTGTTAATATTGTCTTCAGACTATATGAAATATTTTGAAATTAGGAAGGTTGGTTTTGATAACATGGTCAATGTTTTTGAAATAACATAGACAATGCATCTAGAAAAAAATTGTTTTCAAACTATATGAAATGTTTTGAGATCATGAAGATTGTTTTGAAATACTTGTACTGTATATGTTGAAAAAAATCAAAACGGAATGGGTATGAGATTTGAAAATACCCTTAGTTATCTAACCAAGGATTTAAAGGCACAGATGTGCGAAAAGTACGATTACTCATAATGTCACTTAATTTTCTGTACTTTGTTTCTTAGAGTGAAACGAGTACTTAAAAATTTCGAGGGAATCATGAGCGATCATGGCGAAGTTCTGAGAAGCCTTTCGCTTCTTTGACTTCTTAGGGGATCGTTCATCCATGGTCTTTGATTCCTCGATTGGTTTCTTGGCTGACGGTGTTGTCGCCTGACTAGGTCCTGCCTGTCTTGGTGACTCTTGAGTGGCTTCATCCTGGAGATGATACTTGGCAGTAGCTAATTCAACAGTCTTTAGGACTACTTCGCCTATTCGCTGAACGAATTTGGCTGCTTGCTCAGATATCTGGGCGTCATCGTGATGAAGAGACATTCTTGAAGAAAAAGAAAGGCATAGGGAGAAACAGGTGAAAGATTATTGGACATTCAAAACAGAATGATAACGCATGAAAATTGCGATCATTTGTTTGTTACCTAAGGCAAACAAATGAGACGGTGACTAATCAAAGTAAATGGGTCAAAAATAATGTATCGCGAAGACATGCTCGCCTATAAGTGAACACTCATCCCAAGAATTCCCAGGTAAGCACAACTGGTCTCGCGTCTGATGAGATGTATACGAAGTGCTTGCCTAGACAGAAAACCCAGAATACAGGCATTCACCCTTCCAGTTTGCACGTGTTCACATCATTTAAAACCCAAAACCTTGACGAAGTTTTGAAAACTCAAAGGGGTTCAAAACCATATAACAGAGAGTTCAAAACCTTACAATAGAGGGTTCAAAACCTAGTAATCAATCATCCTAGAACAGATGATTAGTTTTCAAAGCGGTTTTGAAATTTATGTTCTTGTTGTGGTCGTCACCTAAGGATAGGTGACGGTATTGTTTTATGACTAAACGCAAGTAAACTCGCGTTAGGGTCCTAAGAAGGTTATAGACTAGGTCAAAGCATTACTAATAACCTAATTCCCTATAACCATTGGCTCTGATACCATCTTTTCTGTCACACCCCGACCGCGTAAAACAACCAATCGCGGCGGAAACATCGGGGCGTGTTGCAACAGAATTAATGTTTCATAACCATGGATATCAAAAGTGTTTCGTTTTATTAAACATTGAGTAATTACATCGTCTGGAAATCTAAATACACTATTTAAACATAGTCTATCATTGTTATTGAGTCACTAAGACCTTGTCCAGTCCTATGTGAGCATGCATCTTATCAATCGATATCATCCAACAATACCTGAAACATATGTGAAAACGAGGTCAGCAAAGAAATGCTGGCGAGTACATAGGTTTTGTGAAAATAAGATTCATGACTTCTGTTTAAGAAAATGTTTAGTCATGAACCTTGTAATTTGCTTTGTCTTTGTAAATCATTTGAAAAATAATAAGTTCAGATGATAAGTATAAATAAGAAAATAATGCATGATTAAATGAATAACCATGTAAATGAGTTTGCATAAGATAAGTTGTTTATAAATCAATGTCTTGTGAAAAGTATGTTATTTGTATAAAATGTTCTATGTCTCAAACTGAAATGATTCAAATAACGCTATGATATGTAATACCATACAAACACTTATATATAGGAAGTACCAGCGGCGTATCCACCATGTTTGTATCATATTACACACGCATCGTTACTTAATCACTTAACCAAACCAAACCAAACAATGTAAAATGTCTATGTTTAAATCAATTGTCAAATGTATTGAATAATATGTCAAAGTATTCATGTCAAAATGTAAATCATGTCAAAATGTCTATGTCAAATATCCATGTCAAATGTCTATGTCAAAATATCCATGTCAAATGTCTATGTCAAATATCCATGTATGGCAAGTGAAATGTCTCAACTAAACCATATGCACAAAAACAAAGTATTGAAGTAAAACTTGGTTTAAATCAAAGTTATGTTTTGTGGAAAATACATGATCAAATGTCAATCATGTACAAATGTTTACCCAATCGTTAACCCATTTTGTAAAATCGTTCTAGTCGTTCTTGTTTTAATTGTGAAACTACTTTATGGTCGATTCTCTAATAACATTCAAACCTTCTTGACGCGTTCCTCGCTCCATCTCGCTCTCGCTCTCGTTCTTAACAAACCCTTACCAAAGGATAAGTTAATAATTACAGATTCAGTCGCTACCCACAACCCCCACACATAACAATGGGTGCAGTAAATAACGGGATTTGTCAGATCCTATGGTACCATAACCTAATACTGGTCGGCTTGATCATTGCTAATGAATGTCATCGGTCATGTAAACTACAACCAACAAGTTTTGTTCACTTTTTGAAATTTGTTATTAGTTTTTGAAATCATTGTATTCGTTCTTGAAATCATTGTTAGCGTTCTTGAAATAATTGTTAGCGTTCTTGAAATAATTGTTAGCGTTCTTGAAACCACATTGCAATTGTTATTGAAATTATTGTAAAACATTTAGCACATATGAGTCACCCCAAAACAGTTGAAAACAGTAAAAGAGGGGAATAATGTACTCGCCTGGGAGTGCTTAGGAGTCTTGAACAACTACCAAGTAAGCTAGAGGAGTCCCGGAAATCAAACAGTACCTAATATAGGTAACTACATAATTAACCCGGACCTAAATCGGAAGACTGGGTAGCAGGAGGGTTTGTAAGCCAAATGAGTGTAGGAACTCATATGATATGGTTTAACAAAGCCTACATACTAAATGAAACTTAACCTAAGTATTATCGACCCATCGCGACCCATTAAGGTAACTTATGCTACTTTAACGCGTCGTGCGCGTGAAACGCGTTCGGACCGTCTAACTAGTCCTATGACAAGTGTTATATGCCTAAACATGTTACATAATCAGTTATGTGACAAAAGTTTAGGTTACATATGCTTAATTACCAATTATACATGAAAAGGGTATTCTGGTAATTTACCTAAGGCATATAAACTACCTATCATACAACTACTTAAACGATGTGACCATAGGGTATAACCTCGGAAGGTTATTCCCTACCTACTATGGTCACCTAATGTGTTTGGTCTGATCCTAATGATCGACCAAATGGGTCGGGTTCGAAGGTATAGGCGATTTATCAGATCGCCTACCCTACGACCCTAGACAACGTGGTAATCAGTGGGCATAGTCCCAAGGGACTACGACCAACGTGATTACACTCACGTTGCGAAGTTCAAACGAACTTCGCATTGACCATTACTGGTCAACACTGAAAGTCAAACAAAGTTTGACTTTCTGACTCGAAAAGCAGTAAAAATAAGGAAAAGAACGAAAGAATACTTACCCAGGGTCCCCGAATGCTAATCCCGACTCAAGAACTCAGGTATGAAACAATGGTTTCAACTTAGAGCTCTCAAAATCAGAATTCTTGTAAGTTTAGCAATGGGGGTGGATGGGTATATATAGTTTTCGGGTAACCGTTAGGATCGTTTCTTGGAAAAGGGGAAAAGATCTAGTCCGTACACTTGTTGAAAGGTTATGGAAGCTAAATTCCATCCTTATCTAGTGACTAAGCAAGTTAGAACATGTGGTGGTGGATCAAACATGTGCAACTTGTGATTAAATACACTTAATCTGGTCAGAAGGTGGGAAGCGGCCCGCTTTAGGATCAGCCAAACACAATGCGGGCCGCCTGAGGCTTCAGATCTGCATATATGTTTCAGAAATGACAGTTTCAGCCCCTGCACGTGTTTAAGGCCATTCCCGACACTTCTAAGGCCCGTAAAGACAACTTTAAGGCCCTAAAATGTTGCCCAAACATTGTGGACATGAAACATGTTCAAAAATATGCCGGGTGATGGTTCGTTTGGTCGTACGAACGCGATGTTCGCTTAATTACGACGGAATGCGCATAAGCGCGAAAAACGATCCAAATGACGTAACGAATGGATTTTTCTTATGGCGAACACTAAAATATAATGTAGTCATGCTTACATAAATTTTTGGGTGTCCGGATGTATTCAGAACGTAAGTTATGCGCGAAAATGCAAACTTGTGCACTTTTTGACACCTTTAGTCCCTGTAAGCGATTTAACTTGATTTTGCCATACCAAAGCCTTCAAAACTTATTTCAAAGTTATGTAAAGGTTATTTAAGGTATGTTAAGCCTATGTCACTATTCCGGAGTGTTTGTTGCATTAAACTGGTTATATTTACGCATCGGTGCGCGTATAACCTTCCAGAAAGCGATTTAGAGTTTGAAATTGAACAGAGATTGATATGTGCAAATGATACACATATTTTTACAAATCCCAAGTATGAAATACAATATTTCATTGGTTTGGTATTTGTTTGATGGCCGTGGAGGCACAGGTGTTACACAGACTGAGGCTAAAAGGGTTCGTATCAAGTCAAGGCAATATGTGTTACAAGGAGATATCCTTTACAAAAAGGATACCTTGCACCACTACTTCGATGCGTTGGCCCAGAACAAAGCCAATATCTTATAAAAGAGGTTCACGAAGGGATATGTGGAGCTCATTGTGGCCCAAAATCGGTAGTGTCAAAATTGATGAACCTCGAACACTTTTGCCCTTCCATGCATCGAGATACCTCCGAACAATTGCGAAAGTATGAAGCTTGTCAGTTACATGCTCCGGTACCCAAAAGCCTCAAACATGACCCCGTTCCCATCTCCTCGGCTTGGCTACTTCACAAGTAGGGAATCAACATCGTTGGTCCATCCCCACTAGCCAAATGAGGAGTCAAGCTCTTATTGGTAGCCGTGAACTACTTCACCAAGTGGCCAAAAGTAAAACTATTGGCAAAAATCTCAAGGAAACAGGTCATTGATTTTGTTTACGAAAACATAATATGTCGTTTTGGGCTCCAGGGGTACTAGTTACGGATAACGGGAAATAGTTTGCCGAGAAACCTTCTAGCTCCTGGTGCAAGGAGTTCAGAATAACTCAAGTATTCAGCTCAGTAGCTTATCCATAATCCAATGGCCAGGTTGATAGGATAAACCACAACATTGTTGAAGGGATTAAATCTCCATTAGGAAGATACGACAACAACTGGCTCGAATAGCTTCCCAATGTGCTATTGGAAATTCAAACAACCGAGAAAACGAGCCACAAAGAAAATACCCTACAGCCTAGTGTTTGGATCAGAGGCTGTAATCCTAGTTGAAATCGGAGCAACAACACAAAGAACAATTAACATCGAGCTCGAGCCAAATAAGAAAGAGATGATGTTGAATTTTGGAACAACTCGAATAGGCTCGTGAACAAGCAGCCATACAAAAAGCACGGGTGAAGCATGATCGCTTCAAGCCTAGGGACCATGTGCTTCGAAATAATGAGGCCTGTAAGAAAGAAAGCCAAGGAAAGCTCGGCCCTAAGTAGGAAGGGCCATACACTATCCTTAAAGCCCACAAAGGGGGATCATACAAGCTGGCAGGTCCGCAAGACAAAAAGCTTCACCGCCATTGGAATGGCAAAAACCTTAAAAGGTTCCATGTTTAACCGAAACGTATTACAAATAGTTCTCAAAAGTTGTTCTATTCCCCTAGTAATCGAAGTACTTTGAAATGAATGAACGATGAATCAAAATTTGTCTTTCTATCCTATAATCAGGTTGAGAACCTAGCAAGAAACTCCATGGCAAGGGCCATGTAAGGGGATGAGCTCCCAGGCCACACCGCTCAATAGGTTCAAGGGTTGAATGAACCTATATAAGGGGTGAGTTCCTAAATCAATACAACTCCATGAGACTCAGAGAAATCTTAAAAATCATGTCTCATAGACGGGTTTGAACAGCCTACACCAAATGTTCCTTAAGCCCAAACATTGGCTTACGAACCAAAAAGACTCTAAGTGAATGTCATACATAGGATAGAGGTTGTATCTTCTTGTTAAAAATATCCTAAGGCTAAGTGACTGCAGCACTGAACCCTTTAAGGTATAAGTAACATAAGATGCACCGCCCAAAACAAAGACAACATACAAAACCAATAAAAACACAAGGGAGTAAACAGAACAACACAATAGACATAACAAGATAAGTAAAAGATAGCAAGGGCCATACTGGCCATCAAACATAAAACATTGACCACAAGCCTGCCAGGCTTTAACCACCAAGGGACCTAAACGGTTCCCTTAAAATAAAAGGATGTTCAAACAAACAATCCATAACATTGTTCGACATGCTAAGAATACTACAAATCAAAGTTTCTTCTTCACTTGTCAGCATCAGAGATGGTAGACTTTGCTGCATCATCCTTATTCGAAACCCCATCATCTTGGGTGTTTTTAGCCATCCTCTTTTTCCTCCCTACGACACCCGTTGTCTCGGAGGCTTCAAGGCTTGAACCATTTGAGCCCTCACCACCTTCAGAACACGTTTCCTCGCTATCTCCGGAGCAAGGACATTTCTTCGAGAGGGACTTCAACACTTCGTTACAAACAACCTCATTAAGGCCCTACGACTTTAGCTCCCACAAGACAGACAAAGGTTTACCAAAACACTAGAGACTTCACCCACATAAGGGTAAATCATATGCTCAATCTTAAAAAGTTGTTCCCTTGAAGACTTTGAAGGCTTTGGGTTGAAAAAGAGAAGACTTTTCCCAAGGCTCCCCAGGTTCACAAAGCTTTGTAACCAGCAAACAAACCTTGGTGTCTCCCATGAGCAAGAAGCTTGGTGTACACATCACCCAAGACTTTGTTGAACACTGACGAATGGAGAAGATAGGTAACCACTTGCTGGAATCCATGCTCAATGAGCCATTCATTATCAGTAGTTGCCTGGGCAAGTGAAGCCTTTAACCCTTCTTTCTCCTCTAATAAGGCCTTTTTCTGAATAACCAAGGCAGCCTTATCGACCCAGACTTGAACCTTGTCAGCCTCCAAGCGTTTTTCCAACTCAACCACATCAGTCTTATGCGGGAAGAAACTCCTCAAATCTTCAAACAGCAATGCTTTCTCCTTCTCAGCGTAGCCCTTAGCTTCTTTCAAAGCAACCATTAAAGCTTTCATCTCATCCCTCCTCACCGAAAAAGACTTCATATTCTTGCATCCTTTTGCGAAATCAGGATACACCCTCAAGAAGCAAGGTAGCAAGGTTGCAAGCACCCATCAACATTTTCGAAATCATCAGTTCATCGTCCATAAATGAGCAAGAACATCAAACAGTGGGAGGAGTAAAATGGGTAAGAACATCCACACAAACGGATGAAGACTTGAAGCTGTCACCAACTGTGACCTTCCAATCTGGCACATAAACCTCCCCTGGATTAACATTGGTGGAACCTTCACCACCCCTCCCGGAACCCTTCAAGCTCACAACCTTTTTACCCGCCGCCTTGCTCCCCTTACCAATCACCAATGGTAACTCTTTGTCTTTCATAAATTTTCCTCAACCCAACTTCTAAATCATCTAAAGCCTCTATGTCATCGCTCAGTTCCACTGGCTCAGAAGCCGATGGATGATCGGCAGCCTTTATCAAACGACGGTTTGAACAGCGAGTAGAGACTTTGTAAGCAGCAACCTTGGTAAAACCCTTGGCGTTTGGGACGTTCACGTTGCCTGAACCCTCGAACCTATGTTCAGTGTTCCTGGCAACAATATATTCACCGGGCGTGGCCTCAGCATCCCCAAACACAACATCAGAGGTACCATCACTCTTGATAAAACAAAACATCATACCCTGATCATCCCTCATGAGCACAGGATCACAATCTGGCTTGTCTGGCAAGGTGCTCACACCCATCAACGCTAAAAGGTGTTCAGGAAAGGAACGAAGCCTCGAAGGATATTTCCTAAATGGCTTTTAACAACCAACTATCTAGTTCAGACTCAAATGGCTCAAGCTTGTTTAACACAGCATCAGGGTGCCTCCAAACAAGCTTGAAGGGAACAATGGACTCAGAAATCCAGAAAAATCGGTACTTCCAAGAACCAATGGTAATAACCATAGACGAAATTAAACACACATCAACCTGAGATGTTTCAAAGGTAAAACAATCGCCCTTCTTGGCTAACTGGAAGAAATAGCGAAACAACAACAACGATGGGTCATACCCTATCGCTGGACACAAAACATCAAAGTGTAAAACCCTAGCAAGACCTTAAGGGTGTAACTGACCAAACGACACACGATAATACTCTAAAACATTCAGAACAAAGACCGAAAACGGATGACGTAAGTTGGAAAACTCAGCAATAAAGAGCAATCGAACCAACGGGACACTAATCGATCGATTTGCCAAAACCCAGAGCCACCGGATTAAACTTTAGATCGATCCCCCATTCTTTACAAAAAGCCTCAACTTCCTCTTGAGTGAGACAAGTTGAAGCCTTTAAACCTTCAAGCCTTAAAGCCTTCAAGCCTTAAAGCCTATCACATCTACTATCATTCTGAAATTCAAATCTCAAAACTCAAACGCCTTGAAGCCTTTAAGCAATAAAAAATAATGTGTAAAAGTCAGAAGCATTTGAGCTTACATCCCAAACACCTCTGACTTGGGGGGCTGATGTCGGGGGTAGCCCAAATCTCAATAAAATGACTAATATACATAATAGCTTAAAAGGTTAAAAGGTTGAGAGGTTCAATACGCGCAAACTCAGGAGAACAGTAAAAAGGACAAGCACAGTGTCCGGTCACATCAACACTTAACGTCTGAACCATTTCTGCACAGACAGAACATGTGCACAGAGAACACCCTTTTGTCCGCAGGTCTAAACCCTTCAACCCCCAAATGGGCAAGTCCCTCACTGTAGCCACGGATCACTGGTCAAAGGCTTCCTCTTATAGAAGATTCTTTCCCTATAAATAACAGCCTCTTGCCATCCATTCCAGCCATTCCAGATCAACTCAGATCACCCTTGATCTCTGATCTTACTTCTCCTCTCTAGAACTTGCTCCATACTTGTTCTATTCTCGGCTCACTACAATATTATCTCACTTAACATAGACATTCTGGGTTGAACCCTTCAATCCAGAATTTAAAGTGAATAATAACAAAGTGATCCGCCTCCACATGCTACAAACGTGGGGGGACCCCACGACCTGCGTTAGGCTAATCGAAACCTTGAACCCTTTTACCCCGGAGATATCGCTACTATCTTTGGTCTATTATTTGTTGCATCAACAATATACATTAAGGTTTATAGTTTATAATATACTATATTAAATATTAAATATAATATTTAAACATTAAATATAATACTATTTTTAAATAACATAGCCATAAATAAAGGTTTAAATATATTATTACTAATATATGGCATTGAATGTTCATGCCTCCACTAAACTATGTTAAACCATATTTTTGCTACTATTGGCTAACTCATTGGCCAATAGTAACGAGTGTCAAGTAATGTCTAAACCCCCACATAACGACAGCTATTGCAGAATACAAAAATTAATCACTGTATGTATAACTGATAAACATTTAGGGTTTTGGAAAGCATTTTTAAATATATTTGTATCACAAAAAGGTGTTAAAAAGAAGAATGACTCACTTCGTAACTTTTGGGTTCAACTAAAAGTCTCTTGGTATAATCTTGGATATAACTCCTGAGCTATTTAATAAAATATGTAATGCACTCGTGTTAAGTATAGTAACCCAATTCAACTTTATCAATACGTCACGAGACAGAACCCAAACGTACTAAGTCGGGCAAAGACTTGACATGCGTTGGTGGGCCCTAAATCAATCGGACAGGGTATCGACTTAGTGATCAGGGGTAAAAACACTTTAAACAGGACAGGGCTTTGGAGTATAATAAGTGAACTATTAAAAGAAAAAAAATGAATATAGAATATACAGAGAGAGAGAGAGATCACAAGACAGAAGAAGGAAAAGAAATGGACACTGAATGTTGTAGTACAAGGTCGTATTTGTACTATGTCCCAAATACTTGGAGTGCACGAAAGTAATACACGTACACATATAAATTATCATCAAACAAACACACGTATACATCTTGTGTTGGTGCATCGAGTGTCTGTTAACTTCGTCTTAATCGAGTCTTATGTCTAGATAGGATAAACGAGTGCATCAAGTGTCTGTTAACTTCGTCTTAATCGAGTCTTATGTCTAGATAGGATAAACGAGCACACAACAGGGTTAGAAATTAGGGTTTTATATGAGAAAGTGGGTGATTCCGCTTGAAAGTGACACAGATTAGTTCAAGCGAAATCAACATGTTGATTCCGCTTGAAATGGAATGTGACAGGTTCAAGCGAAATCATAACCTTATATATATATGTGTGTGCTGGTGTCATTTGGAGCGGGATTAGATCATATGTTCTGAGCCGAGGTGTTGTCCGTTTATCATTTGAACTTTTAAAAGCTCAGGAAATCAGTAATAGATAAAGATTAGAAAGGAACAAGCTGTGTTGACATCTTTTACATTGATTTCGCCTTTGTATTTGATGATGAACTACTCAGATTGACTCGTTAGGGTCACACGACGATCCAACAAGTGGTATCAGAGCACAGGACGAGGAGTTCATACCAATTCAGCTTGATTTCATCGGATTCTCACACTTCTACTCCTTTTCTGATTTGAACGAAATTTAACGGTTGAAATGGCTTAAAACTTACACATATCAAGCGAAACATAGTGTTAACTAATCCTTGAAAGTATTGGACTTAAATTCGAACAATTTCTGATAAAATTGGATAATTCCGCTTGAAAATCTATTCGAACATGCTTACGTCATAGCTATTCCGCTTGAAAGTATCAGTGTAATTCCAAGCTGAATTACATATTTGGTTTAATTCCGCTTGAAACTGTTGTGGATTTCAAGTGAAATCAGATTCCACTTGAAAGTTCAAGCGAAATAAGTGATTTCGCTTCAAACTTGATTTCGCTTGAGTGCTATTTCGCTTAAAAGCTATTTTCGTTTAAAAAGTCAGTATTCCGCTTGAAAGCTAATCTCGCTTGAAAGCTGATTTCGCTTGAGATAATTCCGCTTGAAATTGTTGTTTTAAAAATTTCAGAAATTTGTCTAAGTGTTTGTTGATTGTTTCAGGTACTTGAAAGATGGATGATTTCATGAATCTTTCTTGTGATGTGTTTGCATTTACCGGTGGTTCGGGAGATGGCACTTCAGATAACACAAATGAAACTACACCAACACCGAGTGCAAAGAAAAGTCTTTCTGATGCATTAAGTGTTGAGAGTGCTTATGGGACGTACAACAAACCTCCAAAGTTGTTGGCGATAGAAGATTACAATAGGTGGGCTACAAGATTTGACGAGTGGCTTCAAGCCTTTGCATATCCAAGCTAGAAAAGTTTAAAGATTGGTTACGTTAAAGGAGATCGTTTTGGTGAAAGTTTGACAGATACTGATGAGATTGAAAGATATATTGCTGAACAAAAGTGCATCGCGTTGATTCATCAGTCTGTGAGAGATGATATAATTTCATTGATTGAATATGAAAATTCAAAAGATCTTTAGGTGAAACTGAGAGTAAAATGTGTAGGTAGTGCTGAGATAGTCAAAAACAAAAAGAAACTGTTAAGAAAAGAGTTTGATTTATTTGGTTGTTTAAAGAACGAGTCTGTGTCCAAGATGATTGAGAGATTCGGGCATCTAAAATTGGAGCTGGCAAGACACAAAATTGTATATACTCAAGAAGAGTTGGTTGACAAACTGTTCGACTCGCTGCCGAATGAACAAGATTGGCAGTACTTTGCATTAATGTTGAGGAATACAATCAAGTCTGAAGAGTTGACAGTGGATCTGCTTATCGAAAGACTGGAGAGTCACGAGTTGGAGATCAAGAAATCTAGCAAAGTCAATAACTCATCTTATCAGCAGAATGTGGAATTGTACTACAGAGGAAATCTACCAAAGAGTGGTTCTCCAAGAACAACATTTTCTGCAGAGAGTTCAAATAATGTGAATCAAGAAACTCCTCACAGTGGTTTTCATAGTGGATTGTCTTCAACAACTCCAAACCAATCTTCATCAAAGAATGTGTTCCAATGTAACATTGCTGTGGATCTGAAGAATGCTCAAAATTTCAGTGAAGAGTCAGCAAAACAACAGATGGTGTTCTTAGCATCGGTATTAGAATCGTACGAGAGCCTCGTGGCGGGCAAGATTGGAAACACCAACCTGACTAAGGAGGACTATGATCAAATAGATCCTGAAGAGATGGAACTGATCGATATAAGGTGGTGTATGGCCAGTGCAGTTCGACGAGGGCAACGGTTCATGGAGATTACTGGTAGACATTCTATCGGAGGACCGTCTACAAAACTTGGCTTTGACAAATCAAAAGTCACATGCTTCCAATGTAAACAAAAAGGACACTTTAAACGTGAGTGTCGAAACGCTCCAGCTGATGATACTGCAAATCCTTTTCGTGAGGATTACTACAAAAGAGCGATCTATCATCAGAATAAATCAGAACCCCCCAGAATGAAGCAGCTTGAAGATACCCCCCAAAGAAAAATCAAGAGCTCTTGTTGTTATTCATGATGATGAGGGATACAATTGGAGTGATATGCTACCAGAGAAAGATGCAGTAGGATACGCTTTTATAGCAGAAAAGATCATTCCTTTCAAAGACACAAGAAATGAAGAACAAAAATACAAAAGCAGACAGCAGAGAGCAGAATTCAAGATGATGAGATTATCTAACGTGTTCAGTGAAGCCAAGAGAGCAAAGAGATGGGATGCTGATAGAGAATGTTACCTTGATCCTCAAGGAAACATTGCTATTGATACGAAAACTCTTAGTATTGAAGCTTTCATTGAGGAATTTGCTGAAGAAGAAGAAGCCTTACAGAGAGAATGGTGGGGAGGTGGAGAAGAGAAACAAAAAGAAAAAGAGAATGAGAATGAGTCGCATCCTAAGAAGATTGATGATGGGATTATTAATACTTCACAAGAATTCACCGCTGAAAACTTGGGGAAGATGGCTGACAAAGTGCTTGCTGCAAAGGAACTTGAGGTAGACTCTAAGTCTGAAACTGAGTCTAAAAGCAAGGTCAGTCCAAACATTTCAACAAGAGAGTCAGGTAAGAAAGTCAAAGGTGATAGTGACTGCAAAAGTTGCATGAAAAACTGCAAGTTTTGTAGTACACTCACTTATCTTAGTGATACAAAGGTTGAAGAATTGACAACAAGAGTCAGAAAGGTTGAAGATCAGATTCTAGACCGTGATAAAATGCTAAAAGCTTCAAATAATCGTGCTAAAAATTTAACTGAGAAAATTGAAAATGATAAAATTGAAGTAGAAAGAATTAGGAAGGAGAATGAAAAGCTAATTCAAGAAAATCGTCAACTCTCAGAAAACTTTGATAAACTAAAACGAACGGTCAAAGATTCTGATGAAAGAAACGGTAAAACCAATAAAGAAAATGAGCATTTAACTGTAGTTCTTAGATACAAGGAAGAGAAAATCTACCAACAACTGGATGAGATTGCTAAATTGAAGCTTCTGTTTGAAGAAGCTAAGATTGAGAATGAGCGTATCAATCTGAAATTAACCAGTTACAACTCCGCAAGCTTTGTTTTACAACACATTGTTCCTAAACCCATTGGGAAAAACAAAGCAGGCGAAGATGTTTACTCGGATGGAAGTGGGGTTGGGTATCATCAGGTTCCACCGCCAGTGTTAAACAATTTTTCAAAAAAAACATCTGGGTTGGTTAATGATGAAAATAAAACAAATGAAATAAAACTTCCAGAGTCAATTGATGTTACATTTTCTTCATCTGATGATAGTGTTCAAACTGAGATTGTGAAAGGTATGGCTGAAAGTGTTTTGAAATCTGATAGTGATTCAGTTGAGGATGAAAAGTGTTTTCTGAACAATTACTTTCCGAAACCAAAATCCAAAAACAACTTAAATGAAGAACCTACTCTTGTTATGTACAAGAAGTCGGGATCGGATAAGTTGTATTCGGATTCTGAGTTTCCACTGGAGAATGTTAATGTTGCTAAATTGACAAATGTGTTCAAATTGGTTGAAATTGATCCGTCTGAGATTGAAGTTCTAAAACAGACAAAGAGGCAAATGAATTTTGAAAAAGATAAAGCTTACTACAAGAAACCTGTTGTTCCACCGCGTTTTTATAACAACAATCGAAACAGATGGTCGGGTGGTTATCAGGGTGGTAAGAATTATCAGAAAAGGAATGTTCAAAACAATAAGTTTGCTGAGAAAAAGGTGTTTGTGAACAGTTCAAGTTCACTTTCTGATGAAGAATCTGAGATTTTTTCAAAATCAAACAAAGAGTTCTTTGAGAAGAAAGCATCGCAGCCTCAGTCTGAAGGAACAAGTCGGGTAGTTGACACCAGAACATGCTTCAAATGCAATCAAGTTGGACATATTGCACGAAAGTGTACCAACTTGAAGCCTAAGACTGAAGTTGTGATGAATTCAAGAAAGAAAGATGTTGTGAAGGGAAAAGCTCCATTGGTTATTGAGAAAAAGGTTTTGAAAAAAGATAACAACAAGATCAATACTGAACCTGTTAAGAATATGGTAACTAAAAATGACAAGTTTTACAAATGGGTTGCATCGTCTCAACAAACATGGAAGCCAAAAATGGTTGAAAAAAAATCAAGTGTTCCAAAACCAAAGGTTTCAGAGTCAGAAAAACAATCGTCTTCTACCACTCTGGGAAAGATGGATGTTCCTTTGGATTATTATGAACAATTGGAGAAACAATCTTCTACTCCATCAGAGAAGAAGAATGACCAAAAGAAAGAAAGATCAACCAACCGGTCAACCTAAGAAAGATGAGTTTTTCTTATACAAAAAGGTTGAGGTTGGATCTGAAGATAGCTTGAAGATGAATGACAAAAACTTTCCGCCACTTTACATTGCAAAATCTCACATCAATGTCAAGTTACCCGAGTCAAAAAGAGGCTTGGGTGGCATCAAAATCTCACTAAAATGTTTGTGATATGTGTAGGAGCTTCCAAGATCCGTTTCACGTTGGATTATGGATAGTGGAGCTTCTCGGCACATGACAGGGAAGAAGACCCTGTTGTACGACGTTCTTGGTTTTAATGGAGGTTATGTGGGGTTTGCAGGAAATCAAGGTGGTAGGATAATTGGAGAAGGAACTTTATCCAATGGCATTGTAACGTTTGAAAGAGTTAACTACATTACTGAGCTTGAGAATAATCTTCTAAGCATTTCGCAAATCTGTGATCGCATGTATACAACGCACTTTACAGACAACGAATGTTTGATCTTGAAACCAGGATCTGTTGTTCCCGAAGAGTGGATTATCATGAGGGCACCTAGAGTGAATGATTTGTATGTGTTGGACATGAGCGTAGCTACTACAACCACGGGTCAAGCACACTGTTTTGTGTCAAGAGAAACAGAAAAAGAATCAAAATTATGGCATCGAAAGATAGGCCATATTCATTTGCGAAAAATGAATCACCTGGTACATAACGACTTAGTAACTGGTGTTCATGTAAAAGGTTTTCATCTGGAAGGAGAGTGTATAAGTTGCGTTAAAGGAAAGCAAAAGAAGAAATCACATCCTAAAAAAAAGTCAATTCAGTTTCGAGACCGTTAGAGAGACTCCATATGGATTTGTTTGGTCCAGTAAACGTCAAAAGTATTACCGGGAATCTCTACTGTCTAGTAGTAACTAATGATTACTCAAGATTTTCATGGGTTTCTTTTCTGAAGACAAAGGATGAGACTTTCGAAAGCTTGATGGCGTTGTTCAGAAAAATTGAAAACTTGTACCAAACCCGAATCAGAAGAATCAGGTGTGATAAAGGTACTGAGTTCAAGAACAACAAGATGGAAGAATATTGTGATGAGAGAGGTATATTGCAAGAATTTAGTGCTCCTTACACTCCGCAGCAAAATGGAGTAGCAGAACGAAAGAACAGGACACTAATCGAAATGGCTAGGACGATGCTTGCTGATTCCAAACTACCTGTAAATTTTTGAGCAGAAGCAGTGTCAGCTGCTTGCTATACACTCAACCGGGTTCTCACTGTAAAGAAATTCAACAAGACATGTTTCAAGCTGATCAACAACCGCAAACCGAACCTAAAGTATTTAGAACCGTTTGGGTCTCCCTGCACAGTTCTAGAACCTTCTAGAAAGTTTGGTGCAAAGAGCTTTGAAGGAATTTTCGTGGGATATGCTAGTCCATTGAAACGAGTCTTTGTTCCAAGCTTTAAGCAGATCATTGAAGCACAACATGTTGAGTGTCAGGGGTATACTATGCCGCCTCAGAATCCCGGTGACTCATGGCGTTTTAATTAAGATAAATTGTGGGATTCGTTTGACATTGAAGAAGAACATGATTTCTTTGACGAGTTAGATATTTTGAGAGAGTATGAAGAATCGCAGGAAAGATTCCCAGCAGAAACTTTCAGTCGTCAACGACAAGCTTCGAACGATGATGAAGCAGGTCCAAGCAATGCTGGTGAACATGATGATATTCAGGAATCTCTTGACAATCAGATGATAGTCAATGATAATCAAGAATCTGATGATAGACCAGTATTTAATCATGGTGATTCAGATTCTGAGGGGAAGCAAATCCAGATCTCAAGTCAAACTATTCCAGTCAGTGAACAAGGTGCAAATCAGAATATCACAAATTTGGAAGGCGAGGTAGATGTTCCAGGCGAGGTGATGCCAAGAACACTTTCATACCATCCAGAGGAGCTGATAATCGAAGAATTGCAGTCAGGCGTCCGCACTAGAAGACAACTTGATCAAGGGCTTACATGTTTTTATTCAAAAGTTGCTCCATTACAAACTGAATTCTCACTAAGTTGTTTTATCTCACAGATTGAACCAAGGACTTATAAAGAGGCGCTTACTGAAGATTCTTGGGTCAATGCGATGCAGGAGGAACTGAGCCAGTTTGAGAAGTTAGGTGTGTGGAAGTTAGTAGACTTTCCTGATGGTCAAAGGAAGATAAACACCAAGTGGGTGTTCAAGTGCAAGAGGGATGATCGTGGAATTGTAGTTCATAACAAAGCTCGACTCGTAGTCCAGGGCTTTAGTCAGCAGGAGGGTATAGATTTCACTGAAGTGTATGCTCTGGTTGCTAGACTAGAAGCGATCAGAATCTTCCTAGCATTTGCATCTTGGAAAAATTTCAAAGTATATCAGTTAGATGTTAAATCGGCGTTTCTCTACGGGAAGGTAAAAGAGGAGGTATATGTAGGTCAGCCACCGGGCTTCACCTATCCAATCCACAAAGACAATGTCTACTTGCTAGACAAAGCGCTGTATGGTTTACACCAGGCCCCGAGAGCTTGGTACGAGACATTGTCTCAACACCTGCTAGCCAACAACTTCATCCGTGGAAAAGTGGATGCCACTCTTTTCACCAAAGAGGTCGACGGTCATCTTTTGATAGTTCAAATATATGTGGACGACATCATATTTGGGTCAACGAATGAAAATCTGTGCAAAGATTTTGAAAGAGTTATGAAGCAGAAATTTGAAATGTCATTGATGGGTGAGATGAAATTCTTTTTGGGACTTCAGGTGGATCAACTACCCAAAGGAATATTCATACATCAAACGAAGTACGTTCATGATATTTTGGAGAAATTCGGGATGTCAGGTTCTACTCCAGCTTCCACCCCATTAGCGACTAACCATGGGATAAACCCTGATCTCACCTGAGAGAAGGTAGATGAAACACTGTATCGTTCCATGATCGGATCATTGATGTACTTGACAGCTTCAAGACCTGATATCATGTACCCAACCTGCCTCGCAGCGCGGTTTCAGTCTAATCCTAGAGCTTCACATATGGTGATTGTGAAAAGGATATTACGCTACCTGAAAGGAACTCCATCACTGGGGTTGTGGTATCCAAGAGAAGGCGATTTCATGCTCGAAGGGTATTCTGATTCTGATTTCGGATGCTACAAAGTTAACGCAAAGTCAACAACAGCGGGATGTCAGTTTTTCGGACCACGATTGGTCACCTGGCAGTGTAAGAAGCAGACCTCTGTGGCTCTATCCACATGTGAAGCTGAGTACGTATCTGCTAGCAGCTGCTATTCTCAGATCTTGTAGATCCAGCAACAGATGTGCGACTACGGTTTGCAATTTCTTAACACCCATATCTTTGTTGATAATGAGGCAGCGATAAACATTACTAAAAATCCAGTTCATCACGCTAAAACAAAACACATTGAAATTCGTTATCACTTCATCCGAGACTGTTTCGAGAAGAAGTTGATATGAATTGAGAAAATCCACACTGACGAACAAAAAGCTGATTTACATACCAAAGCTTTTGACAAAAATCGTTTTCAATACTTATTAAAATTAAACGGTATGAAGCTTTTATCGGTGTTGGAAGAGATTCTTGGCGTTGATGAAGGAGACATTGTAGATGATGTTGAGAAGCAATCTGCAATGGTTTGTCGATTTTTTACTTGTTTTGGTATTTAGGGGGAGTATAGGGGTAATATTTTCAGAAAATACAAAAACAGTAAAAATTTCAAAAATACAAAAACATGAGATATTTCAAAATCCAAAAACAATAGAAAACTCAAAAAGAGTTTGTGTAAAAAGGGAAAACGATAGTACATCGGCTTGACAGTTAAGGTATGCTAAAGAATTGTAATGTTTAAAAGGTTTTAAACAGTCTCGCTGATGATGTGCCGATAGGTTTTTACACATTTAGTAGGTTTGTTCAGGATATAAACCTAAATCTTTAATTACTTATTTTGTGGGGAACACTACTTGGATATATAGGTAACCCCTGAAATTTCGTTTGAAAGGTCCCTCTTTCTAAGATACTAGGTCTTTATACTCAGTGATATCCGGGGTATTATCCCGGGACTTCTGATTTTGCGGAAGCAATGGACTAGTCCCCGGAGAATACTTTACTGCTTGCTTGAAATATAGCATCGCCCTCAGCATAAAATGATGAGACAATAAAATTGCTAATCAATGCTGTTGTAAAAAAGATCCTCCAAAGGGGACCCACTAAAGTCGAACCGTCATCTCTCTGCTGAACGGAAGTTCTGACCTGAGCTCTCACAGTTTCGCAATTTAACCCCTTACAGATATCATCTGTGGTATACTCACCTGTAAGACTGAATATTGGGATCTGGATACTGGAGTATATTCAAGAGGTGGGACACATGAATGAGTTTACGTTCCTAAAACACTAAATCCGTATCCTGGACAGATTGAAATTAGTGTGAGAATTTAAGTGGATCAGTATATCGACAATCTAAGTGAATTGTTTAATTCTGAGTATGAAATTAAAGCTTAACGGTACTTGTGACTTGTCGAACAGCTGATATGATTCCCTAACACGTTCACCAAAAATATGTTTGTATATAGTTTACATTTACTGCATTTTATTTCTGTATTTCATTTTCTAGTTTAGAACTTTATTCAAAATCCAAAAAGATTTTACACTTCTGCTTTATTTTCCGACAAACCAAAGTGGAAAGCTGATTTTCAGATTCGAATTGAAGCAGATGCAGGAAGTTTCTGGACTGGAGGATGAGTTTGGAGATAAACATGTTAAATTTGAGAAATTGAAAAGTCAAAACAAGTTCATTAATTTGAAGCTTGTAAATTTTCAGAAATGTTTGAAAATGTTTGAACAATAGTCAGTGTGAATTATCTCAGATCAACCAATGTCATTAAGTTAGACTTGGTAGATAAATTGAGTAATCAGGGTCATTAATTTGGACCTGAATACTTAAGTGGATTTCTAATTCTGACAAGTTCATAAAATTGAAGATAAATGGTAAGTTAGGATTGAATCTGTTATTGTCATATATCTTATATTTAGGTAGAGATTGTGCAGGTAACAGGTATGAATTTGAGAAAGCAGCTAAGCTAAATCCCAGTCTACTGATAGGGGGAGTCTGAAGACTTAAAGTCAGATGCAGTTCCTGGATCTACATTCAAGGGGGAGCTTGAAGGTGTTAAAGATTTAGATTCTGTGATTCATGCTAGCTGTTGATAGAAGAAAAGATAAAGATTGAAGGAGGCTTTTACAATGTCAAGACAATTTGGAAAGAGACTAAGACTAAAGACTCGACGCCGAAGACTTCGTCAACATCCAAGGGGGAGTCTGTTGGTGCATCAAGTGTCTGTTAACTTCGTCTTAATCGAGTCTTATGTCTAGATAGGATAAACGAGCACACAACAGGGTTAGAAATTAGGGTTTTATATGAGAAAGTGGGTGATTCCGCTTGAAAGTGACACGGATTAGTTCAAGCTAAATCAACATGTTGATTCTGCTTGAAATGGAATGTGACAGGTTCAAGCGAAATCAGAACCTTATATATATGTGTGTGTTGGTGTCATTTGGAGCGGGATTAGATCATATGTTCTGAGCCGAGGTGCTGTCCGGTTGTCATTTGAACTTGTAAAAGCTCAGGAAATCAGTAATAGATAAAGATTAGAAAGGAACAAGCTGTGTTGACATCTTTTACATTGATTCCGCCTTTGTATTTAATGATGAACTACTCAGATTGACTCGTTAGGGTCACACGACGATCCAACATGTTGCATTATGTGACAACCCTCATTAAACCAGGTATCCGTACAACTAAATTAATTACAATTAAGTGCTTAATGACTGTACTGAATTACTTAATTGCTTTCTGATTACTGCATCATACATACATGTGCATCACATATTTCATACTGTCACACCATTTATTACAAACAAACTCTAGTGACATACATGATGCACAAAGCACAATTAGCACGGTGAGCGGATAACTCGGAAATATACTGACAGTGCAAGTACATAGACAGACAGTGTTTTGAGATCCAGTATGGGCCAGGGACAAGGTACTACACCAGTATAGTGTGTAGGGAAGTGAGGACCATAAAACTGCGTCACTAGGTGATAGTTTGAGTGCCGGAAAGTGCCTAAAACTCACTTTAAGTGCAGAATTCTGCATTTTCAGCAAAAAATCAGCATTTAACATACTAGTATTGTGCAGAAAATTGACTAAATGGTCATGAATACTTTCCTAAGTGTTGGGAATTAAAAGTGTTACAAAAAGATACATAAAGGACACTATACGGAACAACTTAGCACTTTAACGAAACGGTATCTAACCGAACAACCGGACATTACCCGGGACACCAAATTTTTGTCAGAAACATTGTTTTATTATTTTTGGACTAGTTATGGTCCCCGAATACCCCAACACATTATGTAATATAGCATACACATAATACACTAGATATTACACTTAACCTCCAATTATTTACCCACTTATCATCAAAAACTTACAATTAACCCTCCCCCCCCCCCCCCTCTCCATTTACGGTCCACAAGGGGACCCACATCCCACTCACTAGATTTTCCTTATATTTTATTTTGATATGTTGCTTGATTTGCTTTCCATAATATTGAGTGTAAGAGTTATAAGTTTGGTGCCTTAGAGATCTTCATCATTTCATATCTTACAAGTTCATCTCACTCTCTCACTTACCCTCTCTCTCCCTCTCGGCTCACTCTACAACCGCCACTTTGTCACCACCATACAACCAATATTCAAGCTTATTCAAGTGCTAGAAGGTGATTCTTGGAGCTTGAAGCTTGTGGATCATCAAGGAGCTCTCTTACTTGCATTCATTCACCACTTTTCATCATCTTTTTCACTAGTGTTCTTCCCTAGCTTGAAGCTAGTAGTAAGATCTCTCATAACTCTTGTTTACTTTTATTTTTATGGTTAAAAGATATACATTGTGATGAAATAACAAGAACACTAAAATACTTGCGCTTAAATCTTGAAACATAAAGATGATATATGATGAAATCTTGTTGGATTAAGGTTGATTAAAGCATGCATGGCATTTGATTGTTGATTTCTTGATAATATGATGTTGATCGTCATATGGAACTTGTTAAAGTATGATTAAAAACATGGTTTAACAAGTTAGAGGGTGATTATGGGTTTACATGAAATAATCACCTTCTTGAACAAACATGAACTTGAAAGTAAAAATGATTTTCTTACAAAGTAATAAACCTAGTGAACTAGTAAACTTGGGAATCCAAGACTTGTGTATGATTATCCAAGAAAAACCAAGTTGTAAAGATGATTTTTGAAAGATCATAACTTTTCTTGCACTTACATTATTTTTGAAATAAAATAAGTGTAGGAAGGCTAGTAAAACATGAAGATGTTGTAAACAAATATTTTTGTAAAATGAATTCACAAGTTGTGAACATCTAGAAATCCCGAGAATGAGTATTTAACAAAAGTAAACACACTTTGGAGGGTAACTAAACCCACTAAACACTTCACCAAGTTACTACTCGTTTTCGTAAGAGATCAAGTTCATGTTATATTGTAAATGAAATAATTTTTGCACTTGGGAAGTGTAGTTTGGTTATTGATTGATTGAATGAATTTTGAAAAGAAATTTATATTCTTATTAGCATGGACACCTCCATTTACAAAGGAAACTATGGCGAAATTTTCTAAAAATTTCAACACTTAGAAAATATTTTTCTAAGAAGCGTTACAAGTATATTATTAAATTTGTCTCTCAAAAATAAACTTCGCCATAAGTTTTGTAACAAAAACACAAAGTATCGGAGATTGGTTTTGTACATAAAAATGGCTAAATAAATATTTAGAATATATATTTCATACTAAGACACTTGTGTGAATATTTGTTATTTTGTGGAGTAGTTATATTATTTTAGGGTAAAATAATATAACTTAACAAATTACCATGACATTTACAACTCCAAAATAATACTAAAAATTAAAAGAATAAATAATATAACTTAACAAATTACCATAACAGTTATACACTTGTATTGTGGAACCAAACGCTAAAATGTAACTTATGAAAAATTCCGGGAAATACTTTTACGTATATATTTTTGATAAATATTGTTTTGGATACGAGAAGCGAAAATGTATTATTTTTGGGAAAAAATATATATTTTGGAATACATTATTTTTGACAAATAAGTTATATATTTTCTAAGTGGGACTTAAAAATAAATTATTTCAATACGAACATACATGTATAAATACCCCATGCTTGGGAAAGAAATACGGAGTGAATACTTTAGAAGTATTAATACAAAAATATTGAATGAACAATTATTCCAACACTACATATAAATTAAGTTGAAATATTAATTATTTTGACAAATAATTATAACTTGGAATAACATAAGAAATGCAACTCAAAAACATTAAACTCTAAGCCAAGGCACGGCCCGTTCGTCTAATAGACCTTAGTACGTTGTAGGTTGTCGTGTAGCTGACAGAGTTTGAGTTACGGTACAAAAGACGCACTACTGTGAGTTCATGTCCCCCTTTTCTTAAACTGTTTTGTTTACTTACTTCGGGGGTGAAATACATGTTACAAAAGGGATACTTACAATACTATTGGTATGATTAGCCTAGGAAATAACCATAGATCATGTGATAGGGTAGGCGGATACTTGGGACCATTAATCCTCGTATGAGGACCGAGGGGCATGAGTGATAGATCTATTTGGGTGTAGCATGCCCACACCCATGAGGCCGGGGCGGCCCATAGAGGTGAACTATGTCTTCCATTCGGGAGCCCGGTACAACTTTGCTAGGTTTGAGTCTTCCTACACCGTCACACATATCAGTGGCCTTGCAAACCATTGGTGATCATTTCCTTGTTTGCAATCATACCGGGACATTCATACATACATTGTTTACAAAGGTTTATACATACTCACATACACATGAACTCGCTCAACTTTTGTTGATTTTTCAAACTACATGTATTTCAGGGAATTAATCGGATCTGGCAAGTGATGCGTGTTAGTCAAGCTGCGTACTAAATAAAGATGTCATCCAGGGTTGTAGGGTTGGGAGGTGTAACCTCTTCCTGGACGGGTTACATGTCTCTAAACCTCGTATTATTGAAAGTCTTTTGTTGAGTCTTATGAACTCGTTTTAAACAAGTCATGGTTTGTAACTTATTTTGGGGTTGATGTTTTTAGACAATTTTGTTGTGGTATTTTCTAAAATATTTTAATGGATGAACATCTCGTATTTTTATCATATAGCATTGTTATGATTGTTGCTATGGTATTAAGAAGTCACACCAAATAACCACGCTTCCGCAAAAGTCAGGGTGTGACAACTTGGTATCAGAGCCTCGATCATAGCGAACTAGGATTCTTTCTCGAGTCTAGACTATGATCACTAGGGCTCTCACGAAAATGTTTTCAAACATATTTACATTGCATACACAAAACGTCCAGATCCAGGAGCAAACATTTTTTTACAAACAAAAGGCACAAGTACACATTTCAAAAAGGCTATGTATATAATTCAGTCTTAGTGACTGAGGGAGTTTAGTCTTAGAGACTGAGGGAGTATAGTCTTAGAGGCTGGGGATAATTTAGTCTTAGAGACTGAGGGAGGTTGGTCTTAGAGACTGGGGAAAAATTTTAGTCTTAGAGACTGGGAGGTTTGGTCTTAGAGACCAGGGAGTTAGTCTTAGAGACTGGGGAAAATTTTAGTCTTAGAGACTGGGAAAGTTTGGTCTTAGAGGCCAGGGAGTTAGTCTTAGAGACTGGGAGGTTTGGTCTTAGAGACCAGGGAGTTAGTCTGAGAGAGTAGGGAGTCCAGCCTAAGAAACTGGGTGGGATAGTCTGGGAAGACTAGGATGCATACATGATTACATTGCTATTTGCTTACATGCTTATCTGATATATGTACATATGTTGTGGTTGTGTTACAGACACCATCGCATCTTCTTCTGATAGCGGAGTGTCCGACACGATAGACCCTATGGCTATTACCTCGGATGATGAGATAGCCACGGACCCGGAGGTTTATACATCAGACACCACAAGTACCGACGAGGATGATTTTCAGCCCTTTTCCCTACCGGACTTTGGAGACGACTTGCCTTTAGCTGATGGTCTACCGGGTGAGGATCTACCACTTGTTCAGATCCCTGCCCCTCTCCCATTTGCTGCAGTTCCCTTTGAGGAACAGCCACTTGACGCGTTATCTGATGATGACATCAATCTATTCATCGAGGGTCCCCCGGAGGGTAACCAGGATGGCGGGGCCCCAATGGATGATGATATTCCACATGCTGATATTCCGGGTGATGACCTTGTTGTTCCTGTGGTTGAGGTTCCAGTTGTTGATGCCATTGTTTTACCACCCGTCGAGGCTCCTGATGTGGAGGCCTTACCCGATCCGTCTGGTCCCGACTCGCTTGAGTCTGTATCATCCGCCACTCTTCACGCCCAGGGCGTGCAGCACTACTCCACCGACACTGATTCAGACATGGCGATGTCTGCTGCACCCATTGTTCCCCATGACTTTGACCCGGATCCTGAGGTTGAGTTTGCACCACCCGTTGTTGACGCTCCAGTCGTTGCACCACCCGTTGTTGATGTTCCAGTCATTGCACCACACTTACCCGACCCGGTCCCTGTGTTTGATGATCGTGGTCCATTTGCCACACACGTGGACCCTAGATATGCCGACACCCGTAACGGGTGGATTGAGGATGATGATGACTATCCTCCATTTGTTCTGCCAGTCACTCCCCCTGCTGCCCCTGTTTTTGCACCCGTTGATGTCCCACAGCATCACCCTCCCGTGTCAGACGTCCACCGTGTGGATTTACCCGTAACTTTTCTCCATGACATTCTCCCTCCCCGTCCAGGGGAAGGACCTTCTACTCAGCAGCACGATCACATACCCCCTATGACAGCAGCCTTTCCATTTATACCCCCATTTGCACCTACTGCACACACTGCTTTTTCCTCTGCACCCTCGGGCGAGCCATTTATGTGGTCTTCGCCCAACGTCATGCCTTTGTCAGACCCATACCATCCTTTTCATGTGGGGTATACGACGGATGATATACTTTTACCCTTGCAGTTACAGCAGGATGCGTTGAGCCGACGAGTCCAGGAGCTGGAGAGGATCCCGCGTCCTCCCCCTTGCCATTGCCAGACCCCATTTGCTACACCACCAGCTCCTCTCCCACTGCACCCGGATTCTGACGCCCGCTTCCTCACTCCGGAGCAGCAGATTGCTTACCTGCTGCGTGTTGTCCATGCTCTCGAGGAGGATTTGGCGCATTTGCGCAGATTGATTTTCATTCCTCCACCTCCTCCTCCCCTACCATCAGCTTAGGGGCATTTGGTTTGATGCAGATGTCATGCTTTTGATGAGAGTACAGCGATTGAGCCTGATTGCGTAGCATTTTGAAGACCACATGATGACTTATGACTTTTGACATTTGACTTTTGGTTGTTGTATATTGTTAGACGATTCAGAAAAGGGTGATGTAACCCTTAGTCTCTTCTGATGTATGTTACATTTGTAAAACTTGTAAACCATATTGGTGGTCTTGTTATATGATAGTTCAATCGCAGCGTCCTCATTACATGCGTTGTTGGATTATTTGGTTTTGTGTTATGACATGGGATGTTATGTGTTATTGTGTTGATGAATGTTATTACAAACGCATATTACTTACTTACTATACTTACTATGACCTGACCAATATGATCTTCTTTTAGAAGATGCCTCCATGACGAGACACACGTTTGCCCACTACTGAGGCAGAATTACAGGAAAGAATTACCGCAGCAATAGCACAATATTAGGCCTCACGCGCGGAGATTAGCGGGAATACCTCAAGAAACAAAAACCCACCCAATGGTAATGTCCAAGTCGCTTGAGACGCATTACGTTACATTTGGATATTTCTTACACATCCGCTAATGCTTTCTGTTAATGATATTGCCTGTACAAGCTGTACCTACAAACAATTTCTAGATTGTAAGCCCTTAAATTACGACGGCACTGGGGGTGTTGTTGCTTTTGTCAGATGGACGGAAAAGACGGACTCGGTAATAAGGATGAGCAAGTGTGCTCCTGAAAACCAAGTTACTTACGTCTCAGGACTCTTTCTTGATGGTGCTTTATCCTGGTGGAACCTGCAAGTCTAAACCCTAGGAGAGGCGGCGGTGTATGCACTGACATGGGCTGAACTGAAGGAGCTCATGAGGAAGAAATACTGTTCACGGGCCGAAATACAGAAGCTGGAAACTGAATTTTGGAATCTCAAAATGGACGGGCCAAAAATTGCTGAATTTGTCCAAAGATTCCACGACTTGTCACGCGTTGTGTCGTATATGGTTAATCCTGAATTTAAACGCATTGAGCGTTTCATCTGGGGATTGGAACCCCAGATCATGAGTATGGTAACAACGTCCAAGCCTCCAACAATTACCGAAGCCATTGATCTCAGGGTGGCACTTACAGAGGAAGCCATCCGGTTGAACAAGTTTTCAATTTCTGAACCGAAGAAAAAGGAGACACATGTTGAATCATCGAGTGAGAACAAGAGGAAGTTCTCAAACTTCAAAAAGTGTACCAACAGTGTCAGCAAGAGAGAAGAGGGAAACGCACCAGCCAGGGCCAAAACTGGTGCCAAAAGCAAAGGAAGAGGATATATGGGCACTTTGCCCAAGTGCAACGCGTGTCAGTTGCATCACGAGGGACGATGCCGAACTGGAAAATGTGAATCTTGTGGAAGAGCTGGGCACTCAAAAGAAATGTGCTGGGTTGGTACTGGCCATGGTGGCCAGAGGGGTTTTGGTAACAACAACTGTGGTGGTAATGGATACGGAAACCGGCCGCAAGGAAATAATGGAGGCAATGGTAATTGTGGGAATGTTGGGAACCAAGCTGGGAACCGTGGAGCAAACAGTGCTCAAGGTGGTAATGGGAATGGTCGAGGACCAGGGTGTTTCAACTGTGGAGACATGGGGCACTTTAAGCGGGAATGCCCGAAACTCAATCAAGCGCAAGGCAGAGTCTTCAACATAGGTGCAAGGGAAGCACGCCAGGACCCGAATGTAGTTACCGGTACGTTCCCTATTAATCAACGCTTTGCATCTGTTCTATTTGACACTGGTGCCGACTATAGTTTTGTATCGCTAGAATTTAAGAATATGCTTGGGTTAACTGCTAGTAAGTTAGACATTCCGTACTCAATTGAACTGGCTAATGGAAAGCTAGTAGAAACAAATGAAGTCATCAGAGGATGCGTGATAGAGCTGGGAGGACACGAATTTGCACTGGACCTACTGCCAGTCGATTTGGGAAGCTTCGACGTAGTAGTATGGATGGATTGGTTGTCCAGCAACAGAGCCGAAATTGTGTGTCACGAGAAGACCGTTCGCATCCCAATGGCGAATGGAGAAACGATTGTGGTACATGGAGAGAAGCGCGATACGCCCCTGCGGATCATTAGCTGTCTGAAAGCTAGAAAATGTTTAAAGAAGGGATGTGTTGCCTTCTTGGCGCACATTATGGATAAGGAAGCCGCTGAGCCAAAGATAGAAGATATTCCAGTTGTGAAGGAATATCCTGAAGTCTTTCTAGAAGACTTGCCAGGATTGCCACCACAAAGACAAGTCGAGTTTCATATTGACTTAGTCCCAGGCGCCGCGCCTGTGGCTAAGGCACCTTATAGACTTGCACCTTCTGAAATGCAGGAGTTGTCGATGCAACTTCAGGAGTTGCTAGACAAGGGGTTTATCAGACCAAGCTTTTCACCTTGGGGAGCTCCAGTTTTGCTTGTTAAGAAGAAAGATGGTAGTTTTCACATGTGTATCGACTACCGGGAGCTGAACAAGTTGACGATCAAGAATAGATATCCTTTGCCAAGGATTGACGACCTGTTCGATCAGTTACAAGGGTCAAGCTTTTACTCAAAGATCGATCTTCGATCAGGTTATCACCAGCTGCGTATACAAGAGGAGAGTATTCCGAAGACTACCTTCATAACTCGCTATGGACATTACGAGTTCCTGGTTATGCCGTTTGGTCTGGAAAACGCGTCAGCTGTATTCATGGATTTCATGAACAGAGTGTGTAAGCCGTATCTCGATAAGTTTGTAATCGTGTTCATTGATGACATTTTGATCTACTCAAAGTCGAAAGAAGAACATGAGCAACACCTAAGAGCTATCTTAGAACTGCTCAAGAAAGAGAAGTTATACGTGAAATTCTCGAAGTGCGTGTTCTGGTTACGCGAAGTCCAGTTTCTTGGTCATGTAGTAAATGGAAATGGAATCCATGTGGATCCTACAAAGGTTGAAGCAATCAAGAATTGGGAGACTCCTAAGACGCCAACCGAGATTCGACAGTTCCTAGGTTTGGCAGGATACTATCGCAGGTTCATTGAGGATTTCTCGAAAATCGCTCAACCTTTGACCTCTCTCACCCAGAAAGACAAGAAGTTTGATTGGGGAGCCAAACAAGAAGAAGCATTTCAGTTGTTGAAGAACAAGCTTTGCGATGCACCAAATTTATCTCTGCCCGAAGGCACTGACGACTTCGTGGTATATTGCGATACCTCGCGTCAAGGTTTAGGCTGTGTGCTAATGCACTAACAAAAAGTTATAGCCTATGCTTCGCGCCAGCTGAAGGTTCATGAGAAGAACTACACCACGCATGACTTGGAATTAGGCGCGGTGGTATTTACATTGAAGATCTAGCGACATTACTTATATGGCACGCGGTGTATGATCTATACTGATCACAAGAGTCTGCAACATATTTTTGATCAAAAAGAGCTTAACATGAGGCAAAGACGCTGGGTTGAATTGTTGAACGACTATGATTGTGAAATTAAGTATCACCCAGGGAAGGCGAATGTGGTCGCCGATGCCTTAAGTCGGAAAGAAAGGATTAATCCCATAAGGGTTAGGGCTTTGGAAATGATTGTTCAGACAGATCTCACGTTGCGCATTCGTGCTGTGTAGAGGGAAGCTCTTAAAAGGGAGAATCTTGAAAATGAATATCTCCGGGGGATGGAGAAGCAATTGATACCAAAGGAGGATGGAACATTATGTTTCTTGGGAAGAATTTGGGTTCCTTTCTTTGGTGGTCTGAGGGACGTTATTTTTTATGAGGCTCACAAGTCACGGTACTCTATCCATCCAGGATCGGATAAAATGTACCAAGATCTAAAGGATTTCTATTGGTGGCCGAGGATGAAAGGCGACGTTGCGATATATGTTGGCAAATGTTTGACTTGCGCCAAGGTAAAGGCCGAGTACCAGAAACCTTCAGGCCTCTTGCAACAACCTGAAATACCCCAGTGGAAGTGGGAACAGATTTCAATGGACTTTATAACAAAATTACCAAGGACGCCCAAGGGACATGATACAATTTGGGTGATTGTAGATCGTTTAACGAAGTCTGCACACTTTTTGGCAATCAAAGAGAAAGACAACACGAGCAAGTTAGCTAAGTTATACCTGAGAGAGATTGTTGCACGTCATGGAGTGCCTCTCTCAATTATCTCTGATAGAGATGGAAGATTCGTGTCAAGGATTTGGCAATCCTTCCAAGAAGCTTTTGGTTCTCAGTTGAATCTGAGTACTGCCTTTCACACACAAACACACGGACAGAGTGAACGAACAATTCAGATGTTGGAAGACATGTTGCGAGCTTGCGTAATGGATTTAGGTGGAAGTTGGGATACTCACCTACCGTTGGTTGAATTTTCATACAACAACAGTTATCATGCAAGCATTCAAGCCGCACCGTTCGAAGCTCTCTATGGACGCAAGTGTCGATCACCGCTATGCTGGGCAGACGCAGGTGATAGGCAGCTTGTGGGTCCGGAATTGGTTCAGGAAACGACAGACAAGATCTTCCAGGTCCGAGAGCGCATTAAAGCGGCTCGTGATCGTCAAAAGATTTATGCGGATCAAAGAAGGAAACCTCTGGAATTCGAGGTGGGAGATATGGTTTTGTTGAAGGTTTCACCCTGGAAGGGTGTGGCACGCTTTGGGAAGTGTGGGAAGTTAAATCTGCGGTACATTGGACCATTTAAAATCCTAGAAAGGATTGGTCTTGTAGCCTACAAGTTAGATCTACCTGCTGAAATAAATGGCATTCACGATACATTTCATGTATCAAACTTGAAAAAGAGTCCAACTCAAGAGATAGTGGTCATTCCTGCCGACGAAATTCATATTGACGACACACTCTACTTTATTGAAGAACCCGTTGAGGTTACTGATTGGAAGATTAACAAGACACGCCGGAGTAGTGTCAAACTCGTCAAGGTCCGATGGAATGCACGACATGGCCCAGAATTCACGTGGGAACGTGAGGATTGTATGAAAGCAAAGTACCCACATTTATTACCCAAGACCCCTGCAGCTGGAAGCAGAACTTAAAATTTAGGGACGAAATTTTCTTAACGGGGGGAGAATGTGACAACCCTCATTAAACCAGGTATCCGTACAACTAAATTAATTACAATTAAGTGCTTAATTACTGTGCTGAATTACTTAATTGCTTTCTGATTACTGCATCATACATACATGTGCATCACATATTTCATACTGTTACACCATTTATTACAAACAAACTCTAGTGACATACATGATGCACAAATCACAGTTAGCACAGTGAGCGGATAACTCAGAAATATACTGACAGTGCCAGTACATAGACAGACAGTGTTTTGAGATCCAGTATGGGCCAGGGACAAGGTACTACACCAGTATGGTGTGTAGGGAAGTGAGGTCCATAAAACTGCGTCACTAGGTGATAGTTTGAATGCCGGAAAGTGCCTAAAACTCACTTTAAGTGCAGAATTCTGCATTTTCAGCAAAAATTCAGCATTTAACATACTAGTATTGTGCAGAAAATTGACTAAATGGTCCTGAATACTTTCCTAAGTGTTGTGAATTAAAAGTGTTACAAAAAGATACATAAAGGACACTATACGGAACAACTTAGCACTTTAACGAAACGGTATCTAACCGAACAACCGGACATTACCCGGGACACCAAATTTTTGTCATAAACATTGTTTTATTATTTTTGGACTAGTTATGGTCCCCAAATACCCCAACACATTACGTAATATAACATACACATAATACACTAGATATTACACTTAACCTCCAATTATTTACCCACTTATCATCAAAAACTTACAATTAACCCCCCCCCCCCTCTCCATTTACGGTCCACAAGGGGACCCACACCCCACTCACTAGATTTTCCTTATATTTTATTTTGATATGTTGCTTGATTTGCTCTCCATAATATTGAGTGTAAGATATGTATGGTGCCTTAGAGATCTTCATCATTTCATATCTTACAAGTTCATCTCACTCACTCACTTACCCTCTCTCTCCCTCTCGGCTCACTCTACAACCGCCACCACCACCACCTTGTCACCACCATACAACCAATTTTCAAGCTTATTCAAGTGCTAAAAGGTAATTCTTGGAGCTTGAAGCTTGTGGATCATCAAGGAGCTCTCTTACTTGCATTCATTCACCACTTTTCATCATCTTTTTCACTAGTGTTCTTCCCTAGCTTGAAGCTAGTAGTAAGATCTCTCATAACTCTTGTTTACTTTTATTTTTATGGTTAAAAGATATACATTGTGATGAAATAACAAGAACACTAAAATACTTGCACTTAAATCTTGAAACATAAAGATGATATATGATGAAATCTTGTTGGATTAAGGTTGATTAAAGCATGCATGGCATTTGATTGTTGATTTCTTGATAATATGATGTTGATCATCATATGGAACTTGTTAAAGTATGATTAAAAACATGGTTTAACAAGTTAGAGGGTGATTATGGGTTTACATGAAATAATCACCTTCTTGAACAAACATAAACATGAAAGTAAAAATGATTTTCTTACAAAGTAATAAACCTAGTGAACTAGTAAACTTGGGAATCCAAGACTTGTGTATGATTATCCAAGAAAAACAAGTTGTAAAGATGATTTTTGAAAGATCATAACTTTTCTTGCATTTACATTATTTTTGAAATAAAATAAGTGTAGGAAGGCTAGTAAAACATGAAGATGTTGTAAACAAATATTTTTGTAAAATGAATTCACAAGTTGTGAACATCTAGAAATCCCAAGAATGAGTTTTTAACAAAAGTAAACACACTTTGGAGGGTAACTAAACCCACTAAACACTTCACCAAGTTACTACGCGTTTTCGTAAGAGATCAAGTTCATGTTATATTGTAAATGAAATAATTTTTGCACTTGGGAAGTGTAGTTTGGTTATTGATTGATTGAATGAATGAATTTTGAAAAGAAAATGATATGCTTATTAGCATGGACACCTCCATTTACAAAGGAAACTATGGCAAAATTTTCTAAAAATTTCAACACTTAGAAAATATTTTTCTAACAAGCGTTACAAGTATATTATTAACTTTGTCTCTCGAAAATAAACTTCGCCATAAGTTTTTGTAACAAAAACACAAAGTATCGGAGGTTGGTTTTGTACATAAAAATGGCTAAATATATATTTAGAATATATATTTCATACTAAGACACTTGTGTGAATATTTGTTATTTTGTGGAGTAGTTATATTATTTTAGGGTAAAATAATATAACTTAACAAATTACCATGACATTTACAACTCCGAAATAATACTAAAAATTACAAGAATAAATAATTAAGTTACACACTTGTATTGTGGAACCAAACGCTAAAATGTAACTTATGAAAATTCCGGAAAATACTTTTACGTATATATTTTTGATAAATATTGTTTTGGATACGAGAAGCGAAAATATATTATTTTTGGGAAAAAATATATTTTTTGGAATACATTATTTTCGACAAATAAGTTATATATTTTCTAAGTGGGACTTAAAAATATATTATTTCAATACGAACATACATGTATAAATACCCCATGCTTGGGAAAGAAATACGGAGTGAATACTTTAGAAGTATTAATACCAAAATATTGAATGAACAATTATTCCAACACTACATATAAATTAAGTTGAAATATTAATTATTTTGACAAATAATTATAACTTGGAATAACATAAGAAATGCAACTCAAAAACATTAAACTCTAAGCCAAGGCACGGCCCGTTCGTCTAATAGACCTTAGTACGTTGTAGGTTGTCGTGTAGCTGACAGAGTTTGAGTTACGGTACAGAAGACGCACTACTGTGAGTTCATGTCCCCCTTTTTCTTAAACTGTTTTGTTTACTTACTTCGGGGGTGAAATACATGTTACAAAAGGGATACTTACAATACTATTGGTATGATTAGCAAAGGAAAGAACCATAGATCATGTGATAGGGTAGGCGGATACTTGGGACCATTAATTATCGTATCAGGACCAAGGGGCATGAGTGATAGATCTATTTGGGTGTAGCGAGCCCACACCCATGAGGCCGGGGCTGCCCATAGAGGTTAACTATGTCTTCCAGCCGGGAGCCCGGTACAACTTTGCTAGGTTTGAGTCTTCCTACACCGTCACACATATCAGTGGCCTTGCAAACCATTGGTGATTTTTCCCTTGTTTGCAATCATACCGGGACATTCATACATACATTGTTTACAAAGGTTTATACATACTCACATACACATGAACTCGCTCAACTTTTGTTGATTTTTCAAACTACATGTATTTCAGGGAATTAATCGGATCTGGCAAGTGACGCGTGTTAGTCAAGCTGCATATTAAATAAAGATGTCATCCAGGGTTGTAGGGTTGGGAGGCGTAACCTCTTCCTGGACGGGTTACATGTCTCTAAACCTCGTATTATTGAAAGTCTTTTGTTGAGTCTTATGAACTCGTTTTAAACAAGTCATGGTTTGTAACTTATTTTGGGGTTGATGTTTTTAGACAATGTTGTTGTGGTATTTTCTAAAATATTTTAATGGATGAACATCTCGTATTTTTATCATATAGCATTGTTATGATTGTTGCTATGGTATTCAGAAGTCACACCAAATAACCACGCTTCCGCAAAAGTCAGGGTGTGACACATTAAATGTCATATTTTGAGGATTTCTTCTACGTAGTCGTGCATGCCTTCATGCAATTCTTTCAATTGTCATACTTTAGTTTTTAATTATTATTATTTTACTATTTTATATATTATAATTAAGTCAGATGTTTCACTTATTTGGCGCTTATAATTTCTAAAATATGACGTGTTATAAAACTATGAATATGTCATTAGAACGAGAGTATTTGTGTCTACATTTTGACCCAAGTTTCATTAAAAACGGAGTAAGTTCAAATTATAATGTAGTTTTATAATTTATAATTAAATTATTAAACGGTTCCTAGGCCCGTCTAGGTACTTCATATTTCTAACATTCAACTTACCAGTAATCTACCCGTTTAATAATATAAGTTTTATATACTTAATTTTAATATATAAAAAAGTTGAGATGTTACATTCTCCCCCTTATTTTGAATCTCGTACTCTAGATTTGGGCTACGATGTCTTCTTAGAGTTATGTCGTGTCTTAGTAAAAAAGAACAGTATTAATGTAAATGACACAGAATCAAGACATGTTCAAATTTTGTAGATACGAGTTTTATAATAAATAGGACTCAATGGTTCAACTGAATTAGTTGAAGAAATCGATGTCAAATGAACGATATGAAATAATTTTCAAGGTGACTAGGTTCAAGCCAAAAAGAGATATATGATTAAATGATGTCTAAATTGACTTTTACAAGTTGTAAATGATTTTTAGAAACAATAGAATTCACTGTCAAAAGAAAACTTACTTTGATTGTCAACTGAGGAAGACTCAGAATCAACAAGCTCAAATGAAATAAAAGCACGAAAATTTTTGTCAACTATCGAACCATGACATGAGAAAAACTAATGTGTTGACATTATTAATTGCAAGGATACACCGAAAATACAATAGAGTTTAGTGTATCATTGTCTTAATACATAATTGCATCAAGTCTACTTTTAATGATGAGTCAAACGAAAGACGTACATGCTTTTGCATGAATTGTATGATTAGCCCAAACTACAAGTTTATACCGACGCCGCAAGGTGTCGCAATGATTGAAATAGTTCAATAATTATGGTGACCGAACAAATTCATCGTGTTTGTAATCAACTGAAAGTTTTAATGAAGTAAGTTTGGATATTCATTTCAAATAAATATTACAGGATTTTCAATTGATGATGAAAGACCAAATGAATATCATAGAATTTTCGATCAATGATGAAAAAATCTTTAGAGGTACACCTGAATATAATACGAATTTGTGTACTCTTATCTTAACACGTAATTGCATTAAGATTGTTTAAGATAATGAACCAACAGAAATTAAATAAATAAATCCGTACATCAGGTGTGAAAATGAGATTTAGCTCAAGCTTCAAGTTAAAGAAAACGCCACCACAAGGTGTCGTAACCAAAAACATGATTCAATGAAAGTGAAGACCAAACAAGTCTATTATGGTTCTTAATACATGAAGTACCTGACACGATGCATTTATTTAAAAACTTGATTTGTACTACGGTCAAATAATAACTTAACTTAGATATTACATATCAACGATTACTTCTGGAATCATTTCTGCTTCTTGCGTAGTAAGTACGAATGCTCGCGTATTCTTTTTAGCTCCGTCTGTTGTTCTGGCCTTGTTGTCGGGTGCTTTGGTCAGTTTCGGGCAATATGGTTTGATGTGTCCTATTTCTCCGCAATTGAAACAAATATTAGTTTTGCTTTTACATTCTACCTCTATATGCCCGGTCATCTTGTAGAAGTTACAGTAGGGTGTTCTCCTAAAACGACATCTTCCTGAATGCTTTTTGTTACAGTTTCTTCAGGTAGGTTGCTCCAATGATGGTTATTTCCTTGGCAAAATTCTTGGGAAATTTTCTGGGTTAACTCTTTCTTCTTGTTTTCTTCTTTTGTGTGGATTAGTCCTTCTGTCAGGATGTTAGCTAGTTCAACTGTTTCTTCAATAGTCTGTGGTCTAGCGGCCTTGACCATGTCTCGGATTTCACTAACTAATCCCCAAATATAACGAGAAATTAGTATGGGTTCTGGTGAAGCCAGAGTTGGTACCATTCTTGCGTATTCGAAGAACGTTGTCGTATATTCACCACAATTCACATCTATCATTTTATGATTTAGGAATTCGTTAGCCATTCGTTCCTTTTCATAAGGGGGACAAAATTTCCTTTCTGCCATTTCCTTGAATTTTTCCCAGTTCATGTCATAAGCCATGTTACTTCTTTTTGCCTGAAGAATTGTATTCCACCATTCTAAGGCTTCTTCTTTAAAGAGGTTGGAAGCATACATCATCTTATCTTCTTCGGCACATTTGCTGATTTTAAGAACAGCTTCCGTCTTTTCCAACCATCGCAAAGCAGCCGTGGCGCCTTCACTACCTGCGAACTCAGTTGGTTTACAAGCTAGAAATTCTTTGTAGGTACACCCGAGAGTCATCGCCTTCATTTTCTTGGGAAATGGGGTTTTGATAATATCACCATTGCCTCCATTGACACTATGGCTAAAACTGTCGTCACGAGTATGCTTGCTACTCACGGCTTTGGTGTGTTCTACAGGGTTTTTAACAGCTTTAATTATTAAAGGTATATCATTAGCTATTCCTTGGGCTATTATATTTTCTATAGCATTTTTATCCAAAGGATTTTCATTATTAACATGAACTTCTAGATTATGTGATACTTCATTCGACATCTGAATTGCAAAGATTTACAATTAATAATAGGGCTGTAAACGAACCGAACGTTCAGCGAACAATTCGTGAACCGTTCAGCGGGAAGTTCATTTATGTTCGTTCGATTAGCTTAACGAACGAACACAAACAAAAAATTTCGTTCGGTTAGCTTAGCGAACGAACATGAACACAGGTCTCGTTCGTTCGACTGCGTTCGTGAACGTTCGGTAATATGTTCGTTTGATTATATTAAAAAATAATACATAATAAACATTTTATCTAAACATATTGAAAACTTGAAACCCTATTTTTTCTAAGTTAGCTAAAATTTAGACATTCTAAGACATTTTTGGGATAATTATGTCTAAGTTAGTTAAACTTTATTCATCGTTTGATGGTGTGGTAGACTTCTTGTGTTTTGATTTATCACTAGGTGGACACCCGTCCGATGGACGCGGGTACATCGTAAACATTGAATGTAAGCCTATTTTTATATGTAAAATATGATGTGAAATTATTTAATGAATTCACGTTCGCATTATACTTAAGAATACATTAATAATGTTTATTTGTAAATCTAACGGAAGTACGAAAACCCCCCTATGGATTCTGTCATTCCCAACTTGTCGACGGATTAATTTAGACACAAGAGAAGCATAACGAACCACAAAACATGTTTACTAACACAAATATTCTTTGTTTACAAATGTGGTCCAAGCCCAAACCTTGTTTATTAAATGTGGTCCAAGCCCAACACCTGTTTATTAAATCTGGTCCAAGGCCCATATGTTGAAACAAAGAATATTTTAATTGGTTATTACAAAATCAATCGCATTGGGTTTTGTAAACATCATCGACGGCGATTGAAGATCATCACAACCCTTACACCAGTTCTATCGATTCAGGGGGAAGAAGGCTTGATTCAAGATAACGAACAGAGATCAATCGATACCGCATAATCATCGTCGAATCCACGACAGTATTCTCTTCACCTTCAATTTCATCTTTTACTAATTTAGTATATTTGGTTTCTTTGATTGAAAATTTCTTATCATTTGGCTTTCTTTTGACGTTGTATGAGTCAATGTTGTTGATTATTTACATGTAAATTCTAAAGATTTTGTCTATTTGTGATACTTAATCGGAAGATTATAACTGTTCTTGACATTGACGTTGTTTAGGTATAGGTTTGATTTATCATCGTTTAAGGATTTTGTCAATTTGTGATACTTAATCTAAGTTAGTTAAACTTTATTCATCGTTTGATGGTATGGTAGACTTCTTGTGTTTTGATTTATCATTTGATAGTTGCATTTAACTACTTATATCCAATGTTTAAGGATAACAATATTTTCATTTTTTTTATTTTCAAATTAAATGTTCGTTTGCGTTCATTTTTATTTGCTTGCGTTCGATTGTGTTCGAGACCGGTGTTCACGAACTGTTCGTGAACAATTGAATTTCCTTAACGAACGAACACAAACATAAACTTATGTTCAGTATGCGTTCATGAACAGTTCGCGAACATGTTAATTTACTTAACGAACGAACACGAACATGGCCTTGTTCGTGTTCGTTCGGTTCGTTTACAGCCCGAATTATTAATGTCACAGAATAGTTAAAACAAAACAATACTTTCAAGAATCATATGTGCATATATACATTATATATACACATATATTTAAATCTACAAAAATAACACATAGGTTACTTTGTATTAATTTCCTAACTTTATTGTTTAAGTTTAGGTATTAAAAGAACACCTAAATAGATTAAACCAGTGGCTCTGATACCACCTTCTGTCACAACCCCCGACCCCACCATAGGAGCGGGAGCCATGAACCAGCTAAGTGGTATCAGTGTTTAAATACGCAGTGGAAAAATTTTTCATCAGGATCGTAGTTAGGAAATAATTTCAGAGTTTGTAAAACAACAAACTTTTAATATTAAATAAATGGGCTAAAACCCATATTCCATTCAATTGTTTTTATAGGGATAAACCCAAATAAATAAAACATAAAATTCTTCTTTTATTCAGGTATTTATAGCCACTTTATTTAAGCCTTCAGTGCTCCATGGCTGGCTTCTATTGTCTTTACAGCAAATTACCTGAAACGCGTTTTGAAAATATTTTATCAGTAATAAATACCAGCGAGTTCATTCCATTTTTATAAAAATATAATGTTATACTTTATAGCATTAAGGGTTTTTATTTTTGTTTATTTTTACCCAGAACTCAATCAGTATTTGTCACATGGTGGCAGTTCCGATGTGACAGTGTCATATCACTCATTGGCTAATATTTGTCCAATAGTGCAGTTTGTCAAGTAAGAGATATATAGCATATCTTACTATTATTCAAAGGTATCTGTCACTAGGCGATTCCCGTGACGGTGGTCAAATCACTGTTGATCATTCTTTCAACTAGTGACTATGGTTGTATCAGTGTTGATCGTTCTTTAACTAGTGACTCGATCGTTCTTTAACTAGTGACTCTGGTCATATCACTGTTGATCATTATCTCAACTAGTGACTCTGGTCATATCACTGTTGATCATTCTCTCAACTAGTGACGTTGAACTAGTAGTATATATTTATATACTATAAAACCAATGATATCACTTTGTCAAATATATTTTCTATGGCACAAAACAAATTTGACCCGAAAATGAAATATATCATTTTCTGACAAACTAGTAACTATAACTTTTTTAAATATAACATATTGATTAAATAATTGTGATATGATTATTTAATATATTAACGGGACTAAGATTTAAAATTATAATCCCGATGTATATCTTAATATTTTAAAATATAAATATATCTCGTTTAAGATATACATTAAGGTTTATATATTATACATATTAGGGTTATAATATATTACTTTAAATATTAAATATAATATTTTAATCTCACGATATATATCTTAGTATATTAAAAGTTAAATAGTATATATCGTTTAATTTTATTATGATATACATTAAGGTTTATAGTTTATAATATACTATATTAAATATTAAATATAATATTTAAATCATATTTAAACATTAAATATAATACTATTTTTAAATAACAAAGCCGTAAATAAATGTTTAATTAAATTATTACTAATATATGGCATTAAACGTTCATGCCTTTACTAAACCATATTAAACCATATTTGTGCTACTATTGGCTAACTATTTAGCCAATAGTAACGAGTGTCAAGTAATGTATAAAACCCCACATACCGGCAGCTATTGCAGAATACAAAAACTTAATCACTGTAAGTATAAATGATAAACATTTAGAGTTTTGAAAAGCATTTTTAAATATAACAGTATCACAAAAAGGTGATAAAAAGAAGAATGACTCACTTTGTAACTTTAGGGTTCAACTAAAAGCCTCCTGGTATAATCTTGGATATAACTGCTGAGTTATTTAATAAAATATATAATGCACTCACGTTAAGTATAGTAACCCATTTCAACTTTATCAATACGTCACGAGACAGAACCCCAACGTACTTAGTCGGGCAGAGCCTTGACATGCGTTGGTGGTTCCTAACTCAATCGGACAGGGGATCGACTGAGTGATCAGGGTTTAAAACACTTAAAATGGGGCAGGGCTTTGGAGTATAATAAGTGAACTATTAAAATAAAAAAAATGAATATAGAATATACAAAGAGAGAGATCGCAAGATAGAAGAAGGAAAAGAAATGGACACTAAATGTTGTAGTACAAGGTTGTATTTATACTAGGGTAAATTACACTTTTCGTCCTTTACGTTTGTAGCGGATTGCAATGGATGACCTTTAACTTCAATAATTACAGTCACAATCCTTTATTTGGAAAACTCGTTGCATGTTTCGTCCTTTATCCCAAACCAGGTTAGAAATTTAAGTTAACTATGATCATGTGTTTAGCACATGAGAGCATTTATGTCCTTTTACCCCTAATTCCTCCCATGTTATAAACCCCTCTTTCACCCTCCTTCCCAAATTAGGGTTATAAACTTCAAACCTGGTATCCAAGCCCACAACCACCACCGTATCCCAGCAACCACAACCTTCAAATCAGTCCACCAAGTCCCACCGCCATTGTCGTTATTCCGGTGGTGGTGATTTGAGCGTGGTTTTCAGTCACCACCAGTCACATGAAGCCTGCCACCGCCACTGGTCGTTTTTCCGATTCACCATTGAAGATCTGTTTCAGATCCGATCTGAAACCTAACAGGGAGAGGGAGACAATGACTGATAGTAGGTTCAACGAATTGAAGACTTGGAGATTATGTGTTCAACGAATTTTCGGATCTGCGTGTTGATTGTTGTTAATGGTGGTGGCTTGTGATGCCGAACCTGCCTCTTGTTGTATGAAATTTATTGTGAACTTTTCAATTATAGCATTCTCATAACTATTCAATTCAATACATATCACTTTTATGATTTCTTATATATTTACAATGAACTTTTATAGCGATATAGTAGTTACAAAAAGATTATGTCACCATGTCCAAATTCATAAATTTTGATTATTTTGACCAGTTGGTTGCAAGTTTGTACTTACAAAATTCTAAAATAGCTATCATTCAGTTATGTAGATTTAGGGATTCTATTTAGTTCTACAGATATGAGAGAGAGAACAAAGTAGAGTTTGTGTGTTTGTTTATTATTTTTTAAATAAATGAGTAAAAAGACAATTATACCCTTATGTGCAACACACATGACTAGATTTAACCACATAAAGTAACCAAGTTAGTGCTAAAGGACGAAAGATGTAGCGGGTTTTCCAAATAAAGGATTGTGACTGTAATTATTGAAGTTAAAAGTCATCTATTGCAACCCGCTACAAACATAAAGGACGAAAAGTGTAATTTACCCTTTATACTATGTCCTAAATACTTGTAGTGCACAAAAGTAATACACATACAAATATGAATTATTATCAAACAAATACACGTAAAGATGTTGCATTAAATGTCATATTTTGAGGATTTCTTCCATGTAGTCATGCATGCCTTCATGCATTCCTTTCAATTGTAATATTTTAGTTTTTAATTATTATTATTTTATATTATAATTAATTCATCTGCTTCACTTATTTGGCGTTTATAACTTCTAAAATATGATGTGTTATAGAACTGTGAATATATCATTAGAACGAGAATATTTGTGTCTATTTTTTGACCCAAGTTTCATTAAAAATGGAGTAAGTTTAAATATAAGGTATTTTTATAATTAAATTATTAAACGGTTCCTAGGCCCGTCTAGGTACTTTATATTTCTAACATTCAACTTACCCGTAATCTACCCGTTTAATAATATAAGTTTTATATACTTTATTTTAATATATAAAAATTGAGATGTTACAATAATCATATTTTGCAATGGCGTATAACACCATCATCTCGTCTCTTCTTTACTGCAGCCTATACGTGACCCAACAAGTGTTTTTTTGCCTACTGAACTTGCTCATGCAAATGCAATAGATAGCCATATTGCTGATCATGAAAATGATGGTATCTACCTAGAAATTACTGTTACAGTCACATTCAGCCTTTAAATTTCGTCTGCCTTGACCACGGTATGTTATGTTTCTATTTATATAAAAGGCCTTTTGTCTTTGTTTTTGCTTTTTAATTGCCTAAGATTTGGGTTATGTCTAATTGATGATTGTGAATGATTTAAGCAGATGATGATGATGATTTTCAAATGAGGTTATGATTTAAAACCTCAGCGATTTTGGATTGTTAAAGTCGTATTGAGAAGCCTTCAAAAACCCGCTGTAGAAAGACCAAAAATTGTTATATCCATCCAAGACTTAGTTTAGCCGAAGTAGTTTCGAGTTTACAAGGTTTGTTTTTTATGCTAAAAGATATACAATATACAATAATATTAGATTCCTGCAACCCTATATTTATTGCAGTGGAAGTTTGCATGTTTTGTACAAGTTTTTTCTTATTTATCTTTTACTTAGTAGAAGGGTAGTTTTGTAATTTATTAATGTACAACAAACGCGGTTGTGCAGGTGTGGCGTGTGAACGGTAAAGAAAATAGTCTATTACAAGGACTTCTCACCATAGATTTTCTGGCTAAAGATGACATAATTGAGGTTAATGTGAAGTCAAATTGATCTAGGTACGTGTATTGCTTCTCTTCTTGCTATGCGTATTAGTTTTGAATTATTCTTTTTGCTAGTAGTATGTTCATATAAGAATCTTGATGTGAACTGATTGAATTATGTTTGACAAATACAATTCCTTTTCTTGCAGTACTAATTCTTACAATTTTCATTGTTTGGCAGTATCAAAATTTCAAATTATAAGATATCTATTTTTCCACTCAGCCACGTGTCTGGAGTCTACATCTATAGAGAAGTGGTAAGATGTCACTTTTCAAATGATTTCTTCGTTTCTTGTTCTCACAATTATGCGTTTTGATATGTTTTCTTTGCTTTATAGGGGTAAGATGCATGCTTCTCTCCACAAGTCATACAAAACACAAACTACTAGTGGCAACTTGCCATATTTAACATATACAAAAACTTTATATGTTAAATATGGCGGGTTGCCGCTAATAGCCTGTGTTTTGTATGTCGTATGGAGAGAATCATTCATCTTCCCCCTACAAAGCAAAGAAAAGAAAACATATAAAAAAATATTATCATGAGATTAACAAACAAATAAATCATTTGAATAGTGACATATTGGACCATTTGGGCATTACTGCCACATATTGTTTGATAATTTGTTAAAGGGCAAAAAAAGACTCGACAACGTTTGCCAACAAAGTATTCTATTTAGGTGTTAATGTGTCATAGTTATTGGTTTGGAATCTATTATAAAAAATAATGATCCGGTTTAACATTTTGTATAGATAATAACTTTTTAATGTAGCGAGCATATGAATAACTTGTGAGCAAATGCTCCGTAATTATTTTGTATTTTTTATCGATTAATGTTTATCGTTGTAATTTAGCAAATTTATAATGTTCAGCATATGGCATTTTGTATTTGTATCGATTAATGAATTAAACTTAAAACATTATGTACTTATGATTTATTTGATGGAAAGATTGATTTCCTGGTCTAAAACAAAACCATATGATACATGAGTCATAAGCTAGTGTGTGTGTGTGTGTATATATATATATATATATATAGGGAAAAGATCAAATAGGAAGTTTATTTTGGCTAGGAAGTCTAGGAAGCAATAGGATTAGGACATGTGGCAACATTTAAAATAAAGAAAAAGGGTATTTTAGTCAATCCAACCCTTTTCTTATTCCTTTTTAAAACCCAGTAACTTCAAAACCCACCATTTTTAAAACCCACCATCTTTAACCATTTCTTCACTTTCTATCTCAATAATCACTACATTATATTGCGATTTTCATCACCAATCAATGATTCAAACACCCGATCAATGTGTTCTTCAGCTTTTTTGAAGAAAATCCAGTTTAATTTCATACAAAATCTCGTTTTTTCCGGTGATTTTGAAGATAATCACTCGATCCGTTCGATCACTGATAACTGTTTCTATCATTCAAATTTCGTCAATCGTTGAAGAAATCGGCTTCGATCCAAGTAAGAAATTCTTTAATTTCATTTTTACGATATGGGTTTTTTATTTAGTCATTGCGTTTTACGATCTTGGCGGGGGTCCGGGGGCAGCGCCCCTGGTAGCGGGGTCCCAGGGGCTGCAGCCCCTGGCGGGGTCCAAGGGGCAGAGCCCCTGGCTGGTGCATTGCGTTTTAGGTAAAACACTTTTTAGGTGTTTTCAGTCTATTGCGTTTTACAGAGAACACTTTCTTTTGTTTTTTAGGCAATTGCGTTTTAGAATGAGTCATTTTTAAGTGTTTTCTGGCCATTGTGTTTTACAAATAAGACAAATTCTTTGTGTTTTTTGTGCATTGCGTTTTAGGTAAAACACTTTTTATGTGTTTTCAGTCCATTGCGTTTTACAAATAAGACATTTCTTTGTGTTTTTTGTGCATTGCGTTTTAGGTAAAACACATTTTTATGTGTTTTTAGTCCATTGCGTTTTAGAAAGTACATTTTCTTTTGAGTTTTTAGGCTATTGCGTTTTAGAAATAAGACATTTCTTTGTGTTTTCTGGCCATTGCGTTTTACAAATAAGTCATTTATTTGTGTTTTTGGTGCATTGCGTTTTAGAAAAATGTCATTTTTTAGGTTTTTTTTTTCATTGCGTTTTACGTTACTGGGGGTTTTTCTATTGCGTTTTACGCAACTGGGTTTTAAATTTTTTTTTTAAAATATAGCGCTAGTATACTCGTTTTAAAGATAAAAAACGCTCGTTTTTTTTTTGTACAATTTTTATAAAAAAATAATGTCGTATGAAAGAGTTATTAACGTTTAAAAAATGGGGGAGAATTGGAGGAAAGAGAAACTATTGGCTTGGATTGACTAGAATGCCCCTAAACAAACTCACGCGCCTCTTTTCTTCTTTTCAATTTCCCTGATTTAATCTTAGCTCTTGATTAACTAAATGAATGGTCAAGATCACTTCCTAGCCTTCCTAGCCAAATTAACTTCCTATTGTATCTCCACCCTATATATAGTGGAGGGTTCAAATGATAAGAAATTCTTTGTAAGAAGAAAAAAGAAGAAATTTCAACCAATAGAAATGTTTCATTAGACTTCATTTAATATTTATACTTAATGTAACTATAAGGGTATATTAGTAAACTTACATACATCATTAATTGGTAGTTTCATCTTTAATAACTAACTATATTAAATTTGTAACTTATTTTTAAGATATATATTTTTCACAAAAAATAAAAATAAAAATTCATTTAAAGTGTTGGATAAATACGAGGCGTGTAGGATAAATTACGAGTTGTGTAGGATAAATTTCAATATGTGTAGGATAAATTTCGAAATGTGTAGGATAACTTTTGATGTGTGTAGGCAAAAATATTTAGTGTGGAGGATTATAGTCTTAATGACTAATTAATTAGTCAAACATAATAATAAATGAGATGAGAAAAAAAAAACTATTTAATGTTTTACAATTATACCCTTTTATTCTTTTTCTTCTCAATAAAATTTCTTCTCAAATGAACCTTCCCCTATATATATATATAATAAAATATAGTAAATTAGTACTAACGGACATCTAAAATTGTATGCTGAATTAACGTTCTTTAATTGAGAAGTATTATTATTTACAAACAATAATAAACTAATTTATGTATGAGGGATCGTGAAGGTGTTCATAATTGTTTGGAAAACGATTTTGTTTTTCAAATAATGTGGTCTATAATGCACCTAAGTTTTGATGTTGTTTTCCCATGAGCCGACAATTATTCTTACGAGTTGTGAACAATTCAGAGGGCGAGTTAAAATAGTTTCAACAAAGGCAAAAAGCTCGACTCTACCATGTTTCACTACATTATAAAAAGGGAAAATTACGGCAGTAGCCGCTTGACCAAGCACTTTACCAAAATAGCCATTTGACCAGGCATAATGCCCCTACACATGTAAGCCCATCCAAGTGAACTCTCATTTTTATGCACCTTCAATCCAGCCACAACCCAGCTGACACGTGTCCCTCTTACCTGAAAAGGCTTTATGCCGCTACACATGTCAGCCGAGCCGCTTCAGGCCCAAGCCGAGCCGCTTCAGGCCCAAGCCCAGCCGCTTCACCCCCTGCACCACAAGCCGCTACAAGTACAAGCCAAGCCGCTACAAGTACAAGCCATGACCTTTCAAGGCCAAGCCGAGCCGTTTCAAAACTCTTTTTAAATTTCAGTAGTATTTTTAAAAAAAATATCAAAATACATCAAAATATGTCAAATTTCAGTAGTATTTTTAAAAAAAATATCACAATACAAAAATATCTCGGTTTTATGACGTTTTTCTTAGCTTTAAAATCTCAAACTCATTATATTTGTAGTGGGTTAGGATCAAAGAAAAGCTTTTGTATTTAACAACTTTTCTTAGCTTTGTTAGCTCTCGGTTATTTTTAACTTCAATGTAATACTTTTCTCCACATTTTTTTTTTATTGTTTTCAGGCCAAATAAACATTACTCAAAATTACTTATCTTTTTATTAATTTGCAGGTATCATTATTGGAGTTTATATCGGCAAGGAGATGGAAAACATGCGACAAATTTATATATTTATGTCAATTTCTCATCAGGCGTGTTATGTATTGGCTTTCATGACGTTTTTCTTAGCTTTAAAATCCGGAGCTCACTTTCATTTAATGTTGCCGTAATTTGTGAAATTAAATTGTAATTTTCCCGTTAATATATGATAATTTTCCCGTAAGTTGAAAGCTCATAAATTCAGGGTGTAGCGGCTTGGGCATGAGTTGAAAGCTCATAAATTCAAATGAAACGGCTTGGGGTAGGTGGCATACTGAAGCGGCTTAGATCCAGGGTGTAGCGGCTTGGGATGGGGCGAAGCGGCTCGGCTTGGCCATGAAGCGGCTCGGCTTGGCAGTACCACAAAGCGGCATAAATCAGAGCTTGGGCGAAGCGGCTCGGCTTGGGCCTGAAGCGGCTCGGCTGACATGTGTAGCGGCATAAAGCCTTTTCAGGTAAGAGGGACACGTGTCAGCTGGGTTGTGGCTGGATTGAAGGTGCATAAAAATGAGAGTTCACTTGGATGGTCTTACATGTGTAGGGACATTATGCCTGGTCAAATGGCTATTTTGGTAAAGTGCTTGGTCAAGCGGCTACTGCCGTAATTTTCCCTTATAAAAATGCATGTTCGCAATTCATTAATTGCCGTACGACACTATGTCCAAAAAAACGTCCTAAGATAGTCTTCATAATTTTTGCGACAATATTGTTGTTAGTTGATTAATGCTTAATATTGTTATTAAAGCTGTGATTGATCTATATTGTGATCATGATGGGTCGATCATGATTGCGTAGACTGGGCGTCGCCTAACTGTCCAAGTGTGTGGCGAGGTCAACATTATCGTGGTTGTCATGATCGCCGGACCTTAATACTTGAGGTCGTGGCGTCAAAAGATTTTTAGATATGGTATTCATTCTTTGGTATGGCCAGCATGAACAAAAATATTAACGTCGTAGAGGAATCGCCTTTCTTTGATGTCGTGATTGATGGAGTTGTGTTCGACTCTTTGTTTTATGCTAATGGTTCGTACGATGAGCGCGGATATTATCTTATTGATGAGATTTATCCGGATTGGGCCACACATGTCAAAGGATTCTCGTATACAAATAATAAGAAAAAACTGTATTAAAACAAGAATCGTCTAGGAAACTTATTGAGTGTGCATTTGGAGTGATAAAAGAAAAGATGGAGCATCATTGCACAACTGGCAAAATATAGCATAGAGAAAAACTAAGAAATATCATGTACACTTGCATCATCTACATGTGGTAATGGAAGAAGAGGGTGAGCGATTTGTTAACACTACGAAGAGGATGTAGTACCAGATGTAAGTATGCTAAACTTTGATGAGAAACATGTTAGCTAGGTTAAAATAAATTTAGAGCGAATAAACTTCTATTTTAAGACGGACTTGGCAGAACATATTTTGACGAAGCTTCTAGATAACCTTGAAGATATCATTGACGACAACAATAATAAAGTGTCTGACTAGATTATATTAAATTTTGTAATTTTTAAGTATTTATAAGTGTATTTTTTAGTATTTATCAATGTATTTTTGTTTAGTTTGTTTATCTAAATTATTTTTATTTAATATTAGTTTTGTGATAAAAAAATATATTTTAATAAATAAGTAATGAAAATTTTGATTAGGGTGCAGTGAAAATCAATGAAACCATTACACTATTCAGTGAAAAAAGTGGTCTGTTAATCATACTTTATGACGTAGCTGTTAGGGTGTATGGGGTGGTCTCGGCAAAGGCATTCGGCAAGCCTTTTGCCGATAGGCAACACTGCCGCTAAGGTTGGGTTTGCCGATGGGGGAAGGGAAATCGGGGAGAGTATGCCGCTTCGGGAAAGAAGAGGGAGAGGGTAAGTGATAGGGCCCATACCCAAATCAAACAAGCACATGCATTTTTTTTATTTAGTTTGTCTAATCTCATTTTAGGCATTCACCCCTTATGTTTTTTGGGCAATAGGCAAGTATGAGAGGCAAATTACATGACACAATATAATTGAGTGAGAGGAAAGTTTGCATGATCTATTTAGGCATGCACCCCTTACACTCTTAAAATAGAGCAAACCATTACACATAGTTTAATATCGGTGAGTTATACTATATATATTTTGGTATAATTCTTTTATTTTTCAAATACGATAATTTGGTATCAACTTGTCTTAGTTTCTTAGGAATAGATGGTCTTCTTGACTTTAGCAAGAAACAAATATGATGAGTATATTAACCCCGATGACTTAAATATTACTCATTTCATAAAATTCGAACGTAATCATTTAATAAAATGGATTGACATATTAACTTATTTACGTTTAAATGTTTTATATTATTTAGGGCTGTTTGGCAACTTCTGTATGATTAAGTGTTGAACTAGTATGTCTGATTCATTAAGTGCTGAACCAGTAAGAGCTCTAAACCATTAAGAGTCAGTATAATGTTTAACCGTTCATAGGCAAATGTCTGACCAATTTAGATTAGAGGTCTTAAACATTCAGACTCAGTATAATATTTAACCATTCAGAGGCAAATGTCTGAACCATTCAGACATTTGCTCGAGAAACAAACAGTCTGAACCATTAAGTACTGTACGAGTAAAAGGTCTGAATCATTAAGAGACTTGTTAAAAGGCAAACAAACAGCCCCTCAGAATTTTACGCTTGTTTTTTACTTTCTTTCTAAGAGTTAAATGCCATTTTAGTCCCTGTGGTTTGGGCCATTTTGCCAGTTTAGTCCAAATGTTTCATTGTTAACCTGTGGGTCCAAAAAGGTTTCACAGTTGCCATTTTAGTCCACTGGGTTAACTTCATCCATTTTTTCTGTTAACAAGAAGGTCCATTTTATATGGCTGAATTGCCCTTTTAGTTAACAGAATTACATACAAAATGACCAAATTGGTCTTCTTGTTAACAGAAAAAATTGATGAAGTTAACCAAGTGGACTAAAATCGCAACTGTGAAACCTTTTTGGACCCACAGGTTAAAAATGAAACATTTGAACTAAACTGGCAAAATGGCTCAAACCACAGGGACTAAAATGGCATTTAACTCTTCTTTCTAACTATATATTTTCTTAAATAAAATTGTTTTTTTTTTCTTTCAACCGGTAACAAAAGGTTGATGATTTGAAATGCATTTAATACTTATTTACGTTTAAATGCTAAAATATCATTTAAAGTTTCACATTTTTTTTTATTTTCTTTCTAACTAAATATTTTCATAAATAAAACTGTTTTTTTTTCTTTCAACCGGTAACAAAAGGTTGATGATTTGAAATGAATCACAGACCAAATCAATTAAAAAGACATCAATTTTCAAAAATACACTTTTCAGATGTAATAATCATTTGTTTAATTGGTTAATAAGTCACTACGTATTAATTACTTATATTTGCAAATACAAATAACGGGCAAATACAAATAACGGGACGACCTAAAATGATAAAAGATATGTTTGGGTTAAAGTTGATATACTTGACACAAATAAAAAATATGAATCATATTTGAGTTCATCTATTTAAACCGTGAACTTTAGTTATTAGGGTGAACGGGGCACTATGCGGGGAGTGGTGCGGTGATTGAAGTCCCCGAGCGGGAACACTGTCGCCATCACTTCGGGGAGGGGGATCGGTGTATGTTCACCGCACAAGAATTGCACAAGAATCGAGGATTTAAACGTTGGGCAACGGTTAAATATTTAAAAAAAAAATTCAATTTTAACCAATATAAATAACCAACTTAAATCTAATTTTTTACCACACCCATTCTCAAACTTACTCTAAAAATCTATCATATGCAACACAAAGCCAAACCGAGCAATGGAGAACCAACCCCGCGAAGCCAATAAAAAATCTAAGGGACGTGGCTCGCAACCGTCTCGTGGTGGTTCGAGCGGTGCAAGTGCACAACCACAACCCCATTTCGGATATACTTCACAACCCCCGTTTTTTTACCAACAACCTTTACACCCCTCCTTTTACAACACCCAACCACAACCCACTTTCGGCTATTTTCAAAATTTGTTATCAATGGATCTTCAAACCCCCGCCTTCGACCCGTATGGTTTTCGTTCCCCACAAGTTCCATCTCCACGAGAAAATGTTAAAGATAGATATCCGAGCGGTTTTCAACATGTCGAGGCATGGAAGGTCGTTCGAAAACACGACAAATGGGCCCAAGTCCCATTGTTGGGTGAGGAAGGGGAAGGTTCGGCACAAAAAAGAAAGTCCGTTGAGGTGGACCCTTCCATACCCGATATGAACGAAGACCCCTCGCCACAAAGAACACAACGGCGAGACAAGCGTCAAGCGACATCGTCCGACGGCTCGGCCGAGTTGGCGGCACAATTCAAAGAGTACACCGCCATGAAAGAAGCGAAGCACGCGATTGAAATGGGGGCGATTGAATTGAGGAAGAAAAGAGAGTCGGAGGCTCGCGAGCTCATAACGGAACAACGCGAGACGATGAGAAACTACGCGCACGATCGAGATATGAAAACATTCCTCAAGCCGCACGACGATGTTCCGCCGGAAATGTTGCCGTTCATCATCGCCCGAAAGCGCGAGATCGCTAACAAGTACGGGTGGTCGTGCAATTTCTAAATTTTTTATGTAGTATTGCGATGTAATTTTTATTTTATTAAATGAAATGTAGTTTTTTATTTTATGAAATTATGTTTTACTTTTTATATTTTCTTAATTAAAAAAATAAAAAACAAGTCCCCCAAGAGAGGAGTGCCGCCATCAAATTGAGGGTGTGAGGGGAGTTAAGATGGGAGTTGACGTGGCACATGCTGATTGGCCGTGCGTAAAAGAGGGGACTCCCCTAAGGCCATCCGTAGTCATAACGCCCCTTTGTGGGCGTTATGCGACACGTGGCGCGCCACGTCAGCGTGTGGGCGTTATGGGGCCTTATGCATTTAAGCCTGTAGTCATAACGCCCCTACCTCATCATTACCCAATTAATTATAAACCCTTAAATTATACATATATATGTATATATATATGTCTGTGTGAGTGGAGGGTGAACGGAGGCAACAAGCATGGCGCCGCGATAATTATCGCGCCTTCAAAAATTTTTTGGGCATAGCGCCCTTCGGGGCGGTGTTCTCGGCGCCATCTCGGCGCTATAGGGGCTTATAGCGCCCCACTACGCAAGGTCTAAGAGATGAGTGTCTCTCTCACCCTTAGCTCACAAAATGATTACCAATCCTAGATATACGGATGAGTATTTAAAGATTTTCATTGAATCAAAAATAAAAATATGAAATTGACATTCTATTATTATTATTTTCAACATATGAAAAGTATAAAATTATAAGTCTTTTATTCTATTTTGGGAAGTATAATATGTTAGCTACTTTACAAGTGTTAACCTTTTAAATTGGCCTTTTTGACTGTAGGCTTTTATACTGGCTTTTGAAGGGACACATAGTCACGGTCATCCCAGATTTAATACCTTGTGTATATATAATTGGTGCTCATGTTGACAAGTCATTTAGACATTTATATATTATTTTTTTTTCATAAAAGTATCAATTCGCATGAGTGTGGATTGATTTTGTATTAAAGTCAGATGTAATATTTTGTAGAAACAAAATATCAAATACTATTTTCTTTCACTGAAAATCTAATGAGCAGTTTTGGGATTAAGTATATCACATTTGATGGGGACACTATCAAGGTAAAGGTGGACCAACAAATCCATCACCATCCACAATCAAAGATTGTACTTCCTTGTCATGTAACAATGAAGACGGTATAACCCCTTCATCTTAAGTTAAAACAAGCATTTTTAAATGAGTTATGAGGACAATATTGATTACTCCACTATTTTTAAAGCTAACTAGTGTTATACACCGTGCGTGTGTTGCGCGCAAATCCGTTTTATGGCTAGAATCATAGGTTAACATAGTCATGATATGTTAAAGAGTTATATGTAACCGTTTAATAAGCCTGTGTGTGATATACAAAAGTGCAGTGGTAGTGTAATTACCCAAACATCTGGTACTGTAATTACCCCAACAATTCAAATGAAACATAAAGCTGGATTCTTGAACATCCCCTAAAGAACAACATGTCTTACGAAATAATACTAAAAAGCAGCCTGACTATCCTAACACTTGGTGTAACTAAAGGATCTGTGCTTCGATGTTTTCCTCAAGCAGCTTGCTTTTCTTCTTTGGTTATCATATTAGTTTGGGTTATCACATATATTTACAACTAGGTTTTTACCCGGGATTGCTTCCCGGGCTCGGGAAAGTTATTTAGATTAATTAATTACCATTGGTTATTAATACAACCACATTACATCAACCATCTTATTCTATTCAACAACATTGTCTTAAAATCACGGAATTAGATCTATTCAACAACAGGACCACATGAATAACATTATTTCCAATTTTACTTCAATGCACTTAAATGATCGGGTGATTTGGGATTTTGTAAAAATGTTTGTTCTTGTACTTCTTAACAAAATAAGATGTTGACCAAAATTCAAACAAATGTTGACCAAAAGTAAATCAGATCAGATGTTCAACATAAACACTGAATCTATAACAGACACTACAGACACTGATTATATTCAAACTACTGATACATAAACACTGATTCTTCATTCCACTGTTGTAATCTAAGCACTGATGTTGAGGATCAGTGCTATTTTCAAAGGGTGATCAGAGCTTGAATGACAATGCTTTGATCTTCAACAATGCTTGGATCCCATCAGTAGTTTGAGGTTCAATTTTTATGCTTCATCAGTGGTTGGATTCCAAGGTATGTAGAAGCTTTGCTGAGCTGTCATCTTCAAGTGCCATTGTCTTGATAGCCTGTTTAAAATATACAACTTCTTGCTCTTTCTCTTCTGCATCAGTCAACTTTTTCCTCTTTCTTTGGTTTAACATAATGACAGAGGTATCTGATGATGTGAACAGTGGTTCAGAATTGTGGAGCTGCTTCTTTGACATGTTAATAGTTTTGTAATCAGGCTTCTTTGGAAGGCTAGGATCTGTTTCTCTCTTTTTTCTAAGCCTTTCATAAGCTTCATCAGTGTACTGCCTTGTCCATTTTGCTATGGCCTTGGCAGTTGCAACCTTTGCATCAACCAACTCTTGTTTCTTTCTTTTATACTCCAAGGTAAGATCATCAATAGCCTTTTTGTATTTACGCCAATTTGGTGCTGACCTTTTCATGCTTGGATCTCTTTTTACTCTTTCAATTCTATTGAGTTCTGCTTTGAGACCAACAAGTGGCCAATCTTGGAATTGCTCTTCCTTGGCAGGGTAGAACTTCTCACTCATGATCAATGCCAGAATGTCTTTTCTCACATCTTTTTGCAGGCCAGGTTCTGGTGGTAAATTTGACATTTCTTTACTCAAATCTCTAGCATAGTCTTCCATGAGCTTGACTTTGGTGAGTAAAAACTGATAATGACTTGAATACACATTGTCATTTTCTCCTTCGCATTCAACCCTAGCTATTATTTGAGCTTGTCTAGCTTTTAGTTTTAGATATTCATCCATGTTTTTTGGATTTCTAACCACCAACCAGAGAAGGGAATTTCCTTTTTGAAGGATCATCAACTGTGTAGAACTGCCTCATTTCATTCTTTACTGCATGGAGTTCCAGTGGATAACTGGCAGCTGCTGGGGTACCATCTGCAGACTCATATCCTTGAAGAGCTATTGGATCTTTGATTGGATTGACCAATTTTGGAGGAATGAAAGATTCAGGTTTGGTGATTTTGTAAGGTACAGATGAAACAGGATCAGGTGCTGGTATATCATCATCATGCACTTGAATATTTTTTCTTCTAGTATACACATTTTCAGGAGGAGGTGTTTCTATTTGAGATTTTGGAGCAAACAGAATTATGGCTTGGGAAGGATTGTTAAAAGTGGTAGGTAATTGACTAACAGTTATCGAAACAACTGGTGTCTCAACCACTGTTGATGTATCAACAGTTGTCTTTTGCTTTAAGGCAGGTGGTGAGTTTTGTGATGATGGTTTTGTTTGGGGTGCTTGAGTAGTGATGGTGTGTGTTTGACTAACAGCTGTTGAAACAACTGGGGTTTCAACCACTGTTGCCATTACCACGGATGATGTGTCAACTGTTGTCTTCTGCCTTTTAGCAGGTGGTATTGGTGGTGGTGAAGGGATTTTTCGTAATGGAGATAAGACAGTGGATGTAGTGTGTGTTGAAGTGGTAGTGGTGAAAGTTTGGATAACAGATGTTGAAATTACTGAAGAAGCAACAACTGTTGATACAACAGGTGTTTTAACATCTGTTGGTTTCGAAGATTGATGTGTGGAGCTTTTGGAAGGGTTGGGAGTTTGTTTTGTGGATTTGGGAGGTGTGGTTTTGGGTTGTATGACTTTTCTAGTAGACTTTCTTATGGGCTGAGAATTTTCTTGATCCTTTGGCTCAGAAGTACCCTGTTCATTCATCTCCATAAAAACTCTCTTCTCCTGTTCAAACCTTCCTTTATCCTTTGCCTCCATATCCTTTTTCACCCTTGCTTTTGCATCAGCAATGGCATTTAAGGTTACATCAACCTTTTTGGAACCATCTGGCAAAGGGATGTGTGCAAGCATTGTTGAATTATCTGGTGCAATGTACAGACCATCTTCATATCCCTTTTTCTTCAACTGCCTCATTTTCTCTGCCTTTTTGGCATTATTTGGTGGTGGGCTGTCCACAAAGATGATAGAGGGAGGAGCAGTGCCAGTGGTGTTCATAAATTGAGCCTTCAGGGTTTTTATATCTGCCTGAGTGTCTTTGAACCTGGCTTCCATTATATTTCTGATATTTTGAAGCTGAATTTCATGTTTCTGATCAGCATTTGCTCTTTGTTGGTGAAGCAGAGGTTGAAATAATGCCCAAAGGTCAGTGGGAGCAGGTGGTGCCTGCTGTTTTTGTAACAACTGTTGCAGTATGGTTTTGATTTCTGCAATAGATGTATCCAGTTTGTTAAGCCTCTCCGTCAATTCTCGGTACATTAAACCATCATCCAATTTAATGGGATCATCTGATTTCCCACCAGAGGTGGTTGTAACAGTGGTTGACTGGGGGAGACTTTCCCAAAAGTCATCCCCTGTTGCCCCTTTTTCTTGGAACTGGGGACTTCTTTCCTCAGCAGAGGTTACCAATCTAAGCTCACCAGTGTATACAGGATACACACCAGTATTTAGAAAGGTTCCCATAGAAGAAATTGCCTTCAAGGAAGTCTGATTAATGAAACTACTGTCCAAGTGTAAACCAGTGGGTTCAACACTTGTAGTAGCTGCTTCACTTGAACTACTGACAGGAAGTACTTGTACATCCTGCAGTGTAACCTCCTCAGGTGTTGTTGGTGGGTTAGCAATGATAGGGAGCTCAGACACAGTCACTTTCTGTGGCATGCTCTCAGTGATAGGGGGTTGAGAGGAACTGATTGCTATCTGATTTATATCAACTGCATCCAACAAAAGTTTTGTTTGTGGTGGAATTGTAACAGTGAGTACGGGAGTGGAAAGAGGATTTGCCCCGGGCAGTGGGCTGGGGATGATGGATTCAAGTGAGTCCAAAGCAACATAATTTGATGTCCCTATTCTTACAACCTGTTCTTTTTGAAAAGAAACAGGAGGAGTTTGAGGCTCAGGTTGAGATATTTCTACCATCTGCTGTGAGGAAGTAGCAGCAGTGGTTTCTGGTGACTTTTGTGTTTTCACCGGTAGTGGCTCTGGGATCTCATCTTCCAGAGTTGCCTTTGTTTTAGGTTTGAGGGGCTTTTGTGTTTTCTTTTGTCTTGGTCTTTTGGTGGATTTAGGTGTCGGTTTCACAGCAGGTGTTTTGCTGCTGTGATCACCTTGAGCAGTGGGCTCAGCAGCAGGTGCCTGAGGAGCAGTGGTAGCTGCTAAAGTCTGCTCAGGAGCCTGTGCTTGTGTTTTGGACACTTTTGATAGCCTTGTAAATGTTAACGGTGTAAGGCCATTTATTTGAAAAGGTTCACCCTGGATGAGTACATGAGCATCATCCTTTCCAAATTTCTTTTGAAAATAAAAGCTTAGGAACCTTGGAAATAGTAAAAATGATTTGCTATCAACATTTTTTACCAAGTCATTAAAGATCTCCTGTGAATAGTTAAAGTTTTCCCCATGCAAGATAGCATATGCCAGGTATTGGATCTTTAATGGAATTTCATTGAAAGCAGTGGTCTTATTAGAAACACACATTAAGAGGGTATGAAACAAAAACCTTGGGGCAGGGGGAAAACTGCCTTTTTGCAAAGTGTTTTTTTTCATTTGCTTTGCATACCCTCTTTCTAAAAAATCTGTTTGATACTCTATTTTAGGGAAAAAAAGTCTTACCTTCAAGATCATTGAGTTCAAACACCTCAGAAATGGTTTGTGGTGTGATTTTAACATCAACACCCTTTATCGAGGAATTGATAGCTATGGGTGTTTTATCTTGATATTTAAGTTTTGCATTTTTCCAAAATTCCCTCTGGGTTGCCAAGTAAATCGGAGCATCAGAAGTCAACAAAGTTTTGTATTTTGAAGACGAAAGGGCATCTATGACGGAATTGAACGTTTCAGTGTTACTTGGTTTTGTCAAGAGACCCAAGTAGTTATGGGGAGCTTTGTATCGAATTTGTATGACCTTTTGACTTGGTTTTGTCAAGAGACCCAAGTAGTTAAAACCCTGATTGGGGGTTTTGATCAGGGTTTTATAGCAGGAAAAGTGAATGCTGACGTGGCAGCGGTTACAAAAGATCTGACGGCTATGAACTGTCCATGAGCCAACCCCTGATGAGTAATGGAACACAGTTGTTTTATGAAGACACTACTGATGGAATAATAACAGTGGTTGCAATGATTACACTGAAAAACAGTGGGAGACTTTAAGTTATCAGTGGATAGCCTTAAAACATTTTAATGCTTATAATTCATAAAAAAATTCATTTTAACTATTTTTAAGATGAATTTTGAGATTTTTTAAATAAAGTATTACATATAATCAGTTAGCATGCTGGGGTGATGTGATAAATACCGTTACATATAAACAACCCTATGATATGAAATTTAACAATCTAACAGAGTATAAAATACTAATGTTGAATCCACTATAGATGCTGAAGCACTGCTGCTACTGAGCAATGTTTTTCCTTTCGTTGATCAGGCTTTAGGAACATAAGTGCTTGTCTTTAACATGGCTTTGTCTTCAACAGTGGATAGGCCTCATCAATCTTTAAGAACATCAGTATTTATAAGGAGCAGTGGTTAATTATAACAGTCCTTAGCATGATCAGCTGTTATAACGACTCAAAAACCTCTTTGAGAGGAAGCATTAAAAGTATTAAACCTCTGTTGTCTTATCAAACAGATGTTCAGACACAATTCAACATCAACATAATTTAAATCGTACTCAAACACTAAATAATAAATAAAAATAGAATACAACATAGAAACACTGGTACATAAATACTAAAGTTGAATCCACTATAGATGCTGAAGCACTGCTGTTACTGAGCAGTGGTTTTCCTTTCGTTGATCAGGCTTTAGGTACATAAGTGCTTGTCTTTAACATGGCTTTGTCTTCAACAGTGGATAGGCTTCATCAGCCTTTAAGAACATCAGTATTTATAAGGAGCAGTGGTTAATTATAACGGTCTTTAGCATGATCAGCTGTTATAACCACAGCATAACCCTTTGAGAGGAAGCATTGAAACTATTAAATCTCTGTTGTCTTATGAAACAGATGTTCAGACACAATTCAACATCAACATAATTTAAATCGTACTCAAACACTAAATAATAAATAAAAATATAACACAACATAGAAACACTGGTACATCAATACTAAAGTTGAATCCACTATAGATGCTGAAGCACTGCTGCTACTGAGCAGTGGTTTTCCTTTGGTTGATCAGGCTTTAGCTACATAAGTGCTTGTCCTTAACATGGCTTTGTCTTCAACAGTGGATAGGCCTCATCAACCATTAAGAACATCAGTCTTTATAAAGAGCAGTTGTTAACTATAACAGTCCTTAGCATGATCAGCTGTTATAACCGCAACATAACCCTTTGAGAAGAAGCATTGACACTATTAAACCTCTGTTGTCTTACCAAACAGATGTTCAGACACAATTCAACATCAACATAATTTAAATCTTACTAAAACAGTAAATAATAAATAAAAAAAAAATACAACATAGATTCCTAAAATAAAGCAATGGTAATTTATTCATGACCTTAAAACTAAAAGTCCAATAATTACATGACATACTAAACAGTATTAAAGTTCAAATCTAAGAATAACAGCAAGAATTAAGAAACTTTAGTTTCAACTCCATCCATTGCTGAACCTCTAGATGTATGTACTTCAGCATCGCCAAGAACTGCAAGTCTCTATCACCGCACTCTATATTACTGACAACACAAACAAGAAACAAACCTAAAATGCAAAGGTCTCTTCTGAACTGTTGTAGCACATCTAAGTTTTCAAGATATTGCAAGAATCTATCCATACTTTCTATAAAAGAAGAAATCCCAATGACAAACCTGACACAAGAAAACCTGACTTTCGATTTAACGAAAATCGAACAACGTAACTTTTCACGATGTTGCAACAATGATACTGCAACATCCATATTGAAAGGTTGACTTGTGATGGGAATCTTCATTGAAACGACGATGTTGGAACAATGATACTGGAACGATAACATGTTCAACAAACATTCGAACAAAGAAGTGTAATCCTAGATTAGCGCCTAAATCACGAGAAAGATGCATTTAAGAGAGAGATATACGCACACATATATGAGCGAGCGAGATTTGAATCTGATAGTAGATAATTATATCTTATTTATAGGATTAGAATATACGGTTTGAATTTTCAATTTTGAATGTGGGAACAGATAATTATTAAATTATCTTATTTATTGGGAACTGATGTTTATACGTAATCCACAGTAGTATATGATGACTTTTCTGTAGTTACTGATGATGATTTGAAAGCAACTGTCATTGTCATGATGACTTTTCTAATTTTTAAAAACATAATAACCGTGAGTTTGAAATTCAAATTTTGCATGTTTTAAATGTCCAAAGCTCAAGAAATTAACATTAATTACTGATTTGATTTGCAACAAATAGTTATAAAGAAATTTTTTTATTTTTTTATTTAATTTTAAATTTTATGATCAAAACAATGTTGTTTGAAATCTTACCTCATTGGTATGTAAAGATGAGGTAAAATGGTAATTTTATTGTAATTCTACTTTTTATTTGATAATTTCAATCTATCACTAAACTAAAACAATCAATAACAAAAAAGTGAGCAATGGCCGTTTTTTAGGAAAACCACTGATGGTCAATATCAATAGATCTCAACAATAAAAAAAGTGAGCAGTGGCTATTTTTCCTATCAGTGGATACCCCACAGTTTTTTAAACACTGATGTTTGGTCAGTCAATGGTCAACAGAAAGATGCATTCGAACAAAGAAGTGTAATCGGATATTAGCGCCTATATCCTTATATACTCCTTTATTAAAATATTAAATATTAAATATATGAATTTGAATTGTTATGCAAAGTAGGAAAAAAAAGAGAGAGAACGTCAATTGTCATTATGACTTTTCTGTAATTACTGATATTATCAGTAATTACTGATGATGATTTGAAAGCAACTGTCATTGTCATGATGACTTTTCTAATTTTTAAACCGTGAGTTTGAAATTCACATTTTGCATGTTTTAAATGTACAAAGCTCAAGAAATTAGCATTAATTACTGATTTGATTTCCAACAAATAGTTATAAAGAATTTTTTAAATTGTATGATCAAAACAATGTTGGAGGAAATCTTACCTCATTGGTATGTAAAGACGAGTTAAATGGTAATTTCATTGTAATTCTAGTTTTTATTTGATAATTTCAATCTATCACTAATTAACACCATCAATAACAAAAAAGTGAGCAGTGACTGTTTTTTAGGAAAACAACTGATGGTCAATATCAATAGATGCCAACAATAAAAAAAGTGAGCAGTGGCTATTTTTCCTATCAGTGGATACCCATCAGTTTTTTAAACACTGATGTTTGGTCAGTCAATGGTCAACAGATTTTGAAGAAACATATGTTTCGCCTTAAACAGAAGTTTGCCCATAAACAGAAGTTTGACCATAAACAGGTATTTGCACATAAAGAGATGTTTATCTGGTGGTTTAAAACCACTGTTGGGTCAAACAAATTTCACAACAGGACAAATACTCAAATAGATGTTGACCTTAAACAGATGTTTGGTTTAGAGCCAAACATCTGTTAAACCCCAAACATCTGTTTAACCCTGAACAGATGTTTAAGTTAATAACATCTACTGTTCAACCTAACAGGGGTTTCCATTAACTATTGACCAAATTGCAAACAAATGTTAAAACCACTGTTTGTTATTGTACTTCTTTACAAAATTACATAGAATTCAAGAAAACGAAACAAACACTTAAAGAACTATAATTTAACACATAATCTAATCGGGCAAAGCAATCTATTATCTAAGAATTCACTGATTCTTACAACATGAAACAAACTCATAATGAAATACTAAAGTTACATAAGAACCACTGATAATTAAATACTAAATTTGAATCCGTTGTAGATGCTGAACCACTGCTGATACTAAACAGTCGTTTTCCTTTGATTAATCAAACTCTAGGTACATAAAGTGCAAACAGTCGTTTTCCTGAACAGATGTTTAAGTTAATAACATCTACTGTTCAACCTAACAGGGGTTTCCATTAACTATTGACCAAATTGCAAACAGATGTTAAAACCACTATTTGTTATTGTACTTCTTTACAAAATTACATAGAATTCAAGAAAACGAAACAATCACTTAAAGAACTATAATTTAACACATAATCTAATCCGGCAAAGCAATCTATTATCTGAGAATTCACTGATTCTTACAACATGAAACAAACTCATAATGAAATACTAAAGTTACATGAGAACCACTGATAATTAAATACTAAATTTGAATCCGTTGTAGATGCTGAACCACTGCTGATACTAAACAGTCGTTTTCCTTTGATTAATCAAACTCTAGGTACATAAAGTGCTTGTCTTTAACAGGACCTTGTCTTCAACAGTGGATAGGCCTCATCAGTCTTTGTTCATAAAGAGCTCCTTTAAAACAAACTTTATGCTTCTTTTAATACAAAAAAGGTGGGAAACACCATTACTCTAGACTCTCTAGTAACATAAAATCTTATCTTACAACAATAGCAGATCCTTTCTTGCGTTTAGTAGGAACTACTGTGGGTTCTACATCATCATCTTCTGCACAAGTCAATTATAATCATCATCATCATTTAGACATAAGCAAAAATTATTTTAACTATAAATTTAATAATCTTTCTTTGTGTTTAATTAAACTTTATGCTTCTTTGAATACAAACCTATAATAACCCGCAGCAGATTGTATGAATTTCAAACAACTGTGATTAGACTGAAATATAAACCGAGAATTAGAGTATATCACTTCAAAATAAAAAAACTCAAAATTGAAAATCAGAGTAGCAAAAAACACATACTTTAAACGATGTTGGAACAATAATACTGGAAACAACCATGGAACAATCATCATCATTATATGAGAATACCCTTAATTTATGGAACCTGTAGAATGAAATGCTCCACTGTTGGGTTATTAACTTTCAACCTCACTTTCCCTAAATTTATCAATTCTAATTTTCAACAGGATGTAATACAATTATTACCTTAATTAAGATATCTTCAACTGCAAACAACAATAGCAAACAACATCAAACAACAATAGCAAACATCATCAGACAATAATAGCAAACACCTGATGTTGAATCCACTGTAGATGCTGAACCACTGCTGTTACAAACAGATAATACCAATGAAACTCTAATTTCAGAAAGAATAATGGCTGAACATACTCAAACATCAATAATCAACAGATGTTATACTCATATCATCACCATCTAGAAAAAAACGCTAATTTCAAAACATATTCAAACATACCAGCTTATGGCAGAAATCTATCCGCAGCTAAGCGGATTTCAACTTTGATGACAACAACCCTGGAACCATATGATTAGATTACGAGTAGAAATTAGGATTAGTGTAAATAAGAGGAAATCATGAAAGTATTTCAACTAAAAATAAGAACAAACCTTTTGATGAAGTAATCGATGAACAAAAGAAAATTTTATGGTGGCGTCTGAAGAAGATTAAGGTTTGGATGGAAAGAATTATCTCAATAATTTGCAGGGTTTGTGAAATTTGAATTTGAATCGCCTGAATATAGAGAGAGAAAGAACCCTAGGCGTTTGTAAACAAAGATCAGAAGTGAGAAGAGAGGTTATATAAGGAAAAGGGGATGACACTGTTGGGCGGGAAAAGAGAACTGAGGATGCCCTAATCAAGTGACATGTGGCCCAAATAACTTTCATTTATTATATATAATAGATTCTTTGTGAGTTTAAGGAGAATCCTAACACCAGCGCTCCACGTCTGCCACCGTCATCGGGAAATCGACCAATGCACTCCCCACGTCCGCCACCGCCATTGTCACGTTCACTGAGGTGCACCATCACATATAGTGTTTTTGCCCTAGTTCATCTCCTACAAACAAAGCATAACAACAATTTATTTAATCATGACATTGGCAAGAGAATAACATCCCCTTCAAAATAACATAAATCCTAGTAGTTCCCTCCAAGATAACCTCACATGTTAACAGGTTTACACCAAACATTTTTTCATTAACAACTTAAACTTCAAAAATTGTATATAAAATCTCGAAGCTTACTTGCGAATGACAATAAAGGTGTGAAATTCATCCTCAATTTCTCGCTCATTAACCCTCTGAACCAAATTTCCAATTAATAAATATTTTCCAACATATATTGGTAACAGAATATCATTTTTGCATGTATGGCATCTGATGTGGCAGCCAAGTTACATTTCCGTAAAGATTATAGCAATAAACCACATGTTCAAATGGTCAAACAAATCACTTTTTGCTAATATTCATATAATACTTTTGACTTAGGTAAACATGTATTCATGTAACATACCTGATTAAGGAGACCATATGAGACATAATTGTGGCTACTACTATAAAAGAGGTCACATTAGTTATTGAATAACATCCGTCAAATTCCAAATATACACTGAGTCCTCTGAAAGGGGAAAATCATATATAGACCAAATTATCACGTCTTTAACCTTAAAAAGAAATTGCATCATTTTGCTATAACAAAGACTCAACTTAAGCAAACAACGTATAAGTAAATATTTAGGCTTGAGAAGGTCTCCCGATAAGAACCAACGAAGTCCTAAGTTCAAATTTAGCATATAAATTATTTGAGTAAATTGCCATTTTAGTCCCTGAGTTTTGTCCAAATTTGCCAGTTTAGTCCAAATAGTTTTTTTTGTGCATCTGGGTCCCTGACTTTTACATTTTGTTGCCATTTTGATCATTTTGTCTAACTCCATCCAAAAACCCAGTTTGTACTTAATCACTAATGTTTTCAGTTGCCATTTTGATCCAATTCCAAAAAATAAAAAAATTCCAAAAAATCAAAAAAAATCCAAAAAATCTAAAAATAAAAAAAATTTCTAAAAAATCATAAAAATTCTAAAAAATTCAAAAAAATCTAAAAATCAAAAAAATTCCAAAAAATCAAAAAAATTCTAAAAAATCATAAAAATTCTAAAAAATCAAAAAAATTCTAAAAAATCCAAAAATCATTAAATGTTTCGGCACGAACCGTTTCGACCTGTACCGTATCGAACCGAACCGTTTCGAGCCGAACCGGTACGGGTCGAAACGGTACGGTTCGAAACGGTTCGGTTCGATACGGTACGGTTCGATACGGTACGGTTCGAAACGGTTCGCGTCGAAACGGTTCGGTTCGAAACGGTTCGCGTCGAAACGGTTCGGTTCGATACGGTACGGGTCGAAACGGTACGGTTCGAAATGGTTCGGTTCGATACGGTACGGTTCGAAACGGTTCGGTTCGAAACGGTTCGCGTCCAAACGGTTCGGTTCGAAACGGTTCGCGTCGAAACGGTTCGGTTCGATACGATACGGGTCGAAACGGTTCGGTTCGAAACGGTTCGCGTCGAAACGGTTCGGTTCGAAACGGTTCGCGTTGAAATGGTTCGGTTCGATACGGTACGGGTCGAAACGGTACGGTTCGAAACGGTTCGCGTCGAAACGGTTCGGTTCGATACGGTACGGTTCGAAACGGTTCGGTTCGAAACGGTTCGCGTCGAAACGGTACGGGTCGAAACGGTTCGTGCCGAAACATTTAATGATTTTTGGATTTTTTAGAATTTTTTTGATTTTTTAGAATTTTTATGATTTTTTAGAATTTTTTTGATTTTTAGATTTTTTTGAATTTTTATGATTTTTTAGAATTTTTATGATTTTTAGATTTTTTTGGATTTTTTTTATTTTTTGGAATTTTTTTGATTTTTTGGAATTGGATCAAAATGGCAACTGAAAACATTTTTTAAGGAAATCCCCAAAATACCCCTGTTACAAACTGGGTTTTTGGATGGAGTTAGACAAAATGATCAAAATGGCAACAAAATGTAAAAGTCAGGGACCCAGATACACAAAAAAAAACTATTTGGACTAAACTGGCAAATTTGGACAAAACTCAGGGACTAAAATGGCAATTTACTCAAATTATTTCAAATAAACTGGCTAAATCTCATTATTTCAACTTGGGCTTCTGGCCCGTTCCAAACTTACTAATTTAAACCGAAATTTTTAAATATCCTGGAAAAATTTAATGTGATATGTATAATAAATTTACTCGCTCAATTACGGAGAGTATTGAGTCATGGGTCATACGACCCAATCCCATGTTACAAAAGATATCTTGGACACACAGCCAATATGGAGTCACTGAAGAAAACCTATTTTGCTTGTTTAAAATTTCTATCTTGGTTGGTAAAGCTTTCAGTTCATAAGAGCTCATTAAATCATACCACCGTGCTATAAAATTCAACAGGTTCATATGACATGTATGCGTCATACAACCTGTATCAGGTGTTTGTTCAAGGTATTTAATCTGGGTCATATAACCCCTGTATGTCAACAAACAGATACGTCCAACACTGTTACAAGTATTTTCAAGCTAAAAAAGAAACCATTTAACTTATTTCTAGGTTAAAGCTTCTTACCCAAAGATCAATATGTTGAAAATAACTTCTATTTGCATCCACCAGAACTATGCTCTCTTAACAACCCTACATTGGATTCTAGTTTAACCCCAATATCATCAATTTGAAGTGAAATTCTCAACTTAGGTTGTAGATTACTTACCAATATGATGGACACTTAGGGGCTGTTTGTTTAGCTCTTAATGGGGCTTTTAGTGGTTCAGACCTCTTACTGGTTCAACACTAAATGGTTTGAGAAGTTTGTTTTGAGAGCAAATGTCTGAATGGTTTAGACATTTGCCTCTGAATGGTTAAGCATTATAATGAGTCTAAATGGTTAAGACCTCTAACCTGAATTGGTCATACATTTGCCTCTGAACGATTAAGCGTTATATTGTCCGTTAATGGTTCAGACCTCTTACTGGTTGAGCACTTAATGGTTTAGCACTTAGTGGTTCAGCAGTTGCCAAACAACCCCTTAAATAATGCTTATTTGGTGATCAATAAAGAAGCTGATTATACCCAAAAATTGAATCCAACCTTTTTGTCGGGTACCTAATGCAAGTAGTATACGGTATACCAACCTCAGAACTTATAAGACACAAACACTTGTGGCGTTTAGTATTTTAGGATATTTTACTTGCCTATAATTCACTGCCAACACATTGCTTTTGATTCAGAGCTGCAATTCCTCCTCTAACTCTCCTGTTGATTACCTAATCATGTGCATAATGCTTCCATCACATTTCATATTTAAACAACCTGATATGAAGAGAGATGCTTACCGGAGAGCTAGATGATGTTCTACTAAACCATGAAACAAATATGATGAATGATGCAAAACCTACCAACCAAGAAACAAACTTCAAACCTGATCGAGTTGACCAGATCAATTATGAGATCAAGTCCACAAATGTGGATAATAATGGAATTGTTTTTGCTGAAAAAAGCATTGAAAGAAACCCTACTGATGGAGATATCCCCAGCTTCTGCTATTGCCTCCAGCATCTCAAAACCCACCTACAAATTCCAATCACATACTTGGACATTTAGTATCATATCAAAAACATTGTTTTCATTTGAATAATTACTAAAATGGCCAATATGGGTCAAGAAGAAAGATCATTGATGGTTAAGGTTAAATAATAATCTGATTAAAATAGTACTGGTATGATTAGGTTTAATAACCTCCCAGTTCAGGAATTTATCTATTTTTCTCTTTACATTTCAATCTAGAATACTCAACATCTAAATGGTAACATGCAAAAAATTCTTCAGATTCCCACCTTAGAACTATTTGCCCAACTAATGTCAAGAAACCCTTTTTATTCCTTTAAATTAAACCAAACCACATAAAATCAACAACAAAAAAATGTAATAAGATATGTTATAAGTGCCATTTTAAGAGCATAACACATATAATGGAAATCCTAAAGAATGTGAGCTATAGCAATACATAGAAAAGAGACATAATTATCTAAAATCAAAATCTTAAAACATGTGGATTGATAGCATCCATGATTTTTTAAATGATCAGACCCTCCGAAGGCATCCTAATAGAAACATCATTAAAAAATCCACATTAATCGGAATGGAATCACCTTTGAACTCTCCCTCTCTCTCCTTCTCTAGGAACTTCTCCCCTCCTCCTCCTCTCAATTTTCTTCTTCTGTCTTTGACCTGAGCATCTTGACATGGAGTGGGTGATGAAGTTGGATATGTGTCGTACAAAGCACATAACACCATTACTGGCCGTCAATCTAAAAAGAAATAGAGAAAAGAAACCTAAACCTCCAACAAAGGCGGCTTTCGAGCCTTGTCCTCCAAGCAAGCCACCTCTTGCTTGGAAAACCTACTAAAATCCACTAAAATGTCTTCCAAGCAAGCCATTTCATGTCAGAGATGGTGATGTGTGGTGACTGCTGTGCTGGATAATGATGTCCGATGGAGCTGAAGATGTTAAATGTTAATGTCGGTTGAATATGTTTGATGGCTAAAATATTGTTTTGCGGCGACGGTGACAGATAATGGTGGTGGTCAAGTGAACCATGTGGCGGCACAAGGAGGCCGATGATTATGTGAAGGAGGCAGCGCATGGTGAATGAAAATTTTGTTTTAGGTGCCGGAGGTTCGTTTATGTCACCGGAGAATTTGAAGATGATCGGAATTTTATCGGTTTGTTATAGATGTTTGTTGTTCCGATGATAGTTGGCGGCTAGGGTTTGTTAGGATACCTTTGTATGGGCTAGGGTGAATGATGGGCTTAATAACTGGTTAATCATTACTGGATCATTTCCTTATTATTCTTGGGTTCACCTGATGGTATGGTATGGATAACTACTGGTTTATGTTTACTAATAGGGGTTGGATGGTGCACATGGGTTAGGGTCATGCGTTGGGCTCCATAATGTAATGATTTCCAAATCATTAGCTTCCACAAAATTTGGAGTGACTATTCTTGGGCCTGTTGCACTAATATTATCATAGTTGGGCATGTGATGTTTGAGTGGCTGCACAATGGAATAATCTGACTGGTAGGATGATTATCTCAATAGGTATGATTTTAAGAGGTTGCAACATTTAAAAAAAAATATTGTAGTGTATGATTGTTTATCATGGCCCCACATGTTTTATTGGGTCCCCATCTAATGGGGAAGGTATGAGATACTTTGGATCGTCAACTTGTAAATCCAATTTTGTTTTATTTCCGGGAGTTGGTTTTCCTGTTGGGCCGGGTATCAATTGTTTATTATTGGGCCTTTTAAAATTAACTTGTGTTCACAAAATTTCACCGGGCCAGGCGTTTCAAGTTTATTTGGACCAAGTACTACTAATATTTGGAGTTGGTACGGGTTTAATTTTGGAAGTAACTTGAACCGGGTTTTGAGTTGAGAAAATATTTTTAAGGTTTAAAAAATGGATGAAATTCAGAAGGAGTACGATAACTGTGACAACTCGAGTTTCCGACTTTCATTTTCGCATTAAGTGCACGTTGACTTTGACTGTGTAGTTGTTTGACTTGTTTAACTTGTAACTGTATACGTTATTTTATAATGAACAATTGTGGTTGCATGATTTTGTGTTTGGCTGTATATCATGAAACACCTGTTGAAAACTTAAACTGTTTAAAACATGAAAGGACCCGACGAAACAGACTGTTTCGCCATATACATTCCGACGAAACTGGTGTGTTTCGCCATCAAGCAACTTGACGAAACAGTGTGTTTCGCCATAGCACTTCACGACGAAACTGATGTGTTTCGTCGGCCCACTGATTCGCAAAGCCCATTAAGGGCCCAGAACGGTAATTCGTGTATATTAAGTAAAACCGACTTCTTGTTTCACACTTTTAACAAAAATAGAAACCCTAGAACTCTCTCTTTTGAAAAGGCGATACCCATCATCAACCATCATCTTTCTCTCTCGAATCCTCCCTTGTTCATCCCGAATATCTCGGTTAGTGCGTGCTCGTCTAAATCGGTTTCTTTGTCCCTTGATTTCTTTTTACATGATTGTGTTTATGCTTGATTTCTGGATTATAGGAGGGTATGTTGATGATACTCGGTTCTGAATGTTGTTTATATGGCCTGATTCTGAATACACATTAGTATCTTGATAGGAATCGATGATATGATGTTGTATGTTAATCTATACGTTGTACACATAACCTAGGGTTCGTGCTAGACGTTAAGAACTGTGATGCTTATGTTATGATGATGTTACGATGATTCTGCGTTGAATGATTTCTGTATGATTGAGGAATTGCTGTTTTACGGCTGTTAGGGTTTATGTGTTTTTCGCATCTGCTGTAACTGATGTCTGCGAAACTGAACTGTTCGACGAAACAGAACTCTCGGCGAAACAGAATGTGTTTCGCCAAGAGTAGTCGACGAATCAGAAGTTCTGTTTCGCCAGGGGACACCTCGACGAAACAGAATGTGTTTCGCCAATATTGTGTTTCGCCACTATCTGTGTTTCGCCAACATGCGTGTTTCGCCGAATAGCTGATCTGTGCAGTAACTTGAGTCAATTCTGTTAAGTGTTAACTGGTATATTTGACTGCTGTTAAGTGTAGCCATCTTGTATATGATTGTGAATACGTGCTACATGTTTATACGTGCATAACTTGGATGCAAACTGATTTCACATACGTGCATACTTTAGGACGTGATTGACTTACTTTGAGCACATACCTAGCATACCGAGCGAAACAAGGTGAGTTCACACTTCTACCAAGGCATGGAAATTCCCGGGGTTGGGAATGGGTTGATTGATTATTTATGCTTGAGAGTTATCGAAATTTCATACCATTGGCCTCGGATGAGGAAGGTCGATGGTAGATACTACTAGACTAGTGATACATATACTTTTCTTCGCAAACATGCCTGGAATGGCCGCGAACTATACTAGAACGATCTTCGCAAACATGCCTGGAATGGCCGCGAACTATACTTTAATCTTCGCAAACATGCCTGGAGGGCCGCGATACAAACATAACCAGTCTAGAAAACATGGGAAACCCCCACTAATCTTCGCAAACATGCCTTGAGGGCCGCGATGCTATTACATACGATACATGATTACTAATCGAACATACGATTTACGAAATGAACATTATAATTAAATATCCAACTGTGAACTCGCTCAACTTTTTGTTGACCCTCTGTTACATGCCTTGCAGGACCATAGGTACTTTTGGAGCTTGCACGGGAGGCACAGTCGTTGTGGACATGGATCGTGAATGTGTTGTTAAACACTATAACACTTTGTACTTAAACTTATGTTGGGTTTACATTAAATGCTTCCGCTACACACTTGTTTATTTTTAGTTTTGTAAACACCTATCGTATTGATGAATGACTTTTGAGATACATACATATGTTCAATATGATTGGTGGCTTGATCCTGGTCATGTCACGCCTCCAAGCGGTAGTACTCCGCGTGTGGAATTTAGGGGTGTGACAGATTGGTATCAGAGCCATTGGTTATAGAGAACTCGGTTTTAATAAGGGGAAAACGTTTTTATTAAAACCAGACTATAACCAGAACAGTGCTCAACGATCCACAACGACGCCTCGCTCCACGTGCAAGACTCATCACTCTAGGTAATATGGTACATGTCTTATTGCCTACTTGCTAGAATTGCATAGAACTTTGCTCCGGGTATGCTTAGGTTAACTTGACACTATTGCATGAGAACACTTGTGTGATTATTCCCTTTTGTTATCACACTACTCGCGAACCTCTCTCACTTATGTCATATTTACTATGAAGATCATGTCTGGACGTATCAACATGACGCAAGCCCAACTGACGGCTCTTATTAACGAGCGAGTTGCTGAGGCACTTGCAGCCGCACAAGCAGGAGGTATACCCTGCAGTTGTAACTCACACTAGGATCTTTAGATCCTACACTCCTAAACCAACTCTTGTGTTTTAATCTTGTACTGGATTCTTATATACAACAGGTCAGCACGCTCAGCCACCTGTTTGTACCTTCAAAACTTTCATGGACTGTCGTCCTACTACTTTTAGTGGCACGGAAGGAGCGGTTGGACTCCTCCATTGGTTTGAAAAGCTCGAGTCCGTATTCGAAATGTGCGAATGCCCTGAGGCTCGCAGGGTGAAGTACGCCACTGGTACACTAGAAGGCATTGCGCTGACTTGGTGGAATGCGCAAGTGCAGATGTTAGGATTGGCTGTTGCTAACGCCACACCCTGGAATGATTTCAAGGATTTGATTAAAGAGGAATACTGTAGCCGTGATGATATTCATAAGCTGGAGGTAGAGTTTTATCACTTGAAAATGACTGGGTCAGAAATTGAAGCGTACACCAGAAGATCGAATGAGTTGGCTATTCTGTGTCCTACTATGGTGGACCCTCCCATTAAGCGTATCGAACTGTATCTCAATGGTCTGGTGCCGGAGATTCAAAGTCACGTAACCTCAGCGAATCTTGGCACTATTCAACAGATCGTCAAGCTAGCTCATCGCCTCACCGACCAGGCAGTGGAACAGAACAGGCTGCCTAAACGTATCAGCGCTACTACCGCTACCACTCCAGTTACTCCTGCTATTCCCAGTGACAACAAGCGGAAATGGGAAGGGGATTCTAGCAGAGGTTCAGCTACTGTACAGTCTCAAGCACAGCAACAGCGCAAGACTAGTGATTACCAGAGTCCGAGTCAGCAATCGTCTGGTGGTCAGGGGCAGAGTGGATATCGGGGAACTCATCCACTGTGTAACAGGTGCAACAAACACCACAGTGGTCAGTGTCGTAAGGGCCGCTGTCAGAGATGTCTAAGGATAGGTCATGAAGCTAAAGATTGCAGGAGCTCAAGGCCTGCGAATCAGAACCAGCAACAACAGTCACCCGTTCCACGAAGCCAGTCACAGCAACAACAGCAAGGAAATAAGGTATGCTTTCAGTGTGGGGCTGAAGGTCACTTCAAGCGGGACTGCCCCCAGTTAAACCAGAATCAGAATAACAACAACAATAATCAGGGCAGTGGGAACAACAATGGGGGAAACAACAACAACAATGGTGCAAAGGGTCGTATGTTGTGATTGGTCAGAGTGACACAAGGAACGATCCTAATGTGGTTTCGGGTAAGTTTCTTCTCGACGACTTTTATGTTACTGTATTATTTGATTCGGGTGCGGATACCAGTTATATGTCTCTGAAAGTTAGTAAAATGCTTAAACGCGCACCAACACTTTTGAACACCAAACATGTCGTAGAGTTAGCTAACGGTAAAAGTCTAGAGGCCACACACATAGTTCAGGGTTGCAATCTTATCCTCGCTGGTCAGACTTTCTCTATCGATCTCATTCCTATAACTCTGAGTAGTTTCGACATTGTCATCGGTATGGATTGGTTATCCCAACAGCAAGCAGAGATCCTATGCAAGGAGAAGATCATTCGTATTCCTCGTTCTGGCAAAGAACCTCTCGAAATTCAAGGCGACAAGAGTGGTGTCGTTAGTGGCATCATCTCCTTCTTGAAGGCTCAGAAGTGTCTGCGAAAAGGTCACATAGCTATTTTAGCACTCGTTACTGATACATCGACGACAGAGAAAAAGATTTGGGATATTCCTGTAGTACGCGACTTTCCTCAAGTTTTTCCTGAAGAGTTACCTGGGTTACCGCCTCATCGCCAGGTCGAATTTCAGATCGAGCTAGCTCCAGGAGCAGCACCTATAGCTCGAGCGCCTTACCGCTTAGCTCCAACTGAACTGGAAGAACTGTCTAAGCAATTGCAAGAACTTTTGGGAAAGGGTTTCATACGTCCTAGCTCTTCGCCCTGGGGAGCTCCAGTATTATTTGTAAAGAAGAAAGACGGTACTTTTCGTATGTGCATAGACTACCGCGAACTGAACAAGGTGACTGTGAAGAATCGTTATCCACTTCCACGCATCGACGACTTATTCGACCAGTTGCAAGGGTCGAGCTATTACTCAAAGATTGACCTGAGGTCAGGTTACCATCAACTGAGAGTCCGGGATGAGGACGTCTCCAAAACAGCATTCAGAACTCGCTACGGCCATTACGAGTTTTTAGTCATGCCATTCGGGCTAACGAACGCGCCTGCGGTTTTCATGGATCTTATGAACAGGGTGTGCAAACCTTATCTTGACAAGTTTGTTATTGTTTTCATTGACGATATCCTGATTTACTCGAAGAATCGGGAGGAACACGAACAGCATTTACGATTTATTCTGGAACTCCTTCGAACGGAACAGCTGTACGCTAAGTTTTCAAAATGCGACTTCTGGCTTCGTGAAGTCCACTTTCTAGGCCACGTGGTAAACAAGGATGGGATTCATGTCGATCCATCCAAGGTAGATTCGATCAAGAACTGGCCTGCACCTAGCACACCAACAGAAATACGCCAATTCTTGGGTTTGGCGGGTTATTACAGACGGTTTATCAAAGACTTCTCAAAGATTGCACAGCCGCTTACACTACTGACACAGAAAGGTATTGCTTACCGTTGGAGTGATACACAGGATACAGCGTTTCAGCACTTAAAGGATAGACTTTGTAGCGCACCTATCCTCTCATTGCCTGAAGGCACGGACGATTTTGTAGTCTACTGTGATGCATCTATCCAAGGTCTTGGATGTGTGTTGATGCAACGGGATAAAGTTATTGCTTATGCTTCGCGCCAACTTAAGATTCACGAACGGAATTACACTACACACGATTTAGAGCTTGGAGCTGTTGTTTTTGCGCTCAAGATATGGCGACATTATCTGTATGGCACCAAGTGCACCATTTACACCGATCACAGGAGTCTTGAGTATATTTTCAAGCAGAAAGACCTGAACATGCGACAACGTCGATGGGTCGAGCTACTGAACGATTACGAATGTGCTATAAAGTACCATCCAGGCAAGGCCAATGTGGTGGCCGACGCCCTCAGTCGGAAGGATACTATACCTAGGCGTGTACGAGCGTTGCAACTCACTATTCAGTCTAGTCTTCCTTCACAGATACGAGATGCTCAAGTAGAAGCATTGAAACCGGAAAACGTCAGGGCTGAAGCCCTACGCGGCTCAAGGCAACGGTTAGAACAAAGGGCAGACGGCGCCTATTATGTAACCGGACGCATCTGGGTCCCACTCTATGGCAACCTACGCGAGCTTGTAATGGATGAAGCTCATAAGTCTCGCTACTCAGTACATCCTGGTTCAGATAAGATGTACTACGACCTCAGAACTACATATTGGTGGCCTAGCATGAAGGCCCACATAGCAACTTACGTTAGCAAGTGTTTGACTTGTGCGAGAGTCAAAGCGGAATATCACAAACCCTCAGGCCCACTCCAGCAACCTGAGATACCACAATGGAAATGGGAGCAAATTTCCATGGATTTTGTTACTGGTCTACCCAGATCTCAACGTGGGAATGATACTATTTGGGTGATCGTGGATCGACTCACAAAGTCTGCTCACTTCTTGGCTATCAAGGAAACGGATAAGTTCTCCACTCTAGCAGACATATACCTTAAGGAAGTTGTCTCGAGGCACGGGGTGCCCACATCTATTATCTCTGATCGTGATGCACGTTTTACTTCAGAACTGTGGCAAGCAATGCACAAATCTTTTGGCTCTCGTTTAGACATGAGCACAGCTTATCATCCTCAGACAGACGGGCAGTCTGAGCGAACTATTCAAACTCTAGAAGACATGCTTCGGGCGTGCGTAATTGACTTTGGCAAAGGCTGGGAAAAACATTTGCCACTTGTGGAATTTTCATACAACAACAGTTACCACACCAGCATTAAAGCTGCTCCATTTGAGGCATTGTACGGGCGTAAATGCCGATCACCTCTTTGTTGGGCAGAGGTGGGTGACAGTCAGATCACAGGTCCAGAAATGGTAGTTGATACTACTGAAAAGATTGCTCAAATATGACAACGCATGGCGGCAGCACGTGACCGTCAGAAAGTATACGCCGATAAAGACAGGAAAATACTCGAATTCCAAGTTGGGGATCGAGCACTACTCAAAGTTTCACCCTGGAAGGGTGTTGTTCGTTTTGGCAAACGAGGCAAACTCAATCCACGATATGTTGGACCATTTGAAGTTATAGAGAAAATAGGCAAAGTGGCCTACAGACTGAACTTACCAGCTGAACTCAGTGCAGTTCACAACGTTTTTCATGTGTCGAATCTGAAGAAGTGGCAGTCAGATGAGACCTTCATAGTTCCTTTGAAGGAGCTCACTATCGACGAACGGTTGCATTTCGTCGAGGAACCAGTTGAAATCACGGACCGGGATGTTAAGGTCCTCAAGAACACCAGCATACCACTTGTTCGAGTTCGTTGGAACTCCCGTCGTGGCCCAGAGTTTACCTGGGAACGCGAAGACCAAATGGAACTCAAATATCCCCAGTTGTTCGAAAACAATGCAACTACTACTGAGGCTGAAGCTACTACAGAAGTTCGGGATGAAATCCCAACTCAACGGGGGGATGATGTGACACCCCAGGAAAACCAGTAAACGATAACTTACCTAACTTCCTCAGTAACCGCATGCTAAATTTCAGGACGAAATTTCTTTCAAGTTGGGGATAATGTGACAACTCGAGTTTCCGACTTTCATTTTCGCATTAAGTGCACGTTGACTTTGACTGTGTAGTTGTTTGACTTGTTTAACTTGTAACTGTATACGTTATTTTATAATGAACAATTGTGGTTGCATGATTTTGTGTTTGGCTGTATATCATGAAACACCTGTTGAAAACTTAAACTGTTTAAAACATGAAAGGACCCGACGAAACAGACTGTTTCGCCATATACATTCCGACGAAACTGGTGTGTTTCGCCATCAAGCAACTCGACGAAACAGTGTGTTTCGCCATAGCACTTCACGACGAAACTGATGTGTTTCGTCGGCCCACTGATTCGCAAAGCCCATTAAGGGCCCAGAACGGTAATTCGTGTATATTAAGTAAAACCGACTTCCTGTTTCACACTTTTAACAAAAATAGAAACCCTAGAACTCTCTCTTTTGAAAAGGCGATACCCATCATCAACCATCATCTTTCTCTCTCGAATCCTCCCTTGTTCATCCCGAATATCTCGGTTAGTGCGTGCTCGTCTAAATCGGTTTCTTTGTCCCTTGATTTCTTTTTACATGATTGTGTTTATGCTTGATTTCTGGATTATAGGAGGGTATGTTGATGATACTCGGTTCTGAATGTTGTTTATATGGCCTGATTCTGAATACACATTAGTATCTTGATAGGAATCGATGATATGATGTTGTATGTTAATCTATACGTTGTACACATAACCTAGGGTTCGTGCTAGACGTTAAGAACTGTGATGCTTATGTTATGATGATGTTACGATGATTCTGCGTTGAATGATTTCTGTATGATTGAGGAATTGCTGTTTTACGGCTGTTAGGGTTTATGTGTTTTTCGCATCTGCTGTAACTGATGTCTGCGAAACTGAACTGTTCGACGAAACAGAACTCTCGGCGAAACAGAATGTGTTTCGCCAAGAGTAGTCGACGAATCAGAAGTTCTGTTTCGCCAGGGGACACCTCGACGAAACAGAATGTGTTTCGCCAATATTGTGTTTCGCCACTATCTGTGTTTCGCCAACATGCGTGTTTCGCCGAATAGCTGATCTGTGCAGTAACTTGAGTCAATTCTGTTAAGTGTTAACTGGTATATTTGACTGCTGTTAAGTGTAGCCATCTTGTATATGATTGTGAATACGTGCTACATGTTTATACGTGCATAACTTGGATGCAAACTGATTTCACATACGTGCATACTTTAGGACGTGATTGACTTACTTTGAGCACATACCTAGCATACCGAGCGAAACAAGGTGAGTTCACACTTCTACCAAGGCATGGAAATTCCCGGGGTTGGGAATGGGTTGATTGATTATTTATGCTTGAGAGTTATCGAAATTTCATACCATTGGCCTCGGATGAGGAAGGTCGATGGTAGATACTACTAGACTAGTGATACATATACTTTTCTTCACAAACATGCCTGGAATGGCCGCGAACTATACTAGAACGATCTTCGCAAACATGCCTGGAATGGCCGCGAACTATACTTTAATCTTCGCAAACATGCCTGGAGGGCCGCGATACAAACATAACCAGTCTAGAAAACATGGGAAACCCCCACTAATCTTCGCAAACATGCCTTGAGGGCCGCGATGCTATTACATACGATACATGATTACTAATCGAACATACGATTTACGAAATGAACATTATAATTAAATATCCAACTGTGAACTCGCTCAACTTTTTGTTGACCCTCTGTTACATGCCTTGCAGGACCATAGGTACTTTTGGAGCTTGCATGGGAGGCACAGTCGTTGTGGACATGGATCGTGAATGTGTTGTTAAACACTATAACACTTTGTACTTAAACTTATGTTGGGTTTACATTAAATGCTTCCGCTACACACTTGTTTATTTTTAGTTTTGTAAACACCTATCGTATTGATGAATGACTTTTGAGATACATACATATGTTCAATATGATTGGTGGCTTGATCCTGGTCATGTCACGCCTCCAAGCGGTAGTACTCCGCGTGTGGAATTTGGGGGTGTGACAATAACTTTAGAAGTGTTCGTGGTGAAAGTTTGTCTGATCATATTACAAGGTTCATGAATTTGCTAACAAAGATGAAGAAAGCTAGAATTCCCGTTACCAACTATACTAAAATCAAAAGGTTGCTAGATTCAATACCAAAAGAATGGAGTATGCGGTGCATAAAGATTAAAAATGACTTTATGATGTATCCAACAACGCTGACAGATGTCGTGGACGCCTTGAAATCTCTTGAAATGGGGCTGAATCAGATTGGTGTCACTCCAAAAGCAAGACCAACAACACCTACCAACATGGGTTTCACTTCTCCAATCAGTGTAGGAAGTTCATGATCTGTTTCAGCTAGGATTCCAAATAATCTTCCAGCAAGTCCTGCAGAAACATCTTTAAGTGAAAAAGCAATGTTGGAAATTGCAAAGTCAACAACTGATAATGGGAAGAAAGTTACTGAGGAGGCTGATAAGGTGAAGCAGCTTGAGAAGGTGGATGCAAGATTCAGTGAAGCAGATAGAAAGAATGAAGAGAAGATGCATGTTGCAGCCCAACAGGCAGAATCTAGCAAGGAGAAGGAAGAAAAGGACTTGGTAAACAACATACCCTGCGAGTTCAAAGTAAAATTGTGCTAACAACCATGTGCGTTTTCTAATGCTTTCTGCGAATGACATTACTTGTACAGGCTGTACCTATAAGCAGTTTTTAGACTGTAAACCGCTGAATTTCGACGGCACCGGGGGTGCTGTGGCTTTTGTTCGATGGACGGAGAAGACCGATTCCGTGATAAGAATGAGTAGATGCGCACCAGAACACCAAGTCACCTACATCTCTGGATTGTTTTTAGACGGAGCGCTTTCATGGTGGAATCTCTAAGTCCAAACTCTAGGAGAGGCAGCAACATATGCTTTGACTTGGAATGAAATGAAGGAACTCATGCGTAAAAAGTAATGCTCCAGGGCTGAAATTCAAAAGTTAGAAACTAAATTCTGGAACCTCAAGATGGACGGCCCGAAGATCACCGAATATGTGCAGAGATTTCACGATCTATCTCACGTGGTACCATACATGGTTAGTCCGGAATTCAAGCGCGTTGAACGTTTCATTTGGGAGTTGGCACCTCAGGTTATAAGTATGGTGACGACGTCAAAACCTGCTACGATCACTGAGGCTATCGACCTGAGTGTAGCACTAACTGAAGAAGCTATTAGGTTAAACAAGTTTTCGATCTCTGACCAGAAGAAGAAAGAGACTCACGTTGAGTCATCCGGTGAGAACAAACGGAAGTTCTCCAACTTTAAGAAAGGTACCAGCAGTACAAACAAGAAGGATGAGACAAACGCACCGGCCAAGGCCAAAACTGGTGCTGAAAACAAAGGAAAAGGGTACATGGGCGCCTTGCCCAAATGTGATGCGTGTCAGTTGCATCACAATGGACGGTGCTGAGCTGGAAAATGCGACTCTTATGGAAGAGTTGGTCACTCGAAGGAAACATGTTGGGTTGGTACTGGGCGTGGTAACAATGGTCAGAGAGGTTATGGCAACAACAACCATGGTGGGAATGGATACGGAAACCTCCCACAAGGAGGAAATGGTGGTAACGGAAATCATGGTAATTTTGTGAATCAAGCTGGTAATGGAAACCGAGGAGCAAATAACAATCAAGGTGGTAATGGGAACGGTAATGGTCGAGGACCAGGTTGTTTTAATTGTGGAGACGTAGGGCATTTCAAGAGAGAGTGCCCAAAGCTCAATCAAGCTCAAGGAAGGGTTTTCAACATCGGTGCGAGGGAAGCACGCCAAGATCCAAATGTGGTCACTGGTACGTTCCCTATCAACCAATGATTTGCATCTGTACTATTTGATACCGGTGCCGATTATAGTTTTGTATCGCTAGGATTTAAGAATATACTAGGGTTGGTAGCTAGTAAGCTAGATATTCCATATTCGATAGAACTAGCAAATGGAAAGCTAGTTGAAGCAAATGAAGTTATTAGGGGTTGCGTGATAGAACTGGGAGAGCACGAGTTTACGCTTGATCTGCTGCCAGTCGAGTTGGGAAGCTTCGACGTGGTAGTAGGGATGGATTGGTTGTCAAGCAACCGAGCAGAGATTGTATGTCACGAGAAGGTCATTCGCATTCCGATGGCGAATGGAGAAACAATTGTGGTACATGGAGAGAAGTGCGATACACCCCTAAGGATCATCAGTTGTTTGAAGGATCGAAAGTGTTTGCAGAAAGGATGTGTTGCTTTCTTGGCACACATTGTGGATAAAGAAGCCGCGGAGCCAAAGCTAGAAGACATTCCAGTCGTGAAGGAATATCCTGAAGTCTTTCCCGAAGACTTGCCAGGATTGCCGCCGCAGCGACAAGGCGAGTTCCACATTGACTTAGTTCCAGGTGTTGCGCCTGTTGCTAAGGCACCTTATCGGCTTGCGCCCTCCGAGATGCAAGAACTGTCAACGCAACTTCAGGAGCTATTGGATAAGGGATTTATCAGGCCAAGCTTCTCGCCTTGGGGAGCTCCAGTTTTGTTTGTCAAGAAGAAATATGGTAGTTTCCGCATGTGTAACGACTACCGCGAGCTTAACAAGTTGACTATCAAGAATAGATATCCTTTGCCAAGGATTGATGACCTGTTCAATCAACTATAAGGTTCGAGTTGTTACTCCAAGATCGATCTTCGATCAGGTTATCACCAGTTAAGAATGCAAGAAGAAGCATTTCAGTTGTTGAAAAACAAGCTTTGCGACGCACCCGTCTTATCCCTACCCGAAGGCACTGAAGACTTCATGTTATATTGCGACGCCTCGCGTCAAGGTTTAGGCTACGTACTGATGCAGCGACAGAAAGTTATAGCCTATGCTTCACGCCAGTTGAAGATCCATGAGAAGAATTACACCACGCATGACTTGGAGTTAGGCGCGGTGGTGTTTGCATTAAAGATCTGGCGACATTACTTGTATGGCATGCGATGCACAATCTTCACTGATCACAAGAGCCCGCAGCACATTTTTTATCAAAAAGAGCTGAACATGAGACATAGACGATGGGTAGAGCTGTTAAATGATTATGATTGTGAAATCAAGTATCACCCAGTGAAGGCGAATGTGGTCGCCGATGCCTTGAGTCGGAAAGAAAGAATCAAGCCTATAAGGGTTCGAGCTTTGGAAATAATTGTTCAAACGGATCTCTCATTGCGCATTCGTGCCGCGCAAAGAGAAGCTCTTAAGGAAGAGAATCTTGAGAATGAATATCTCTGTGGGATGGAGAAGCAGCTAATACCCAATGATGAAGGGACGTTGTGCTTAATGAAACGAATTTGGGTTCCTCTCATCGGTGGTCTAAGAGAAGTAATTTTCGATGAAGCTAACAAGTCACGGTACTCGATCCATCCGGGATCGGATAAAATGTACCAGGATTTAAAGGATTTCTATTGGTGGCCGAGATTAAAAGGTGATGTTGCAACGTATGTTGGCAAATGTTTGACTTGTGCCAAGGTAAAGGCCGAATATCAGAAGCCTTCAGGCCTTCTGCAACAACCAGAAATACCCATGTGGAAATGGGAGCATATTTCAATGGACTTTATAACAAAATTGCCAAGGACACCCAGAGGTCACAATACGATTTGGGTAATCGTGGACCGTCTGACCAAATCTGCACACTTTTTGCCAATCAAGGAGAAAGACAACACTAGCAAGCTTGCTGAGCTATACCTGAGAGAGATAGTTGCACGACATGGAGTGCCTCTCTCAATCATTTCTGACAGAGACGGAAGGTTTGTACCAAGGATTTGGCAATCCTTCCAAGAAGCCTTTGGTTCTCAGTTGAATCTGAGTACTGCATTCCATCCACAGACAGATGGCCAGAGCGAACGAACGATTCAAACGTTGGAGGATATGTTATGAGCTTGCGTGATAGATTTGGGTGGCAGTTGGGACACTCACTTACCCTTGGTAGAATTCTCATACAACAACAGTTACCATGCGAGCATCCAAGCCACACCATTTGAAGCTCTCTATGGACGCAAGTGTCGATCACCGCAATGCTGGGCAGACGCGGGTGATAGACTGCTTGTTGGTCCTGAATTGGTTCAAGAGACGACTGATAAGATTACACAGATCCGAGAGCGCATAAAGGCGGCTCGTGATCGACAAAAGAGTTACGCGGACCGAAGAAGGAAACTGTTGGAGTTTGCAGTAGGAGATATGGTTTTGTTAAAGGTTTCACCCTGGAAGGGTGTAGCACGCTTTGGGAAGCGTGGGAAGTTGAACCCGCGATACATTAGACCATTCAAAATCCTGGAGAGGATTGGTCTTGTAGCTTACAAGTTGGATCTACCCGCAGAACTAAATGGCGTTCATGATACATTTCATGTATCTAACCTGAAAAAGAGTCCAACTCAAGAAATAGTTGTCATACCTGCCGATGAAGTCCACATTGACGACACACTCCACTTTACTGAAGAACCTGTTGAGGTTACTAATTGGAAAGTTAACAAGACGCGTAGGAGTAGTGTCAAACTCGTCAAGGTTCGTTGGAACGCGCGACACGGCCCAGAGTTCACTTGGGAGCGTGAGGATCGTATGAAAGCAAAATACCCACATTTGTTCCCCAAGACCCCTGCAACTAATAGCAGAACTAAAATTTCGGGACGAAATTTTCTTAACAGGGGGAGAATGTGACAACCCTCATAAATCCAGGTATCCGTACAATTAATTAATATTAATTAATGCTTAATGACTGTGCTGGATTATACATAACTGCTTTCTGATTTCTGCATCATACTTACATGTGCATCACATATTACATAATGTCACCTTATTATCACCTACAAACTTTATTGACATACATGATGCACAAAGCACGGTTAGCACAATTAACGGATAGAACGGGAATATGCTGACGGGGTTCAGTACATAGATAGACAGTGTTTTGAGACCCAGTATGGGCCAGGGACAAGATACTACACTAGTATGATGTGTAGGGAAGTAAGGACCATAAAACTGCGTCACTAGGTGATAGATAAATTGCCGGAAAGTGCCTAAAACCCACTTATAGTGTAGAATTCTGCATTTTTCAGCAAAATTCAGCTTTTTAACAAGCTAGTTACATGCAAAAATTTGACTAAATGGTCCTGAATGCTTTCCTAAGTGTCGGGAATTAAAAGTGTCACAAAAAGTAACATAAAGATCATTAAACGGAATAGCTTGACACTTTAACGAACCGGTATCTAACCGAACAACCGGACACTACCCGAAACACCAAAATTATACTAGAAACATTGTTTAATTATTTCTGAGCTAGTCATGATCCCCGAACACCTTAACACCCACTAAAATATCTAGTAACTAACTTAACTAACTATACACTTGATTTTGAACTAGTAAGTAATCAACTAGTTACAAGTTACACTTAGACCCCCTATGCTATAATCGGCCATCACCACCACCATACCTCAAAGATTTGATTTGTTTTTATAATGGTTCTTGCTTGATCTTGTAGACATAATATTTAGAAGCATGGTTATAAGTATGGCTTGTGATCTCATAAGATCATTACATTTCACAAACTACCTCACACTTTACAACACCACACCACTCTCTTACTCTCTCCCTCTCCTCTCGGCCTAGCATAGTGCCGCCACCACCACCACCTTACATCCATCATCCACTCATTCCATATACTCTCAAGGGTGTAAGAAGGTGTCTAATGAAGCTTGGTTCTCTTGAATCTTGAAGAACCTCCATCAATTGCTTTTATCCATCACTTTTCATCATCTTCTTCATCAAGTGTTCTTCCCTAGCTTAGAGCTAGTAGTAAGACTCTCATGACCTTTGTTACTTCTCATTTTAGTAGGTTAAAAGATGTATTATGTTGTAAATCACAAGAACCCTAAAAGACATGAACATGAATCATGAACATAAAGCTTACATGTGATGAAATCTTGATGAAATAATGTTGTTTAAGTATGTGTATGATACTTGTTGTTGTTTATTTGAGATTATGATGTTGATCATCATAAGGAGCTTGCTAGATTGTGATTAAACACACGATCTAGCAAGTTAGAGGATGATTATGTGCTAACACAAGAAGATCATCCTCATGCATGAGCATGAACTTGAATGATAAGATGATTTCTTGAAAAACAATGAACAAAGTAAGCTAGTAATCTTATGAATCTAAGATCTATGAATGGTATTTCGAAAGAACCGAGTTCAAAATATGATTTTTAGAAAATAGTGGTTCATACTTAAACAAACACTATTTTAGAGATAAGACAAGTGTATAAACACTTATGAAACAAAAAGATCTCACAAAGAAACATTTTCGTAAAATATGTTTACAAGTTGTAAACACCTAAATTCTTTAAGAATGAGATTTTTAAAGAAATAAACACACTTTAAAGGATAACTAGACTTACTAAACACACCACCAAGTTACTACAAGTTTTTGTGAAAGATCAAGTTCATGTTGGAGCAACTACATTACGTTACATTTGGATATTCCATGTGCGTTTGCTAATGCTTTATGTGAATGACGTTACTTGTACAGGCTGTACCTATAAGCATTTTTTAGACTGTAAACCGTTGAATTTCAACGGCACCGGGGGTGCTGTGGCTTTTTTTCGATGGACGGAGAAGACCGATTCGGTGATAAGAATGAGTAGATGCGCACCAGAACACCAAGTCACCCACATCTCCGGATTGTTTTTAGATGGAGCGCTTTCATGGTGGAATCTCCAAGTCCAAACTCTAAGAGAGGCAGCAGCATACGCTTTGACTTGGAATGAAATGAAGGAAATCATGCGTAAAAAGTATTGCTCCAGGGCTGAAATTCAAAAGTTAGAAACTGAATTCTGGAACCTCAAGATGGACGACCCGAAGATCGCCGAATATGTGCATAGATTTCACGATCTATCTCACATGGTACCATACATGGTTAGTCCGGAATTCAAGCGCGTTGAGCGTTTCATTTGGGGGTTGGCACCTCAGATTATGAGTATGGTGACGACGTCGAAACCTGCTACGATCACTGAGGCTATCGACCTGAGTGTAGCACTAACTGAAGAAGCTATCAGGTTAAACAAGTTTTTGATCTCTGACCAGAAGAAGAAAGAGACTCACGTTGAGTCATCCGGTGAGAACAAATGGAAGTTCTCCAACTTTAAGAAAGGTACCAGCAGTACAAACAAGAAGGATGAGACAAACGCACCGGCCAAGGCCAAAACTGGTGCTGAAAATAAAGGAAAAGGGTACATGGGCGCCTTGCCCAAATGCGATGCGTGTTAGTTGCATCACAATGGACGGTGCCGAGCTGGAAAACGCGAGTTTTGTGGAAGATTTGGTCACTCGAAGGAAACATGTTGGGTTGGTACTGGGCGTGGTAACAATGGTCAGGGAGGTTATGGCAACAACAACCGTGGTGGGAATGGATACGGAAACCTCCCACAGGGAGGAAATGGCGGTAACGGAAATCGTGGTAATTTTGGGAATCAAGCTGGTAATGGAAACCGAGGAGCAAATAACAATCAAGGTGGTAATGGGAACGGTAATGGTCGAGGACCAGGTTGTTTTAATTGTGGAGACGTGGGGCATTGCAAGAGAGAGTGCCCAAAGCTCAATCAAGCTCAAGGAAGGGTTTTCAACATCGGTGCGAGGGAAGCACGCCAAGATCCAAATGTGGTCACTGGTAAGTTCCCTATCAACCAACGCTTTGCATCTGTACTATTTGATACCGGTGCCGATTATAGTTTTGTATTGCTAGGATTTTAGAATATACTAGGGTTGGTATCTAGTAAGCTAGATATTCCATATTCGATAGAACTAGCAAATGGAAAGCTAGTTGAAGCAAATGAAGTTATTAGGGGTTGCGTGATAGAACTGGGAGAGCACGAGTTTATGCTTGATCTGCTGCCAGTCGAGTTCGGAAGCTTGGACGTGGTAGTAGGGATGGATTGGTTGTCAAGCAACTGAGCAGAGATTGTATGTCACGAGAAGGTCATTCGCATTCCGATGGCGAATGGAGAAACAATTGTGGTACATGGAGAGAAGCGCGATACACCCCTAAGGATCATCAGTTGTTTGAAGGCTCGAAATTGTTTGCAGAAAGGATGTGTTGCCTTCTTGGCACACATTGTGGATAAAGAAGCTGCTGAGCCAAAGCTAGAAGACATTCCAGTCATGAAGGAATATCCTGAAGTCTTTCCCAAAGACTTGCCAGTATTGCCGCCGCAGCGATAAGTCGGGTTCCACATTAACTTAGTTCCAGGTGCTGTGCCTGTAGCTAAGGCACCTTATCGACTTGCGCCCTCCGAGATGCAAGAACTGTCAACGCAACTTCAGGAGCTATTGGATAAGGGATTTATCAGGCCAAGCTTCTCGCCTTGGGGAGCTCCAGTTTTGTTTGTCAAGAAGAAATATGGTAGTTTCCGCATGTGTATCGACTACCGCGAGCTTAACAAGTTGACTATCAAGAATAGATATCCTTTGCCAAGGATTGATGACCTGTTCGATCAACTACAAGGTTCGAGTTGTTACTCCAAGATCGATCTTCGATCAGGTTATCACCAGTTAAGAATACAAGAAGAAGTATTTCAGTTGTTGAAAAACAAGCTTTCCGACGCACCCATCTTATCCCTACCCGAAGGCACTGACGACTTCGTGGTATATTGCGATGCCTCGCGTCAAGGTTTAGGCTGCGTACTGATGCAACGACAGAAAGTTATAGCCTATGTTTCACGCCAGTTGAAGATCCATGAGAAGAATTACACCACGCATGACTTGGAGTTAGGCGCGGTGGTGTTTGCATTAAAGATCTGGCGACATTACTTGTATGGCATGCGATGCACAATCTTCACTGATCACAAGAGCCTGCAGCACATTTTTGATCAAAAAGAGCTGAACATGAGACAGAGACGATGGGTAGAGCTGTTAAATGATTATGATTGTGAAATCAAGTATCACCCAGGGAAGGCGAATGTGGTCGCCGATGCCCTGAGTCGGAAAGAAAGAATCAAGCCTATAAAGGTTCGAGCTTTGGAAATGATTGTTCAAACGGATATCTCATTGCGCATTCGTGCCACACAAAGAGAAGCTCTTAAGGAAGAGAATCTTGAGAATGAATATCTCCGTGGGATGGAGAAGCAGCTAATACCCAAAGATGAAGGGACGTTGTGCTTCATGAAATGAATTTGGGTTCCTCTCTTCGGTGGTCTAAGAGAAGCAATTTTCGATGAAGCTCACAAGTCACGGTACTCGATCCATCCGGGATCGGATAAAATGTATTAGGATTTAAAGGATTTCTTTTGGTGGCCGAGATTAAAAGGTGATGTGGCAACGTATGTTGGCAAATGTTTGACTTGTGCCAAGGTAAAGGCCGAATATCAGAAGCCTTCAGGCCTTCTGCAAGAACCAGAACACCCAGAGGTCACGATACGATTTGGGTAATCGTGGATCGTCTGACCAGATCTGCACACTTTTTGCCAATCAAGGAGAAAGACAACACTAGCAAGCTTGCTGAGCTATACCTGAGATAGATAGTTGCACGACATGGAGTGTTTGTATCAAGGATTTGGCAATCCTTCCAAGAAGCCTTTGGTTCTCAGTTGAATCTGAGTACTGCATTCCATCCGCAGATAGATGGCCAGAGCGAACGAACGATTCAAACGTTGGAGGTTATGTTACGAGCTTGCGTGATGGATTTGGGTGACAGTTGGGACACTCACTTACCCTTGGTAGAATTCTCATACAACAACAGTTACCATGCGAGCATCCAAGCCACACCATTTGAAGCTCTCTATGGACGCAAGTGTCGATCACCGCTATGCCGGGCAGATGAGGGTGATAGACAGCTTGTTGGTCCTGAATTGGTTCAAGAGACGACTAATAAGATTACACAGATCCGAGAGCGCATAAAGGTGGCTCGTGATCGACAAAAGAGTTACGCGGAACGAAGAAGGAAACCGTTGGAGATTGCAGTAGGGGATATGGTTTTGTTAAAGGTCTCACCCTGGAAGGGTGTAGCACGCTTTAGGAAGCGTGGGAAGTTGAACCCGCGATACATTGGACCATTCAAAATCCTGGAGAGGATTGGTCTTGTAGCTTACAAGTTGGATCTACCCGCAGAACTAAATGGCGTTCATGATACATTTCATGTATCTAACCTGGAAAAGAGTCCAACTCAAGAAACAGTTGTTATACCTGCCGATGAAGTCCACATTGACGACACACTACACTTTACTGAAGAACCTGTTAAGGTTACTAATTGGAAAGTTAACAAGACGCGCAAGAGTAGTGTCAAACTCGTCAAGGTTCGTTGGAACCCGTGACACGACCCAGAGTTCACTTGGGAGCGTGAGGATCGTATGAAAGCAAAATACCCACATTTGTTCCCCAAGACCCCTGCAACTAGTAGCAGAACTAAAATTTGGGGACGAAATTTTCTTAACAGCGGGAGAATGTGACAACCCTCATAAATCCAGGTATCCGTACAATTAATTAATGCTTAATGACTGTGCTGGATTATACATAACTGCTTTTTGATTTCTGCATAATACTTACATGTGCATCACATATTACATAATGTCACCTTATTATCACATGCAAACTTTATTGACATACATGATGCACAAAGCACGGTTAGCACAATTAACGGATAGAACGGGAATATGCTGACGGAGTTCAGTACATAGATAGACAGTGTTTTGAGACCCAGTATGGGCCAGGGACAAGGTACTACACTAGTATGGTGTGTAGGGAAGTAAGGACCATAAAACTGCGTCACTAGGTGATAGATAAATTGCCGGAAAGTGCCTAAAACCCACTTATAGTGCAGAATTCTGCATTTTTCTGCAAAATTCAGCTTTTTAACAAGCTAGTTACATGCAAAAATTTGACTAAATGGTCCTGAATGCTTTCCTAAGTGTCGGGAATTAAAAGTGTCACAAAAAGTAACATAAAGATCATTAAACGGAATAGCTTAACACTTTAACAAACCGGTATCTAACCGAACAACCGGACACTACCCGAAAAACCAAAATTATACTAGAAACATTGTTTAATTATTTCTGAGCTAGTCATGATCCCCGAACACCTTAACACCCACTAAAATATCTAGTAACTAACTTAACTAACTATACACTTGATTTTGAACTAGTAAGTAATCAACTAGTTACAAGTTACACTTAGAGATAAGACAAGTGAATAAACACTTATGAAACAAAAAGATCTCACAAAGAAACATTTTCGTAAAATATGTTTACAAGTTGTAAACATCTAAATTCTTTAAGAATGAGATTTTTAAAGAAATAAACACACTTTAAAGGATAACTAGACTTACTAAATACACCACCAAGTTACTACAAGTTTTTTTGAAAGATCAAGTTCATGTTGTTATGTATTGTGATGATTTTTGAAAAGAAAATGATATGCTTTAATAGAATGGACACCTCCATTTTCAAAGGAAACTATGGCAAAATTTTCTAAAAATACAAACACTTAGAAAAATATTTTCTAAACAAGTATTCACAAGTGAGTTTTAACTATGGTTTTCAATATAAACTTTGCCATAATTTTTGTAACAAAATACAAGTATTGGAGGTTGGTTTTATAAATAAGAATGGGTGAATATACATTTAAAATATATATAAATATTAAAGACACTTGTGTGAATATTTGTGTACTTTGTGAAATAAGTTATGTTATTTTAGGGTAAAATGATATAACTTAACAAATACCATGAAATTTACAATCCAAAATAATACCAAGAATATCAAGGAATAAATATATAAGTTACACACATAATATTGTCGAACCGAACCATAGAACGTAACTTACAAAATATTCAGGAAAATACCGTTACATATATATTTTTGGTAAATATTATTTTGGATACAAACGGAGTGAAAGTATGATTTCTATTATTATTACAAGTTATATCATACTTTGAAAAATGGGGAAAATATATTATTTTTGGAAGTAGAAATATATTTTCCTAGTATATTTAGAAGATATATGATTTTTGGGAAAAATATATATTTTCTGGACAATATATTATTTTTGGACAAAATAAATTTAAATATATTTCCTAAAGTGAGACTTGGAAATATATTATTTCGGAAATTAAAAATACAATAATACAAATACATGTATAAGATATGTAGGATCGTTTTACCGACCGATTGAGTCAATTTGAGTCAATACACAACTGTTTGAGTGGCGGAAACAAACAAACAGAGCTGAATCAGTAAAGAATGGTGTAGAAAACAGAGATATCACTTTAATACTTGCTTCTCATTCAAAATGAACTTGATTACACGGCAGAAATTCGACAGCAGTTCGTGACACTATCTGGAATTCCGTATCAAATGAGAAACATCAACAGCCTATATATAGACATCTAGATTTCATTTGAAACTGACATCTTGTCAGTTCAAACGAAATTACACTAACTGATTTCGTTTGAAGATGACATAAAGTCATTTCAAACGAAATTACATGTAAAACACATAAAATTACATTCCAACCCTTTATCATCTACTAAACAAGACCTAGATCGAAAGACGTAGGCTATAGACATCGTGCACCAACAAACTCCCCCTTGGATATTGCCGGAGTCTTCAGTGTAGTCTTCAGGTCTTCATAGTGACTTGAACTTCTCTTCTCTCAAATTTTTCGCTGCATTAAAATCATCAATGGCTTTTTGACTGAAAATATACTCTTTTTCAGCATCAACACTTGGACCAACAACAAAAACATCACTCATTGTTTCCTTTGGCTTAACATTCAACTTTGCCATTTTCTTTTCAAATCCAATCCCTTTGTTTTTAAAATTGTTTCCATTTTTCTTGTGAGACCCATTGTTACCTACCCAATCTTTCTTCCCAGAGTTATTTTGTTTCAGAAAAGATTTTTTAGGTTTTGAAAAGAATTCATTGTTGTTAACTTCAGAAATATCAATCTCGACAAGCTTAAACACCTTCTCAACATTTTTCATATTCGCATTCTAAATCGGATACTCAAAATCAGAATAGAGTTTGTCAGTTCCAATCATTGTGTAAACCACCATAATCGGATCATCATTCGCAATCTTTTCTGATTTTGGTATAAACTTGTCCAAAAAGTTACCATCATCTTCACATTCAGAACTAGAATTTTCCAAATGTGTTCTCTTAGTTTCAAAATCTGAGTTATCACTCTCTTCGTCTAACACTTGGTCAACAACGGTCTTGATCACCTGTGACTCATTATCAGTGTCGGACGGAGATAATGTAACATCAATGTTCTCAGGTAACGCATCCTCAATGGTTCTCAACTTGAGGTCCAAAGCATCTTCCACCCCATCTGGATACTTCTGAGTGTAATGATTCCACATTGGGGGTGGAACACTGTTAAAGACAGGTGTTGCATCTGGTTGTTGCGGGACAATTTGCTCAATCACATATGAAGATGCAACATAACTCATCAACTTCTTATCAATTCTTTCATTATCAATTTTAGTTAACTCTAATTCCTTTTTCAATGAAGCAATTGTGTCCAAATGAAAGTTAATTTCCTTTTGTTTATCAAGAACTATTGACTTTAGCAATTTTGTGGCTTTATCATTTTCAAGACTCTCATTTTGAATCATTTTGCTAGATTTAGCCAACTTGTCATATGCTTCTTTTACTTCACTCAGATCAAATTTAAGTGCATCAGAATATTGTTTCAATTCCTGAAACTTTGTGTCCTTTTCAAGACACTCCATGCAGGGTTTTGAACAGTTTTCGCATGAAGTTTCAGACATTGACCCAATATTTTCAACAATATTTTTCTCTTGATCAATTTTAACATCCTGTTTACCGACATTATCAGATTCTGACTCAGACACTCCTTTTGTTTTGATTTCCTCCTTTTCGGATTTCCCGTCAGACTCCTTTTGACCTAACTCTGCTTTGACCGACACGTTTTCAACTGACTCAGTATCGACATACTCTGGTTTTACAGACTCTGTGTCTACCTCTTTCAGTTTTGCCATTAAAGCTTTGTCAGCAATCTCTTTCAGTGTTTCTTCAGTCATTTCTTTTGAAACATCAATTATCTCTTCAACTGGAGCTTTCTCATCCTCATACTGTGGACAAAATCCTGTTGTTGGCTCACTGAAAATACCTGCAAAAGATTCAACCACATTAGGAGACATAATTGATTTTAAAGAACTAGCTAAAACCTCTTGTTTGGATTGATAGTAGTAGATTTTTGCAGCAACTTCTTCTGGATCAACCGAACTTTCTTCAGTCACATCTTCACAAACAACCTCTGTTTCAACAACACTCTCTGGTTCTTCCACAATCTCAGCCATCAATCCTCTACCCTCACTATCAGGGATATATTTATCCCAACTGAATCCTTCAGCTACCTTTTTCATCATCTTGGTTGACTATGAGAGCTTTTTCCGGCTTGTTTTCGATCTGAGGTCTTTGAACTACAGGTTGTTGATTTGTCTTGTGATAGATCGCCTGTCTGTAGTAATCATTGGTAAATGGATTTTGATGATTGTTGACCTCTCTATTCGGACACTCTCTCTTAAAATGCCCCTTTTCTTTACACTTAAAACACGTCACTTTGGACTTATCAAATCCAAGCTTTTGATCTGGACCTAACAAACTGTTTCGGCCCGTAATTTCCATAAACCTTTGGGCTCTTCTAACCAAACTAGCCATACCCCACTTGATGTCTATCAATTCGAGCTCCTCCGGATCTATTTGATCATAGTCCTCTTTCGTCATGTCGGGGTTTCCTATTCTCCCAGCAACCAAACTCTCGTAAGATTCTAGCACTGATGCGAGTAGTGCTATGTGCTGTTTAGCAGAAGATTCTGTAAAGTCTTGAGCATTTTTAATATTTACTGCAATGTTGCACAGTATCTCTGGACTTTGACCATGAGTGTTCGAGCTTGAAGAGCTTTGTGAAGTAAATTGTTCAGGAGCTTTGGAATTTGGCTCATAACTTGCAAACGGTGAAGGCTTGTTGTTGCTTGAAGTACTCGACGAAGCTCCAGATGTTGAATCTGCACTAAAAGCTGTTTGAATCTTCGGAATAAGATTCGTTGTTGCCGGAGAACTGCCTTTGTAGTACAGTGAAACATCCTGTTGAACACTTGCAGAATTCATTTGTTTAATCTTTGTTAACTCTAACTCATGTGCTTCGATCTTCTCTATGAAACCACTAAGATTCCAATTACCAAAATCTGAATAGTTCTTTAATACCAGCAAATAAGTACCCCATTCATCATATGGCAATGCATCTGCCAATTTATCGATCCACTCCTCATTGGTCTTGGTTATCTCCAATCTTCCCATTTCCACAACTAGATGGCAATATCTTTCAATCAATTGTTTTGTAGTTTCACCTTTTATACCAGTGAAGATGTCAAATTGTTTCTTTATCAAAGCCTTTTTGCTTTTCATCATGGACTCACTCCCTTTAAACTTTGCTTCCAATGACTTCCAAATAGATTGTGAATTATCTTCATGATGTAACAACACCAAGATATCCTCTTTAATCGCCTGTTGAAGAATACTCATCATCTTTTTCTCAGCTTTGAAATCTGCTTGTTCAGTTTGTGTCAAACTGCCAATCATTTTCTTATGACCCAAACCATCTACTGGAGGAACATATTTCACTTCAATCTTCATCCAGCACTCGAAGTGGTTTGCTTGAACCCATGTCTTAAATCTTCCAGACCAACCCGAATACTCATCAATATTCATCAGTTTAGGTGGTTTCTGCATCATTCCAAGTTCATTCTCCATATTCATGTTTTGCACAATACTACCCGATGTTTGTCCTGCTGTCATACCACTGCCGGCGAAGAAGTTATAAAAATCTTGATTTTCCATTTTATGAAAACAGTTTACGAACAAATTTTCAAGTTGTGAAAACAGGTTTTACACAAGATCAGACTTTCGAACGATATCACGAACACAATGAACTTTCACAAAAAAATCAGATCTCCTCAAACGAAATTACGTTTCAAACGAGATTAGGTTTTAACACTTTTCAAACGAGATCACACCCTTCAAAAGGAATGAGGTGTCCTCTCAAACGGAATTGACTACAAACCTTCTTTCAAACGAGATTATCTAAGTAGTTCAAACGGAATCAATCTTTTCAAATGAAATAAGAGATTTCGTTTGAGACTGCACCAATTTTCAAACGAGATATGGTAATTCAAACGGAATCACCACTAATTTTCAAACGAAATTTGGATTTTCAAACGAAATAACGTGGCCTCGTTCAAACGAAATAAGGTTTTAGGTCCATTTTTATCAGTTTTACTTCGAATTTTGATCTGATATTCTCAAAGGTTTGTTAAAACTCACTTTTACACACACTGTCCAAAACTCAGTCCATTTTGTCCGTTAAAATGTCCAGAAATCCAATTTTGAGTAGAAAAAGCTACTGATTCAAGTGTATTGGGTCATAACTGGCTCTGATACCAATTGTAGGATCGTTTTACACACCAATTGAGTCAATTAGAGTCAATACACAACTGTTTGAGTGGCGGAAACAAACAAACAGAGCTGAATCAGTAAAGAATGGTGTAGAAAACAGAGATATCACTTTAATTCTTGCTTCTCATTCAAAATGAACTTGATTACACGGCAGAAATTCGACAGCACTTCGTGACACTATCTGGAATTCCGTATCAAATGAGAAACATCAACAGCCTATATATAGACATCTAGATTTCGTTTGAAACTGACATCTTGTCAGTTCAAACGAAATTACACTAACTGATTTCGTTTGAAGATGACATAAAGTCATTTCAAACGAAATTACATGTAAAATACATAAAATTACATTCCAACCCTTTATCATCTACTAAACAAGACCTAGATCGAAAGACGTAGGCTATAGACATCGTGCATCAACAAGATACCCCCATCCTTGGGAAGGAAATACGAAAGTAAATACTTGAGAAGTATTGTTACAGAAATATTGCTTAAACAATTATTCCAAAACCAAATATAATTTAAGTTGAAATATTAATTATTTTGACAAATAATTATAACTTGGAATAATATCAGAAACGTAACTCAAACACGAAAATACTAAGCAAAGGCACGACCCGTTCGTCTAATAGGCGTTAGTACACTGTAGGTAGTCGTGTTTGCTGAGGAGATTTGAGTGCCAGTACTGAAGACGCAATACTGTGAGTTCATGTCCCCTTTTTTTTTAAATTGTTTTGTTTATTTACTTCGGGGGTGAAATACATGTTACCAAAGGGATTACTTAAAATACAATTGGTATGGTTAGCCTAGGAAAGAACCATAGATCATGTGAATGGGTAGGCGTATACTTGAGGCCATCAATCCTCTTGTAGGACCGTGGGGCATGAGTGATAGATCTATTTGGGTGTAGCGAGCCCACACCCATGAGGCCAGGGTGGCCCATAGTGGTGACTATGTCTTCCAGCCGGAAGCCCGGTGCAACTTCGCTAGGTTTGAGTCTTCCTACACCGTCACGCATATCAGTGGCCTTGCAAACCATTGGTGATCTTTTCCTTGTTTGCTATCATATCGGGACTTTCATACATACATTGAATACAAAGGTTTTATACATACTCACGAACACATGAACTCGCTCAACTTTTTTTGATATTTTTAAACTACATGTATTTCCGGGAACTAAGTGGATCTGGCAGGTGTATGCATGTGTTTCAAGCAGCGTTTAAATAAAACATGTCATCTTGGGTAGTAGAGTTTAGAAGATGTGTCCTATTCTTGGACGGGATACACGTTTCTAAACCCGGTTTTGTTTACGATCTTTTGTCGAGTCTTGATGAACTCATTTGAACATGTTGTGGTTTGTAACTTAAGTTTGGTGTCAACTTTTCAAACAAGTATGTTGTGGTACTTTCAAACTTAACTTTTATGGATGAATATATTTTGGATTTATCATATAGCAATGTTATGATTGAATGCTATGGTATTAAGAAGTCACACCAATAACCACGCTTCCGCAAAAGTCAGAGTGTGACAAAAAGCTTGTACAGTGACTGTGTGATACCTTGCCTCGTATAACCGTGCGTGTGTCAAACATAATGTCTCGTCCTAACGATGAACCTCTCACTAGTCATACTGATAAGAGTGGTGCTGTTGTGGGCATCATCTCGTTCCTTAAGGCCCAGAAGTGTCTACGAAAGGGGCCACACTGCCATTCTAGCCCTTGTTACTGATACTTCAACGAAGGAGAAGAAGATTGAAGACATCCCGATCATACGCAACTTTCCTGAGGAATTACCTGGCCTTTCGCACCATCGCCAAGTCGAGTTCCAAATCGAGCTTACCCCTGGAGCGGCACCTATAGCTCGTACACCTTATCGTTTAACCCCATCTGAATTGGAAGAGTTGTCCACGCAACTACAAGAACTTTTGGACAAAGGTTTCATTCGTCCAAAGTTCTTCACCCTGGGGAGCCCCAGTCTTGTTTGTTAAGAAGAAATACAGAACTTTCCATATGTGCTTAGACTACCGGGAACTCAATAAGGTGACCGTGAAGAATCGTTATCCCCTTCCACGTATCGATGACCTGTTCGACCAGTTGCAAGGGTTGAGCTTCTATTCTAAGATTGATCTGAGATCAGGCTATCATTAGCTGAAAGTCCGAGATGAAGACATATCCATGACAGCATTCAGGACTCATTACTGACACTACGAGTTTCTAGTTATGCATTTTGGGTTGACAAACGCACCTACGGTTTTCATGGATCTCATGAACCGAGTGTGCAAACCAAACTTGGATAAGTTCGTTATTGTTTTCATTGACGACATCCTGATCTATTCTAAGAGTCAGGAGGAACATGAGCGTCATCTATGACTTACTCTTGAAATTCTCCGAACAGAACAGCTATACGTTAAGTTTTCGAAATGTGAGTTTTGGCTTCTTGAAGTCTATTTCCTAGGCCACGTAGTCAATAAAGATGGAATTTACGTTGGTCCATCCCAGATTGACTAGATCAAGAACTGGCCTGCACCTCGAACTCCAACTGAAATCCGTCAATTCTTGGGTTTGGCGGGTTACTATCGAAGGTTTATCAAGGATTTTTCGAAGATTGCGCAACCTCTTACTACTCTAACTCAGGAGGGTGTCACCTACCGATGGGGCGATGCTCAGGAATCCACGTTTCAACAACTGTAGGTGAAACTTTGTAGGGCACCCGTTCTTTCATTACCTGAAGGCACAGAAGACTTCGTTGTTTATTGTGACGCGTCAATCCAAGGACTTGGTTGTGTGTTGATGCAACGTGAGAAAGTTATTGCTTACGCATCATGCCAACTCAAGGTTCACAAAAAGAACTACACTACCCACAATTTAGAGTTGGGAGCGGTAGTGTTTGCACTCAAGTTATGGAGACACTACTTGTACGGTACCAAGTGTACCATCTACACCAATCACAAGAGTCTCCATTATATCTTGGATCAGAAGGAGTTGATGTGACAACCCGAATATTCAGGTTAGCACTACATAAATTCCACAACCCTTCAATGTGTATCCTTACGTTTGATTCATTAAATGTTTGTGTGCGTGTGAGTAATTATCCATGAAACCACTTATACTTGAACTCATTAGATGTGTATTGGATAATCTTTTTATGTTTAAAACATGAACCCATTATTCGTATATTAGATAGTCATTGCATGTTTGATTCATGAACCTTTTAGGTGTATTGTTAGTCTTTTGGACTGGGCCGAAAACCCACTCATAACACACTTCATGGCCGTTTGGGCCTCTCTCGTCTGGCCCACATAGTATATCAGGCCCGAAACCATTATATGTTATATATGGGGGGCAGGTATTTGGGTTACTTGTAGCCCACCCCTAAACCATGATCCTATATTGTATTAGATTGATTATTATCATAAACTAAAACAAACCCTACCCTCCTCTCAAGAACACGCACGACAACAGGAGACCTTCCCCCTCTTCACAGCTTATAGGTTTGTACGCCCTCATCACTTCTTGGTTAGTGTTGTTATCATTCATTATAAATCTGCAATAATGTGTGGAATTGTATGCATAGACTTTGTTTATGTATTGTGACTTGAATAGGATTGTTGAGTATGTTATACGTTATATGTGTGCCGTTGTATGTTGCGTTTAAAACGGAAGAGTAGGGAAATCTTGTAGGGTTTATGGTTAGAATTGGAAGTATGCTAATTGTTGTATTTATCTTGTGTGAGGATGGTATGATCGATAATAATAATAATATGTGTGTTATGATTCATGATAGTGTGTTAGTTTGTGTAACATGTTCATGATAATAATGTGAATTACTTGACTTAATCCGAATCAAATGAAGGCTGTTAATTAAGGTTTGATTTCGTGATGTGTTATAACCATCCACAACAAAAACTAAACCACTGATATAAGAGTGCTCGTCAATAATTTTGGGATGGAAAAACTAAACAAAAAAAAGGGATTCCAAGAATGAAACTAGTTAGGGGACGAGGGTGATATCCAATAGATTGTGGTTAATGGTTTGATGTAAGTGGATAATCTTGAATAAGAAAATGGCGGCCATGTGCATTTGGAGTCTTGATATAATTAAATCACGTGCACATCCTAATAGTGGTCAGACTAGTCTAGGATATTAATGTTGTGTGAATTGTATGATGTGATGATGTCATCGAAAATAGTGGGGATTTCATGTTAACATGCTGCTCGTGAACTTGACCCATGTGTGAATGAATGTATTTAAGTGTTTTGGTTCATAATTTAGGCCAATGATCATAAACAATTGAAATAATATGAATACTCTATTAATAATGTTTATTGACAGTCAAAGGTATTATGTGTATTGGATCATGCTATGATGTTCTTGTATGTGGAAATTGGATCTGTTTACATAATGAACTATATTGGCATGATGACACGTAACTTTAGGGTATTTGTGGCATGATGATTATAGAACTATGATGATGCATTATTTGATGACATGAATTGATAAATGTTTTCGTGAGACATGGACACTGCTGATTTATTGATACAACTTGCATAACTTGTTTAATGCTAGTGCACTGTTTGCGTAGCATGTGAAAAGATTGTATGACATAAGTGAATTTGAATACTAAACTGAGTGTTCTGGTAAACCGTGATAGGACGTATTTGATCAACTGTTAAACAAGTAAATAATCTTACCGAGCAAAACCAAGGTGAGTTCACACTCTTAAGGCATGGGATTCCCGGTGGGTTGGGAATGGGATTAAGAAGCTAAGATGAAACCTGTATATTCACACTAATAGACTACATTTAATCCTGTGTATTCTTGGATTGGGAAGAATACGTACCTCCGTCCTCAGATTGGGAAGGACGCCTACACTAAACCTGCGTATTCTCGGATTGGGAAGAATACGTACCTCTGTCCTCGGATTGGGAAGGACGCCTACATTTAACCTACGTATTCTCGGTTGGGTAGAATACGTACCTCCATCCTCGGTTGGGAAGGATGCCAATATATATAACTAGTCTAGTGGTTACATGGGGTAGCCCCCACTGATTATGGTTTGGGAAACAAGAAACTGATTAACTAATGGTTTTCGAAAGAACTTATGTTTTTTTTGGAACAACATTAAACTGGACAACCAACTGTGAACTCGCTCAACTTTGTTATTGACTCGTTGTTACATGCCTTGCAGGCCTTTAGGTGCATATTGTTGGAACTTGCTGTCTGGAAGGCTGGAGTGGTCATGGGTCGAAATACTTGGAATCTCAATACAAACTTACTGGTTTATGTAGACATGGTTTACGAAACAGTTAACAAATGAGTTATGCTTCCGCTGTATTCAATGTATGATATGTAATGTTAGTAACACTTTACGTTAATGAATGAAAGTTTTCTTTAATTACATTATGCGAAGTTCAATGTGATTGGTGGCTTGGATCCTGGTACGTCACACGCCCCGCGGTGATTCCGCATGTGGTAGTTTGGGGGTGTGACAGATTGGTATCAGAGCCATTGGTTATAGTGAACTTGGTTTTAAAAAGGGGAAAAATGTTTTTATAAAACCAGACTATAACCGAACAGTTCTGAAAACGTGAATACGACCATGACACTCAGCTCCAGATTGCAAGGTTCGTCTCTCGTATACTCATTGTACTGCATAACTAGTGAACACTTACATATGATATTGCATGTGATTGCACGTTTAGCACAACAGTATGAATTCATGTGTTACTTGCATGTGTTATGTGACTGATAGGGTGGTTTTCCCTAAACATTCATAACTTACGCTTCGTGATGCTCTCTGTTTGCTACTCGAGTTTGAGGAACCGTTTGACATGAGTTAAGAGGAGCTGAGATGAGCATGCAAATCACAATATTATTGTGGGTGCACACATAATAATAATGTGGCGTGCATTCGAGTGCCAGTGATGCTTAACAAGTGAAAAAGGGGTTCCGTTCCGTTATTTGATCGATGTGAAACATAACAAACCTATAGGGGTCATAGCAGTGATTGTCCCCTTCTCGAACGTGAACTTTTCATTCCTCTCTAGATCCTTTCAAATCACGATGCTATCGAGTATTACTTGAACACCCATCTGAACACTTAGCGAACCGTGTAGAATGTTAGGTACTTATACGAACGTCCCTGAGTTGGATGTCGCAGTGTCGAATGATTGATCGATACCTTTCTTACTCCTCTTCATTTGCTGAAAGTCATGTATTGACGTCTTAGATCCCGAAGTGTGATCACTTTGCAACACTCTTGTACAGACCGTGTATTACTCAGACAACTTGCAACATCGATGGACAAGAGGATGAGCGTAGTACTTTACCAACCTCAGTATTTGGATGACCCCGACTACCGGCAACGAACATCAGCGAATAGACTTCAATCGAGTCCGTAACTCTAGTCAGCGATTTATGGGAGTCAACTCTTACGAATCAATCGGAGCATAAGTGAAGATAATTGACCATAGTGTTGTATGCGTAACTGCCAGCACAGTGGGTAGCGCTTTAGGACGTGGATCAGAATGTGAAAAGATGGACCTTGATGGTGAAGAATCGTAGGGCTTCATTTCGAGCAACGACATTGGGGGCAGTAGTCATAGCGACAACAAGGTATTCGTAACCCTGGCCTATAGTATGGTAATAAATGTGCCTACAACATGGATTGGTCGTGGTTAAGTTAAGAGGACAACGACCAAAGGAACAACGACAGTACTGGAAATCCTTGTAATGAAGACATCAACACTGGAAATGATGCTCATGGAAGGGCATTTAGGGTTGGCGTGGGCGACGCCAGGATGGTGGCAACGTGGAAACTTGTACGGGTAGCTAATCGCTTCGTCTCTGTCCTGTTTAACCCTGATGCTTCTCAAAAGGCTGATGGCAAGTCAATTGAAGCATCATATGTTTGTAGGGATGCAAATTCAACCGTGTGGGACAAGTTTTCGACATCGATCTTCCTTCTACTATCCACGATGGTGTTGATGCTGTAGTCAGTATGGGTTGGTTAACCAGACATTGCGTAGTTATACCCTGTGAAGGGAAAGTTGTCGTCTGTCATAAAGTATCCGAGTGGTGCAGAGGTTAGCATCAATTCAGCAGTGAAGGCCAGAAGTGTCCACGGAAGGATTACCCTGCCATGATAACATTCGTTACTGATGTCAAGGCTAAGGAAAAGAGGATCGAGGATCCACCAATTGTTCGTGATTTCTCCCTAAGTGCTATCTGAAGAACTATCAGCCATTACGTGTGAAGTCTTGTTAAATGTCACATCTAGATTCGAGAGATGCGTTTTGATCATGTAACCAACAAAGGATGAATCCCAACTCTGCAATGCACTGAGCATCGTCTTTACCCGAGGGTGCGGGTGAATCAGTGGTGTATCATTTTGGGTCGAATCAAAGTCCCAGTTACACGTCGACGCAACACGAGAGAGTGATGATGTACATAATGGAGTTAGAAAGAGGAACTGCATGACACACAACCGGTAGTGGGAACTGTGGTCTTTGGACTTACGTGGAGGCATTACTTGGACGGTACCAAATGCGTTACTTAGATCGATCGCAAGGGCCTCCCATGTACCCTGGTCTCTGAAGAACTAAATCAGTTAATGGCATCACTGGATAGAACTTTTGGAGGATTGCAACTATGAAACGTGAATGTACACAAGCTTTGCAGCTCACTATCGACTCTACTTACCTGATCTGACTCGCCCTATTCAAACTGGAGAACCGAAGGAAGAGGAATTTAGAGTTGAACTCATGCGGGGCATTGAGAAGCAACCTAGGCAGGTCAGACGATATTCGCTAACTCATGGAACGGGTGTGGATCTCATTATACAGTATGTTGAGCAAAGCACCGGCCTCGATATTCTAGTCGTCTGGATTTTGATGAGAGACATTAGGATTTATAAACCTTGTACTGGTAATCGGGTATGAAAGCCAACCTAACTAGGTATTTGAATAATGCGGGACACCGAGAAACATTCTTAAGGAAATAAGAACAGACTACCATGGACTTTGTCACTGGGCTACCTAGAACTTGAAACGAAAACAACAGCACCTGGATGATCGTTGATCGTCTCACGCAACCAGCATACTCTCATGCAGTCAAGGAAAGCTGTTGAACCTTCGTAAGTTGTGACTATCCCTCTGGGAGAAGCAGCTTTTAGGCACGAGGTGCCAACTCCTGTTATCTCTAATTTTGATCTATACCTGATTTATGACAGACATCTAACAACCCTCTTGGCTTATGTATAGACAGGAGTATACTCATCATCATAGGACAAACATTTAGAGTAAACGAACCATCCTGACACTTGAAGACATGTTTCGAGCATGTGTAATCGACTTTGGCAATGACTGAGAAAGACACCTCCCTTTAGTGGAGTTTTCGTATAACAACAGTTACTGCACCAGCATCCAGGCTGCTCCGTTCGAGGCATTGTACGGATGGAAGTGCCGATCACCTCTTTGTTGTGCAGAAGTTGGCGACAACCAAATCACTGCCCCAGAACTCAACGCAGACGCAACGGAGGAGATTGCTCAGATACGACAACGAATAGTGGAAGCTCGTGACCGTCAGAAAAACTACGCTGATAAGCACAGGAAACCACTCGAGTTCCAGGTTGGGGATCGAGTACTACTCAAAGTCTCACCGTGGAAAGGCGTAGTTCGTTTTGGTATACGAGACAAACTCAACCCGCGATATGTTGGACCTTTCAAAATCACGAAGAGAATTGGCAAGATGGCCTACAGATTGAATCTACCCGAAGAACTCAGTGGAGTTCACAACGTATTCCATGTGTCGAATCTGAAGAAGTGTCTGTCAGATGAAACTCTCATTGTTCCTTTCAAGGAGCTCACCATCGACGATCAGTTGCGATTTGTCGGGGAACCAGTGGAAATCTTTGACCGGGAGGTCAAGATTCTCAACCGCACCAGGATACCTATTGTTCGAGTTCGTTGGAACTCCCGTTGTGGCCCAGAGTTTACCTGGGAACGAGAAGACCAAATGAAACACAAATATCCCCAGTTGTTCGAAAACAATGAAACCACTATTGAGGCTGAAGCTACTGAGGAATTTCGCGACGAAATTCCAAACCAACGGGGGGATGATGTGACACCCCAGGAAATCTAGGAAATCACGCAACCTAACTAGCTTCCTCAGTAACTACGTGCTAAATTTTGGGACGAAATTTCTTTCAAGTTGGGGATGATGTGACAACCCGAATATTCAGGTTAGCACTACATAAATTCCACAACCCTTCAACATGTATCCTTACGTTTGATTCATTAAATGTTTGTGTGCGTGTGAGTAATTATCCATGAAACCACTTATACTTGAACCCATTAGATTTGTATTGAATAATTTTTTATGTTTAAAACATGAACCCATTATTCGTATATTGGATAGTCATTGCATGTTTGATTCATGAACCCTTTAGGTGTATTGTTAGTCTTTTGGACTGGGCCGCAAACCCACCCATAACACACATCATGGCCGTTTGGGCTTCTCTCGTCTGGCCCACATAGTATATCAGGCCCGAAACCATTATATGTTATATATGGGGGGCGGGTATTTGGGTTACTTGTAGCCCACCCCTAAACCATGATCGTATATTGTATTAGACTAATTATTATCATAAACTAAAACAAACCCTACCCTCCTCTCAAGAACACACACGACAACAGGAGACCTTCCCCCCTCTTCGCAGCTTATTGGTTTGTACGCCCTCATCACTTCTTGGTTAGTGTTATTATCATTCATTATAAATCTGCAATAATGTGTGGAATTGTATGCATAGACTTTGTTTATTTATTGTTACTTGAATAGGATTGTTGAGTATGTTATACATGATATGTGTGCCGTTGTATGTTGCGTTTAAGACGGTAGAGTAGGGAAATCTTGTAGGGTTTATGGTTAGAATTGGAAGTATGCTGATTGTTGTATTTATCTTGTGTGGATGGTTTGATCGATAATAATAATATGTGTGTTATGATTCACGATAGTGTGTTAGTTTGCGTAACATGTTCATGATAATAATGTGAATTACTTGACTTAATCCGAATCAAATGAAGGCTGTTAATTAAGGTTTGATTTCGTGATGTATTATAACCATCCACAACAAAAACTAAACCACTGATATAAGAGTGGTCGTCAATAATTTGGGGATGGAACAACTTAACAAAAAAAAGGGATTCCAAGAATGAAACTGGTTAGGGGACGAGGGTGAGGTCCAATAGATTGTGGTTAATGGTTTGATGGAAGTGGATAATCTTGAATAAGAAAATGCCGGCCATGTGCATTTGGAGTCTTGATATAATTAAATCATGTGCACATCCTAATAGTGGTCAGACTAGTCTACGATATTAATGTTGTGTGAATTGTATGATGTGATGATGTCATCGAAACAAGTGGGGATTTCATGTTAACACGCTGCTCGTGAACTTGACCCATGTGTGAATGAATGTATTTAAGTGTTTTGGTTCATAATTTAGGCCAATGATCATAAACAATTGAAATAATATGAATACTCTATTAATAATGTTTATTGACAGTCAAAGGTATTATGTGTATTGGATCATGCTATGATGTTCTTGTATGTGGAAATTGGATCTGTTTACATAATGAACTATATTGGCATGATGACACGTAACTTTAGGGTATTTGTAGCATGATGATTATAGAACTATGATGATGAATTATTTGATGACATGAATTGATAAATGTTTTCGTGAGACATGGACACTGTTGATTTATTGATACAACTTGCATAACTTGTTTAATGCTAGTGCACTATTTGCGTAGCATGTGAAAAGATTGTATGACATAAGTGAATTTGAATACTAAACTGTGTGTTCTGGTAAACCATGATAGGACGTATTTGATCAACTGTTAAACAAGTAAGTAATCTTACCGAGCAAAACCAAGGTGAGTTCACACTCTTAAGGCATGGGATTCCGGGTGGGTTGGGAATGGGATTAAGAAGTTAAGATGAAACCTGTATATTCACCACTAATAGACTACATTTAATCCTGCGTATTCTCAGATTGGGAAGAATACGTACCTCCGTCCTCGGATTGGGAAAGACGCCTACACTAAACCTGCGTATTCTCGGATTGGGAAAAATACGTACCTCCGTCCTTGGATTGGGAAGGATGCCTACATTTAACCTGCTTATTCTCGGTTGGGTAGAATACGTACCTCCGTCTTCGGTTGGGAAGGACGCCAATATATATAACTAGTCTAGTGGTTACGTGGGGTAGCCCCCACTGATTATGGTTTGGGAAACAAGAAACTGATTAACTACTGGTTTTCGAAAGAACTTATGTTTTTCTTGGAACAACATTAAACTGGAAAACCAACTATGAACTCGCTCAACTTTGTTGTTGACTCGTTGTTACATGCCTTGCAGGCCTTTAGGTGCATATTGTTGGAACTTGTTGTCTGGAAGGCTGGAGTGGTCATGGGTCTAAATACTTGGAATCTCAATACAAACTTATTGGTTTATGTACACATGGTTTACGAAACACTTAACAAATGAGTTATGCTTCCGCTATATTCAATGTATAATATGTAATGTTAGTAACACTTTACGTTAATGAATGAAAGTTTTCTTTAATTACATTATGCGAAGTTCAATGTGATTGGTGGCTTGGATCCTGGTACGTCACACGCCCCGCGGTGATTCCGCATGTGGTAGTTTGGGGGTGTGACAGTTGAACAAGTGACAACGTCGATGGGTCGAACTCCTTAACGGCTATGAGTGTGCAACCACGTATCATCCAGGCAAGGCCAATGTTATGGCCGATGCACTCAGTCGAAAGGAAACTAAACCTTAGCGTGTACGTGCGTTACAGCTTACTATCCACTCTAGTCTTCCGTTGGGTTCCATCCTATGGAAACCTACGAGAGCTTGTAATGGACGAAGCACACAAGTCTCGTTACTCGGTGCATCCTGACAAGATGTACCAGGATCTCAAGACTCTGTACTGGTAGCCACACATGAAAGCTAACATAGCAACCTATGTTAGTAAATGATTGACCTGAGCTAGGGTTAAGGTTGAATACCAGAAGCCATCAGGAATACTTCAACAACCAGAGATCCCAACATGGAAATGGGAGCAAATTTCCATGGATTTCGTCACCGGCTTACCTAGATCTCAGCGAAGAAATGACACCATCTGGGTGATCGTGGATTGACTAACCAAGTCTGCACACTTTCTGACAATCAAGGGAACTGACAAGTTTCTACACTCGCAGACATCTATTGTGGGAAGTAGTCGCTAGGCACGGAATGCCAACTTCTATCATTTCTGATCAAGACCCACGCTTTGCATCTGATTTGTGGCAGGAGATGCACAAATCCTTTGGCTCATGTCTAGACATGAGCACAGCTTATCACCCTCAGATGGATGGGTAGACTGAGCACACACCTTTAGTGGAGTTTTCATACAACAATAGTTACCACACCAGCATCAAGGCTGCTCCTTTCGAGGCTTTGTACGGACGGAAATGCTGATCACCTCTATGTTGGGCAGAAGTTGGCGACAGTTAAATCACTGCCCCAGAACTCGTTATCGACACAACAGAAAAGATCGACCAAATCAGACAACAAATGGGGGAAGCTCATGACTGTCAGAAAAGCTACACTGATAAGCGTAGGAAACCTCTCGAGTTCCAGGTTGGGGATCAAGTGCTACTTAAAGTCTCACCATGGAAAGGTGTGGTTCGTTTCAGAAAATGGGGCAAAATTAATCCGCGATATGTCGGACCCTTTGAAATCACGGAGAAAATCAGAAAGGTGGCTTACAGACTGAATTTGCCCGAAGAACTCAGTGGTGTTCACAACGTCTTTCACGTGTCGAATCTAAAAAAGTTTCTGTCAGATGAGAACCTCATTGTTTCTTTCAAGGAACTCACTATTGACGACCAGTTGCGCTTCATCGAGGAACCGGTGGAATTTATGGATCGGGAAATCAAGACTCTTAAACGAACCAAGATACGTATTGTTAGAGTTTGTTGGAACTCCCGTCGTGGCCCAGAGTTCACTTGGGAACGACAGGACCAGATGAAACGCAAGTACCCCTAGTTATTTAAGAATGGTGAGGCCAGTACTAAAGCTACTTCGGAATTTCGGGACGAAATTCCAAACCAATGGGGGGATGATGTGATACCCCAGGAAAACGCACAACACAACTAGCTTCCTCAGTGACCATGTGCTAAATTTCAGGACGAAATTTCTTTCAACTTGGGGATGATGTGACAACTCGTATAAATCCCTATTACATTTTTCTTTACTTTGTAATTACATGTACGTTATATGAATTGAATACGGCGTTTGATTATTTGTGAATGGTTGTGAGCTTGGTAATGTGCAATGTGAATTACGTGAAACCGAAACCTGAAACTGAAATATTTTATTACGCTATTTTGCGAAACGAAACATTGTAGTATGTTAAATGGCGACACGGAACATCTTAATTAGTCATTGCGTTAAACACATGGAACCGCTACCTTTTAAACCCAAATCAAACCTACCCCTTCGGCCCAAGAGCAAACAAACCCAACCCACCATCCCTTCCCTTGTGCGACACAAGCCCAACCCGCCACCCCTTCCCTTCTCGGCCCACAAAACCCAAACACCCCTATGTTTTAATTATGTACGTATGCATGGAGAGCAAAAAAAACCAAAACCCTACCCCCTTTGGTATGCGCGACGGCAGGAGAATAAACCCCCCCTCGCAATCTCTCTTGGTCGCACCTTTCACCTTCTCTAGTTCTTTCTTCTTCGCTCCAAGGTTAGTGCACATGTTAGATTACGGTTCATGATGTTTTGGTGTATACATGGCTGTGATTATGAATATTCTTGATGATCTTGATGGTTATGATGTTAAACTTTAGTTTAGAGTTCATAAAAATCAAATATAATGATTCGTGTTACTACTTGTGTGTGTATAGACATGTATGGGTTCATTAGGGTTTTGATCTTTGAGATAAGGTGAAGTATCTTGGCTGCGTTTCTTTTGCTTGGCTTGATACTACTGATGTTATGATGATTTCAGGTAGTACTAGTGACTAGAACTCATGCTTGAATGATAATGTGATCATATTTGCGTTCGTATGTTATTAGGGGTTTTGTTATGGGTTGAACAGTTCGATATTCCAGGAGTTTTATGTGATAAATAATGTGAGCTAGAACGATAAACTATTGTAAGTGATGTTTATATGTCGTTGTTGTTCGTTGAGTTTGTGTTTGAGTCGCTAGAGACTCGTTTTGTGTCATTAAAAGCTGAAAACTGAAGGTTGATTAACATTTAGTTGGCTGTAAACGGGTCGTTTTTTTACAGAAAAACGGATTTTCTGAAGTCTAAATCATACGTTTTTGAAAAGCGCTTCAAATGGCACTAGAATCACATTTTTCGGAGGTCGTTTGCTATTTTTAAAGAGCCGTTTTACACAACAGCAAAAGCTGCGTTTTTCTGCAGAAAATACGTGTTACGCTTTTCGTTATGACTTGTAGCCTGGATAGAGTTAGGTTGTGATTTTCGTACAGTAGCTGGGCATGGATGTTGTCGTAAATCTCCCACTGGAATTTCGCCATTCGGACGGGCGATGATTTTTAAATAAATTGCTCCGTGGATTGCAGTCAGAAAGTGACGAATCTGTGTCCCGAGATTTTTACACAAGGTGACGTGGACTGTTTAGAACGTTCTGTAAATTATTTAGAATTTTTGGAATAATATAACTATTTTATAAAAATACCCAAAAATAGCCCAGTTCTGGACGTCAAACCTGAAACGTTATAAGTTGTTATTTGCGTATCTAAAGGTTGTTTATGCTATCTGAGAATGATTAAACTTATTTATTGTCAACGAAAGTGTTATGTGAATTATTGTATGCATGATCATAAGTAATTATATGTGGAATATGTGCTTGTATGTAAGTTGTCAAAGTGAGTGCATGGTACGGGTAGGAGTTTTGTGCCTTACTTGAACACACTAATAAACAAAATGGTAATCGTATTAGGACGTGATTGACCTAGCTTGACTTTTAACCATTTTAAGAGACCAAACGAGCAATCGAAGGTGAGTTCACACTTTTAATCAAAGCGTGGAATTCCCGGTGGTTTGGGAATGGGTTAAATAACAACTATCCCCCTTGGGTGGGATGCAACTTGCGTATTCTCCTTGGGTAGAATTCATACCTCCGCCCTCCTTGGGAAGGGCGACAACCATTATAATGCATGTCTTAAGCTTGTTAGACAACAACTCTATCATAAGTCCCCCATATTTTGTATCGACTTAATCGCCAGGCCAATGGCGAACGTGTTATTAGTTAAATAGCGTTATTAGGTTTGACAAGCCTCACACCGTGCCGCAGAGGACGAGCTGGACTAATATACTTGGGCACTTAGTCAATGATAATAGACATTGACTCGGGGCACTCAACATAACTTCAGTCACTAGTCGATATGGTAACGGGTCTGGTGGTTTAAAACAGTGGGGGTAGCTCCCCATGGCATGTTTTTATAAAGAATAAGAAACTTAACAACTTATGGTTTTTGGAAGAACATTAAAACAAACAACCAACTGTGAACTCACCAACTTTTTTTGACACACTACTGCATGCTTTGCAGGTCGTTAGGTATATGGATGGAGCTTGCACGAGGAGTGGACGTTATGGAAAGGAACCAATTGTTGGGTTCCTACTAATAAACTTTATGATTTATAGATTGCTCTATGGGTTTTATACTTTATGCTTCCGCTAACATTTAAACTTGGTTTTGGATTTTGTCTTCGTAACCACTAATCGTTTGATTGGTTGCTTTACTTTGTTTTACTTTATTCACTTATTGTTTAGTATGATTAGTGGTGTGATCCTGGTCAGTCACACGCCTCATGGTATTACTCCACTAGTGGATTTTGAGGGTGTGACAACAGTTGTTTTTCTAAGCCTTCCAATCACATCAATCGTGTCTCAAACTGCTTGAGATACCCTTTCTATTGCAGTCTACAGATTAATACGGTTTTGTCTGTACTTTGAATCACTCTAAAAGAAAATCTGGAGTTGTGTTTGTGATTGTGAACATGTTACTTCTACTATTTGCTGCAATGATGGCCGATCATCAATTAAACAAGATACCAGACCAAAGCACCTGTTTCCTGAAGATTACAGAAGATACCGAGCTAGGACTTCTCCTCCTACGTCTTCTGAACTACTCAAGCTAAAGGGAGTTGGAAAAAGGCTGTTCCTGATTGTCAAAGATGATGCATGCAAAAAGGGGGAGCTTATCCAAATAAAGTACTCAAAGAGCGAAGTGTCAAAAGAAGATCTTCAGTGAAGAAACTTTGGAAAGCATCAGTCTAGGGGGAGATTGTTGGGTCTAAAATTGAGACTGAAGCTTGCCAAATTGAAGATCACAACACACATGAGGTTGACGGTTCTAAAGATGATGCAAGAGTTTGATAACACTAGCCTAAGGGGGAGATTGTTGGGTCTAAAATGTGTAGTCTAATGTTACCATCGAATCAATTCAAAAAAGTCAACGCCATCAAGTCAAAGTCAACGCGCAAGTCGACACGAGAAGATCGAAGAAAGATATGGCGTATGAAAGTTCGAGTTATGATAGTTATATTGCTTTGGTTAATTAAATATAGTTTGTTTTGACAAAATATGTTTATTATCTTAGTTAATTAGTTTTCATGTTTAGTGTTACTTTTAGTAAGTTATTATCTCTAGGGACTTAAATGTAAATAGGCTAAGTGTTTTTAGGCTATAAATAGAAAGAGATGATTAGGGTTTGGACAACACACACTTTATAGAGAAATTTGGGGGCTAATTGTATTATCACTTGCAAATTAATCTAGTGGGTTTTATTGCTATATTTTTGGTGTGTTCATCTTGATTTCTTATACAAAATCAGATTTTGGTTCGATTTGATCCTACTGGTTGACTTTACGCTTCATATTTCCTCTGCCTTTAGTAATCTTTTCAACACCTGGAGGAACATATGAGGCATCTTCTTGATCAGAATTCTTTTTCTTCCTAAAAGGCCCTGTTGTTATGCCTTTCTTGCCATTGAAACCAGTCTTTGGTGCCATCTCCGTAAGATCTATATCACTCTCAGTTTCACTGGAATCAGTGTGCACTTCACCTTCGACAAACTTTTCTTTAACAACTTCCACATTCTCTCCTCCTGTCTTTTCAGCATTCTTAGCCGCTTCAGTAACATCATGAGCAACAATAATATTTTCTGTTTCATCGAAGAAGATCTCATTATCACCACCTTCAACATTTACATTCACAGGCTGATCTTCATCAGGTTCATCAACCAAATGTAATGATGATTTCTTGTTCGGTGTTCTTTTTGTTGGTGCCTTTGGTGTAGGTGCTTTTGGAGTTTTCGGCGTTGGTGTCTTTCTTTTCTTCTTCTTATCTTCTTCCTTTAGCAAGAATTTTCCTCGTTTGTTTGTTAACAACTCCATTTTCTTATCTTCTCATATTTTGATTTCTGAAAACTTCTTTTCTGATTCGACTTACCACCCCACCGCCCATTACCACCAGTTTGATTTTTATTTTGAAATCGTGGATTAGGCTTGTTGTAATAAGCTTTATCCTTCAGAAACCTTTTCGAACTTGAAAACTTTTCAACTTCAGACACATAAACTTCTACCAATTAGAAAACCTTCTCAATTTTATCCAAAATAACGTTTTGAATAGGAAAATTTGTGACAACCGTCAAAAATCCAGGTATCCGTACAATTAATTAATCTTGATTAGTGCTTAATGACTGTGCTGAATTACAAATGACTGCTTTCTGATTACTGCATCATACTTACATGTGCATCACATATTGCATAATGTCACATCATATTTACATACAAACCATATTGACATACATGATGCACAAAGCACAGTTAGCACAGTTACCGGATAAAACAGGAATATGCTGACGGGGTTCAGTACATAGACAGGCAGTGTTTTGAGACCCAGTATGAGCCAGAAACCAAGTTCTACACTAGTATAGTGTGTAGGGAAGTAAGGACCACAAAACTACTTTTCTAGGTATTAGATAAAGTGCCGGAAAGTGCCTAAAACCCACATAAAGTGCAGAATTCTACATAATTAAGCAAAAATCAGCATTTTAACAAGCTAGTAATATGCAAAAATATGACTAAATGGTCCTGAATGCTTTCCTAAGTGTCGGGAATTAAAAGTGTCACAAAACTTAACATAAAGAACACTAAACGGTATAGTTTGACACTTTAACGAACCGGTATCTAACCGAACAACCGGACACTACCCGAAACACCAAAATTACACCAGAAGCATTGTTTTAATATTTCTGAACTAGTTATGATCCCCGAACACCCTAACACACTATATAACACCTAATACACATAACATTAAACACTACACTTGGATTTCAACTAATATGCTTAACTTACCATTAAACCCCAACCAATACCCCCCCCCCCCTCATGTTCACGGCATCAAGGGTGTGGCCCACCCTTGATCTTGCTTGATCTCATAAGATTGATTGGAGATTTGTTGTGTACTTATGAAGCATATTATCCAATGGACAAAACTCTAAACTTGAATATAAGATATACATGAAGGATTAGAACTCATCATCTCTCACACACTTCACCTTCATCTCTCTCCCTCCTTCTTCCCCCTCTCGGCCGAACATAACCCACCACACCACCACCATCTTCACTTCAATCTCATCCAATTTCAAGTGATCACAAGGTGTAAGAAGGTGTCTAAAGAAGCTTGGAGCTTGTGGATATTGAATGACCTCTCCCATTTGCTATTATCCACCACATTTGTCACCTTCATCTTCTAGTGTTCATCCCTAGCCCTTGTGCTAGTAGTAAGCTTCTATTCACTTGATTTTACTTCATATTTAGTTGGTTAAAAGATGTAGTATGTTGTTAATCACAAGAACACTAAAGAACATAATCATGAAACTTTAACATAAGCTTAAATAACATAAGAATACATGTTGATTAGTGTTATTTTGCTTCTTGATGATTGATGATTTGTGTTAGTGATGTTAGACATCATATGAAACCTACTAGATTGTGATTTAACACATGATCTAGTAAGTTAAGGTGGTGATCTTGTGAAAGACCAAGATCATCATGCTTTATGTTTTCATGAACTTGAAGTATGAAAATGATTTTATGAATAATGAAGCATATTACATGATTACTAGACATAAACTTGGATGATTTCAAAAATAGTTTTCCAAAGAAACCAAGTTAAATAACAAGATTTACATAGACTTGGTTTGTACTTAAACATACACTATTTTTGGTGGTAAAACAAGTGTATAAACACTTGTGAAACAAGAAGATGTCATAAAGAAATGTTTTTGTAAAACATGTTTACAAGTTGTAAACACCTAAATCTTTCAAGAATGAAGTTTATAAAGAAGTAAATACATTTTGGAGGGTAACTAAACCTACTAAACACACTACCAAGTTACTACAAGTTTTTATGAAAGTTCAAGTTCATGATTGTTATGAAAATAGCATTGTTTTGGCACTTGGTAAGTGTAAGTTATTTAGGGTTGATTGTTGATTGTTTGTGATGATTTTAAAAAGAAAATGATATGCTTTAATAGCATGGACACCTTCATTTTTAGGGGAAACTATGGCAAAATTTTCTAAAAATATAAACACTTAGAAAAATATTTTCTAATAAATATTTACAAGTGTATTTTAACTATGGTTTCAATATAAACTTTGCCATAATTTTTGTAACAAAAATACAAGTATTGGAGGTTGGTTTTTATAAATAAAAATAGATAAATATGTATTTAGAATATATATTTACATTAAATACATGATGTGTGTGAATATTTGTATGCTTTGTGTAGTAGTTATATTATTTTAGGGTTAAAATAATATAACTTAACAAAATACCAAGAAATTACAATCCAGAATATTACCAAAAATCACAAGTAATAATTACACAAGTTACACACACAATATTGGAAAACCGAACAAGAATGTAACTTACAAAATATTCCGGAAAATACATTTATGAGCATATTTTTGGTAAATACTATTTTGGATACAAAAGAAATGAAAATATGATTTTTATTATTATTACCAAGTTATATCTTATTTTGACAAGGAGGAAATATATTATTCTTGGGAAGTAAAAATATATTTTCTTGGAATATTTGGAAGATATATAATTTTTGTGAAAAATATATATTTCCTTGAAGTACATTATTTTGGATAAAACTAAGTTTATGTATATTTCCTAAGTAAGACTTGAAAGTATATTGTTTTGGAAATATGTATTGGATATTTGTTAAGAAAATACGTACACACTGGAATACGACGCCAACACATGTCAAGATATACCAATACAAGAATACGGATATACATGTATGAGAAACCCCCATCCTTGGGAAGGAAATACGAACACGAATACTTGAGAAGTATTATTACAAAAATACTGTTTAGCAATTATTCCAAAAATTATAAATATAATTTAAGTTGAGATATTAGCTATTTTAACAATAATTATATAAATTGGAATGATAAAAGAAACGTAACTTAAAAACATTAATACTAAGACAAGGCACGAACCGTTCGTCTAATAGACGTTAGTACATTGTAGGTAGTCGTGTTTGCTGAAGAGATTTGAGTTACGGTTCTGAAGACGCAAGACTGTGAGTTCATGTCCCCATTTTCTTTAAATTGTTTTGTTTATTAACTTCGGGGGTGAAATACATGTTACAAAAGGATTACATACAGATACAATTGGTATGGTTAGCCTAGGAAAGTACCATAGATCATGTGAATGGGTAGGCGCATACTTGAGACCATTAATCCTCGTTGTAGGACCGAGGGGCATGAGTGATAGATCTATTTGGGTGTAGCGAGCCCACACCCATGAGGACCAGGGTGGCCCATAGGGTGACTATGTCTTCCAGCCGGAAGCCCGGTACAAATTTGCTAGGTTTGAGCCTTCCTACGCCGTCACACATATCAGTGGCCTTGCAAACCATTGGTGATCTTTTCCTGTTTGCTTTCATACCGGGATTTACAAACATACATACATACATACATACACAGTTACAAAGGTTTTATATATACATATACACAAACACATGAACTCGCTCAACTTTTGTTGATGTTTTCAAATTACATGTATTTCAGGGAACTAAGTGGATCTGGCAGGTGTTTGCATGTTTTCAAGCTGCGTCATGAATAAAAGATGTCATCCAAAGTCATTAGGGTTTAGGAAATGTATCTTAATCCTGGACGAGATACATGGTTCTAAACTCAGTATTATCTAAGGTCTTTTTTGAGTCTTCGTGAACTCATTTAAACATATTGTGGTTTCTAATTTGAATTCGGTGTCGGTGTCGACATTTCAGACAATTATGTTGTGTTATTTTCAAACTTAATTTATGGATGAACATCTAATGGTTTTATCATATAGCATTGTTATGATTGAATGCTATGGTATTAAGAAGTCACACCATAATCACGCTTCCGCAAAAGTCAGGGTGTGACAAAATCTTGATCCGAATACAACTTATCCGATCCATTCATCTGATACATCACTAGAGTAGGTTCCTCATCTAAGTTGTTTTTGGATTTAGGAATGTAATTATTCATGAAGCACTTGTCATCTTCAAAACATTCATTTGGACTGTCACTTTCACTTTTCAAGACATCGTTTACCACATTCTTTACCAACTCTGAATCAAGTTTTTCTTCATCGGAAGATTTTTCAAAAGAGACATCGAGGTTTTCTGGTAGCTTGTCAATCTTAGTTTCAATCTTGATGTTTAAAGCTTTGTCCACCCCCAAGTTTTTCCTCGAAAAATCACCATTCACGGATGGTGGAACGCGGTTGTACCCAATCCCGCTTCCATTGCTATAAACATCTTCACCGTCTTTGTTCTTTCCAATTGGTTTTGAAATCACATAATCAAGAGCAAAACTAGATGAATAATAGCTTTTTTGCTTCAAATTGATACGCTCAATTTTTATTTTAGCTTCTTCAAGTTGAAGTTTTAATTTTGCAATCTCATCAAGAAACATGTTAATTGATTTTTCTTTTTCTTCCAGAGTTGTTTACAGTTTATTGTTTAAATCTCGTCTTTGATAATCACGTTCTTCTGCCTCAGAAACACCCCTTTTTAGTTCTTCATATGCTTCTTTCATTGTTCTAAATTCGAAAGTGAGCGTTTCATTTGTCTTTTGAAATCTTGCAACTTTCGATTCACCCTTTCTCAGATTTTCTTCTAAAAGATCAATTTTATCTTTAGAACCTTTGATTAATTTGTATTTTAGAACAATTTCGTCTTTCAACAAATCAATTTTCTGATTTGTTTCTTTCAAAAGATTTTTTGTTTGAGTGAATTCATCATTTTTAGATTTCAAAGCATTCTTCTTTTCAGTACAAATTTTGCACAATTTCATGCAATGCCTACACTTTTCATCAATGGACTTACCATTTTGAATGTTCTCATTTAAAGACCTAACCTGTTTCGATGATTCGGTAGACACGGTTGAAGATTCTACCTCATTTTGTTTGGCAGTTAAAGCCTTATCCACCATCTTCTTCAGGTTTTTTACTGTTAGTTCCTGCTTCACACCAATAATCTCTGGTACATGCTTTACAGGATTTAGCTTTGTTTCTTTCTCGGCTTTCTCTCTTCTCATAGCAGCTAATATATTTTTGTATACTTCATCGACAGTAGGGATCGTTTTCACCAGCGCATCAAAGTCGATTGTGTCTGGATCAGTTGCAGTATTCCCCTCTGGATCCAAGTAGCACTGTCGCTCATCATCCAACCTGTTTGACTCTTTTGCTTCTCTATAGATCATTTCAATCTCATCAAGCTTCTTCTGAGCAATATCAACTTCTCTGTTATACACACACTTTGCAACCAACACGGAACCCTCCTGAGGAATATATTTGCTCTAGTTAAACTCCTCGTCCTCCTGTGTGACAATCAACGCCCTTCTTTTGTCTTTTGAAGATGAACCTTCTTCGATCCGTGGACGGTTGATTTTCGGAGGCTGTTCCTTATTGCGATGGTAGATAGCCTTCTTATAGTAATCTTCATGAAATGGGTTGATATTGTCATTCACATCTTGATTTTGGAATTCTCGTTTGAAATGCCCATTTTGTTTGCATTTGAAGCAAGTGACCTTCGATTTGTCAAAACCCAGTTTGGTATTTGGACCACCCACACACTGTCTGCCAGTGATCTCCATAAATCTTTGTGCTCGTTGAATTATACTTGCCATACACCAGCGAATATCTATCAACTCCATTTCCTTTGTGTCTATCTGATCATAGTCCGCTTTCGTCATATTTGGGTTGCTGATCTTGCCAGGAACCGAACTTTCGTAACTCTCGAGGATAGACGCCAGGAACACCATCTGTTGTTTTATTGCTTCTGTGCTGAGACTTTGTGAGTTGTTAAGATTCACAACAATATTGCATTGGACAACATTGGGGTTAGAATTGTTTTGACTCTGCTATGTTTTGGGTGCAGACAGAGATTGTGTGTTTGAGTTTGACCCTAAGTAACCGAAACCACTGCTTCCTGAAGATCCACCACTTGAACTGTCACACCCCAACTGATGGTGGAATCATCGGGATGCGACACTAGGTGAATCAGATTGCTCAAGAGGATCCATAACAACTATTTAATGACAATAATTAAAAGGTTCATTATCCCATACTAACAATTAATTATTTCAACAAACAGTCATAGCGGAGTTCATATCTCTCAAACAAAAATCCAATCCGACAACCTAGATTTTATTTGGTGAGTTTCTAGACTTCCTATCTTGCTTGCAGCATAACAATCCATCAACCTGTCACATACGTTAAAATAAAAGTCAATACATAAAGTAAAGGTGAGTACACAAGTTTAGCATAGATATAGTATAAAAAGTGTTTACACATAACCAACACGTAACGGGTGAAACATGTAAACTATCCACAATGATACAACCTAACCACGTAACTATGAGTAGAGTATGCGCGGCACATGTTCACCGAAGCGAACACATGAAGTAAAGTATGTGATCCTTAGCAACCCCTGACAAATCAGGTGCTGAGTCCAAACTACAGTACTATCGTTGCTAAAGGCGGTCTGGCAACTATCACAGTATAACCATAGTAACAAGCATTCAACTAATCATGTATAGCATGCTGGAGCGGTTAGCGTTTAAAAGTGTTTGCGTTGTGTTTTGTGTCTTTGATAGCGAACATATGTAACACCCAAAAGTGCGTTAAACGAAAATGGGTTCGAGTATACTCACAGTGCGTGTCTAACAAATAATTCTGAATGGATTGAAGGGAGCGCCGGATCAGCCTGCATACAGGAACATCAGTGTAAGTCTTCCAAAGTGCTTAAACTATCAAAAATCAGAGTGTCGGTGGGAAACAAAAGCTTCGTACAAAGCTGTGCCTTCGTACGAACTCGTGCCTTCGTACGAAGGTGGGGTCTTTGTATGAAGGTGGGGTCTTCGTACATATATGGCTTCCGTTGTCCAAAATCGAGTGTCTTTGCGTGCGTCTTCAAAAAATCGGGTGTTCATCCCTCCAACCTTAAGCTACTGATTAAACTTAGAGTCGGAGTGGCCTTTTTCTGAGTCACGGATGAGAATCGGGCTGTTATGTGCGAAGTCAGGGCCTTCGTACGAAGGTAGTGCCTTTGTACGAAGCTGGGCTTCCTACAGAACAGTCCAGTTCACAAACATGGTTGTTCTTGGTGTTTAGAGCTCCGTTTTTGCCTGAATCGGATGTATTATTTAGTCCAATTCAAGACGGTTTTGACATTACCTCATTCGACTATTCAGTGAATGAAATAGATGCCGTTTTAGGTCTGTTTTAGTGTGAAAATCAAGCTTAGAGGGTTGGTGAGTGTGAAATCAACTGATTTCTAACTTGGGAAGCCGTAGCTAGGCCCAATACACTCGGTTAAGTTTAGATCCATGGTGAAATAAGAAGATTTGATGAAAAAGATGAAGATTTTATAAAAAGAATGAAGGTGTTCTATGAAAAAGATGAAGTTCTTTGTAAAAAGATGAAAAAGATAAAGTTTGGTTGAAGAATAGAAGGGTTTTGAGGAAATCGAAGAGAATCTTGTAGAAAATCGAAGTGGAATACGTTGTGTAATCACATAAAACTGCTAAATCTTACTTGAAAATGGTTGGACACCAATTCCCTTGCGTTTCAGTATGAAATCAGCAAGTTAGAATGAAAGAGGAGGGGCTTGGCTATTTATAGAAGTGGTGGGATCACACAACAGGCTTTGTTCGAAGCTGCCTACCTTCGTACAAAGGCAATGCCTTCGTACGAAGCCGGCTGGCTTCGTTCGAAGGTGCTGTGTTGTGCATTAAGTTCTTCGTTTCGCGTGCAGGATGCTCGTTTAATACATTTTGTTGCGTTAGTTAGTATAAGTACTTAAAGTATTTTAGTGTGGTAATGCGTATGGCGTTGCGTTTGCATTGTGATGCGATAAATCGAGTTGCGAGTATAATCCATACATATAAAGCACACAAATAAAGGATATACACAACATAACATTACTACTACTAACAACGTTTGCGATTTAGCGTGTTAGTCGTGATAAGCATATGCGGGGGCGTATGGTGACCAAACAAACACACTCGGCAATTTATATAGCATAATTCTCTGTAATTCGTGTTGCGTAAGCGTTGAGATTTTGCGATTAATAAGCGTTTAAACTTGTAGCGGTGAGGTGTGATGAAAATGTATTTAGTCTAACATAACCCTTTAATTATATCGAATCTCGGAATACAAAATGGTTATAATTCGAAGCAAGAGCTAGTGGGTAATGATCCGAAACGTCGGGTTGTTACAGTCACCCCTACTTTAGGAAATTTCATCCCGAAATTAAGTAGTGGCCGTAACAAAAAGTTGCGGATATTTAGCTTTCATATCACTTTCGAGTTCCCAGGTGAACTCGCCGCCGCATTTGCCTGCCCATCTTACCTTGACTATAGGAATGCGAGAGCGTCGAAGCTTCTTGGTCTCTCGATCCGTGATTTCTTCTGGCTTTTCCACAAAGTGAAGAGTCTCGTTTACTTGCAAGTCTTCGAGAGGTACATGAAGATTCTCTTCAGCTAGGCATTTCTTGAGGTTTGAGGCGTGGAAAGTCGGATGCACGTTGTTGAGTTCAACTGGTAATTAGAGTCAATAGGCCGCTTTTCCGATTCTTTCCAGAATTTTAAAGGGACCCGCGTGTCGTGGCGCTAGCTTTCCTTTCTTGCCGAATCGGATCACCCCCTTCCAAGGTGAAACCTCTAGGAGTACGTGATCACAAACTTCAAACTCAAGTGGCTTATGGCTTTTATCGGCTTAGCTCTTTTGACGACTCTGAGCATTCAAGAGATTATCTCTTATTTGGTGGATCTTATCTGTCGTTTCTTGTATCAATTCAGGACCGGTGATTTGTGCGTCTCAGATCTCGTGCCATACAATGGGCGATCGACATTTCCTGCCATATAATGCCTTAAAGGGTGCCATCTGAATACTAGCGTGATAAATGTTATTGTATGAGAATTCTACTAAAGTTAAATGTGTATCCCAATTACCATCAAAATCTATAATGCACGAATGAAGCATGTCTTCAAGGGTGCGGATCATACGCTCAGTCCGACCGTCGGTCTAGGGATGGAATTTGTCACACCCCGACCGCGTCAAAACAACGAAATTGCGGCGGAAACGTCAGGGAGTGGAGCAACAGAATTATTGTTTCACAACCATGGATTCAAAAGTTTTGTTTTATTGATTCATTAAGTAATTTACATTGTCTTAAACAAAACAAACAAGTTACACATCGTCTATCATTGTTATTATGTCACTAAGGCCTCGTCCAGATCCTATGTGAACATGCATCCTAGCAATCAACATCATTCAACACCACCTGAAACATATGTAAAAACAAAGTCAGCAAAGAAATGCTGGCGAGCACATAGGTTTTATGAGAGTGTCGGAGTCATAACTCGTTTACATGTTGCAATACCTTATTTAAAAACCTTGTTTTGAAAAGTGTATAGTATGCAACATAATTAACCAACTCAAATCAAGTTGCTTATAGTATATAAAATCTCGCAGCCATGATTCTTAACCCAAAACATTTGTTTAATTAAATTGAATTGTAAATCATCTCGTTATAAAACTCATATGGTTTATATCCTTTAGAAAACATCGTTATGTGACATCGTTTTAACCTCGTTTACCCAAGTGAACTAAATAATGCCACGGTATGTAATATGATGAAAACACTTATATATAAGAAGTACCAGTGGCGTATCTACCATGTTTTCATCACATTACACCCGTCCCGTTATCTAAACACTAACCAAAAACCAATCGTTTGTCCAATTCATTTAACTCGTTTAAATCGTTCCAAAATCGTTTAATTGTTCCAAATCGCTCTCGTTTTAATTGTGAAAACTACTTTTGGTCATCTCGCTAATAACATCCAAACCTTCGCAACTCATCCATCGCTATTCTCGCATTAATAAACCACCAAAGGGTAAACTAACAATCACAGATTCAGTCGTTACCCACATAACCCCCACACATAACCATGGGTGCAGTCTGATAACGGGATTTGTCAGATCCTATGGTACCATAACCTAATATTGGTCGGCTTGATCAATGTTAATGAATGTCATTTGTTATGTAACTACGCCCAACAAGTTTGTTCACAATATCGAAATCGTTATTAGTTTTATATAAACCATATTAATCGTTTCAAAAACCATCGTTAAAACATCGAAAACATTTAGCACATATGAATCACCCAATAACAATTGAAAACAGTAAAATAGGGGAACTATGTACTCACATCGAAGTGCAAATTATCCTCAATCCAAAGAACTCAACAAGACTTCAACAAACCAAAGAAATTAAGTAGCACCTAGTAATCGGATCACTAGATAAATAAATCGACACCTAAATCGGAACATCGGATAGAATGAGGTCTCGTAAACCAAATGAGTATTGGGACTCATGTGATATGGTTTAACAAAGCCTACATTCTAAAACGGAACCTAACCTAAGTGCTTTCGACCCGTTACGACCCATTAAAGTAGCTTACGCTACTTTAACGCATCGTTCGCGCAAACGCGCGTTCGAGACGCTTAACTAGTCCTATGACAAGTATTATATGCCTAAACATGTTACATAATTAGTTTAAGTGACAAAAGTTAAGTTACATATGCTTAATTACCAATTATGCATGAAAAGGGTATTTTGGTCATTTACCTAAGGCATATAAACTACCTATTATACAACTAATTAAACTAAGTGACCATAAGGTATAACCTCGGAAGGTTATTCCCTATACAACTATGGTCACTAAACATGCTTGGTCGGATCCTAATGATTGACCAAACGGGTCGGGTTCGAAACTCTAAGAGATTGTTAAGACCGCTTACCTTACGACCCTATATAAGCACTAGACTAAAAGTGACGAGTTAAACATGTTAAAACATGTTTAACTAAGTTAGAAAATATATTTTAACATAAAAAAACTGTTTTGATACCCAAGAATAGTTTGGTTGCAAAATACGTATAAATGCGCATTTTGACCGAAACTATGACTCGTCACTACACCTAATCAACGTGGTAATCAGTAGGTATAGTCACAAGGGACTATAACCATCGTGATTACTCTCACGTTGCAAAGTTCAAACGAACTTTGTGTTGACCAAAGACTGGTCAAAGTAGAAAGCCAAACACAGTTTCACTTTTACGCTTAAAAACGCATAAAAGCACGAAAGAATACTTACAAAGGGTCCAAGCTAGGAAGATCTTGATTCAAGTTGCTCAGGTATGAAGTGCTAAACCCCAACTTAGAGCAATTGAATCAGATTTGTTAGGAATGAATGAAACTTAGGTGGGTATTTATAGAAATCCCACAACCGCTAGGATCGTTCCTCGCAATTCGTGCTTTGATCTTGGCCTTACACTTGGGCACATGGTTTTCAATACAATGGGGACACTAATAACTGTCAAAATCTAGCCCATAGCATCCAAAATCAGGGGTTAAAAACCATCAAAACCAGCCCAATTGACCAGTAATGTTCCTTTCAGAAGGTCTGTCGCGCCCCGCATAAGAATACTCCTCATCTTACGCGGCCCGTGAGGGCAAGTTTGGCAGATTGTCAAAACTAGTCCCTACAAGTCCAAAACTTGATATTTGATGCATTTTTGACACGTTTAAGCCCCGTTAACCCCATTTCAAAGCTCTAAAATGAAGTTAAAGTATAGGGAACTTAAAATATGCTCAAAAACATCTCCGATGTTGGTTCGTTTGGTCGTACGATTGCGTTATTCGGTTAATTACGATGGAAATCGTAACGGACGCAAAAACGATCCAAATTACACGACGAATGGAATTTTATCATGTCAATCACTAAAATAAAATATTTTAATGATTACATAAATTTTTGGATGTCTGGATATATATTCAGAACGTAAGACATGCGCGAAAATGCAAACTTATGCACTTTTTGACGCTTTTAGTCCCTGCTGATCAAATAAGTTGATCTTTGCGCACCAAACACCTCAAAGCCTATTTCTAAGCTATGTAAAGGATATTTAGGGCATGTTTAACTTATGATCAAGTTTCGGAATGTACGTTACAGAACGAAATGGCATACTTTCGCAGTTTGACACAAATAGTCCCTACGATCGAATAGACTTGTTTTCAACACACCAAACCATCCAAAACATATTTCTAAGTTTTGTAAAGGTTATATAAGGTATGTTAAGCCTATGTCACTATTCCGGAGTGTTTGTTGCATTAAACTGACTGCGTTTACACACTAGTGTGCGTATAACTTTCTAGAAAGCGATTTAAAGCTTGAAATCGAACTCGAATCAAAACGTAAAATCATCAAACACAAATACACATATAATAAGATCAAAACACATTTTTTTATTAATAATTGATATTTTTTTTACATTATACATCGATTACAGAGCACAGTTGTCACAGTCTCCCCTACTTCAGGAAATTTCATCCCGAAATTTTAACTAGAGGAAGCTTGTGAAAACAAATGCGGATATTTTGCCTTCATTTGGTCCTCACTTTCCCAAGTAAACTCTGGGCCACGTTTGGATTCCCAGGGAACCTTGACCAATCGAATTCGCTTGTTATTCAACTGCTTGATTTCACGGTCCACTATCTCCACAGGTTTCTCGACAAAGTGCATTGTTTCATCTATTTGAATCTCGTCGAGTGGAATATGGAGATCGGCATCGACTAAACACTTTCGCAAATTGGACACGTGAAAAGTTGGGTGAATATTCCCAAGCTCTGGAGGTAGCTCTAGCCGATAGGCAACCATTCCAATTCTTTCAACAATCTTAAATGGTCCAACATATCGAGGTACATGTTTTCCTTTCTTTCCAACTCTGACCACTCCCTTCCAAGGTGACACCTTGAGTAGGACACGGTCTCCGATTTGAAATTCTAAGGGCTTGCGTCGCATATCCGCATAACTCTTTTGACGGCTTCTAGCTGTCACAAGATTATCGCGAATTTTCTTGATTTTGTCCGTTGTTTCTAGAATGAGCTCAGGTCCAGTAAGCTGAGCTTCACCGATCTCATTCAAACAGACAGGTGAACGACATTTTCGACCGTAGAGAGCTTCGAATGGTGCCATATTAATGCTAGCATGATAACTATTGTTGTAAGAGAACTCGATCAATGGCAGATGAGAATCCCAATTACCACCAAAGTCTACCACGCATGCTCTAAGCATATCCTCCAAAGTTTGAATCGTTCTCTTGGATTGTCCATCTGTTTGGGGATGATAAGTAGTGCTTAGATTTAGTTAGGTTCCCATAGCAGATTGCATGGTCTTCCAAAAATGAGATGAAAATCGAGCATCACGATCAGATATGATATCCAAAGGAACACCATGTCGGGATACAATCTCATCAACAAATCTTTGCAAGTTTATCAGCAGATAGATCCTCGCGAATTGGAATAAAATGAGCTGACTTCGTTAATCAATCAATAACAACCCAAATAGTATCATGACTTTTAGACGTACGCGGTAATTTAGTGATGAGATCCATTGCAATGTTCTCCCACTTCCATACCGGTATCTCTGGTTGTACAAGCAAACCAGACGGTCGTTGATGTTCAGCCTTGACTTTGAGACAAGTTAGGCATTTCGATACATACAAAGCAATATCCTTCTTCATACCAGGCCACCAGAACTGAGTACGAAGATCCTTGTACATTTTGTCAGCACCAGGATGGATAGAATATCGAGACTTGTGAGATTCGTCCATCACTAAAGTGAGAAGATTGGCTTACTTCGGGATCCACAAACGATCCTTGAAATATAGCAACCCATCGTCCTTCGTTTCGAGTTTAATCTCAAGTTGAAGCGGTAGCTCATATTTCAATAAGCTTTTGATCACACAAGATCGTTGAGCTTGAAGGACGCGAGATTGAATATCAGATAGAGTTCGAACAGAATTGAGCTTGACTCACTCCTTTCGACTTAGCGCATCGGCTACGACATTCGCCTTACCAGGATGGTAGCGAATTTCGCAATCATAGTCGCTCAAGAGTTCAACCCAGCATCGTTGCCTCATATTCAACTCCTTCTGATTAAGAATGTGCTGGAGACTTTTATGGTCTGTGAACACCACACACCTCGTTCCATAGAGATAGTGTCTCCAGATTTTAAGCGCAAAAACCACAGCTCCTAACTCAAGATCATGAGTCGTATAGTTCTTCTCGTGAACTTTTAGTTGTCTTGACGCATAAGCTATGACTTTACTTTGTTGCATAAGAACACAACCAAGGCCTAGTTTCGACGCGTCACAATAGACAACAAAATCATCGTTTCCCTCAGGCAAAGATAAAACAAGAGCATCACATAGCTTTCGTTTTAGCGTTTGGAACGCTTCTTCTTGTTTGGGTGCCCACTCAAAAGGCTTATTCTTCTGAGTCAAAGCAGTGAGTGGAACCGCAATCCTTGAGAAGTTTGAAATGGAATAACGATAATATCCAGCGAGACCAAGAAAAGAACGAACTTCTGTTGGTGTCGTTGGTGTATTCCAATCCTTAATTGCAACAATTTTGGATGGATCCACATGAATACCCTGCTCGTTAACAATATGACCCAAGAACTGAACTTCCTTAAGCCAGAATTCACACTTGGAGAATTTAACGAAAAGTTGTTCCTTCTTCAGGAGTTCCAGTGTCAAATGAAGGTGTTGATCGTGATCGGCTCGATACTTCGAATAGATGAGAATATCGTCAATGAACACGATGATGAACTTATCTAAATAAGGTTTACAGACCCTATTCATTAAATCAATGAAGATAGTTGGGGCATTCGTCAAACCGAAAGGCATGACAGTAAACTCGTAGTGCCCATATCTTGTACGGAAAGCAGTTTTGGGAATATCTTCTTCGAGCACATGAAGCTAATGATACCCAGAACGCAGATCGATCTTGGAAAAGCATGAAGCACCTTGCAGCTGATCAAATAAATCATCAATTCGTGGTAGCGGATATCGATTCTTGATGGTAAGCTTATTAAGCTCACAATAATCGATACACATTCGAAAAGATCCATCTTTCTTCTTCAAAAACAGGACAGGAGCGCCCCAAGGTGAATAACTTGGTCGAATGAATCCTTTATCAGATAACTCCTGAGGCTGTTTAGATAACTCTTGCATCTCTGACGGTGCAAGACGATAAGGTGCTTTTGCAATCGGGTTGGCATTGGGTATAAGGTCAGTATGAAACTCGACTTGATGAACTGGAGGCAAACCAGGAAGTTTATCGGGAAACACCTCTGGATAATCTTGGACAATCGAAATATCTTGAATACACTTGCTCTTGCCTTTCTCCTCGGTGACATGTGCCAGAAAAGTAACATATCCTTTTCATAAATCACTTTGGGCTTTCGTACACGACATAAGTTTCAATCCACCAGATGGTTTCTCACCACGTACCTCTAAAATTTCACTAGAAGAAAGGGGAATACGAACAATCTTATCGAAACAAACCACCTCAGCATGAAGTTTAGCTAACCAATCCATCCCTACGATAACGTCGAAACTCCCAAGTTGCATCAGTATGAGGTCAATAGGAAAAAGATGGTTATCGAGGTTCAATTGACAATCGCGAATCACAGAATCGAGTACAAGGGGTTTACTAGTAGCAACTTCGACATATAAGGGCTTCCTTAGTTTAGTTCTAGGTATCGCAAGCAAAGGCTCATAAGATAACGAAACAAAAATTCTATCGGCACCAGAATCGAAAAGAACAGATGCAGGTCGATGATTAACAAGGAACGTACCATTGACAATGAGGTTGTCTGCTCGAGCCTCATTTACATTCAGATTGAACGCTCGTCTATAAGCGGGATTCACATTCGTGTTCGCATTGGCATTTGCGTTCACCAACCTCGGGCAGTTGTTGCGGAAATGACCAAACTCACTGCAATTGTAACATGATCCTGGTGGGAATCTATCAGCATTGCCCTGAACTGGAGCTTGATTCTGAACAACTTGATTCTGACCCAAACGATAAATGTTGGCTAGATGCCCAAGTTTACCACACGTAGTACATTTTTTGCAAGCTTGTTGTGCAACGTGATGTCCATTGCACCGAGCACAGTGAGGTGCAGTACCAGCATACTGTTTCGTGGCGGGAGGTTGAGCTGGTGGGTTCTGAGCAGTAACAGCAAAATTCTGGGAAGCCTTGCACTTCCTCGACTTCTTAGAAGATTCTCCATTCTTCTTACCCTTTTCCTTGTCTTTTGTGGCTTCAGCTGACTTCTTTTTATCACCCTTGTGGGTCAGTTTTCCTTTTTTGACCTGAGACTCGGTAAGAGTAGCAGCCAATTCGATCGCTTGACGAACACTAGTAGGATTACTGCCAGTCACAATGTCTTGCACAGAATCAGGTAAACCATCGATATACCTTTCTATCGCTTTTTCCAACGGGGTGACCATAGTAGGACACAACAAACTGAGCTCCTCATAACGATCCGTATACGCACGGTGCTCTCCCCTATCCTTTTCAGATTGTCAAACTCTCATTCCAACGCTCGAATCTCGTGACGGGGACAAAACTCTTTTATCATGAGAGCTCGAAGCTCTTCCCAGGTTAGTGCCAGGGCCACATCGGCACCCCTATCACGCATCACACTGTTCCACCATGTAAGAGCACGCTTCTCGAACACACTTGATGCAAACTCAACCTTACGCTCATTCGGACACCACCTGAAACATATGAAAAAACAAAGTCAACAAAGAAATGTTGGCGAGCACATAGGTTTTATGAGAGTGTCAGAGTCATGGCTCGTTTACATGTTGCAATACCTTATTTAAAAACCTTGTTTTGAAAAGTGTATAGTATGCAACATAATTAACCAACTCAAATCAAGTTGGTTATAGTTTATAAAATCTCGCAGCCATGATTCTTAACCCAAAACATTTGTTTAATTAAATCGAATTATAAATCATCTCGTTATAAAACTCATATGGTTTATATCCTTTAGAAAACATCGTTATGTGACATCATTTTAAGCTCGTTTACCCAAGTGAACTAAATAACGCCACGGTATGTAACATGATGAAAACACTTATATATAAGAAGTACCAGTGGCGTATCTACCATATTTTAATCACATTACACACGTCTCATTATCTAAACACTAACCAAAAACCAATCGTTTGTCCAATTCGTTTAACTCTTTTAAATCTTTCCAAAATCGTTTAATTGTTCCAAAATTGCTCTCGTTTTAATTGTGAAAACTACTTTTGGTCGTCTCGCTAATAACATCCAAACCTTCGTAACTCATCCATCGCTTTTCTCGCATTAATAAACCACCAAAGGGGAAACTAACAATCCCAGATTCAGTCGTTACCCACATAACCCCCACACATAACCATGGGTACAGTCTGATAATGGGATTTGTCAGATCCTATGGTACCTACCATAACCTAATACTGGTCGGCTTGATTAATGTTAATGAATGTCATTTGTTATGTAACTACGCCCAACAAGTTTGATCACATTATCGAAATCGTTATTAGTTATATATAAACCATATTAATCGTTTCGAAAACCATCGTTAAAACATCGAAAACATTTAGCACATATGAATCACCCCAAAAAAATTGAAAACAGTAAAATAGGGGAACTATGTACTCACATTGAAGTGCAAAGTATCCTCAATCAAAAGAACTCTACAAGACCTCAACAAACCAAAGAAATCAAGTAGCACCTAGTAATCGGATCACTAGATAAATAAATCGACACCTAAATCGGAAGATCGGATAGAATGAGGTCTCGTAAACCAAATGAGTATTGGGACTAATGTGATATGGTTTAACAAAGCCTACATTCTAAAACGGAGCCTAACCTAAGTGCTTTCGACCCGTTACGACCCATTAAGGTAGCTTACGCTACTTTAACGCATCGTCCGCGCAAACGCGCGTTCGAGATGCCTAACTAGTCCTATGACAAGTATTATATGCCTAAACATGTTACATAATTAGTTTAAGTGACAAAAGTTAAGTTACATATGCTTAATTACCAATTATGCATGAAAAGGGCATTTTGGTCATTTACCTAAGGCATATAAACTACCTATCATACAACTAATTAAACTAAGTGACCATAAGGTATAACCTCGGAAGGTTATTCCCTATACAACTATGGTCACTTAACATGCTTGGTCGGATCCTAATGATCGACAAAACGGGTCGGGTTCGAAAGTCTAAGCGGCTGTTAAGACCGCTTACCTTACGACCCTATACAAGCACAAGACTAAAAGTGATGAGTTAAACATGTTAAAACATGTTTAACTAAGTTAGAAAACATGTTTTCATATAAAAACAAACGGTTTTGATACCCAAGAATAGTTTGGTTGCAAAATACGCATAAATACGCATTTTGACCGAAACTATGACTCATCACTACACCTAATCAACGTGGTAATCAGTAGGTATAGTCACAAGGGACTATAACCATCGTGATTGCGCTCACGTTGCAAAGTTCAAACGAACTTTGTGTTGACCAAAAACTGGTCAAAGCAGAAAGCCAAACACAATTTGAATTTTACGCTTAAAAACGCATAAAAGCACGAAAGAATACTTACAAAGGGTCCAAGCTAGGAAGATCTTGATTCAAGTTGCTCAGGTATGAAGTGCTAAACCCCAACTTAGAGCAATTGAATCAGATTTGTGAGGAATGAATGAAACTTAGGTGGGTATTTATAGAAATCCCACAACCGTTAGGATCGTTCCTCACAATTCGTGCTTCAATCTTGGCACATGGTTTTCAATACATGGGGACACTAAAAACCATCAAAATCTAGCCTATAACATCCAAAATCAGGGGTTAAAAACCATCAAAACCAGCCCAAATGACCAGATTCAATGTTCCTGTCTGAAGGTCTGTCATGCCCCGCGTAAGAATACTCCTCATCTTACACAGCCCGTGAGGGCAAGTTTGGCAGATTGTCAAAACTAGTCCCTGCAAGTCCAAAACTTGATATTCGATGCATTTTTGACATGTTTAAGCCCCGTTAACCCCATTTAAAATCTCTAAAATGAAGTTAAAGTGTAGGGAACTTAAAATATGCTCAAAAACATCTCGTATGTTGGTTCGTTTGATCGTACGATTGCGTTATTCGGTTAATTACGATGGAAATCGTAACAGACGCAAAAACGATCCAAATTACACGACGAATGGAATTTTATCATGAAAATCACTAAAATAAATATGTTAATGATTACATAAATTTTTGGATGTCCGGATATATATTCAGAACGTAAGACATGCACGGAAATGCAAACTTATGCACTTTTTGACGCTTTTAGTCCCTGCTGATCAAATAAGTTTATTTTTTTCGCACCAAACACCTCAAAGCCTATTTCTATGCTATGTAAAGGATATTTAGGGCATGTTTAACTTATAATCAAGTTCCGGAATGTTCATTACAGAGTGAAAAGGCATACTTTCACAGTTTGACACAAATAGTCCCTGCATCGAATAGACGTGTTTTCAACACACCAAACCATCCAAAGCTTATTTATAATTTATGTAAAGGTTATTTAATGTATGTTAAGCCTATGTAACTATTCCGGAGTATTTTTCGCATTAAACTGACTGCGTTTACACACTAGTTTGCGTATAACTTTCCAGAAAGCGATTTAAAGCTTGAAACCGAACTCGAATCAAAACGTAAAATCATCAAACACAAATACACATATAATAACATCAAAACACATTGTTTTATTAATAATTGATATTGTTTTACATTATACATCGATTACAGAGCACAATTATCATAGAATGCGATACTGAGATTGAGAGTCATACCGAGAGCGGATTGAAATGTCTCCCAGAGACGCGAGGTGAAACAACCATCATGGTCAGATCTGATGTCACGAGGTGTCCCATGTCGACAAATGACTTCGTCGATAGATATTCGTGCCAATCGTTTTACCTTGAAGTCTTATTTTATCGGGATGAAATGGGCAGATTTTGTAAGACGATCAACGATAACCCAAATGCTATCGTGACCAGAAGACGTGCGAGGGAGTTTCGTGATGAAATCCATGGCTATACTCTTCCATTTCCACATCGGGATTTCCGGTTGGTCGAGTAAACCAGAGGGTTGTTGGTGTTCGTCCTTAACTTTCGAACAAGTTAGGCATTTCGATATGTACTGAGCGATATCCTTTTTCATTCCCAGCCACCAATACCTAGAATGAAGGTCTTGGTACATCTTGTCGGCACCGGGGTGAACGGAATATCGAGATTTATGGGTTTCAGTCATCAATAACTCTCGGAGATTATGACAACTTGGAATCCAAATGCGGTTGAGATAATGATAAATACCATTCGATTTGGTTACTAACTGGGTTTTGGCATGACACTTCATTTCCTCTTTCAAGGTATTCTCAATGAAGCATGTGTGTTGAGCATCGTGAATGAGGGCTTCGAGGTCATTCTGGGCTTGAACGTTGCGAAAGCTATACACATAGCTTCGTCGGATGAGAGCATCGGCTACAACGTTAGCCTTGCCTGGGTGGTAGCGTATCTCACAATCGTAGTCGTTGAGAAGTTCAACCCATCTGCATTGATGCATGTTCAGTTCTTTCTGGCTCAAAATGTGTTGTAGGCTCTTATGGTCGGTGAAGACCGTACACTTGGTACCATAAAGGTAGTGTCGCCATATCTTTAACGCAAAAACAACTGCACCGAGTTCGAGGTCATGGGTTGTGTAGTTCTTCTCGTGGACCTTGAGTTGTCGAGATGCATACGTGATAACCTTGTCTCGTTGCATAAGAACACAACCAAGACCTAGGTTAGGGGCATCGCAATAGACTACGAAATCGTCGTTTTCATCGGGAAGTGTAAGGACGGGAGCGTTGCAAAGCATTTGCTTGAGAGTTTGGAAGCCTTCCTCCTGTTTGGGACCCCAAACAAAAGGTTTGTCCTTCTGAGTTAAAGCGGTACGGCGATTTTAGAAAATTCGGCGATGAATCAACGGTAGTAACCCACCAATCCAAGAAAAGAACGGACTTCAGATGGGTTCTTTGGCGTGATCCAACTGTTAACTGCCTTAATTTTTGTGGGATCGACATGAATTCCTTGACTGTTAACGATGTGACTGAGGAATTGAACCTCCTCGAGCCAAAATTCACACTTGGAGAACTTGGCGTCGATGCGATTTGCTTGGAGAAGTTCGAGAACTAAACAGAGATGTTACGCATGTTCGGCTCTCGACTTCGAGTAGATAAGGATATCATCGATAAATACAATAACGAAGCGATCTAGAAAGGGTTTGCACACACGGTTTATCAGATCCATGAAGACTACGGGTGCGTTTGTGAGACCAAAAGGCATGACCATGAATTTGTAATGGCCATAACGAGTATAGAAAGCGGTTTCCGGGATGTCTTGCTCTTGAATACGCAGCTGATGATAATCTGAACGTAGATCGATCTTGGAGAAACACGTAGCGCCTTGATGTTGATCAACTAAGTTGTCGATTCGGGGTAGCGGGTAGCGATTCTTGATAGTAAGCTTGTTGAGTTCCCTACAATCGATGTACATTCGGAACGAATTTTCCTTCTTTTTCATGAAAAGGACGGGTGTGCCCCAAGGAGATGTGCTAGGGCATATGATGCCTTTATCAAGTAACTCCTGGAGTTGGCTAGAAAGTTCACGCATTTCAGACGGTGCGAGATGATAAGGTGCTTTCTCAATAGGAGTTGCACCACAGATGAGATCAATATGAAAATCAATATCGCGAGTAGGGGGTAGACAGGGTAAATCGTCAGGAAAGACACTAGGAAAATCACGAACCATAAGTACTTCTTCCATTCAAACGATACAAAACAGTTATCGGCTCCTGTATCAAAAAAGCATGACGCATAAATACAGTTAACAAGGAACGTACCATTGACAACATTGTTGTCAGTCTGAGCCTGGCGGACATTGATATTGATTGTTCTTCCGCGGGCTGCTTATTGTGGCTGCTGCTATTGCTGCTACTGAGGCTGCTGCTGTGGCTGTTGTTGCTGCGTTGGCGGTTGCTGCTGCGGCTCTTGTTTCACCACACGCTGTGGGCAGACGTTGGCGAAGTGATTCTGGTTGCCACATGTGTAGCAAGCTTATGCATGAACAGTGGGTGCAGGAGTTCCTTGGTTGACCTGAGGAGCAAGTGGTTGAGCTGCGGTGCAGGAAGAGCTTGAAGAGGTTGTTGGTGGGGGCCTGAGCGACAGTGAGCTGTGAAGTGACCATAGATGTTGCAATTAATGCAGAAGCGGCAGTTCACCCATGTTGGATGATGATAGGTGCAAGTAAGACACAGAGGATGAGTACCAATATACGCACGCTTAGCAGGAGGTGCGTTGGTTGTAGCAACTTGACGGTTCTAGTTGTTGGGCGGTGCTGTGACTGCATTAAGTGGTGTTGCCGCGGTAGTCACATAATTCTTGTTGTTGTTGTTCCTTCGCTTGCGGCTCTAGCGGCTAGACTTTGAACCTTGAGATGCTGCAGTTTTGGTGTTAGGAGTTGCAGTAGCCTGGTTGAGACTCCTGGTTGAGGTTTTGAATGCTCCAGCCAAGACTCGCTTGTAGTTGATCTCAGCTGCGAGTTGGTAGGTTGCCTCAATCGTTGTAGGTCTCGCGACTTGGACAAAAATCATCTACACAATCAGGAAGAGCGCGAATGTACTTCTTGATAGTCTTATCAGGTGTGTCCACCTGACTGGGACAGATGATGCCCAACTGTTTGAAACGAGCGGGGAGACCAGCGTTGTCACCTCCTTCTTGCTTGACATCCGCTTTGCCTGAAGGTAACTTCGATGGTATCAAACCATTGAAATTTTGCATTTGGTCCATCTTCACCAGTAAAACTTGCCGGACCACAGGCTTTGAATTATTTAAAGATGAACGGGGCTTTAGGCACTTCGTTCATTGAATCAACAGAGGATGTGCTGCTATTGATCTCCCTGACGATCTGAGGAATTACCTTGGCCATTTCCTTCGCCACAAGAGAGGTGATTCGTTTGTCAGCATTGTTCCTCTGAGCATTTTGGCGAGTATGAGAACCAAAAGAAGCCATTATCGAGTGTGAGTTCTTCAGCAGATGAGATTCGATTATACAAGGTTTCGTTTTGAAAAGTTTAGCGTTTCATACCACATACTTTATTGTTATTATTCGAATAAAGCTCAGGAACACGTAGGCGCATATTCACGTATACACATAATCACGTATACACATAAGCACATATGAGCACATAATTCAAGTATGCACATATTTTGCACTTATTCACCTACATATTTTGCACGTATTCACCTATCTTTCAAGGATGCGTAGCTCGTTTTTTAGCATAGCGTGTGCGAATAGTATAGCGTATTGTGACACTTGTGCCTTTACGACCATCATACAAATACGAATGCAATGAAATCTTGTGTTTCATTCTCGGGATTTGTACAATTACGTATGACATTTATACATGTCAATTCGTGTTTGATTTCGAGCTCTAAATCGCTTTCTGGAAAGTTATACGCAAACTGTTACGCAAACGTAATCAGTTTAATGCAACAAACACTCCGGAATAGTTTATTCGATTGCAGGGACTATTTACGACAAACTGTGAAAGTCTGCCATTTCGTATGACAACATACATTCCGGAACATGATCATAAGCTAAACATACCATAAATAAACTTAACATAGCTTAGAAATAAGCTTTGAGTGGTTCGGTGCGCAAAAATACACTTATTTGATCAAACAGGGACTAAAAGCGTCAAAACGGCGTAAGTTTGCATTTTGCGCGCATATCTTACGTTCTGACCACATCCGGACATCCAAAAATTTTTGTAGTCACTAAAATATTATATTTTAGTGATCGGAATGCAAAAATACCAATCGTCGCTTAATTTGGATCATTTTCGCGTCCGTTCGAGTTTCGTCGTAATTAACCGAACAACGTGACCGTACGACCAAACGAACCAACATCTGTGATTTTTCCAAGCATACTTTGAGTCCCCTATACTTTGACGACCTTGTAGAGCCTTGAAAATGGCGTAACGGAGGTCAAATACGTCAAAAATCAGCTTAAACACATGCAGGGACCAAATGTGTAAAAACTGAAAACTGTGCTGAACTGACTGGAGGTCGCGGGCCGCGTAAGCCAGCCCCATTTCCTACGCGGGGCGCGACAGAACCCCCTGTGGGAGGAATTTTGTTTTCAGCTACTGTTTGATAACTCAGGGGCTGTTCTTGCAATTTTTTATGTAATGACCAAGTTAACACCTGTCCAAGCAAAGGATAGCTATCATTAACACTTGTATGGTCCAGATTTCTTGCTTAGAGGCCAAATAAACACATGGCATGATCTTGGTTCATCACCACAAGTATAAATAGCTTGGTCCTTTCACTTGTTTCATTGCTCATTCTCATCTTGGAACTCTAAGTGGAGGATTTCCTGCTAGGGAGCGACCTACCTGAGTTCTAATACCACCTTTCCAGCCTTTGAACACCTTGTAAGTGTTCTTTCATGGCTTAGTTCTTATTTTCAGCCATTTAGAGCTGAAAGTCAAACAGTTTGACCAACAGTTTGACTTTCGGTTTTGACCATCCATTGGTCAAGTCAAAGTTCAATTGAACTTGGAAACATGATTGTAATCACGATGGTTATAATCCTTAGCGATTATACCTACTGATTACCACGTTGACTAGGCGTAGTGACGAGTCAAAGTTTCGGTCAAAATGCGTATTTACGCGCATTTTGCAACGGAACTACTTTTACGTATCAAAACACCTTGTTTTGATACCAAATCAGTTTTCTAAGTTAGTTAAACATGTTTTGACATGTTTAACTCATCACAACTAGTTTAGTGCTTGTTTAGGGTCGTAAGTTAAGCGGTCTTGACAACCGCTTAGACTTTCAAACCCGACCCGTTTGGTCGATCATTAGGATCCGACCAAACTTATTTAGTGATCACAGTTGCATAGGGAATAACCTACTGAGGTTATACTTTATGATCACTTAGGTTGGTTAGTTATTTGTTAAGTAGTTTATATGCCCATAGAAAATGACCAAAATGCCCTTTCGAAGCATAAATTCTTAATTTGCATATGTGATCAAGTTTTTAACATCTAAACTAATTTAGTAACATATTTTGGCATAATTGGGCATGTAAGACTTGACATAGGACATATATAACAATCCGACCTTAGATTTACGCGAACGACGAGTTATAGTAGCTTAAACTACTGTAACGGGTCGAAACGGGTCAAAGCACTTAGGTTAGCTTTCAAATCAGAATGTTAGGTCTATTAAATCATACCCTATGAGTTCCAATACTCATTTGATTTATAGAACCACATTCTATCCTATCTCCCGATTTAGGATCCGATTATTTAACATAGTGATTCCATACTATGTGCCACTTAATTTCTTGATTTCTGAGCTTTGTTAGGACATTTAATCAAGGATACTTGCAAATCTCAAGTGAGTACATAGTCCCCTCTTTTACCGCTTTCAAATGTTTTGGGGTGATTCATATGTGCCTATACACTATTTTCATGATTTTAACTATATGATTACACATGCATGGTACTTATCTTTTGACGAATTGAACTATTTTCCATGGCTTCAACACTGATTTTCAAAGTTTGTTAGACTATTTGTTCGTTCATATTGTTACTTATACATTCATTAACAATGATCGAGCCGATTGGTAGTACGATATAGCGCTATAGGACTAGACATCCCATTCCTGTTGTATGGAATGTTAGAAACCAAATTTTAACCAAATAGAATTTGCCTTTTTGGTATTTCTAAAGTCTCAAAAGTGTAGTTTGATGCACTAAGGTTTGAATGTATTACCAAATCGCGATATATGGTATATTTCGGTATACCATTATGGCATATTCTGATATGCTACCAACGTGATACTATTTTGCTAAAGCATAGTTTGATATGCTACTGTTTACTAAAGTATAGTTGATATACGACCAAATCATGAAGTAGGTATATTTCGATATACTACCAACATGATACTGTTTTACTAAAGTATAGTTTGGTATACTACCGCCTCTGTTATTTCACAAACAAAAGTATATTTGATATACTACCAAAGCATAGTTGATATGCTATTTTCAAACCAAAGCATAATTGATATGCTATTTTCAAACCAAAGCATAGTTGATATGCTACTTTCAAAACCAAGGCATAGTTTGAGATGCTATATACAAAACCAAAGTATAATTCGATATACTATCGGTGTTTTCATTCTTAAACCAAAGTATAATTGTGATATACTACCAAATCTACTATTTTAGTAACCAAAGTATATTTTGATATATTATTTGTTTAACTATTTCAAAACCAAAGTATATTTTTGTATATACTACAAATCTTTTTATCAAAACAATGTATTTTAGAAACAAAACTTTTACAAGGATTCATGGCTATTTTTCTTGTAAACATAAAATCTTTTTCTTATGTTATCCAAAGCCATGAATCTAAATAAACAAAACCTATGTCACTCACATGCATTTTTATGCTGACGTTTTATTTTCACATATGTTTCAGTTGCTACTATATGATGATTGTTGATGCATGTTATACATAGGATGGACTCGTGCCTTAGCGACTTTAAAACTTGAAAGACAATTATTTGTATTTATCTGGTATGTAATAAAAAATGAGTTCATTAATGGAATAAAACAAATATTTAATCACCATGTGTTATGAAACAATGATTCTGTTGTGACACTCCCCGACGTTTCTGCCGCGGTTTGTTGTTTTACGCGGTCGGGGTGTGACAGAAAAGTTGGTATCAGAGCTCATGGTTATAGGGAATTAGGTTTTTAGTAATGCTTTGACCTAGACTATAACCTTCCTAGGACCCTAACACAAGTTATCTTGTGTTTAGATCTTAAAACAATACACATCACCTATCCTTAGGTGATTACCAAAACATGAACACAAAATTCCAAAACAATTTTGAAATAATCACCCACCCTTGGATGATTCATTTTTTTTGGCTAATGCCTTCCAAATTTTCAAAATCTCGTCAAAGTTTGGGTCTAAATAATGTGAACACGTGCAATCTGGACGGGTGGATGCTTGTACCTCGAGTTTTCTGTCTAAGGCTAGAGTGTTCATACAAATCCGCAGTATCGGACCAGTCACTCTTACCTGGGAACTCTTGGGGTGAGTGTCCACTTATAGGCTAAAGCATGTCTTCGCGATACATTAATATGACCCATTTACTTTGATTAGTCACAATGTCGTTTGTTTGTTTTAGGTAACGAACAAATGATCACAATCTTCATGCTTTGACAATATTCTTTCAAAGCATTCAATTTTGACTACCCAATATCATCTCATTCGTTTCCCCTCATGTTTCTTTACTCTTTTAGAATGCCTCCTCGACGTGATCAAGCTCAGGATGCCGCCATGGCAGCCTTAATCACTCAGCAAATCGCTGCTGTACTCCCGAACCTTATTACCCAGATAAATCAAGCGAACAATAACAATAACATTGTTCAGTGTAACTATAAGACATTCAACTCAGCTAAGCCACTTACATTTACTGGGTTTGAAGGAGCTATTGGGCTCCTACAGTGGTTTGAGTGTCTCGAAAGCACGTTTCGCCATGTACAATGCCCAAACGATCAAAAGGTTGAGTTTGCATCGAGTGTATTCCAGAAAAGAACACTCACTTGGTGGAACAGTGTAATGAGGGATAGGGGTGCCGATGTGGCAGTGGCACAAACCTGGGAAGAGCTTCGAGCTCTAATGATGAAGGAGTTCTGTCCTCGTCATGAACTCGGGGCTTTGGAAAGGGAATTTGACGATCTCAAACAAGACAGCGGTGAACATCGAGCCTACACTGATCGTTATGAGGTGTTAAGTCTGTTATGTCCTACCATGGTTACGCCCTTGGAGAAGGCGATCGAAAAAGTACATCGATGGCCTCCCTGACCCAGTTCAAGACATTGTTACTGGTAGTAACCCTACCACAGTTAGGCAGGCTATTGAGTTATCTGCTACCCTGACTGAATCTCAGATCAGGAAGGGTAAGCTTTTCTGAAAAGGCGACCATAAACCATCTGACAAATCTACACAAGAAAAACCAAAGGATAAACAGATCGAGTCCTCCAAGAAGTCGAAGAAGCGTAAAGCTTCACAAAACTTCGCAGTAGTTACTCGGAATAATCAGGTTGCACTAAACCAGCCAGCACAGCCTCGTGCTAGGAGAAACTATATTGGTACTGCACCTTTGTGCAACAAATGCAACCGTCATCATCTGGATCAAACACCGTGTCACAAATGTACCCACTGTGGGCGATTGGGACATCTGGTCAATACATGTCGTCATGTTATCCAAAACCAAAATGTTGCAAATCTTGTTGCTGCTCAAGCACCATATTCACCTGGATCGTGCTACAACTGTGGTGATCTTACTCACTATCGGAACAATTGCCCAAGACTTGTTAATGCAAATCCAGCACGTGGACGAGTATTTAACATAAACGAGGCAAATGCAAATGACAATGCAGCAGTGAACAATTAGACCTTTGTATTTTCCTGGTTATTTTCTATGACACTTGGAACAATTCAGTTGGCATATAAATAAATTTGTTATTTCAAGTTTATTTACGAAGCTAATGCAATTGCATGTATATGTGACATACCCTACGATACCGACACCAAGGAACCGTGTTCCTTGCAAGACAAACTACTCATGTGGTTCTCTCATTTTTATATTCACTCGTGATCTCCCCGAAAATCCTAAGTACTCGTTTCTTTTAAAGAAACAAAGTACAAGGTACAAGTTACAAATTCTTAAACAGATACTTGAAGTACCATTTCACATCCTTGATTTGATATCTAAATGCACTTTCATAAGTCCTTAATTGGACCCATGATATACGACTATGTACACGATTATCAAGAACATTTTTGCTTCATGTGTTGATTTAACATGCCTAGCACATTGATTTCAAGGACCCTTTTTGTGTCATATGCTGACTTAGCATATCTAGCACCTTGATTTCAAGAACACTTCACTTCGTATGTTGACCTAACATACCTAGTACATAGATTTCAAAACATTTTCACCACATAAATTCCAAATCCTATTAATATCTTCCTATTTTCATAGTTAGATTCTTAAGGATGTTTAAAGTACTAATTAAAGTCCTTGATTGAATTCCTGATGTGCTTTAAATGCATATATACAAGTTAATGAACGAGCTGATAACCACGTTAACGATTATGTGATTGTGTGTTTTTGTGTAATTCCAAAGCTCGCTATCTAAATCCTGGTAGAATCTTCCGTATTTTTATATGTTAGATTCTCAGAAGGATACTCAAAGTACTATCTTAAATCCTTAAGAGGCTTTTCTATGCAAATAGTCAGACCCTTGGATTCCAAAGTGCTATTTCAAAAAGATTATTTGGTTCAAAGTTAAAAAAATACCCTTTGGTGGTCTATTTAAAGAGATCGTACGTCGGTCTAGTTAAAGAGATCATACGTCGGTCTGGTTAAAGAGATCATATGTTGATCTAGTTAAAGAGATCGTCCATCAATCTAGTTAAAAAGATCCTTTGGTGGTCTATTTAAAGAGATCATACGTCGGTCTAGTTAAAGAGATCATACGCCGGTCTAGTTAAAGAGATAATGTGTTGATCTAGTTAAAGAGATCGTTCGTCAATCTAGTTAAAAAGATCCTTTGGGGGTCTAGTCAGGTCATTACATGTTTGTTCAATTGATTTTCCCCTACATATTATAAAATGAACTGTGCGGACTGTGCAAGGAATTACGTAATTATGGATGCATACATAATTATGGAATTCAGTGCACAGAAGCCACAACAAGTTTTGTCATGTGTTAAGACCTATAGTGATAAGAATAACGAAACGAGAACAATGTAAAAAGGGCATGGTGGATACGCCGCTGGTACTTCCTATATATAAGTGTTCCTTATTACATTGCGAGCGTAGCGTTATTTAAGTTACTAGAAGTCCTGGAGCTTGACCAACGTTATTTTATCTTACACTCTCCGACTCCGATTTCGAGCACACACAAGTTTCCTATAATAGTCTTCATAGGAAACATTCTTCTATCCATCGTTTGAAACTCTATATTTTGTTGCAACAAGGACATCACTTTGACATTAACGAGGCGCTCATGAGCTTCGGAATAATCATACATCTATTATTTGGAGTGAAGTTTAAATCTTCGGATCTGAACTCATCCTTATAAAAAATAGACGAGTACAATGAAAAACTTCGATGGAAATCCAAACGTAGCCCTGATTTTTACTTAGGGAAACAGAGGATTCGTCCGAAAGCGAAATAATCACATCTGCTTTCACAAGTTTCCTCTAAAATTAAATTTCGAGACGAAATTTCCTAAAGTAGGGGAGACTGTGACACTTGTGCCTTTATGACCATCATACAAATACGAATCCAATAAAATCTTGTGTTTCATTCTCGGGATTTGTACAATTACGTATGACATTTATACAGGTCAATTCGTGTTTGATTTCGAGCTCTATATCGCTTTCTGGAAAGTAATACGCAAACTGTTACGCAAACGTAATCAGTTTAACGCGACAAACACTCCGGAATAGTTACATAAGCTTAACATAACATAAATAACCTTTACATAAATTAGAATAAGTTTTGGAAGGTTTGGTGTGTCGAAAACAAGTTTATTCGATCGTAGGGACTATTTACGACAAACTACGAAAGTCTGCCGTTTCGTATGACAACATACATTCCGAAACATGATCATAAGCTAAACATACCATAAATAACATTAACATAGCTTAGAAATAAGTTTTGAGTGGTTCAGTATACGAAAATACGCTTATTTGATCAAACAGGGACTAAAAGCATCAAAAACGACGTAAGTTTGCATTTACGCGCATATCTTACGTTCTGACCACATCCGAACTTCCAAAAATTTTTGTAGTCACTAAAATATATTATTTTAGTGATCAGAATGCAAAAATACCATTCGTCGCTTAATTTGGATCGTTTTCGCGTCCGTTCGAGTTTCATCGTAATTAACCGAACACCGTGACCGTACGACCAAACGAACCGACATCTGTGATTTTTCCGAGCATATTTTGAGTCCCCTATACTTTGAAGACCTTGTAGAGCCTTGAAAATGGCTTAACGGGGGTCAAATACGTCAAAAATCAGCTTAAACACATGCAGGGACCAAATGTGTAAAAACTGAAAACTGTGCTGAACTGACTGGAGGTTGCGGGCCGCGTAAGCCAGCCCCATTTCCTACGCGAGGCGCGACAGAACCCCTAGTGGCAGAAAGTTTGTTTTCAGCTGTTGTTTGATAATTCAGGGGCTGTTCTTGCAATTTCTTTGTGTAATGACCAAGTTAACACATCTCCAAGCAAAGGATGGCTGTCATTAACACTTGTATGGTCCATATTTCTTACTTGGAGGCCAAGCAAACACATGGCATGATCTTGTTTCATCACCACAAGTATAAATAGCTTGGTCCTTTCACTTGTTTCATTGCTCATTCTCATTTTGGAACTCTAAGTGGAGGATTTCCTGCTAAGGAGCCACCTACCTGAGTTCTAATGCCTTCTTTCTAGCCTTTGAACACCTTGTAAGTGTTCTTTCATGGCTTAGTTTTTATTTTCAGCCATTTAGAGCTGAAAGTCAAACAGTTTGACCAACAGTTTGACTTTCCGTTTTGACCATCAATTGGTCAAGTCAAAGTTCAATTGAACTTTGCAATGTGATTGTAATCACGATGGTTATAATCCTTAGCGATTATACCTACGGATTACCACGTTGACTAGGCGTAGTAACGAGTCAAAGTTTCGGTCAAAATGCGTATTTACGCGCATTTTGCAACGAAACTACTTTTAGGTATCAAAACACTTTGTTTTGATACCAAATCAGTTTTCTAAGTTAGTTAAACATGTTTTGACATGTTTAACTCGTCACTACTAGTTTAGTGCTTGTTTAGGGTCGTAAGTTAAACGGTCTTGACAACCACTTAAACTTTCGAACCCGACCCGTTTGGCGATCATTAGGATCCGACCAAGCTTATTTAGTGATCATAGTTGCATAGGGAATAACCTACTGAGGATATACTTTATGATCACTTAGGTTGGTTAGTTATTTGTTAAGTAGTTTATATGCCCATAGAAAATGACCAAAATGCCCTTTGAAGCATAAATTCATAATTTGCATATGTGATTAAGTTTCTAACATCTAAGCTGATTTAGTAACATATTTAGGCATAATTGGGCATGTAGGACTTGACATAGGACATAGATAACCATCCAACCTTAGATTTACGCGAACGACGCGCTATAGTAGCTTAAACTACCGTAACGGGTCGAAACGGGTCAAAAGCAGTTAGGTTATCTTTCAAATCAGAATGTTAGGTCTATTAAATCATACCATATAAGTTCCAATACTCATTTGATTTATAGAACCACATTCTATCCTATCTCCCGATTTAGGATCCGATTATTTAACATAGTGATTCCATAGTAGGTGCCACTTAATTCCTTGATTTCCGATCTTTGTTAGGACACTTAATCAAGGATACTTGCAAATCTCAACTAAGTACATAGTCCCCTCTTTTACCGCGTTCAAATGTTTTGCGGTGATTCATATGTGCCTATCACTATTTTCATGATTTTAACTATATGATTACACATGCATGGTACTTATCTTTTGACGAAGTGAACTATTTTCTATGGCTTAAACACTGATTTTCAAAGTTTGTTAGACTATTTGTTCGTTCATATTGTTACTTATACATTCATTAACAACGATCAAGCCGATTGGTAGTACGATATAGCGTTATAGGACTAGACATCCCATTCCTGTTGTATGGAATGTCAGAAACCAAATTTTAACCAAATAGAATTTTCCTTTGTGGTATTTCTATAGTCTCTAAAGTGTAGTTTGATGCACTAAGGTTTGAATGTATTACCAAATCGCGATATGTGGTATATTTCGGTATACCATTATGGCATATTCTGATATGTTACCAACGTGATACTATTTTGCTAAAGCATAGTTTGATATGCTACTATTTACTAAAGTATAGTTGATATACTACCAAATCATGAACTAGGTATATTTCGATATACTACCAACATGATACTGTTTTACTAAAGTATAGTTTGGTATACTACCGACTCTGTTATTTCACAAACAAAAGTATATTTGATATACTACCAAAGCATAGTTGATATGCTATTTTCAAACCAAGCATAGTTGATATGCTATTTTCAAACCAAAGCATAGTTGATATGCTACTTTCAAAACCAAGGCATAGTTTGAGATGCTATATACAAAACCAAAGTATAATTCGATATACTATCGGTGTTTTCATTCTTAAACCAAAGTATACTTGTGATATACTACCAAATCTACTATTTCAGTAATCAAAGTATATTTTGATATATTATTTGTTTAACTATTTCAAAACCAAAGTATATTTTTGTATATACTACAAACCTTTTTATCAAAACAATGCATTTTAGAAACAAAACTTTTACAAGGATTCATGGCTATTTTTCTTGTAAACATAAAATCGTTTTCTTATGTTATCCAAAGCCATGAATCTAAATAAACAAAACCTATGTCACTCACAGGCATTTTTATGCTGACGTTTTATTTTCACATATGTTTCAGGTGCTACTATATGATGATTGTTGATGCATGTTATACATAGGATGGACTCGTGCCTTAGCGACTTTAAAACTTGAAAGACAATTATTTGTATATATATGGTATGTAATATAAAATGAGTTCATTAATGGACTAAAAAAAATATTTAATCACCATGTCTTATGAAACAATGATTCTGTTCCGACACTCCCGGACGTTTCCGCCGTGGTTTGTTGTTTTACGCAGTCGGGGTGTGACGTGTATCGTAGGCGAGGAGTACGAGAGTCCTTAGTTTTTTTACAATTAGTTAGCGTTTTAGGTTGCGGAAGCTGTGCGAGTTGTGCGCATTTTGTACAACAGGGAGCGGAAAGCGAGAATTCGAAACCATAATTCGAAAATTTAAAACACATAAACATAATAGAATCGATGACGCGTAAGAATCGGTGATTGCAGGATAGAATATAAATGGAGTGCCTTGGGTGTTAGGCATCAACTACCCAAAGTGATTCGATTATTCAAAACAAGTCCGAGTACATGCTTTGGCCTATTAGACTATGCTCTCGTCGCAATGTGGTGAACGACATGCATCCTTCCAGTTACTACATGACCCGTATTATTGGAACAGTCGAGCCTTTGGTGAGATCTCTAAAAATCAAAGTAGGGAGTGGAACAAGCCATTAAGATGCGGGTTTCACCCCTATCCTAACAACTTCGTTCCTAGCTGTGGTTGAACAACCATGAGATAGAAAGGGAGATTCTTGTCGAGGTATGGATGTGACTCCTAACTCAACGAAAAGTTCTCGTGCTGAGAGTATAATACGCGGAGTGAGTGATCTTATCGAGAGTTCTTGGTTTTCACACCTAATCTCGACCCAATCACTCGGTTGTGTTATGCGAGCATTTTATAAAACATGTGTATTGTGTTAGCCTTAGGAAAGGAAAAATAATTTTCAACCTTAGGAAAGGCTGTCTTTGTACGAAGCTACTGAGTTCATACGAAGGTTCATTGTTTTGAGTTCGTTCGAAGGCATAGCATATAGGTTCGAACGAGAGGTACAATATGTGGGTTCATACGAAGCCCCAAGTGGGTTCGTACGAAGGGTCTGTTTTTGGTACTTAGACTATAGACTAGGTCTGTTCTACACGACTCGACCTAATTCCCTATAGTTATGGCTCTGATACCAATCTGTCACACCCCAACCGATGGCGGAATCATCGGGGCGCGACACTAGGCGAACCCGATTGCTCAAGAGAATCCATAACAACTATTTAATGACAACAATTAAAAGGTTCATTATCCCATACTAACAAATAATTATTTCAACAAACAGTCATAACGGAGTTCATATCTCTCAAACAAAAATCCAATCCGACAACCTAGATTTTATTTGGTGAGTTTCTAGACTTCCTATCTTGCTTGCAGCATAACAATCCATCAACCTGTCACATACGTTAAAATAAAAGTCAATACATAAAGTAAAGGTGAGTGCACAAGTTTAGCATAAGCGTTTACGCATAACCAGCACGTAACACGCAACGAGTGAAGCATGTAAACTATCCACAATGATACAACCTAACCACGTGACCACGACTAGAGTATGCTCAACACATGTTCACCGAAGCGAACACGTGAAGTAAAGTATGTGATCCTTAGCAACCCCTGACAAATCAGGTGATGAGTCCAAACTATAGTACTATTGTTACTAAAGGCGGTCTGGCAACTATCATTCTATAAGCATAGTAACAAGCATTCAACTAATCACGTATAGCATGTGGGAGCGGTTAGCGTTTAAAAGTGTTTGAGTTGTGTTTTGTGTCTTTGATAGCGAACGTATGTGACACCCAAAAGTGCGTTAAACGAAAATGGGTTCGAGTATACTCACAGTGCGTGTCTAACAAATAAACACGTTCTGAATGGATTGAAGGGAGTGCCGGATCAGCCTGCGCACGGGAACAGAAACATAAGTCCTCCAAAGTGTTGAACGGTCGAAAATCGAAGTGTTGGTGGGAAACAGAAGCTTTGTACAAAATTGTGCCTTTGTACGAAGGCGTGCCTTCGTACGAAGGTGGGGTCTTCGTACATGTGTTCCGTTGTCCAAAATCGAGTGTCTTTGCGTCTGTCTCTGGAAAATCGAGTGTTCATCCCTCCAACCTTAAGTTACTGATTAAACTTAGAGTTTGAGAGGCCTTTGTCTGAGTCAAGGATGAGAATCGGGCTGTTACGTGTTAAGTCAGGGCCTTCGTATGAAGGCATTGCCTTCGTACGAAGCCATGTGCCTTTGTACGAAGGAAGTGCCTTAGTACGAAGCTGGGCTTCATACAGAACAGTCCAGTTCACAAACGAGGCTGTTCTTGGCATTTAGAGCTGCGTTTTTGCCTGAATCGGACGTATTTTCGAGTCCAATTCAAGACGCTTTTGACACTACCTCGTTCTACTATTCAGTGAACGAAATAGATGCCGTTTTAGGTCTGTTTTAGTGTGAAAATCAAGTTTAGAGGGTTTAAAAAGGGTTTTCGCCTAGATCTAACACTTCGTGAGTATGAAATCAACTGATTTCTAACTTGGGAAGCCGTAGGTAGGCCCAATACATTCGGTTAAGTGTAGATCCGTGGTGAAATAAGAAGATTTGATGAAAAAGATGAAGATTTTGTAAAAAGAATGAAGGTGTTCTACGAAAGAGATGAAGTTCTTTGTAAAAAGATGAAAAAGATGAAGTTTGGTTGAAGAATAGAAGGGTCTTGAGGAAATCGAAGTGAATCTTGTGGAAAATTGAAGTGGAAAACGTTGTGTCATCACATAAAATTGTTAAATCTTACTTGAAAATGGTAGGACAACAATTCGGCAACGTTTCGGTATGAAATCAGCAAGTTAGAATGAATGAGGAGGTGCTTGGCTATTTATAGAAGTGGTGGAATCGCACAACAGGCTTTGTTCGAAGTTGCCTGCCTTCGTACGAAGGCAGTGCCTTCCTACGAGGCCGGCTGGCTTCATTCGAAGGTGTTGAGTTATGCATCAAGTTCTTTGTTTCGCATGCAGGATGTTCGTTTAACGCATTTTGTTTCGTTAGTTAGTATAAGTACTTAAAGTATTTTAGCGTGGTGATGAGTATGACGTTGCGTTTGCGTTGTGATGCGATAAATCGAGTTGCGAATACAATCCATACATATAAAGCACACAAATAAAGCATATAAGAACATACAATATAACATTACTACTACTAACAGTGTTTGCGATTTAGCGTGTTAGTCGTGATAAGTGTTTGTGGGGGCGTATGGTAACCAAACAAACACACTCGGCAATTTTATAGCATAATTCTCTGTAATTCGTGTTGCGTAAGCGTTGAGAGTTTGCGATTAATAAGCGTTTAAACGTGTAGCAGTGAGGTGTGATGAAAATGTATGTAGTCTAACATAACCCTTTATTTATATCAAATCTCAGAATATAGAATGGTTACAATTCGAAGCAAGAGCTAGCGGGTAACGATCTGAAAAGTCTGGTTGTTACATGAATTGCGGTTGGGTGACTCATTTGAATTTCCAACACTGAAGGCCGTCCCGATCTTCAGTGACTGAACATTTGGTGAAAGTAGACTTCCTCTGTAGTATAGATTCACGTTCTGTTGGTAGTTGGAGGTATTTGACTTGTTCTGTTTTCTGATATCTAAATCATGCCCCTCTAACTTCTCAATTAGAGTATCCAGACTGACCGTACTCAAATTCAGATTGTTTTTCAGAATTAACACGTGATATTGCCAATCATCCTCGTTCAGCAGTGCATCGATCAACTTTTCGTTGACTTCTTCATCGGTCTTTTCAATACCAAATCTATCCAGTTCAACTTTCAAGTGACAGAATCGCTCAATCATCTGCTTAACCCCTTCTCCCTTGATACAGCTGAAATAGTCAAATTCTTTTTTAAGTAATGACTTTTTGTTTTTAACTATTTCGTCTCCACCAGTACATTTCTTTTTCAACCTTTCCCACAACCCTTTTGTTGTATTATCATATCAAAGCAATGATATGATGTCATCTCTGACCAATTGGTGAATAAGAGAGATCCCTCTTTGCTCAACAGCAAAGTTATCTTGATCGGTTTTTCCAAAAGCGGTAAATGGGATTCTTTCTCCTTATGGAGTTGTTGGAAGAGTATACCCGGTTTCTAAATATTTCCAACTCCCGTACGTATATGCCTTTAACCAACTGATAAACCTCGGAGCCCATTGATTGTAGTCCTCGATGTTCATAAGCTTTCGCGGCTTTTGGTAATTTCCATACGCGTTGTCGACGTTTAACTTTTCGGAAATAACATTAGAGACATTCTTCGGGTTTGAAGTTGACGCCGGTGCCGATGTGGTGAAAGCATCGTAAAACTCATTATAGAATTCGTCCCCCATGATCAGCTTCGAAAAATATCTGCACAAAAGAAACAATTAGAAAATTCAAGAATGCAAATAACCAAATCAGTGGGTTCGTACGAATCGAGAATATGGATTCGTACGAATCTACTAATCTGATAAGGTCTTGGACAAATGTGCATTCGTACGAATTGACTAAGTAGATTCGTACGAATGTGCTCAATTCTTAAAACTTGTGATAACTGGATTCTTACGAATCTACAATAGTAGATTCATAATTACAATGTCTGACAAAACACAAATACAGCTGATTTAGTGGGTTCGTACAAATCGGTTATCTGGATTCCTACGAATCTACTCTGCGAAGAACCTAGTCACGTTTTTCAAAGTTTTTATCAGTTTTTTATCAGTTTTAAGTTGAATTATGATCTGAAATTTTGAAGGATTGATCAAAAACACTATTTGCACATTATGTCAAAAATTAAGCTGATTTTGTTCGTGAATTCAATGTTAAATCTGAGTTTTTGTATGAAAAAGTCTAGAAAAAGAAGAAGTGAGTAGAAGTAGAGAAATGTGAATCCAAATCGGCTTGGATCTGATGTTGAACTTTGGTATCTCGTGATAATCTTCTCTGAATCCGGTCTCCAAGCTCTGATACCATTTGTGAGGACCGTGTTCGGGTCTCGAACGCTCCGACCTGATCTTAACACCTACTAACGTGTGCGGAATCCATGAAAGTAGTAGAGAGAATAACACAGACACTGTTAAGTTCATTTCTCATTAATATTTGAATAATTACAGAACCTGGAGAAAATTTGGCAGGTCTTCGCCTAGGTTGCACAAAGTTAACTAAAATATGAACCCAACACCCCTATATATAGGCGAAGTGCATCCGTACGAATCCAACATGCACATTCGTATGAACCCATGGTATGGGTGTGCATTCGTACGAATCTACCTAGATGGCCATTCGTACGAAAGGACTCCTTTCATACGAACCCACCATTACAATACAAAACCATTAGATTCGAACCGAATAAAATACAATTACATACAATACAAGATAAAACAAGACTTGATACAAGACGGAAGCTACATACATAGTGCATTCACAGATATATATTCATATTAATATATATTTTTGTATTTGTCCATATACCCTTTTATGGGTAATTTTTTATACTTATATACTTGAGTATTTCTTATGTATTTATATGTGTATTTTGGTAGTTATACTCCTTTGGAGTATTTAGTGTATTTTCAAGTTCCTAATATACACTAATACATATAATACACATAATATACACTTAGCACATACTTTTTTGACCACTAAATATATAGATTTTTCCCTAAAAACATACATAATTAATATTGATTTTAACCTTGAAGAAAAACCTTATTTCTTGACTTGTATTTTTTGTGTAAAAATTAGGAAACCTTGGTAAATATTTTTGGATGAATTTTTGGGGAAAAAGTTTCACCAAAACTTATATTTTTCTAAGTGTCAAAATTTTATAAAAATTTTGACATATTTTCCCCTAAAAATAGAAGTTTCCCATGTTTTCAAAACATGTGTTTATTTTCTTTTCATCATCAAAAATTCAAGTTTCAACAATTTCACAAGTAACATACACTAAAATCATCATGTTAAACCTTATGATGAACATGATTATTGTTAAAAACATGTAGTCTTTTAGATCTTTACTTTACATACTTAAATCTTTCCAAAACAAGCTTCTTGATAGTTTTTCATAAACTTTTTATGAACCTTTATCTCATAAACTTAACCATCTACATGTTTAGTGACTTCAAGATCATGAAAACATTCTTTAAAAACCATTTTCATGCTTACTTTGAAAACCTTTAAGTTCATCACCTAGTTTCATCATGGATCTTTCAGGATCCAGACTTAAACTTGTTAGATCTAAGCTTCTAACAAGCTTACACATGATGGATCTAACTAAAAACACAAGATCAACATTCACAACTTCATATCATACATCAAACAACTTCATAACAACTTGTTTTCACCTTGATTATGTTAGATTTACATGTTTTCATCTTTGAAAGTTTGGTTTCTTAGATTATGTAACTTGTACATAGCATGAACATGATGTAAAAATATGTGTAAGAAGCTTACCACTAGCTCTTGTGGCTAGGGAAGTGGCAAGAACTCAAGAAGAAGAAGAATGAAGAAAAAATGGTGGTTAAAAGCTCCTAGTGAAGGTCCTTCCACTTCTTTTGCTTCACACCTTCATAGATCACCTTCTAACACATTTGTATAACCTTGGATTTGCTTGAATGTTGCAAGAAAATGTGGATTTGTGTGTGTGTGGCTATGGTCGAAACCAAGAGAGAAGGAAGGGAGGAATGAAATGAAGATTTTTGAATGAGAAGATAATGTTTCTAACCCTTTGGACAAGTTATTATAATCTCCAACATAACAATTTCCATTGGACTTTATGTTGGATATCTTGACCAAATTATGTAATATTTTAATGGGAAAGGTGGTGGGGCCACCTTGGGGCCGATTACATGAAAGGCGGGGGGGGGGGGGGGGGGGTAAAGTGCAAGATTTTGGAAGTTAAGGGTTTAAGATGTAAGTTAGAAGGTTTAAGGAGAAGTTAAGTGTGTTTAAGTGTTTTTATGATTTTTAAGGTGTTCTATCACCATAACTAGCTTTAAAACAAAAAAATATATTTCTAGTCTATTTTTGGTGTTTTGTGTAGTGTCCGGTTAATCGTTTGGTTGTAGGTTCGTTAAAGTGCTAAATAGTGAATTTTACAAGGTATGAAGTACCTTTTGTGACAGTTTTCATTCCCGACACTTTACAAGTTATTCTGGACACTTAATCATTAATTATGCATGTTATTTTGGTGTTTAAATGCTAATTTTTGCTGAATTATGTAGAATTCTGCATTTAAAGCACGTTTTGGGTAGTTTTTAGTGCTTATTTTAGCTTCCGGAAAGTGTTTAGGTTAACCCTTGTTCACACACTTGGGTTTTAATGGATTTTTGATGTTGGACCTACATTTAAGTCCTAAATCTATCGTTTAACAGCATTCTAAAGTTGTGCTGACATAGCTTGTCTAATCGGTGAGTTTACTAATCATTTTGACGCAACGCTTAAAGTATTGTATAATGTGACAATTAATGTATGAAACATGCATGAATTCAAATGCACAACCGGTAAGCATATAATGTTGACGTGTAAACACATAAATGCAGGAAATAAATAATTATTAAAATAGTATGGAAATTACCGGTTTTGTGCCAGTTGTCACATCAAGAACCAAGATTGATCCAGAAATGAGAAAAATACGTGGTCACATTGAAGTACAAAAAGCCTAAGTGGTTGGTCAGCATGTGTGAAGACTCGTGAGGCAGTGATCGTATTATGTGAAGAAGGCAACTGAAGAAAGATCGGGGTGCATGATCCTAAGTGGTTGGTCAGCATATGTGAAAAAGAAATTGAAGTTCTATTCTTTAACAGAATCTACTATTATATGAGAGATCGAGAGCAAGCACTACAATGTCAACGCGTAGTTCATGTTTGCTTTGCTTATGAGATTCATTCTAGAAGAATGTGGGAAAACTAGATGAGAGCATTTATGAGATTCATTCTAAAAGAATGTGGGAAAGCAAGATGAGAACATTAGAGAAGAAGGAGGAAGAGAAAGAAGTGAAGAGAAAAAAAGGGAGCTCTATTTCGAAGTATAAGTATCAAAGACAAGACTGGTCAAACTCAGGAAAACAGTCTTGAAGTTCATAGTGAAGAATACCGAAGAAGAGTGTTCGGGGTGGAATGAAGATTGAAGACTTACAGAAGACAAGACTGAGGCAATATCAAAGGGGGAGTTTGTTAGTGCATTTATGTCTAATGTCCGCGTCTTCTATATTTGTCTAGTTAGTAAGGTAATACGTTCGTTGTATAGTTTTGTGTTTAAAGTTGATTTGATTTATATGGATCAATAATACGCCCACAGGAGTTCTGTGCAGTGCATATTTATGCGTGCATATGACTCATACGCTAGGTGGTCCTACGCTAGGTCTATATATGTGGGGGTAGTGGTGTGCATGGATGAGTAGTGGTGTCATTTGGAACTTTTAGAAAGGAGATCAAGTTGTAACGAAGTGTTGCCAAATTTTATAAAGAGCGTTTAATTAGGAATTCTGAGCATACACAACACATTTGCATGGATTCCGCACTTGCATTTGCGTAAATAGATCCGTTTACGTTTTCCTTAACGTCTAACCACATCATACGTAACGATTCTTGGTAAAATTTCAATGGTGTAATTTTTTCTTTTAAAAATAATATTGTGTAAAAAGTTAAGAATGTTTAAAATGATAGAGAATTTAAAAAAGGTCAATATAAGTGGTTATTTCAAAAATACGTTACACCTTTTTTTCTACATTTTAATTTTAGCTATTAATTTGAAAAAAAAAAAATAAGAATTAAGGTGGTCAATTGGCAAATACAAAACTTTTAAGCACTTTGACTAGAAAGGATGTGGTTTTGACATGGATTATAATAAATTAGTGGTTAGAAATGAATTTTTATCATAATTAAACAAAATCAATTTGATATATACACTTCACATGACTTTGCAAATTATATATTTTGATCAAATCGCTTTTTTAAGGTTCTGTCCATAACTCACATCCCTATGGATCAATCATAAAGTTGATACATTCCAATCATGAATTCATAGTCTCTCTCTATATCCAACGTTACTTCATCATGACTACGTGTTGTGGCATAATATGTTCCACTCATTTCTTTTCAGTCATACTTTTAATAGGAAGAACATAATATGTTCCTTTGAGATTACGTAAAATAGAGTAGTTTTAGGTATATTTAGGTTTTACAGGCGTTTTATGTGTGGAAAAAAAATATTAAATAGAATGAATTTGTTATAAAGAATAAAATCGGTAAAACGAATATGTGCCATAAATCAAAATTTAACTCGTGAGAATATTAAAAGTAATTTGAAGTTAAATATCCAAACTTCAACTCATGGGTTCGAATCTTCCTTGTCGTTATATTTTCTCAATGTAGTGCTAGCCTATTTAGTAGAGAGATATGTCTTTAAGAGAAAATGTCTCATGTTCTAGGCAAAAACAAAGAGTAAATTACGTTTTTGGCCCCTGTGGTTATGTCAGTTTTACTATATTGGCCCAAAATAAGAATTTCTAACAGATTTGCCCCCATGGTCCTTATAACTAACTGTTTTGGCCCCTAAATCTAACCAACCCCTAACTCAGGTTAACTTGTTGGTCACATGGGTTGCACATGATGGGTAAAATTGTAATTTCACCTCCCCCTTTAAATATTGTTCTCTCTTCTTCTACCTTAGAAAACCCTAAACCAAAAACACAAACAAAACTTAAACAACTCCTCAATTCCTTCACATCTCAAACACACTCTCCTGCTCACCCTCTTCCTTCTCGATGAAGGCCATCAGCCGACGACACCCACACCTCCCCCGTACCCCCGTTTTCCGGCGACAAAGATCGAAGAGAGAGAGAGGGCGACGAGATGATTAGGCGTCGCCGCTCACGGCGGCGGCAGTGGAAGCTATGGCGGTGGGTTGAGGGTCCTCCGACGAGCGATGTCAGACCGGCGGTGAATGATTCTTTTTTCGTTTGAAGATTTGGTAGAAGTAAATCTAGGTTATTTATACTGATTTGGGGGATTTGTGGTAGTTGCAGCAGAAAGATTTGTGGTGTTGCAGCAGAAAGAGAGGGCAAAATCATGAAGTAAATCTGGGTTATTTATACCGATTTGGATTTTGGTTGTTTTTTATTTGTTCTTGTTCATGAAGATCTGGAAACTGAAATGTGGGTTTTGGTTAGGGGATGATGATTATGGTTGAAGATGATTAGGGGATGATGATGATGATGGTTGAAGGTGTCAGGTGTTTGTGTTTTGTTAGGGTTTTATTAAGTATGATTTTGATTTCTTGTAGATAGTGATACTTGTTATAATGATATTCTTATTCTGGGTTTGTATTTTGTTATGTTTTTTTTTTTTTTTTGACAATTTTGTGTTAGGAATTTAGGGGGTGTTTGGATGTTGTTTATGTGGGGATAATGATGATGGTTGAAGATGATGATCTTGTTACCCAGATCTTCATGAACAACTTCGTCTTCTTACCCATATCTTCAAGAACATATCATCATCAAACTGAGATCTTCAATTACATAACCATCATCATCATTCCCTGAGTTTATGTGGGGCCACCGCTGTGCACCACCGTGCGCCACCACCTGCGGCTGCCATAGAGATGAAGATGATGATGTTAGGTTGAAGATGATGATGTTTGGTTGAAGATCTGGGATTTTTTTACAAAGCATTAAAAGGGGAGGTGAAATTACCAAAATAGACATCATGTGATAAGCATGTGACCCATAAAGTAACCTGAGTTAGGGGTTGGTTAGATTTAGGGGCCAAAACAGTTAGTTATAAGGACCATGGGGGCAAATCTGTTAGAAATTCTTATTTTGGGCCAATATAGTAAAACTGACATAACCACAGGGGCCAAAAACGTAATTTACTCCAAAAACAAATAGTTTAGAATGATTGGTGCAATTCAATAGAATAAGTATTCTCATTTAAAAAAGATGTATATATAGTTAAAGTGCAAGAAAGGAAATTCAATTGTCGACTTCTTTATTTAAATTTAGAATGGTATTGTTGTATTTATTAACCAAAAATATCTTAATATACTTCACTATTTTTTTAGATTTAGAATAGTAGCTTGGTGGTACAAAACATATTTATCATACTAACCATGAGAATAAATCTTAACACTTAAAAAAAGTTAAATTAGCACATATTAAAACAATACATACATAAAAGTAACACTTTTAAATTATATTAGCATATGAAAATTAATAAAGATAATTGATTTTAACACATATGTGATTAATATCAGCATTTTTCATTACGAAAAATTATATCAGCACATTAAAAATAAAAAGAAGATCCAAATAAAAAATTAATTGTTTGTTAGCAAAACTACAGAGAATTCAATATAATTGATATTATTTATGTTATTATTTTCCATTTCTCTAAAATTGGTTGGATATCACATGACAATTTTTAAATTGTTGTTACAGTTTGTATACGAAATGTATGTTGTATTTGATCCTACTCCTTATTGTATTCATAAAAAAACATGTTTTTAAATGGTTTAGTTAATGCACTTTTGATTATAGCTTTACGCTTAAAGCGGTTACAACGATGCTTCTATCTAGTTAGATTATGGGGTGTGGGGGTCATGGATTGGAATATTATTTCCACATAGGACCATTAATTAAATGGTACACCATCCCCCTCCTTGATTGATGGTGGTTCCCATGGATTAAACCACAATTACCACGACTCTCTCATTTGGTAATTTTAAGACAAAAATAAATTAAAAAAATAAAGGGGATAGTGGTTTGGGTCATGACCACACCCTTAGGGTAGTGGTTTGGAATGGTAGATTAAAGATAGATGACATGGTGCCTATGTGGAGGTTCATGATGATCATGAGGGTTATGACCACACCTTATAGCCTTACAGTGTAATCTAATATCAGTGTACATGTTATAATGATACGTACAACTTACATATGTTATTGTCACCATCTTATTTACCTTTATTGCGTATGATTATCACTTGTTCAAAAATGTTGTATCATAGCATCTTATACTTTTCTTCTTATATATTATATGGACAGGATTTTTACAGAATACACTGTAGTGAGAAAAAAAAAAGAACCCATACAAAAATGGTATTAAAAAAATTTATTAGTGGTTCATAGTTTTTAAAATTTTGTATTTCACATACACATGTATATTTTATGTAAATAAAAAGCCATCAAACAAATTTGTTATTTTTTTTTTTTAAGTTTAAATTGTTTACCTACATATACATGTATAAGTTATGTAACCTACATATGTGTGATTAGCAAACAAATAAACTCTTTTTTTTATTGTCTGACCATATGAGTGGAAAAACAATAAAATATTAAAAAAAAAATGAATAATTCAGTTTTTCTCCTTGAGTTCTTGTGATATTTAACATACATCACTACCTCATAAATAGTATTACTAACTAAGCCTAAAGTTCAATTTTTAAACATTTTCAAAGTTGTGTGAATCTATAGTTTTGATGATTACGTGCAGTGTTCAATCATATATTGGAAAAGTTCATTCAAAACAATAGTATTTTAAGCTAAAAGTACATTAATAAAAAAAAAAAAACCAAACTAAGCACTTTTGTTCCTTCTTTCAACTTCGATCTCCTGATACCAAATGTGTTAATAAGAAATGCATATGAAAAGCACTCTATCCAAATGAGATGATCAACCGGTTTGTAATGCACATATATTTAAAACAGCAAAGTTTAATATTTGATGAATGATATTGAATAAAACACAATTAAATCCTTCTAAATTATCATGTTACAAATTTACATTGAGATAATAGTAAACGGACAACAAACTATACCACTACCCCTTTTTCAATAGCAAAACTAAGGGGCTATTTGTTTACCTCTTAATGGGGCTTTTAATGGTTTAAGATCTCTTACTGGTTAAACACTTAATGGTTCAGACTATTTGTTTAGGTTGGAGGGTGTGGGGGCGCCACCTAGGCTAAGTCATCAACTATAGCGCCCCGGGGCGCTATACCTCCACACCCAGAGATTTAAAGGGGGGGCGCTATACACGGGGCTCCATCATGTTAACGCCAAAAATGAATGGTTCAGGTGGGGCCCACTAGATTTAATCCAATGAAATCTTTTTTTTTTAAATTTTGTTTAATAGGGGGCTCAATCTACACTATGCAAATTAAAGGGGGCTTCATCCACACCATAGATCCTACGTGTCACTTACGTGGCCTGATAAAGCCCCTAGGGGGCTCCAACCACACCCTCCAGCCTTAGTGAGCATATGTCTGAATGGTTCATCTCTGAATGGTGAATCATTATACTAAGTCTGAATGGTTAAGACCTCTATTCTTAATTGGTTAGACATTTGCCTCTGAATGGTTAAGTATTATACTGGCTCTTAATGGTTCAAACATCTTACTGATTAAGCACTTAATGGTTCAGACCTCTAACTGGTTCAGCACTTAACAATTCAGAAGTTGCCAAACAGCCCCTAACTCTTTTAAAAACTACACCTATAGATCTCGGGGGTCATAACATTACTATACATGACCCTTTGAACTTGATTAAGAAGGTCCACAGCCTCTAGCGCCAGGAAACCAAAAGTATCAAAAGCAAATGGGATAAACACATGTTGGTTATCAAGGTACGCTTTCTCGTGTTTGGTCACTTTACCCGAAGTAGCCTTTAAAGCAGCCTGACCCATCGTGAAAGCACTGCCCCATTAGCTCACAAGTGGGGAAACCCCTGTTAGATCCACACATGCATGTTAGATCTACTCATTTGTATTAGGAATTTCCGTAATGAAATTATCACATGGGGATTGGGAAGAGCCAAAGTATTATTGTTTATTGCAAGGTTACACCTAAGGTAAATGGAAAAGTAAAGATAGTGTATTCTATTGATATGCACAAAATGTAACATATAAATTATATCAAATACGGTATAAAAACAACCCTTTTCAGTACTAATGTTGGAAAAACTGTGTTTCTTTGTTTACTTTTGATTTTCAGGATAAAATAAGCCAAATGAACAAAAGAAACAAATTAATGACAAATACTAGCATAAATAAGAAGAAAGGAAGTTAACACACTATATCGACCCTCCAAGCTTCACCCCAAGAATAAAAGCAACAAACTAGAAGCCCAACACGGGGCCGTGCCTGCCAGGCATGGGCCGTGCCCCAGTCAAGATTCCTTAGAGAATAAAGACAAACAGAAAACAACAAGGGACAAGGGGTTGTGTCACCTAAGCACGGGTTGTGGTCAACTCTCGGATTTGCATATCTGGGTTCGTACAATAAGTACAGGGGCCACGGAGCCGTGTGTGAAGAAGAGCTGACGAGAGCATGAAATGAAGACAGAGAAAGTGAAGGACACGGGGTCGTGCCCACCAGGCACGGGGCATGTGACTCTCCTGTTTCCAACTATAAATAGAGGTGCTTAGCTCACTTGCAAACCATCCCTTGGCAAACCATTTCTCTCACTTCCACCACCACAACACCATCATCTTCCACCACTTTGGTTAGAGTTAGAGTACTCTTGTAACACCCCGAAAACGTATTTATTAATTTAAATCGAATTAGCCAAGGATGAGCGGGTAAAAGTACCGTTGATGGTAAAAGTTAACTCGTAAACAAAATAACTAGGAACAAATCTACCTAGTTAATAACATGTAAATAAGTAATAAAACAACGAGTTGTAGCCTTATCTAATCAAAACTAAACTTGAGGGACCAAAGTTGCAAAAAAGGAAACTTGTGTTTTAAAACACAAGAACTAAAAACACAACACACATAGTGTGTGTGTATTTGGTCGATCCTCAGGAGAAAGAAAAAGGGCAAAACCCTTGTTTAAGCTAAATCCACCAAATTGAAGATCAATTCGAGCCCCAAATCAGTGCATGAACGCGTATTATCGATCACCTAAACAAGGGGATCATAAGGTATGTTTAAAAACCTAGATTTGGTGAAAGTCATAACTTGAGACGAGTAAAATACTTGCAAGTAGATTGTTGGGTTATGATCCAAAGATGAAATTAGGTGTATATGTATGCTTAATTTCGTTATATATAATGAAATTATGAAATACTTGATGTAAGGTTACTAGTAAGTGATTAACAAGTAGATTATCAAGTGGGTTTTAATAATATGATTAAGTTTATGATATACTTATGTTTAAAACCATCATGGATGGTAGTAATAGGAAGATACTTGAACAATTTATGAGTTTGAGTATATGTTCATAGTTGCCATGAAATGGGTTTTGTATGTTATGACGAAATTGATGCTATATTCATATAAATAGATGCTTGAGATCATGTTATCTACTAGTTTGTATGAAGAACTTGATTATATTAGGTATTTGGATGAATGCCTAGTAATATGATGAAACGGGTTTTCCATATAGATGAAAACCCTTAGTTCTTGCATAATGAATGGATAAATTAGCATTGATAATCGAAAGCAATGTTAACTTGATATTAATAATCGCTCGAACTTGTTAAAGTGATAGAAATGAGATAAACTTGGTTGGGAATTTAGTTAATAGGGTAGCTTAGAAATAACGCCTACCGGGTATTGGATAAAATGCCTAAGTGAGTTCGTTGAACCGAATTGTGCATTTGCTTATGCTAATGGGTAGTTGACTTTTAAAAGTCAAACTGACCTATATTAAGATCGAATGATGATTTTCATATAAAATTCGTAAGGTGGAATAGTTGCGATAAATGATGACTAATCTAACCATCTTGCGAATGATAAATGATAGTTTGACACTTGGCAAGCTAGGTGGAAGCTTGGGGAAGAAGCGTGTCAAACGGATCAAGTACGCGGGAAAAAGCATAATTGGATGCAAGGTAAGTAAAGCTTACATCTTTTAATTAGAACACCTACATTTGTATTGGTTAAGAATAAGGTAATTTAGTATTCGAAATATGACATTCCGACGTGAAATGATATGGGTCGGAACAAGTGAAAATGATTACAAACCATTTTTGATGTTTAAAAGGGGTAAAATGGTAATCTGGTCATGTGATGATGAATAAACAAAGAGTTTTGAAAAGTCCACTTATAGTGTAATCCATAATGGGTAAAAAGGGTAAAATAGTAATCTGGTCATGAGTTGAGGGAAAATAACGAGTTTTGAAAAAGATACCCCATGGCGTAACCCATAATGGGTAAAATGAATTAAGAGCGACTTTTAATTAAAATGATCATAGGATGCAAGTCGAAACGGGCTAAATGAGTGAGATGGCAAATAATTACCATATCATAATAATAAAATGGTCATTTAGGCCAAACGGGTCAAATGGTGATGGTATCATCATTTGACAATTTGATTAAAGGTCGCTTGTCGAGTTTTGTGCCCACGGGAAGGATAACGTATGGCTTTCATTGCTATTAATTAGCAATTAATAGTGCAAGGTATTAAAACGGGTCAATGCTAAGACCCGAGTCAGGTATGTATAATGGGTCAAACTCTCAACGAGCACTTAAGGTCCGATGAGAGTTAATCAAGTCATGGGTGGGCTTTGGATTACCTAAAGTGAGGTATATCTAATAATTTGAAATTTGAGAACATCATGTTCTTCGGAATACAATGATTTAAATAGAACAACGGTTTAAGGTGCTCATCTGGTCAAAATATACTTCTAGAAGTCCTTCGTGGTAAAAAGGGCTAAGTTGACCAAAACGCCCTCGAATGATAAACCGGGAAAACGACCCTTAAGGGTAGTTTAAATATAAATTATATAATTCGGTCGATCCTTATCCTTACGATAGTATAAAATGGAAGGTTTAAACCATTTTGGCTTAAAACTAAATATTGGGTCATTTTCGTAGAATGTCTAACTTGGAGTAGAACGGGAATATAATGATTTTTCGCATTCACGATCCATCACATTTGAAGTTGTGATGATATACAAATGAAAATGAGAAGTGGGAACGTGAGCTAAATAATCGGACCAGGTTAGCGAGTCAGGATTGAAAAGTTTGGAATTCTTAAAAAGAATTCAGATTAAACATGCGAACGGGTCAATTAGCATAACCGTGAATCGGATAGCGGATACATAAACACAAGAATAATACCCCGGGTTATGGGGTATAGTCACAAAAATAATTTTCTTGCAAAATGATATAACATTTGTGAGAACGTTTGCTTAAACATGCAAACGGGTCAATTATTTAATATATATATATATATATATAGGATTGAGTTAAAATGAGAACCACCTCGAGTTGTAAGAACCGCGAGAACCGCGACCCGCCACGGGGCGTCGGCGACCATTTTTTTTTACAACTAGATGTGTATATTTTAACAACGTACGTAAAGTTTGGGTTCAAACGGCGCGCCCGAGGGGGTAGTTTTTTACACCCAAAGTTTGGTTAAAAAAAAAGAAAAATTAAAAAAACCCAAACTTTGGGCGTAAAAAACTACCCCCTCGGGCGCGCCGTTTGAACCGAAAATTTACACCCGGTCCTAAAATATACGGATCTAGGTGTAAAAAAAATTTCGTGGTCAACGGCCCTCCGTGGCACTTAGTTCTCGCGGTTCTTACAACTCGAGGTGGTTCTCATTTTAGCCATCCCCTATATATATATATATATATATATATATATTGTAATTAATGTTCTAAAACAAATTTGGTGAATCCAGATCATGTTTTCACAAGTTAGAAATGGGGGCAATTGTTTTACGAACACGAAAGAAAAAGTTTCGTGTGAAACGGATGAGAATTGATCAAGTTACGGAAGTTTTCGTAACAAAAACGACAAAGATGGAAAAGGTGCAGAGCAGCCACCCATAAGCTACTGTTGCCAGCCGTAGCCTACGGCTGGCAGCTGCTGCCAAACACAGATTATGTGAGCCGTAAGCTATGGCACAGAGTCGCAGCCTACGGCGGGTTTCTTCCAAAATTGATTTTGTATGTTTGTTTGATATTTTTGGGCTATAAAACTATTTCAAGCGCCATATAACTAACATGTGAGTTGTTATTGGTGTATAGTTGATAGCTAGGATGTTACGGATGATGATCAAGCATTTTGGATGAACCGAACACAACCGAAATTAAAGCGTCCGCTAAGTTTCGTTATTTTACGAACCGAATCAATTATGAAATTTGTAAGAGTTTTATATTTTGTGAATGTATTAACGTGCTAAAGTGTTTAAGTGTTTTAAACACCTATGAATTTTTATTAAACCCTAAACATTGTAGGAGAGTATATTTGCATTATTTGTATAAATTGCAAAATTTTTATAAATTCTCAATTGTATGAGAATGGGTCTTACAAGTCTCGGGTGTTACACCCCCAAAATCCACCTGCGGAGTATCACCGCTTGGAGGCGTGACTGACCAGGATCCAGCCACCAATCATATTGAACAAGCATATAAGTAATTATAAAAAAAAAAATCCAAAACCAAAGTATAAGTTTAAAGGTTCCAAAGTTTAACATGGCACATAGCTGTCCATGTCCCACAACGACTCTTCCCCATGCAAGCTCCAGCTAAGTACCTATTGACCTGCAAAGCATGTAGTAACGAGTCAACAATAATGTTGAGCGAGTTCAAAGTTGGGTGTTTGTTTTAAGTTGTTTCGAAAACGGTTTCCTTTAACTGGCATCCCTGCCGTGGGGGTTACCCCATAGTTGAAAACGTGTTTTGTTTATTCCCGGTTTACTCTGGCAATCCAGCCGTGGGGGCTACCCCATGTTTAGTTATCTGGCTTTTCGGCCGTGGGGGCTACCCCATGTATACTACTAGACTCGTTACCATATCGACTGCTGACTGTAGTCATGTTTATGTGCCCTGAACTGTCAATGTCTATCAACATTGATGTGCCCAGATCCATTAGTTCACGCCCGTCCTCTACGGCATGGTGTGAGGTTTGTCAGACCTAAATAGCGCTATCTAACTAATGACCCGCTCGCCATTGGCCCGGCGATTAAGTCGATATAAAAAGGAGGGACTTCGTGATAGAGTTTTGGTCTAGTAAAAGTTAACTGTCCATGAGGACGAGGAATTATATTCTTGAACCAGTACTGTCCTACCCAAGAAAGGACGAGGAATCCATGTTCCTTAAACCCATTCCCAACCCCTGGGAATCCCATGCTTTGTAGAAAGTGTGAACTCACCTTAGATTAGCTCGGCAGATAAGCGAAAGGTCAATCAAGCAAGTTGAGGCTAACCACGTCCTAACATGGTTACCATACAAGTCAGGTCTAGGTTCAAATAGTGCACGTATGTTTACACAGCTTTAGCAATTCAAGAACACGTAATGATCATGGCATACACATTGAACATGTTAAACAAATCAGTTAAACACATATAATCCAAACTTGTACGATCAGGATGTATTGGGCTAAAGTAACAGTGTAAACCCAATAACATCTTGTGCGATTGGGCAGTTGAAACCCAACAACTAGTCGGCCCAACATGTTGTGCGATCAGCACAACCTTGAGCGATCCACAGCATGTTGTGCGATCCAGTTAAACACCCGGCCCAGTTAATAACAGATCCAACATGCATACGGCCTAAACAAGTAAACATTATTCAATTTGTGCGGTCCAGTTGGCCTTGTGCGACCCGGGACCTCTTGTGCGACTGTGCTTGTGCGTTTGACACTTGTGCGATCAGTCGTCTTGTGCGGTTGAGCTCTTGTGTGATTCAAAAGCTTGTGTGATGGCACTTGTGCGACTGATCTTGTACGATCGGTTGTGAATTTCCTTAAATTATGGATTCAGTTATATCGTTTCCATTTATGTAGTTATCAATCAACAATTAACAGTTTCCAACCCAAACAATATTCGATCAAAACGGGCAGTCATCATGTATTATCATCATCGACAACAATTACACAGCCTAAAACTCTAATAATTTATCCAACAATTACCTACTACATCAAACAATTGCTCAACAATCAAACCAACAACTATAGCGCCACATCCTAGATTAACAGATTATCATTAAATCATCGATCAATCATTAGCAAGTCGTTGAAATCATCAAGTATTCATCGTATCTAATAAACATAAAACCCTAGTCTATTAGATATCTATACTCATACTATCAACGTATCCGAATCATTAAACATCAATTCGAACATGATTAATACACATATCGTAATGTAACTGACCATACAATACATTATAAGAATTCCTAACAAACCCATCAATACAATATTCGACCATATCTGATTTACATGCACACATATATTTGATCATTAATTTCCCTGACAATGCACATGCACTAAAGACAATAATGGCCCCCAATTTACATGCATACACGATGAAATCTCATGCAATTTAAAGCATAGTGGCCGACAAGGAGGTGATGGCTATCTAAACCTCACATGCAAACATAGTTGTTAAATCAAACCACACACCTATGCATGAAATCCTATTGAGCATAGTCCGCATATAACACAATCAAGTACTAAAGGATTAAACAAACATGAACTGACTTACTAACCAGAAATCTTGATTTATAAAGACGATATTGCAAATGAGGGGGGCTCCTGTTGCCGTCGCACAAAGATAGAGGAAGAGAAGGTGAGAGGTGTTCTAGGGTTTACTCATTAACCAAATTTCAATGTAAAAAGGTCAATATCAAACATGTAATTTGTTCGCTACTGGGCCGAAGCTCAGTTCTGTTTTCGCCGGCCCATTTCGAGAGGAGGGTGATTTCGGGTGGGGAGTTTATTTCGAGTGGGGGTGTTTTCAGCTAGAAGGTGTTTGGTCAAAGTTCCCTTTTAATAATACATAACACAATATTATCATGAAACATATTATTAACATACATTTGATGCACACCATATATATAACATACAAACCACAATACGATTTAACATATTACAAGCGTGTACAGTTGTGAAACAAACAAGTCGTGTCAACAAACAATCTAAACAATTAACGTGCAATAGTGCGAAGATGGAATCTTGGAAACTCGAGTTGTCAAATTATCCCCAAGTTGAAAGAAATTTCATCCCAAAATTTGGTACGTACTCACTGAGGAAGCTAGTTAAGTTGCATGGTTTTCCTGGTTTTCATGGGGTGTCACATCCTCCCCCCGTTGATCTGGAATTTCGTCCCGAAATTCCGTAGCTTCAGCCTCAGTAGTGGTTGTACTGTTTGCGAACAGTTGGGGATACTTTTGTTTCATCTGATCTTCGCGTTCCCAGGTGAGCTCTGGGCCACGACGTGAGTTCCAATGAACTCGAACAAGAGGGATTTTAGTGCGCTTGAGGACCTTAACATACCGGTCCGTGATTTCAACTGGTTCCTCGACGAATCGTAACTGCTCGTCGATAGTGAGCTCCTTCAAAGGAACTATAAGGGTCTCATCTGACAGACACTTCTTCAGATTCGACATGTGGAAAACGTTGTGAACTGCACTGAGTTCTGCTGGTAAGTTCAGTTTGTAGGCCACTTTGCCTATTTTCTCTATGATGTCGAATGGTCCAACATATCGTGGGTTAAGTTTGCCTCGTTTGCCAAAATGAACCACACCCTTCCAAGGTGAAACTTTGCGTAGCACACGATCCCCAACCTGGAACTCGAGTGGTTTCCTGCCCTTATCGGCGTATGCTTTCTGACGGTCGCGAGCCGCCGCCATGCGTTGTCGTATCTGAGCAATTCATTCGGTTGTGTCTACCACAAGTTCTGGACCAGTGATCTGACTATCCCCCACCTCTGCCCAACAAAGAGGTGATCAACATTTATGCCCGTACAATGCCTCAAACGGAGCAACTTTAATGCTTGTGTGGTAGCTGTTATTGTACGAAAATTTACTTGGGAGCGTGAAGATCAGATGAAAGAGAAATATCCGCATCTATTCTCACAAGTTTCCTCTAAATAAATTTCGGGACGAAATTTCCTAAAGTAGGGGAGACTGTGACATCTGTGCTTGTGTAATCATTGAACAAACTCCAAACAATTCAATATCAATAAAACAATGTGTTTTGATCCCAATGTTTGTTTATTTATGTTTGACATTTTGCACGCTTTGATTTTTGTATGATTTTAAACTCTATATCGCTTTCTGGAAAGTTATACGCAAACTGATGCGTAAACGTAATCAGTTTAACGTGACAAACACTCTGTAACAACAACATAAGCTTAACATACCTTAAATAACCTTTACATAACTTATAAATAAGTTTTAAAGGGGTTTGGTATGGCAAAAATAAGTTTATTCGCTCATATGGACTATTTGCGTCAAACTGCAAAAGTCTGCCGTTTCGTAGGGCAACGTATAGTTCGTAACTTGATCATAAGCTAAACATACCATATATAACCTTAACATAGCTTAGAAATAAGATTTGAATGGTTTGGTGTGCAAAAATATGCTTATTTGATCATACAGGGACTAAAAACGGCAAAAACGGCGTAAGTTTGCATTTACGCGCATATCTTACGTTCTAACCACATCCGGACATCCAAAAATTTTTGAAGACACTAAAATATTTTATTTTAGTGATCGGAATGCAAAAATACAATTCGTCGCTTAATTTGGATCGTTTTCGCGTCCGTTCGAGTTTGTTCAATGATTACACAAGCACAGATGTCGCAGTCTCCCCTACTTTAGGAAATTTCGTCCCGAAATTTATTTAGAGGAAGCTTGTGAGAATAGATGCGGATATTTCTCTTTCATCTGATCTTCACGCTCCCAAGTAAATTCTGGGCCACGTTTAGATTCCCAGCTACCACACCAGCTACCACAATGCCTCAAAGAACAGATGCTTTTCCCAGCCGTTGCCAAAGTCAATCACACATGCCCTAAGCATGTCTTCAAGGGTCTGGATGGTGCGTTCAGACTGCCCATCCGTTTGCGGGTGATAAGCTGTGCTCATATCTAAACATGAGCCAAAGGACTTGTGCATTGCTTGCCACAGTTCAGAGGTAAAATGTGCATCACGATCAGAGATAATAGAGGTTGGCACCCCGTGCCTCGAGACAACTTCTTTAAGGTAAACGTCTGCTAGAGTGGAGAACTTATCCGTTTCCTTGATAGCCAGGAAATGTGCAGACTTTGCGAGTTGATTCACGATCAACCAAAAAGTGTCATTTCCGCGCTGAGATCTAGGTAGGCCAGTAACGAAATCCGGGGAAATTTGCTCCCTTTTCCATTGTGGTATCTCTGGTTGTTAAAGTAGGCCTGGGGGTTTCTGGTATTCAGTCTTGACTCTCGCACAAGTCAAACACTTGCTAACGTAAGTTGCTATGTGGGCCTTCATGCTAGGCCACCAGTATGTAGTTCTGAGGTCGTGGTACATCTTATCCGAACCAGGATGTACTGAGTAGCGAGACTTGTGTGCCTCATCCATCACAAGATCTCGTAGGTTGCCGTAGAGTGGGACCCAAATGCGTCCTGTTACGTAGTAAGCACCGTCTTTCCTTTGTTCTAATCGTTGCCTTGAGCCGCGTAGGGCTTCAGCCCTAACGTTCTCTGGTTTCAATGCTTCTACCTGAGCATCTCGTATCTGTGCAGGAAGAATAGATTGAATAGTGAGTTGTAAAGCTCGTACGCACTTAGGCGTAGTTCCCTTTCGACTGAGGGCGTCAGCCACAACATTGGCTTTCCCTGGGTGATACCTGATCGAGCATTCGTAGTCATTCGGTAGCTCGACCCATCGTCGTTGTCGCATATTCAGTTCCTTCTATTTGAAGATATGCTCGAGACTCCTGTGATCAGTGTAGATGGCGTACTTGGTACCGTACAGGTAATGTCTCCATATCTTAAGTGCAAAGAAAACAGCTCCCAGCTCTAAATCGTGCGTAGTGTAGTTCCTTTCATGAACTTTGAGTTGGCGTGAGGCGTAGGCTATAACTTTATCCCGTTGCATCAATACACAACCAAGACCCTGAATTGATGTGTCACAGTAAACCACAAAGTCGTCTGTGCCCTCCGGCAATGAAAGGATAGGTGCACTGCAAAGTCTATCCTTTAAGTGCTGAAATGCTGATTCCTGTGCATTTCCCCATCGATAAACAACGACTTTCTATGTTAGTGAGGTAAGTGATTGTGCAATCTTGGAAAAATCCTTAATGAACCTCCTGTAGTAACCTGCCAAATCCAAGAATTGGCGAATTTCCGTTGGTGTGCGAGGTGCAGGCCAGTTCTTAATCGAGTCTACCTTGGATGGATCAACATGAATCCCATCCTTGTTTACCACGTGGCCTAGGAAATGGACTTCACGAAGCCAGAAGTCACATTTCGAAAACTTAGCGAAAGCTGTTCTGTTCGAAGGAGTTCCAAAATAAGTCGTAGATGCTGCTCGTGTTCCTCCTGACTCTTAGAATAAATTAGGATGTCGTCGATGAAAACTATAACGAACTTGTCTAGGTAAGGCTTGCACACTCGATTCATCAAGTCCATAAAGACCGCAGGTGCGTTTGTCAGCCCAAAAGGCATGACCAAAAACTCGTAGTGTCCATAACGAGTTCTAAAGGCTGTTTTGGAGACGTCCTCTTCTCGGAATCTCAGCTGGTGATATCCTGATCTCAAATCAATCTTCGAGTAAAAGCTCGACCCTTGCAACTGGTCGAATAAGTCATCAATGCGTGGAAGAGGATAACGATTCTTCACGGTCACCTTGTTGAGTTCACGGTAGTCGATACACATTCTGAAAGTACCGTCTTTCTTCTTCATGAATAGCACTGGAGCTCCCCATAGCGAAGAGCTTGGACGAATAAAACCCTTATCCAAGAGTTCTTGTAGTTGCGTAGAGAGTTCTTCCAACTCTGATGGAGCTAGGCGATACGGTGCACGAGCTATAGGTGCCGCTCCAGGAGCTAACTCGATTTGAAACTCGACTTGACGATGTGGCGGAAGGCCAGGTAGTTCCTCAGGGAATACCTCAGGAAAGTCACGTACGATCGGAAAATCTTCTATCTTCTTTTCTTTCTTCGAGGTGTCCGTAATGAGAGCCAAAATAGCAGTGTGGCCCTTTCATAAACACTTCTGGGCTTTAAGGGAAGAGATGATGCTCACCACAGCACCACTCTTGTCGCCACGAATCGTAAGAGGTTCATCACCTGTACGAGGCACACGGACGATCTTCCCATTGCAAAGAACCTCTGCTCGATATTGAGGTAGCCAATCCATACCAATAACGATGTCGAAACCATTACAACGTTGGGGTCATTCCTAGAATCACCCTGACCAATCACGAACACTCGACCCCTGGCACCATTGCCGTCGTTATTACCCCCGTTGTCATTCCCATTGCCCGGATTATTGTTGTTGTTGTTGTTGTTCAGATTTTGATTTAACTGGGGGCAGTCCCGTTTGAAGTGGCCTTCAGCACCACACTGAAAGTATCCCCTGTTACCCTGTTGTTGCTACTGATTCTGTGGAGCTTGTGGCTGCTGTTGTCGGTTTTGGTTTGCAGGACGTGAGCTTCTACAATCTTTGGCTTCATGCCCCATCTTGAGACACCGCTAACAATGACCCTTGTTGCACTGACCACTGTGGTGTCTGTTGCATCTATTGTACTTTGGGTGATTTCCTCGATATCCACCCTGCCCTTGACTACCAGAAGACTGCTGACCCGGACTCTGGTAGTCATCGATTTTTCGCTGTTGTGCCTGGGACTGAACTGAAGTCGAACCCTTGCTGGAGGTTCCATCCCACTTTCGTTTATTGTCACTAGGAATAGCAGAAGTAGTAGTAGCAGTAGCACCAATACGTTTAGGCAGCTTGTTCTGTTCCACTGCCTGGTCTGTGAGACGATGCGCAGGACGAGTAACATCCTGGATGGTTGCAAGGTTAGCAGCAATCACATGGATTTGATTCTCTGGTACTAAGCCTTTGAGGTACAGCTCAATGCGCTTGATGGGAGGATCCACTAGTTGGACACCACACTGCCAGTTCGTTGGATCGTTTCGTGTACGCTTCTATCTCTGACCCCGTCATTTTCAGGTTAAAGAACTCCACTTCCAGCTTGTGGATGTCATCACGACTACAATATTCACGTTTGATCAGTTCCTTAAAATCATTCCATGGGGTGGCATTAGCAGCCGCCAGCCCCAGCATCTGAACTTGCGCGTTCCACCAAGTTAGCGCAGTGCCTTCGAGAGTATCAGTGGCATATTTCACCCCACGAGCCTCGGGGCATTCACACATTTCGAAGACTGACTCGTGCTTCTCAAACCAATGGAGGAGTCCAACGGTCCCTTCAGTGCTACTGAAAGTATTAGGACGACAGTCCATGAACATCTTGAATATGCATACAGGTGGCTGAGCGTTCTGACCTTGTTGCGCGAGGAAGAAAAGAGTGGGTTAAGCGCGAGAGTTGGGTCATGAGAGTAGGATCTAACATCCTAGGATAAGTTCGGAATAGCAGATTATAACTCCTGCCTGAGCGGCTGTGAGTGCTGCCTTAACTTGTTCGTTGATAAGAGCCATCAGCTGGCTTGAGTTAGGTTCACATGTTCCCTCTTGATCTTCACATCGAAGGAAACACAAATAGGAAAGGTGTCGCGAATGTGTGTAAGTGTGGAGTGACAGAAGGAAGCAAGCACACATGTGTTTTTCAAACTATCGTTGCTACGTTTATTTAAGCATACCATAAGCAAAGTTCTATGTAATCTAGCAAGTAGGCAATAAAACATAAACCATATCACCTAGAGTGTTGAGTCTTGCACGTGGAGCGAAGCGTCGTTGTGGATCGTTGAGCACTGTTCAGGTTATAGTCTGGTTTTAACAAAAACTATTTCCCTTATTAAAACCAAGTTCACTATAACCAATGGCTCTGATACCAATCTGTCACACCCCCAAAATCCACCTGCGGAGTATCACCGCTTGGAGGCGTGACTGACCAGGATCCAGCCACCAATCATATTGAACAAGCATATAAGTAATTATAAAAAAAATCCAACCAATATAATTGGTGTCCAAACAAAACATAGTTTAAGTTGCAAGCGGAAGCATAACGATTAAATCCAAAACCAAAGTATAAGTTTAAATGTTCCAAAGTTTAACATGGCACACAGCTGTCCATGTCCCACAACGACTCTTCCCCATGCAAGCTCCAGGTAAGTACCTATTGACCTGCAAAGCATGTAGTAACGAGTCAACAATAATGTTGAGCGAGTTCACAATTGGGTGTTTGTTTTAAGTTGTTTCGAAAACGGTTTCCTTTAACTGGCATCCCTGCCGTGGGGGTTACCCCATAGTTGAAAACATGTTTTGTTTATTCCCGGTTTACTCTGGCAATCCAGCCGTGGAGGCTACCCCATGTTTAGTTATCTGGCTTTTCGGCCGTGGGGGCTACCCCATGTTTAGTTATCTGGCTTTTCGGCCGTGGGGGCTACCCCATGTATGCTACTAGACTCGTTAGTCATGTTTATGTGCCCTGAACTGTCAATGTCTATCAGCATTGATGTGCCCAGATCCATTAGTTCACGCCCGTCCTCTGCGGCACGGTGTGAGGCTTGTCAGACCTAAATAGCGCTATCTAACTAATGACCCGCTCGCCATTGGCCCGGCGATTAAGTCGATATAAAAAGGAGGGACTTCGTGATAGAGTTTTGGTCTAGTAAAAGTTAACTGTCCATGAGGACGAGGAATTATATTCCTGAACCAGTACTGTCCTACCCAAGAAAGGACGAGGAATCCATATTCCTTAAACCCATTCCCAACCCCTGGGAATCCCATGCTTTGTAGAAAGTGTGAACTCACCTTAGATTAGCTCGGCAGATAAGCGAAAGGTCAATCGAGCTAGTTGAGGCTAACCACGTCCTAACTTGGTTACCATACAAGTCAGGTCTAGGTTCAAATAGTGCACGTATGTTTACACAGCTTTAGCAATTCAAAAACACGTAATGATCATGGCATACACATTGAACATGTTAAACAAATCAGTTAAACACATATAATCCAAACTTGTACAATCAGGATGTATTGGGCTAAAGTAACAGTGTAAACCCAATAACATCTTGTGCGATTGGGCAGTTGAAACCCAACAACTAGTCGGCCCAACATGTTGTGCGATCAGCACAACCTTGTGCGATCCAGTTAAACACCCGGCCCAATTAATAACAGATCCAACATGCATACGGCCCAAACAAGTAAACATTATTCAATTTGTGCGGTCCAGTTGGCCTTGTGCGACCCGGGACCTCTTGTGCGACTGTGCTTGTGCGTTTGACACTTGTGCGATCAGTCGTCTTGTGCGGTTGAGCTCTTGTGTGATTCAAAAGCTTGTGTGATGGCTCTTGTGCGACTGATCTTGTACGATCGGTTGTGAATTTCCTTAAATTATGGATTCAGTTATATCGTTTCCATTTATGTAGTTATCAATCAACAATTAATAGTTTCCAACCCAAACGATATTCGATTAAAACGGGCAATCATCATGTGATTCGTATAAACCCTAATTATCATCATCGACAACAGTTACACAGCCTAAAACTCTAATAATTTATCCAACAGTTACCTACTACATCAAACAATTGCTCAACAATCAAACCAACAACTATAGCGCCACATCCTAGATTAACAGATTATCATTAAATCATCGATCAATCATTAGCAAGTCGTTGAAATCATCAAGTATTCATCGTATCTAATAAACATAAAACCCTAGTCTGTTAGATATCTATACTCATACTATCAACGTATCCGGATCATTAAACTTCAATTCGAACATGATTAATACACATATCGTAATGTAACTGACCATACAATACATTATAAGAATTCCTAACAAACCCATCAATACAATATTCGACCAAATCTGATTTACATGCACACATATATTTGATCATTAATTTCCCTGACAATGCACATGCACTAAAGACAATAATGGCCCCCAATTTACATGCATACACTATGAAATCTCATGCAATTTAAAGCATAGTGGCCAACAAGGAGGTGATGGCTATCTAAACCTCACATGCAAACATAGTTGTTAAATCAAACCACACACCTATGCATGAAATCCTATTGAGCATTTTCCGCATATAACACAATCAAGTACTCAAGGATTAAACAAACATGAACTGACTTACTAACCAGAAATCTTGATTTATAAAGATGATATTGCGAATGAGGGGGGCTCCTGTTGCCGTCGCACAAAGATAGAGGAAGAGAAGGTGAGAGGTGTTCTAGGGTTTACTCATTAACCAAATTTCAATGTAAAAAGGTCAATATCAAACATGTAATTTGTTCGCTACTGGGCCGAAGCCCAGTTCTGTTTTCGCCGGCCCATTTTGAGAGGAGGGTGATTTCGGGTGGGGAGTTTATTTCGAGTGGGGGTGTTTTCAGCTAGAAGGTGTTTGGTCAAAGTTCCCCTTTAATAATACATAACACAATATTATCATGAAACATATTATTAACATACATTTTATGCACACCATATATATAACATACAAACCACAATACGATTTAACATATTACAAGCGTGTACAGTTGTGAAATAAACAAGTCGTGTCAACAAACAATCTAAACAATTAACGTGCAATAGTGCGAAGATGGAATCTTGGAAACTCAAGTTGTCACATCGGGATCCAAGATCGATAGTAAGAGATTTTGTCAAACTATATCCATGCTTGGCTAATCTCTTACATCACTTGATGAAGACAAAATCTTTTGTGTATTACTTTTGATTTCCAACCTTTGGTCACTTTTTAAATGGGTATGTATTAATGACTTTAATAATTAGTTTTCTATATTGAAGGTGAATTTTTATTCTATCATTCATCATGTTTTTTTGACTCACTCATTCGTGTCTTTACGATCTATATAAAGCACATTAACTGCCTGGAAGGGGGTTAGAAGGGTGGTTTGGGTAAAAGTTCTTCTCTCGTTTAGTGTATAGATCCTGCGAGGACCTGATTCAAGCTTAATAGGACATCCCTTGAGGTAGATAGCATCAAATCGGGGGAAGTAAGAATGGCTTGTAAGCCCATATAAACAAACTACTATTAAAACTTTAAACCGACCTTGCGGGAATGTATCCCTGCCGACTCAGACCAATATGGCCGAGGGTAGCGTTACCTCCAAAAGAGGGATATGCCACATTTTGCATTAATGACTTACTTAATTATCTTTCAAAAATCTGGCCTTGCGGGACTGTATCCCTGCTGACTCAGACCAATATGGCCGAGGGTAGCGTTGTGTCACACCCCGACCGCGTTAAAACAACGAAACCTCGGCAGAAACGTCGGGGAGTGTCGTAACAGAATCATTGTTTCACAACACATGGATTAAAGTTTCGTTTTATTTAATTATGTTATTTACATTGTCTTGAAATTAAAAGCAAAACACAAACATATTGTCTATCATTGTTATTAAGTCACTAAGGCCTTGTCCGTTCCTATGTGAGCATGCATCATAATCATCATCAACATCATCAAACACCACCTGAAACATATGTGAAAATAAAGTCAGCATAAAAATGCCGGTGAGCACATAGGTTTTGTGAGTGTGTCAAATTCATGGCTTGTATACTTATTGCAATGCCTCGTACTACTACAAGAGTCGATGATTGAAAACCGTGTTTTGAAAAGTGTTTTGTATTGCAATATGATTAACCAACTTAAAACAAATTGGTTATAGTTTATAAAACCTCTTTGCCATGAATCTTGACTAAAACCCTTGTTTTCGTAAACCAATAGTAAATCGTCCTTGTAGAAAACTTGTATATTTTATATTATTTAGTAAACATCGTTGTGTATCATCACTTGAAATCACTCGTCCAAGTGAACTAAATAACGCCACGGAATGAAATATGATAAAAGCACTTATATATAAGAAGTACCAGCGGCGTGTCTACCATGCTTTTATCACATTACACCCATCCCATTATCTAATCACAAACCAAAACCCATCGTTCAATTGTACTTGTTCTCAATCGATCGTGTTTATCAAAACCAATTTTTCAAATCGTTCAACTCGTTCGTGTTATAAACCATCGTTCACTTCGTTTAACTCGTTCAAATCGTTCAAATCGTTCAATCGTTCTAATTGTTTAACTCGTTCGTGTTTTTATTGTGAAAACTAACTTTTGGTCGTCTCGTCGAATACATTTAAACCAGTGTTCGGACTCGTTCCCATCATTCAATCGTATTAACAAACCACCAAAGGGTATGTTAATATTCATCAGGTTCTGTTGTTACCCACATTACCCCCATACATAACCATGGCGATAGTCCGATAATGGGATTTGTCTGATCCTAGGGTACCATAACATACTACTGGTCGGCTCGGCCAAAGCTAATGAATGTCATTCGTGTTATGTATTAACGTACCAACAAGTTCGTCCACATTATTGAAATTGTTGTCTTTAATATAAACCATATCATTTGTTTTGAAAACTCGAAATCGTTTAGCACATATGAATCACCCCAAAACAATTGAAAGCAGTAAAATAGGGGAACTATGTACTCACTTGAGATTGTAAGGTATCCTCGATTAAGTGAAGTAGCAAAGCTCGGCAATCAAGGAATCAAGTGGCACCTAGTATCGGATCACTATGTTAATAAATCGGGACCTAAATCGGGAGATCGGGTAGAATGAGGTCTTGTAAACCAAATGAGTGATGGAACTCATATGATATGTTTAACAAAGCCTACATTCTGAATTGAAACCTATCCTAAGTGCATATGACCCGCTATGACCCGCTAAGGTTGTCTACGCTACTTTAACGCGTCATTTGCGCAGAAGCGCACTAGGGTAGTGATGCGCGTGTGGTGTGTATATATATTTAATTATATTTTAAGCCCTTTTTACACATTAGCCAAGTTTTAAATTTATAAAACACGATATTTTACTAACACCAGACACACATATGGGCAAGTGCACCCATCGTGAGCGTAGTATAGTGTTGGCAAGATACCGAGGTCGTCCAAGGACACAAGAGCTTTTAGTACCGGTTTATCCTCAACGTCTAATCAAATCAAAAGTTTAGAAAAAGGTTTTTAAACTAGAAAAATAAAAACTAACTAAAATGCTGAAAAAATAAAAAAAAGTAAAAACAGATAGACAAGATGAATCACTTGCTCCGACTCGTGTTTAGTGTAACCTTTGATTATTTCCGCACTTTTTCACTTTTTAAGAGATTATCTTAGTTATTGTAGTAGGCCCATCTTTTGAAGGTGACGTTACCCTCAACCCAGTAGTTTGAGTCAGCAAGGATACAATCCTAAAGGGTCGGATTATTGAAAGATAATTAATTTAGTTATTAATGCATATTATGGTAGGCCTCTCTTTTGAAGGTGACGTTACCCTCGGCTAAGTAGTCTGAGTCAGCAAGGATACAGTCCTAAGTAGCCGGGTTAAAGTATTAATAGTAGCTTTCATATGAGGGGATCAAAGAGTTTGGACCCCCGCCATCCAATACCAGTGGGTATTGAAGGAGATCCTACTAAATTTGACCCAGGTCCTTGCAGGATCTATACACTGAACAAGGCAAGACTCTTACCAAACCGTTCCCTTAACCCCCGACCAGGTAGCCAACATATCTCCATATAGACCGTGGAGATATGAATGGTGAAAATCTTTTATTTTATATAGACAGTAAAATAATGCCAAGACACCACGGACAAACGATAAGGAAGAATCACCTTCAACATAAGAAACTAGTTATTAAAGTCATTAATACATAACCACATAAAAAGTGCGAAAAGATTAAAAATAAAAAGTATTACACTAGACACTTATCTTCACCAAGTGATGTAAGAGACTTAGGCAAACATGGCCTTTGATTGTCAAGAACTCTTACGATCAATCTTGGATCCCGAGACGACTCACACACTCTATGATGGACAATGGATGATGGTGGTGGATGATGGTGTTGTGATGGTGGTGGGTGAAGTGTGAGAGAGGTGGTGTGCCAAGGGATGGTTTGCAAATGAGCCAAGAGCCAAGCACCCCTATTTATAGGCTGAACAGAGACTCGGGCACGGCCCCGTGTCGACCTTCCTTCTCTTTCTTTAATAATTGCAGTTTGTCTGCATTAATTGACCACGCCCCCGTGTGCAGAAGCGTATCTATACTATCAAGATTTCCCCAGATTCTGCGAATCTTAGAGTTGACCACGGCCCCGTGTCCTCTGGGCACGCCCCTGTGGTGGGTGATAGAAGCTTCTACAGCTTTGTCTTTTCTGATAACACTAGGGCACGCCCCCGTGCTCACTGAGCATGGGGCGTGTTCAGCCTTCTGTTCTCTTGTTTGCTTGGGAAGATGTTGTCGGGGTGGCCGGGCATGCCATGTTTGTTCCTTTTCTTGTATTGATGTTAGATTTAGCTGCCTTTTTTGCTTCTTTTGTTCATTTGAGCTCATTTAATACTGAAAATACAAAAGGAAGACAAAAACACACTTTTTCCAATATTAGTACTAAAAAAGGGTTAGTTTTATGCCACAATTGATGTAATTTATATGTTGCATTTTGTGCACATCAAATACCCCCACACTTGAATCTTTGCTTGTCCTCAAGCAAAACTCTTTATATTGTGGCTTTACACTCCCAAATGGAATGGGTAGAAGAGACGATTTTTTGGGCTTGTCATAGAGTGTCGGGATTTCCAAGATTCTTTATTAAGTTTTATTTTTATTTATTTACAATCCTATTCATCATGATTTATTTAAAACATTACATAAGATAAATTACTTGTTAGGGCATAACATGCCTTTTTAAAATTCCATTGATATACAAGTTCACATACCTCACGGGGGATCACTCAACACTCGGCCGAAGATGTATTATAGTGGATCACTCGAGAGCGGCATGGAACTTACTTCTACTATAAGCTTGCCAAGCAATCAATCCTCCTCCTTTTTAACTATATACCTTCGTAAATATCAAGAGGACTTTTGGGGGAAGGGTTAGGCTTGGGTTAAAGGTAGGTGGTTGGGTTAGTGTTTAGTAAATGGGCGAAAGTCGTTAAAAGCGTCGGTTTTCGTAAGACTTTTTATTTTTGAAATTTTTATTTTGATGAAGCCATTATCCAAACAAAGCTATTTTTGATAAACTTGTTTGTTTATTTCTCTTTTGCTTCATCATAATTTTTTTTAATTTTTTTTAAAGTTATAAGAAAAACCGAGCTTGTTACTAAAACAAAAGGGTTAAAAATAAAAAGGTTTTGGTGGGTAAAAGGGTGTTTGTTTTTGGGTTAAGAAATGAAAAGGTTTAGGCTCCAAGGGGTTAACTAGGGGGATTTTGGGTAGGTGGTAAAAAAATAATGGTGTAGAAATAAAAAGGGTTACTCCTAATGCCTCCATCATTTACTTACTCGGGTTTAAGTTGGTAAGGACCGGGAATGCATCGTTGTGGCAAGTTCTAGAGTCGTGAGAACCAAGCGGCTATTCACACAAGAAATGAAAAATGAGCATTTAGTTTAAAGATATGTATTTGTATGCTCAAAAAAGGCTCAAAACTCACTTTTTGTGGGAATGGGTTTTTATGTGATCAAGTATATATAATCGAATTTTAACTAGAGTTATCATGCCGTTTCATAATTTTCTTATGTTGGTTCTTTTTATCACGACGCTATCGGTTGTAAATTTGTAAAAATATAACCTTTTTAGAACTTGAAATTCCCAAGTTAAACCTAGACAAGTAAAAAAATGAAAAAAATTTTGAAAAAAATTTGGGGTGATTAGTGGTTCCAATAGAGTTTTGTGTAAGGCTTGTAATTAGGACTTGCAAGATTCAAGGTTTTAGCATCCCCCCACACTTAAATTACACAATGTCCTCAATGTGTTCCAAAAATAAGTTTTTAGGTTGATTGAATGTGTAAAAAGGTGTGAAAAAGCAAAAATTTGTGTTACTAGACGTCTGGACACGGCCCTGTGTCGGATGGACACGACCCCGTGGTTAGAGTGTTAGTAACAATTACTTACAGAAGTTGGACACGGGGGCGTGTTGGCTGAGCACGACCCCGTGTCTGGCAAAAATCTGCAGATTTTTAACAAACAACAGGTCTGGGGCTATGGGCACGGGGGAGTGTTGGCTGGACACGACCTCGTGTAGACAATCTGCAAAGGTGAAAAACAGGTTTCTGGCTTTGTTTTTTCTGCTCCGGCTTTAGTAGCACTAATATTTAGTGCTCTAAGCCTTGTATGTACCTGTTTTATCAATAAACACTACACCAAACCATAACAAGCATCCTAAATTACCATAGTTCAAAACATCCACATCACATAGTTAAAAAGAAAAGAAAATGCAGAAAATAAAAAGAGTTAAAGGAAGTAAATTGCTCAACACACTGCACGCAGGCCGAAAATTGTTCAAAAGAAAAGGGGGTTAACCTGTGGGATCACCAACCAGCCGCTCCTGCCTCTACTCCCCCCGCCTAGTCCATGTCCTCGTCCTCATCGTCATCACCTCCTCCTCCTCCGTGTCCTGACATGTACTTCCGGATATTCCCAATGTCATCCTGAATGTCGGGTATGTTTCTCTTAATTGCTCCGACTCGGGTGTACGTGTTGCTCGCCATGTTATAGGTGTTCCTGGTACACATGAGGTTTTCGTACAATAAGTCATGTAAACTTTGGAAGTTAGGAAAACCGCCTCATTGTGAGGAGGATTGGCCCGGATCACCGTGGGGTTGGTACTGGTAATGAGGAGGTTGTTGAAACTATGGAACGTGAAGGACGAGTGCCTCTTGCGGGTTCCATGCATGCCCCTGGACTCTTTGGAAGCTAACCGACCCGTCTTCGGCTTCATAAATCAGGTTCATGGATCGGCAGATGTGTATGTCCACTCTTCCCGACCATGGGCTCTTTTGGAAAAATCTAGACATGTTCACGAAATGCTTGAAGAGACGGTATATCCACCCCCCGAAGAAGATAGGGGTTGGCGGAGTAGCAAGCCGGTTCCAATGCATGTTGCGGAGCAGGAGGTACGGAACATCGAGGTGTCTACGGTTATGAATGCAATGAAGGACCACCACATCTCTCAACCCAACAACGCCACTACTGTCATGCCTTTGGCTAGGAGAGTAAGTGAGGACCCTATGGATGTAACGGTAAAGCGGGTCCCTCAGCTTAATGCTCTTAGTGCTGCTAGGGTTGTAGTGCCCTACTCCTATTTGAGCCCAAGCGGGTTGGCGCTCGTTTTCATCCAACTCTCGCACCCCTCCGGTGTTCTCTTCGTTACCCGCATCTTCCTCTTCATACAACCCAACTATCGATCCAAACTGTGCCATCGAAATCGAGTACTTAGTCCTACCACATCGGAACTCTACCCCATCATTATCAAATGGGTCGCATCTTGAATTGAACACGAAGGTGCTATAGAATTCCAGATTGTACTCGTGGACTGAACGAAGTCGAGTGGTTAGGGAAGCTCATAGTGGGCCGGTAACGAGGTTGTTAAACCGGTCAAGTTGGTTCACCATTGCCAAAAGATCCATGCACACTTGTCTTGGGTACCCTTCCGGTCTGGTTCAAAGCACATCATATCTTGCTTTAGCGTCCTGCTCAGTTGCATTGAACCTTGTGAATTTCTTTGACTTCTGAAAGAATACATCAAAAGTTAGCACGTAACAGTGAAATTTTCGGAGAAAACTGAAAACAACTAGCTGGACACGGCCCCGTGTTCAGCGGGCACGACCCCGTGTCCAAGCGTCTGTTACTCAAAAACTTCATTTTTCGACCCGGTCCCGAAAACTTGAAAATTTTTGCTCTAGTAGGTGCGGTTTCCCCCGAAAATGAAACCCCAAGTGCCGTTTTTCCCAAAACAAACCGTTTACCCCTTCGATTTTATCTTTTTCGGTTCAAAAACAGATTTATGCAAAAATTTGAGGTTCGATCCGGATGAAGTTCAAGAACCCTAGATTTTCCCCCAATTTTTTGATGTTTTAACTACATGCAAGTGCTTAATCTAACTACTAATGATGATAGAATCATACCTTGATGTTGTTAGAAGTAGAGGAGACGTCAAAATCTTGAAGAAAAATCGCCTGAACCAGAGTGTTTTTGGGGAAACGGGGCGTGTGGAAATGAAGAAACTATTTTGAAAAGGGGTTTTATCCTGACAGTTGCGCGGACACGGCCTCGTTCCGAGCAATGTTTTTTTATGTGCTCGTGTGAGTGCCCTTGTTTCCCAAAAACTTGGTTAGAAGACTTACCGATTTAGATGTCAACCCATTCGTTCGTAACTTACCAGGTATGATGTTGATGCTTTCATTCTTTTACCGTTTGAAGCGAGATTTCTTCCTCTTCATCCTCAATGAATCCTTGATAGAGCTTCAGCCGTTGGCCATTGACTTTGAATGGAATTCCTTTCTGATATTTAATTTCTACTGCACCGTGTGGGAAAATATGGGTGATGGAAAAAGGTCCTGACCACCTAGACTTTAACTTACCAAGAAACAATCGAAGTCATGAATTAAACAATAGAACTTGATCTCCTACTCGAAATTCATTTGGTTTAATGTGTTTATCATGCAAATTTTTCATTATTTCCTTATAAATTTCAGAGTTTGAGTATGCATAATTCCTTAGTTCGTCTAATTCATTTAATTGACAAAATCGATTTTTAACGGCAAATTCTAAATCTAAGTTTACATTTTTAAATTCCTAGTAGGCTTTGTATGCAATTTCTACTGGCAAATGACAGCTTTTTCCATAGACGAGCTTATATGGGGTTGCACCTATTGTTGTTTTATAAGCAGTTCGAAAAGCCCATAAAGCGTCATCTAATTTATCGGCCCATTCCTTTTTATTTAACCCTACGGTTTTTTCAAGTATTAGTTTTAAACTTCTATTAGTCACTTCGGCTTGTCTGTTTGTTTGAGGGTGATATGCTGTTGAGACCCAATGATAGACCCCATATCTTGTTAAAAAAATTTCAAGTTGATGGTTACAAAAATGGGTACCTCTATCACTTATTAATGCTTTAGGTGTACCAAAACGAGAGAATAATTTTTTCAGAAATCTTACCACGACTCTTCCATCATTTGTTGGAAGTGCCTCGGCCTCGGCCTCGGCCCATTTAGACAAGTAATCTACTGCCACAAGTATATATTTGTTTCCTTTTGACGGTGGGAAAGGTCCTATAAAGTCGAGTCCCCACACATCAAAGATTTCACAAACAAGAATGCCAATTTGTGGCATTTCGTTTTTGGAAGAAATATTACCTGTTCTTTGGCAAGCGTCACATGTCTTGACAAGACTTTGGGCGTCTTTGTAAATAGTTAGCAAATAAAATCTTGAATCAAATACCTTTCGTGCGGTACTAGTGGCACCATGATGTCCTCCGTATAGATCTTCATGACAATGGCGGAGAATTCTTCGTGCTTCGCGACCATGTACGCATCGTCGGATGAGTTGGTCGGCACACATTTTGAAAAGATAAGGGTCTTCCCAAAAATAATGCTTTACATCAGCAAAGAATTTCTTTCTTTGATGATGTGGCCAACCTTTCGCGACTATACCGCTAGCTAGGTAGTTAGCATAGTCGGCGTACCATGGCTCTTCTCTGTATTCCACCATTTCTAGGGACTCCGTTGGAAATTTCTCGTTGATTTGCTCGTCCCTGGTTGCCTCCAAAGCTGGGTCTTCTAAGCGTGAAAGATGATCCGCTGCGGTGTTTTCTGCTCCTCTTTTGTCTTTGATTTCAATATCAAATTCTTGGAGGAGTAAAATCCACCGAATCAAACGTGGTTTTACGTCCTGCTTTTTGAAGAGATATCGAATGGCTGCATGATCTGTATAGACTATTGTTTTAGAAAGAACAAGATAAGAACTAAATTTATCAAAAGCAAATACCACAGCTAGTAATTCTTTTTCAGTTGTTGTGTAATTTTCTTGTGCATCGTTAAGTGTTTTACTAGCATAATAAATTGGGTGAAAATGCGTTTCTTTTCTTTGTCCCAAGACAGCTCCAACTGCAAAATCACTTGCATCACACATGATTTCGAAAGGAAATTTCCAATCAGGCGCTATCATGATAGGTGCATTGACTAGCATTTCCTTTAGGGTTAGAAATGCTTGATTGCAATCCTTGTTAAAGATGAAAGGGGCATCTTTTTCAAGTAATTTTGTTAGAGGCCTTGAGATTTTTGAAAAGTCTTTGATAAACCGCCTATAAAATCCAGCATGCCCTAGGAAACTTCTGATAGCTCTAACGGAGGATGGGGGTGGTAATCGAGAAATAGTGTCTATTTTGGCTCGATCAACCTCCATTCCTTCGCTTGAGATTTTGTGACCGAGTACTATTCCCTCCATTACCATGAAATGGCATTTTTCCCAGTTAAGGGCGAGGTTAGTTTCCTCACATCGGGATAGCATTCGTTCAAGGTTATCGAGGCATTGGTCATATGAATCCCCAAAGATAGAAAAGTCGTCCATGAAGACTTCCATTGTCTTTTCTATCATGTCATGGAAGATGGCTACCATGCAACGTTGGAAGGTTGCGGGGGCATTACATAGACCAAATGGCATGCGTCGATAAGCAAAAGTTCCATAGGGACATGTGAAGGTTGTCTTTTCTTGGTCTTCGGGTGCTATCGGGATTTGAAAGTAACCTGAAAAACCATCCAAGAAACAATAAAATTTATGACCGGATAATCTTTCTAACATTTGATCAATGAAGGGCAAAGGAAAGTGATATTTCCTCGTTGCTTCATTTAATCATATATAATCTATACATACTCTCCATCCTGTGACGGTTCTCGTTGGTATTAATTCATTCTTTTCGTTATTTATTACCGGCATACCTCCTTTCTTTGGAACTACTTGGACGGGACTTACCCAAGGACTATCGGAGATAGGATAAATAAGTCCGGCATCAAGTAATTTGATGACTTCATGTTTAACCACTTCTTGAACATTTGTTACTCGACGTTGTGGTTGTATTACCGATTTGTAGTCATCGTTCATTAAAATTTTGTGCGTGCACATGGAAGGACTTATTCCTTTAATGTCTACAAGCTTCCAAGCGATTGCATTTTTGTGTTTTTTCAAAGGATTAATTAATTTTTCTTTTTCTAAACTACCTAATTTAGACGAAATAATTACAGGTGATTTACCATCTTTGTCCAGAAAAGCATATTGCAAACCTTTCGGAAGTTCTTTGAGCTCAAGAGGTGGGTCTTTAGGAGACTTCTTATTGGGTTGCTCATCAAGAGCTTTAAAAGTTTGCTCTATGGCGACCTCTTCTTCAACAAAGTGGTCAATCTTTTTACTTGTATCGGGTGGTTCATCTTCATCTTCAATTAGGGGGTCATTATTGCCGAATGGATATTTCATTGATCGCTCAAGATCGACACTCCTATTAAATGCCCCTAATTGAATAGATAGATTGTTGTACTTTCGGTTTTTCAAAGCTTCGTGGGTTTTTACAAAAGGTCGTCCCAACACTAGAGGAGCGTCATCGAGGATGACAAAGTCGGTTGGGATTACCAATTGATTTGTTTGAACCAAGACATCCTCAACTATATCGATTGATTTTATTATTTTCCGATTAGATAGAAAAATGGGTATTTGAAGTGGAGAAAAATCACTAATACTTAATTTTTCGAAAATGTAGTTGGGCATTATGTTAACACAAAGATCTTTATCAATTGTGACATTACTAATAAATGAATTTTGAAAAAAACATGGAACCGGTGTAATGTTGATTTCAAATGGGTCTTCTTTTATTAGCGAGGTTTGATCATTAGTTAACTTAATGCTTACAGTTTCGTCAATTTTAGTGTTAGTGTTTAACTCTTTTAAAAACTTAGCATGAGTGGGAATTAAACAATGATTTTCAAAAGAAGGTGACAAGAGATTAATTTCTTCAAAATTAGACTCTTCTTGAAATTTAACATTGACGGACTCACCTTTTTCGTTGTTTAACTCATGTGTCGGTTTTTCACTTATTTGTTCTTCCATTTTTACACTTTCAACTATCTCTTCTTTGTTTAATTCTTCTCTTGCGCGGGACTCCTCTTCCCTTGCGCGAGATTCTTTTATGTAACGTTCGATAGTTTTAAGGTGTTCTAATATCCTATCGGTCACTTCGGTGATAGAGTGAGGATCGGGATTTTCAAAGCTTGAATCCGGTTGTTCGATCCTTTGTTCCTCATAATACCCATATGAAGTAGATGGTTCACACCATTGTTCTTCATTGTAAGTATATGATGGATAAGGGCGTAATTTTTTTCTTCATAATACTCATACGAGGTGGGTTGTTCACGCCATGGTTCCTCATAATAAGCATACGAAGGTGGTGGCTCATATCTTGGTTACTCAAAGTATGAGTATGAAGGCTCATACCTTGGTTCATCAAAATATGAGTATGAGGGAGGAGGTTCATACCTTTGGTCTTCATAAGGTGTGTATGAAGTTGATGGCCCGTACCTGGGCTCCTCATAATAGGTGTATGAAGTGGATGGTTGATATAAGTTATAATATTGAACCGAGTGCGGGTCACCACAATTAGTGCAATAATTTTCCCTATAATCATCCTCCCCATAGGTGTAGTTGTAACCTCCTGAGTATTGATCCATAAGAATCACTCAGCAGACCACAACAAAGTGTCGAAGACCAGAAGACAAAAACAAAAATGGAAACAGAGGCTGGACATGGCCCCGTGTTCAGTGGACACGGCCCCGTGTACAGAATCTGTATCTGGGCGTTTTAATTAAAGTTACTGATTTCGTTGAGCACGGGGGCGTGTTCAGTAAACACGGCCCCGTGTTCAGCCTCTGTATCTGGGTGTTTTATTAAAAATATGCAGCACGGCCCCGTGTTCAGTGAGTACGACCCGTGTTCAGGTTACTGTAAATACAAAACTAAACTAAAATGCAGAAAAATATGCGCGCGTTTTGAAAAAAAACTGATTAGGCCGTCGATTTAAAGCTTTCTTAAAATCCTTGTGTCCCCGGCAACGGCGCCAAAAACTTGATGCTCTTGTGGTGTGTATATATATTTAAGTATGTTTTAAGCCCCTTTTACACGTTAGCCAAGTTTTAAATTTATAAAACACGATATTTTACTAACACCAAACACACATATGGGCAAGTGCACCCATCGTGAGCGTAGTATAGTGTTGGCAAGATACCGAGGTCGTCTAGGGACACAAGAGCTTTTAGTACCGGTTTATCCTCAACGTCTAATCAAATCAAAAATTTAGAAAAAGGTTTTTAACTAGAAAAATAAAAACTAACTAAAATACTGAAAAAATAAAATAAAAGTAAAAACAGATAGACAACATGAATCACTTGGCTCCAACTCGTGTTTAGTGTAACCTTTGATTATTTCCTCACTTTTGCACTTTTTAAGAGATTATCTTAGTTATTGTAGTAGGCCCCTCTTTTGAAGGTGACGTTACCCTCAACCTAGTAGTTTGAGTCAGCAAGGATACAATCCTAAAGGGTCGGATTATTGAAAGATAATTAATTAAGTTATTAATGCATATTATGGTAGGCCCCTCTTTTGAAGGTGACGTTACCCTCGGCTAAGTAGTCTGGGTCAGCAAGGATATAGTCCTAAGTAGCAGAGTTAAAGTATTAATAGTAGCTTTATATGAGGGGATCAAAGAGTTTGGACCCCCGCCATCCAATACCGGTGGGTATTGAAGGAGATCCTACTAAATTTGACCCAGGGCCTTGCAGGATCTATACACTGAACAAGGCAAGACTCTTACCAAACCGTTCCCTTAACCCCCCGACCAGGTAGCCAACATATCTCCATATAGACCGTGGAGATATGAATGGTGAAAATCTTTTATTTTATATAGACAGTAAAATAATGCCAAGACACCATGGACAAACGATAAGGAAGAATCACCTTCAACATAAGAAACTAGTTATTAATGTCATTAATACATAACCAAATAAAAAGTGCGAAAAGATTAAAAATAAAAAGTATTACACTAGACACTTGTCTTCACCAAGTGATGTAAGAGACTTAGGCAAACATGGCCTTTGATTGTCAAGAATTCTTACGATCAATCTTGGATCCCGAGATGACTCACATACTCTATGATGGACAATGGATGATGGTGGTGGATGATGGTGTTGTGATGGTGGTGGGTGGTGTGTGAAGTGTGAGAGAGGTGGTGTGCCAAGGGATGGTTTGCAAATGAGCCAAGCACCCCTATTTATACGCTGAACAGAGACTCGAGCACGGCCCCGTGTCCAATGGGCATGTCCCCGTGTCCACCTTCCTTCTTTTTCTTCATTAATTGCAGTTTGTCTGCATTAATTGACCACGCCTCCGTGTCCGCTGGGCACACCCCCGTGTGCAGAAGCGTATCTATACTATCAAGATTTCCCCAGATTCTGCGAATCTTAGAGTTGACCACGGCCCTGTTTCCGCTCGGCATGCCCCCGTGGTGGGTGATAGAAGCTTCTACAGCTTTGTCTTTTCTGCTCACACTTGGGCACGCCCCCATGCTCACTGAGCACGGGGCATGTTCAGCCTTCTGTTCTCTTGTTTTGCTTGGGAAGATGCTGTCGGGGAGGCCGGGCATGCCACATTTGTTCCTTTTCATGTATTGATGTGAGATTTAGCTGCCTTTTTGCTTCTTTTGTTCATTTGAGCTCATTTAATCCTGAAAATACAAAAGGAAGACAAAAACACACTTTTTCCAACATTAATGCTAAAAAGGGTTAGTTTTATGCCACAATTGATGTAATTTATATGTTGCATTTTGTGCACATCAGGTAGCCTAACTAGTCCTGTTGAAAGTATTATATGCCCTAACATGTTTAATATTGTTGCGTAATCAGTTTAAGTGTAAAAATTTAAGTTACATATGCTTAAACTCAAATTATGTATGAAAAGGGCATTTTGGTCATTTTCCTAAGGCATATAAACTACCTTATTATACAACTAATTAAACTAAGTGACCATAAGGTATAACCTCAGAGGGTTATTCCCTATATAACTATGGTCACAAAATATGTTTAGTTGGATCCTAATGATCGACCAAACGGTTCGGGTTCGAAAGTCTAAGCAATGGTTTTGACCGCTTGACTTACGACCCTAAACAAGCACTAAACTAAAAGTGACGAGTTAAACATGTTAAAACATGTTTAACTAAGTTAGAAAACTAATTTGATATCAAAAAAAGTGTTTTGATACCTGAAAATAGTTTCGTCGCAAAATGCACATAATCGTGCATTTTGACCGAAACTTTGACTCGTCACTTAGACTAATCAACATGGTAATCAATAGGTATAGTCACAAGGGACAATAACCATCGTGATTACACTCACGTTATAAAGTTCAAACAAACATTGTCTTGACCAAATCATGGTCAAAGCTGAAAGTCAAACACTGTTTGACTTTCTTGCTTGATTTAACTAAACAAGCATGAAAGAACACTTACAAGAGTCCAATGCTTGGAAAAAGAACTAATAATGCTCAGGTAGGTGGCCCTCAACAAGTGATTGCCTCCACTTTGAGCAGATATGAGAAGAAAGAGCAAATGAGCAAGTTGAAGTGAAGAAATGTTTGGGTTTACATAGAAAATCATTGACCTTTGGCTCAATGCCAAGTGTTTTTGAGTTGTTCAAAGCTTGTTCCTCACCATACACATGTTAGGATATGATTTGGAAACTTGGGGAACACTTAAACCAGCCCAAAATACTCAAAAACCATGTTTAAAACCAGTTTCAGCAGGCTGTTTTGCTGAAAACAAATTTCTGCCCAGCTACTATTCTCGCGGGCCATGAAAGAAATAGCTAAGTCTCTCGCTCCCCGCCTAGTACTCTGGACAGAAGTTTCAGTTTTTGGCAGAACAGGCCCCTGCAGCTCTGAAACTTGTTTTTCGACGCGTTTAACCCCCGTAAATCCAATTTCAAGGCACTACAAGGATTTTAAAGCATAGGGGACATGAAATATGCTTGAAAACATCACAGATGTTAGTTCTTTTGATCATACGGTCACGTTATTCGGTTAATTACGACGAAACTCGAACGGACGCGAAAACGATTTAAATTACGCGACGAAGGGTGTTTTTGCATTCCTATCACTAAAATATAATATTTTAGTGTTTACAAAAATTTTTGGATGTCCGGATATGGTCAGAACGTAAGATATGCGCGTATATGCAAACTTAAGCAGTTTTTGACGCTTTTAGTCCCTATGATCAAATAAGCGCATTTTCGCATACCGAACCCCTCAAAACTTATTTCTAAGATATGTTAAGGGTATTTAGGGTATGTTTAGCTTATGATCTTGTTCCGAAGTGTACGTTTCTATACAAATCGGCAGACTTTTGTAGTTTGTCGCAAATAGTCCCTGTGATCGAATAAACTTGTTTTTGACACACCAAACCCCTCAAAACTTATTTCTAAGTTATGTAAAGGTTATTTAAGGTATGTGTCACCATTCCAGAGTGTTTTTCACGTTAAACTAATCACGTTTACGTAACAGTTTGCGTATAACTTTCTAGAAAGCGATTTAGAGCTTGAAATCGAACTAGAATCAAAACGTGAAATTGCAAAAACAAATACACAAATATTGCGACCAAAACACATTGTTTCATTGATACTTGATATTCTTCTACATCGTACAGTGTTTACAAGAGCACAAATGTTACAGTCTCCCCTACTTTAGGAAATTTCAGCCCGAAATTTTAACTAGAGGAAGCTTGAGAAAAAAATTATGGATATTTCGCCTTCATGTGGTCCTCACATTCCCAAGTAAACTCTGGGCCATGTTGGACTCCCAACGAACCTTGACTAATCGTATTCGCTTGTTCCTTAGTCTCTTCACTTCACGGTCCATTATCTCCACTGGTTTCTCGACAAAGTGCATTGTGTCATCAACTTGGATTTCATCGAGTGGAATGTGAAGATCAGTATCGGCTAAAAACTTTCTTAAATTGGACACGTGGAATGTTGGGTGAATATTCCCAAGTTCAGGAGGTAGCTAAAGTCGATAGGCAACCTTTTTGACTCTTTCGACATTCTTAAATAGTCCAACGTATCGTGGTGCAAGTTTTCCTTTCTTTCTAAATCTCACCACTCCCTTCCAAGGGGATACCTTGAGTAGGACATGGTCTCCGACTTGAAATTCCAAGGGCTTGCATCGCATATTCGCATAACTCTTTTGACGGCTTCTAGCTGTCAAAAGATTATTGCGAATTGTCTTGACTTTGTCCGTTTTTTCCGGAATAAGTTCAGGTCCAGTAACCTGAGCTTCACCAAGTTCATTCCAACAAATAGGTGAACGTCATTTTCGACCGTATAAAGCTTAGAAAGGTGCCATGTTGATGCTAGCATGATAACTATTGTTGTTAGAGAACTCGATCAACGGTAGATGCGAATCCCAATTACCACCAAAGTCTATCACACATGCTCTAAGCATATCCTCCAGTGTTTGTATCATCCTCTCGGATTGTCCATCCATTTGGGGATGATAAGTAGTGCTCACATTTAATTGGGTTCCCATAGCAGATTGCATGGTCTTCCAAAAGTGAGACGAGAATCGAGCATCACTATCATATATGATATTCAAAGGAACACCATGTCGAGATACATTCTCATCAAGATAAATCTTGGAGAGTTTATCAGCAGATAGATCCCCGCGAATCAGTAAAGAGTGTGTTGATTTCGTCAGACGATCAATGACTACCCAAATGGCATCATGACCTCTAGATGTGCGCGGTAACTTAGTGATGAGATCCATCGCAATGTTCTCCCTCTTCTATACCGGTGTCTCTGGTTGTACAAGAAAACCAGATGGTCGTTGATGTTCAGCCTTGACTTTAAGACAAGTTAGGCATTTAGATACATACAAGGCAACATCCTTCTTCATACCAGGCCACCAGTACTGTGTACGAAGATCCTTGTACATTTTGTCAGCACCAGGATGGATAGAATAACGAGACTAATGAGATTCTTCCATCACTAAAGTGCGAAGATTGTCTTGTTTCGGAATCCATAATCGGTTCTTGAAATAAAGTAACCCATTGTCTTTTGTTTCGAGTTTAAGCTCTAGTTGACGTGGTAATTCCTTACCCATCAAATCTTGTGTAACACAAGTATGTTGAGCTTAAGAGATGCGAGTTTGAATATTAGACTGAGTTTGAACACAATGAAGCTTGACTCATTCCTTTCGGCTTAGTGCATCGGCTACAACATTCGCCTTACCAGGATGATAGCGAATTTTGCAGTCGTAATCGTTTAAGAGTTATACCCACCGTCGTTATCTCATGTTTAGCTCCTTCTGATTGAAAATGTGTTGGAGACTTGTGTGGTCTGTGAAAACCACACATTTCGTGCCATAGAGATAGTGTCTCCAAATTTTGAGAGCAAAAACCACAGCGCCTAACTCAAGATCATGAGTTGTGTATTTCTTCTCGTGAATTTTCAATTGTCTTGACGCATAGGCTATAACTTTGCCTCGTTGCATGAGAACACAACCTAGGCCTAGATTTGATGCGTCACAATAGACAATGAAATCATCATTGCCATCAGGTAAAGATAAGACAGGAGCATCATAGAGTTTTCATTTTAGTGTTTGGAAAGCTTCCTCTTGTTTAGGTCCCCACTCAAAAGGCTTATTCTTCTGAGTCAAAGCAGTGAGAGGAACCACGATCTTGGAGAAGTTTGCAATGAATCGACGATAGTAACCAGCAAGACCAAGAAAAGAGCGAACTTCTGTAGGAGTAGTAGGTGTGTTCCAATCCTTAATAGCTGCAATTGTGGAAGGATCCACATGAATATCCTGCTTGTTGACAATATGACCCAAAATCTGAACTTCCTTAAGCCAAAATTCGCTCTTGGAGAACTTGGCAAAATAGTTGTTCCTTCTTTAGGAGTTCCATTGTCAGACGAAGGTGTTGTTCGTGATCGGATCGAGACTTAGAATAAATAAGAATATCGTCGATGAATACAATGATGAACTTGTCTAAATAAGGTTTACAAACCCTATTCATTAAGTCCATGAAAATAGCTGGAGCATTCGTCAAACCAAAAGGCATGACAGTGAACTCGTAATGACCATGTCTCGTGCGGAAAGCAGTGTTGGGAATATCTTCTTCGAATACATGAAGCTGATTATATCTAGAACGCAGATCGATCTTGGAAAAACATGTAGCACCTTGTAGCTGACGGTAATTGATACACATACGGAAAGATCCATCTTTCTTTTTCACAAACAGGACAGGAGTGCCCCAAGGTGAATAACTTGGATGGATGAATCCTTTGTCGGATAACTCCTGTAATTGTTTTGACAATTCTTGCATCTCAGACGGTGCAAGGCGGCAAGGTGCTTTAGCAATCGGATTGGCATTAGGTATAAGACAATATGAAACTCGACTTGACGAACTGGAGGCAAACCAGGCAGTTCATCAGGAAACACCTCTGGATAATCTCGAACAATTGTAATATCTTGAATACTTTTGCTCTTGCCTTCTTCTCTGCGACATGTGCCAGAAAGGCCACATAACCTTTTCGTAGGTATTTTTGGTCTTTAGTACACGTCATTAGTTTCAAACCATTCGAAGGTTTCTCGCCACGAACTTCTAGAACTTCACCAGACGAAAGAGGAATACGAACAATCTTATCGAAACAAACCACCTCTGCATGATGTTTAGTTAACCAATCCATCCCTACGATAATATCGAAACTTCCAAGTTGCATCAGTGTGAGGTCAATAGGAAAAATGTGGTTATCAAGGTTCAATTGACAGTCGCGAATGACAGAATCGAGTACAAGAGGTTTACCAGTAGCAACTTTGACAGATAAAGGCTTTCCTAGTTTAGTTCTAGTCATCGCAAGTAAAAGCTCAAATACTAACGATACAAAACTTCTATCGGCACCAGAATCGAAAAGAACAGATGCAGGTTGATGGTTAACAAGGAACATACCATTAACAACTGCGTTATCAGCACGGGCCTCGTTGGCGTTCAAGTTGTATGCTCATCCACGAGCGGGATTTGCATTAGCGTTAGCATTCACAAGTTTTGGGCAGTTATTCCTGAAGTGACCCATTTCTCCGTAGTTAAAACATGAAACAGGTGGGTATGGAGGTCTAGCAGTGTTCACTTGAGCTTGAGCCGGGTTCTGAGCAGCTTGTGTGACAACCCTAAAAAATTACAGGTATTCCGTACAATTTATTAAATGGTAATTAAAGTACTTGATGACTGTGTGGAATTATTTGACTGCTCTCTGATTACTGTGTTATACTTACATGTGCGTAGTAGCATACTAGTAGTATGCAGAAAACTTGAGTAAATGGTCCTGAATATTTTCCTATGTGTTAGGAATTAATTGTGTTACAAAAATATATGTATAAGACGCCTTACGGAACAATTTAACAACTGAACGGAACAGTATCCGACCGAACAACCGGACATTACCCGGGACACCAAATATTTGTCAAACACATTATTTAATTATTGTTGGCTAGTCATGATCCCCGTTGGTCATAACACCCACTAAAACCTTATAACTAATATATTACATCAAGTTACTTACTTCTAACTTATCATTGCATTCTAGTTACAAATTTTGCAAATAACCCCCCCCCCCCCATTTAACCGAATTTTGTTGGTCTCCATGGACCCACACAATCATCCACCATTACCTCATATATTTTGGATAGATATTGTGGGATTGGTTACTTGTTGAACTAGGCATATTATTTGAAGGAAGATTATATTTACAAGATCATTCATTTCACCTCTTACAACACTCAACCCTCACCTCACTCTCTCTCTCTCTCTCTCATTTCAGTTCCACCACAACCGAAACCACACCCCACCATCTCCAACATTCATCTTCTCTAACATCAAGTGCCATTGAAAGCTTCAAAGAATCCATGGAGGTTGCAACTTGAAGGGATTTCAAAAGAGCTTGTTTCAAGTCTTTTCACCATCTTTTTCTTACCAACCTTGCACTAGATTTCATCCCTAGCTATAAGCTAGTTGTAAGCTCTTGTTTAACCTTTGTTCATCTTATTTTATGGCTAACATTGTAGTATGATGCTTATGTTTACAACTAAAATGCAAGAACACTAAAAATATAAACATAAAGTTTACATGAAGTTTACTTGTATATGAAATGCTATTTGTTGATGTTGTAATGGGTATGTTGTTGGTTTAGGGTTGGTTAATACATATATGATGATTGATCGTCGAACTCTTGATAAATCCGTTGTTCGGACATGTGTTGATACAATATAGTAACATTTAAACTATAAAGAACATGCTGAATCACATTTCCAGCCGACTTCATCAGGCTGTAAACAGGCAATAAACTCAACGAAAAACCGATATTTTTAATCTAAAATATGTTATTATGAAATACGGTTCTAATGGCACTGGAATCATAATTTTTGGACTCCGATTACTATTTTTAAAGTATTAATTTGTAACAGCAACTTAAGCTGAATTTTGACAGCAATAAATGGGTGTCATACTTTCAGTCATAACCTGAGTTTTGTGATGAATTGGACCATGAAATTTGTACAGTAGATGACAACCGAAGCATTTGTAATTACCCCACTGGAATTTCATAAATCGGACACTCGATGAATTTTTAATAAATTGTTCCGTGGACTGCAGTCAGAAATACATAAATCTGAGTTCAGTCCGGAATATGAATTTTTATAAAATATTGGTAACGAACCGGACCCCGATGTTTTTACACAATAAAATATGGAACGTTTAAGACATCCTGTAAAAATTTGGGAATTTTTGGAATAATTTAACCATTTTATTAAAATGTCCGAAAACAGCCGGTTTTGAATATAAATGCTGAAATGACATAAGTTGTGACTCGCGTGTCTAAATGTCGAGTATGCTATCTGTGAATAATCTAACATGTTATATATGTTATGTGCATTATCGTATATTTGATTTTGAGTGAGGAATGGATGGGAAACTTGGATGGGCATAAACCGTTAAAATGATGCATGTTGTGTGATAGATACGTGTAGGAACTTTGTGTTCTATTTGAAAGCCACTAAATGACTAACTGGTAAATCATACTAGGACGTGATTGACCGACCTTGACTGTTAGCTATATTGAGAATCTAACCGAGCAAACTGAGGTGAGTTCACACACTTTCTAAGGCATGGGATTCCCGGTGGTTTGGGAATGGGTTATAGAATTAAAACTAAATCTTATCCTCCTTGGGTAGGATATGTACGACCATCCTCCATAGATTGGATGCCATTATTAATCCTACGAATTCTCCTGGTGCAGAATACGTACGTTCGTCCTCCTTGGGTAGGACAACAACCTTAAAACTAGCTAGACAAAACTCTATCATGAAGTCCCTCAATTTATATCGACTTAATCGCCGAGGCCAATGGCGAGCGGGTCATTAGTTAATAGCGCTATTAGGTTTAACAAACCTCACACCGTGCCATTCGGACGGGCGTCTACTAATGGACTATGGCAAACTGTCAGTGATGATAGACACTGATGTAGGGCACAACTATTGTTCGTCAGTTGTCGATATGTATGTTCTAGTAGTTCACACGGGGAAAGCCCCCACTAATTATGGTTATGGTTGGGTAATGACAAAGGAACTGGTTAAATATACTTTCAACTACGGGGTAACCCCCACGGCAATTAAGCCAACGAAAGTCAACCCACGTTTTTCAGAAACAACTTAAAACTAAACAACCAAACGTGAACTCACTCAACTTTGTTGTTGACTAGTTGTTACATGCCTTACAGGTCGCTAAATGCTTGGAGCTTGCACGAGGAAGAAGTCGTTGTGGTGTACGGACTGTTATGTTCCGTGCTCATTGTTTAAATCCTTATGAACTTATCAAACTTGTGTTTTGAACCTTAACTTATAAACTATGAATTTATGTTTCGAACTTACGTTTTATGCTTCCGCTGTTATCTTAAAAATCGGTTACCGTCTTTAGGTCACCAATCGTATTATAGTTGGTTTCATTTACTTAATTGTGTTGTTCAATATGATTGGTGGCTCGATCCTGGTCACGTCACGCCTCCAAGCGGTGGTACTCCGCATGGTGGATTTTGGGGGTGTGACAGATTGGTATCAGAGCCATTGGTTATAGTGAACTTGGTTTTAAAAAGGGAAAAGCTTTTTGATAAAACCAGACTATAACCTGTACAGTGCTCAACGATCCACAACGACGCTTCGCTCCACGTGCAAGACTCGACACCATAAGTGGTATGATTTATGTTATGTTGTCGGTTAGATAGTTCTCACTGTGCATTAGATAATGTGATAATTACTATTTGAACCATGTGTGCTTGCTCTCTACTATCGTCCCACACTTACGTACTTTTGCGATACTTTTCTCACTTACGTTGCTTCATTATGAAGATCATGAGCGGACGCGGAGGACATATCAACCTCACTCAAGCCCAGTTGACGGCTTTGATCAATGAACGAGTCGCTGAGGCACTCGCAGCCAACCCTGCAGGAGGTATAACCTGCCATACCAACTCACCTTAGGATGTTTAGATCCTACCTTCGCAAACCAACCCTCGTGCTTAACTTTGTCTTTTATTCTCGTGCAACAGGTCAACATGCTCAGCCTCCTGTGTGCACGTTCAAGACGTTCACGGACTGCCGACCTACCACTTTCAGTGGCACCGAAGGAGCAGTGGGCCTTCTTCACTGGTTTGAAAAGCTTGAGTCAGTTTTCGAGATGTGCGAATGCCCCGAAGACCGTAGGGTGAAATATGCTACCGGAACACTTGAAGGGGCTGCGTTAACCTGGTGGAAGGCGCAGGTTCAACTACTAGGACTGGCAGTTGCTAATGCCACACCCTGGAATGGTTTTAAAGAGCTGATCAAGGAGGAGTACTATAGTCGGGATGACATCCACAAGCTAGAAGTGGAATTTTACAATCTGAAGATGACGGGGTCTGAGATTGAGGCGTATACTAAAAGGTCAAATGAGCTGGCCATCCTGTGTCCAACTATGGTGGACCCTCCCATCAAACGTATTGAGCTGTATCTCAAGGGCCTTGTACCAGAGATTCAAAGTCACGTAACTTCAGCCAACCTGGGTACCATTCAGCAAATTATCAATTTGGCTCATCGTCTCACCGACCAGGCGGTGGAGCAAAACAGGCTACCCAAACGTATCAGTGCCACAGCTACTTCTGATGCACCTACCGACAATAAGCGAAAATGGGATGGGAACTCCAGTAAAGGTTCAACTTCAGTTCAGTCTCAACAGCGAAAGACTGATGACTACCAGAGTCCCGGTCAGCAATCTTCTGGTAATCAAGGACAGGGTGGATACCGAGGGAACCACCCCAAGTGCAACCGGTGCAACAAGCATCACAGCGGGCAGTGCAACAAAGGTCGTTGTCAGAGATGTCACAAGTTGGGTCATGAAGCTAGGGATTGCAGGAGCCCGCGTCCTGCGAATCAGAATTGCCAACAACAACAAGCCCCACAGAACCACCAGCAGCAGCATCATCAGGGAAATAAAGGATGCTTTCAGTGTGGCGCTGAAGGCCACTTTAAGAGGAACTGCCCCTAGCTGAACCAAAACCAGAACAATAACCAAGGAAATGGGAACCACAATGGGAATAACAATGGAGGCAACAATGGAGGCGGCAATGGGGGAAACAACAATGGCAATGGGGCAAGAGGTCGTGCTTTCGTGATTGGTCAGGGTGACGCAAGGAACGATCCCAACGTTGTGATGGGTAAGTTTCTTCTGGACGACTTCTTTGTTACTGTTTTATTCGATTCGGGTGCTGATACTAGTTATGTGTCCTTAAAAGTTATCCAAATGCTTAAGCGCACTCCAACACTTTTGAACACCAAACACGCGGTAGAGCTAGCAAATGGTAAAAGTCTTGAAGCCACACACGTAGTTAAAGGTTGTAACCTGGTCTTAGCTGGTCAGATTTTCCCTATCGATCTTATTCCTATCACACTTGGTAGTTTCGACGTTGTTATTGGTATGGATTGGCTATCTCATCATCAAGCGGAGATTGTTTGAAAGGAGAAAATCATCCGCATTCCTCGTCCTGGTGAAGAACCTCTCGTGATTCGTGGTGACAAGAGTGGTGCTGTCGAAGGCATCATCTCTTTCCTTAAGGCCCAGAAATGTTTGCGAAAGGGCCACACTGCCATTCTGGCACTCGTTACTGACACATCCACGGAAGAGAAGAGAATTGAAGGCATTCCTATAGTGCGCGATTTTCCCGAGGTATTTCCTGAGGAATTACCTGGTCTTCCGCCTCATCGCCAAGTTGAATTTCAAATCGAGCTAGCTCCTGGAGCAGCGCCAGTAGCTCGAGCACCATATCTTCTAGCTCCATCAGAACTTGAAGAATTGTCCACACAACTACAAGAACTCTTGGAAAAGGGTTTCATACGTCCTAGCTCTTCGCCCTGGGGAGCTCCAGTACTATTCGTGAAGAAGAAAGACGGTACCTTCAGAATGTGTATTGACTACCGCGAACTTAACAAGGTGACCGTGAAGAATCGTTATCCTCTCCCACGTATTGACGACTTGTTCGACTAGTTGCAAGGGTCGAGCTATTACTCCAAGATTGACTTGAGATCGGGATACCATCAACTGAGGGTCCGAGATGAGGACGTCTCCAAAACAACATTCAGAACTCGTTACGGCCATTACGAGTTTCTGGTTATGCCATTCGAGCTAACGAATGCACCAGCAGTCTTCATGGATCTCATGAACCGAGTGTGCAAGCCTTACCTGGATAAGTTCGTTATTGTGTTCATCGACGATATCCTGATCTATTCTAAGAGTCAGGAGGAACACGAGCAGCATCTACGACTTATGCTGGAACTTCTTCGAAAAGAACAGTTGTATGCCAAGTTTTCGAAATGTGACTTCTGGCTTCGCGAAGTCCACTTTCTAGGCCACGTGGTAAACAAGGATGGAATTCATGTGGATCTATCTAAGGTTGAATCAATCAAGAACTGGCCTGCACCCCGCACACCAACAGAAATCCGCCAATTCTTGGGTTTGGCAGGATACTACCAAAGGTTTATCAAAGATTTCTCCAAGATTGCGCAACCTCTCACTTCACTGACTCAGAAGGGTGTCACCTATCGATGGGGCGATGCACAGGAGTCCGCATTCCATCACCTAAAGGATAGACTTTGTAGCGCGCCTATCCTTTCATTGCCTAAAGGCACAGATGATTTCGTGGTCTATTGCGATGCTTCCATCCAAGGACTGGGTTGCGTATTGATGCAACGTGACAAGGTCATTGCCTACGCATCACGCCAACTCAAGGTTCACGAAAGAAATTACACTACTCACGATCTGGAGCTGGGAGCAGTTGTATTCGCGCTTAAGATATGGAGACATTACCTGTACGGTACCAAGTACACCATTTACACCGATCACAGGAGTCTCGAGCATATCTTCAAGAAAAAGGAGTTAAACATGCGACAACGCCGATGGGTCGAACTCTTGAATGATTACGAATGCGCTATCAAGTATCATCCGGGCAAAGCCAATGTTGTGGCTGACGCCCTTAGTCGAAAGGATACTTTACCTAAGCGTGTACGTGCATTACAGCTTACCATTCACTCTAGCCTTCTCGCTCAAATTCGTGATACTCAAGTTGAAGCATTGAAGGCATAAAACATCAGGGCTGAATCCTTACGAGGATCGAGGCAACGGCTAGAACAAAAGGAAGACGGCGCCTACTATGTAATTGGGCGTATTTGGGTTCCACTTTATGGCAACTTACGCGAGCTTGTGATGGATGAAGCACATAAGTCTCGTTATTCGGTACATCCTGGTTCGGATAAAATGTACCACGACCTCAAGACTACGTATTGGTGGCCTGGCATGAAAGCCCACATAGCAACCTACGTCAGTAAGTGCTTGACTTGTGCGAGACTCAAGTCTGAATATCAGAAACCATCAGGCCTACTTCAACAACCGGAGATCCCGAAATGGAAATGGGAGCAAATTTCCATGGATTTCGTGACCGGCCTGCCCAGATCACAACGCGGAAACGATACCATTTGGGTGATCGTAGATCGACTGACCAAGTCTGCACATTTTCTGGCTATCAAAGAAACGGATAAGTTTTCTACTCTTGCAGACATTTACCTAAAGGAAGTGGTATCAAGGCACAGAGTGCCAACCTCTATTATATCTGATCGTGACGCACGTTTTACTTCTGAACTGTGGCAAGCAATGCACAAGTCCTTTGGCTCACGTTTAGATATGAGCACCGCTTATCACCCGCAGACGGATGGGCAATTTGAACGCACCATCCAAACCCTTGAAGACATGCTCAGGGCATGTGTAATTGATTTTGGTAATAGCTGGGAAAAGCACCTCCCGCTAGTGGAGTTCTCATATAACAACAGCTACCACACCAGCATCCAAGCCGCTCCGTTTGAGGCATTGTACAGACGCAAATGCCGATCACCTCTCTGTTGGGCAGAAGTTGGTGACGGCCAAATCACTGGCCCAGAACTTGTGGTAGACACCACCGAGAGAATTGCTCAGATACGACAGTGAATGGCGGCAGCTCGTGACCGTCAGAAAAGCTATGCTGATAAGGGAAGAAAACCACTCGAGCTCCAGGTTGGGGATCGAGTGCTACTCAAAGTCTCACCTTGGAAAGGTATAGTTCGCTTTGGCAAACGAGGCAAACTCAATCCGCGTTATGTCGGACCATTCGAGGTCACCGAGAAAATTGGCAAAGTCGCCTACAGATTGAATCTACCTGAAGAACTCAGCGGAGTTCACAACGTATTCCATGTGTTGAATCTGAAGAAGTGTCTATCAGATGAGACCCTCATAGTTACTCTCAAGGAACTCACAATCGACGACCAGCTGCGATTCGTCGAGGAACCAGTAGAGATTACGGATCGAGATGTTAAGATCCTCAAGCATACCAGGATACCTCTGGTTCGAGTTCGTTGGAATGCTCGTCGTGGCCCAGAGTATACCTGGGAACGAGAAGACCAAATGAAACTCAAGTATCCCCAACTGTTTAAGAAAAACGCAACCACTACTGAGGCTGAAACTACTACAGAATTTCGGGACGAAATTCCAAATCAACGGGGGGATGATGTGACACCCCAGGAAAACAATGCAACTTAACTAGCTTCTTCAGTAACCAGGTGCTAAATTTCGGGACGAAATTCTCTTAACAGGGGGAGAATGTGACAACCCTAAAAAATTACAGGTATTCCGTACAATTTATTAAATGATAATTAAAGTACTTGATGACTGTGTGGAATTATTTGATTGCTCTATGATTACTGTGTTATACTTACATGTGCATAGTAGCATACTAGTAGTATGCAGAAAACTTGACTCAATGGTCCTGAATATTTTCCTATGTGTTAGGAATTAATTGTGTTACAAAAATATATGTATAAGATGCCTTACGGAACAATTTAAAAACTTAACGGAACAGTATCCGACCGAACAACCGGACATTACCCGGGACACCAAATATTTGTCAAACACATTATTTAATTATTGTTGGCTAGTCATGATCCCCGTTGGTCATAACACCCACTAAAACCTTATAACTAATATATTACATCAAGTTACTTACTTCTAACTTATCATTGCATTCTAGTTACAAATTTTGCAAATAAACCCCCCCCCCCCCCATTTAACCGAATTTTGTTGGTCTCCATGGACCCACACAATCATCCACCATTACCTCATATATTTTGGATAGATATTGTGGGATTGGTTACTTGTTGAACTAGGCATATTATTTGAAGGAAGATTATATTTACAAGATCATTCATTTCACCTCTTACAACACTCAACCCTCACCTCACTCTCTCTCTCTCTCATTTCGGTTCCACCACAACCGAAACCACACCCCACCATCTCCAACATTCATCTTCTCTAACATCAAGTGCCATTCAAAGCTTCAAAGAATCCATGGAGGTTGCAACTTGAAGGGATTTCAAAGGAGCTTGTTTCAAGTCTTTTCACCATCTTTTTCTTACCAACCTTGCACTAGATTTCATCCCTAGATATAAGCTAGTAGTAAGCTCTTGTTTAACCTTTGTTCATCTTATTTTATGGCTAACATTGTAGTATGATGCTTATGTTTACAACTAAAATGCCAGAACACTAAAAATATAAACATAAAGGCTACATGAAGTTTACTTGTATATGAAATGCTATTTGTTGATGTTGTAATGGGTATGTTGTTGGTTTAGGGTTGGTTAATACATATATGATGATTGATCGTCGAACTCTTGATAAATCCGTTGTTCGGACATGTGTTGATACAATATAGTAACATTTAAACTATAAAGAACATGCTGAATCACATTTCCAGCCGACTTCATCAGGCTGTAAACAGGCCATAACCTCAACAAAAAACCGATATTTTTAATCTAAAATATGTTATTATGAAATACGGTTCTAATGGCACTGGAATCATAATTTTTGGACTCCGTTTACTATTTTTAAAGTATTAATTTGTAACAGCAACTTAAGCTGAATTTTGACAGCAATAAATGGGTGTCAAACTTTCAGTCATAACCTGAGTTTTGTGATGAATCGGACCATGAAATTTGTACAGTAGATGACAACCGATGCATTTGTAATTACCTCACTGGAATTTCGTAAATCAGATACTCGATGAATTTTTAATAAATTGTTCCATGGACTGCGGTCAGAAATACATAAATCTGAGTTCAGTCCGGATTATGAATTTTTATAAAATATTGGTAGTGAACCGGACCCCGATATTTTTACACAATAAAATATGGAACGTTTAAGACATCCTATAAAAATTTGGGAATTTTTGGAATAATTTAACCATTTTATTAAAATGTCCGAAAACAGCCGGTTTTGAATATAAATGCTGAAATGACATAAGTTGTGACTCGCGTGTCTAAATGTCGAGTATGCTATCTGTGAATAATCTAACATGTTATATATTTTATGTGCATTATCGTATGTTTGATTTTGAGTGGGGAATAGATGGGAAACTTGGATGGACATAAACCGTTAAAATGATGCATGTTGTGTGATAGATACGTGTAGGAACTTTGTGTTCTATTTGAAAGCCACTAAATGACTAACTGGTAAATCATACTGGGACGTGATTTACCGACCTTGACTGTTAGCTATATTGAGAATCTAACCGAGCAAACCGAGGTGAGTTCACACACTTTCTAAGGCATGGGATTCCCGGTGGTTTGGGAATGGGTTATAGAATTAAAACTAAATCTACATATCCTCCTTGGGTAGGATATGTACGGCCATCCACCATAGATTGGATGCCATTATTAATCCAACGAATTCTCCTGGTGCAGAATACGTACGTGCGTCCTCCTTGGGTAGGACAACAACCTTAAAACTAGCTAGACAAAACTCTATCATGAAGTCCCTCAATTTATATCGACTTAATCGCCGAGGCCAATGGCGAGCGGGTCATTAGTTAATAGCGCTATTAGGTTTAACAAACCTCACACCGTGCCGTTCGGACGGGCGTGTACTAATGGACTATGGCAAACTGTCAGTGATGATAGACACTGATGTAGGGCACAACTATTGTTCGTCAGTTGTCGATATGTATGGTCTAGTAGTTCACACGGGGAAAGCCCCCACTGATTATGGTTATGGTTGGGTAATGACAAAGGAACTGGTTAAACATACTTTCAACTACGAGGTAACCCCCATGGCAATTAAGCCAACGAAAGTCAACCCACGTTTTTCAGAAACAACTTAAAACTAAACAACCAAACGTGAACTCACTCAACTTTGTTGTTGACTAGTTGTTACATGCCTTACAGGTCGCTAAATGCTTGGAGCTTGCACGAGGAAGAAGTCGTTGAGGTGTACGGACTGTTATGTTCCGTGCTCATTGTTTAAATCCTTATGAACTTATCAAACTTGTGTTTTGAACCTTAACTTATAAACTGTGAATTTATGTTTCGAACTTACGTTTTATGCTTCCGCTGTTATCTTAAAAATCGGTTACCGTCTTTAGGTCACCAATCGTATTATAGTTGGTTTCATTTAATTAATTGTGTTGTTCAAGATGATTGGTGGCTCGATCCTGGTCACGTCACGCCTCCAAGCAGTGGTACTCCGCATGGTGGATTTTGGGGGTGTGACAGCTTGATTAGGAACAACCCGACAAATATTGGTCGTGTGGCCAAGTCTACCACATGATGTACATTGTCGACACACTTGTTGAGCCGAATGGTGACCATTGCACCTATTACAGTAAGGTGCAGTACCAACATATGGCTTCCTTGAAGGAGGCTATGCTGGTTGGTTCTGAGCATTCTGATTGGGTTGTGCGGTAAGAACAAAATTTTGGGAAGCCTTACGCTGCCTTGACCTCCTTGACAATTCACTCTTTTTCTTGTCTTTCCCCTTGTCTTGAGTGGTGTTGGATGACTGTTTCTTATCACCCTTGCGGGTTAGTTTACCCTTTCTGACCTGAGACTCAGTCAGGGTTGCAGCCAATTCGATAGCCTGACGAACAGTGGTAGGGTTACTAACAGTAACTATATCTTGCACAGAGTCAGGCAAACCATCAATATACCTCTCAATCGCTTTATCCAGTGGGGTAACCATAGTAGGACACAGTAAACTCAGCTCCTCATAACCATCCGTATAAGCACGGTGTTCTCCCCATCTTGTTTTAGATCACCGAACTCCCTTTCCAAGGCCCTTATTTCATGTTGGGGGCAGAATTCTCTCATCATGAGAGCCCGAAGCTCTTCCCAAGTTTGTGCCAACGCCACATTGGCACCCCTATCTCTCATCACACCGTTCTACCATGTCAAAGCACGTTTCTCAAAAACACTGGATGCAAACTCAACCTTTCGCTCATTTGGACACTAAACATGTCAGAAAGTGCTTTCTAGACTCTCGAACCATTGTAGGAGCGCAGTTGCTCCTTGAGACCCAGAAAATTTCAGTGGTTTAGCCGAATGAAACATCTTAAAACTGCACTGAGCATTGTTATTGTTGTTATTATTAGTCGCTTGATTATTCTGAGTTATGAGGTTCGGAATCACAGCAGCAATCAGCTGAGCGACTAGGGCTGCGAGTGCAGCATCCTATGTTTGATCACGTCTAGGAGGCATATTCTAAAAAGAACAAGGAAACATGAGAAACGAGTGAGATTGAGAATTGGATAAACAAAAGAGGTATTGAAAACATCGACAAAGCATAAGGAAAGTGATCATTCGTTCCTTACCTCGAACAAACAAACGACACACAATGACTTATCAAAGTAAATGGGTCGTTATAATGTATCGCGAAGACATGCTTTAGCCTATAAGTGGACACTCACCCCAAGAGTTCCCAGGTAAGAGTGACTGGTCCGATTATGTGGATTTGTACGAACACTCTAGCCTTAGACAGAAAACTCGAGGTACATGCACCCACCCTTCCAGATTGCACGCGTTCACATTATAAGACCCAAACTTTGACGAGATTTTGAAAACATTGAAGGTTCAAAAACTTATAACAAATCATCTAAGAATAGATGATTGATTTTCAAAACGGATTTGTAATTCGTGTTCATGTTGTGGTTATCACCTAAAGATAGACGACAATATTGTTGATAGACGACAATATTGTTTTAAGACTAAACACAAGATAACTTGTGTTAGGGTCCTGGGAAGGTTATAGTCTAGGTCAAAGCAATACTAATAACCTAATTCCCTATAACCGTGCGCTCTGATACCAACTCTTCTGTTACACCCCAACCGCGTTAAAACAACGAAACCGCGGCGGAAACGTCGGGGAGTGTCGTAACAGAATCATTTTTTCACAACACATGGATTAAAGTTTCGTTTTATTTAATTAAGTTATTTACATTGTCTTGAAATTAAAAGCAAAACTCAAACATATTGTCTATCATTGTTATCAAGTCACTAAGGCCTCGTCCATTCCTATGTGAGCATGCATCATAATCATCATCAACATCATCAAACACCACCTGAAACATATGTGAAAATAAAGTCAGCATTAAAATGTTGGCGAGCACATAGGTTTTGTGAGTGCGTCAAATTCATGGCTTGTATACTTATTGCAATACCTTGTATGACTACAAGAGTAAATAATTGAAAACCGTGTTTTGAAAAGTGTTTTGTATTGTAATATGATTAACCAACTTAAAATAAATTGGTTATAGTTTATAAAACCTCGTTGCCATGAATCTTGACTAAAACCCTTGTTTTCGTAAACCAATAGTAAATCGTCCTTGTAGAAAACTTGTATGGTTTATATTATTTAGTAAACATCTTTGTGAATCATCGCTTGAAATCATTCATCCAAGTGAACTAAATAATGCCACGTAATGAAATATGACAAAAACACTTATATATAAGAAGTACCGGCGGCGTATCTACCATGATTTTATCACATTGCACCCGTCCCGTTATCTAATCACAAACCAAAAACCCATCGTTCAATTGTAATTGTTCTCAATCGTTCGTGTTTATCAAAATCAATCGTTCAACTCGTTCGTGTTATAAACCATCGTTCACTTCGTTTAACTCGTTCAAATCATTCTAATTGTTTAACTCGTTCGTGTTTTAATTGTGAAAACAAACTTTTGGTCGTCTCGTTGAATACATTCAAACATGTGTTCTGACTCGTTCCAAGCGTTCAATCGTATTAACAAACCACCAAAGGGTATGTTAACATTCATCAGGTTCTGTCGTTACCCACATTACCCCCATACATAACCATGGTGATAGTCCGATAACGGGATTTGTCCGATCCTATGGTACCATAACATACTACTGGTCGGCTCGGCCAAAGCTAATGAATGTCATTCGTGTTATGTATTAATGTACCAACAAGTTCGTCCACATTATTGAAATCGTTGTGTTTAATATAAACCATATCATTTGTTTTGAAAACTCGAAATCGTTTTGCACATATGAATCACCCCAAAACAATGGAAAACGGTAAAATAGGGAAACTATGTACTCACTTGAGATTGTAAGGTATCCTCGATTAAGTGAACTAGCAAAGCTCGGCAATCAAGGAATCAAGTGGCACCTAGTATCGGATCACTATGTTAATAAATCGGGGCCTAAATCGGGAGATCGGGTAGAGTGAGGTCTTGTAAACAAAATGAGTGATGGAACTCATATGATATGGTTTAACAAAGCCTACATTCTGAATTGAAACCTATCCTAAGTGCTTATGACCCGCTAAGGTAGTCTACGCTACTTTAACGCGTCATTTGCGCAGAAGCGCACTCGGGTAGCCTAACTAGTCCTATGACAAGTATTATATGCCCTAACATGTTTAATATTGTTGCATAATCAGTTTAAGTGTAAAAATTTAAGTTACATATGCTTAAATTCAAATTATGCATGAAAAGGGCATTTTGGTCATTTTCCTAAGGCATATAAACTACCTTATCATACAACTAATTAAACTAAGTGACCATAAGGTATAACCTCGGAGGGTTATTCCCTATACAACTATGGTCGCAAAATATATTTGGTCGGATCCTAATGATCGACCAAACAGGCCGTGTTCGAAAGTCTAAGCGATGGTTTAGACCGCTTGACTTACGACCCTAAACAAGCACTAAACTAAAAGTGACGAGTAAACATGTTAAAACATGTTTAACTAAGTTAGAAAACTGATTTGATATCAAAACAAAGTTTTTTTATACCCGAAATAGTTTCATCACAAAATACACATAATCGTGCATCTTGACCGAAACTTTGACTCGTCACTTAGACTAATCAACGTGGTAATCAGTAGGTATAATCATAAGGGACTATAACCATCGTGATTACACTCACGTTGCAAAGTTCAAACGAACTTTGTCTTGACCAAATCATGGTCAAAGCTGAAAGTCAAACAATGTTTGACTTTCTTGCTTGATTTAAGTAAACAAGCATGAAAGAACACTTACAAGAGTCCAATGCTTGGAAAAAGAACTAATAATGCTCAGGTAGGTGGCCCTCAACAAGTGATTGCCTCCACTTAGAGCATATATGAGAAGAAAGAGCAAATGGGCAAGTTGAAGTGAAGAAATGTTTGGGTTTATATAGAAAATCATGGACCTTTGGATCAATGCCAAGTGTTTTTGAGTTGTTCAAAGCTTGATCCTCACCATACATATGTTAGGATATGATTTGGCAACTTAGGGAATACTTAAACCAGCTCACAATACTCAAAAACCATGTTTAAAACGAGCTTCAGCAAGGTGTTTTGCTGAAAACAAGTGTCTGCCCAGCTACTGTTCTTGCGGGCCATGAAAGAAATAGCTAAGTCTCTCGCTCCCCGCCTAGTACTCTGGCCAGAAGTTTCAGTTTTTGGCAGAACAGGCCCCTACAGCTCCGAAACTTGTTTTTCGACGCGTTTAACCCCCGTTAACCCAATTTCAAGGCTCTAAAATGATGTTAAAGCATAGGGGACTTGAAATATGCTTGAAAATATCACGGATGTTGGTTTGTTTGATGGTACGGTTACGTTATTCGGTTAATTACGACGAAACTCGAACGGACGCGAAAACGATCCAAATTAAGCGACGAAGGGTATTTTTGCATTACTATCACTAAGATACAATATTTTATTGTATACAAAAATTTTCGGATGTCCGGATATGATCAGAACGTAAGATATGCGCGTATATGCAAACTTATGCAGTTTTTGATGCTTTTAGTCCCCGTGATCAAATAAGCGCATTTTCGCATACCGAACCCCTCAAAACTTATTTCTAAGCTATATTAAAGGCATTTAGGGTATGTTTAGCTTATGGTCTTGTTCTGGAGTGTATGTTTCTATACAAATTGGTAGACTTTTGCAGTTTGTCGCAAATAGTCCCTGTGATCGAATAAACTTGTTTTTGACACACCAAACCCCTAGAATCTTATTTCTAAGTTATGTAAAGGTTATTTAAGGTATGTTAAGCTTGTGTCACTATTCCGGAGTGTTTTTCGCGTTAAACTAATCACGTTTACGTAATAGTTTGCGTATAACTTTCCAGAAAGAGATTTAGAGCTTGAAATCGAACTAGAATCAAAACGTGAAATTGTCAAACACAAATACACAAATATTGCGACCAAAACATATTGTTTCATTGATACTTGATATTGTTCAACATCGTACAGTGTTTACAAGAGCACAAATGTTACACGTTGTCTCCAAAAGAGGGACATGCCACAATAACTAAGATAATCTCTTAAAAAACCCAAAGTGCGGAAATCATCAAAGGATACATAAAAGATGAGTCGAAACCAAGTGATTCTTTCTTGTTATTTGTTTCTTTTGTTTATCTTAGTTTCTTTCTTTATTTTACATATTAAATACCTTTTTCACAAAATTTAGGTCGATTAGACGTTGAGGATGAACCGATATTAAAAGATCTTGTGTCCTTGACGACCTCGGTATCTTTCCATCACACACTACTCCAACGATGAGTGCAGTTGCCCTATCATGTTGTAAAGAGTGATAGTTTATATCGTGTTTTATAAATATAAAGCTTGATAAAAAGGGTAAAAAGTACTTAAAAATATATCAAAAATCCATACACGCTCGCACACGTCAACTTTTTGGCGTCGTTGCCAGGACACAAGGATTTTAAGAAACCTTAAATCAACGGCCTAATAATTTTTTTAGTTTTTCTGTTCAAATTTCTTTTCATTTTTTCAAATATCCCAATTACAGTAGTTCAACACGGGGTCGTGTCCTGACTACAGTAGCTGAAAAACTTTCTACAGAAGACTCACACAGGCCGTGTTTCATTCGACATGGGGCCGTGTCAAAAAAAAAAAAAAACTCCCAGTACCAAATTAAACATAGCATGAGGCACGGGGCCTTGTTCACAGAGCACAGGGCCATGTAAACCTTCTGTATTCACAAAAAAAATTAATTTTCGGAAGCCGTAATCTTCTGAGTACTATCCGGACAATAGATTACTACCTGGGAGATTATGATTACTATGGTTATGATGATTATGAGGAACCATATTGTACCTTTTGTGGTGAATCTAACTCGGGACAAAATTGTTACCTCTTTCAACCATCAACCACATACACAACATATGAGGAACCAAGGTTTGAGCTGTGACAACTGCCACTTTTGGGTAACTTTCTTACACTTAAAGTACTCATTTTTAGCTACACTTTTATGTGTTTTGAACATCCGAACTGCATATTTCATGACATACACTTAGAATACTCATGGAATACTTATTTTTATGCACATGATTCATTTTTATTGAATACATTTGAAACAGTTTAAACAATGCATCGAAACAACTAGAATAGCACATAGTAAACTAGAGTTCTGACAAAAACGCAGGATCCGCAGAAAACATCTAAATGACATCTTTAGGACTCGGAAGAAATTGCAACATCCAATATACATTGAACCCTAACTAGGAATGCAAGGGTTTGGTTTAAACCTTCCTGAAGTCCGATAACACTAAAAACTGCCCGAAAAGCACTAAAAGCGACAATTTCAGCACTTTTCCACAGAAATTCTGCAGAAATCAGCAATTTAATCTTTTTGCAACATGTAAAAGTGTTGTTTAACATAGAATTCATATGAGGATACCTTCGGGTATCATCCGAACCATAATCACATCAATTCACACAACTTACACAAGCTTAGCGTTCAAATAACGACTAACGGAAACAACGCCAAACGAATATCCGAACGATATCGGATCTTTTTTAGTGACCATCTAATGTTATTTGGATCATTATGGTCTAGTAATAGTCACTTAACACACTTAAAACACTTAAACACTTAAACACTTAAACACTTAAGCATATGAAGTTTCCTAACATTTCACCTAAGTAAACTAACACTTTTCAACTAACAAAACAAGTTACAACATGTGGGACCTACCCCCCAACTTGTTTTCTACAAATATCTTAGATATTTACTAGTGTTTGCAAGTTGTTTACAAAGTGGGTCAAGTTGGTGAACATGGTGAAAAGTAATAACATCTAAGATAACAAATCACTAACCATTTCATTACTACTTTTCACCTTTCAAGACACACACTTAAGAAACTCTCTCAACTATCATCTTTTAGCCAAGACCACCATCAAAAACCTTCACCTTTTTAACACTTCTTTGATGATCAAGATGGTGCTTGATGATACTTAGGATGATCTAAAGATACTACAAGAAGAAGCAAGCTTTTCCTTCCATTCCATAGCTTCGAAGCATCAAGATCAACATTTTTCTTTTCTTTGATCATCATCTAGATCATCCCTAGCCACAAGTGCTAGAAGTAAGCCTTCAAAAATCCCTTTTTCATACTTATTTATGTTTATGACTGTTAAAAAAACATGTAATAAACTAAAAATCATACAAAATAATATGAAAATACAAAGAAGCAAAATAAAAATTATGATATATAATTTTGTTTATGTTGTGATTTAAGGCTTATTACTTGCATATTTGATCTAGTTTTGATGATAAGTGTAACACCTGTGCCTCCACGGCCATCAAACAAATGCCAAACCAATGAAATATTATATTTCATACTTGGGATTGGTAAAAATATGTGTATCATTTGCACATATCAATTCTCGTTCAATTTCAAACTCTAAATCGTTTTCTGGAAGGTTATACACGCACTGATGCGTAAATATAACCAGTTTAATGCAACAAACACTCCGGAATAGTGACATAGGCTTAACATACCTTAAATAACCTTTACATAACTTAGAAATAAGTTTTGAAGGCTTTGGTATGGCAAAATCAAGTTAAATCGCTTACAGGGACTAAAGTTGACAAACTGCGAAAGTATGCCAATTTGAACTGTAACAGACATTCCGGAACATGACCATAAGTTAAACACACCATAAATATCCTTTACATAACTTAGAAATAGGCTTTAAGGGGTTCGGTGTGCTAAAATAAACTTTTGGGTCATTCAGGGACTAAAAGTGTCAAAAAGTGCACAAGTTTGCATTTTCGCGCATAACTTACGTTCTGAATACATCCGGACATCCAAAAATTTATGTAAGCACTAAAATAATTTATTTTAGTGTTCGGCATAAGAAAAATCCATTCGTCGCGTCATTTGGATCGTTTTTCGCGCTTATGCGCATTCCGTCGTAATTAACCGAACATCGCAACCGTACGGCTAAACGAACCGACATCCGAGATATTTTTGAGCACATTTTAAGTTCCCTATACTTTAACTTCATTTTAGAGCTTTGAAATGGGGTTAACGGGCCTTAAACGTGTCGAAAATGACCTTATTGCATAACAGGGACCAAAAGTGTAAATCTGCCAAACTTGTGCCCTACGATGCGTATGGGTTTTTGCCCTACGGTGCGTATGGGGTCTGCAGACCAGATGCAGAGTACTTAACAGCCTGTTATCAGCTGTTTAAACCACACCCACACATTCATACATGCCTAGTCAACTGATAAGGATCATATTTAGCCACCATAACTTTCCCACAAGTGTACGCACATGATTCAATCACGTTATTCCATGAAACGATCCTAACGGTTCGGGTATTCCTATAAATACCCATCCACCCCAACCTCATTTCTCACAAGAATCTGGATTTGAGAGCTCTAAGTTGAAACCATTGTTTCATACCTGAGTTCTTGGATCGAGATTAGCAGTCGGGGACCCTTCGTAAGTATTCTTTCGTTCTTTTATTGCTTTTCGAGTCTTTCGAGTCTGAAAGTCAAACTTTGTTTGACTTTCTACATTGACCAGTTATGGTCAATGCGAAGTTCGTTTGAACTTCGCAACGTGAGTGTAATCACGTTGGTTATAGTCCCTTGGGACTATGCCTACTGATTACCACGTTGTCTAGGGTCGTAGGGTAAGCGATCTAATAAATCGCTTATACCTTCGAACCCGACCCATTTGGTCGATCATTAGGATCCGACCAAACACATTAGGTGACCATAGTAGGTAGGGAATAACCTTCCGAGGTTATACCCTATGGTCACATCGTTTGAGTAGTTGTATGATAGGTAGTTTATATGCCTTAGGTAAATTACCAGAATACCCTTTTCATGTATAATTGGTAATTAAGCATATGTAACCTAAACTTTTGTCACATAACTGATTATGTAACATGTTTAGGCATATAACACTTGTCATAGGACTAGTTAGACGGTCCGAACGCGTTTCACGCACACGACGCGTTAAAGTAGCATAAGCTACCTAAACGGGTCATAATGGGTCGTAAACACTTAGGTTTGGTTTCATTGTAGTATGTAGGCCTTGTTAAACCATATCATATGAGTTCCAACACTCATTTGGTTTACCAAGCCTCATCCTATCCGATCTCCCGATTGAAGTCCGGTTTATTTATATAGTTTTAGATTGCCGACTGATTCCGGTCTCCCTCTAGCTTTGTTTGGTTGTTGTTCAAGACCTCCAAGCATTCTCAGGCGACTACATTATTCCCCTCTTTTACTGTTTTCAACTGTTTTGGGGTGACTCATATGTGCTAAATGTTTTATCAATGATTTCAATAACAATTACAATGTGGTTTCAAGAACAATAACAAGGGTTTCATGAACGATTTCAATGGTTCAAAAACTAATTACAAATTTCATAAAGTGAACAAACTTGTTGGTTGTAGTTACATAACCAATGACATTCATTAGCAATGATCAAGCCGACCAGTATTAGGTTATGGTACCATAGGATCTGACAAGTCCCGTTATTCTCTATACCCATGGTTTTGTGTGGATATTTTGGGTAGCTACTGAATCTGTAATTATTAACTTACCCTTTGGTTAGGGTTTGTAAAGAACGAGAGCGAGAGCGAGTTGGAACGATGAACGCGTCAAGAAGGTTTGAATGTTATTAGAGAATCGACCATTAAGTAGTTTCACAATTAAAACAAGAACGATTTGAACAATTAAAATAAGAACGATTGGAACGATTTCACAAAGAGGTTTAATGATTGGGTAAACATTTGGACATGATTTACATTTGATCATGCATTTCCACGAAACATAGTACTGATTTAAACCAAGTTTTACTTCAATACTTTGTTTTGTGCGTTTTTCCTATGGTTTAGTTGATGCATTTCACTAGCCATACATATCATTTTGGTTACACATTACATGGTTTACATTTGACACAAACACTTTTGACATTGATTATACATGACCTGATTTACATCTTAACATAAACATTTTGTTATGTTATTCAATACATTTGACAATTTGTTTAAACATGGACATCTTACATTGGTGGTTTGTTTGGGTAAGTGATTTGAGTAACGGTGCGTGTGTAATATGATACAAGCATGGTGGATACGCCGTTGGTACTTCCTATATATAAGTGTTTGTATGGTATTACATATTGTAGCGTTATTTGAATCATTTCAGTTTTAGACATAGAACATTTTATACAAGTAACATACTTTTCACAAGACATTTATTTACAAACAACTTATCTTATACAAACTCATTTTACATGGTTATTCATTTAATCATGCATTATTCTCTTATTATACATATCACCTGAACTTATTATTTTTCAAATGATTTACAAAGGCAAAGCAAATTACAAGGTTCATGACTAAACATTTTCTTAAACAGAAGTCATGAATCTTATTTTCACAAAACCTATGTACTCGCCAGCATTTCTTTGCTGACCTCGTTTTCACATATGTTTCAGGTATTGTTGAATGATATCGATTGATAAGATGCATACTCACATAGGACTGGACAAGGCCTTAGTGACTCAATAACAATGATAGATTATGTTTAAATTGTGTATTTAGATTTCCAGACGATGTAATTATTCAATGTTTAATAAAACGAAACACTTTTGGTATCCATGGTTATGAAACATTAATTCTGTTACAACACTCCCCGACGTTTCCGCCACGCTTTGTATGTTACATGTGGTCGGGGTGTGACAGAAAAGATGGTATCAGAGCCAATGGTTATAGGGAATTAGGTTATTAGTAATTAGTAATGCTTTGACCTAGTCTATAACCTTCTTAGGACCCTAACGCGAGTTTACTTGCGTTTAGTCATAAAACAATACCGTCGCCTATCCTTAGGCGACGACCACAACAAGAACATAAATTTCAAAACCGCTTTGAAAACTAATCATCTGTTCTAGGATGATTGATTACTAGGTTTTGAACCCTCTATTGTAAGGTTTTGAACTCTCTATTATATGGTTTTGAAACCCTTTGAGTTTTCAAAACTTCGTCAAGGTTTTGGGTTTTAAATAATGTGAACACGTGCAAACTGGAAGGGTGAATGCCTGTATTCTGGGTTTTCTGTCTAGGCAAGCACTTCGTATACATCTCATCAGACGCGAGACCAGTTGTGCTTACCTGGGAATTCTTGGGGTGAGTGTTCACTTATAGGCGAGCATGTCTTCGCGATACATTATTTTTGACCCATTTACTTTGATTAGTCACCGTCTCATTTGTTTGCCTTAGGTAACAAACAAATGATCGCAATTTTCATGCGTTATCACTCTGTTTTGATTGTCCAATAACCTTTCACCTGTTTCTCCCTATGCCTTTCTTTTTCTTCAAGAATTTCTCTTCATCACGATGACGCTCAGATATCTGAGCAAGCAGCCAAATTCGCTCAGCGAATAGGCGAAGTAGTCCTGAAGACTGTTGAATTAGCTACTGCCATGTATCATCTCCAGGATGAAGCCACTCAAGAGTCACCAAGACAGGCAGGACCTAGTCAGGCGACAACACCATCAGCCAATAAATCAATCGAGGAATCAAAGACCATGGATGAACGATCCCCTAAGAAGTCAAAGAAGCGAAAGGCTTCTCAGAACTTCGCCATGATCGCTCATGATTCCCTCGAAAATTTTAAGTACTCGTTTCACTCTAAGAAACAAAGTACAGTAAATTAAGTGACATTATGAGTAATCGTGCTTTTCCCACATCTGTGCCTTTAAATCCTTGGTTAGATAACTAAGGGTATTTTCAAATCTCATACCCATTACGTTTTGATTTTTCAACATACACAGTACAAGTATTTCAAAAACAATCTTCATGATTTCAAAACATTTCATATAGTTTGAAAACAATTTTTTAGATGCATTGTCTATGTTATTTCTAAAACATTGGCCATGTTATCAAAACCAACCTTCCTAATTTCAAAATATTTCATATAGTCTGAAGACAATATTAACACAATACATTTTCTTATCAAGTGCATGATTTCGAAAAGCATCATTCATGTCTTTCAAAAACCTTATACATAATTTCAAAATTCATCTCGTATGATTTTAAAAACATTTTTTTTATATATCTACCTAATACACCTACTTTATGATTGCAAAAAGTATTATATATAAGGTTTCAAAACGTTAAACACATTTTTCTTAAAAGAACCCCATGCATAGTTTTCAAAAATATTTTCCTCATACATTGACTTAACCTTCAAAATTCTGCTTCATATGTCGCCTTGACATATCAAGCATCTCAACTTCATAAGCATTTTACATCATGTTTTGACCTAAACACATCCAGTGCAAGGTTTCAAAACATCTTCAACTTCTAAAAATTCATATGGGATCTTTTTATCTTTACAATTAGATCCTTGTGGATGATTATCATTCAAATCAGGGTCCTAAATTGGATTCCTTATGTACCTTAATTCGAACACTTCGGTTCCTAGTAATCGAAATCGAATTTTCTTTTTGAATCTTTCTATCTTTATAGTTGGATTCTTGATAACGTTTAAAGTACCAAATGAAATCCACGGAATGGATTCCAAGTGTGCTTTAAACGCATGTACGCAATTTACAAGACAAATTAACGAACAATTTTGTGGTTATGTGATATGTGTTTATGTGTTCTCCTCTATGATTTTGTGTGATCCGATTTTCAAATCCTCATAGAATCTTTCATGTTTTCATATGAGGGATTCATAGTAGGATATTCAAAAGGTACTACCTAAAATCCTTATGGGCTTCTACCTGGTAGTTAAGACCCTTGGGTTATATAGTACCACTCCATGATTCATAAGAGACCCTCTTAGTAGTCTAGTCAAAAAGATTGATTCACAATTTGGTTAGAGAATGACATCTAGTGATGTAGCTGAACAGACTCCTTGATAGTCTATTTAGATCATTTATTGATTTAATTTAAAGGACTCTATGGCGGTCTAGTCACGCTCATCACAGGTTCATTCATTTGGTTTTACCCTACACATTATAAAATAGACTGTGTGAACTGTGCAAGGAATTGTCTAATTATGGACGCGTACATAATTATGAAATTTAGTGCACAGAAACCCAGTAAGATTTATTATGTGTAAGAACCGATAGTGACAACAATAACAAAATGAGAACAATGTAATGGAGGTACGATGGACGCACCAATGACACTTCATATACTTGTATATAAGTGTCCCTCTTACATTGCAAACATAATGTTATTAAGGTTACTAGAAGTTCAAGAACCCTAACCAATGTTGTTCGATCTTTTCAACTTCATGTTTTCAAGCTCTCACAAGTTTCCTCTAAATAAATTTCGGGACGAAATTTCCTAAAGTAGGGGAGACTGTAACACCTGTGCCTCAACAGCCATCAAACAAATTCCAAACCAATGAAATATTATATTTCATACTTGGGATTGGTAAAAATATGTGTATCATTTGCACATATCAATTCTCGTTCAATTTCAAACTCTAAATCGCTTTCTGGAAGGTTATACGCGCACTGAAGCGTAAATATAACCAGTTTAATGCAACAAACACTCCGGAATAGTGACATAGGCTTAACATACCTTAAATAACCTTTACATAACTTAGAAATAAGTTTTGAAGGCTTTGGTATGGCAAAATCAAGTTAAATCGCTTACAGGGACTAAAGTTGACAAACTGCGAAAGTATGCCAATTTGAACTGTAACAGACATTCCGGAACATGACCATAAGTTAAACACACCATAAATATCCTTTACATAACTTAGAAATAGGCTTTAAGGGGTTCGGTGTGCTAAAATAAACTTTTGGGTCATTCAGGGACTAAAAGTGTCAAAAAGTGCACAAGTTTGCATTTTCGCGCATAACTTACGTTCTGAATACATCCGGACATCCAAAAATTTATGTAAGCACTAAAATAATTTATTTTAGTGTTCGGCATAAGAAAAATCCATTCGTCGCGTCATTTGGATCGTTTTTCGCGCTTATGCGCATTCCGTCGTAATTAACCGAACATCGCAACCGTACGGCTAAACGAACCGACATCCGAGATATTTTTGAGCACATTTTAAGTTCCCTATACTTTAACTTCATTTTAGAGCTTTGAAATGGGGTTAACGGGCCTTAAACGTGTCGAAAATGACCTTATTGCATAACAGGGACCAAAAGTGTAAATCTGCCAAACTTGTGCCCTACGATGCGTATGGGTTTTTGCCCTACGGTGCGTATGGGGTCTGCAGACCAGATGCAGAGTACTTAACAGCCTGTTATCAGCTGTTTAAACCACACCCACACATTCATACATGCCTAGTCAACTGATAAGGATCATATTTAGCCACCATAACTTTCCCACAAGTGTACGCACATGATTCAATCACGTTATTCCATGAAACGATCCTAACGGTTCGGGTATTCCTATAAATACCCATCCACCCCAACCTCATTTCTCACAAGAATCTGGATTTGAGAGCTCTAAGTTGAAACCATTGTTTCATACCTGAGTTCTTGGATCGAGATTAGCAGTCGGGGACCCTTCGTAAGTATTCTTTCGTTCTTTTATTGCTTTTCGAGTCTTTCGAGTCTGAAAGTCAAACTTTGTTTGACTTTCTACATTGACCAGTTATGGTCAATGCGAAGTTCGTTTGAACTTCGCAACGTGAGTGTAATCACGTTGGTTATAGTCCCTTGGGACTATGCCTACTGATTACCACGTTGTCTAGGGTCGTAGGGTAAGCGATCTAATAAATCGCTTATACCTTCGAACCCGACCCATTTGGTCGATCATTAGGATCCGACCAAACACATTAGGTGACCATAGTAGGTAGGGAATAACCTTCCGAGGTTATACCCTATGGTCACATCGTTTGAGTAGTTGTATGATAGGTAGTTTATATGCCTTAGGTAAATTACCAGAATACCCTTTTCATGTATAATTGGTAATTAAGCATATGTAACCTAAACTTTTGTCACATAACTGATTATGTAACATGTTTAGGCATATAACACTTGTCATAGGACTAGTTAGACGGTCCGAACGCGTTTCACGCACACGACGCGTTAAAGTAGCATAAGCTACCTAAACGGGTCGTAATGGGTCGTAAACACTTAGGTTTGGTTTCATTGTAGTATGTAGGCCTTGTTAAACCATATCATATGAGTTCCAACACTCATTTGGTTTACCAAGCCTCATCCTATCCGATCTCCCGATTGAAGTCCGGTTTATTTATATAGTTTTAGATTGCCGACTGATTCCGGTCTCCCTCTAGCTTTGTTTGGTTGTTGTTCAAGACCTCCAAGCATTCTCAGGCGACTACATTATTCCCCTCTTTTACTGTTTTCAACTGTTTTGGGGTGACTCATATGTGCTAAATGTTTTATCAATGATTTCAATAACAATTACAATGTGGTTTCAAGAACAATAACAAGGGTTTCATGAACGATTTCAATGGTTCAAAAACTAATTACAAATTTCATAAAGTGAACAAACTTGTTGGTTGTAGTTACATAACCAATGACATTCATTAGCAATGATCAAGCCGACCAGTATTAGGTTATGGTACCATAGGATCTGACAAGTCCCGTTATTCTCTATACCCATGGTTTTGTGTGGATATTTTGGGTAGCGACTGAATCTGTAATTATTAACTTACCCTTTGGTTAGGGTTTGTAAAGAACGAGAGCGAGAGCGAGTTGGAACGATGAACGCGTCAAGAAGGTTTGAATGTTATTAGAGAATCGACCATTAAGTAGTTTCACAATTAAAACAAGAACGATTTGAACAATTAAAATAAGAACGATTGGAACGATTTCACAAAGAGGTTTAATGATTGGGTAAACATTTGGACATGATTTACATTTGATCATGCATTTCCACGAAACATAGTACTGATTTAAACCAAGTTTTACTTCAATACTTTGTTTTGTGCGTTTTTCCTATGGTTTAGTTGATGCATTTCACTAGCCATACATATCATTTTGGTTACACATTACATGGTTTACATTTGACACAAACACTTTTGACATTGATTATACATGACCTGATTTACATCTTAACATAAACATTTTGTTATGTTATTCAATACATTTGACAATTTGTTTAAACATGGACATCTTACATTGGTGGTTTGTTTGGGTAAGTGATTTGAGTAACGGTGCGTGTGTAATATGATACAAGCATGGTGGATACGCCGTTGGTACTTCCTATATATAAGTGTTTGTATGGTATTACATATTGTAGCGTTATTTGAATCATTTCAGTTTTAGACATAGAACATTTTATACAAGTAACATACTTTTCACAAGACATTTATTTACAAACAACTTATCTTATACAAACTCATTTTACATGGTTATTCATTTAATCATGCATTATTCTCTTATTATACATATCACCTGAACTTATTATTTTTCAAATGATTTACAAAGGCAAAGCAAATTACAAGGTTCATGACTAAACATTTTCTTAAACAGAAGTCATGAATCTTATTTTCACAAAACCTATGTACTCGCCAGCATTTCTTTGCTGACCTCGTTTTCACATATGTTTCAGGTATTGTTGAATGATATCGATTGATAAGATGCATACTCACATAGGACTGGACAAGGCCTTAGTGACTCAATAACAATGATAGATTATGTTTAAATTGTGTATTTAGATTTCCAGACGATGTAATTATTCAATGTTTAATAAAACGAAACACTTTTGGTATCCATGGTTATGAAACATTAATTCTGTTACAACACTCCCCGACGTTTCCGCCACGCTTTGTATGTTACATGTGGTCGGGGTGTGACAGAAAAGATGGTATCAGAGCCAATGGTTATAGGGAATTAGGTTATTAGTAATTAGTAATGCTTTGACCTAGTCTATAACCTTCTTAGGACCCTAACGCGAGTTTACTTGCGTTTAGTCATAAAACAATACCGTCGCCTATCCTTAGGCGACGACCACAACAAGAACATAAATTTCAAAACCGCTTTGAAAACTAATCATCTGTTCTAGGATGATTGATTACTAGGTTTTGAACCCTCTATTGTAAGGTTTTGAACTCTCTATTATATGGTTTTGAAACCCTTTGAGTTTTCAAAACTTCGTCAAGGTTTTGGGTTTTAAATAATGTGAACACGTGCAAACTGGAAGGGTGAATGCCTGTATTCTGGGTTTTCTGTCTAGGCAAGCACTTCGTATACATCTCATCAGACGCGAGACCAGTTGTGCTTACCTGGGAATTCTTGGGGTGAGTGTTCACTTATAGGCGAGCATGTCTTCGCGATACATTATTTTTGACCCATTTACTTTGATTAGTCACCGTCTCATTTGTTTGCCTTAGGTAACAAACAAATGATCGCAATTTTCATGCGTTATCACTCTGTTTTGATTGTCCAATAACCTTTCACCTGTTTCTCCCTATGCCTTTCTTTTTCTTCAAGAATTTCTCTTCATCACGATGACGCTCAGATATCTGAGCAAGCAGCCAAATTCGCTCAGCGAATAGGCGAAGTAGTCCTGAAGACTGTTGAATTAGCTACTGCCATGTATCATCTCCAGGATGAAGCCACTCAAGAGTCACCAAGACAGGCAGGACCTAGTCAGGCGACAACACCATCAGCCAATAAATCAATCGAGGAATCAAAGACCATGGATGAACGATCCCCTAAGAAGTCAAAGAAGCGAAAGGCTTCTCAGAACTTCGCCATGATCGCTCATGATTCCCTCGAAAATTTTAAGTACTCGTTTCACTCTAAGAAACAAAGTACAGTAAATTAAGTGACATTATGAGTAATCGTGCTTTTCCCACATCTGTGCCTTTAAATCCTTGGTTAGATAACTAAGGGTATTTTCAAATCTCATACCCATTACGTTTTGATTTTTCAACATACACAGTACAAGTATTTCAAAAACAATCTTCATGATTTCAAAACATTTCATATAGTTTGAAAACAATTTTTTAGATGCATTGTCTATGTTATTTCTAAAACATTGGCCATGTTATCAAAACCAACCTTCCTAATTTCAAAATATTTCATATAGTCTGAAGACAATATTAACACAATACATTTTCTTATCAAGTGCATGATTTCGAAAAGCATCATTCATGTCTTTCAAAAACCTTATACATAATTTCAAAATTCATCTCGTATGATTTTAAAAACATTTTTTTTATATATCTACCTAATACACCTACTTTATGATTGCAAAAAGTATTATATATAAGGTTTCAAAACGTTAAACACATTTTTCTTAAAAGAACCCCATGCATAGTTTTCAAAAATATTTTCCTCATACATTGACTTAACCTTCAAAATTCTGCTTCATATGTCGCCTTGACATATCAAGCATCTCAACTTCATAAGCATTTTACATCATGTTTTGACCTAAACACATCCAGTGCAAGGTTTCAAAACATCTTCAACTTCTAAAAATTCATATGGGATCTTTTTATCTTTACAATTAGATCCTTGTGGATGATTATCATTCAAATCAGGGTCCTAAATTGGATTCCTTATGTACCTTAATTCGAACACTTCGGTTCCTAGTAATCGAAATCGAATTTTCTTTTTGAATCTTTCTATCTTTATAGTTGGATTCTTGATAACGTTTAAAGTACCAAATGAAATCCACGGAATGGATTCCAAGTGTGCTTTAAACGCATGTACGCAATTTACAAGACAAATTAACGAACAATTTTGTGGTTATGTGATATGTGTTTATGTGTTCTCCTCTATGATTTTGTGTGATCCGATTTTCAAATCCTCATAGAATCTTTCATGTTTTCATATGAGGGATTCATAGTAGGATATTCAAAAGGTACTACCTAAAATCCTTATGGGCTTCTACCTGGTAGTTAAGACCCTTGGGTTATATAGTACCACTCCATGATTCATAAGAGACCCTCTTAGTAGTCTAGTCAAAAAGATTGATTCACAATTTGGTTAGAGAATGACATCTAGTGATGTAGCTGAACAGACTCCTTGATAGTCTATTTAGATCATTTATTGATTTAATTTAAAGGACTCTATGGCGGTCTAGTCACGCTCATCACAGGTTCATTCATTTGGTTTTACCCTACACATTATAAAATAGACTGTGTGAACTGTGCAAGGAATTGTCTAATTATGGACGCGTACATAATTATGAAATTTAGTGCACAGAAACCCAGTAAGATTTATTATGTGTAAGAACCGATAGTGACAACAATAACAAAATGAGAACAATGTAATGGAGGTACGATGGACGCACCAATGACACTTCATATACTTGTATATAAGTGTCCCTCTTACATTGCAAACATAATGTTATTAAGGTTACTAGAAGTTCAAGAACCCTAACCAATGTTGTTCGATCTTTTCAACTTCATGTTTTCAAGCTCTCACAAGTTTCCTCTAAATAAATTTCGGGACGAAATTTCCTAAAGTAGGGGAGACTGTAACACCTGTGCCTCAACAGCCATCAAACAAATTCCAAACCAATGAAATATTATATTTCATACTTGGGATTGGTAAAAATATGTGTATCATTTGCACATATCAATTCTCGTTCAATTTCAAACTCTAAATCGCTTTCTGGAAGGTTATACGCGCACTGAAGCGTAAATATAACCAGTTTAATGCAACAAACACTCCGGAATAGTGACATAGGCTTAACATACCTTAAATAACCTTTACATAACTTAGAAATAAGTTTTGAAGGCTTTGGTATGGCAAAATCAAGTTAAATCGCTTACAGGGACTAAAGTTGACAAACTGCGAAAGTATGCCAATTTGAACTGTAACAGACATTCCGGAACATGACCATAAGTTAAACACACCATAAATATCCTTTACATAACTTAGAAATAGGCTTTAAGGGGTTCGGTGTGCTAAAATAAACTTTTGGGTCATTCAGGGACTAAAAGTGTCAAAAAGTGCACAAGTTTGCATTTTCGCGCATAACTTACGTTCTGAATACATCCGGACATCCAAAAATTTATGTAAGCACTAAAATAATTTATTTTAGTGTTCGGCATAAGAAAAATCCATTCGTCGCGTCATTTGGATCGTTTTTCGCGCTTATGCGCATTCCGTCGTAATTAACCGAACATCGCAACCGTACGGCTAAACGAACCGACATCCGAGATATTTTTGAGCACATTTTAAGTTCCCTATACTTTAACTTCATTTTAGAGCTTTGAAATGGGGTTAACGGGCCTTAAACGTGTCGAAAATGACCTTATTGCATAACAGGGACCAAAAGTGTAAATCTGCCAAACTTGTGCCCTACGATGCGTATGGGTTTTTGCCCTACGGTGCGTATGGGGTCTGCAGACCAGATGCAGAGTACTTAACAGCCTGTTATCAGCTGTTTAAACCACACCCACACATTCATACATGCCTAGTCAACTGATAAGGATCATATTTAGCCACCATAACTTTCCCACAAGTGTACGCACATGATTCAATCACGTTATTCCATGAAACGATCCTAACGGTTCGGGTATTCCTATAAATACCCATCCACCCCAACCTCATTTCTCACAAGAATCTGGATTTGAGAGCTCTAAGTTGAAACCATTGTTTCATACCTGAGTTCTTGGATCGAGATTAGCATTCGGGGACCCTTCGTAAGTATTCTTTCGTTCTTTTATTGCTTTTCGAGTCTTTCGAGTCTGAAAGTCAAACTTTGTTTGACTTTCTACATTGACCAGTTATGGTCAATGCGAAGTTCGTTTGAATTTCGCAACGTGAGTGTAATCACGTTGGTTATAGTCCCTTGGGACTATGCCTACTGATTACCACGTTGTCTAGGGTCGTAGGGTAAGCGATCTAATAAATCGCTTATACCTTCGAACCCGACCCATTTGGTCGATCATTAGGATCCGACCAAACACATTAGGTGACCATAGTAGGTAGGGAATAACCTTCCGAGGTTATACCCTATGGTCACATCGTTTGAGTAGTTGTATGATAGGTAGTTTATATGCCTTAGGTAAATTACCAGAATACCCTTTTCATGTATAATTGGTAATTAAGCATATGTAACCTAAAGTTTTGTCACATAACTGATTATGTAACATGTTTAGGCATATAAAACTTGTCATAGGACTAGTTAGACGGTCCGAACGCGTTTCACGCACACGACGCGTTAAAGTAGCATAAGCTACCTAAACGGGTCGTAATGGGTCGTAAACACTTAGGTTTGGTTTCATTGTAGTATGTAGGCCTTGTTAAACCATATCATATGAGTTCCAACACTCATTTGGTTTACCAAGCCTCATCCTATCCGATCTCCCGATTGAAGTCCGGTTTATTTATATAGTTTTAGATTGCCGACTGATTCCGTGCTCCCTCTAGCTTTGTTTGGTTGTTGTTCAAGACCTCCAAGCATTCTCAGGCGAGTACATTATTCCCCTCTTTTATTGTTTTCAACTATTTTGGGGTGACTCATATGTGCTAAATGTTTTATCAATGATTTCAATAACAATTACAATGTGGTTTCAAGAACAATAACAAGGGTTTCAAGAGCGATTTCAATGGTTCAAAAAATAATTACAAATTTCATAAAGTGAACAAACTTGTTGGTTGTAGTTACATAACCAATGACATTCATTAGCAATGATCAAGCCGACCAGTATTAGGTTATGGTACCATAGGATCTGACAAATCCCGTTATTCTCTATACCCACGGTTATGTGTGGATATTTTGGGTAGCGACTGAATCTGTAATTATTAACTTACCCTTTGGTAAGGGTTTGTTAAGAACGAGAGCGAGAGCGAGTTGGAACGATGAACGCGTCAAGAAGGTTTGAATGTTATTAGAGAATCAACCATTAAGTAGTTTCACAATTAAAACAAGAACGATTTGAACAATTAAAATAAGAACGATTGGAACGATTTCACAAAGAGGTTTAACGATTGGGTAAACATTTGGACATGATTTACATTTGATCATGCATTTCCACGAAACATAGTATTGATTTAAACCAAGTTTTACTTCAATACTTTGTTTTGTGCGTTTTTCCTATGGTTTAGTTGATGCATTTCACTAGCCATACCTATCATTTTGGTTACACATTACATGGTTTACATTTGACACAAACACTTTTGACATTGATTATACATGACCTGATTTACATCTTAACATAAACATTTTGTTATGTTATTCAATACATTTGACAATTTGTTTAAACATGGACATCTTACATTGGTGGTTTGTTTGGGTAAGTGATTTGAGTAACGGTGCGTGTGTAATATGATACAAGCATGGTGGATACGCCGTTGGTACTTCCTATATATAAGTGTTTGTATGGTATTACATATTGTAGCGTTATTTGAATCATTTCAGTTTGAGACATAGAACATTTTATACAAGTAACATACTTTTCACAAGACATTTATTTACAAACAACTTATCTTATACAAACTCATTTTACATGGTTATTCATTTAATCATGCATTATTCTCTTATTATACATATCACCTGAACTTATTATTTTTCAAATGATTTACAAAGGCAAAGCAAATTACAAGGTTCATGACTAAACATTTTCTTAAACAGAAGTCATGAATCTTATTTTCACAAAACCTATGTACTCGCCAGCATTTCTTTGCTGACCTCGTTTTCACATATGTTTCAGGTATTGTTGAATGATATCGATTGATAAGATGCATGCTCACATAGGACTGGACAAGGCCTTAGTGACTCAATAACAATGATAGATTATGTTTAAATTGTGTATTTAGATTTCCAGACGATGTAATTATTCAATGTTTAATAAAACGAAACACTTTTGGTATCCATGGTTATGAAACATTAATTCTGTTACAACACTCCCCGACGTTTCCGCCACGCTTTGTATGTTACACGTGGTCGGGGTGTGACAATAAGCATATGGATAACTTGTTAGATGATGTTTAGAAACATGATCTAACAAGTGTACATGAAAAAGTTTAAGGGTTTTGTTAAACATGAGTGATTATGTGGATGATCATAATCTTTGATTTTGTTAAAGTATGTAAGGTTTTTCACTGAAAACAATATTTTTACAAGGTTATAAAAAGAAACATACAAGATGGGTTTTATAATAAGTTTGAAAAAACTAGAAGTAAAGCATGGATTTTGAACTAGTTAACATATGTTATGATCATACCAAAACCCTACATGTTATTGATTTCATCTTGTTAAGATTTTAATATAAATCTCATATGTTTTAATTAAGAATAATATGAGAAGTTTGTTGGTGATTTTTATAAGAAAAAGATATGTTTTATTAAACATGGCTAAATATATATTTCAAAGGAAATATGGCCATTTTTTCTTAAAAATCATGTGTTATAAAAACTATCATTTTTGACAAAATCTTTATTAGAATAAAAAGTTTTGAAAGAATAGTTTTTATAAAAGCAAAAACAGATATAAATATATATTTAGTTATCTTAACAACTTATGTGCTATATGTTATTTGGTTGTATTAGTTATATGTATGAAAACTAGTAACTTGAATACAATGGTACAAATAAACACAAGACACATTACAACTAAAGTCTTACAAGACTACATATAAAGACACCTTAAAAACAACTTACGGACGATCCGAGCCTTAAGACACAACTTATGGATAAGTCGGACTTACGGACAAATATATGGACTATATAAGTATTATGGACTATAATACATAATATATCGACAACCTGGTAAACTACACTTTCTAAATCGAATAAGTAACCATATATTTTCTACAATATACAAAATATATTACTTGTGGTTTACATTAAAAAGGTATTATTTTTGAGATATATAAACATACATATATATTTCTTACCATCTAAAATATTTTTTTTAGTAAAAGGCTAAAATTATATTTTTAGAGCTAATCTTAAAAATAGATTATTTTTAAGATTACTTTCTATACCTTTTACCAAGTATAACATATATATTCATATGAAATATATCTTAGAATATATAAGTATATATATTCTAAGAATACAAGATCACATAATGAACACACGGACATACGTATTCTTATACGTGCAACGATATGCACATTCACATCACCTAACACTTGGTGAACACACATTTATACAACTATGATACAACTCACGAGATACAAGAACATATATATTTGGCGAAATATATACACTAAACAGTTATCAGTTAATACATCTAAGACACAATTCAATGAATAACAAAGACATACAAGTCTTAACACATGTTCAAGATAAAAGACTTGTATTCAAGTCATTACAAAGACCGAAGTGTCTAACAACTATAGAACATTTGTAGGTCATAACACTATGCAGGATGACCGAACGTGAGATCACAGTTATCTACTATTCACGGACGCAATTCTGTGAGTTCATGTCTCGTATTCATTTTAAATGTTTTACAACTTTACAACTATCAGGGAAAATACATGTTCAATTGTATGTTAAGTCATGGAATGAAACACTTTAGATCATGTGCGAATAGGGTTATACATCTAAGCACCATTAATCCAGTTTGGACCTATGTACAGAGGGTTAGATCTAATGGGTTTTGGTGAGCCCCACTCTTGGTCGTGGACCCATACAGAAGAGTGCGTTTGTGTTCCAGTCGATAGGATTCGACACAAAATCCTCTAGGTTTGGATTGCTTCCTAATTCATCACACATATTAAGGTCCTCGCGAAACATTAATGATCAACGATTTCATTGACGCTTTACATACTATATCTTATATACTGGTTTTCATCTAAATACAACTCACATTTTACGGATACATCTTTACATACAATTTTGATACAAATACATCTCACACTTTACGGATACATCTTTACATACAGTTTTTATACAAATACATCTCACATTTTACAGATACATCTTATACAACTAAACTGCGTGAACTCGCCAACTTTTGTTGATGTTTTCAAACTTAACATGTATTTCAGGAAATTAGTGGACCATGCAGATATTTCAGTTCAAGAAAGCAAGTATCAAGACTCCATGCCAACATTTGAAGGGTTTGCCCGTTATATACCGCCTCTTTACGGTGATATAGTGGTCAAAGCCTTGACATTTTAAGACTTCATTTTGATGTATAAAACAATGACAACTTATTTTCATTTGATAGTTTGTAACCAATACATTTAACTTGTGTTGCGTTCTTTTGAAACGATTATGACAATGGCTTTAGAGCTTGTTTTTATTCATTTAGTATGTTCACTTATATTGTTATGCAATGAGAACCGATCAGATCACACCTCGCGTTTCCGCTACGAGCAGGTGTGACAGATTGGTATCAGAGCATCGATTGTAGTGAACCCGGATTCTTTCTTGAGTCTAAGTCTACAATCACTAGGGATCTCACACGAAAACCTCTTGTTCATGTTGAACAGATTATCAATAAAATTGGACAGGTTAAAAGGTTTTCATTGCATAAACATTTTTCAAGGTCCACTACAACAAAAATTCACTTCATATAAATCAAGCGAGGACATTTCCATGTGTGAAGGCTATGAGAAATAGACACATTACATTAATAGACTATGTGCCTACAACACATTACATTATCATTTTACGCATTATAAATAGTTTACAAGTTCAGCTTATGCAAGATAGAAATCCTTGTTAGATAGGATTTTATGTGATTATATATAAATGATTTATAAATGTGTTCTAAGGAATATTGTGGCAAGAACAAAATGACTTCGACTTCGAATTCCATGGTCATCCTTGACACACATAACATGGTTAAGACACGAGATCTCTTACAAAAGACATAATACTCTATTTCAAAACATAACATGTTTTATACAATACATCTTCCATGAGAATATCGACCTCACGTCTATTGTGGAGCTTATGATGAACGTGGTTCCTAAAAGAGACCGTAAAACATTGATCCCATGGAAGAATGGTTGCTTTCTCGCGGATGCTAAGATGCCTGACTTCAGTAGTGACAATGAGGCGGAGGTGGCAACTTTGGACAACAACTTCATTAGTGGGGCGAGGTCCCAGTGGCTCATACAAATAATGATTTATAACACTCTTTTCCAGACAAGGAAGATGAAGTACTCTTCTTAAAGGTGGCCCGCCAGTTGTTATTTTTACAAATTCTCTCAATTTTTATTTCATCTAACGCCGTGCCATTCCGTGAGTAATGACAACGGATGTTGACACATGAACTATCATGAAGTTCCCTCCTGTGTTAAACATAGACAATAGTGTCCTCTCTCTAACTGATCGTCTGCTTTGAGCGAGAGAATGCTAGGGTGACCATGCAAGACAATTTATTATTATGGGGGCCCATGTAATAACAACTTGTAGTGCATGGGACTTCTAGTGGACTCTGCGGGCAAAGCTAAGTGATCACAATCCATTCAAAATTCTTAAGTTGTTCAAGTTCCTATCCAGTAGAACACTAACCGATATGGTTACTATAACACCCTACAATACAATACAAGAAGACAATATGTATTGTTCGCACCTAACATTCGATCTACAACACGAGTTGTTCGAGACTAGTCATCTAAACAAACAAAATTTGTTAACCACTCATGGAGGATCTTTCCTCAACATTCTAGAATTCTTGTACATGAGTTGGTTCTTTGGTATCTATGACACCTTATTTTATTTATTGGAAATGCATACAATAAATTCCATCATTTTGACATTTGTCTTATCCAAAGGGATAGTATGGCATGAGCCATGATATAACTCCCTCATTGCATTCTATTCGACACCTATGAAGATCTTAATGATCTTGTTGGAGCTCGTGAAGCTCAAGCACTATTACCATATTCGTTACATGGACAAGTACGACAAAGGAATTTCTCTACTTCGGATGATCAAAGCCTATGTAGTATGGAATGCATACCATAGGGATGGAGGCCACTGGTTAGTTTCCCCTCCTCAACGAGTTATTTCATTTTCCACTTACACATATGACCAATACATGCAAGAGGCACTACGCATTTAGTTGCGGTTATCCACATTATCATCTATTCAAACATGTATGAACAATACGATCTTGAGATCCATGACTGATTTCATTCTTCATTCTTAGGCACATGATAGACTATATTGTCCAAATATATGTCTAGATATTTTAATAATGCGTATTAAAAAGATCATTGCGCCAAAAGGAAGGTTTACTCCCAGAAAGGGATTAACAAACCAGCATCTTACTGATTAAGTCGAACAAGAGTTCTTATAGTACAACACTAGGGTGCAGAAATTGCACAACATGAGGGTAATCGAGTTGATACTGGCAACATTACTGGTGGTACCGGCGGTTCAGGTAGTCCAGCCCCCGTTAAATCGGGAACGAGTAGCAATGCCACACCGGAAGATGCGATCACACAAGGCCTTAATTTTAACACTTTTCCGGACTGTAAGCAGCAAGACCTCGTTAATACGAGAGGTGCAGTAGGTTCTGTCTGCCAAATAAAGACAATGAAGTCGGTTAGTCATGCTAGGAAACGTATTCCTAAATAGACAATTAGATACACAGAGAGTCTCCTGCTGAACGCCGCTTTAACTTGGTGGAATCTCCAAGTACAAACGCTAGGAAGTGATACTTTGAAGAGGTTGTCGGGGGAAGAACTCAATGATCTTATACGAGAAGAGTATTGATCGTTGATTTAAATTCAAAGGTTGGAAACAAAATTCTAGAACTCGATCATGATTAGAGCAAATGTTGTTGGTTACACTCGAGGCTTTCAAGATCTCTCAAAGGTTGTTTCCATACTACGTAACACCCGAATTCAAACACATTGCACGTTACCTTTGGGATTTAGCCCCAGAGATCCGAGGCATGACCGCATCATCCCACCCTACCTCGATCACTCAAACACTATTTACCCGACACATTTTCAATCAACCAACATTTCACATTCATGTTATTTGATACTGGTGCCAATTTAGCTTCATCTCAACGTTTCACATGCATGAGTTTCATGTGTAGTGACGGGATTGCCCTAGATACAATTAGGGACTGGATTATCCTACACCTAAACATAGGGATTGGGCTATCCTACATCTAAAACATAGGGATTGGGCTATCCTACATCTAAACAAAGGGATTGGGCTACCCTACATCTAAACATAGGTACTGGATTATCCTACACCTAAACATAGGGATTGTGTGACACCTGTGTCACTTCATCCATCAAACAAATGCCAAACCAATGAAATATTGTATTTCATACTTAAAATTTGTATAAATATGTGTATCGTTTGCACGTATCAATTCTTGTTCGATTTCAAGCTTTAAATCGCTTTCCGGAAGGTTATACGCGCACTGATGCGTAAATATAACCAGTTCAATGCAACGAACACTCTGAAATAGTGAAATAGGCTTAACATACGTTAAATAACCTCCACATAACTTAGAAATAAGTTTTGGATGGTTTGGTGTGTTGAAATCAAGTTTGTTCGATCGCAGGGACTAATTGTGTCAAACTGTGAAACTATACCGATTTGTATAGTAACGAACCTTCCGGAACTTGATCATAAGTTAAACATACCCTAAATATCCTTTACATAGCTTAGAAATAGGCTTGAGGGGTTCAGTATGCTAAAACAAAATTTATTGATCAATAGGGACTAAAAGCGTCAAAAAGTGCACAAGTTTGCATTTTCGCGCATATCTTACGTTCTGAATATATCCGGACACCCAAAAATTTATGTAATCATTAAAATATTTTATTTTAGTGATTGGCATGATAAAGTCCATTCGTCGCTTAATTTGGATCGTTTTTGCGTTCGTTACGACTTCCGTCGTAATTAACCGAACAACGCAATCGTACGACTAAACGAACCAACATCTGAGATGTTTTTGAGCATGTTTTGAGTTCCCAATACTTTAACATCATTTTAGAGCCTTGAAATGGGGTTAACAGGGCTTAAACATGCCAAAAATGCATCAAAATGCAAGTTATACAAGTTCAGGCGCTAAAACTGACATTCTGCCAAAGATAGCCCAGGCGGCCCGCGTAAGAATGTGTGTGGGGCTACACGGCCTGCGTCAGTGTTGCAGATCAGAAGCATTGAATCTGGTCATTTAGCTCGATTTTGATGGTTTTGATCTATGGTTTTCAATGCTATGGGCTGGTTTGTGTGGAGAACAAGTCCCCCAATCATTCTCTAACACTTGTATGGCCAAGATCATTCCCTCCTTGCCAAGAAATGATCCTAACGGTTTGCGAAAAACTATATAAGGCCATGCTCCCATTCTATTTTCCTCACATTTGATCTGAGATTTCTCTAAGTGGTTGTGATTATTCACTACCTACCTGAGAATACTTATAATCAAATCTAATTGGACCCTTTGTAAGTCCTCTTTCGTTCTTTTATCGCTTTCTAGCTTAAAGGTCAAACAATGTTTAACTTTCAGCTTTGACCACGGGATGGACAACGGGAAGTTCATTTGAAATTCACAACGTGAGCGTAATCACGATGGTTATAGTCCCTTGTGACTATACCTACTGATTACCACGTTGACTAGGCATAGTGACGAGTCGTAGTTTCGGTCAAAATGCTCAGTTAAACGTATTTTGCAACCAAACTACTCTTGGTATCAAAACACTTTGTTTTGATATCAAAGCACTTTGTTTTGATATCAAAGCACTTTGTTTTGATATCAAAACTTGTTTTCTAACTTAGGTAAGCATGTTTTAACATGCTTAGCTCGTCACTTTTAGATTAGTGCTTATGTAGAGTCGTAAGTCAAGCGTTCTAATCAACCGCTTAGACTTTCGAACTAGACCCGTTTGGTCGATCATTAGGATCCGACCAAACATGTTTAGTAACCATAGTTGTATAGGGAATAACCTTCCAAGGTTATACCTTATGGTCACTTCGTTTAAGTAGTTGTATGATAGGTTGTTTATATGCCTTAGGTAAATTACCAAAATACCCTTTTTATGCATAATTGATATTTAAGCATATGTAACCTAAACTTTTGTCACTTAACTGATTATGCAACAAAATTAAACATGTTTAGGCATATAATACTTGTCATAGGACTAGTTAGGCGGTCCGAACACGTTTTACGCGAACGACGCGTTAACGTAGCGTGAGCTACCTAAACGGGTCGTAATGGGTCGTAAGCACTTAGGTTAGGTTTCCTTTTAGAATGTAGGCCTTGTTAAACCATATCATATGAGTTCCCACACTCATTTGGTTTACGAGACCTCATCCTATCCAATCTTTTGATTTAGGTCCGGTTTATTTATGTAGTTGTCAATATTAGGTGCCATTTGATTCCGTGCTCCCTCTAGCTTGCTTGGTAGTTATTCAAGACTCCTAAGCACTCTCAAGTGAGTACATAGTCCCCTCTTTTACTGTTTTCAAACATTTTGGGGTGAAACATGTGTACCTATCAGTTATTTTCACGATTTCAAAGTATAATTGATTATACATGTTAGTATTTATCTTTTGACAAACTGAATGATTATTTATGGCCTAAACACTGATTTTTCAAAGATTATAAAATAAATTGTTGGAATAGTACTTATTTTTGTTCACCGGACCGGTTGGTAGTATGATATAGCGCTATAGGATTTGACGCCCCATTCCTATTGTCATGGAATGTCTGAAACCAATTTGTTTCTCCATCCAAATAGGAATTGCCTTTGTGGTATTTCTATAGTCTGAAAGGTGTATTTTGATGCACTAGGTCTGAATGAATTCTTAAATCACATTATTTTTGTATATTAAGTTATACTCCCAAAAGTATAGTTTGATATGCTCTCATATGTGATACTGTACAAAACCAACATGTATTTTGTTAATCATTAAAGCATAGTTTGATATGTTATTTTCAAAAACCAAAGCATAGTTTATTATGTTATTTTCATAACCAAAGCATAGTTTAAATATGTTATTTATAAATCCAAAGTATACTTTTGATATACTACTGAAGATTGTTATTTTTAACAACTAAAGTATATTTAATATACTATTTGTTTAACAATTGGGTTTTGGTTAGTGTTTAGATAACGGGACGGGTGTAATGTGATGAATACATGGTAAATACGCCGCGGGTACTTCTTATATATAAGTGTTTTCATCACATTACATACCTTGGCGTTATTTAGTACACCTGGGTTAACGATTTTGATCTAAAATATATTTTAATATATTACTTATTCGACTTTCTTAAAACCAAAGTATATTTTGTATATGCTACAAACCTTTTATCAAAACAAATTCATTTTTGGAAACAAAACTTTTTATAAAGATCATGACTACTTTTATTAAAACTTTTTCCTTAAACTTATAAGTCATGAATCCTAAATCAATAAAACCTATGTATCTCACATGCATTTTTATGCTGACGTACCTATTTTTACACATGTTTCAGGTGCAGTTATGTGATGATTGTTGATACATGCTATACATAGGATGGACTCGTGCCTTGGCGACTTTAAAACTTGAAAGATAATAGTTGTACTTATTTGATTGTATTAAAACAATAAGTTCATTTATTCAATAAAACAAAATTATTTATTCCATGGTTGTGAAACAATGATTCTATTACAACACTCCCCGACGTTTCCGCCACGTTTTGTTGCTTTACGTGGTCGGGGTGTGACAGACCAGTTGGTATCAGAGCCAATGGTTATAGGGAATTAAGTTATTAGTAATGCTTTGACCTAGACTATAACCTTCGTAGGACCCTAACACAAGTTATCTTGTGTTTAGTTTTAAAACAATACCGTCACTTATTCTTAGGTGACAACCACAATAAGAAGACAAATTTCGTTCCCGTTTTGAAAACCAATCATCTGTTCTAGGATGATTCATTATAAGGTTTTGAACCCTTTAAGTTTTCAAAATCCTATCGAAGTTTGGTCAAAATAATGTGAACACGTGCAAACTGGAAGGGTGGGTGCCTGTACCCTGAGCTTTCTGTCTAAGGCTAGAGTGTTCGTACAAATCCGCAGTATCGGACCGGTCACTCTTACCTGGGAACTCTTGGGGTGAGTGTCCACTTATAGGCGAGCATGTCTTCACGATACATTATTTTTGACCCATTTACTTTGATTAATCACCGTGTGTTGTATGTTGCTTTGTACTAAAAAACAAATGACCACCATCTTTGCTTTCATCAAATTTGTTCCATCTCATTCTTTTCGTCTAATCCTCTCACTTGTTTTCCTACCTGTTTCCCCTTTTAGAATGCCTCCTCGACGCGAAAATCCGCTACCAAATGTTGAAATGGCACATATTATGGCACAACATATGGCTGCTGTACTCCCAGATATCATTGCTCAAGTGAACCAAGCCAACAACAACCAGAATGCTCCCAGCAACTTCAAAAGTTTCAACTCGGCTAACCCACTCAAGTTTAGTGGTTCTGAAGGGGCAACTGGGCTCCTACAGTGGTTCGAGAGCATTGAGAGTAAATTTCGTCACGTTCAGTGTCCTGAAAATCGGAAAGTCGAGTTTGCATCCAGTGTGTTTCAGAAGAGGGCTCTCACATGGTGGAACGGAATTATGAGGGGCCGTGGTGCTGAGCTCGCATTAGCACAGACTTGGGCTGAGCTTAGGGCTCTTATGATGAGGGAATTTTGTCCTCCTCATGAATTGAGGGCTTTAGGAAGGGAATTTCATGACCTGAAGCAAGACAGTGGTGAACATCGAGCCTATACGGACCGATATGAGGAATTGAGCCTGTTATGTCCTGCTATGGTTACGCCCGTGGATGAGGCGATCGAGAAATATATTGATGGTCTTCCTGACCTAGTTCAGGATATTGTTACTGGCAGCAACCCTACTACTGTCAGACAAGCCATTGAATTGTCTGCCACCCTAACTGAATCCCACATCAGGAAGGGTAAGATTTTTCTAAAAGGCGACCCAAGACCATCTGACAAGACTGCTCAAGTTGAGCCGAAGGAAAAGCAGGTTGAAGGATCCAAGAAGAAGAAGAAGCGTAAGGCTTCTCAAAACTGTGCCATCACTGCTCAAGACAAACAGGTTGCACCAAACCAGCCAGCACAACCTCGCAAAAGGAAAAATTATGTTGGTACCGCACCTTTGTGGAATAAATGCAACCGTCATCATCTAGAACAAGAGCAGTGTCACAAATGTACCCACTGCGGGCGGTTGGGACATTTGATCAATGTTTGCCGTTATGCAAATCAAGCTGCTGCAAACCCTACTGCTGTTCAAGCACGGTTCCCACCGAGGTCATGTTATAACTGTGGTGACCTTACTCACTATAGAAACAATTGCCCAAGACTTGTTAACATACCTCCAGCACGTGGACAGACGTTTAACATCAATGAGGCAAACGTAAACAATGATGCAGCAGTGAACAATTAGTGTTTTGCTATTTCCTCTGGTTGTTATCTTTTGACATTTAAAGACAAGTCATTTGTTATATAAATAAAAATTTGTCGTTTTTATTTTTAAAACTGATGCAATTGTATGAATGTTTGATGCAACCTTATGATGTCAACACAAAGACAAACTACTCGTGTGGTTCTGTCATTATTATGATCACTTGTGATCTCCCCAAGAACCTTAAACGCTCGTTTCTTTTAAGAAACAAAGCCAAACTCCTGTTGAAGATCCTTCTATCTCCATAGATAGATTCTTGGAAATGATTAAAGTGCCAAATGAAATCCACGGATTGGATTCCTGGTGTGCTTTAATTATCCGTGTCCAAAGATAACAAATTAAAGATCAAGTTAACTAATTATGTGATTATGTGCTTTATATGTTTTCTTATATGTTTTGTGTGATCCATCCAAATCCTCGTAGAATCTTCCATATCTCATATGAGGGATTCATAGTAGGATATCCATAGGTACTATCTTAAATCCTTGATGGACTTTTACGTTGTAGTTAAGTCCCTTGGGTTATGAAGTACTATTCTATAATTGGACCCCTTGAGTGGTCTAGTTAAACAGATTGATTTGAAAATCTGGTTAGGAATATCATGTGATGATATAATTGAAAAGACCCCCTTTTTGTGGTCTATTTAAGGAGATCGAACGACGGTCTAGTTAAGAAGATCATGTGTTGATCTAGTTAAAAAGATCGTTCGTTGATCTAGTTAAAAAGATCCTTTGGTGGTCTAGTCAAATCGCTTCTTGATTATTCAATTGATTTTTACCCTACGCATTATCAAAATAAACTGTGCGGACTGTGCAAGGAATTACGTAATTATGGATGCATACATAATTATGAAATTCAGTGCACAGAAACCACATCAAATTTTGTTATGTGTTAAGACCTATAATGACAAGAATAATAATATGGGAGAAGTCCTGGACCTTGACCGATGTCATTTTATCTTACACTCCCCAATTCTGATTTCAAGCACACACAAGCTTCCTATGATAAGTCTTCATAAGAAACGTTCTTCCGTCCGTAGTTCAAAATTCCATGTTTTGTTACTACAAGGACTTCACTTTAAGAGTTGTCAGTTTCGCTAAGAATCCTAACATGGCCCGGAGTTTTACTTAGGGTTCAATGGATTTATTTGAAAGCGAAACCATCACAGTTGTCTTCACAAGTTTCCCCTAAAATTAAATTTCGGGACGAAATTTCCTAAAGTACGGGAGACTGTGACACCTGTGTCACTTCCACCATCAAACAAATTCCAAACCAATGAAATATTGTATTTCATACTTGAAATTTGTATAAATATGTGTATCGTTTGCACATATCAATTCTTGTTCGATTTCAAGTTTTAAATCGCTTCCTGGAAGGTTATACTTTCACTGATGCGTAACTATAACCAGTTCAATGCAACGAACACTCCGAAATAGTGAAATAGGCTTAACATACCTTAAATAACCTCCACATAACTTAGAAATAAGTTTTGGATGGTTTGGTGTGTTGAAATCAAGTTTGTTCGTTCGCAGGGACTAATTGTGTCAAACTGTGAAACTATACCGATTTGTATAGTAACGAACCTTCCAGAACTTGATCATATGTTAAATATACCCTAAATATCCTTTACTTAGCTTAGAAATAGGCTTTGAGGGGTTCAGTATGCTAAAACAAAATTTATTGATCAATAGGGACTAAAAGCGTCAAAAAGTGCACAAGTTTGCATTTTCGCGCATATCTTACGTTCTGAATATATCCGGACACCCAAAAATTTATGTAATCATTAAAATATTTTATTTTAGTGATTGGCATGATAAATTCCATTCGTCGCTTAATTTGGATCGTTTTTGCGTTTGTTACGACTTCCGTCGTAATTAACCGAACAACGCAATCGTACGACCAAACGAACCGACATCCGAGATGTTTTTGAGCATGTTTTGAGTTCCCAATACTTTAACATCATTTTAGAGCCTTGAAATGGGGTTAACGGGGCTTAAACGTGCCAAAAATGCATCAAAATGCAAGTTATACAAGTTCAGGGGCTAAAACTGACATTCTGCCAAAGATGGCCCAGGCGGCCCGCGTAAGAATGTGTATGGGGCTACACGGCCCGTGTCAGTGTTGCAGATCAGAAACATTGAATCTGGTCATTTAGCTCGATTTTGATGGCTTTGATCTATGGTTTTCAATGCTATGGGCTGGTTTGTGTGGAGAACAAGTCCCCCAATCATTCTCTAACACTTGTATGGCCAAGATCATTCCCTCCTTGCCAAGAAATGATCCTAACGGTTTGCGAAAAACTATAGAAGGCCATGCTCCCATTCTATTTTCCTCACATTTGATCTGAGATTTCTCTTAGTGGTTGTGATTATTCACTACTTACCTGAGAATACTTAGAATCAAATCTAATTGGACCCTTTGTAAGTCCTCTTTCATTCTTTTATCGCTTTCTAGCTTAAAAGTCAAACAATGTTTGACTTTCAGGTTTGACCACGAGATGGTCAACGAGAAGTTCATTTGAACTTCGCAACGTGAGCGTAATCACGATGGTTATAGTCCCTTGTGACTATACCTACTGATTACCACGTTGACTAGGCATAGTGACGAGTCGTTGTTTCGGTCAAAATGCGCAGTTAAGCGTATTTTGCAAAACTACTCTTGGTATCAAAACACTTTGTTTTGATATCAAAACTTGTTTTCTAACTTAGTTAAGCATGTTTTAACATGCTTAGCTCGTCACTTTTAGATTAGTGCTTAGGTAGAGTCGTAAGTCAAGCGGTCTAATCAACCGCTTAGACTTTCGAACTAGACTAGTTTGGTCGATCATTAGGATCCGACCAAACAGGTTTAGTGACCATAGTTGTATAGGGAATAACCTTCCGAGGTTATACCTTATGGTCACTTCGTTTAAGTAGTTGTATGATAGGTAGTTTATATGCCTTAGGTAAATTACCAAAATACCCTTTTTATGCATAATTGATATTTAAGCATATGTAACCCAAAATTTTGTCACTTAACTGATTATGCAACAAAATTAAACATGTTTAGGCATATAATACTTGTCATAGGACTAGTTAGGCGGTCCGAACGCGTTTAACGCGAACGACGCGTTAAAGTTGCGTGAGCTACCAAAACGGGTCGTAATGGGTCGTAAGCACTTAGGTTAGGTTTCCTTTTAGTATGTAGGCCTTGTTAAACTATATCATATGAGTTCCCACACTCATTTGGTTTATGAGACCTCATCCTATCCAATCTTCCGATTTAGGTCCGGTTTATTTATGTAGTTATCAATATTAGGTGCCGTTTGATTCCGTGCTCCCTCTAGCTTGCTTGGTAGTTGTTCAAGACTCCTAAGCACTCTCAAGTGAGTACATAGTCCCCTCTTTTACTGTTTTCAAACATTTTGGGATGAAACATGTGTACCTATCTGTTATTTTCATGATTTGAAAGTATAATTGATTATACATGTTAGTATTTATCTTTTGACAAATTGAAGATTATACATGTTGGAATAGTACTTATTTTTGTTCACCAGACCGGTTGGTAGTATGATAAAGCGCTATAGGATTTGACACCCCATTCATGTTGTCATGGAATGTCTGAAACCAATTTGTTTCTCCATCCAAATAGGAATTGGCTTTGTGGTATTTCTATAGTCTCAAAGGTGTATTTTGATGCACTAGGTCTGAATGAATTCTTAAATCACATTATTTTTGTATATTAAGTTATACTCCCAAAAGTATAGTTTGATATGCTCTCATATGTGATACTATACAAAACCAACATGTATTTTGTTAATCGTTAAAGCATAGTTTGATATGTTATTTTCAAAAACCAAAGCATAGTTTATTATGTTATTTTCATAACCAAAGCATAGTTTAAATATGTTATTTATAAATCCAAAGTATACTTTTGATATACTACTGAAAATTATTATTTTTAACAACTAAATTATATTTAATATACTATTTGTTTAACAATTGGGTTTTGGTTAGTGTTTAGATAACGGGACGGGTGTAATGTGATGAATACATGGTAGATACGTCGCGAGTACTTCTTATATATAAGTGTTTTCATCACATTACATACCGTGGCGTTATTTAGTACACTTGGGTTAACGATTTTGATCTAAAATATATTTTAATATATTACTTATTTGACTTTCTTAAAACCAAAGTATATTTTGTATATGCTACAAACCTTTTATCAAAACAAATGCATTTTTGGAAACAAAATTTTTTATAAGGATCATGATACTTTTATTAAAACTTTTTCCTTAAACTTATAAGTCATGAATCCTAAATCAATAAAACCTATGTATCTCACAGGCATTTTTATGCTGACGTACCTGTTTTTACACATGTTTCAGGTGTAGTTATGTGATGATTGTTGATACATGCTATACAAAGGATGGACTCGTGCCTTATCGACTTTAAAACTTGAAAGATAATAGTTATACTTATTTGATTGTATTAAAACAATAAGTTCATTTATTCAATAAAACAAAATTATTTATTCCATGGTTGTGAAACAATGATTCTGTTACAACACTCCCCGACGTTTCCGCCACGTTTTGTTGCTTTACGTGGTCGGGGTGTGACAGATTGGGCTATCCTACATCTAAAACATAGGGATTGGGCTATCCTACATCTAAACATATGGATTGGGCTATCCTACATCTAAACATAGGGATTGGGTTATCCTACATCTAAACATATGGATTGGGTTATCCTACATCTAAACATATGGATTGGGTTATCCTACATCTAAACATATGGATTGGGTTACCCTACATCTAAATATATGGATTGGGTTATCCTACATCTAAACATATATTATCCTACATCTAAACATATGGATTGGGTTATCCTACATCTAAACATATGGATTGGGTTATCCTACATCTAAACATATGGATTGGGTTATCCTACATTTAAACATAGGGTTCCTAAAACTATACAGTGAAGTCCTCGCCACATAGAATTCAAAATGTACATGGCCTAGAGTCAAGTAAACTAGACGTCCCCTCATTCTATAGAATTGGAAAACGGTAAACTACTCAAGTCAGGGGAAGTTGTAAAGAATGTTCCTTGGAACTTGGCGAGCGGAAATTCAATATCGATCTCTTACCCCTTCAGTTGGGTAATTTCGACGTAGTGGTTGCATGGATTGGTTATCCGATAACCAAGCCGAAGTCTTTTGTCATGAGAAGGTCATTCGCTTACCACTACTGAACAAAGAAACACTTGTTATTCATGGAGAGAAGCATGATACACCATTGCAGATCATCAATTGCATGAAGGCACAAAAGTGCTTACGGAAAGGTTATGTTGCCTTTCTGGCACATGTTGTCAACAAGAAGGCCGTTGAGCCGAAGCTGACAAATATTCTAGTGGTAAAAGAGTTTCCTGATGTCTTTCCCGAAGACTTGTCGGGACTATAACCATATCGACAAGTCGAGTTTCATATCGACTTGGTATCGGGAACCGTACCCGTAGCCAAATCTCCATATCGATTAGCACCTTCTGAAATGCAAGAGTTATCCACACAACTTCGAGAGTTGTTTGATAAAGTATTCACTAGACCAAGCTACTCACCTTGGGGAGCTCCAGTCCTATTCACTAGACCAAGCTACTCACCTTGGGGAGCTCCAGTCCTATTTGTGAAGGAGAAGGACGGAACGTTCAGAATGTGCATAGAGTACATAGAGTTGAATAAACTCACCATCAAGGATCGGTATCCACTACCGAGGATTGATGACATATTCGATCAATTGCAAAGTTCAAGCTTCTACTCCAAGATAGACTTACGATCAAGGTATCACCAGTTACGAATACAAGAGGAAAGCATACCAAAGACGACTTTTCGGACTCGTTATGGTCATTATGAATTTCTCGTTATACCTCTTGGTTTAACAAACGCACTAGCGGTCTTCATGGATTTAATGAACCGCGTGTGCAAGCCGTATCACGATAAATTCATCATAATGTTCATTGACGACATATTAATATACTCACGATCAGCAGCTGAGCATGAACAACATTTGAGAACCATTCTAGAATTACTCAAGAAGGAGAAAATATACGCAAAATTTTCCAAATGCGAGTTTCGGATTCGTGAAGTATAATTTCTCGGGCATATAGTGAACGAGAAATGAATTCAAGTAGACACCTCGAAGATCGAAGCAATTAAGAACTGTGAAGCACCCAAGACTCCAACTGAAGTTCGACAATTCTTGGGATTAACGATGTACTATCGGAGATTTATAGACAATTTTTCTAAAGTTTCTCAATCGCTAACCTCCCTCACCCAAATCGAGAAACAAGAAGAATCATTTCAACTTCTCAAGGATAAGTTGTGCGATACACCAATCTTATCACTACCCGATGGTATCGATGACTTCGCAGTTTACTGTGATGCTTCTCATCAAGGATTGGGTTGCGTGCTTATGCAACGGGAGAAAGTTATCATGTACGCATCATGTTAACTGAAAGATCATGAAATGAACTATACCACTCACGACCTCAAGTTAGGCGCAGTTGTATTCGGTTTGAAAATATGGCGACATTACTTATATAGTACTCAGTGTACGATTTTCACGGATCATAAAAGTCTTCAGCACATATTCAATAAAAAAGAACTAAATATGCGTCAACAACATTGGATTGAATTGCTGAACGACTATGATTGTGAAATAAAGTACCATCCGGGCAACGCGAACGTTGTAACAGACGCCTTGAGCCATAAGGAATGAGTTAGAACTTTGAGAGTAGCATTAGGGATGACGATTCACATGGATCTTACCACACGAATTCATGATGCACAACAAGAAGTGCTCAAGGAAGAACATATTCGAACAGGAACACTTTGAGTCACAGAAAAACAATTAGTACCGAAAGAAGATGGAACTTTGTACTCTATGGGTAGAATTTGAGTTCCACTCTTTGGCAGCCTTCGAGATGTTATTTTGAGGAAGCACATAGGACCAAGACTTGAAAGAGTACTATTGGTGGCCTAACCTCAAAAAGGATATCGTGACTTATGTCGGGAAATGCTTGACATGCGCAATGGTCAAGGTAAAATATCAGAAACCCTCAGGTTTGCTACAACAACCCGAGATTCCTGTCTAGAAATGGGAACAAATATCAATGGACTTCGTTACGAAGTTACCCAGGACCTCAAGAGGCCACGACATGATATGGGTAATCGTCGATAGATTGACAAAGTCCGCACACTTCTTGCCTATTCGGGAGAAGGATAGCATAGAGAAACTAGCAGAACTCTATCTCAAAGAAATAGTGGCTCATCATGGAGTGCCTAATTCCATCATCTCAGACTGAGACGGTCGCTTTATTTCAAGAATTTGGAAGTCATTCCAACAGGCCTTTGGATCTCATTTAAATCTAAGCACGGCCTTTCATCCACAAATTGACGGCCAGGGCGAACAGACAATCCAAACACTCAAAAATATGCTTCGTGCGTGTGTTATGGATTTGGGCAGAAATTGGGATACTCATTTGCCTTTGGTTGAGTTTTTGTACAACAACAACAACTACCATACAAGTATAAACTGCACCATTTGAAGCTCTCTATGGTCGAAAGTACCGCTCTCCGCTATCTTGGGCGGAAGCGGGCAATAAACAACTAAGTGGTCTGGAATTAGTCAAAGAGACTACGGATAAAATCTTTCAGATCAGAGACGGTATCAAGACGGCTCGCGATCGACAAAAGAGCTATGCAGATAAGAGACGGAAGCCATTATGTATCGAGGTCGGAGACAAAGTCTTATTGAAAGTCTCGCCTTGGAAGGGCGTAGCGAGGTTTGGTAAGCGTGGAAAGCTTAACCCTCGTTATGTAGGACAATTTGAAATCTTAGGAAAGATTGGCGCCGTTGCCTACAAGTTGAAGTTACCAGAGGAACTGAGTAGTGTGCACGACACATTTTATGTGTCGAATCTCAAGAAGAGTCCAACATAAGAAACAGTTATCATCCCGGAGGATGAGATTCACATTGATGACAAACTCCAATTCACAAAGCACCTGTTAAGGTCATGGACCAGAAGGTCCAGAAAACACGAAGGAGTCGTAACATATTAGTAAAAATTCGTTGGAACTCTCGACACGAACCCGAATATACTTGGGAACGTGAAGATCAAATCAAAACCAAAATACCCCCACCTGCTCGAGAATACTCCTGCAAAGGATGACTCAGCTTGAATTTCGGGACGAAATTCTCAATAACAGGGGGAGAATATGACAACTGCCACTTTTGGGTAACTTTCTTACACTTAAAGTAGTCATTTTTAGCTACGCTTTTATGTGTTTTGAACATCCGAACTGCATATTTCATGACATACACTTAGAATACTCATGGAATACTTATTTTTTATTCACATGATTCATTTTTATTGAATACATTTGAAACAGTTTAAACAATGCATCGAAACAACTAGAATAGCACATAGTAAACTAGTGTTCTGACAAAAACGCAGGATCCGCAGAAACCATCTAAATGACATCTTTAGGACTCGGATGAAATTCCAACATCTAATATACATTATACCCTAACTAGGAATGCAAGGGTTTGGTATAAAACCTTCCCGAAGTCTGATAACACTAAAAACTGCCCGAAAAGCACTAAAAGCGACAATTTCAACAGTTTTCCGCAGAAATTCTATAGAAATTAACAATTTAATCATTTTGCAACATGTAAAAGTGTTGTTTAACATAGAATTCATTTGAGGATACCTTCGGGTATCATCCGAACCATAATCACATCAATTCACACAACTTACACAAGCTTAGCGTTCAAATAACGACTAACGGAAACAACGCCAAACGAATACCCGAACGATATCGGATCTTTTTTTAGTGACCATCTAATGTTATTTGGATCATTATGGTCTAGTAATAGTCACTTAACACACTTAAAACACTTAAACACGTAAGCATATGAAGTTTCCTAACATTTCACCTAAGTAAACTAACACTTTTCAACTAACAAAACAAGTTACAACATGTGGGACCCACCACCCCAACTTGTTTTCTACAAATATCTTAGATATTTACTAGTGTTTGCAAGTTGTTTACCAAGTGGGTCAAGTTGGTGAACATGGTGAAAAGTAATAACATCAAAGATAACAAATCACTAACCATTTCATTACTACTTTTCACCTTTCAAAACACACACTTAAGAAACTATCTCAACTATCATCTTTTAGCCAAGAACACCATCAAAAACCTTCACCTTTTTAACACTTCTTTGATGATCAAGATGGAGCTTGATGATACTTAGGATGATCTAAAGACACTACAAGAAGAAGCAAGCTTTTCCTTCCATTCCATAGCTTCGAAGCATCAAGATCAACATTTTTCTTTTCTTTGATCATCATCTAGATCATCCCTAGCCATAAGTGCTAGAAGTAAGCCTTCAAAAATCCCTTTTTCGTACTTATTTATGTTTATGATTGTTAAAAAAACATGTAATAAACTAAACAATCATACAAAATAATATGAAAATACAAAGAAGCAAAGTAAAAATCATGATATATAATTTAGTTTATGTTGTGATTTGAGGCTTATTACTTGCAGATTCGATCTAGTTTTGATGATAAACATATGGATAACTTGTTAGATGATGTTTAGAAACATGATCTAACAAGTGTACATGAAAAAGTTTAAGGGTTTTGTTAAACATGAGTGATTATGTGGATGATCATAATCTTTGGTTTTGTTAAAGTATGTAAGGTTTTTCACTAAAAACAATACTTTTACAAAGTTATAAAAAGAAACATGCAAGATGGGTTTTATAAAAAGTTTGATAAAACTAGAAGTAAAGCATGGATTTTGAACTAGTTAACATATGTTATGATCATACCAAAACCCTACATGTTATTGATTTCATCTTGTTAAGATTTTGATATAAATCTCATATGTTTTTATTAAGAATAATATGAGAAGATTGTTGGTGATTTTTATAAGAAAAATATATGTTTTATTAAACATGGCTAAATATATATTTCAAAGGAAATATGGCCATTTTTCTTAAAAATCATGTGTTATAAAAACTATCATTTTTGACAAAATCTTTATTAAAATAAAAAGATTTGAAAGAATAGTTTTTATAAAAGCAAAACTAGATATAAATATATATTTAGTTATCTTAACAACTTATGTGCTATGTGTAACCATATTTCGATGACTTGGTAAACTACGCTTTCTAAATCGAATAAGTAACAATATATTTTTCTACAATATACAAAATATATTACTTGTGGTTTACATTAAAAAGGTATTATTTTTTAGATATATATATATATATATATATGAGACCGCTAAAATGAAAACCACCTCTAGTTATGAGAACCATGAAAACCACTTATTAGCCCTTAGATCAACTTGATGGATGGATGAGATTAAAAGTAAGAAAAATTAATATTAAATGGTTTTTGTCTTATTATGTCTTTAATATTATAATCCAAAAGGGTAATTTAGTAAACTAACTCTTTTTTGTCTTTTTATCTTTATTGTTTTTTATTAGTTTTTTGTATTATTATATTACTTTTTATTTTTTAAACATAACTTTTTTATTAAAAAACATTTTAAAATTCATATTTTTTTAAACATTTTTTATACTTTTTACAATTTAAGTTTTACGTTAAACTTTTTACGTTTTACGTTTTTTTGACGCGCCGTTTTTACGCTGGGTTTTTTCAAGCGTCGTTATTTTAACAGGTCGTTTTTTTACGTGCCGTTTTCTACGCGCCAATTTTTTAACGCCGTTTTTTCAACGCGCCGTTTTTTCGAGCCAATTTTTTAACGCCGTTTTTAACTCCGATTTTTACGCGCCAATTTTTTAACGTCGTTTTTTACGCGCCGTTTATTAACGCCATTTTTAACGCCATTTTTTCAACGCGCCGTTTTTACGTTAACGTAATTTACGTTTTACGCGCCGGTTTTTTGTCGTTTTTTAAACTTTATACGTTTTACGTTATACTTTTAACACTTTTTACTTTTTAAGTTTTATGTTTAACTTTTTACGTTTTACGGTTTACTTTCAAAAAGTTTACATTTTACGTTAAAAATTTTACGTTTTACGTAAAACTTTTTACGTTTTTTACGTAAAACTTTTTACGTTTTACGTTTTTTACGTAAAACTTTTTACGTTTTACGTTTTTTACGTAAAACTTTTTACGTTTTACGTTTTTTACGTTAAAATTTTTACGTTTTACGTTTTACGTAAAACTTTTAACGTTTAACGTCTTACGTTTTACGTAAAACTTTTTACGGTTTACGTTTTTACAACAAAAAGTTTACGGTTTACGTTAAAAAAGTTTACGGTTAACGTAAAAAAAAGTTTACGGTTTAACTGTTTTTTTACAAAAACTTTTTTACACAAAAATGAACGCACTCAGAAATCGCAAACTCGGGAGGTGTCTCAGATATATCGCTATCATCATCGACTAGGGGGAAAAAATAAAAAAAACAACAACATCAAAACAAAGTGTATCTCGAAAAAAAAAACGGGTTAAAAAAACGAAGTTTTGGCTTAGATTTCCCGATAATCAAAGGCTGCAAAGTGGGGTTGCGGGTTCAATAACCTACCCTCCACCATCTTTGCCGCGCCATCGTCAGTTTTTTTTTTTTTTTGCATCATCACAGCCGATTCAACAGCAACAAAAACAGAGATTCAACAGATTCAACAGCAACAAAAACCCAGATTCAACAGCCGATTTAAACCTAGATTCAAACCCACAAGGAACATGAACATCACTCAACCCACATATCAGATTCAAGATTAAACCCCCAACATACCACCATCAGATTCAAGAACAGTAGAACACCCAAATCAAACCCCCAACATACCACCATCAGATTCAAGAACAGTAGAACATACAAATCAATAGATTAAACCAACAAATCAACACACAAATCAACAGTCGAAAACAACCCTGAACCAACAGATCAAACCAACAATCAACAACCGAAAAACAAACCTGAACCCATTTAAACCAACAAATCAACCACCGATAGCCATCACTCAATCACCGGCACCGCCTCTAGCCACCACTCAAACACCGGCACCGCCGCCGTGAAAACAGGTGCACCACCGTCGCCGTCACGGTGGCACTGCCGTCCCCGGCTCCGCCGTGAAACGGAGCTTCCGTTTCTGTTCTCCGGCCCTGCCGTCGCTGTGTGCCGCCACCACCACAGTGGTGGCCGGTCGTTTAGTTGAGCAGGGGTGGGGGGAGGGTTGAGTGGTGAGCGAAGATGAGTTGAGGAGGGTGTTTGTGGTCGCCTGATGTATATATCGAGTGGGAGAGATGAAGGTTTTGGTTGCCTGTGATTTGCTTTAGGTATTCGAGAGAGAGGATATAGAAAGATGGAGATAGAAAGAGAGCACATCAGGTTTTGGTTGCCTGTGATTTGGTTTTCCCAAATGCAGAATCATTCGAAACTAGTTTCAAGAGAGAGAGAATGAGAGACAAAATTGAAGAGAAATGAAGATGAAGCTGAGATTTAATGAAAGAGGAGAGAGAAGGTGCTTTAAATGAAGAGAGATAATGGGATTTGATGTTTTGGGTAAATGACTAATATACCCTTTCTGTTGGCATGTTCTGATTGGTTGAAAGTGGTTCTCATGGTTCTCATAACTGGAGGTGGTTTTCATTTTAGCGGCTCCCTATATATATATATATATATATATATATATATATAGGGGAAGGTTCAAATGAAAACCACTAGTTAACGCGAAAACTCGAAAACTAATTAAAAAAAGCCTAAAAAACACACAAAAATTTTTTTTTTTTTTTTTTTTTTTTGCAAAACCAAATTTCGCAGGTTTTTTAATATAAAAAAAAATTTTCAAAAAAAAAAAAAAAAAAAAAAATTTTTTTGTGTAGTGCACATGTGTAATAATACACATGTGTAAAAAAAAAAAAAAAAAAAATTTTTTTGTGTAGTGCACATGTGTAATACTACACATGTGTATCTGTACTACACATGTGTATTATTACACATGTGCACTACACAAAAAAATTTTTTTTTTTTTTTTTTTTGAAAATTTTTTTTTTATATATAAAACCAGCGATTTTTATTAAAAAAATTGAAAAAAAAAAAAAAAAAAATTTTGTGTGTTTTTTAGGCTTTTTTTAGTTAGTTTTCGAGTTTTCGCGTTAAAAGTGGTTTTCATTTGAACCATCCCCTATATATATATATATATATATATATATATATAGTGGAGAGTTCAAATGAGAAGAAATTTTTTGTAAGAAGAAAAAAGAAGAAATTTCAACCAATAAGAATGTTTTATTTTACTTTATTTAATAGAAGTATTTAATGTTACTATAAGGGTACATTGGTAAATCTACATAGTTCATTAATTTGTAGTCTTCCTCTTTAATAGCTAAATAAATTAAATAATTTGTAACTTATCTTCAAAATATATATTTTTTCAAAAAAAAATAAAATAAAATAAATTAAAGTGTAGGATAAATTACGAGTTGTGTAGGATAAATTACGAGTTGTGTAGGATAATTTTTTACGTGTAGGATGAATTTTGAAATATGTAGGATAACTTTTGATGTGTGTAGGCAAAAAAAGTTAGTGTGGAGGATAATAGTCTTTATGACTAATTAATTAGTCAAAAATGATAATAAATGAGATAAGTAAAAAAACTATTTAATATTTTACAAAATTACCCTTTGTTCTTTTTCTTCTCAATTAAATTTTCTTCCAAATGAACCTTCCCCTATATATATATATATATATATATTTCTCACCATCTAAAATATATTGTTTTAGTAAAAGACTAAAATTATATTTTTAGAGCTAATCTTAAAAATAGATTTTTTTTGGGTAAAGGGTTACCCCAGTGAATTTTATAAATCATCAATAAAAACAGGGTGTGACAAGAAACTGGCACACACTACTAGATTTGGCATACCAAGACTAGGGAATCCGACACAAACAACCAAAGGCAACAGCCCAAAACTACAACTGAAACAAAAACACAGCCACTAGCAAACTAGACACCCAAGAAACAAATTAACAAATTATTAGCCTGGATCATTAACTTGATTCTCCATGGAGATCTTCCATTTCTCTAATAATCTTCTGTTCACCGGATTGTTATCTTCTTTAAATCCCATTAATTTTAGCCGAACCGTATGAATAATCACTTGAGCCACCTGTTCAGAAGTTCGGCAGTTTTGTGAGAATAAACGATTGTTCCTCTCTTGCCAAACAAAGTACGAAGACGCCGCAATAAGAAGCTTGCAAATAACATGAACCAGCTTCTTTGAATTAGAATATTGCTCCATCCATGTCATAATCGAACTCCAAGCATCATTAACACTATCCAGATCCGCCATTGTCTTCACAGTGTTCCAAATTTTAGACGCAAACGAACATTGAAAGAAAAGGTGATCGCGCGAGTCCCGATTGTACCTACAAAGTGGACAACACATTAGCCTTAAATTAGTTTCGTTTCCTGCTTCCCAAGCCGCCAATCTATCTTGAGCCTTTAGCTTATTCTTGAACACAAGCCACATGTGAAACGAATGCCTCAGAATACATTGAGCAAACCACACCATGTTCGCCCACAATACCACACTATCCCGGTTACGAATAGCATCCCACACTACCCCGGATTCGAAGCTACATGTGTTACCTTCCAAGTCCTTCCAAATCAGCCTATCATCCATATTATGATCCAGAATCGGAATAGATAGGTTAATTAAAACCGGATATAAGTCATTCCATGCTTGGGGCATTTCCATTGAGAATTCTCATCAATCAAATCCAATACACAAGTTTGGAGATTGAATCCTGCATTTGCAATATGTCTCGGAGTAATAAAGGATCTGAATGGGCTCAAGTCACACCAATTATCACTCCATGCATTTGTTTGAGACCCACTCCGAATAGAATACCAAACATGAGGACGCACCAGATTACAAATAGAGAGTATTTTCCTCCATCCCCAGCTCATGCTGCCACGACTCGGGATATCCCAAAAAGACTTTCCTTTCAGCTTATATGAATGAATCCAATCAACCCATAAAGATTTCCGTTTGGTGATAATACTCCATATATGGTTGGTGATCAGAGCTTTGTTCACATCAGCAATACTCCGAATGCCTAACCCACCTTCATTTTTAGGTAAACAAACGTATTTCCAAGCCACTTTCGCTAGCACTCTACCTTCAGTTCCTGCATTCCACAAGAATCTGCGGATTCTTTTCTCAAGATCACTAATAACACGGACTGGTATTATAAAGACAGAAGCCTGGTAGATGTGCATAGATGAAAGAACCGAATTTATAAGTTGAAGCCGACCCGCAAAAGACAAAGATTTATTCATCCAGCTTGCTATTTTATGCTCCATACGGTCAACAAGGATCTTGCAATCCTTAATATTCAGCTTTGTGGTAATAAGAGGAACCCCAAGATACCGAACGGGGAGAGCACCTTGTTGGAAAGGCATCACACTAAGGATTTCTTGACGAACCGATTGAGAGATGTTACAAAAGAAAATCGTGCTTTTCGAAGGGCTCGGAACCAAACTGAAATACGAGTGAACACTTCAAGGGCATCCTTAACCTTCTTAACCGATCTGATGTCACCATTAACAAAAATAAATAAATCGTCAGCGAATGAAACATTAATGATTTTCTGCTTAGCACAATGGGCATGATATTTAAATGACGTGCTGGTCGCCTGTTGAATATATCTTAGAATATATAAGTATATATATTCTAAGAATACAAGATCACATAATGAACACGCGGACATACGTATTCTTATACGTGCAACGATATGTACATTCACATCACCTAAAACTTGGTGAACACACATTTATACAACTATGATACAACTCACGAGATACAAGAACATATATATTTGGCGAAATATATACACTAAACAGTTATCAGTTAATACATCTAAGACACAATTCAATGAATAACAAAGACATACAAGTCTTAACACATGTTCAAGATAAAAGACTTGTACTCAAGTCATTACAAAGACCGAAGTGTCTAACAACTATAGAACATTTGTAGGTCATAACACTATTCAGGACGACCGAACGTGAGATCACAGTTATCTACTATTCACGAACGCAATTCTGTGAGTTCATGTCTCGTATTCATTTTAAATGTTTTACAACTTTACAACTATCAGGGAAAATACATGTTCAATTGTATGTTAAGTCATGGAATGAAACACTTTAGATCATGTGCGAATAGGGTTATACATCTAAGCACCATTAATCCAGTTTGGACCTATGTACAGAGGGTTAGATCTAATGGGTTTTGGTGAGCCCCACTCTTGGTCGTGGACCCATACAGAAGAGTGCGTTTGTGTCCCAGTCGATAGGATTCGACACAAAATCCTCTAGGTTTGGATTGCTTCCTAATTCGTCACACATATTAATGTCCTCGCGAAACATTAATGATCAACGATTTCATTGACGCTTTACATACTATATCTTATATACTGGTTTTCATCTAAATACAACTCACATTTTACGGATACATCTTTACATACAATTTTGATACAAATACATCTCACACTTTACGGATACATCTTTACATACAGTTTTTATACAAATACATCTCACATTTTACAGATACATCTTATACAACTAAACTGCGTGAACTCGCCAACTTTTGTTGATGTTTTCAAACTTAACATGTATTTCAGGAAATTAGTGGACCATGCAGATATTTCAGTTCAAGAAAGCAAGTATCAAGACTCCATGCCAACATTTGAAGGGTTTGCCCGTTATATACCGCCTTTTGTGGTGATTTAGTGGTCAAAGCCTTGACATTTTAAGACTTACATTTTGATGTATGAAACAATGACAACTTATTTTCATTTGATAGTTTGCAACCAATACATTTAACTTATGTTTCGTTCTTTTGAAACGATTATGACAATGGTATTGGAGCTTGTTTTTATTCATTTAGTATGTTCACTTATATTGTTATGCAATGAGAACCGATCAGATCACACCTCGCACTTCCGCTACGAGTGAGTGTGACATGAGCTTCCAAAATCAAACTTTGATTGGGACACTCCATCTTTTGAAACATATGAGACACCACCCACAATAGTTCCTGAAGCCGAAAGCCTCATACAAAGTCAACTTAGAGTTGTTGATCAAACAATCTCGTGCATGAGAAGAAGCCATTTGTACAATAGAGGTAATAGTAGAAGAGGTAAAACCTCAAGAGCCAACGAAGGAAGAACCACTCAAAGAGGACTTAACAAATGATAAAGCCGAACCAAGCCATTCGGAAGGTAAGTTATCAAAGGTAAATTTCGAAGAGGAACAAAAGGACCTCCAAGAAATACATATCTTACAAACTTCTTTTGAAAATCATAGTTTGGTTCCATCTCATGCCAAATTCTTAAAATAGTTGAACACTAGTCCTAATCTTAAAGAAATGGCAAGTATTAAATTAAATACAGATCAAACTTCAGTAATACAAGATGATTAAAATGAATCAAACATAAAGCTGGTAACATGTTTTATTCACAACATCTATATTAGTAACGTTTTAATTTGTTGGCTCATGTGAAACCTTCCTTGATAACAGATTGTAGGATCATTTTCTTACCCGAACGCGTCGATCAGAAGAGTTTTTGCTCAATACGAGTGGCGGAAACAAACGTATCAAGTCTAATTCAGCTAGATATACACTTTAAACTGTCTTTTGATTGATTTGACAAAGATTTACAGCGAGTAGACACTTCAGCAGCAATTCGGTACTGAAATCGGAAAGTTACAAATGACTTGGCACACCTAGTATTTATAAGCAAGGTGATTTCGCACGGAATAGCACAAACGAAACCACATTCACATGAAATTACTATTTCGTGCGAAATTAGCAAGTGATTTCGTGTGAAATTACAATTTGTAATTTCGTGCGAAATTACCTCCCAACCTATTTTTGACATATTTCTCGTACTACGTGCCTTGATCTATCTGATACAACACAAGACTCGATACAAGACAAAGTCGACAGACGTATGCACCAACAGACTCCCCCTCGGATGTTGACGAAGTCTTCGGTGTCGAGTCTTCAATCTTCAGTCTTTATCTGTCTTCTCGAACTCTTCCAAAGTATCTAGCAATGTAAATTATCCACAATCTTCTTTCTCTTCTCTTCTCTCTCTTCTTAGAATCTCAACCTGGCTCTGTGCTCTTCTTGATTAGGTCTCTTTGATTCATTAAGTTCATCAGCACCAACAATTTGCATGATCTTCAGGATCTGAATCTGGCTCTACTATCTTCAGACTCCCCTTTGCTAGCAGACTCCCCCTTGAATTGTGTTGGGATCGTAGTCTTGCTTTCACAGGTTCAAGATCTAAACCTGACTCATATCCTGCTCAGGATCTAAACCTGGCTCACCTGCACATTTTCTACCTCAAAATAAATTTCACAAATTTAAAAATTGACAAATTTATACATCATATGCAGGTATTAATCAAATCAATAAATGATTTTACAATGTTAATCTCTGATGAACCACTTGTAAAAATAACATTTTCATTTTCAAACACTTTTTCATCTCAAACATCTCAAACAAACTATCCCAAACCTTATGTTCATCATGCTTAGCACTCGGAATTTTGAAAATCAGCTCTCCAACATCAGTTGTCGAAAATCTTTTTGAATTTTTCAAAAATTTATGCTAAAACACACTGAAAATCTTTTTGGGTTTTTGAACTTGAAAGAAATGCAATAAAGAAATATTTACAGACAATATTTTTTCGAGTTTGTGTAAGATGATCATATCAGCTTATGAGACAAATCACCAACACCGTTAAGCTTTAAACATTTTAAGTTCTAAACGATTCACTTAGATTGTCAGTATACTGATCCACTTAAATTTTCACACAAAGTTCAACTGTTTTGAGATACGGGATTAGTGTTTTAAGCACTTAAACTTATTTGCGTGTCCTATCTCAGAATATACTCCCGTATCCAGATCCCAATATTCAGTCTTACAGGTGAGTATACCTAGATGATATCTGTAAAGGGTTAAATGCGAGGGCCATGAGAGCTCAGGCTATTGCTTCCGCAAAATCAGTGAGATGATGGCTTCGACTTTTAGTGTGTTCCCTTTAGAGAATTTTTTCTTCAACAACACATGATTAGCATTTTTCAATTTTTCATCATTTTTTATGCTGAGGGTGGTGCTAATATTTCAAGCAATCGAAAAGTATTATACGGGGACTAGGCCATTGCTTCCGCAAAATCAGAAGTCTCGGGATAATACCCCAGATATCACTGAGTATAAAGACCTAGTATCTCAGAAAGAGGGACCTTTCAAACAAGATTTCGGGGGTTACCCATATATCCTAGAGATGTTCCCCACGATATAAGTAAGTTTGAAATTTAGGTTTATATCTCGACACAATCTACTAAATGTGCAAAAACCTACTGGCACATCATCAGTGAGACCGTTTATCACATTTTATCTTTCCAATTCTTTAGCGTGCTGTGATAGTCCACTGATGTACTATCATTTCCTCTTTTTCACAACAAAACTCATTTTCGATTTTATCATGTTTTTTACTTTTTCAAATTTTCAAGTGCTATGTATCACTTGTAGGATCGTTTTCTGACCCGAACGAGTCGAGCAGAAGAGTTTTTGCTCAATACAAGTGCCGGAAACAAATGTATCAAGTCCAATTCAGCTAGATATACACTTTAAACCGTCTTTTGATTGATTTGACATAGATTTACAACGAGTAGACACTTCGGCAGCAGTTCGGTACTGAAACCGGAAAGTTACAAATGACTTGGCACACCTAGTATTTATAGGCAAGGTGATTTTGCACGGAATAGCACAAACGAAATCACATTCACACGAAATTACTATTTCGTGCGAAATTAGCAAGTGATTTCATGTGAAATTACAATTTGTAATTTCATGCGAAATTACCTACCAACCTATTTTTGACATATTTCTCGTACTACGTGCCCTGATCTATCTGATACAACACAAGACTCGATACAAGACAAAGTCGACAGACGTATGCACCAACACAGATGATACAAAGCCAAAATAGTTCTGCAACAACTGATCCAAAATAAACCGTGCTTTGAATTCTAGTCCCTTCAATGGCAAGATATCTAACAACTGCTGCTTCAAAGGTCTGCTCAATATTAAGCACTGCTGGATTATAAAGACTGTTGAAGACTAAACCACTGAAGAAGTCAAACATCTGCTGGAAGTCAAAGGTCTAATCACCCTTTGAGGACAGCACTGCTAAAGCTTCATCAGTGATTGAGCTCATCCGAGGATAGCATCAACAGAGTCTAGTAACCAGTGTTTGTTATTGTAACAGTGTTTAGCATTAAGCAGTGTTTAGAGGTTGTTAGTATTGTTAGATGTCACTGTCTTGGTGATGTCAGCAAAGATGGTACATTAGTTAGGATTGTACTATAAATAGACAATGCCTGTACTATTCTATTAGAACACTTCTGACACACTTGCATTTTGTATGAACAATCACATGTGATCTCATGCTGATGGGGAGATAGCAATTCATGCATATGTGATGGAATTATTGTGTAACACAATCATTTGACTAAAAGTATTTATGATGAAAGTTGTTCTACCATTGTTTGTGTTATAAAGTTTTTCTTCATTTCCGCTGTAATTATTTCATCTTATTACCTTCTTTCATTAATCATCTTATAAAAACAACACAAACAATTAAACTCATATCCTAACAATTGGTATCAAAGCATAGGTCAGTCAAATTCGATTTAACAATCAATTCGACATAAAAGATCAGCTCAATTTCATTGATACTGTGTTATTCGTATTTGTTGAAAAACAGAGTATAAGCTTAATCACGTTCAAAGTTGATTAATAAAAAACTTTGTAAAACAACCAAAATGTCTTCACAATCACAAGATCCTCACAACACCGCCACACTGTACAAGCCACCTATGCTTGTCAGATCTGAATACAATATCTAGGATGTAGGATAGGGCCATGGCCTTGTACAGCGAAAGACCGGTTGCTGGAAGTCGGTTATTTTTGGACCTCATGTTCCAATGGTACCCAATGTAGAAGATCCCAAGGTCCAAGTACCTATGAAGCCTGGAAATTACTTTGAGCAGGATTTTTAGAAGATTGAGTTAGATGCTAAAGCATTCAGTATAGTTGCTACAGCACTACCCAATGACATATATGCTGGCCTATTACATTGTAACAGTGCAAAAGAGCTATGGGATGCACTTAAAGAGCAATTTGGTAGGACAGAAGAGGTTATTGAAAACAACATAGAGGTGTTAAACCAACAATATGAAACATTTTGTCATGTCAAGGGAGAGTCATTAACCCAGCAGTTTGAGAGGTTTAGTTGTCTGATTAGTGAGCTAAAACTGGTTAATGTTGAATATGCTAACTCTACATTAAATAGTAGATTTCTTAGATCATTACCAGAAAAGTGGGACACTATAGCCTTTGTTACTAGAATTTTTGTTGGGTTCAAGGAGATGAGTCTGACCCAACTTCATGGTAGGTTTCTCACATATGAAAGAGAGCTGAACCAGAAAAAGAAGTTGCAAGAATCTTAAAAAGTGGCCGATGATTACTCTTTTGGTAACAAAACACTTTTTAGTCAAGAAGAGTCATCTGTGTCACACCCTGACTTTTGTGAAAGCGTGATTATGGTGTGACTTTCTTAATACCATTGCATTCAATCATAACCACAACTATATGATAAAACCATAGATGTTCATCCATATATTAAGTTTAAAATCATGACAACATTGTCTTAAAACATAGAAATTCAAATACGAGTACAACTATGCAACTTGTTTAAAAGTTCACAAAACCCGACAAATGACATTAAATAGAACCAGGATTTGGAAAATGTGTCTCGTCCAGGAATAAGACACCCTGACCAAACCCGAAGACCATGGATGACATCTTTATTCCTAACGCAGCACGAAACATCCAACGCTCGCCAGATCCACTACTAATTCCCTGAAATACATGTATTTTGAAAACATCAACAAAAGTTGAGCGAGTTCGTGTGTCTGTTTGTGTATATGAATAAACCTTTGAAATCATTGTAAGTTTGTATGTAATTTTATAAATCCCGGTATGAAAGCAACAAGGAAAAACAGATCACCAATGGTTTGCAAGGCCATTGATATGTGTGAAGTGATGTAGGAAAGCTCAAACCTAGCAGATTTTGCACCGGGCTTCTGGCTGTAAGACATAGACTACCCATGGGCCAACCCTGGTCTAACATGGGTGGGGCTCGCTACACCCAAATAGATCTATCACTCATGTCCCTCGGTCCTACAACGAGGATTGATGGCCTTAAGCATTAGACCCACCACTCACATGATCTAGGTGTACCATTCCTTAGCTAACCATACCAAATTGGTAATGTTTGTAAACAGTTGTAACATGTACTTCACCCCCGAAGTTATAAAACTGAAAATAGTTATAAAAAAAGGGGGACACGAAACTCACAGTCTTGCGTCTTCAGTCACAGTAACTCAAGCTTCTTCCGGTGTACACGACTACCTACAACGTACTAATGTCTATTAGACGAACGGGCTGTGCCTTGACTTAGTATTAATGTCTTTGAGTTACGTTTCTTTTGTGTCTTCAATATTATTCCCGGTTACATAATTATTTGTTAAAATAATTAATATTTTAACTTGAATTGTATTTATAAAACTTTGGAATAATTGTTAAACAATATTATTGTAATAATACTTCTCAAGTATTTATACTTGTATTTCCTTCCCAAGGATGGGGGTATCTTATACATGTGTATTTTGCCATGTTTTGGGGTCATATTCCGGTGTGTACTAATACGTACGAGAATATGTATTTTTATTGTATTTATTAAGTATCCAATATATATTTCCAAAATATATACATTTTAAGGGTCATTACTTAGAAAAATTATTTATAATTTTTCTTTGGCAAAAATATTTGTATTCTCTTATAAGTTCCAAAAATTAATATATTTTCAAGTCCAACTTGGAAAATATGTATATATATTTATTTATTTTTCCCAAAAATGACATACTTTATATTTATTTAAGAGAGTGTATACTTTTCCCAAAAATATTGTATTTCACGTTTGTTTCAGAAAATATATATTTCTTAAAAATAATACACCTTCTAAAATTTCAAGAAATATATATTTCATACTTGCTAAAAATAATATATTTTTCTCTTGTCAAAAGTATGATATATTCTTGTAGTAATTGTAAAAATCATATTTCCATTTCCTTGGTGTCCAAAATATCATTTACCAAAATATACTTTGTGAACAAGTTCCGAAATATTTTTGTAAGTACTATATTCCATAGTTTGGTTTCAACAATATTTTGTATAAGTATGTATATTTATTCCTTGGAATTTTGGTAATATTTTGGATGCTAATTCTTGGTGTTTTTGTGAGTTATATTGTTAAGTCCTAAAATAATATAACTAATACACAAGGTATGCAAATAATCACACATATGTGTCTTCTAAATAAATATTTTCTAAATACATATTTAGTTACTTTTATTTATAAAAATCAACCTCCAATAATTGTATTTTTAACCAAAATTTATGGCAAAGTTTATATAACAATTTATGGTTTAAAATACACTTGTAAGTATTTGTTTAAAAATATTTTTCTAAGTGTTTATATTTTTAGAAAATTTTGCCATAGTTTCCCCTAAAAAATGGAGGTTTCCATGCTTTCAAGCATATCATTTTCTTTTGTAAAAATCAACACAATCATTTTACAATCATCAACAAACAACATCTACTTACCAATCTTGCCAAAATCATGCATATTCTACTACTTCATGAACTTGAATATTTGTAAAAATTTGTAGTAACTTACTAGTATTCTTAGTAAGTCTTGTTACCCTTTAAAATGTGATTACTTCTTTAAAAGCTTCATTTTTGAAGGAGTTAGATGTTTACAACTTCAAATCATATTTTCTAAAAATATTTCTTTATGCATTCTTCTTGTTACACAAGTGTTTATGCACTTGTTTAACCACTAAAAATAAGTCTTGTTTATGTAAGAACCAAATTATATGAAACTTATGTTTTTAACTTGGTTTCTTTGAAAAACCATTCATAAATCTTTAGATCTATGTGTTTATTAACTCACTTTGATCATTATTTTTCAAGAAACAACTTTATTCTTTCAAGTTCATGATTTTCATAAGGATGATCCTTTCACTTTCATCAAGTTCATCCTCTCATCTTGCTAGATTATGTTTTTATTCATGATCTAGCAAGATCATATGATGATCAACATCATTTCTACAAACAATCAATGATCAACAATCTTAACAACTCATATTCATCAAGATTACTTCATTTAACAAGCTTATGTTCATGTTTCATGCTTATGATCTTTAGTGTTCTTCATGTTTTTTATCATGATTCATCTTTAACCACTTAAAATAGATGTGAAATAGGTAGATCAAGGTTCTTACCACTAGCTCAAGGCTAGGGATGATTCAAGTGAAGAAAATGAGTGGATAAAAGCAAACAAGAGAGGTCCTTCCACTTCCACAAGCTCCAAGCTCCTTTATATGATCTCTAACACCCTTGAGAGTATGTAGAATGAATGGAAGTGAAGTGAAGTGATGGTGTTGGTATGGTGGTGGTGGTCTCGGCCGAGACCATGAAGAAGAAGAGGAGAAAGATGAAGTGTGTTGTGATGAATGAGAATGTTATGTTAGGGTCTTGAGGTTTATAACATAATCTTTCCAACATGTGCTTATACATTGAGTTTATGTCTCTAAAGGTTTAAACAAGATCTATTAAACAATTGAATAAAATCATGGGTGGGTCCACCCATCCTAACCGTCTCCAAGGGGGAGGGGATGTTTAGTTGGGTGGTGATGGTAAGTTAAGTTAGTTTGGTTGAAATCTAATGTCTAGTTAGTGTATTATGTGTGTTATGTCTTTATAGGATATGTTATGATGTTCGGGGACCATAACTAGCTTGGTAATGTTAAAATAGTGCTTCTAGTGTAAATTTGGTGTTTCCGGTAGTGTCCAGTTGGATACTGGTTCGTTAAGATGCTAAACTATGCCGTTTAGTGTGCTTTATGACACCTTTTGTGACACTTTTGATTCCCGGCACTCAGAAAAGCATTCAGGACCATTTAACCATTTTTCTGCATGATTTCAGATTGTTAAAATGCTGAAAATTACTGATTTTTGCTGAATTCAGCACTTTATGTGAGTTTTAGGCACTTTCCGGCACTTAAACTATCACTAGGAAGGCAATTTTGTGATCCTTACTTTCCTACACACTATACTAGTGTAAGAATTAGTTTCTGGCTCATACTGGGTCTCCAAAACGTTGTCTGTCTATGTGCTGAGTTCTGTCAGCATTTTGCTGATTTATCCGTTCACTGTGCTAACTGTGTTTCGTGCATCCTTTATGTCAATATGTTTGTATGCAATAATGATATGACATTATGCAATATGTGATGCACAGGTAAATATAATGCAGTAATCAGAAAGCAGTTAATTGAAATTCAGCACAGTCATTAAGCACTAATCATGATTAATTTAATTGTACGAATACCTGGATTTTTGACAGTTGTCACAATCTGGTGGTAGTAAGGACCAGAGTTATGATCACTATATTGACATAACTGCAGGTAGAGCCTTTAACTCTGAGCCTTACTCACCCAATTATGCTTTCACAACTAATGGGGAAAACCAGATCTCTAACAACTTATCCTTTGAACTGAATGACCTTCAACATTTTGATCCCACAGATCTCGAAGAGATGGACATTTTACATCATCTTTCTTTGTTGAGTGTTAGAACAAGCATGTTTTATAAAAGAACTAGTAGGAAGTTTCTAGGATTGCATGGGAATTTAAAGGTTGGGTTGGATAAATAAAAAATAAAGTGCTATAAATGTAATAGGCTTGGTCACTTTGCTAGGGAATGTAGAAGTCAAAACAGTGGAGCAATTATCACTCACCCTAGTCCAAGACCTCAAAACACCCAAAGCACTATCCATTATTCCCAATATACCCCTGCACCTCATATGCAAAACACTGCCCATTTTGCACATACTGTAAACATTGTTCCTGTCCAGTATGTGCAAACCAATGTTCCCCATATTCAGTATGTTCAAGCCCCTGCACCCTAGGTTTAAGTGCAAGCTGCACCACACCAAGCTGCACAAATATCTGCACCAGGAGAGGCTAGTCAACAGAGCTTCTTTACCCAAGGTTTTGTTTATTGGAGTAGCTTACTTGAGGACTTAATTAATGAAATTTTGCTCTAATTGTTAATCCTAATGTTTCACCTGATGAATTTTGTTTCATGGCATTAGAGACAATACCTGAAGGGCAAGAATCTAAGGAAGTGGAGGCCAGATCTAAAGTGGTGGATGAAATTGCTGAAATAGTGGTTACAGTAGATATTGTTGGTGAACAGATGTTAGAAGAGAAGGAAGTTGAACCTCTGTTGGAACCTCTGGCTGATCCATATGATTGTGCCATGATGGCTGCTGCTAAGGTATCACCTCAGGTCTTAAAAGATTTGCGTTCAGATAAATGCATTATTACTTTTGCTAACATGAAAGAGTTGAATGAAAACCTTAGAAACAAGATATTAAACGATGTAGTGCAATTTGAGAAAACTTTTAAAGCAGATCAAGAGCAATGTGAAATTTGGCATTGGGTTTAGGAAAAATGAACAAATTTCTAAAAACACTGCTGAAATTGATTCCGGCTTTGTTGAAGTTATCCCAACCAATTTGGCTGGTCAAGAGATCAAAGTCACTGATAAAAATGGAAACAA